>OZ035874.1:78221296-79475308 GCA_964034865.1 Eristalis intricaria
CGCTTCTGTCCGAACCTTATACCCACTGGATAACTGTTTCACCCTCTGGTACAACTTCTTAAGAATAAGACCTCTTCATCTCCTTGATCGCGCGCTTCTCGTGATCTCGATCATGCAACTGATCTCAGTAAAAAAAAAAAAAGTTCCAGCGTCATGTCCAAATGCGCATCATACGTCTGCCCAGACAGCGGTGTCTTACCGGAAAGCTGAAGTACATCCTGGTTCCCTTTCTCCCAAATGTAATGCAACACAAAGTGACATTTTGAAGTCACAAGTCAATCACTTCCCCCCATTTCTACAGCAATCTCATCAAAGCCCTCTACCATCTCACTTCCTTCCTTATGCCAAGGCCAAGGTACTTAATTCATGTCAACCTATTGACATTTTAATAATTTCAACCCCTTCAAATATAAGGACATCCGTCTTTCCATTCAAACTCAACTCGAGTAATTGAAGCGGCGCAACTCCCCCTCGGTAATATCGAAAAATTGCTTCATATCCGTTAATCATTCCTGCAGTCCTTGTCATTGTTATCATCGAACCGGCTTTTGTGTGGACGAAATCAAAAGGACGATTGTTCGCAAGGATATCGAGCAGTGAATGGAAGTCAAAATATGTAATCACCCAATGGGTCTCTCGCTCTACCCCTTTTCTGCAGCTACCCCTTTGGACATTCCCCGGCCGGAGTATCCTTATGAAATATAGTTGTTATGAATTTCTTTAAACGCTGGGCTTCAATTAATTTGCTCTGTGAATGGAGTTGTTGCTGTGGGAGGAGATGAATTATTTAATGACTCGGAAGATATTTAGTCCTTTGTTTGCATGGAGGAGTGATGTTATGGTTCAACCCGTGGGGTGGCACTTTGTTAAGAGCTTTGAAAGGGTGGATGGTAATTGCTGGTCGATGGTCATCTGTCTGCTGAAGGGAGATGTAAAAGGGTGGCTGAGAAAGTGGTTGTCGTACTCCCAGTTATTAAAAATAGAAAAAAACTCCCGTCCTTGCCAATCTGCGGTGACTTTAAACAAACTACCCGCGACATACCCTAATCCTTTCTGGGCCACCAGAAGCCGAACAAAAAAACATCACAAACCTTTGCCAAAACTAAGAGAAACCTTGCTACCTGCTGTCGCCACACCACATGCGTTAACGTTCGCGTTCTCGCAGCTTCAATAGGCCGCAGCAGCGGCAGCAGCAGCAACCGTAGCAGGAGGAGGAACAAACAGCAGCTCAGCGGCTCACTACAACGCGATCACTTGGCAGCGATTAAAATGATTAATGTCCAGTAAATGCTGTTAATTGTCGTCTTTTATATTCCGGCTAACAGTAATCGCCCGGCTACATCACTGAAGCAGATAACCACATATCATACCTTCCACACACACACGTAGAGGCTATCGTGATAGCGTTTACATGCGATCATTCCGATTTTCAAATGGAAGCCGAAAATTTGTTTTGTTTAACGTGTGCGAGTGGTGGCTTTATGAGTCCGCGGTATCGGAACGTTTAATCGATTGCCTGAGTGTACTTTGGCCTAAAAGTCTACAAAAAACAAAAAAAAAACGCCGAAAAAAAGCGAATGAAAGGTTAGCTAAAGACTGCGCGGAGTCGGAGCGCAGATCGAGCACGTTAATCGTGCTTCCAGCATCTATAAAGCGCCATAATAATGTTGATGAGTTGTAAGTATGTGTTAAGATGGCCGATTATGACCGCTTTGTGAGGTGAAAGGTAATTAGATACTGGGGCCTGCGGCCAAAATTTGCATGGTAGCTGTAGTAATTTTTATTGTTATTACAATTCTTCATTAAAAGATTAAACTGCCGAGATAGGTTTTTCTTTCCCCTTCTTTCGATTGTTGCTGTCTGTTGTCTGTTCTCAGTTGTAGTTGGCTTTAATTTGGAGATAAGTTCGAGACTACAGTTGAGAGATTGTGGGGATTGATTGGAATTTAGGAGGTTTACGACGTTTTGTAACTGTTTTTTTTTTAGTTATTTTCCGTCTGGGAGGGGGCTGGGGGAAGATAATTGCCCGATCGTGATTGAAGGTTTCACTAACTTTGGCTAAATATGTATACTCTTAAGGGATGTAGTCAAGATTTAGGAAATGAAAAACTTGATTAGATGACACTTGTGCCGCAGGATGTGGAGGAACGGAAATAGATTCATAGGGACTGATTTCGGCGGTGTTAGACGGATCAGCCGCTGATGGTTAGCGGTGTGAGTTTTTAAAGATTTTCTGAGTGAGATTTCCTCGTAGCTGTAGCAGGTCAGTTGGGAAAGTAATTTCACCTCTGGATCAATGAAACATTTTACTTAAGCTGATGGTCCTGGATGTTTGTTTTTGAATCTTGTTTTAATATTTCAACTATAACTACTATAACTATAAAGGCGATTGAACGAATTGTAGAAAATGGGGAGCCATGTGCCCCCTGATGATATCTTAGCCCCTTCTTGATCCAGGACCTTAGAGTTACCTTGAGATATTTGTCGAGATAGGGAGATAATCGCTAGATCGTCCTGATAGCCTGTTCATGTTAAGGGGGTTTTAGTTTCTATTTTATATCTACTTGATGTCAGATTTGACGAGAAGACTGCGGACAATGAAATGAAACGATTGTCCGCAGGATCTACAGGTTTCTGATCTGCTGTGCCCCATTTTGTGCAGGTGAAAGTTCCATCAAATGTGGGTAGGTAGCGCGCCACGTAGTATCCTTCTTCTTTCTTCTTCCTTATTTGGCACTACAGTCCGGGGTGGACCTGGGCCTCAACCAACAAGCCTCTCCAGCTAGCACGGTCTTTGGCTAGCTGTCTCCAGTGTCGCGCGCCAAGTTGGTTGAGGTCCTTCTCCACCTGGGAAGTCGAAGACTCCGTATCCATACGTTCAAATAAGGAGGTCTCCGTGATTCCTGGGATCTCTGATTGACCCTCATGCATTTTTTCGAGGTTGTAAGTCCCTCCTGACTGTTCCAGTATTTGAGGGGTCCTATTTTGTCTACTTGCTTAGGTGTTGTTGTATGTCAATGTTGCTAAATTCATGGAGTGGGAAACCCCCAATAAACGCAGTCCAAGCTCCTTTCTTTTCTTGGGCGTCTACCTCTTCATGGCTCTCATGGTTTTCATGTGGTCGCCCCATATCAGTTTAACCATTATTTTCTTCATTTTTTTTGCCATCCTCAGACACCCCTGAAGTTGAATGTGAAGCTGTTTAGGGCTTTACCCAATGATGGAGATCACATCTTGATTTCCCAAGAAGATCTCCAGGGCATCTTTAACTCGCTGAAGAAAAAAAAAGTCAGTGGGAACCGATGGAATACCGAACATTGTCCTTAGACATATCCCTTTCGAAGCAGTGCAGATCTACACAAAACTGTTCAACAATGCGCTTATCCCACGCAAACAACATCCCACACGATATATGTCCCCACATATCCCACGCGACAAACACAAATCCATCCCGACAAATCTCCGGTCGATCAGTCTTCTTCCTTGCATAAGCAAAGTTTTTGAAAAGGTAGTCATTCGAGTCCTGAAACAATGGGTTGAGGAAAATAAAATCAGACCGGAAAACCAGTTCGGATTCAGGACGGGGCATGAAACCATACATGCCACGTCCAAACTGGTATCCGACACTTAGTGGAATTAAGGCAAAAAACAATTCACGGGTTCAAGCGTTCGATACCGTTTGGTTGGAGGGCCTCTTCCTCAAGCTGGTCAGGCTCCGTATAGGTAAATCATTGCTATATATGATCTATGACATAGTTACAGGTAGAAAGTTCGTCGTGAAAAGTGGTGATGTAACTTCTACCACGGTCTTTGAAATTAAAAATGGTCTGCAACAGGGGGCGGTTGGTTCGCCGATCTTGTTTTCAATATTCCCTGCAGATCTTATAGGTTTCATACAGCACTTAATTGCGTACGCCGACGATCTAGTAGCATACAGATCAGGTTCGAAGGTCGAAGTGATAAGTAACTTGTTGCAATGTAACGAACAAATCCAGAGATTTTGCGACGACTGGAACTTGGTTATCAACTTCCAGAAGTGTGAAACAATCCTTTTCAGGACCCCGTTGTACATGGCATCTTGGGATACACGCATTAACTGGCGTAAGTTCGGCATAGTTGACCCGCAGGGACGGGCTTTGGATGTGAAAAGTTTTTTTATTTTGACAAACAGATAGATATTGCTCTGACAAAAGCTAAAAAGGCCTGCTTGATACAAGGGTGAAGTTAATTTGCTACATGGCCCTCATCCGGTCACTTATGGCGTACGGCTGTGCCCTGTGGTTCAACGTGAGTCCTTCCCAGGTGAAAAAGATGAGGTTGTTAGAGAGACAATGTCTTCGGACCTGTCTCCGGTTACATCGCACACCCGAGTCGGAGTACAAGAAGTTCTATCCTAACGCGGTCCTGTACAACGAGGAAAACTTGAATAGGATTGATCATTTTATTATTAAGTTAATCAGAAGGCACATTGCACGAGCTATGAACTCTTCCAACAGTCTGAGTCAGATGAAAGAGTGCGCTTCAACGGCTTTATTCCACCTGAAGCATTTCTATACTTAGACACAATTGATCACATACAGGATACTCAAGGATGTCCTATCATCTTCCATGTCGTACGCCGAACAGTGGACAGGCGACTCCAGTACGAACCGGCTATCGTTCGCACCCACGAGGATCTTCTTCGGTTCAGTAGAGCGATCCCCGTTCGAGATAGGAAAGAGTGTGCCAAAGAACTGCAGTTTTACTGGTGGTTACACCAAAACCAGTCTCTGTCACCGCTAGCTTTTCTTAATGTTCATGTAGTTGACCATAGTGGCCAGCTTACATAGGTTTTAAGGTAGATTTTGAGAAAAAAAAAATGTATATCAATAAAACAAAAAAAAAGGTGCACCACGGCGTATAAATTATATATGTTAGGCATATACATAACATATTCATCGTGGTGCCCGTGTCCGTACTGTTACGGACATATTTAAGATAGTCTTAAGTTTTATATCTTAAGTTAGTATAAGGTAGGTTAAGAAGTTGAGGTTGCCAAGTTTTTTTAGTTTTCTTGGTAAATGAAAAATTAATAAAACTTTGTCTTCAAAGACTAAAAAAAAGACGAAGATTTAGCCGAAAGGCACATTTATACAAACATTTGAGTACCTTAGAGTACCTATTTAGGGTCAGTAAGTTAGTGTCAAGAGCAATTGTTAAGTTAGTTGAGCTAGTTTTAAGTATTTTTGTCTAGAAAGTAAGAAAAATCGATGTGAATCAAACAAGATTACATGAAAAAAAGGGGTTTACGTACTGTCTGTCCATCTAGGAGTAACGATTTTCTGATATCATTGGATTTCTACTGTCGATCCAATGCGCTGCTTCATTCGAAGAGTTCCTCTGGGAATATTCTGAACTCTCTAGGGGAAGACATTTTTAAGTTACATGTAAGTCCTATAATGACTCTCCCTATACCACTTTATGTCTTCGACTTGTCAGTGTACCGTGTGTGGCTGTCGTCATCCAAGGATGGCTGTTGGTCCATTCTTCTTTTAAGATAGAACGATTTTTTTATTTTCCGTTGAAATCTATGACTGGAGTCGTGGGACCGCATAACTTTTCTCAGAATTTCTAGGTCCTCCCCGGTGGCGCTACAGCCCGAGGCGGCCTGGGCGTAGCCTCTTAGCAACCACTGGTGTTATGCGTGCTAATGTTCTTTCACACGTGGAAGGGACCTACAAATTATTCGAACGGCGTAGTTGAGAGGCTTCATTTCTATTCATTGTCACTGACTCGAAAGATGTGGAGCCATGAAATATGAAAAGTGGTAAATTCGGGTATCGAACCTGGCACCCTCTGCGTAGGAGTCAGCGCACTAACCAAATACGCCCGGGCGACCCACAATATATGTTTTGAAGATTTCAAGTGGCAGTTGCCAGACTGAAACAATTATTGTATATTTACTACGACAGTACAAAACTTCATCGGAGAAGCAGTCACTCTGACTATCCTCTGTGTCACTTAGTTTTCTTTCACCACTCTTTAAGTAATATCACTTAATCATCTCTTGCTTATGAAAATGAGAGCCCGCGTTGTCAGTTCCCTTGCCTACATCGATTCCCCGAAACGAACGAAAACCAAATTTCTCGTCGATCCTAAATTATTTTAAGGCACTGTACGTCATCCGCCCGAACACAAGCAGTTTCTTCGGGCAATTTTTTCCCCCGAGCAGCCACTCTCATGGAGGTAGGACACTTAAAAGCCCATAAACGGATAACACGACACCACTTCAGAGCACACAAAAAAACACAAGAAAATAAGCAAAAAAAAAGTGTATTTTTGAAATATTAAAAATTCAGAAGCATTTTAATTCTCCTTTGTCATCCTCTTGCGCTTACATTCACGTAACTTTGGGTACGTCCTGAGCACGCTGCCGCTCTGCCATCATTCGGCCTCCCCGCCATCGACCACCACAGTCCACGCTCGCCGCCGCGCCGCCAACTCGTGCAGCATTTTTCTCTCAGAATTGTCCTGTCGCATCGCGCGGCCCAATATTAATTTGGTCGATTTATATTTCATTTGGAATTTTTAAATTGGCATGCGAACAAAAACCGAACCGCAAAGGAGTCTCCACCAAATCGTAGCATATTTGGGCGTAAGTGGGCAGTTATACTCGTAGATGATCCACTTGATATATTTCGTTGGTTTTTGCTGTGTTCCCAAGAACTGTATCATCTTGGCTCGCCTTGCTGATTTGGCCAGCTGCGCACAGGATTGTCCGTTTGTTTGGGATGGAACGCGCGCTTTTTTTTTGTGCTTGCTTTGTTTCGCTGAATGACAGGACACAATATTGAAATTCCAGATATTACTTGATTGGTGTGTCTTTTAGCCGAACGGATCGCTTTGGATGATGATCCAAATGGAACGCAGCAAAGCTCAGATGATGGTATGCCAGATAAATCAATGTGTCAACACCTCGCAGTGGTGTGCAGGAAAAAGGGGGAGCCTGTCATTTTTTATGGGTTTGTGATACTCCATTGTTTGATGACGGCATTCGACGACTCATTGGGCTGCAGTTGGATGAGAATCGAGTGGAGCTCGATGCCAATGTAAGCTTCAAATGTTAAAGGGCCCCTGTCGTCGGGGAATTCGGCAACAAAGTTGTGTCTGCCGAAAGCGGTCGAAGATGTGTTGCGATTCAAATGAGATTTGGATATGTATGGTCATTGGGCCAACTGAGTTGACTTTGAAGGACGTGAAAGAAGACCTCTGTAGTGGGACCTATTCAGTGTCACAAGGTCAGAATGATCTGCATTTGTACGTGAAGACTGTGAGTGTGAGTACCTAATGCAATTATGCCGCATAAGTAGGGGGCTACTTAGCTTGACCTTAGCACCAGAGCCGTCCAACCATGTATGATGATGGTATGTCAGACCTTAGACTTAAGTAAAGTTGGATTATTTTGCAATTGAGGCAATCGTCTGGCAGCAGATTGAGGCTGGGAAACTCTTCTAGACCTAAGCAAAGTTTAATCGTTTTCCAGCCTCAATCGTCTGGTGGTGAGGCTGGGAAACTTTTCTTGGCGGTAAACCATTCTGCTTACTCTCAGTGAATGAAGAAATTTAGTAGCGTAAAGCGTAGTAGATGAAATTTGGCGTGACTGGGATCGCACCGGGAACCTTCAGTGGTGCTAGAAAGAGTCTCACTGATGCCTGTTCATATCCATTGTGATACCAAGATTCAAACCCCTGGAAACTTGTGGTACTTGCTGCACAGATATATTGCTCATGCTGGTGTTATTAACACGTTGAGTGCCACATGATACCTCTTTGGTCTCACACGAATTTGGGCTTGCTGTGTGGCGTGAGACCAGAGTAGACTCACCGTAGGTTCACACAAATTTGTCTATGAACTGCTTTCATTAGACTCACAATATGTATTGAATCATTCTAAACTATTCACCCAAGAGACTGTTAGATTTGATTTGGTTTCAGTCTTGAGATCTGATGTGTCACCATAAGGAGCACATCTGATTCGGGACCCGAATTGGAACTTTGGAAATTCCGGTAAGTATTCCCCCGATCAGCTGTCTCCTTCAAGAGCATCCGCCCTGTAGTTTCTTCATCCAAAACCAATTCTTGGATCATTGCATTCAAGTGGTTTCTTACTTTTTTTCGTGAGACATTTTCGCCGAATCTGCAAATTCACAATACAACTCTAAACAATGCAACTGCTGATAGTTCAAAGATTTCTGGCACCGGCAGAATTACACCTAATTCTGTTTTTACGCGGTTTTGATACAACATGGTTTCAAAAAAAATATTTTAAATTTTTTTACACGATCTTATTCCATTCAGCACGATTTAAAATTTTTTGTGCTTACATTTTTTGGAGAGCAATTTGGCCAGAATGTGTAAGTAAAAATCCTGTGGATCCAAATAAAAACGAATATCCCAATATCTGCTTTGGCACACGCAGTTGGTGGGGAGGGTTTTGATGACTCGGTATTCGATAACATTGATGAACTGATCATTGATAAAGTTCTTAGCGAAGACGAAATATCACATTTTGCCTCACAGAATGCTGATTCTATAGAAAGCAGTGATAGTGAGGAACCTGTAAAATTAACTGCAAATTTAATTCAGGAAGGACTTCAACTTGCAAATAAATTAGGACACCATTTCGTCATAAATGATCCAATGTCGAAAGAGCTGCACAATTCCAACGTGAGCTGAATTTTTGTATGGCTTGTTACAAAGAATTATACAAAGAGGTAGCAAGAATTGGCGAACAACGGCTCATAACAGAGTTCATTGTTAAAAATGTAGATGCTGAACGAGCAAGAGAAAGTCCAGTTCAAAATTATTCCAGCGATGATAGTGATTGTATACGCGTTCGAAGCAAGCGAATGCGAATAACTGATGATGACAGCAATTAAATTTATGTTCCTGTATTTATGATTATAACTTTTTTTCTATTTTTTTACCTTTAAAATTGAGTAACCTATTCTTTTCGTTAACAACATTTACAACTGTTTAACATAATTATTTTTAGTTCACGAACTTGCCATACATTTAATTTATATTATTTTTAAGATTAGAGTCCATATCTTTTTTATCTTTAATAACTATGCTTATACAAATTAACATTATATATGTGTGTACTTGTTCTTAAAAAATCCTCGTTTTCCACTAATTTTAATAGGTTTTAGAGATTAGGAACCAATCACCTATTTTTGCATACGATGAATGTCTTTTCACGGTTTTTTCTGGAACCAATCTACCGTGTAAAAACAGAATTAGGTGTATCTCTCAATCTTTGACACAACCACACAGACACAAACTGAATCCTTTTCTCCCGTTGGAATTTGCGGCTTCTCGGGATTTACTGTACACCTGGTGGCCGCATGAGACCAATCTGTCATCGCAATAAAACGACGGTAAAAGCAAGTGCAACACGCAAAAATTTATCTAAAATCATTTTCCCATAGTAATACCTCAATTCAAAGCAAGAAAAAAAAAACAAAAATCGGTGGCATGTGGGGACATTTTTCGGATTGTATGGTGATCACTCAATAAATCTTGACGTAAGGCAAAATGGTATTTTTTTTTACCAACTATGTTAGAATGTATATCCACAAAAGAAGACGTTGACAACATTATCAGTACATTTTCTGAATTGGTATTAAATTCTGCGAACAGCAGTATTCCAAAAAAAGAAATAAAATATAATTGTATGAATCTGCCTGATCACGTCATTGAGCTTATTAAACTAAGAATTAAACACAGAAGAAACTGGCAAAGGTATAGGCACACCTTTTCTCACACGATGGTTAAATATTTTAACAAGTTAATCTCAACTTTAATACAAAGTAAACGAAATGAAGTGTGGAATTCTAAGTTAAATTCTCTTGACAAAGCTTCCAAACCTTTCTGGAATATTGTTAAGTTTGTTAAAAAGCAAAAATAGACAAATTCATGTCCTTAAAGATAATTGTAATAATTACTACACGGATTATGACAAAGCTAACTTATTCAGCCAAACTTTTGCTAGAAATCATGTTGTTTCTGATAGCTTAGGAATTGTGGATACAATTAAAGTAGTTAGCGATTCTATTGAGGCATTTAATCTTGTCGGTGTCGAAACTCCAGTGAATACGTTCATTAATGAGAACCAAATTAAGTTCTACATAAAAAACTTATTGATCAGGAAATCATCTGGCCTGGACAATATCAAAAATATCTATTTGAAACATCTACCTAAGATTGGAATTAAATATTTAACATTTATATTAAACGCATGTCTAAAAACTCAATACTTTCCAAACACCTGGAAAGTAGCAAAAGTAGTACCAATTCCGAAAGCAGGTAAACCACCCGACAGACCGGACAGCTACAGACCAATTAGCTTGCTAAGCAGCCTGAGTAAGATTTTTGAAAAAGCTCTCAAGGACAAGCTGCAAAGTATTATCGATATGCGCAAATTAATTCCCAATGAGCAATTCGGGTTTAGACCCTTTCACAGTACTAGTCATCAAGTCCTTCGAATCACTAAGATGATCAGGAAAACTAGATGTGAAGGAAAGTCGACGGGAATGTTACTCTTCGACATAGAGAAAGCATTTGACTCCGTCTGGCACAATGGACTTATATTTAAGATGCTCAATCTTAATTTTCCCCCTTATTTGTGCAAAGTTATTCAAAGTTTCTTCTCAAATCGTAATTTTAAAGTTTTTGTGAATAATAGCTCGTCTAATTCGTTAATTGAGCCCGTTAATGGAGCCCCTCAAGGCTCGGTCCTAGGACCACCTCTATATAATTTGTATACATCCGACTTTCCGGACCTACGAGGATGTGAATTTGCGACATATGCTGATGACACAGCGATACTTTCGTCGCATAAGTTCTGTCTCAATATTGAGACGAATCTTAAAAATGCGGCGGAAGTATTCTGTGATTATTGTAAAAAATGGAAAATTAAATTGAACGTGTAAAAAAATTCAAGCAATCTTTTTCACCCGAAAAAGAAAACCTTGTTTCCTCCCGTCTGATCAAATCATGGTTCTTGGGCGGCCGATAGCCTGGGAGAACACAGTTCGATACCTGGGTATACATCTTGATAAAAGACTGACTTTTCAAGAACATATAAGCAAAAAACTCTGCACAAAATAAGCATTGCTGTAAAAATACTATACCCTTTCATAAATAGAAAATCTCTCTTGTCCGATCAAAATAAAATAATTATACATAAAGTCATATTTCAAGCACTCCTGCTCTATGGCTGTCCTGTGTGGGGAAATTGTGCTAAGTGTCATATTAAAAAGTTACAAATCCAGCAAAATAAACTTTTAAAAATGATGTTAAACTTACCTTGGTACTATTCTACTTGTGAATAGCATCGACAAGCAAATGTTGAATTGATCTCTGACAGAATAGAAAGGCTAACTAACTCTTTTTTTATAAGATGTAACATACCTGAAAATCCACTCGTTAACGAGCTTAATATCCCATGGTTGCTAAGGTTGAAATATTTAATATATAATTTCTTCTTTTTTTCTATTTCTTATTTATTTATCTAATTATTTATACATATTGTATTATTTTTTTTTCGTAATTATTGTCATTAATTTATTAAATTTTTTATTTATTTATTTATTTATTCATTTATTTATTTATTTATTTATTTATTTATTCATTTATTTATTTATTTATCTATTTATTTACCTATCTGTATATATTATATCTACTTATTTACATATTATTCTTTTTTATTTATTTACTTGTTATTTGTTTATTTGTTATTTATTCACATATTTATATAATTATTTAATTGTTTAATTACATATTTATACTATATTATACATTTTTTTGATGTTTTCCTCATTTTTTTTTTTTTTATGTGGGTTTTTTTCCCGTTGTTTACCCTCCAAAATACTCAAAATTTAATAAATAGTTCTTAACAATAAAAAACTACTTTCTCAGTTGAAAGATGTATTAAATATCATCATATCACTGTATGTAAATTGTGTGTTGGCAAACCATGTAAAATTTTTTGAAACGAAGAAATAAATATCCATCTATCTAAAACGACGGTAAAAGCAAGTGCAACACGCAAAAAATTTATCTAAAATCATTTTCCGATAGTAATACCTCAATTCAAAGCAAGAAAAAAAAATACAAAAATCGGTGGCATGTGGGGACATTTTTCGGATTGTATGGTGATCACTCAATAAATCTTTGACGTTAGGCAAAATGGTCTTATGGGAAGAAATTGATTTTGTCTTAGTTACAACTTAATACTAGCACAACTGCACTTCATTGCCTGCGCTGTATTACCGTCTTAAGTTACTGTCTTTCAGTTTCTGAATTAAGACCTTTCTGCATAACGTCAAAGAAATGTACCCCTCAGTAGGCCCCCTCCAAGACTTAAACCCATTTTATTCTTACACGGGTGTCGTGGTGAGTCAGTGACTGAATGCAGTAAATTTAAATGCAATACTACTCACTTCAATATTATACTGGCCACCAAGTCACAGACTTGGACAGCATGATTTTTAACGAATAGCTATGGAAAACAGTGAATTTCGTGTGCTGAAAAATAATAGAAAACTGGCTTTGTAATGGTGTTCTGCTAATGATGGTGAATCTGCACCATAAAATTCTATTGTTAAATATCGGTCTACTGAGTTCCATTGTGGTCGTATCACATCAAGCGATACCTAACGTTCAATTTGTCGTAGTAACGTTGTAGCACCAAAATGTTCAGAACTTCATATCAGCAACCTACTCAGGATAAGTCGATTGCCATACACGTTCAGAGGCACAGTAAGTAAGTTAATCTTGTTTATTTCATTTTTGTCTAACGAGTAAGGAATTTTAAGGTTAAATTAAATATAAAAAAAAGAAATTAAAAACAAAAAATCGTTCATGCCTCCCAAAAGAGGTCGTAACGCCGGAAACTGTTTTACAGTGTGTGAGAAGGCTGAGCAGCATCCATCTCTACTGAGAGAGTAAATCACATATTACATGCAATCCACGGAATGAGTACCATGATTGCCCCTACTTTTTAATATGCGCAACCGCTTGACATCTTCAGAGGAGTGTCAAAAATCCATTGATTTGACTACGAACCTCTACCTCATGCTATGCATTCTCCAGCTTTAGACTCCTTTGACTGGTTCCTGATTCCAAATCTGAGAAATTAGAAGCACTTGAACTGTAGAGGTTACATTAACGGTGATGTGAACAGAGGCCATTTGAATTAAAGCCATAATGGCGTTAATTCTCATTTAAGTGAAAATCTACACCATAATCCATTTATTTCACTTTTAAGTGAGAACTAAAGTCATAACTTAAATGAGAACTGTAGCCATATGGTTTTTATTCACATTCCAATGGGAACTAACTCCATAAACTCATACCAGTAAAGTGTCACATTACAAATAGTTACAATCAATCCTATCCAAAGTACTGCACAGACGCGTATAAAGTGCTCTCCAATAAATATCCAAAATTTCAAAAATTCCTAACGTCATTTGTTAAAATGTAAAAAAAAAGTAAATTTATCATAAAACAGTGCACTAAAAAACACCCCCATCTCAAATACATAGGTAAGTTATATATATATCAAAATACATCACAAAACGAACAAAGAGTAATGTAAGTTGACTTTATAAACATTAAAGAAAAAAGAAAAACACAAATATAGTATCTTGTTGTTTTCAAGAAATTGGTCTTTATTCATTGTTCCTCTTAGCATTCTTATCAATATTAACAGGACTTTATTAACTTCAGCACTCAGATGTACACATGTGTATACTTAGTTATATACCTTTTTTTGGTTTTTTTTTTAAATTTTTTTAAATATATAATAACATATATACATCTTAAAAACTACCTTAAAAGATACAACCTATGGCCGAAGATATATAAGTCGGCCATAGGTTGCGGCTGATAGATTTCCATCTAATCCGCCACAAGACAGAGACCGACTGCGTCCCATAAGGGGGAACGCACGACCCTTTCTACCCCGGGTGTAAAGGGTTCGACGCTGAAGTTCCCCCTCGCTCCCCAGCCACCAGAAATTTTGGTGCTGCCTGGGAACATCCCCAATGTCTCGGCTGGATACCGCCGTACTAAACCGGAGGAGACCCTTTTCAGCTCGTGCGACGGAACGGTCGGGGCTGAGTCGCCCATTGATCTGGCGATGTGAAAAAATAGCGGTACCGCATTCATATCTTGTAATAGGCCGTACTTATCTAAATGAAGAAAAGCTTCTGGGGGGGACGAAGCCACTGTGACGTAAACTTTCGTGGTATTCTGGATTGGGGTAGTAAGCCCCTGAGTTCAAGTTATTGGATGAGCTCATCGCTCTAGCAGTATTTTCATTTTTTATTTTTTATTTTTTCATTTCATTTATTTATTTTTAATATCTATCGCTGTACTTCAAGAATCATATGTTCTTTTACTAGTACAGGAACATTATAACATAAAATATTATTTTGTGTGACATGATTGAGATTAGTGATTTCAAGTTACTTTAATTATAATTTAAGAGTGTAGATTTCTGATTTTAAAATTTAATGTTATTAGAATACATATGTGTAGAGAAAGAGTTAAGACTGAAGTTACTAGGAATTATTTCAGCTCGAGCGGGAGAAATATGAGAAACAAGCGTTACAAAATTGTCTGTACTTGGTCTTAGACCGTACCTGTGAAGGTAGGTGATTCCATAAATGAACAGCATGAATGAAAAAGTGCCAACGTGACATTGAGCAGGTATGATTGGAGGGTTTCAAGGTAATATTACGACTTGATCGACGGAAGGTGATCTTTTCATATAAATATTTTGGCTGTTTCTTGTGAATAATTTTGAAGAGTAATAAGCACGAGCGGTAGCATAAGAATGCGTCCAGTTCGCATCCTAGGAGAATGCGACGTTGTTCCGAGACGTGATCAAATGTGCGAAGGTTTAAAACATACCGTGCAGCCGCGTTAATTGCTTTTGTCAATTTTAGGGAGGAAGAATAATCACAGTCAGCGAACAACTCAGATCCATATGTCAAGATTGGCACTATGAGTGCTCTGGCAAGTTTTAATTTGATGTTCACAGGGAGAATGTATTTGTTGATTGATAAGCCTCTTAGGGATGCATACACCTTTGATACTACGCTATCAATGTGGTCAGTCCACGTCAGTTCACTATTGCACATTATTCCAAGGTTTTTTACACATGTAACATATTCAATTGCGGTCGAGTTCAGTTCTATTAGCGGGAAATTTGACAAGGAAGGCGGTTGTTTCGAGAACGGGATGGCTTTGGTTTTGTTTATGGTTGAGCATTAGACCATTTTGTGTAGCCCAGTTTGCAATAGAGCCCAAATCCTCGTTTATTTTAGCAACTGAGTCTTCAACCATACCAATAGGGAAACATAGGTAGATTTGGACATCGTCTGCATAGATATGGAATTTACAATAGGATAAAACTAGTGGAAGGTCAAAGGACCGAGAATGGAACCTTGAGGAACACCATAACGTACGTCACAAAAGGATGACAGTTTAGATTTATGAAAAACTGCTTGGACTCGGTTAGTAAGATACGAGAGAATTAATTTATTAGTAGGATTACAGAAATTGAATTGGGTGGACAGTTTATGACAAAGTATTGTTGGGTCTACGCAGTCAAATGCTTTCGAGAAGTAGAGTAAGGTTAGTATGGTCGTTTTGTCTTCGTCGATAGCTCTTCGAATATCGTCTGTTACTTTTAATAAGGCTGTGACACAGCTATGTCCTTTCCGGAAACCTGATTGCAGGGGGTTTAGAAGCTTGTTTCGCTCAATGTAATCTTTGATGTTCCGGCTAACAATAGATTCAAACACTTTTGAAAGAAACGGAAGGATTGCAATGGGTCGGAATTCAGGTGAATTAGTTTTCTTTGGTACTGGGATTATCTTAGCCTTCTTCCACAGTGTTGGGTAGTGGGACGTCATGATTATTGTGTTAATAATGTGCGTGATATGATGAAGTATCACTGGAAGCAATATTATAATGAAGTCGGGGTATGACCTCGAATCAACTTCAACAGGAAATTGTAATTGAGGTAAGACCTCATTGGAATACAATTGTATGTACTGGGACTCTGGAGTTCGATAAGGACGAAGGCAAGCCCTAAGACAAGCCCTCTCGAAAAACCGAATCCTTCCCATCAAGCTTGCACTCACGTTGAAACACACGGCACAGCCATAGGTGAGCATTGGCCGAATGAAGCCCATGTAGCAGATCACCTTCACCCTCGCATCGAGTTAAGTTATAAGGACCTGGGCCTTGCTTCTCAGCATCCAACCGGTGTTGTGCGTGCTATTGTTCTTTCACCAGTGGAAGGTACCTACAGAATCTGCATGTTTGTTACAATATAGATACTGATCTAGCCAGTTCCCCAGGTATCTGACTACAGTCCTTTGCGTCAGTGGTTCCCCGTGCCTTCCAACCATTGAGAACTTTCGCCAATTCTTTATCGTATCCGCCGGGGCCTTATACAACGGCATCCTGGACAGAATGGTTTCCGACGTGGTTATTGTAGAAGCTTGGCTATTATAGTAGTAGCTGCAGCATTCACAGAAAATTATCTTAAAAATGAGAATGGGCAGGTTAGGTCCATCCTTCCAACTCTGAACACTCTCTATCGTATCACTGACAATGCTCAAAGGGTATAATAATAACAATATTGGTTGCGCGACAGTTCGCGGCGGACCTGGGTCTAGCTTCTCAGCAACAACTCGTGTTGTGCGTGCTATTGTTCTAAGACGAGTGGAAGGTACCTACAATTTTATGCCGACTCCGAACGGCAAAGTTGAGAAGCTTTTTCTAGACAGGAAATACTCTTTGAGCATTGTCGGTGACTCGAAAGAGGTGAAGCCGTGAATTATGAAAGTTGGTAGAATGGGGATTCGAACCTGGCAAACCTCTGCGTAGGAGTCGACGGAGAGTCAAAGGGTATAACTGTCTCAAATTTCGCCGTTCGGAGTTCGTATAAAACTGTAGATCCCCTCATACACACCACGGAAGTTTATCTTAGAAACTCTACAGAAATCCACTATGTGTGGAAGCGCTATACATGTTATTATTATTATCATGTGAATTGCATACGGGAATAAATGCAATAAGTCAATGCCCCATCTTCAGTCATTAAAGGTAGAGAGCTTCTAAGAGGTACACAATTCCACCAAGATCGCTATGAAATAAGAAATGTTGTTTTTGAGAACTACTGGATGGTTGTAGTTAGCGCGAACTAATCTATTGGTCCATTTGCATTCCCCTTCAGATTGACACAACTTCTCCATAAGCTCTTTAGTAAAACTTGAAATCGTTTTCGTCTAACCACTCACTAAACCTTAGAAAACTAACTCGTCTGAGGGAACATGGTCTATGTTGTACATGATCAAGTATACGATACATTGTGCACATCATCATCTAGCATCACTTAAATTTTCAACAAATCACTTCCAAGGCCATCACCTGTTACTTCACACGCAAATGTACTCAATTCAACGTCCACCAACACGCAACCCTTCCCAAAACATGACTGCCGCCGAATTCCTCTCAAAACACAGCGAAGTTGACAAAGAAAACCCTCCACCATCTCAATGAGTCGCACATAAGTGCAAATGCAAAACAAAAAATCCCATAGTTTCACATTTCATTTCGAGGCGACATCCCCGACTGTTCGCCTCGACCACCGGATGTGCTCCAATGACCCTCTCGCATATTAAAGAAACCGAACATGTTTGTTGCGGACCACTTAGCTTCGAAGGAATACGCCGCGATTTGTAAGGATTCATTGCAATGACGTTATTCCATTGAAAAAAGTTTTCCTTCGCTTGACTCGTTGGTAATTATTGTCATCGCATCGCAAAGTGCTTGTGCACATCAACAGTATCAGCCAACTCGACAAAAGGAAGCTCATTAATCCAAAGGTTGGACCGATGAAAATGAGATGCCGCCCATCCCCCCGAACCGCAGGTGGTGTAAGAACAATTGTCCAATGCATCAATTACAGGACATGGACGATCAAATAAATTAAAAGTGATCCAGTATCTCATTCCCATGCACATTATGAGTCGTCCGCATGTGTGTAGGCCTGGTCAGTGCTGTGGGGTGCAATTGAATCCTGGACGTCCCCTTCCACTCCCAGGACACACACGCACACATACCCCGACCACTGTTCGTGTGCAGACTCAGTGATGAGTGTACTCAGTGTGTTTATCCGGTATTCTCTGATTTTAATGAACGGGTATCGGTGTCCTTCCTTATAATCAACAAATCACAACTCTCTCCCCGGCCCTGCGACTCCCTCGCCTGTGTGTTAACTCAATTTAAATATTGATTGATATCCATTGCCTCGGTGTTTGCTCAGGTACCATCGACTGAGGGAGAGGAGGTGTTGTGGCGCTCGGGGGGAGGTGACATGATGACTTATGAATTCATATCCCGAAGGGGGACGAGACACCAACCACCAACCGACAACAAGTCGCAAAGTCAAGCGACTGAGAAACAATTGTTGAAGTGGAACAAATGAGCTTCTTGACTTCGCAACTGACTAACCGAATATTGTCGTCGTTGTCGTCGTGATTGTTGTTAGTCCAACCGGACGGATACGAAATCGATAGGGAGATGGTGTGGGAATGGGGGTTCTTACAAGTGGTCATTGATTTTTCGCACGCAGTGTCATTCGATACCGCCGGCAAATGGCGTGGAAATTAAGATTCATTTTCAGTTTGAGACGTTCCTTTTGTTTCCCCTTTGCCGTCTTGTTTCGTTGTTTTGTTTTGCGTTTTCGGGGTCACTGAGTGTCGGATATGAGCTCAGTGCTTGCGGAAGGGTTATGGAACTGGTGTAAACTACACCACATTCGGGGACACGCAACGGCGGAGAAAACCCTGTGATATCGATGCTGAGTGAAGGGATTGTAGGTCAGGGAGGATTTTTCTGGGTGAATGACACATCCGATTGGAATGATTGACTTTTAGATGAGTGTTATAAGATACTCAATTTGCATTACTTGGTTCTTTGTTTGCTTTTGAGTCTGGAAATGGTTTACTCTTATTGAAGCTCCTTCTCAATTCTCTACATATTCCACTTTAAGGTCAGTGCTCTATGAGCAATTAGTGCATTCGGGATGACGCTGACGTGGCACTTGGCTGTTGGCTGTTATTCAGTAGGAAGGGCAGTTAAGGTCTCTCACACTTAGTTTCGGCAAGTCTTTATTTTCGCCTTCATTCTTCAATTGTTTCAATACTCCAATTCAAAATAAATTTAAGACACGTTTGTTGTCCAACAGTACAACCCCCTCAAGGACATTGACTAGCTCTTGGCAAACTTCGTGCCAAGATGACTGCAATATACCCCGAGGTGCTGAAAAAATGTGGTGGAAATCGCAGGGAAAATGAAAAATGAAAATGCTGGCTTTGCAAATATCTCAAGCTGATGGAACAGTCAACCCTAGTCGTGACAGTGCCAAGCCGACAAAGATTCTACATTTAACAAGAGGCCATTGTTAGACGTTCAAATGCAATCCATAGTCTCATTCTTTTCGAGTAGATTTTTACTATTTCAATTTTTTCCTTATAACTTGTGCGCGCTCAGTGGATTTATTCATACCCTTCAGTGTCCCGGGTCAAGGCACAGCACAGGCCAATGGTATACAGGGAGAAAGGGAGAGGAGGTATCATTGTAGTCTGTGGAAAATATTAATAACAATAATATGGGTGGTGCGACAGTCCGAGGCGAATCTGGGCCTAGGTTCTCAGCAACCACTCGTGTTGTGCGCGCTATTGTTCCTGCACGAGTGGAAGGGACCTACAAGTTTAATGCCGACTCCGAACGGCGTCCTTGAGAAGCTTCCTCTAGACATGAATACTCTTTGAGCAGTGTCCCTGACTCGAAAGAGGTAGAGCCGAAAGCGGTAAATTAGGGTATCGAACCTGGCACCCTCTGCGTAGGAGTCGACGTACTTACCCACTACGCCACGGCGAACAGTTTTGCGGCGAACAGTATTCCGGCGACCAGGTTTCGGAAATATTAGTATTCCCTATTCAGTCTCTTGATTTAACTGTGCGTCCGAAAGTAGGCTTAATTGTCTCGCCAGGTATGCCCATGAGTACCTGGCGAGACGGTTATTGCGGGTGAATTCATGGACAGGAGGAATGCATTTTACAAGCTAACTTGAGGATCGTTTGTTAAAATAACGGTAAAACAAGGACAAAAAAGAGACGGTAGGTCGGTGTTGGAGCGAGTCTGATGATTGCGATGGATGGTCTTCACATGGTCATAATCTTTGGATATATTTGGACAGAAGGAAAAAGATCGCGAATGCAAGCTGCTGACATGAGATTTTTCCGGCTGTTAGGGGAATAATTCGTAATTACAGGATGAGAAACATAGCATTATCCGAGAAGGTCATTGCTGAGCAGCTGTTTCTTCGAAAGGAAAGGACTATGGTTCTATGGTTTGGTCACGTGTCACGAGTGCCCCATCACGACGACTTTCGAGACGAGAGTTGAATGCTATCTCATCAGATAAGCGGCCGCTTGACAGATCCAGGATGAGGTGGTTGGACCAAGTCCGAAAACTCGCCTGGATGCGCTTGGACATACTTCCTGATGAGTTAGAGTCGATGGCAGAGGGTGGAATTGCCTGGAGATCTCTCGTGCATGATTTACCCCCGCTACCCCTTTAGATGATCATGCGGGTCAGAAGATGGTGTTGATGTTAAAAGGCACTAGTAAACCATAATTGGAATCCTGTGTGAAGTGAATAAAGTTTACAAAAACTCTTTACTAAAACATCATGAGTCATGCATTCACTACAATACAATCAAATGCCTACACTTTGCCTCAATCTTCAAATGCTTATTCCAGGGCGAAGCGATGAAGACTTCGACCTAATGCTGGATACTCACATAGAGTGCAGATGGCGAAGCGGTAGAGATAAATATGTCGGTAAATACATCGCTTAAGTGTAAATACAACTCACAAGAAACAGAAGACCCAAACCAAATGGTTAGCAAACAGCGAAGTCTACAGATCCTTTCATTAAGAGTGGCCTACTCCAACACATTTCGGATACGAACGGACGTTGCAATAACCATGACAGTGATGCGCTCATTTTGTAAGAGCTAAGGAACATCGCCTTAGGAAACCGTCCCAGACTTCCATTTTGGTGTCAAAGCACTAAAATACCTTTGAGGGGTAACAAATACATTGTTAACAATACCTTCTTCTTCTTTCTTTATTTGGTGCTACAGTCCGGGGTGGACCTGGGCCTCAACTAACAAGCCTCTCCGACAAGTACGGTCTCTGGCTAGCTGTCTCCAGTGCCGCACTCCAAGTTGGTTAAGGTCCTTCTCCACCTGGGTGCGGGACCTTAAATGCGGGCATCCTCTGTTACGTTGTCCCACGGGTTCGGAGTCGAAGACTAGACTATTTGTGTAAATTAATAAATCACATTAATAAAAAATATTAAATAAACTTTGTTTTCGCATCGTTTCAAGGCCTATCGTTGTTAAACTGTGGCCATTGGTAATAGTGTTAGCCGCTTGATGTGCGTGGTCTTCGTACTCATATTTTACTATACAAGCTGCAGTACCACAAGGAAGTGTTCTTAGTCCCCTCCTTTACTTATTTTCATACCAGAGATATACCGCAGGACGTAGGCACATTTGTTGACGACCCCGCCATTTCGGTAACTGCCAAAACGGTCGAAGAATCATCTGAGAAATTGCAATGTGCTTTAGACCGGATACACGAATGGACGAACACTCAGCGAATTGAGCTTAACGAAGCTAAATCCGTTCATATTTTTTACGTAAAAGAACGTGGATAACTTGCCCGTTTTTATAAATAATGTTCAAATACCCTTCGACAGTGAAGCGAAACACCTCGGAATGACACTCGATGTAATGCTTAAATGGAAAGAGCACGTCAAAAAGAAACTTGAGAAGAAGATACAAAGGCATGTAATGGCTTATTGGAAAATATTCCAAGCTAAGTACTGACAACAAATTGCTTATATACAAGCAATTGCTAAAACCCGTCTGGACGTATGGCATATAACTTTGGGGTTGTACCAAAAAAATTAATAGAAACATACTGCAACCTTTTCAAAATAAAGTGCTAAGGGCTGTCGTCAACGCATCCTGGTATATACGAAACAACGATATCCACATAGATCTTGGAATTTCATCAGTCCAAGATGAAGTTACAAATTTTGTTAGTCAGCATAAGCGTCGCCTGGAAGAGTACATAAACTCTGCGGTCCTTCCAATTCTCGACGAATGAAACTCATTTCGCCGTCTTCAAAGGACTAAACCCCTTGACCTAGAACGGTGAAATCAACTCGCTCTTATCTGCGGTGTTAGCAAGAACTCGCATTGGAGGAACTCTTGCCAAATGAATCGCAATGCCAAATGCCTTTCGCCTTTTCCTCGATGGCAGTGAAAGCTTCTATAACGATTAGGAAATAGCTTGGGGTGTTTGTTCCCAAATTGTTTTCCAGTGTGACACGGCCCATTTGGATGGGTTTTTTTTCTCGGTATCCCGAATTTAACCATCGCCTTGTAGAGCTTAAGAGGATGCATGATGTCGTATGCAGCCGAGTAGGTAAGTTGATAAAAAGATAATGAGTCTAGACTTGAAACACTTGGGTCTATTCCAGTGTTTGTCTCAGTGTGAAAACTAGGGTGATTGTCGATCTGCCGGGCCGCAATCGACACTGGTACGTGAAGATTAGTGTAGTGCTAGATAGTTTTCAGATGTCCACCCAGTACGTGGGATAGGATCATGTATTCGTCATTGAGCAGAGCTATGCCTCAGTAGCTATTGCAAAACATATGCTCGCCTGTCTTGAAAATGGGGCATATAGAGCTGACAGTCCAATCAGCTCGGGCATGGCTTCGTCTATCCACATTTTGTTGATGATTCGTGTGCATGCACACTACCACAACATCACCATTATCAAAGATTAAACCCCTTGACCTAGCACGGAGAATCCAACCCGCGCTTAGCTGCGGTGTTAGCCAGAACTCTAAATGGAGTATCTCTTGCCAAATACGTCTAAATCAAGAAAGTAAAACTGCTGGATAAGTGTAAAACTTAGTTGTAGTGGAAATATACTTTATTTGAAGGGAGGTGTTTGTACTGGGTAAAAATCCCTTTCGCTATGTGGGAGCGGTCCCCATAGTGTCTTTTGAAGATCTTCACTTACCCTCGCTAAAAAAAAGAAATATTCGTTAGCCTCGCGCTCATAACCATCCACTTCAAGGCGATTATTTGTCCGATACCAGTGCATCCGATGGAAATATTTTTGAAGATTCGAACAATTTCGTAATCGTGCCGTGTCGAACATATTAACAGACGCTTTAATTACATCTTGTCTTAAGTACATCGCGTCCCAAACCATTAACTCCCCCAATAACACTGTTCCCATATTCAATCAATATACTTAATTCATATCCACTACTCCCTTCGCACTTTCCCCCCTTTCTTCACACGCAGATACAAGCTTACAATTAAAATTATTCTTCTATCACCTTCACAGAGCGTCACAACGATTTTTGTCATCTGAACACGTTCCACTTTAATAGGCCCGCTGTAGATTATTCAGATGATATCACCATCCCGCGAATTTCAGTGGCATCTCCGACAATTATCATCGCCATAATCCCAGCCGTCATCACGAACAACTCGATCGCTACCTAATTGCCCCAAGAGGCACATCACAGTGCAATCAACGCCACCACCACCGCCCGCCGCCGACAACGCTTCACGTTAAGTCCATGCACTCAGCATCTCCATTCTGCGTGCACACCCAACTCCACCGCAAGGTCTGCATCGCATTAGCTTCCATCTCGAGTGCCATTAGCACAGTCATAATCATCACATCTTTAAACGCCCAAGGCAGCGAGCAGATGGTTTGCAGCGCCTGGAGGGATGCCGACTCCCGCCGATGGTGGTCCGCGGCATCATGCAGTCTTGGAAGATCGTCAACAGCACGACGCGTGCAGTATTCTCACGCATTCTGTGGAAGCGATTATGAATTATGTCGTCGGTCGCTGAACAAAATTCAACGCCACATGCATCAAGCGTGATAATTGTCAAAGGCTTCTTGACGTGTTATGACTTTTGTCAACTTAATGACGCGCGGAGTGAGCTACGCCGCTCTGCCGACGTGATATATCGACGCGATGTTTAGCTCACTGAATTATGAATCCCTTTGAAGATGATTTTATGATAAATGCCGGGTCGGATGCGGACCCTTTTCGGCTGGATATTCAATCCACATCGCTTCGGGTGGACGTCATAACTCAGAAATCCTTCGAGGGCGCCTGCCTTAGTGTACCTTCGAGTAAATCCCTTTTCTGTATCATATTCCAATCAGCAAAGGTAATAAAAACAACTGGCCACTTCACTGGAATGAGCTTTTTTACGGTAGAGCTAGGAATACCCATACCTTCGGTCCGCTCATATCCTCCATCGGGTCATAATTTAACTGCCAATACACCAGACAAGGGTTTGTGTGCATTGTGTGTGTCCAGGAGATTTCCGAAGGATGACGGGGATAACACTAGCTGAACGGAGTTCAATAACTTTTATGACTATATTTCAAGATCTCCAGGGGATGCTGGTGTGCCGGGCTTGGGTCAAGGGAAGCGCGTAGTGTAGTGTCTCGGGTGGTTGGAAATGGCTGGTTTGGCTCTGCTGCCCAGTTGAATATTTTGCCGAGGTAAGCAGTTTCTCGGGGGATGGGGACGGTCCAGGCGGAGAGGATAATAATTTTGTCTAAATCAAAAATAATTCGTTGGGAAATAATTTCTGCATTGACATGTTCTGATCCCCGGGACGCTCGTAAAAATATTCTTTTTCCTCTCGTTTGGTTTGTATCCTTTGGTGCTTAGTTGTGTATTCACTTCAGTGATTTTCATCTTTTGAGAAGGAATTTAGGGGGATAGTGGGAGTGATGGGTTGGAGTAGTGTTGAGGAAGGTGGAACATTTGTGTAGTTCAATGGGAGTAAAGAAGTGTACAGACGGTTGTGTCGGTCATAGAAACTTTACTTAAGGTTACTCAATAATAGATTTGCAGGTGATAGCTTTGTTTCATAGCTTTATTTTTTATGGGGACAAATCAGGCTTTACTCTCGTTCTATAACCGGAAGGCACGCACTCGGAAGTCCAGCTTTAGTGCCCATGCGCTCTGTGTGGCTGAGTTAGTGCAGTCGATAGATTTTTGCCTTCCGACCTACTTCCGAATCTTGTTGTGTCTCTAATGTTTCGCAGTTGTGTCTTCTAATCCATACACCTTCCCAGCATACAGGACCATGTATCTGACGCAGAATTTAACGACGGAACCAGAAATCAGCTGTCTTGTTCAGCCTTCGGTTCCATATAGCAGGACTGGCAAAATAATAGTTTTGTCGAAGACTATTTGGGCCTTCGAGTCAGTTGTTTTGCCCCAGCTGTGTAGACAAACCGATATACAACTGCTTTCCAACTGGATTCTGGTACTGATGATCATAATCGAATAATTTTAAGAATCTAGACTTAAGTTATAGAGCAGTTTTAATAACCCAATGATCATTCAATGCATATACCATATATACGCAGATGATGCTCAAATTTACCTACAGTAGCTCAAAGTGATACTCGGACACGATCCTCTAAATACGTTGTAATGAGTATAAAAGAAGGTACACATGCGATAGACATCCGGTTTTATTTTTAATAATAAACGCAGTAGTTCTAAGTTATAATGGACCTAAGACAGCAACGACATGGGTGGTCGTATTCATCGTGATCAGATTTAGGAGTAAGTAGTTATCGGCAGGAGTGTGACGATCGTCGTAAGTTTCTTGGTTTAATTTTTTTTGAGTAAGCCCTATCAACTTATCCATGAAACGAATGTGTACGAATACACAGCGATTGGCAATTTGCCATCTTGCGGGAACTGCTCGAATAAGCATCAGAATATTTGTAACCAAGATATTGTATCAAACTCTGTTCTCTAGATTTGTATTGTCCGAAGTTTTTATTTCCACCGTGTTCGAGGCTGTGGGGAACAACATTTTTTTAATAAAAATAAAAGTAATAAAAAAAAAATAAAAGTAAAAAAAATGACTCGTGCTGGATCATTCGATCTTTACCTCCAAGCGATTGTTGAATTGATCTCCGACAGAACAATTAAATTAACGGATAAATTTCGACAAAACAAGGTTTTCTTCAGATAATCCTCTCATAAACCAATTAAATATCTAATAATTATTTGTTTATTTTCAAATGTATGTCATAATACTAATTTATATTTAACTTGTTTATTTAATTATTTATTTAGTTTTGTTTTTATTTATTTATTTATTTAAATATATTTTGATCATTTATTTATTTATTACTTGCTTGTTTAGTTATTCATTTAGTTTATTTATTTATTATTTATTTATTTATATGTTTATTTATTTACTTATTCTGTTCGATTATTCATTTTTTAAAATGTTCTTATTTATTAATATAATAGATTCATCAATCTATAGATTCTCCTTCTTTTTTTTTCTCTTTTTTCTTTGTATTGAAGTTTTTCTTGTAATTTTCTTCAAAATCATTTTTCTTTACATTTGTATATCTGAAAAACCTAAAAGATAATAATTCAGTTGAAAGATATAAATTTTAAATATCGAATCTCTGTATGTAAATTGTGTGACAACCACATTGTATTTTTATTACGAAATAAAGACATATCTATCTATTACTCGTGCTGGAGTTGAACAAATTTGCACCGCTAATGGCAGACGGACAATACATTCTTTTTTTTTTCATTAATCTCAATTACCTTACCCTAAAAAGTTAAGAGTATGTGCTTTATTTTATTTATTTAAGTTTGTTTAGGAGGGTTGATCATTGAATACATGTCTTTGAAAACAGGTAACGAGTTAGCCGTAGCTGACATCACCGCCGTCAAATTTTATTGTACAATTATATCAGCCGGTGGTGACCTTAGCTTTGTGGGTATGTGCGTCAACTTCTACGTGTAGCCAAATTAAATTAAAAAGTATATCAACTTTTGTACACCACTGTGTATCTTACATTATTGTCATATAAACTTCCAATGAATAACATTGCCTACGTGCAATGCCATACTATCGGGTGATTAAACTGATAAGTCTCCACTAGCATCATCTTATTATGTTATGTTTACATGTTAACAACATGAATAAAGACGAATCTATTAATTGCGTTCGAACTGAGAGTGTATTTTTATTTCTTGAGTAAACTCCTATACATACGCAACATAAGCCCTCTGCCTGGGCTTGATTCCCGGCCGGTACGATCAAAATAATTTTCACGCTTACACCACAGCTTCTCAAACTTGGCTGTTCTGAGTCGGCATACAACTGGAGGTCCCTTCCACTCGTGAGAGAACAATAGCACGCACAGCGCGAGTGGCTGCTGAGAAGCTAGGCCATGGCCCTCTATATTATATTATTATTATATCAGCCGTTGCATTGAAACTCTGATTATTTGATTTTAATGCAGTCAGGTCTTTTAATATAATTCTAAATGTATGGAGGCTCGGAGCTAAAGAGCTCCAAATTTTAACTGGAGAGATGGGGGTTGAATACCCTGATTAGTCAATTCAATTCAGACATTCGGTAACATTATTTAATGATAATTTTGATTGATAATAGTGTTGGTTGACTTGTCTGTAACAACATCGCCAGACTTGCCCTTTCATGATACAATTCCTTTTTCTTCTTCTTCTTCTGGTGGCGCTACAGTCCGGGGTGGACCTGGGCCTCAACCAGTAAGCCTCTCCGGCCGGCACGATCTTTAGCCATCTGTCTCCAACTGCGCACACCAAGTTGATTGAGGTCCTTCTTCACCTGGGTGCGCCATCGGTTACGTGGGCGTCCTCTATTGCATTGTTCGGAGTCGAAGACTCTTCGGGCAGGAGCAGTGTTGTCCATGCGCTCTATATGGCCCAGCCATCTTAGACGTTGAATACGTAGACGCCTGACTAAGCTAATGTCGCTGTGCAGCCCGTACAGTTCGTGGTTGAATCATCTTCTCCAATAACCATCAAGGCAGACAGGACCAAAGATTGCACGCAGAACTTTTCTCTCGGATCAAGTGCTTCCTCATCCGATTTTGAGATTGTCCATACCTCCGCGCTGTACAGCAGGACAGGGATGATCAAGGCGTTATATAATGTCAGATTGGTCCTTGGAGAGAGGCCTCTACTACTCAATTGCCTCTTGATCCCAAAGAAACAGCGATTGGCAAGAGTAATTCTGCGTTTAATCTCGGTACTGGTGTTGTTCGTACTGTTTACTTGCGAGCCGAGGTAGACGATGTCCTTCACTACCTCGAAGTTGTAGCTACCTGGTGACGCTCTGTCCAAGACGTCGATGTTGAGTGTCCTTTCTTGATGACAGCATATACTTCGTTTTGCCCTCATTCACCGCTAGACCCATTTTAGCCGCTTCCGCCTCAATGCCAGAAAACGCCTCATTGACGGCTAGCTGGGTTCTGCCAATCACGTCCTCTGCACATGCTACCAGTTGTACGGACTTCTAGAAGAACAGATTAAAGAAATCACATGACAGCGCTTCGCCTTGTCTAAAACCTTTTTTGACATTGAAGGCCTCGGTGAGTTCGTTACTGACTGTGATGGAGCAGCGAGAATTCTCCATCGTCAACCTGCACAACCTGACGAGTTTGGCAGGAATGTCAAAACTAGACATGGCGTTGTATAGCTCGTCCCTATACACGCTGTCATATGCGGCCTTGAAATCGACAAAAAGGTGGTGGGTGTCGATCTGCATCTCTTGGGTCTTTTCCAGGATCTGCCGTTGTGTGAAGATTTGGTCGATGGTGGACTTCCCCGGCCTGAAACCGCACTGATAAGTGCCTATCAGGTTGTTGACGAATGGTTTCAGGCGCTCACACAAAACGGCGGAGAGGGTCTTATAGGCGATGTTGAGGAGACTTATCCCTCGGTAGTTGGCGCAGTTGAAGAGGTCTCCTTTCTTGTGCATCGGGCAAGCGATACTGAGATTCCACTCGCCGGGCATGCTTTCCTCCGACCATATCTTACAGATGAGTTGGTGCGTGTACCTTCCGCTCTTTGTAGCAATGGCCGAAGTAAATATCGCAGTTTTTCATCCTCTTTTTGCCTGGCCCATCCCACCGCACCTCCTGAATGGCGGTGATATGTGCCTTATAAGCTTCGAGGGCTACCGCAAGTTCATCGGCTGCACGTGGTGTGTTCAGGGACCTCACATTCCACGTGCAGAACCGAAAATCGTTGGCCTTATTTCGCTGTCCATGGTCGTCAGGAGTAGGGTCATCCGTATCCGAGGCTTCTCGTCGTTTCTGAACTATTTCTTTTTACACGGTGGGGAAGTTAACCTCACGCGCAACCCCCGAACCTGGGGCCCTGGTTTAAACCCCTGGACAAGGGGGCCGCTGCATACATTAGTTCACCTCTAAGCGGTTGCTTTAAAGGCTATCCAGAGGGCGCCGCGAGGAGGCTGCATGTCAACTTGACCTGTGCACTTAACATGGATCGTTGCTGGCACCTCGCCAAGTTGAGAGCAGTCAACAACTTTGCCCCGGATGCACAGGCCCGTGCCCTCCGATACAATTCCGATGACTGTGAAAAGTACACCACTGGATCAAGCCCCGGTCGAAATCCCCTCACATTTGTCCAAAGAGACTCACCACAGAAATATGGTCAAATGACAAACACTGAACCCGAGCCATAAGATGTATATTGCCTGAGTAATAGCGATCAGCACGGGTCAGTGGCCGATGAGAGATCATGCAGTCGGATAGGATATCCCGTATAATGCGACGATTTAGTAAAAAAGGGAACATCAAAGATGCCTCATTCGATAACCTACACTATCGGGTTGAAGAATAAAAACAATCAATAGCCAAACTCTCCTCAATCGAAGAAGTCCCAGAAGGGAACGTTAAAAGAATAATAGCTTGCTGAAATTCCTCGTCGGTTTCCCAAATTCAGGTAAGAGAGTAAAATGGCACCGAGTGCTAATTTGGTTCTATCTCTTGGAATCGCCACTTCTGCTTGGCAAGCGACAATGTCTGTGTTCCAATTAACACCGTGACTTATGACAAAATATTAATGCTGACAAGACTGCCATCTGTTAGAAAGGAATGCTGAAAGGAACCTGATTTTGGTACTCCATTTCCTTCGGAATTAGGGCATCCATATCATTATTCATTCTTTAATCTTGCCAAAGACTATTTTGGGGCAGGAATGCCTGGTGCGAGGTGTCTTTGGGTTCTTCAACGGTTTTTGAAGTTGGAATGGATAAATTTGACCATTGGTTGTGATTAAGACTACTAGCGCAACAGCTCACACTGAACATGAAACAGATAAAAACAGACTGCTTCAAATCTTAGTTAATTGGACCAATTGCTAGGATCAATCAAATTCACAGTAAAATGTTTTTTTTTCCTCCCGACCTACTTCTTCTTTTACTGGAGTGGGGTGGACCTGTGCCTCAGCCCACAATTCACTCCAGCTGGCATGATCTTTGGCTAGCTGCCTCCAATTACGCACGTCAAGTTGGCATCCTTCTCCACATGCGTGCGCAATCTATCGATGCCGTGGTGGTACTCTATGACGTGCCACTGGTATGGCGTCGAAGACCCTTCGAGAAGGTGGTCTGTTAGCCATGCCCTCTAGCTAGAGATTTGATTGAAATTGTCTATGTACAGAAGAACTAGGATGGTTAGTGTCTTATAAGGGCAGCTTGGTCCCTCGATAGACGGGTCTATTACTCAATTGCCTCTTAACAGTTGGAAGGGTGTAATCCGCGTTTGATCTCTGTACTGAAGTATATCGTGCGGCGCGGGGTAAACGAGGTCCTATGGTTACACCTTTCCTATGGTAACATTTTGGACTTTTTTGAAGACAGCATATATATTGTTATGCCCTCATTCACAGCCAGACCTGCTTTAGCCTCTTCCGTTTCAATGCCAACAATACGAAGCAATAACAGGCCTCGGAAACGGATGGAATTACTGATGATGAGCCGTGAAAACGGAATAAGGTCAGCGATCTTCGGATCTGTACGTAGAATGTAAGGTCCCTTCATAGGCCATGCATAGCCGAACAATTAGCGGAAGCCGTAGACTGCTATAAAGCAGATATAACCATCAGCAAAGAAGTGCGACGGAATGGACCAGACAAAAAGGAGATAAAAAACTGTGACATTTACTAATATAACAGAATTTTCGGAACAATAAAGGAGAAAATTGAAACACGACCGATTCGTTCATCTAATATTCGCTTTATTCTGTTCTTTTCTTCTTTCGGTTTGTTTTATATTCTATTACAATTCTTTAGCTTACAAAAGAGAGTGAGTAAAATCTAGCGGGAAATTCAAATAGAATCTGAATTGATTTAGAAAAATTACAGTGGGTTGGAAAATTTTCGTGTCGTGTCATTTTAATTGTGTTTTAATTTTATTTTTGTTTATTGCTACACTACAGTGATTGCTGCAAGCAACAAAAGCAGCTTATTTGGATGTGGATTCGTCGTTAGTGGCAGACTTATGCAAAAAGGCTTATGCTCCGCTTGTGAACGAGCGTCTCACGACAAGTCGCATCAAGGCCAAATTCGCAAAACAGAAGCCTTATATGCGCTTTAATAGCGGTTCCTAGGTTTGGGTGCCTGTGGCGTTGTGGGTATGTGCGGCGAATCCTACGCAACTTAACCTCGTGGCCTGGGTTCGATTCCCGGCCAGTACGACCAAAAAGTAATGTTCACGGTCTCACCTCTTTCGAGTCTTTTCTCCTTTATTATTCCGACTGACAATGCTCTGAGCCACTGACAATGCTCAAAGAGTAATAACTGTCTGGAAAAAGTTTCTCAAACGTGGCCGTTCGGAGTCGGCATAAAACTGTCGGACCATCTCACTCGTGTGAGAACAATGGTTGCTGAGAAGCTAGGCCCTGGCCCTCTACGGGCTGTAGAGCTACCCACTTTATTATAGATAGACAATGTCTTCGACTACCTCAAAGCTATATCTCTCTATCGTGGCGCTCTGTCCGAGACGAAGGTTTTGGGTATCCTTACTCGTTTACAACATATACTGGCATCGTTACCGATACGAGTGCTTTCTTCACAGTGTGAAGTTCCTAAATAACGCAATCAAGGACGAGATCGCGGCTTACAAAAATAAACGTTGGAATAACCTTCTTTCTTCTTTTGATCAATCTAGTAAGCCATTTTGGAAAGTGTCAAAAATCCTCAAAAAAATTGGGAACAATATCTCTCCGCTCAGAGATGATACAAATCTCTATGTCTCCCCTAATGAGAAGGCCGATCTCTTAGCTTCTACTTTCGTTAAGATCCAAACAGTATCAGATCACTTAAAAGTTGCAAATAATACATCTGAAGTACTTTCCACAAAAACTACTTTTACCAAATCGCCCGTTTTCGTGGAGGATTCTTATCTCGTATCAGCTACCAAAGTAAACGAATTGATTAAAGCTTCTAAACTGAACATATCAGCTGGCCTAGATAAAGTCAACAATAGGATGCTTAAGGAAATCCCACCCAAAGCAATCCATTATTTAACTTATATTTTCAATTCGTGCCTTAGATTGTGTTACTTTTCTGTACAGTGGAAAACAGCTCTGGTTGTACCTATTCCAAAACTTGGTAATCCCAAGGATAACCCCGATAGCTATAGACCAATTAGCTTGCTTTGTTCTATACGCAAGCTCGGTTTCAGAAGGAGACATAACACGAATCATCAAGTAGCCTGAATCAAAAATCTGGTGTCCGAAAAACTTAAATCGAAAAAGTCTACTGGGCTTGTTTTGTTTCGATATCGAAATGCCATTTTTCACGGTTTGGCATGATGCATTAATTCTCAAACTCTTCAAATATAGCTTTCCAATTGCGATAATTAAAATGATAAAGAGTTAGTTAGTTAAGTTAGTTACTGTTTGTTGTCAAAGTACAAAATCATACATCGGTGAAAAAATGCATTACGCATGATGTTCTCCAAGCAGCCGTTCTTGTCCTAACTCTTTTCAATATCTACGTGTCGGACATACCTTGCCTTGGTAAAATGTTGAGTTAGCAATGTTTGCAGATGATACTGCCTTATTTGCAGCAGGGCCTCTATTTATCGACGTATATAATTTACTACAGCCGGACCTTTATAAATTCGAGAAATATTGTCATAGGTAGAAGATTAAGCTTAACGCCAAAAAAACCCAGGCCATTGGGTTCACCAAACGTAGGAAAAGTTGCTATCTACCAAACAAAACGTTAAGTTAAGATTGTGTTCATTAGACATCAATTGGGCAGAAAACTGCAAGTACTTGGGTATAATTTTAGATAAGAAGCTCAATTTTGAAAAACGTGTATCCATTACTATTAACAAAGTAAGTAAATTAATAAGAGCTCTCTATCCGCTTATTTGCAGGAACTCAAAACTTAGCGTTGACAATAAACTCTTAATCTATAAGACAATCTTCCAAGCTGTCGTATGCAGCTCCTAGGTTGAAATTAAAAAGATGCCAAAATAAATTGTTAAAAATGATGTTCAATCTTCCACGGTACTACTCGACAAGGAAACTTCATGACAAAGCGTATGTCAATATTGGCGGCCCTATATTGGCGGCCTACTCACAAAAGACGTCGGCATATAAGATAGTTGAACGGACTTCTGAAATATTGCTTCTCTAGTGGTGGCGTGCGGGTTATTTTTGTAATGTTTTTCAAAAATGATGTTGAAGTAGTCACATAACAGCGCCTTGTCTTAATCCTTTTATGACAAAAAAGGTCTCGGTTAGGCCTTTACCGACCTTGATGGAGCAGCGTGCATTCTCCCTCGACATCCTACACAAGCGGACAACTTTGGTAGAGATGCCAAAACTAGACCTAGCTCTGTAGAGCTCGTCTCTATAGATGCTTTCATACGCGGCCTTGAAAGCGATGAAAAGTGATGGCTATCGATCAGTTGCTACTGAGCTTTCTGCAAAATTTGATGTAGTGTGAATATTTTGATCGATTGTGGTAGATGGACAAGGTTTTTGATGAACGGCTTTCGGCGTTAACACAACGCGGCAGATAATGTCTTTTAGGCTATGTTCAGAAGATAGATGCCTCTGAAGTGGGCGCAATTCGGAGGGTCTCCTATTTTGAGGCTACGACAAGCATTTCTGATGTCCCATTCATCGAGCATGCTTTCTTCCGATCATAATTACCAGATGAGTTGGTGCATGCTCCTTACCAATTCATTGCCTGCCACTTTGGAAACTCGGTTATTGGCACTCCTTTATTGCCGATCTGACTATTGGCTTTTGATCAATAATAACAGAGTAAGTGGAGTTATTTTTTCCAAGTGGACCAGCGCCCAACTACAGCCCACGGTTGCAAGCCAAGAGTTTCTTACCATAAAAAGTAACAAATTCACACAAAAAAGTGTTTTTCCTTCCAGCAGCCATTTGCGAAATTGCCAAAAAATATCCCCTCCCACCTTCGTTTCACCTCTCAATATTGAAATCACATGAAACCCCCCAGCCCCGCCCGCAATCCCTCCCAATCTCAGGTATCAATGATGGGAAATCTTTTTCAACAATTCCTCACGTTTCGCTCGCGCCAAGGCAAACAAAACATTCTCCGAACTCCGAACATCCTACATTTCTGCCGTTCACTCAAGAATAACGTACAAGCCTCTCGAATGCGGCATAAATGAAATCTCTGAGTGGGTATGATCCCCCGCGTGCCAATGGCTCCGCATTCATCCGTGTCTAACTCCATCGACCCCCCGAATCCCGGCGGTTCACTCCCAAGGCAATTCGAGCAGGATAAGGAGGAAGCAGAGGAAAAAAAAATTAATATTCAACTTGAAGACATTTGAACGACCTTCATAATTTTACACACCATTACCCCGATATTAGTTGACACTGCCAAGGGGGCGGATTCGCCCGATTCAACGACGCGTCGGCATATTGCCAGCCTGGAAAGGTGGGGAGCTGACTCGGGCGTCTTTTGTGCGCGCTCAGTACATAACGCAGATAAGGAATATTGATGGATTCTATTTGGTATCCAGATTGAATTTCAGATTGTGCTTCAGGATGATTGGATACGCCGTGCTGGTGTAATGGTGTGCTGGTGTGCTTCTCCACTGGCTTCTGCTCCAGCTTCAGCTCCGGCTTTGGCATGCAAATGTATATAAATGTATCTATCCGGTGATGACATAAATCGTGGAGAGAGCGGATGCGGATGGGGGAAAACTGTATATCTCGTGCCATTTCATAAAGAATAGCGCGCGGGGTCTTTCTCATGTTAACTTTCACATTGTGACGTATTTATGGATATCATGTGCCACAATTTCACTCGGCTGGCATCGATCTTCGGTGTCATTGGCTGGAGTGTATGAGGGCGACACACAGGTAACGGCAGCACCAGCAACAGCATCTCAGCCACAAGTAGCTTCTGTCGAGATTCGCAATGACAATGACAATGTCGAGGTTAACGATGAGGAGGGGTTGCCATTGCTGCGCGTTGAATTTACATATGGTATAAACAGAGTCTTCAGCCGACGTCAGCGATCCAACAATTGGTGATATTGAATGAGAAATGTTGCAATGAATGAAGGATGTGAGCGCGCTGGATGTATGTGCACATGTGAGGGGATGAGTCTAGGTGCAAATATGTTTGTGAATATCCATCTCGCGATGAGGGGGATGACTGCCAATTTGATGTGGAGGTTGTGACAGAGGAAATGACATTTCGGATTCAGACATTGTGATGTAATGATATCAAAAGATTGCATGAACGTAATTCGGGGGACTCTTCCTTTTAAAAAAGCTGAAAAAATACCTCTGAGGGATAAATTACAAAAAAAAAAAAAAAAAATTTCCCCGAGATTTGAACTCGTCGAATTTAGTATATTGAGTTTCCGAAAATGGCACACCCTTAACATTTTTGTGAATAAAACAAGCAGCGCTGTGATTAGTTCCTCTTATAGCCTTTTCTTAATAGTATAAGCAAATATTTAGTAATCAGTCTTCAGAAACCGAAAGAATAAAAACAACTTAGCAAAAAACGAATGTGTCAAAAAAGCAATGAAACCATTTTAACGCTTTTAAAAAAGTGCTACCAATATGGACCTTCTCTTCTTCTTTATTTGGCGCTACAGTCCGGGGTGGACCTGGGCTTCAACCAACAAGCCTCTCCAACTAGCACGGTCTCTGGCTAGCTGTCCCCAACTGCGCACACCAAGTTGGTTGAGGCCCTATTAAATTAAACGAGGGCGTCCTCTGTTACGTTGCCCCACGGGTTCAGAGTCGAAGACTCTACGGACCGGAGCTGAGTTGTCCATACGCTCTACATGGCCTAGCCATATTAGGCGTTGGATCCGAAGACGCCTGACTAGACTCATGTCGCTGTACAGCCCGTACAGTTCGTGGTTGAATCTTCTCCTCCAAAAACCGTCAACGCAACCAGGACCAAAGACCACACGCAGAACTTTTCTCTCGAAAAGACCAAGTGCTTCTTCATCCACTTTTGTGATTGTACATGCATCCGCACCATAGAGCAAGACTGGGATGATCAAGGTCTTGTATAAAGTCAGCTTGGTCCTTCGAGAGATGGCTCTACTACTCAATTGCCTCTTGAGCCCATAGAAACAGCGGTTGGCAAGAGTTACTTACTGAAGTTGTTTGTACTATTTACTGCGGAGCCGAGGTAGACGAAGTCCTTCACTCCCTTGAAGTTATAGCTGCCTATGGTGACGTTTTGGCCAAGTCGTCGATGTTGTGCGTCCTTTTTCGATGACAGCATATACTTCGTTTTGCCCTCATTCACCGCTAGACCCATTTTAGCCGCTTCCGCCTCAATGCCAGAAAACGCCTCATTGATGGCTCGGTGTGTTCTGCCAATCACGTCAATGTCATCCGCGTATGCTAACAGTTGTACGGACTTCTGGAAGATCGTGCCTCTAGTGTTAGAGTGTGAGTCTTGCACGATCTGATGTTAAAGAAATCACATGACAGCGCGTCGCCTTGTCTAAATCTTTTTTTGACATTGAAGGTCTCGGTAAGTTCGTTACCGACCTTGATGGAGCAGCGAGAATTTTCCATCGTCATCCTGCACAACCTGACGAGTTTGGCAGGAATGTCAAAATTAGACATGGCGTTGTATAGCTCGTCCCTTTGCACGCTGTTATACTCAGCCTTGAAATCGACGAACATGTGGTGGGTGTCGATCTGCATTTCTTGGGTTTTTTCCAGGATCTTGCCGTAGTGTTAATATCTCGTCGATGGTGGACTGCCCTGGCCTGAAGCCACACTAATATGGACCTATCAGGTTGTTTATAAACGGCTTCGGGCGAGTAGACAAAACGGCAGAGAAGATCTTGTAAGCGATGTTCAGGAGACTTATCCCTCTATAGTTGCCGCAGTCAAAGGGGTCTCCTTTCTTGTGGATCGGGCAAACGATACTGAGATTCGACTCAACGGGCATGTTTTCCTCCGACCATATCTTACAGGTGAGCTGGTGTATGCTCCCAACCAGATTATCTCCAGCTGCCTTAAAGATTTCAGCGGGCAGTCCGTCCGCCCCGGCAGCTTTGTTAGACTTCAGTCTTGATATTGCTATCTTGACCTCGTCTACTCATATTGACTGGGACAATACCAATACCAATCAATAATGATCACCCTGTTTTAAATATGGACCAGGAGAAGAATCTACCTTTCTACCCATGATTTTTAGACACTACATCTTCCTTTGAACTCTGTGGTCGTGAAGTCAAACCCTTTAGCTTATTTTGGGAGCGTTAAATTATTTTGAAGCCTTCAAGCATCCCATACTATTTTCATTATTGACAAATGCTGCTTTAATATATCCGCAGTGAACGTTTAACGCGATTCTGGTAGTTGGACTTCTTCGGCCTAAAACCTTTTAAGTTCAATGTATAATTGCGAAATAAAAACAATTAACTCTCATTTCATGCTCAATTGTGTGCAGATTTTTACGCATGTGGTATTTTAGTGAGTTTTCCATGATTTTTATTTTTTAAAACCTTTTTAAAATTCTAGAATACTCAACACGAAGACGTAATCAAATAGTAACCATGGGTCGAGGGAAAGCGAAAAGTAAGGATAATAAAGTCAGAAAATAAATAAGACAGAAAGTTTTTAATATGTAGTTTTAAGAAAGTTAATCAAAAAGGAGCTCTTGTGTAGTTTTCTACTCAAGGATGAGATGAGAATAAAGCGAGAAAATGGCAAAAATGTTGAGTTCAAATGAATCAAGCTGACCACTTCTGACCACTTTAATTTTATTTTTTTTTTATTTTTTTTTTCACCATTCGGTTCTCATTGTAGCAATTCGTGACCGGTTATTCGACTTTAATTAAAATAAATATTCCCATTTTGTGAATAATTTCTTAACTAGCCATTTATTTATTGAGTGTCACTGAGGCTTGCTTCATCCAAAGACTACTACTTAAACATAATCAAATAATAACCATTGCCCTTGACTTATTTTTTAGGAAAGACATTAGTTTAAGTTTTATGTAAAATCTTAAAACACACCGTGGCACGAGTACGATAACTTGGGCGCATAGAATTGATAAGGTTATTTGGTAGAGAGGTTCAAAACTAGAATTTGTACTATGCGAAAGAAAACAACGGCAATGCGTACAATAAAGTACTAAACAGAATTTGAAAACCAGAAACATGTTCTTTATAAAATTAATTTCATTATTCGTTGGGTCGCCGTTGCGTTCGGTTCGATACCCAAATTTACCACCCATCATAAATCACGGAACCACCTCTTTCCAGTCACTGACAATGCTCAAAGAGTATTCCTTCTAGAAAAAGCTTCTCAACTTCGGAGTCGGCATGAAACTGTAGGTCCTTTCCACTCGAAAAAGAACAATAGCATGCACAACACGAGTGGTTGCAGAGAAGCTAGACCCAAGACCGCCTTTGACTGTCGCGCCACCCATATTATTATTATTATTATAGGTTTGAATAGTTTTTGAAAAATCGCATTCAAACTCAATTTTTTCTTAAAAATGAACAAAAAAAAGCATTTGATTGACGTGCCAACTTGGTTTATTGTATTCAATGCGCGTATCGCTTCTGAACCGCATGGTTTTATGTCATCTAGTTTTTGAGAAAGTTGAAATTGAAATAACTGCCTTAGTTTGGTCTTCGTTTTAGGCATTTAGGTAGTCTTCCTTTGAATTAAGTGAATGAGTAATAGGTTAGACGTCTCATAAAAAATTCGAGTTTTGAACCCCTATACAAAATACCGTTATGATTTCTTTTTTTCCACTTCGCTTATAATTATTTTAAACTTTACAGTTGTTACTCGGTTCCCTAATTTTTGGAACATTTAATTCGGGAATTTGATAAGCTGCTGATACACAAACATTTACTTTACCAAGTGGAGCAGAGGAGGAGACGTTATCATGTAGTGACTCAAGAAAAATCGGAAAACAAAGTATTGGGCTAGCAATGGCGCCCGGTACAAAGCCCCGTTTGCATTTGCCACTCACGTATATGGTACTAACAAAGAAAATAGGTCAAGTGCTGTACAAAATATTGTAGAGCCGAAGAACCCGTTTTGGCACTGATTCTTCATTTCGGCATTGGTCAATAAGTGGTCAAAAAGTTAAAGTAAACTTAAACATGATGCTCTCTATTGCTATACGACAATACATTTTTTTAATATATTAAATCGCAAATTTGTAGATGAGCCAACAAGTCCTTTTTTGGAAAGAGGCAGCAATTATATATGATTTTTCAAATTCTCTTCATTAACCTTAGCTCTGCAGGGTTAGGTGGGTAGGCGGAGCTGCTTGTAAGGTCAACAGCACACCTAGACCATGTTGGTCCATTGTTATACCCACATTCAGGCTGGTTGTTCACTCCAGTGACATAATAATATAATTGGTGGCGCGACAGTCCAAGGCGGACCTGGGCCTATCTTCTCAGCAACCACTCGTGTTGTGCGTGCTATTGTTCTTTCACAAATGGAAGGGACCTACAGTTTAATGCCGACTCCGAACGGCGAATTTGAGAAGCTTTTTCTAGACAGGAATACTCTTTGAGCATTGTCAGTGACTCGGTGGAAGCCGTGAAATATGAAAGTTGGTAGATTGGAAATTTGAACTTGGCACCCTCTGCGTAGGAGTTGACGCCCTTACCCACTACGCCACGGCGACTCTGATCACTCCAGTGATAGTGCCGTTAATTTGAGCCCAACGGCACGTAGTGACTTTACCAGATTTGAAAACCAATAAAAGCGTATTAACTTTTCTCTCACTGGGACTCGAACCGGGGACCCCGCTAACCAGGGGCAGGCACTTAACCAACTGCGCCATCCAATGAATGATGCATGGTTACCCTTCGTCAAATCGATGAACACTAGTTCGATTTTTTGTCATTTCTCCACCAGCAGTTGGTATACCATAAATTTGTTGTATTTTTTTTTTAAAAAGATGTACAATAGATCAATTTAGGAATCTTCAGTTCACGGTGAAGATGGCATCCAACTGATGTGGGTGCCGGAACATTCCAGAGAATTGCCAAGCGGACGAGCTCGCTTAAAAGGGCACACACTATGTGCTCTTTCCAGCTAGAGACCCACCCTCCATGCCTATCGCCACTATCAAGCACCTGCTAAAGCTTGAAAAGCTTGCCCAAACAAACCGCTGATGGTCATCTGGCACAGGATGCCTCATTACCAAACAACTCTGGCTTATGATCGATCCCGAACGATGGCTTAGCTTGATCAGATTAAGCAGGCCCTCAGATCTCTTATTGGCCGGGCATTGTGCAATCGGAACTCACGCCTCTAGACTAGGCCTTCCCTATAATGATTTCTGTAGAAGCTGCTTGGACGAGGATGAGGAAGAAACCATCGAACACTTGCTATGTAATTGCAGTGCTCTCTTATCCCGCAGATTCAGACTTCTGGGGGCCCTTTTCTTTGTTAATCTGGCTGAACTGAGCAGCATTAAAATCAGCCCTCTTCTTCGCTTTATCAAAAGCACAGACTGGTTTGCGGAATAGGCAGCCTAAGATCCGCGTGGTAACACAATAAGGCCTGTGTTTGGCTTAAGTGTGTCTGCTGCTTGTGTGAGCGGCAGTCAGCCACTTCAACCTAGCGAACCATAGCTTTAAGATTATGTAGAGTTGGTAATGGATGTCTATTCGACGATGGGTAACCTTAGTGTGTGTAAAGTGAAGTTAACCGTGCAGGCTTGAGCGTAGTCCAAAATTGAGGACCTGGTAATATATTAGAGTTAATTTTTGCACATGTTTCGACTTATTAGAATAAAATTAATGTTAATGTCCAGACCACAGATCTACTCTAAAGTTGTCCGCACCTCCTTCCTACTCCTTTTAGGCGCTCTTTACCCCTTTTACAGGATGTTGATTGGTACTTCTCACCTCTAACATTCGAACATCCAACTCGTGTGTTTGTCGTGGCACAAGTATCTACGTTTTTTTTTTCCCGCGGAGACGCGTTAACGATGTCTGATCAAGGTGATGATAAGTTCGTTAGTTTTTCCAAGTTTTCTAGAGTATATTGCCATAGTTCTTGCGACAACTAAGCTGACAACTAAGCTGTTCAGACTTCGCAAGGGAGCTACATAAATCCCTTCCAATCGTTATTGCTGTAATTATAGATGGCTAGACACATGTAAACAACTTTGTAGAGACTAGAGCTTCGACACCGAATCTACTTCACTCATAGCAGAACCCTCAGTTTTTATGTTTGTTGATTTCTTGCGATTGACTGCCGATCATGTTCACTGATCACAGACAGACACCTAGTAACAACTATGGCTTCCGCTCTTCACATTTCTTACAAGAAACCTGGTAGCTAACAACAATCTTGTTCACAAACAGCCTTATCTGCATTTTTCATTGACTGTCACTTGGAGAAGCTGCCAAATATAACCACCCCTTGACCACTCCCATTCAGCTCATTAACTTCAATTCACATCGCACTGTCATCTATCACCGCGAACACCGCATGACACGTAGGACATGACTAGTGTAAATACTACTAACAGAAACAAGCTCACCATCCTAGTTCGAAGGCAATTTCCATAACATTTGACGTTGCACGTTGCGCGTCCGTGCTCCGTGCTCCATGCCCAACTGATCAACTCAAAAAACGAGGCACACAAGCACTTTCAGTCAGTGAAATAAATGTCCTTTCGCATAAATCTTTGCGAAATTAAATCTCTTCTCGCCATAAATTCATCAAAAGTCACCACATGTGCACAAGAGCAACGCAATGGCAAACGCAAATGCAGCCGTGTCAAACCGCGCCGTTGGCGCATGCGCACTCCGGTGAATGAATAGCCTCCTCTCGAAGCTCTACCACCAGCACCACCAACCGTCCCACTGTGAAGCAGAGGTGTCAACGAAAAACTTATTATTAAATAAATACTCTCACAAATGCATTTATAATTCGTTTATCGTGCTAAAATCAACTTTATCACCCAATTCACCGTGATTTCGAATTATTATGGCGCACTCTCGCTGTGCGTCGTTGTCGCATGGTCGTGTGGTTCAGATGCATAAATGTTTGCGTTCTGGTGGAACGCAGGCGCGCACGGAATATGTGAGGCGACACCGTCAGCGCCGTCCCAGCGGCCGGACTGACAGGAGGCGCAATAAAATGAAAACAAAACTATTATCGAGGACTTGGGCGTAAACGCACGCCATCCGTGGCTGAATGAAAAGCGCAGATTTGCTCGTGAAATACAAAAATTGTGATGGCTCGCTTAAGATAAGTTAAACGGTGTGACTTCACGTGAGTGTGTTGAATTAGAATTTACTCTATTGTAGGAGTTGTTGTTGTTGAAGGGTTTTCAAAAGGGAACGCAAGAAGCAAAGGAAATAAATATGATCGACTGAAATTTGGATATTTTTTTTTAATTGAAAATTGTGTAGCCTTGAGATTTCACATAACTTATACCTGGTCTTTAGGTGGAAGTGTTTGCAAAATTGCACATCATTCAATTATTCAATTGCAGCCTCTCGAATGTTGACTCCGAGATCGGCCGGCTTTCGAAAGAAATGAATTTCGATGATGCCTCGCAGATGACTCCAAGATCGGCAGTTTTGCTTTTTGGTATATCCGCTGAGCCTTCTTAGATGTAATGATTTCTGGCCGAATACAAATCACCCATGAGCGTCTTTCTTATTTAACCAATCTAATTGTATTAATGGTGGTCGCCGTGGCGTAGTGGGTAAGTGCGTCGACTCCTACGCAGAGGGTGCCAGGTTCGATGCCCGAATTTACCACCTTTCATAATTCACGGCTCCACCCCCTTCGAGTCACTGACAATGATCGAAGAATATTCCTGTCTAGAAAAAGCTTCTCAACTTCGCCGTTCGGAGTCGGCGAGTGTACGTCCCTTCCACGCGTGAGAGAACAATAATACGCACAACACGTAGTGGTTGCTGAGAAGCTAGGCCCAGGTCCACCTTTTGCCGAGTTTTATTTGTTTAACGGTACATTCTTATCAAGCTTTTTATTTTACAAAATTCATAGAGTAAAAATACTATTTTTTAAGAATATAAGGTATAGACATGGGTTGAATATCATGAGGTTTGCACATAAAGCCAGTTAATAAAATGTGCGTTCTTTCAATTTGGCATTCAGTTCTGAGTGAACCTTCGTAGTAAAGACTTAAGCAAAATATTTGAATTACAATCCCACGCGGGAGCTTCTTGTCAGAACAAGAAAAAGGCAAAATTTTGGTCTTTAAAGTTCTGTCTTTGAGGGAAATTAGCCGAAAAATAATTCACCAACACGCTACAGCCTCGGGCTTCCTAAAAAATGAAGCCGGTTAGGGAACGCGGAGGCAACTGATTAAGACGGCAAGCAATTCAACGAAGAGTCATTTAAAGGCCGAACTTAGCCTATATGTGTGTCCAAAAGCACTGTGCGCCGGTCAATAGCTTCAAGCTCAAGCTTTAACACAAGAAAATTAAAGCCAGCGCCAAAGTTTTCCTACACAAGGCCACAAAGTCGAGGTGAGAGTTCGCTCGGACAAAACTAGGCTGCGATTGGAATAAGGTATGCAAACACGCTTAATTATTTTGTTTTTGGTTTTTAAGTAATTTTTTCTGACAAGTATAAGTTCAATCTCGATTGTCCAGATGGATTCCAATGCTATTGGAGAGATTCGAGGAAGGACAAGTATTTTGCCAAGCCAAATTTTCGGTGGTGGTAGCATTATGGTTTGGCGTGAATTTTCATCCGTTGGAAAACTCACATTGGCTTTTCTATCCACCAAAATAAACAGATTGGAATACATTGGATTTCTTCAAGAAAATTGAACACCATTTTAGAAACACCATCGAGGAGATGACCTTGTTTTTCAGCAGGACAATGCGTAAAGTAGCACTACCAGAATGTGGTTGCTGTCGCTAGCACTATCGCGCAAGCACTATCGATTGGCCAGCCTGCTCACCGGCCCAAAATCCCATAGAAAATCTGTGTCTGAATACTCGTCCGGAAAACTAACGAGTCCAACAGACAACTTGCAACAATTGCCGACCTCAAAAGAGCAGCGATTAGAGTTTGGGAGGGAATTCATCAGCGAACCCTCTAAATTTTAGTAAACAGCATCCCACATCGGCAGCTCATCAAACTACTACTGTACAATTTATATTACCTATCCTACATTTAAACATTCTTTTTTAAAAGTGGCTATATAGTTAAGGGACCGGTCAAATTTACTTTTTTGTGGTTTTACTTATGTCAGTAAAATTTCTTTACGTGTAAATATGTGTCTTATTTAATTGTTTACAATTTCAGAATAAATATATGCATACTGGCATCCTTTCTGTCGTCATAAAAAATTTATTTTGGGGACTGGATAAATTTAGTTATGAAACGGAGTGTATCTTACAACTGAAAAAGTTAAAAATGTAGAAAAGCTCACTGGAGGAAAAACTGTACTAAAAACTCTACATTTGATTATGATATTTTGTAACTTGGAGGTACCAGAAGAGTAACAGTGTATGTTTACTTTCTTAAATAGGAGTGAAGTCCAATATTCACAAATAATTTGTCTACAATACCTGAATGATATAATAGATATAGAAGATAGAAATAGATAAAGATGATTTAGAGATATAGAATAGAACAGATAGATAAGATAGATAAATAGATAAATAGATAGATTTATTTCGTATTAAATTTTGGAATGGTTTAGTTATCGCACTATATAATTTACAGAGCCCTCCTTCGAAGTTCCAAGCTGATGGTATAAAACCCAAGCAATAGAGGACGGTCGCGTTTTCGGTGATGCAGACTGGTGGAGAAGGACCTCAACTAGCTGGAGAGGCTTAGAGAGGTAGAGAGCCAGGCTTAACATAGTCAGTATAGCCTTTTACAGACGACTGTAAGCAGATGATCTGAGACGAGTTTGCCATCCAATGCTGATGGCCATACTGCAACGGGTCTGAATCTGAGGCTAGTCAGAGCAACAGAGATTCCGAAACTCCCTTGGCTGGAGTACTATTGCCAATGTTCATGCCCAAGACCACTTACCCACTGCAGCTGACAACATATTGACTTTTAGACTACATCCACGTAGTCCATCCATAATAGGACTGAGATCTATAACTTGCTCTGTTTTCCTCCCATTTTTCTAGGAAATGAAGACTAATTTCCAAGTTCTTTGCTCTCTCCTTCTATTATATACTGGCCCCACAAATGAAGGAAGAGCAAAGCAAACAACCTGGCTATTCTTGAGACTTGTGCTTTCCGAATACTGCCTCCGATGGGAGAGTTGGAGTAGTGTAATGAAGGCTGGTGTATCTGGAATGGAACAATCTACATTTTTAGGAGCCCTACACTGTCACGTGATGGCTACTGTTCAATGACGGTATAATCTGCATAATCGGCTTATTGAAGGTCTATGATGGAGTCTTCGTTTGCCGGGTTCTTATCTTTCGGAAATCCACAGTATGTTGTCTGCCTTCCCAAATTAAATACGAGTTCGAATTATTTCGAAAATGGAAGACGTTTAAGGCTGGAAAATCGAACTAAATATTTCTTGGTTCAAATCATACAATTTTGAGTCCATACCGATAGACGTGCAGTCAGGACACACGCAGGGTTGTCATTTAAGACCACTTCTATTCAACTCGTTAGTTAACGATAATTCGGATATTAAAAAATTGTCTCAAAGCGTTATTTAAACTAAGTAAGTTGTAGCTGTGTGTCGCCGTGGCGTAGTGGGTAAGTGCTTCGACTCCTACGAAGAGGGTGCCAGGTTCGATACCCGAATTTTCCATTTTTCATAATTCACGGCTCCACCTCCTTCGAGTCACTGACAATGCTCAAAAAGTACTCCTTTTTATAAAAAGCTTCTCAAATTCGCCGTTCGGAGTCGGCATTAAACTGTAGGTCCCTTCCACTCCACTCGTGAAAGAACAATAGGCATGTACAACACGAGTGGTTTCTGAGAAGATAGGCCCAGGTCCGCCTTGGACTGTAGCTCCACCCATATTATTATTTTAATAAATTTATAGGATACATATGTTCACCAAATCATACAAGTTAAGTAGGTGTCATATAAGTCGTTATCTAGTTAAGGAATTCATAAACTTCCTAGTTATCTTCAATATTCTTTCAGACACCAGTTCAACAACCACTATGTAGGTGCAAGGTAGGATAATCCCGTGTTAGTTTAGCATCAACGTAAGTACCTTGTTCGAATCTACTTGTAATTTATTGATGTGGCAAGGAGCGGACTTCCCATAAAGAACAATAGCTTGAAATATATAGTTATTTTGTTTGATCGTGACATTAATGATTTTCTGTTGATAAATGGGTAAAGAATTTTCGTCGCCATTTTAACTTTAATCATAGCCTGTGAGGTATGTTGATGAAATGTTAATTTGGAGTCAATGTATATACCCAAGTACTTAACAGAATTCTGAAAATCTACGTTTGTTTCATTTACTTGTGAGGTAAAAGAAGGCAGAAGGCAAACTTTTCCTTTTCGATCGAACAGTTCAGGAGAAGGAGTTTTAATTTGAATGTTTGGAAACAGGGTAACCGGACCAACAGGCAAATATTAGCACAGACTTGGACCACAATGTATTGTTGATGGGGGCAACAAAAGGTCCACTCATCAAGAAAATTGAAATTTAACATAAAGTATTATTGCTTTTACACGACGGTATAAAATATGTCAAATAACATAAAGATGACAATCATTAGAAAGTAAGGAGATGAGCCCAAGAATGCGCTCAAGTATTGCCTCCTGCGACGATATAGTGGTAGTTCAAATCTTATGGACGGCTTTCCTTTGCAAGGACAGTTCCTTGCCCTCTTTTGATAATTGTTACCTATTCCAAAAACCAAATTTCATTCAATCCCTTAATTATAGTCCAAGTATTTATATCGACACATAAGTCATTGTATCTTAAATTAATAAATGTCCAATAAAAAGGAGCACGTAACAACTTCACTTAAAAATATAAATAAATTATCACCTATTTTTAAGCCTATTTCACGTGCACTGCCCTAACCGGCTTCGCACAATTCCCCTCCCCCCTCTCCACACTCATTCCAAACCACACCGAGTGCCAAGAGAAATAACCGCTTTAATAATTATTTCAATTAGAACGCGATCATATGACCGGTTTACACACAGCCAGCGGCCTTCATACGATCCCTAGGAAAAGCGAAAAGCAAACAAACACGTCTGCCCCAAACTATGGCACGCATGCGCGCAGGAATCGCGCACAACATCAGGTATTCCCTGCACATTGCAATATCATTAACAGACATGCGCAGAGCACTTATCGGAACTGCAACTGCAGGCGATGCATGCGAGATGCATAAACGCGCCATGAACGATATAAAATTATTGCTTATAGATATTCTCATCGTTCGGGCTTGCGCATCGCCCATCACCATTATTAGCGGTACGATGTCGCCGATCTATCGTCGCGTCGTTCATGTAGGAGGCCGATCATGGACTCGATCAACAACAACGGTGGCAGCCACTTGGATTTCGGGCATCATCTGATGTCCCGTCCCTTGACCGGTCGACCGGTCGATCGCCTCGACTTCGGAGGAGCCAATGCGAAATTAAAATGGAAATCTCCACCAATAAAGCTGAAGAAGTTATTTCGGCCATTAATCAACAACGCCATCGACTTCTACTGGCCCCTGGTGGAGAGGCTGTGTTGCACAACGATCACCACTCGTCGTACGTAAGCGCGACGGCTGGCGCGGCGCGGCAGCAGCAAGCCCTCCATCTCGTCCTGCGCGCTACATCATCAACATCATCTCTCATGAATCTGTTGTGTGTTGTGTCGTTGTCGGTCGACATCAACTTATGATCATCATTATTGTTGGCTCAGTGCATAGCGCAGTATAAGGTCTGATGTTTGCCCTGCAATCCCGGTCCCCTCCCCCCAATAATAAAAATCTCCAACAACTTTTATGTATATTTGCCGGCCGGCCGGCCAGCCGGGGTAAACGCAGAGATCTCAGCGAATCACATGGCAGACAATAAAAGCAAAACTCAGTCGAGTATCGCGCATAAAATCGGCCACAATCGGCGTTTGTATACGTCCATGCGCCGAGATGGTCATCCTTTGGGATACAACATGGTTCAGATGGCCGCAGTCGAGACGACGACGACGACGACGACGACGACGACGAGATGCCGATGGATGGGAGTTGGCCGGCCCAGCCCGGCCTGGGCAACACCGAACCGGCCTATGTAGGATGTTGCGCTAAAGTCAAAAGATATGTTGCTACATTATTACACGGGCTTTGTTTTTATGAAAATGTGCGCACTTCAATGAAAGGTACACGGTACCGAAATGATTTTCGGCTTCGATTCGGCCTTGCACGTGTGTGCGTGTGTTCGACGGCCGGGGCCAGAGCCTGGATGTCGCCCTTTGAAGATGAAGATGAAGGAGACTGGACACGGACTGGATGGGAATTATTTAAATACATAATGAACAGATGGCCAGGGACACTGCGGTGACACACTCGCGATGCGACGGGAGGTAAGTGATCCGACCGTTTGTGTAGCAAAGCTATTAGCGTGCTGCTGGCTTAAGTGGTTTCGCCTGTGGAACGAATTCCAACCACGAATTCCATTCAAATCGACGGGGGATTGCGGATAGAAAATGTGGTACATCATCGAGTGTCAGCCAACATTCTGCTGTTCGCACACGACAGGCCATCTCTGAGCATTCATTCCGAGCCCATTCTTGATCATCAAAAACAAATCTGACAAGCAACTCACACAGGCATACGGTGAGTTTCATAAATTCAAGTGCAAAGCAAACAACACACACCGCGAGAGCCAATCGAAGTGCAGCATCGCATCAACCGCACCACATCACAGGTATAAGATATTCCGACTCTCCACCTTCGAGAGAAATAAAAGAAACCCCCACACACGGGGCGCCATTATGAAAACAGGTAACCGACACGACTAACTCATAAATCCTCATAACCATGGAATCGAAGATGACAGCTGAATAATGAATATCGCGGCTTTGTTTGCCATTCACAGGCAGTCCAGTCGCAGCCTCGCGGGCATTCTCGAACATCTTATCTGGTCACCCTCGTCTGCTGCTCCGTCATGAGAGGAATCACCAGACGATCCCCAACCGCACTTGTACACAAAAGGGAGCCCATCGGTTTCGTTGTTGTTCTTTTTTGTTTGTTCGGCGATGATGACTGGGATTGGAAACCTGCGCGGGCATACGATCTCTCGAAGGAGGAGCACACAAGTACTTATTCATCGCGTCGGAGAAGAAATGGTTGACGGTGCATGAATGGCCACGACCATATTTACATAGAGAACGTTGATAACCAAGCGATATGATATCGTTGCGAGAATGGTGCATGTAGTCTCTTAACAAAATTGGAGATACTCTAAAGACGGGTGATAACGTGGTTTTCCAAATTTCCGAGGCCATTAGCCAGCAAAGAGCATTAAATGATTTGAATGCACACGACGATCACGGGGGAAACCTTTCAAAACGAGACCATTCAGATCATTAACCTCAGATTAGATTAGAAATTGGGATCAGTGCTTGAGGAGAGAAGTTGTTCCCGGTGTCAATTTGGTGGTGATGTGGAGGCATATGCTGGCGAAGGGAATGAAATATGTTTCTCCTCAAAGAAGTAACAGAGCTCTCCTTCGAAGTATAAAACCCAAGCAATAGAGGACGGTCGCGTTTTCGGCGATGCAGACTGGTGGAGAAGGACCTCAAGAAACTTGGTTTGAGGCACTAGCTGGAGAGGCTTGTTGGTAGGGAGCCAGGTTCACCGTAGTCAGTATAGCCTTTTACAGAAGACTGTAAGCAGATGATCTGAGACGAGTTTGCCATCCAATGCTGATGGCCATACTGCAACGGGTCTGAATCTGAGACTAGTCAGAGCAACAGAGATTCCGAAACTTCCTTGGCTGGATAACTATTGCCAATGTTCATGCCCAAGACCACTGACCCACTGCAGCTGGCAACATATTGACTTTTAGACTACATCCACGTAGTCCATCCATAATAGGACTGAGATCTATAACTTGCTCTGTTTTCCTCCCATTTTTCTAGGAAATGAAGACTAATTTCCAAGTTCTTTGCTCTCTCTTTCTATTATATACTGGCCCCACAAGTGAAAGAAGTGCAAAGCAAACAAAGCAGTAAGAGCAAAGCAAACAACCTGGAGAGTTGGAGTAGTGTAATGAAAGCTGGTGTATCTGGAATTGAATAATCTACATTTTTAGGAGCCCTACACTGTCCCATGATGGCTACTGTTCAATGACGGTATAATCTGCATATTAAGTTTATTCAATGTCTATGGAGTCTTCGTTTGCCGGGTTCTTATTTTTCGGAAATCGAGAGTATGTTGTCTGCCTTTCCAAATTAAATACGAGTTCGAATTATTTCGAAAATGGAAGACGTTTAAGGCCGGAAAATCCAACTAAATATTTCTTGGTTCAAATCATACAATTTTGAGTCCATACCGATAGACGTGCAGTCAGGACACACGCAGGGCTGTCATTTAAGACCACTTCTATTCAACTCGTTAGTTAACGATAATTCGGATTCGGAAAAAATTGTCTCAATGCGTTATTTAAACTAAGTAAGTTGTAGTTGTGTGTCGCCGTGGCGTAGTGGGTAAGTGCGTCGACTCCTGCGCAGAGGGTGCCAGGCTCGATACCCGGATTTTCCACCTTTGATAGTTCACGGCTCCACCTCCTTCGAGTCACTGACAATGCTCAAAGAGTACTCCTGTCTAGAAAAAGCTTCTCAAATTCGTCGTTCGGAGTCGGCATTAAACTTTAGGTCCCTTCCAATCGTGATAGAACAATAGCACGCACAACACAAGTGGTTGCTGAGAGGCTAGGCCCAGGTCCACATCGGACTGTCGCGCCACCTACGTTATTATTATTAAGTTGTAGTGGTTTTATAACTTCTTCTCCGGGGACTATTGCAATGAGTGGATTTGAGCCAATGTTGGCTTAAGTAATCTACATCTTTCGTTTTTTATGTCATATCAAACCAAACACAACGCCTTTAGAAAGAGATATTCGTAATATAAAAAAAACACTGCGGATTTGATTTTTGAGAATGATTCCCACAGTTGTTCGTGAGAAACTGAGTTTCCAAAGTTGGACACCAGCAAAGATAAAATACGCCAAGCTTTTAGTTTTCACCGATAAAGCCAAAAACATTCCGTCGAGTTCGGACCGGTCATTTCGATGTCAAAGATACATCTCGCACTGTAAGGCAATTTTTGTATCGCCACGCAAGCTCTGTTGCGATTACCCAGGCGCTAAACACTGCACAAAAGACCGTCTGAAAGTATATGGTTCGGGATAGGGATGTTCGATGTAGGCAAGACATCGATGTTGAAGTAGATGTCAACAACATTGGCCGCACAATCGATCTCAAAACATCGATGTTCGTTAACATCGATTGTATAGAATAAGTTTATATAATTCCGACTAATATTGTAAATACTACATACAGGCATAGTGTTATGCCCAGCACTGTACCAACATGTGACCACACATGTGACATAACATATAAGTAGGCCACTAGTGCCAAATCAGGTGTTTATATTCTCAAATGTGTTACGTATTCTTACAAGAACATGACTCACAAATGAATGCAAGAATACTGGTCAAATTCAACAATGCAATGGGGCATCAAATGACAATTGCACAGGTTACATATTCTTGCCCACTGAGCAAAAGCAAGAATACGAATACGATATACCGAATACGGTTAACCGAGGCAATTCGATAACGAGGTTGATCTAGGGCAGGAAGTACAATCGGAGGTTAGGAGGGAATGCAGAATGGACGGTGGAGGCAGTCTGATCGCAACGGAAAATAGTTGCTTTATTCCTCAAAGACAACAAGAGTTCGTTACCGCACACTTCACATCAAAAACCAATAATGAAAGAATACATACAATACCAAGAAACTCAAAGCATTCTGTATTCTCGGAAAAATAAATTGTTGCCAGACTCAAGTCGAAATATTCTATGAACCAATTCCAAGAACTGATCACTGGTCTTTCTACGAAATGCTAACGTCATTATGATGAGATTTCAGAAAAGTACCCAAAATCTACAATTATTAGTAGGTTTTCTTTTGCTAACATCGATTATACGATATTTTAAGAACTTGAACATCCATGTCAAAACATCGATATTTGGTCACTCAACATCGATGTTTTGCCAACATCGATGAACATCGAATATCCCTAGTTCGATGTATGGGTACCACACGAGTAAATGCCAAAGAACCTTGAAGACCACATTTTCATCACTGCTGAATCGAAACTATCCAAATATACCGTCGGTGCAAACGGTGTCCAAGTAGGAATTGGCGGCTAGGAAGGTCTTGCGGTGTGTCTGGTGGGATTGGGAAGACATTGTCTACACTATGAGCTTATCTCCAACAGCGAAACTCTTAGCTCGGACTTGTATTGTCAACAATTAGACCGTCTGAAGAGGGCAATCGGCCAGAATCGACCAGCCTTGGCCTATGCTCTTTGTTAACGTAACCGCCGGGTTTAAAATGTGCCTGCATAGAAATATAATTTCTTCGCCCAAAATCGTTGTCTAAGCTTCTCTAAGGCCCAAACTGCGAAGCCATAACGAAGCGGATGGTCGCGTGCTCACTGCTGAGACAATTGGACCTTGTAAGCGAATAATCCGAGAACTTTGTGTTGAATTCTCTTCAGGTGTGAAAATTGAGCTGTTTAGATCGATAACGAGTTGATGTTAGTGAATTGAGCCTCAAACTATTGGCCACACTCATGTGTGCTCACCGTACGACGACGAGGACCATGAGTATTGTTCAAATATTTGCGCAAACTTGCTTGCAACTGCGCTTCTTTTCGACAAAACATCTTTTAAAAAACGCACTGTTTGGGCTACACAGTGCTTACTTTCGAAATAGGTTTGCAATATTTCTCAACGTTGTTCAAGCGTAAAGCTACTTATTTCGCTCAGCGGAGATATGATACTGGTTTCCTGTCAAGATTTTGAGCAGGAAACAGTTGTCAGTGTATAAGTTAAAGACAAACATACCGATTTGAAATAACAACGACTCATACGCCGGATGCTCAACGATTCCAAGAAAATCATTCTCCCTCCAATAAACAATCATCTCACTTGACAACCAATGGACCACCAGCTCGATCAAGAATTTTTCGCAGAAATACTTCCGGCAGCAGCTGAACAAAGAAGAACCATAATTTTGCTGATGCAGCAAAACTGACCAGTGATGCCCTGCCGTCACTTAGGGTTAGCAAAATAAATTGATTAATGACCATGAATAAAGTAAGAGGCATCTCCTCAAAAATTAAAATTTTTTAAATTATTAATTATAATTAAAAAATTATTTAAATTATTTAATTTAAAATTAACTAACTAAAGTTTAACTTATATGATAAAAAAAACATGATTATCAGATAAACTAGACTAAGTGTATAACATGCTTGCTGTGACTTGACTTTGACATCACCTTCCATTACTTCCATTACAGTGCATGTTCCGCAAAGATTATAGATTATTACAAGGCGAAGAGAAAAGTAGTACAGAAGTTATGAATAACCATTGATATATGTTGGCGTCGATAATAAATGTTAAAAGAGCCCTATCCACAAAAAATTGTATCAAAAAGGAAATCAACTGGCAAAAGCCAAATATAACACAGGCCCTAACACTAAACCTTGTGGTACATCAATAAATTACAAAAATGGGTTCTATCTAGAAAATACGAAGGAAGTCCCTTGTGAATTCCGTTTTGCTCGTTAGGCTACCCTACACAATTTATCGGGGAGAATGCTTTTTAAATGCCAATAAACTTTTAGGTTAGAGATTTTGATGGTTTTCACGGAGAGATAGGTTCTAACCTGTCCATCGAGCAAAATATTTTGACAAATGTATTAAGTAACACATACCAAGTGTCGAATCACGGCATCGTCCATTATACGAACAGAAATTACGTTACTCGTCATATGAACGAACGTATTGGGATCATGACATGCGAATGCTGACGGAACTTAATTATACTGTGTGGGAAATATTGTAATAGAGTGGAACGTAGTAAATGTAATAGTTAAACGTCAAGTAGGTGGCATTTGTGAAATTATTTATGTAAATTAAACAAGCAATGAATTCTATTTCCTTGAGTTCCCCTGATTCAGAAGATATTATTTTATAGTACGATTGGTCCGAAGGCAGTTAAGAGATAAAAGTAACTCTATGGAACAATCAAGCAAAAAATAAGAATGATTTCAAACACCATAAGTCAAATATATTAGACTTTGATTTTCAAATTCATTAAACGTCCCCGCTCAAATAAGGCGGCATTAAAACATGATCTCCCTAACTAGAACAATAGCCACATTTTCTACTACACTACCTCCTGTGCTGAAATTAGTATCGACACTTTGGAAATTAAATGACATCTATTTAATTGATGGATGGCTCTTTTTGCAAGGGATCTATTGTGTTCCAGTTTGTCCCACAAAATGCAGTCATTGCATTTTATGTATGAACTTAGGACAACACTTAGGATGTCGTACGTCAAAGCCAACCAGGAACTCAAAGCTCTATATAGACGAAGTAAATGGAACTACTTCGAAAACGAGGCACGAAGTCTCGAGAGATGCAAAAACTCATCTGAGTTCTGGCAACAAGTTAAAAAAACTTAATGGAAAAGCTATGTCAGCAGAGATCTCAGCACGAATACTCTATTGGAAAACTTCAAACGATTATTGAATCCATCAGTAAGCTGCCTTAGTGTGATGCCAGACTTCCGAAACGATATTTTAGACGCACCTATAACGCAACAGGAATTAATGGATGCGCTTCGTTCCCTAAAAGATAAGAAAGCGGCGGGGACAGATTGTATCCCTGTCGAATTTTATAAATACAATCTTTCAGTTTATTATACAACTGAAAGAACGCCTAACGGACTCCTTCAACATAATTTTAAATAGTGGGGTAGTACCTCGCAGGTTTAAGGAAGTGCTGATCTTCCCTATCCACAAGAAAGGTGATGGGGGGGCTCCAGCAAACTATCGAGGCATATCCTTTTTAAACGCGTCCTATAAAATTTTCGCAAGTATTCTGCAGAGGAGACTTGGAACGTGGATAGAAACTAATAACCTACGTAAGAAATCTGAGGCGGGTTTCAGACCTGGCTACTCAACCGTCGACCATATTTTTGTTCTGAGTAGTATAGAAGGTACATATATAAGGCAAAGTAGGAAACTTTTTCACATTCTTTGTTGATTTCAAAGCATCGCAATTCGGAAGGGTTCTCCAAAAAGTGTAGGGCTGCGGTAAGGAACGGAGTTGAGTTATCCGATTGGTTCCAAACGGAAACAGGAGTAAGGCAGGGTTGCCCACTAAGCCCAACCTTATTTGCCCTTTTTATAGAGGATATTATGGATTTTCTTCCTGGAGGCGTGGAGTTAACAGGGGTGCTCATTAAAGCTCTCATGTTTCCGGACGAAATCGTGCTGTTAGCGAACTCACCGAAACCCCTGCAGGTGATGATTAATCGATTAGGCGAGTACTGCAATTTATGGAGTTTAATCGTTAGTCTAGAAAATTCAAAGATAATGATTTTTAAAAAAAGGTGGTGGGAGAGCTGCCTCCAACGAGAAGTGGCATTTTAGAGAGAGCCTAGAGGTCGTCAAAGAGTAAAAATATCTAGGAATCTTGCTTACAAGCAATTTAAATATAAAAAGGCATCTGAACGACAAACTTACAAATGCTGAATATGCTATCAGTGTAGCCTGGGAGAAATGCTTAAACAATCCTAATCTCCAACACAGTAGTTAGTTTAAGTTATACGAAGCTGTATCCGAGACGATAATGCTATACGCAGAAAAGTTTTGGGGGGCTTATGAGAAGGTGGAGAAATTGCAGCACTTTTTTATTAAAAAAATGTTTAAGCTCCCGCCGAAGACTCCGAACTACATGCTCATGGTTGAAATAGACATCTCCACTATATATAAAAAACACTAAAGATGCAAATGAACTACATACTCCGAGTAATAAACATGGCAGACAACAGACTCCCAAAGATAATGGCGAACCGTTCGAAATAAAACTGCATGGTTCAATTGGTGGATTAAATTAGCTGGTGAATGTGGAGTAGTACTGAACGCTGATGGTAGTAATTGGGGTAACTCACTATGCCAATTAATAAATCAGGTCGACGAGCAGGCAAGAATACAGTTCTTAGAAAAAGCGGCTTGATCAATACATCACATTACATACAGCCGGCTTTATTACTTTAACGATATCCATAGCATTCAGGAAATTTCTGTGATGTTCAAACTTGGAGGCGAACTTCTTAAGCTGAATTTTGTACCGCATAGAGAGGATCTTCCAATACTCTGCAGTATGTGTTACTTGGAAGAGAGAGAAGATATCATTCATTTCCTAGGCCGATCTTAAGGGAAACTAGGATATCCTTTTTTGGAAAGAACGACTTATCGGAACAAGAAATCCTATCACTCCTAAACGAAATGGACGTAAGCAAGTTGTTTAAATACTGCAAAATATCACTAAAATACAGAGATAATATCCTAGCAGGGAACTTTTGAAATTAGCATTTTTCTAAATGGAGAGCTAATAATTATTACTTGTACAAGGCAAGGCCATGCTGATTTTGATTTTGTTAAATGAACATTATTCGAAATAATAAAATCAATCTTAATATAAAATCTAAAAAATCTGTATGTACTTCCTATATTTTAACTGTTATTCAAATGATTTACTTTGTTATAATAATATAATATGGGTGGCGCGACAGTCCGAGGTGGACCTGGGCCTAGCTTCTCAGCAACCACTCGTGTTGTGCGTGCTATTGTTCTTTCACGAGTTGAAGGGACCTAAGTTTAATGCCGACTCCGAACGGCGAAATTGAGAAGCTTTCTTCTTTTTGACATTGTCGGTGACTCGAAAGAGGTGGAGCCGTGAATTATGATAGGTGGTAAATTCGGTTATCGAACCTGGCACCCTCTGCGTAGGAGTCGACGCACTTACCCACTACGCCACAGCGACCACAAGCCATTTAGTTTGTTATTAATTCTTAATTTCCTATTCAAATCAATACGTTCACTGTCTACTTATCGCATGACGTTTCGATGAGTTCAATACATGATAACGTGTTGTGTGATCCCAAATTACGTACAAGTTTATACGTTCCCGTGTCCAGTAATCCCAAATCATCATCAGTTCATGGATGCGGTGATTCGATCCCAGGTGCTTTGTAATATTTTTTCCTATTGTCCGTTCCATCTTCAAAGCAAGGCATCCTCGGCATCCTCGCCCCTCAGGCTCGTTGTCGAAGATTATGTTACGAATTGCGCAACATCACTTGAGCCGATCATTTCCCAGAGTTGATCCGAAGAGCTTACTTTCGCTTCGATTGGCTGGAACTGAAAGGGTGTGTGCCTTTTAAAAACTCCAAAACTGACTATTTAAAATATCAGTGAATAACTTTCCCACCGGGCGCACACCTTCCTCAAAAGCCAACACTTTGTTCCCATCAAAGAACAACGTCCCAAGGAAAAGCTGTTCAACTCGCATTCCGTCGATCATTAAGTAGATTACTTTATGTTACCATTCATCCGGCGATGTCACCCATTGATGAACTCTCCATCAATCAGACTCATTTGCGAATAACTCGTCGGACGACTCCTATTTCGCGTTTTTTTTTCACTTAAAATATTTTATTAGTCCCACTCACAGCGGGCAACTCTTATCCGTACAATCCATTTCCATCTGTTTAATCAGTCTCTTGCTCCCGCAATCGATTGTAATCGTGTCAAGACCATGCATGTGACAGCATTCAAATGCCTGACGATATGATTGAAGTCAAAACCGTCCGGCCTGCCAGCCGGCCGGTCTCCACATCTTACCCCATTGACGCTGTCGGCCCATTGTGTCTTCCGATTGCACAGAAGCCGTTTCGCTCCTTCGTTCTCATTAATTCAGATGAATGTACTCGATTGAGGAAATAATTTAGAAAAATCCAGTTCGGAATAAAATATTTTCCAGCGTCGCGCCGCCGTCGCCGCCACCACCGCCGCCACCACCGCCGCACTTAGAACAATGACGTTGTGTTCATTTTCCTTAAAGTTTTTCCCCCATTCGCCCCCCCAGTCCAGTCGGAGCTCATGGCTCGGCTCTGGCGAGTAGTTTGCATTTTCCTCAGAGTGTTTTGCTTCGTCTTCATCGTTCTTTTTGGCTTGTTTCTCTTTTTGCGTGCATAAATATTCACCATTTGCAAATGTGCTTCAATTAATGAATATGTATCGGAATAATAGTGACATCGGTCCCCATGGGGAGTTATCGACTGAGTGAAGTGTGGTCTTGTCTTGGGTTGACTCTGGCCGGGGCGAAGATGTGGATCAACCGACGAGTTACGACGACGACGACTGAGACGGAGAAGCGAATTGCATTTGTGTCTTTTGAAGAGAAATTCCGTGGGAAATGCAGTGCAGATGAAAGGAAATGTCAAATTTTTGCTTTACAATCGTAAAGTCTCTGAAAGTCTCTAGCCTGGGGTCGGTACAATTTATCAGTTGCAGCGATGAGATTGACACGTTATCGGGGAGTTCCATCACGCACTGGGAGAAAACTGTGTGAATATGTGGATAATTTATTTGGATTGTGGCTTGTGTGTTGGAGGATTTGTTGTCCAGATGCAACTGTGTGGTGCTGTGGTGAGTGAAGCATCGGTCGGTCATCGATACGTTTTATCAAGATATACTCGTATTGCACGCATGCCTTAAATGACTGACTTAATCATTTGAAAGTGTTCCCACGGCCGTCATTTGTCTATAAACGATAGTTTAGATTAATTTATGCAAATTAACTTGATTAAGTTGTTTTGAATTGTTCTTGGAAACAGGTGGCAGAACTGTGGTTATGCCTTTTTAGGGTCTTAAGAAGTGGTAACTTACTTGTGTGTTGACCCTAAGTTTATTCAATCTTTTTATTCGAGGCTGGCATTGATGGCAAGAAGTAGGCAAGAGGCAAGAAGTAGAAATCTTATTTTAGGAAGGACAAGATACCGCGACAGTTGGACTTGTGTTTAACTTCTGCATAACTGCTGATCGAGGAGCACCGAAAAAAAAAACATCAGCCGGCAGTCTTCTCCAAATCAAACTAGGCACCTCCTCCAATCTCGTGAATAAAGTGTTGATGAAAAGTTGCACTGACTGAGAGTATAATATAATAATAATATGGGTGGCGCGACAGTCCGAGGTGGACCTGGGCATAGCTTCTCAGCAACCACTCGTGTTGTGCGTGCTATTGTTCTCTCACGCGTGGTAGGGACTGAGAAGCTTTTTCTAGACAGGAAATACTCTTTGAGCATTGTCAGTGACTCGAAAGAGGTGGAGCCGTGAATTATCAAAAGTGGTAAATTCGGGTATCGAACCTGTTACCCTCTGCGTAGGAGTCGACGCACTTACCCACTACGCCACGGCGACCCTGACTGACTGAGAGTATAGTCACTAAGAAATGCATTCTTTTTTTTTTAATTCATTTTTATTTTACGAATTCATGAGAAACCTACATTCTAGACAAAAATGCTTAAAAATATTTGGATGAACATTGGTATATACGACTAACTTACTGACCCTAGGTGGGCACTTTAAGATAAGCTTAATCTTATTCTAGGTCTTTCGACCTAACCTAACAATGAATATGTATGAAATACATGAATTTTAATGTACAGCTTAATATTAAGAAAATTATGGAAAAAGATTTAATTACAGAACTGTTTTTACTTAAAACTTACATACTACTTTAAGATAACTTAAATCTACCTTAACTAAACCTACAAAGTTGCGTATTTATTATTACATGCATGTTCTCAGGTGTACACATGTGTATACTTACTTTTCTTTTTTTTTGATTTTTATATATACAGCTTATAAACTACCTTAAAACTACCCTAAGATATATAAATCGGCCGTAGGTTGCGGCTGATAGATTTTCATCTAATCCGCGGCAAGATAGAGACCGACTGCGCCCCATAAGGGGGAACACACTACCTTTTCTATCCCGGGTCTAAAGAGTTCGACGCTGAAGTTCCCTCGCTCGCCAGCCACCAGAAATATTGGCGCTGCCTAGGAACATCCCGAATGTCTCGGCTGGATACCGCCATACTGAACTGGAGGAGACCCTTCTCAGCTCGTTGTGCGACGGAACGGTCGTGGTTGAGTCGCCTATCCACATTGGAACGGGCTATGTGAAAAATGAGCGGTACTGCGTTCATATCTTGTAATAGGCCGTACTTATCTAAATGGAGAAAAGCTTCTGGGGGGACGAGGCCACTGAGACGTACCCTTTCGTGATATTGTGAATTGGGGGTAGTAAGCCACTGATATCAAGTTATTGAACGAGTTCATCGTTCTAGCAGTGTGACCTCGAATCAACTTCCACAGGAAATTGTCCACTTTCATCAGGTTTGCCTTGTTGTATAAAACCTCATTGTAATATAATTTTATGTACTGGGAGTCTGGAGTTCGATAAAGTCGAAGGCAAGCCCTAAGACAAACCCTCTCGAACAACCGAATCTTTCCCATCAATCTGGCACTCACGTTGAACCACACGGGACAGCCATAGGTGAGCATTGGCCGGATGAGGGCCATGTATCAGATCACCTTCACCCTCGCATCGAGTTAATATAATAATATGGGTGGCGCTACAGTCCGAGGCGGACCTGGGCCTAGCTTCTCAGCAACCACTCGTGTTGTGCGTGCTATTGTTCTTTCACGAAGGTTTCAGTGGAAGGTACCTACAGAATCTACATGTTTGTTACAATATAGATACTGATCTAGCCAGTTCCCCAGGTATCTGACTACAGTCCTTTGCGCCAGTGGTTCCCCGTGCCTTACAACAATTGAGAACTTTCGCCAATTTTTTCGTATCCGCCGAGGCCTTATACAACGGCATCCTGGACAGAATGGTTTCCGACGTGGTTATTGTAGAAGCTTGGCTATTATAGTAGTAGCTGCAGCATTCACAGAACATTATCTTAAAAATGAGAATGGGCAGGTTAGGTCCATCCTTCCAACTCTGAACACTCTCTATCGTATAACTGACAATGCTCAAAGGGTATAATAATAACAATATTGGTTGCGCGACAGTTCGTGGCGGACCTGGGTCTAGCTTCTCAGCAACCACTCGTGTTGTGCGTGCTATTGTTCTTTCACGAGTGGAGGGAACCTACAGTTTAATGCCGACTCTGAACGGAGAATTTGAGAAGCTTTTTCTAGACAGGAATACTATTTGAGCATTGTCACTGAATTATGGATAGGATGTAAATTCGGGTATCGAACTTGGGACCCTCTGCGTATGAGTCGACGCATTTACTTACCACTACGCCACGGCGATCTACCTTTCTTGGGATACTCACATTAAAACTAGTGTAGCGACGATTTACGGCCGTCTACGTGCTCTCTGGGGTACAAAGGATTTGTTACCTATGGAAATCAAAGTGATGTTGGTTTAGTCCCTTCTTCTGCCAGTTTTACTATATGGATGCAAAATTGTCTGCCAGCGTGATTAGAAAAGCATGAATAAATTAATTGTAGTCCACAATAACATTGCAGGTACGTATTTAACTCATGAAAGAGGGACCATGTCTCAACAAATTGCTGGGTGTACTCTAAAATATCGAATGAGAATTAAAATGCTTTTTTTTTAAACAACCTGATTATAACGCGACAACCTGAATATCTCTTTGAAAAGATCCAATTCTTTCAATCTCCTAGATCGGTAAGAATTATTTAAGTTAGGTACTCAACCTGCCTTCAGTCAGTACTGCAGTTTTTTTTTGTACAATCGGCCAGGCTATGGAACTTTCTGCCAGTGCGAGAACTTTCTGAGGTCACTAGTACGAGAAAATTTTAAGTTTCTATTGTTGCATACATGGCCACAGAACAAAGTTCACAACTTGAATCTGAAATATTTCTATAACTTATTTTTTTTTTGTTAAATTGTAATAGTATCATTGTTAAATGAAATTTAATAGCATTTAACTTCTTTCCTACCTCTTTAAGGTACGAAATGTCTGATTCGCAAATTTACATTCCGCTTATTTTTCTTTTTTTAAGCTTGCTAAATGCATTTATAAGATTAAATAATCTTCTTAATGTAAGAATTATAACATGAATAAATAAATAAATAAATATGTAATCTGATGTGGACCTCGTTCTAAACGAGCAAGAGTTTTATCTATTCGTCTTACTAGTTACATACTGTTTTAGACTACTTAAGCACAAATAAAATTTAATTTAGATAGAATTCAATATAGCAACATAATCTGGAGAAATTAAAATCAACATTATGCGAGTACAAATTGTAGTTTATGCAGGCCATAGTTAAAGGATAATTTCGTGCATAATTAGTTCTGTATCTAGAGATGAAAAAGAATAACTGATCTCTAGGTCGAAGAATGCGAGACGGGGTATATATGTTAAGCAGTGATAGTAAATGAGAACAATCAATGTGACCAGTTAATAAATCACAAGCGAAAGCGATTTCAAATTTATATGCGCGCATCTCGCTTCGAATGAGGGCATGTTAGTGTTCCAGTTAATTTTCCGGAGAGCAAATTTCGTAAAACGCTTTTGATGATCATTTCAATACGTAATTCCTCATTTTGGTAATAAGGGCTCCAGGCGCCACAGCTATACTCCAAAACGGAACGAATAAGAGAGGTGTGCAGTGCCTTATGTGTGTACGGATCGTGGAATTCTTTGGAGTTACGAAATAAAAAGCCATTCATGGAATTGGCTCTGCCAAATATATAATCTATGTGCAATGAGAAATTCAATACTGGATCAAAAATTACCGTTAAATCTTTTTGATTCATTACTCTTTTCAAAACAGATCCTTGAACGGTGTAGTCATGGACAATTGAAATTCTTTTTCTGCTGAAAGTTTGAACATAGCATTTATTTATGTTGAAATGCAAGTGGTTCAAAGTGCACCAGTCACTAGCCCTATTGAGATTATGCTGCAGTCTTAGGGCGTCATCAGCAGAGCTAACGAAGTTGTAAATTTTTAAGTCGGCCGCATATAAAAGACAGTTGTATGTCGATACAAACGACGGCAGATCATTGATGAGCAGAAGGAATAGGAGAGGGCCAATATGACTGCCTTGAGGGACGTCCGAGAAATTATGAAATTATGAGCTGGTCCAATTTTGACATACTGTGATACCCTCTATTCCAGCTTAAAATATTGGAATGAAATCCGAGAATTTCAAGTTTTTTTAAGAGAACCTGTGGACGCAGTCGAAGGCTTTCGAAAAATCGGTGTAAGCACAGTCGACTTGTAAATGGTTTTCGATATTGCGAGGACAATAATTAGTGAGGAAAACTAAGTTGGTCGTTGTAGACCTACCGCTTATAAAACCATCTTTTTGTTGACAGATATGCTTCTGCACTATTGTGTAAAGCCTCTTCTTAAGAACAGCTTCAAATATTTTTGGAATCATTCGCAGTTTAGCTATGGGTCTATAGTTTTCTTTTTGACCCAGACTTATGAATTGGAGTAATATAAGAATGCTTCCAGCAATCGAGAAATTTTCCCGTCTTAAGAGACATATTAAATATTGTCTTGAGAGGGTAGACTAGGCTATTTTTGCAAAGGCGGAATGTTGTCGGGAGTTGATTCGTCGACTTGGCTAAAAGACACAAATTCCTTGAAACAAACAAAATTAAATATTATTTTGTCTGGCAGAAGTCAAAATATACAATTAATCAACTGTGCACAATCTCTCTCACACATGATGCACGACAGGTCATCGACGAAAGGATGGCAAGACGTCCTTTCGTTGCTTCAAATGCTCGAAAGGAAATTACATGGTTATAGGCAAGGGGTTATAGTCACTCATATTGTCACCCTAATTTCTTAACTCACCTTCTAAATATCACGCCAGAAACGAGATGTCAAGAAAGTCAAACCAACAGACTACAGACAGCATAGAAGAAGGTTGACCAAATTAAACCACAATCGCCTCTCAGATGGACCCTACATACTCCTCAGTAATTCTTCACTCTTTCACAAATGCCTAATTGCATTTCTCTACCATGGATTCCGTCCACAAAATCATACACTTCTCCTCCATGAGAATTAAGATTCACCTCGTAACATTCCAGTGTTTTCCACAAAACATCCTTTTGATAGATGTCCCGCGAAAATAGGAACACGCTCGCATCTTCAACCGCACACCGATGCGCAGAACAGCAGAGCACAGACACCAGCTCCTACCCTTTTGGCCAAAAATGATGACAACAATTGATACCAATAATGTTGCGCGCAGAATCGGCAGAGCGCTCAACCCGTGGATTCCCCATTTTTGTCTCTGCTCCAGCTCCGTCCTGCGATGGCTGCTGCTGCACAGCCAATATGCCAGCCTACTCCTATAGTGTGTCTCGCGTTTCGATATCTTCATACACCATTTAGTTGCATTCATTTGTTACCATTAACTCGGCTCGGTTCCTTATCTGTTTAAAAGGATTTCACTTTGTGCTCTGTTTCCTACCACAGCAGCCACAGCCACCAGATCCAACCGGAGCCGCAGCGGCCTGCCTCGGATGGCTCTCCTCCGTTCTCCATTGTCTTCAACGGGTAACAATTGAATCTGCTTAGGTAAAGAATCAGCAGCGGAAGAGCAGAGCCCATCTCGTTCGAGTACATATGTGCGCGCAGGCGCACATTATGTTCACCAAAATGGAGGGTGCACATCTTGCCGGTGCTTGTGGAGGGCTCCCCTTCCGCGGATCATCGTCTCCCGATGGGTGAGTCGGGTGGTGGCGGTGCACTGGAATTAGACACGTTTTGTTCCAGCGATAGGCTTCCGCTGCTAAAACTGCTTCTATGCCCAGGCTCTACGGACTTATCTACTACGTGAGTATGCGCACTGGGAGCCTTCACTTTTCTTTATGGGTTATTTTAATGTCGTTAATGCTCATCGTAATTTTTGCTATGACTCTGGCAGCGGGCTTAACATTCGTTTTGATCTGCATATCTTCATTTTGGAAAAGTTTTAAGGACCCCGGCTGCAGCGGCTGGCTGGCTTGTTGTGTACTTATTTTCGCATGCCTGGGTGACTGAGTGACTGAGCAGACTGAGGCTGGGGAAGTAATGAGCATTTTGATTGGCACGGCGGATTGGGTGGATAATGGGAATTAAACTCGTGTTCATATGGATTTCCTGTTTTCCATGGATGATGTTGGATCTTTCGGGAAATAAGCATCAGTGTGATGGGGAAAGTGGAGGATGTGAAGGAGGGGAACAGGGTGAGAAATAAATCAATTCGTGGGAAGGGGTGGGTGGGAAATTCGAATGTGAAGGACTGCACTGAGTATTATGCATAGGTGACGTTAGTGCACGTTTATGCCAAGACGAAATGGTTATTGTAGACTCATGCTAGACATTGTATTCCTATAAGATTAGGTTTTGCACTAGAAAAAACGTCTGAAGCTTCACCATTCTAATTCGGCATATCGTAGATTAGGACATGTTTCTTTAAGGTGCCTGGGCTTATGCTGACAGTCAGTCACACATAGGCCAGTATAGGCGTATTGACATAGTCACATACCTGAATCAATTAAGCGCATGTGGGTTAGATGCCTTATGCTGATGTCGACACGCTGGTGTTTAGTTTTCTCAAGTTATAGTACAAGTTTACCTTAGTTTCAGTTTACCTAGTGTCAACATCTACCTAGAGAACTGCACGACCTGAACAGAGGATGGTGAGAGCTCATCTTTTCTAGATATATTATAAATTATACTCTTCCCGTGGGATTGTATACCATGACTCCGATGATAGCCCGGAGTGCTGGTTTACGTAATCTGAGCAGACAGAGTGACCGTTTATGAATGAGCATTGACCATATTTGGTGGTTGGTGCCTTGTAGCCATTTACGATTGCTTGTTTAGACTGTGTGAAACCACAGAGAAGTATAGGTTGTAGCAAGAGACGAAGAGTGTGTCCTGAAGAGAGAGACGAGATTTCATCGGCGGTCTTTTGCACTCATTGTCAAATATGCTGATGTCTTTCACACCCTCCTTTTGTAGTAACGGCCGTAGGCACGCTCCCACGCAATAGCATAACTTCGCAGATAGACAAGGTACAGTCTGAGCCGCTGTGAGATTTTTGAACGAATTTCATTTCAGAACAAAAGTGAGTTATATTGTTCGAGATTCGAAGACTCGTTGAAGTAACAAATCCGTGTTTTCAAAGCACAGAGTTAAGTGAGGCAAAATAGGAACGCTTTTTATCAAAATCGATGCTTCTCCTATAATTTTGGATTCATTTAAACCATTTTTCAATTAAAACCGAACGTTCCAATTTATGTTATGTACAACATTTCTTCGGATACAGTTTTGGAAAAAGATATTGCTGTTGCAGCGTGCGTATACGAGGCATGTTGTAACATAGGGCGGAATATCTTGTAACAAGAAGTAGTCATGCGAATTGTTGTTAAACGCAGGGATCCTTTTATACGATGGGGATGTACTGGCCAACCTTGAGAAATTGGCTTACCACAGTGGTGGCACAAAACTTGTTCATCTTTGCCGTTTAACCTTTTTCTGAGTGATTGTTGTTTTTATTTTTGTTTTATTTTCTCCTCTATGCATCCGTCTCTGCCGTTTATGTCAATAAATCGTTTAAAAAAACCAAAGGGCTAGGTTGTAACACGTTACAATTTATCTGGAAAAATGTTAAAACTTGCCCGGCATGGAATTTTACACAAAAAAACAATGTTCTTCAACACAAACAAAACTTCAACTCAAACAATGTTACATTTACACACAACTAAGACCAAAACACAACAGCAACATATTAATTTTGCGTGGAGAGAGAATACAAAAAAATAAAAAAAAACGTTCAAAACCCCCATTTTTTGGCACTAATCGCACATCTTTCCTCCTTCAGATTCAAGGATCAATTGAAGCAGACATCTCGAGAGGTATGGAAAAAACAAACACTTATCACTTTGAAGTATTTCTTGATCCTGAAAGGCAAACTGTTTTTTAGCTGTTATTTCCTACATCTGTTACACCTAGCCCTGCTCTCCCCTACTTATAAAATCTATCAGAGGGTCTGAGTCTGCGGTGGTACCGCCTTCCATTGGAAGCCATATTAGCCTAAGCCTCTTATAAGTTTCGATCGAATCTTTTCATCTACAACTTCCATTTTTTGTGGGGTCTGTTTGTTGTAAAGTTGTATTTTGGTAGGAGTCGCCTGAACTGATGATAATGGAAAGGCTGTCATTTCTCAACAGCATAGGAAAGTGCGTCCGATCGATATGTCCTGTACGAAAATGGATTTTACACAGCCTTGATGGACGCTTGACTATCTATTAATTGAACAATGGACAAGGGTCCAGGAATTTTTGGCAGAATTTGAATATCTTCGATACCTGTTTCTTCATCCGTCTTTTTGCGAAGATCATTATTTCCTACTAAGTCAGTCGGTATTTCATATCTATTTTGCATTGCGAGGCTAAAGCTCGTTTCGAAGCTTTTTGACGGTGCCTGCTTGCCGTGATCTTGGTCGCATTAAGTAAAGTTCTTTCATCGGTCTTACTCTCTCAGTCTGACTGATTCCCCAGTATTTGTGGCAATTAGTTTCACAATGTTGTCGCATGATTTTGCCTGTCGAATCAGACTAAAGATAATCGTATTGGACCAGGGATAGAAGGTGGAAAAAGAAAATCTCTCGAATATGTCGATACCCTTCTCTTCAGCTTATGTGTATCCGAAGTCCTTTGTGTATAACTTGACTTGATCCTACATGTTCCCTAAATCTAAATGACTTTGAATTGTGGAAGCTTTAGGCGTCAAGCGTGTACAGCAGCCATTCCCAAGCTATGTTCAGCGTATTCCTGGGTTTTTCATGGGATCCACAGAGGATCAAAGGTTGAGAAACTATGATTGATTGATTCTTTGTTTTAAGCTACAACTTATTATAAATTGCAAGAGAATATATTAATAAATTATTTAGGATTTTAGAAGGAAAAGCTACCGAAAAACCTTCATTACAACAAAAAAAAAGAAAAAAAAAGAAATAATATATATCCTAGATTCTAGGGATGACGGAAGGGGAGGTGAGGTTGAGAAACTATTCTCTACAGGATACATATACATGATAAATCACTTAAATATAAAACCCGAATCTGTGGTGCATCGACCAGCACTCCTATCGCTTCGACCTACAAAATTCGAATACGATCACAGATCCTCCCTTAGCCACTCAACCAATTAGTGACTCGACGGGAAAAGGATTTCACTCAACCGTACTATACCTACGGAAGAGATGCACTCTCTTTACACTCGTAATAAGAGCTTTTTTTCGGCGTGTCTGTGTTTTGCTCTAACATGCATCCTGCGGATCAGCTTGGGTTAAAATACACATCTGGGTAAGAGAGATTTTCTATAGATGCACATCCCTAAATTTGCCGACCTTGTAGATTGTATGTCAAGCTTATAGTATAGCTAAGCTTGCCCAAAGCAGTTAAGCTCTCCATTTTTAAGCCTTCTTTGATTTTTGAGGCCTATCGTGTATCGCCCTTACGTAGTGAGCAGCTTGTTTGATTACTATACTGCTGGAGTAGTTTCTTTGAACGGCTGACTTTCACAAATCGAGCCTTAGCCCCATTCGAGTCAGTGACACCGCTCAGAGAGTATACCTGTCTAGAAGTAGCTTCTTCAACTTTGTCGTTCGGAGTTGTGTTGAGATACCGCGCTCGATCATTAGTCTAACTTTGATTTATCCCACCCCATGATCCTTCGAAATGAATACGGTGGTGCAACGCAGCAGGAAGTAGACAGGTCTTGGCGCTAATCAATCAGAAGTGTCATATAATGAAGACTGTTTATTAGCGGCGTTCACACTCAACAATTTGTTTGAAAACCGTGGTTTATTGGCAAATCGTCAATGTGAACGCCGCTCGTTGCAATAAAAGCGGCAGACTTGGTTTGCGGTAGACACAGCATTTTGAATTTTTAGCTTCAGAAAATAGTCACGACAAATTGTTGTTTCCGAAAGCCCCTAATGATAGATGTATAATGTAGTTAACGTTGGAAAATCCACGCTAAATGCATGTCCACTAGCAGGCGCTCACATCGGTGTTAATTTCGGCAAACGACAGCACGCTCTGGGCGACGAATGCTGACGCTGCGTCTACAATGCTCCTGCCATTGGGCATAAATAAGTTAGTTCATAAGAAACATAGCTTCTTGTAATTTGGAATTCAATAAAGTAAAGAGGCTTCTCCTCTAAAAAAGTATTTTTATAAATCTTTTAGTAACTTAATTTTTGACTTACACATACATGAGTGATTGATAGTAGTGTACGTTGAGCATAAGAGTACAAGAGAGAATACTACATCTCACTTTTTTAAACCAAAAATTGACAAAATTAAAAGAATTTCAAAATAAATAAAACAAATTCAAATTCAAAAATGCTTAAGACATACAAACAAACAAAGATAAAAAAATTGAATTCAAATTCAAGTACAATTACAAGTAAATTAAAAAAAAAACACAATACAATTACAAGTACAATATAATAAATACAGGGAAAGAGAATCTTGTTTAAAGTTAGGAAATAAATTATTTTTTTTTTTAGAATTTGCGCGTGCTCAAGGGATTGCTAATACCCTTATGTGTCCGGGGTCAAGACACAGCACGGGCCGAAGGTATAGAGGGAGAAAGGGAGAGGAGGTACCTGTGCACATTGGTTTAAATATCTGCGGGTTGTAGTCTGTGGGAAATATCAGTTGGGGGAGAGCATTCCATATTCGTGCAGTGCGGCGGAAGAACGAGTCTCTGAATTTAACTGTGCGTCCGAAAGTAGGCTTAAGAGTATACTGATGGGCATATCTGGCGAGACGAGTATTGCGGGTGAATTCATGGAGAGGAGGAATGCAGTTGGCTAGCTCACTTGAGCATCGTTTGTTGAAATAACGATAAAACACGGACAAAGAAGAGACGGTACGTCGATGTTCGAGCGAGTCTAATGACTCTGCGATATTGTTGTCTCCTATAAGTTTTATCGCTCGCTTTTGGATTCTATCAAGTAGGTGCAGTGTGGTCTTGGGGCCACCAGACCAGATATGAGCGTTATACTCAAGCTTGGGGCGGATGTACGCCTTATAAATTAAAGCCAAATCAGAAGGGGTGAAATATTTCTTGCATAGATTAAGAAAACCTAAACATTTCGCAGCATTTTTGGCGACCTCAAATATGTGATCGCTCCAACTAAGTGTTGTGTTGATACACATACCAAGAATGGAAAGTTTTCCGGTTTCATCGACACAAGCGCCATTCATGGATAATGGCTGATTATCAAGGGTTCGCTTGAGTGACAGCAGACAGCATTGAGTTTTGGAGCATTGAATTCCACTCTATTGTTTTTTCCCCAGTTAATTATGCTGTCAAGATCGGAATTCAACGTGCTTAAAATACGCTGCCGTTCCAATTCTACGGCCGATGGGCGGGGTCGTGAGTCTAGGAACGAATATGAGAAGCTAAGGGTGCTGTCATCAGCAAAGGAATGAAGTAGCCGACAAGAGATCATTTATAAAAATGAGAAAGAGTGTCGGAGACAGAACTGAGCCTTGGGGGACACCAGCATTTATTTGGTGGATATCAGACCGGAACCCATCCAAAACAACTTGAATTGAGCTGTTCGAAAGGTAATTTCTAATCCATAGAAGAAGAGATTCATCGATGCCATAAATATATCATTTAAAGTACCGCAAGGGAAAAGAAATAGAAATTGCAGATGCTTTAAGTCGTGATTGCAGAAACAATCCTGAACCTGAGGATCGAGATGAACTAGAAGATTGCTCCTTGCTATAAATCACGGCCGAATCTACAGAGGACTTTATAAATGAAACAAACATGGACATAGAGCTTCAACAGCTTAAGGAATGCGTTATATACAGTTCTCCAAAACCGATACGACTAGCGATTGATCAAACCATCAGAAGAACCATATGTGAATTGGCCTGATCTTACAGCAGACTGTGGAAGAATGTAATTTGATTAGTTTTAAATCGCAAATGTGAACACACACACCATAACCGCTTAATTCGGTTTTTTATGATTTTTCAGGAGAGGAGTTCAAAGTTTCAAATTCAAATTAAAGGATATAAGAAATTGAATGAATGTAGACTAAGACACGCTGAGCATAATGGTACTGATAACTTATTGTTGTTCCAACTCGACTTAGACGGTTACGGAGTCTTTGGCTAGCAAAAAGTGTACCACGACTGGTTTAGTTTCCTCTCCAAAGCTGAAGGGGTACAGAGCCTGTATGTAAATAGGCAAACTGCCTTACGCCTAGTAAAGGATCTTAAAGAAAAGAAGAACGCCTAAAAAGAATGTATTCAATTATAATAAACAGCTGAACAGCAGCAACCTCCAGTTGAACACAGAGCAAAGTCGCACCAGGTACTCCTTTCAATTTCAGCCTCATTCTGAAGAACTTTAGACGAGGATCTTGTGTCCCTCTCCGACCCACTTCATAGAAGCAGTCCATCCCTATCCCCCTCACAACATCACACACCAACCAGCCGGCTCTGGCTGAGAGCATGCGTTGACTGAACCACACAATCCACTCCAGCTACAGCACACCGACACAAATATGATATCCATAAATCTCGCTAATAACCAATCTCCATGTTGAAAATGCAAATTGTTCATGTAACACACTCCCAGGGCACGCAGGGCTCTAGTGCCCTCCCCCGTCGTCGACCAGTCTTTTGCATGAGCACCGCAGGAGGCCAACAGTGTTTTCAGCCAATGCTCGTCGTCGTCAACGTCTGCAAGACGGTCGGCGTACAGACGAGTACTCCACGCGGTGTGTCGTAGACCCAAAAGACGACTGAACGTATCCACTGTAAGGATGCGTCAGCAATGGCGTCTATGCTCCACCGATTAACTTTTATGCATTCTCATCTTTCAACTGCTGCGCGTTCGCATTTCACATGGGTGGCAAGAGGAACTTTAATTATTCAAGCGAATTGCAATTACATTGTGCGCGGCGTGCAGATATTTTTAATCAACGATAAATTCACAATCACAGGCGAGCACGCAGCGAGCACCTAAGCCCGCCTAAATTTTAAATTCAATATTGTTTTATGCGCGTTTCGAAAGCGGTGGGCCCAGGACTCGAATGGATGGACCGTGCTCGAGTGCGGGGCCGTGTCCTGTTGGCCACTGTCCACCGACGAGAGCCACTGGGAAAATTTATAAATATTAATACAGGGCGACCACATAATTTACATAAACGCAGCAATGCTGCATTTTGGAGGCCCAATTAAAATAATTATTACGTCTCTAATGATGGCCGGGAAATTTACATTTCTAATGCAAATACTCGCAGCACTCTGGGTGGTCGCGGCCCTGTAATAATATTTAAATTTATTTACCTGCGGACGAACTCTTTCAGTTTTGTGCGTGTGCATGTGCGCACCAACGTCGCGGATGGGGGTTATTGATCTTTAATTGCGGAAGCGCTCAGTGAATGCGATGAACCAGAGAACATTTTTTAGAGTAGCCTGTTGTAAAAATCTGAATTTATGTGTGCAAGGGGACGCGGAGTTTTGTTGAAAAGTAAATAATTCCATTAAAGGCTGTCACTTTTTTGACATTTTTGGATAAAGCCCATAAATCGATTTTAAGTTCAACGGGGTGCCGCGAAAGTTGACACAATTTTGTGAGCCACTTTTATAAATTATCGTACAAAGGAATTGAGGAAGTTTTTCGTGTTGTCAGGCACTGAGGGAGGAAAAGGAGTGTGTTTCTTTCGTGGCAATCTTTCTGTTCTACATTCAATTGACACGGGCGTGTGTGTTGGGTTGGTTTGTTCGAGGGGAGTATGCGATCTTGACTCAAAAGGTGTTACGGAAGAAATAGAAGCAGAAGGGAGTCGTTTACTAGCCAGGGCTCTATTGAAAAAATTCGAAGGCTGCTTAGCAGTGGCGTGGCGTACATGTAACCCTATCGAGTTACCTCTTAAAATTCCACTCTTCATCAATGTATCGAGACAACAAGCAACATGAATTTTAGTATGAGCATATAAGCATAATATCTGTCTGTTTCCTACACCTGCATATGCAAGGGATAAATTCTGCGAACACACAAGCCCACAACCTGCTTGTCATTCGTTTTCATATCGTTCTACTGCTCTACGAAAGCGAGGGAGCCGAGAAGTTTGTAAAAGCGTGTGAAAGCCATGAGCGAATTCCACAACACTCTTATTTTTTACGCACCAATACCCCCATGGTCTAGGAGTGAAAATGGCCAAAGTTGGATTCCAATGTCTCATTCATATCATATCATATATCAATTTGTAGTAGTCGTAGTAGTAGTTGCAAGCTTTATTGACCATAACACAATTTTAAATTTATAATTGTATAGCCTAAGTTTAATATGGTTTGGCAAAATGCCGTCTACTAGTAAACATACACTACACCCAGTATTGCATGCCTCTTCTCCAACACATGGCATGACACATTCTCCATAGCCCATAAGAGAACAACCGCAAAGCGGCAGCAAAATAAAGAGTGACAAATTATAGTAACCCGAAAAATCTCGGGTTATTCGATATCTGGCTGGTTAGAACAAATTGACTCGCTGTCCTTATCCTGCCTTCATTGTTTGCTGGTGTTGACTCTTCTCTGTTTATCACCCGTTTTCTAATGCAAAAAATAACTCGGTTTTCATCCACTTATTTACTGATTTTGAACTTTATCACAATGGTGGTCAATTTACCACCATTTTACATCTACTACTTAAAGTTTGAAATCCACCACAGTTTACCATTCTTCCTTTTTATGACATTTGTTGTTGTTTTTCGTTTCTAAAACCCTTTTTTTTTTTTTTAATTCATTTTTATTTTCGGAATTCATGAAGACTTACATACTAGACAAAAATGGTTAAAACTAGTTGGACGAACATTTTTACTATTTCTAACTTACTGGCCCTCGGCAGGCACTCTAAGCTAAACTTAATCTTATTCTATGTCTTTCGACTTAAACTAAGGATCTATGCATTTAAAGAAAACTTGCTTTAACTGTACAACTTAATATTAAGAAAAATTTGGAAAAAACTCAATAACAGAACTGGCTATACTTAAAACTTATATACTAACTTACACACTACCTTAAAAATAACTTAAACTAACTTAAGCTAAACTGCATGCATATACATATGTATATATGAATATATAGACATATGCATATGTATATGTATTGATATATACAATGTATACACATAGGTACACAGTGGTGTACTTATGTGAATACTCATATTTTTTTTTTTTCGTTATTTACAGCTTACATCTACCTTAAAAACTACCCTAGGCTATGTAGGCCGGCCATAGGTTGCAGCTTATAGATTTGCATCTAATTGCTGCAAGACATTGACCGACTGGTCCCCCATTCGGGGATACGTACTACCCTTTCTACCCCGGGTCTAAAGGGTTCGACGAGGGAGTTCCCTCGCTCCCCAGCCACCAGAATTTTCGATGTTGCAATGCAACATCCCGAACATCTCTCCTTGATACCGCAGTACTGAACCGGAAGAGACCCTCCTCAGCTCGTTGTGCGACGGAACGGTCGTGGTTGAGTCGCCCATCCACAGTTGAACGGGCTATGTGGAAGATGAGCGGTACCGCATTTATATTCTGTAACATTCCGTTCTTGCCTAAATGGAGAAAGGCTTCTGGGGGGACGAAGCCGTTGTGCCGTACCCTTTCGTGGTATTCTGGATTGGGGTAGTAAGCCCCTGAGATCAAGTTATTGGACGAGTTCAACGCTCTAGCAGTATGACCTCGAATCAATTTCAACAGGAAATTGTCCACTCTGATCAGGTTTGCCCTGTTGTATAAAACCTCATTGGAATAGAATTTTATGTACTGGGACTCTGGAGTTCCATAAAGACGAAGGCAAGCCCTAAGACAAGCCCTCTCAAACAACCGAATTTTTTCCATTAAGCTTGCACTCACGTTGAACCACACGGGACACCCATAGGTGAGCATTGGCCGAATGAGGGCCATGTAGCAGATAACCTTCACCCTCGCATCGAGTTGGCTGTTATAAAACAGTCTCTTTGTGAGTGCAAAAGCGCCTCGGGCCCTGGCCAGAGCAGCATCTACATGTTTGTTAAAATATAGATACTGATCTAGCCAAATCCCCAGGTATCTGACTACAGTCTTTTGTGCCAGTGGTTCCCCGTGTCTTCCAACGATTGTGAATTTTCGCCAATTCTTTTTCGTATCTGCCGTAGCCTTATACAACGGCGTCCTGAACAGAATGGTTTCCGACTTCCGGAAGTTGATACTCAACTTCCAGTCATCGCAACTTCTCATTAATGAATCGAAATCACCCTGCGTGAGGGTAGTGATTTCCTCGATCTTTTTGCCTGATCTGCACACGATCAAGTCATCGGCATACGCAATTACGTGAGGAGAACTTATCAGATCGCTCCAGTAAATGTTGAACAGGATCGGCGAGTTAACGGCACCCTGTTGGAGACCATTTTTAACCTGAAATATACCTGTCGAGGTCACATTGCCATTCTTGACTACGAACCGTCTACCGGTAAGCATGTTACACAGTAGGTACAGCAGTGGTTTGCTAATGCCTAGCCGATTGATCTTGTAGAAAAGTCCTTCTAACCATACGGTGTCAAAGGCCTTCTCCAGGTCAATCAAGCAGGCACCCGAGAGAGAGAGAAGGTTTCTAAAACCCTTCTCAAAACATAATTTCAAAGGAAAATATGAAATTATTATACGAAATATAAAACAACGTTATTAAGTGTTATTAGTAACAATTGTATTCTGAACCATTTCATTTAGAAAAGCGTTAACGTAGTATGTGCAATTTTTTGGAAATTGCTTAGGTTAACGTAATCTACCACGCTTTTTTTTATATCTACCATTCATTTTCTTAAGGATTTACTACACTTTAAAATCAGTAAGTCCCAACACTGCTTCTTTGTAAGCTGGTTCGAAGAAATGGGTTCTCTTTCCTTATTTCCCCTTTATCGTTCGTTGTATTTACTCCTCTCTGTTTAACACACGCTTTCTTATGAACAAAAATGATTATTTTCAACTATTCATAAAGTTATTGGTACTTCATATTTTATATTTGGAACGTGAGCTGGTATAGTAGGAGCTTCCTTAAGAATTTGCGAGCTGAATTAGCACCATGGGCATTAATTGGAGATGATCAAATTTATAATGTTATTGTAACACCTCTTCATTATTTGCTCATACTTTATAGAACTTTATTTATTTATTTCTGTTTAAAAATATCAAAATTTTCAAATTGTTTCAATTTTCTTTAAGTTACTGCTTTTGCATCTGCCTTTTTTTCGCTCACTTTACTTCACTTTTATTATACTTCAGGTTCATTGTAAATTTTACCTTTAATGACTTGAAGTATACAAACTTGCATAGAATTGCTTTCTTGCATGTGCTTAGCAAAATAGTTATACACAATTCAATTTCATTTTCGATTTCAAATTTGGACGATTTTCAATCTAATAGTAAAAGAACATAAATTATTTTTTAGGCTTTTAACTTTGCATACATTTACTTGAAGACTTAAAAAAGAAGACAAAAATTTTCCATATTCGATTTTTTGGTTTTTGTGATCAAACAAAAGCTTTTCTTTTCCGCGGCGCATGCGATTTCCGCTCACTGGAACATTTGAAACCGAAAATTCCAACGAGATTAGAAAGAGTACATGTTTGGCTCTGTTATGAACTAGGATTATTAATATCGCACACAAATTAACAAAATGGCGGAACTTTTCATTTTTTTTTTTTCGAAAATCGCCTTTTTTTCAGCCTCAGGTCAAGTTAAAAAGTAAAGAAGATCTTCACTGATTTGATTTCTCCTAATTCATACCATAGCTATATATGTAAAGAATAACGTATTAGTTTGAGTAACTCATGCGCCAGTCGTAAAAACACTGTTTCGAGAAAAATGCGTTTAAAGTTTTGAGAAGCAGATTCTTAGTTTATAAAACCTGACTACGATTATACCATAAATCGGCTGTACCTTACAGAGTTTTTGAAATCGGAAAAATCGATTTTTTTTAAGCCCATAATGGGGGGGGGGGGGAATATTTTGACCGAATTAATAATAATATAATAATATGGGTGGCGCGACAGTCCGAGGTGGACCTGGGCCTAGCTTCTCAGCAACTACTCGTGTTATGCGGGCTATTGTTCTTTCACGAGTGGAAGGGACCTACAGCTTAATGCCGACTCCGAACGGCGAATTTGAGAAGCGTTTTCTAGACAGGCATACTCTTTGAGCATTGTCAGTGACTCGAAAGAGGTAGAGCCGTGAATTATCAAAAGTGGTAAGTTCGGGTATCGAACCTGGTAACCTCTGCGTAGGAGTCGACGCACTTTTTTTTTTTTCTTTTTTTCCATGTATTTTTATTTGTTCTGAAATATTTTACTTACATGCTAGACAAAATTACTTAAATCTAGCTTACCTATCTTAAGAATTTACAATGTTCTTAATACTAACCTACTGACCCTATGCGGGTACTCTAAGCTAATCTCATCTATGTTATAACTGTGCCTTTCGGCTTAATCTATCTCTATCTTAACTATGTCCGTAACACTACGGACACGTGCACCAAGGCGTATATGTTGTGTATATGCCATATATAATTTATACGCCGTGATGCACCTTTTTTTTTGTTTTTGATTCATATATTGTTTTATTAATTTTTTAGGATTTTTTTTTCTCTTTATAGCTACCTTAGAAACTATGTAAGCTGGCCACTATGGTCAGCTATTTGATCTTCTTGAAAAGCTAGCGGTGGCGGAGGCTGGTTTTGGTGTAACCAGCAGTAAAATTGCCGTTCTTTGGCAGACTCTTTCCTATCTCGAGCAGGGATCGCTCTACTGAACCGGAGGAGATCCTCGTGGGTGCGAACGACATCCGGTTCGTATTGAAGTCGCCTATCCACTGTTCGGCGTACGACATGGAAGATGATAGGACATCCTTGTGGATCCTGTATTATGCCAATTGTGTCTAGATAGAGAAATGCTTCGGGAGGAATAAAGCCGTTAAGGCGCACCCTTTCATGGTACATACTATTGGGGTAGTAAGCCCCAAAGATCAGACTGTTGGACGAGGTCATAGCTCGTGCAGTGTGCCTTCTGATTAGTTTAATAATAAAATTATCTACCCTATTCACGTTTGCCTCGTTGTACAAGACCTCGTTAGGGTAATACTTCTTGTACTCAGACTCAGGTGTGCGATACAGACGGAGACAGCTCCTAAGACACTGCCTCTCGAACACCCTCATCTTTTCCATCTGGGAAGGACTCACGTTGAACCACAATGGACAACCGTACACCATAATGGGCCGTACTAGGGCCATGTAGCAGATTACCTTCAAGTTGGCTGCTGAAAAACAACCTTCCTGCCGCAGCAAAGGCTTTTCTGGCTTTCGTCGGAGCAATATCTATATGTTTGTCAAAATACAGATATTGATCCAGCCAAATGCCTAGATATCTAACTACACTTTTTACAGCTAACGGCCGACCATGCGGGTCAACTGTGCCGAACTTACGCCAGTTTTGGCGCGTATCCCGCGTTGCCTTGTCCAACGGGGTCCGGAAAAGACTAGTTTCGCACTTCTGGAAATTGAAAAGCAGCTTCCAGTCGTCGCAAAAAAAGACCTGATCTGTACGCAACTAGTTCGTCGGCGTACGCAATTAAGTGCGGCGTGGAACCTATAAGATCTGCAGTGAATATAGAACAAGATAGGGGAACCGATGGCCCCCTCTTGCAAACCGTTTTTAATATTAAAGACCGTAGTGGAAGTTACGTCACCATTTTTAACAACGAACTTTCTACCTGTTATCATGTCATAAACCATGTATAGCAATGGTTTACTTATGCCAAGCCTGACCAGCTTGAGGGAAGAGGCCCTCCAACCAAACCGTGTCGAACGCCTTCTCCAAGTCAATCAGGCAGGCACCCGTGCACTGATTTTTGTTTTTATTCCATTGTATGTCGGACACCAGTTTTGACGCGGCATTAATGGTATCATGCCCCGCCGTCGACGCACTTATCCACTACGCCACGGCGACCACACCTACTTACCTTTTAAAATTATCCAGGCCACGCCACTGCTGCATAGGGCACCGCGAACAAATCAAGATGTGACATCGTTGAGACATTCATTCACCGAGTCCAGGAAGAACTTCGATAGTAGATTGATTCTTTATTGTAGCTAAAAATTATATTTATCATAAAACACATTGCACAATTTACAGAGATACGGTATACACTACGTTACTACTGAAAACTTATTATAAACTGCAAGAAAATATGTTAATAAATTATTTAGGATTTAAGAAGGACATCCTACCGAAAAACCTTCATTAACCAAAACTTGGACTTATGTTAAGTGCAGAGTTCACATCCACTACTCAAAACTTAGACATCTGCCTGCTTAAATTTCGACCACATCAGATGATTGTTGGTCCCGACTTTTTCGGACATAAAGGTTGTTGTTATGACTTTTGTGATTACCTGTCCCATATAATGGCTCAAAATGAGGGTCTTTTAGAGGACTATGTCTGAGTACTGAGTTGAATTGAGGACATTACATCAAAAGGAGAAGATGAAGAGGTGAAAGAAATCGAGAAAAACTCTTGAAAAAAATCAAATATTACACTAATCTTTTAAAAATATAAATATTAAAGAAATTTGCATATTTTCACATTTTCTAATAAAGTCTTAAGTTTAATTACCAATTTAGTAATTATTGAGATTTTTTAAAGTTCGGATCTGCCCCACATTTGCACCAAAATGTAATATATTTGCTTCCAGATTTGATTTAGTCCTTTATAGACTCTTAAATGGTGAAAGATAGAGCACTGATGTCTTTGGCAACTTTGTTCAGAATTTTGTGGAAAAGGTTTCGGTACCAACATTTTTGATTATAATTTTTTTGTTTTGCATTTATAAATAATCACAATTATGTATATTGATCGGGCACATTATTGATGAGTTGCAATCGAAAATGCGTAAATACGAGAACTGGGCACTGCTAGTATATATAGAATAGTAAAAACACATAAAAGTTAATTATTTAGTAGAGATAGATAGATCTTTTATTTCGCATAATATTGATGACATAAATATTGTTACCTCACATTTTACAGATTAGAGATATGATATTATAATATCTTTCTTCTATAATATTTTACATGTAATTATGCAAAATTATGTTTTTCAAAATAAAATGATTATACTTTGGAGGAAAATACGAAAGAAAAACCTCCAATGTGAAAAAAAAACAAAAAAAAAAAGGATATAAATAAGTGAACAATACAATTTTAGTAAAGAAATAAGTTATGTAAAAAGTAAAATAAATAATAAATAAATAAATAAATAAATAAATAAATAAATAAATAAATAAATAAATAAATAAATAAATAAATAAATAAATAAATAAATAAATAAATAAATAAATAAATAAATAAATAAATAAATAAATAAATAAATAAATAAATAAATAAATAAATAAATAAATAAATAAACAAATAAATAAATAAAAAAACAATAAATAACATTGAATAAACAATAGAGATTAAGTATCACTTAGAATATTAATAAGCGAATTTTCAACAAAACTACAGCGTTATTGGAGTTTTAATTTCAGTTTCTGTATCCTATCAGAAATCAATTCAACATTCGCTCTTTTGTGTATGTCTTTAGTTGAGTGATGCCAAGGCAAGTTTAACATCATTTTAAGAAGTTTATTTTGAGATACGTGCAATCTTTTTATGTGACATTTCGCACTGTTACCCCATACTTGACATCCATATAGCATAATGGCTTGAAAAATCACCTTATAAATAATCATTTTATTTTCAAGTGAAAGTAACGATTTCCTATTTATAAATGGGTATAACATTTTTGTTGCTACCCCTACCTTTTTAATTGTTTTACTAATATGATCATTAAAAGTTAGTTTCGTGTCTAGATTAATACCCAAGTAACGTACGGAGTTTTCCCAATTTATAGACAATCCATTTAACTGCAATTGCCTTGTAGGAACAAAGCAGGGCTTTCTTTTTCGTGTAAAAAAGATAGCCTGCGTCTTTTCCTCATTCAACTTGATGTTCCATTTGCTGAAATATTTTTCCACAATTTTGATCACATTAGGAGAGATTGCTCTCAATATTGAGAGCTAATTCGTGTGAAGAAAATATGGCGGTATCATCTGCAAAAATCGCAGTGTGACAACTTGGCAATTTTGGGAAGTCTGATACATAAATATTATATAAAATTGGAGCTAGAACTGAACCCTGTGGAACGCCAGAATTGAAAAAAAAATTAGGTCAGAAACACCACTGTTCACTTGGACTTCGAAACGACGACGAGATAAGAAACTTTGGACAATTTTACATATATAAGGAGGAAACCGGAGGTGTATCAATTTATACTAAAGTCCGTCGTGCCAAGCAGTATCAAATGCTTTCTCAATGTCAAGTAGAACCATCCCAGTTGATTTGCCTATAGCACGGTTTGACTTTATGTGTTTGCAGATTCTTAATACTTGATGGGCGGAGCTGTGGTGTGCCCTAAATCCAAATTGTTCATTGGGGAATATATTGTTTTCAGAAATATGTTTTAAAATCACTTCCTTAAGAACTTCAAAAAGTTTGCTAAGGTTACTAAGCAAACTTATTGGCCTGTAGCTTTCAGGATTTTCAGGCGGCTTGCCTCCTTTTGGTATAGGAATAACTTTGGCTAATTTCCAGGAGTCAGGAAAATATTCCATTTTGAGACACGCATTTATAAGAAATGTTAAAAACCTTATTCCACTTTTGGGCAGCTGCTTGATATAGATCTTTCTAATCAGATCAAGCCCTCCCTTTTTGCGAACACTTAAGTTGTTGACGAAAAATGAAATGTCGTCTTCTGACACATAAACAGCAGAAGGGATTTGCTGAGAGCTGTTCTCGAAATAATTCTGAATAGTGCTCTGCACTGTGTCGCGTGTGCCTTGGTCACTTAGACCACTAGCCACGGCGTGGTTATTTGAAATTTTTTAGTATATTATTTAGTATATTTCGAACTGTCAGTCAATATTTGAAAGTTTAGCAATGAATATAAATAATGAATAACAGATAATGCACTATAATATATATACTATACAGATAATACCTGTTGCAGATCCGGAACTGCCGAGTTTTTTTTTAACTCAACCGTACTGGGTAGACGATACATATTGTTATACACATAATATCATTGTCCTACTCCCCAACATTTTTACCGCGCTCTTGCTCTCATATATGAATGAAGCTCTCACTTTCTTTTTCTTCGGGAAGAGAGTTGAGGTTAGCTTCCTCTTCTGATTGGGATCGTCAAGGAGTTCGGACGCGGGTTTTAATTGAATCAAGTTGTGTAAAAATTATTTAATTATTGAAAAAAGTGTTTTATTTGAACCTGTTATTCATTATTATATCTTGCTATACGTCGGTCGCAAATACGTCGGTTAGTCACCAAAAGATGGCTGTTTTCTGCTATAAATTGTCAGTAAACGCCAAAACCCGCTAGGCTTAAAAAATGTACCTGCCTACCTTTTGCTGCAAAGTCCTTAGTCATGGCCCGAAATTTCTGGGGAACGGAGATCTTGTCCAGCTTCATTTCCTAAGAAGCTGAAGATTTCTTCGCATGAAAGCACGCATTCATGTCACCTGTTGCTCAGCCAAGAACACTCCAGAGTTAACCTCGAGGAACTTTTCCTTATCTACAAAAAAGCTGAGATGGTCTCCTGGCAAATAAAGCTATATCGGCCTTATGAACCTGTTTCGCTTAATTAGGTTTCCATGCTGGTAAATACGACTATTTATGTTTTTTGCGCGTTTACTTTTGGGCCGCACCTTGACCAAATATCCGATCCACAAAACAGGAGACCCCTTCAACTGCGCCAACTACCGAGGGATAAGTTTCCTAAACATCGCCCAAAAGATCCTCTCTTCCGTTTTGTGTGAGCGCCTGAAACCATTCGTCAACAACCTCATAGGTCCTTATCAGTGCGGTTTCAGGCCGGGGAAGTCCACCGTTGACCAAATCTTCACACAGCGGCCGATCCTGGAAAAGACACAAGAAATGCAGATCGGCACCCACCACCTATTCGTCGATTTCAGGGCCGCATATGACAGCGTGCACAGGGACGCGCTATACAACGCCATGTCTAGTTTTGACATTCCTGCCAAACTCATCAGGTTGTGCAGGATGACGATGAAGAATTCTCGCTGCCCCATCAAGGTCGGTAACGAACTCATCGAGACCTTCAATGTCAATACATTTTTTAGACAAGGCGACGCACTGTCATGGGGCTTCTTTAACGTGATCCTGGTGAAGATCGTGCAAGACTCACACGCCAACACTAGAGGCACGATCTTCCAGAAGTCCGTACAACTGGTAGCATGCGCGGAGGACGTGATTGGCAGAACCCAGCGAGCCGTCAATGAGGCGTTTTCTGGCATTGAGGCGGAGGCGGCTAAAATGGGTCTAGCGGTGAATGAGGGCAAAACGAAGTATATCCTGTCATCAAGAAAGGACACTCAACATCGACGACTTGGCCAAAACGTCACCATAGGCAGCTATAACTTCGAGGTAGTGAAGGACTTCGTCTACCTCGGCTCGCCAGTGAACAGAACGAACAACACCAGAGTAACTCATGCTAACCGCTGTTTCTTTGGGCTCTAGAGGCAATTGATTAGTAGAGTCCTCTCTCCAAGGACCAAGCTAACATTATATAACACCTTGATCATCACTGTCCTGCTCTAAGGTGCGGAGGCATAGACAATCTCAAAAGCGGATGAAGAAGCACTTGGTATTTTCGAGAGAAAAGTTCTGCGTTCATTCTTTGGTCCTGTTTGCGTTGATGGTTATGGGAGAAGAAGATTCAACCACGAACTGTACGGGCTGTACAGTGACATGAGCCTAGTCAGGCGTCTATGGATTCAACGTCTAAGATGGCTGGGCCATGTAGAGCCCATGAACAACACTGCTCCAGCCCGAAGAGTCTTCGACTCTGAACCAGTGAACAACGAAATATAGGAAGCCCACGGAACCGATGGCGCACCCAGGTGGAGAAGGACCTCAATCAACTTGGTGTTCGCAGTTGGAGACATGGATCGTGCCGGTTGGAGAGGCTTACTTGTTGAGGCCCAGGTCCACCCCGGACTGTAGGGCCACCAGAAGAAGAAGAAGTGGGCAGGGTATTTTGAATGAAATCAGATGGAAATGCTATAGCAATGCGATCCACGTAGAAATCATCTTGCAGCCTAGATTCTTGAGTACTAGATTAAAAAAAAAAGATGTGATTGAACAATTCGTAGCTTAAGCTGTTCGTCTATAGCTGGGGGAAATATCGGACTTAATTGTTTGGAAAATGTTCAAAGTCTTAGAATTTTTACGAAGTTTGATTCGATATTAATTGCGTGTCAAAGTATGAAAACTGTGAATCTTAAACTTGCACGACTTTCACATCATAATCCATAATAATAATATGGGTGGCGCTACAGCCCATAGAGGGTGAGGGCATAGCTACTCCAGCAACCACTCATGCTGTGCGTGTTTTTGTTCTTTCATGAGTGGAAGGGCGCTACAGTTTAATGCCGACTCCGAACTGCCAAGTTTGAGAAATTGTTTTCTAGACAGGAGCATTGTCAGTGACTCGAAAGAGGTGGGATGGTGAAAATTAATTTTGATCGTACCGGCCGAGGATCGAACCCAAGCAGCGAGGTTAAGTTGTGTACGGGCCGCCGCATATACTCACAACGCCACGGCCACCACCCATCATAATCCATAAGAACGTAAATAACACGCTGTCACAATACCGCAGCAAACACAACCTCTCACTTCCGCAGCAGGAGAAGTTCCAGTAGCAACATCCATTCTCTCCGTATGATTGGGTAGCGTGCGAAATAAATTTGCGTCGATTACAATTGCGAAGCGCGGTAGCCACTTGTACCGAAGGGATTCATGTTAGGCAACGTGCACAGTATATACAACATGCGTGCGTGTGTCCGGTCTATGCCACAATTTCGGCACAACATCGTGCCCTATTGTCTGCCCCGGCAAATGAATGTCACGATATTCGTATGGACACATCCTCGCAATAGAAATGCATGTTCGGACTCGAGGCGCTAGTGGGCTCCACTGGCGAGCAGATCAAAGAGGGATTTGCAAAACCTATCCCCATAAGCCCCCAAAATGTTCATCGATTAGGACCAAAATTTAACTGTAGCTTCTTGTTCACAATAAAAACGGCAGCGAGAGCAAGGGATAGGCCGGTTATCTACGAGCACAATTGTCAAACAGTGCGTGCATGTGCAGTCTGTGCCGTCGAAGGGGCGCACACCTCTTCCCAGCGGCAGAGATGACATGGCCTCTTAATTTTCCCAACCGCCGCAATAAACATTGCGAAATGGTACACTCGCGTTCTGTGTGCTGTAAGTGAGTGTGCATACCGAGCCGTGGATGGCGGTGGCTGCCACAGTGCTGCAAGAAGGACACTTAGATATTACAGCAATATCTGTGCATAAACAACGCAAGTGCATATCTCCTGGTCGCGGCGGCGGCGGTGGCGGCCTCCGAAAAGGGATATACGAGTCGGCCAGGGCTGACCAGTAGCGCGCACTCGCTGTCTTTTTGTGCCGATTCCGTGCTGATTCTTCAGCTCCACTCTGTCCTGTGCTGTGGGGTATTGTTCGAGTGTCCGGGGCGGAGGCCTCCTCCTACAATTGTGTTGGATTTTTCTGTTCCTAATGCATTCACCTAATGTTGATGGGAGTGTAACTTATGTTATCCCAGTGGAATTGAGTATGTGCAGCGTTTTGCTCGTCGGCTGAGTTGGAGGGGAAAGGACTTGCGGACTAACTTTTAGGCATTCTGCTGTGTTTTTGGTGTGTTCGAAAATTTATGAGGTTTGCTCGAGTGTGCATAAATTCTCCGCTTGCATCTACAACTTTGATGAAAACATAAAAAGAACACGAACAGAGCATGCTGATGAGGATGAGGATGACAGAAAACTTGCTTTTTAAAGGAAAACAGTGAGCGCCTTCCGTTTGAGGAAGGAAGACGAGGCTTATTGGTAAATGGCTTAATTTTTTTCCCATTGCGATCATGGTTCGATCTGCTGTAGCGGCGAAGATAGCAGAGTTGCTTGCCCACCTTACGGCGTTTGATTTCTAGGAACATAGAAGATTCTCGTGGATCTTGAATTATGCTTATAATGTCCAAGAAGTGGAACGCTTCAGAAAGTAACATATCACATCACAATAAGGACGGACAGTTTGTAAGTTTGTGACTTTGTTTGAATTAAGTAATCTCTGGAACTACTGAACCAATTTTGAAAATTGTTTTACCAGTAGAAAGCTACATTATGTCTCACTGCAATACGCTATATTTGATTGCGTATAGTAACATTATTTTGTGTGAAATAAGAATATTTGTCAAACGATTCACTGGAAGCAAGCAATCAAAAAATCATCGCCACTATTTTTTTTTTCAGCGGGGACCACTGCTCGCTCACATTCTGTAGCGACTAGTGTGTGTGAGCAATTGACGAGAAACTGAAACTCTTTCGTGTTTTGGATTTTCATTCGTTAACAATTATTTCTGACTAGGTCAGGAGATCTCTGTAAAAATATGATGTAATGTTGTCCTCCATCCTTGATGGTCCCACGAAAGTTCGAGATCGCTTTATCATTCTACAAGTAGTTCCAATGGGTTAGGTGAGGTTTGGGCGGTTGCCACCAATGTAGCAGTTGTGGCCCACTTTCCACGGCCTCCTTTTAAAAAGGGAATACACTAACCAAAATGAAATGAGACTGCCTAGTGGTATTCTTGTGGCCTACTTGGACAAGTCCACTTCTGTGCTGATATACAGCCAATTAGTTTCCCTGATAAACTTGGCTACGTCTTCTATCTTTAAGAGTGACATTTCCTCTAGGTTTCTGAAAAAGTAGTTGCCTAGTATATCTCTTCTAGTTTTTGCAAGAGCTGGACAAGTGCCGAGGAGATGAAGCGTATTTTCATCCTCCTCCTCGTCTCTACAGCTTCTGTAGTAGTCGTTGTGGGGGGCTTCCATTCTTCTGGCATGGAAACCGAGAAGGCAGAGATAGACCGAGAAGGTGATAATGCCCACTACGTTCCTTATTACATTTCCTGTTTGTTTTGTTTGGATTTAGTGAGGGCCAAATAATCCTCGAAGTCATACATGTATCTAATTCCATAAATCTCCGATTCGCGGATTCGAACGCATCTGTAAGTAACATGGTGTTTATTACTTGGAGTGAGGGATATTGGGTGTCCTGATTATTTGCCAGTGGCAGTCCCACCCCTATTCTTGCTAACTCCTCGGCCCTCTCGTTTCCTGGAAAACCAATATGCCCAGGTACCCAGCTTAGGGTTAGGTTGCATCTAACCGCATTCTCCCTGAGAAATAGACAGCAGAGTTTTTCCATCTTCGATTTAAATGAAGGAGCCAGAGCCTTTATGGCCGCCTGACCATCTATATATGACTATAGACAGCCCGTACATCGGGTTCACCGACAGTAAGCGGGCAGCCTCTCGGATAGCTTTAACTTCTGCCTGGAATACACTACAATGGTTGGGCAGTCGAAAAGACAGGGAAAGGGATATGTGCGGCGATAAAGCGAATACTCCTAGTCCGGTGCCCTCGTCTCTTTTTGAACCATCTGTATTGATTTCCAGGTAGCCTAGTTTTCTTACCAGATCTTTTTTCCCAATCTACTCTGTCTGGGATAAGTGTTTTGAACCCAAACTTGAAGTCTAAAGCGAGTGTTCTCTAATCTGTACGCATTGGTATTTCTGATTATCTCTGTATGACCTAAGCTATGTGAACTGCTCCAGCGTTGCACTCCCGCACTCCCTACCTTGGTGGCTAACAGAGATGTCCATGGGTTGGTGTAAGGTTAAGAAACACATCTTTACAATATCAAAAACGGACCCTGAGTGACGTCACATAACAAAAACATGGCGGTTTTGGTAAGCTGTCCAGACCACCTTATTGTCCTTACACCATGAGTAGGCTTGTACTTTTCAGTTCAGTTCAGAGAGCCCTCAGCTTAGTTCAAATCTGTTTATTGAACTAATTCGTTCATCTAGTTCATTTAGTTCAATGAAGTTCACTGGTAAGGCTATAGAGTGTTATGCAATTTTCGACGGTTGGTCGTAATAATATAGTTGTAAATAAGAAACCCCAACGATCTCTCATTGATAATCTACAATTCTGCAAACATCAATTGTCTTGTCGTGAAGAGTGCCTTTTCCGATCAGGCGTGTTTAGAATAAGAAACGAGCTTATGCGAAGCCCAATACAGTGATCTTAACTGCATTGGAGATGTCCTCCTTATAGGTATTTGCTTTAAAGTTTCCTACGACCTTAACAACAGAGTGGCAAAGGATCTTCAAGTGGGTACACTCATTCTTGCCTTTGTGGAATTGGAATAACCTCGTGGGTAGTGCACAGCACAGTTCAAGTTTACGGAGATCTCCTAACACCTTATTTCCTGGCAAATACAATATTGCAAAGCATATCCAAATTTGGAGCTTTCTTGACTTTAAAAAAAACTAACCCAATTTTTTACATCGTTTTTCTCATTCAAATCATTCATCTTGAACTATCGTCATTACCCTAAGGTGCACGTACGCATTTCTGTAGGTTGAAAAAATAATTTTATGGCTTGATAGCAAAATTTGAACAAGCTGAAATCGGGACATTTCGCGGGACAATTTTCAAAGCGGGTCACATGCGGGACAAATACCGCTCTGACCGGGCCGTCTGGCATCCCTAGATTCGAGTCCATATCTTAAACACCTTCTAACACTTGGACGAATTTTCAAGTAACATAAGTGTTTTGAACCCAAACTTGAAGTCTAAAGCGGGTGTTGTATAATCTGTGTGCGTTGATAGTCTCGCATTTCTAATTATCTCTGTATGACCTAAGCTGTGTGAACTGCTCCAGAACTCCCGTAGCCTTAAAGATGCCTTGGTGGCTACTAGCTTCCCATACATGTCCATAGGAAGAAGCTGTAGCAACGTTTCCATGGCGGATGTGGGGGTGGATCGCAATGCACCTGTGATGCAGATACACGCTGATCTTTGAATCCTGCTTATCAATTTAAAATTGGATTTGTTATTCAATGCTGGCCACCAAACAAGGACACCGTATGTTCAGATGGGTCTAACAACAGCCATATACATCCAGTGGGGCCAAGGATTCACTTACATGTGTAAATAGCCGCCTTCTTAATACGCTCCTTAATGTTTGGTTTCCAGCTTAACTTGCTGTCTAAGATTACTAATACCTACGTGGCCTGACTAGTGAAGCTGAGTTCCTTTTTCTTCAGATTAGGGGGCTCTATCGGAGGTTTTAAAAGTCTTCTCATGAAAATTACTGTTTTGAACGGATTAATGTCCAATCCGGCTTTTCCTGTCCATTGCTCTATTTTGTTTAGTGTAATGTTTAAAACTAGCGCTATTTCGTCTCCATAGGCTATTGGCTTACAGCCTGTAGGACTTTTTGCCTTAATAATTTCGTCTACTATCAACATCCCCCTCCCCTTTGGAAGCAATGGTGCTTACTAGTGAGTAAAGTGCTGTTTCTGTTGAGAAACCTTTGCGATACGCATGTTGGGAAGGTGATAAGTATCTGAGAGTTCCAATACTCCTTCGCTTTGTCAGAGCAGAATGCACGGACTGGAACACTCTTAGCCGAGGCAGTTAGTCGATGGGGCTTTGATTTGAGGACTGCATCCAAATTAAATTTGCAGATCTAAAGATAACTGATAGGCATGACAAACTATCTTATGAGCAGAATTTTTCAATTTTAAGTACCATTGTCGGTCATAATACAACATAACGTTGTAGGTCAACATGACTGGATGGCGCAGTTGGTAGATCACCTGCCCCTGGTTAGCGGGGTACCCGGTTCGAATCCCAGTGAAAGCAAAATTAATACGCTTTTATCTGTTTTTCAAATCTGGTCCAGTCACCATTTGCCGTTGGGATCAAATTAACCACACTGTCACTGGAGTGGTCTATCAGTGGTAGTAGTCTGACGGTGGGTATCACAGTGGAGCAATGGGGTCTAAGTGTTTTGCAGTATCAGCCCCCCTGCCTTAACTAACCTACATAGACTGTATAACCGAAGAAGAAGAAAGAGATTGTACTATTTTTCAAGTTGTCTGTTTGAAGAAATCTTGTGCGCTCAGTGATTTCGAGTTCATCTTGCCCAAGCAGCCTTCACCAAACCTTCTCATATTTTACAAGACAGCGCAAGGCAAACACATGTGTCGCGAAAGGGCCACATTTCATATCAATTCAAGGCTCTCCTTCTTCTAGTGGCGCTACAGTTCAGGACTCGAGCCCTTTTCAAGGCTCACACATCCTTAACCGTCAATCGAAAAACCACTTTCCCCATCATGGGCACAAGCAGTATTGATCGTCTCAGACGCAGCATTCCTGGGAATCCTCAGACATTTTCTGTTCCCTCCGAGGACAATGACTCAGCATTGCTGTCAAATTAACTCTGATTTCCATATACTGCCGATTCTAATTAAATCCCATGGTCCTCATTGAAATACCCCACATGCTGCCACTGGGCAGCAATTAACGCAACACATCTCAGCCACCGTCTCATCAACTTCGCCGTCAGCGCCGACAAACTCTTCATCTGAACACAACCGATCGCCGCACCGCCTGACCATGCAACAACCAAATTCTAAACATTCACAAATTGCATTGCATTAGGAGTGGACAAAGCGGAAAAAAGAAACACGCTCTCGAACAAATCCCCCCAAGTACGAGGCGATATCGACGATCTCCAATAACGTAGCCACCACCTTTGCCTCAAGTCCAATGCCAAAATGCATCGCCATGGCCGGTGCATGGCTTTGGCTTTTCGGTGTGCCACAGATTGATCGCAAACGAAAACGAACCCAGGCCAGGAGTACAGAGCGCACTGCAGGAGCACTTGAACCGTACAGAGCTACTGGTGTAAGGCCAAAGCTTCCTTTATGAATTAAGACATGGGAAAAATTTGTAAGACGCTATCGGGAACCATAATAAACAGTATTCAGCCTCTGCAAATTGACTGTAGCTCCCACAGATCGCGAGCTTCTCTTATCCGATGTGTGTGCCCTTGTCCATTGCCAGCCGGCAGGCAGCAGCCGCAGCGGCAGCACCATGCCGAGAAAACTCTAGACACGGCAGCATGCCAGCGGACAGCATTCAAAGCCGAACACCGTTCAAGTGCGCACACCAGCGTCGAATGAAAAATCCCAGCCAGCTCTTCGCCGTGCCTTGGTGTAGGTGAGTGGAGTGCGCGAGGGATCTATGAAAATGCAAAACGCAGGTGGGACGCGCCAGCAAGGTCGGACTCGATTTACATTCAGAGAGATCTGGCCGCTCTGCAAACGGCGGTGCGGCGTGCACTGCAAATGCATGACGTGAGGCAATGAAGTACAAAACAGGCAAAACACCACTACAAATGCGGCGCGGCGTTGCCTGTGGAGAGCATACGCCTAGACACCACTGCGCTGGCCATCGTCACCTCCCTAAGGCCACGACGACGACGACGGGACGATACACAGAGATGAACTTGCCGACAAGAGTGAGGCCCCTTAGCGCAGATGCCCGATGCTGCCGCCGCCGCTGCTGCTGCTGTTGCTGCGTGGCGGATGAAGAGGCGCAAATCTGCAAACTCGAGTTTTTAATAGAAGCAAATAGCTCGATAAAACAATTAGCGCAGGAGTCGATGGATGAATCAATAGGAATTCGCCGCAAAAGGCGGCCACGGCCACTGATCTTCTGTGTGCGATGATCCCCGCACCGGAGTGGCATTGTTCGAGGTTGTATCAACGCCTAGAATTTGGGCGCATTGCTTGTGGTTTCTCGGAACGCAATTCAATTACAACGAATCTAATCGCCTGCGTCACGGGCAACTTAGCGCCTCCGTTTAATTGCGCATAAGTGTCATAAATGCACGCAACGGTGCGGATGCGCTTCGTTAGATTTGAGAGAAAAAGTGGGAGAACATGTCTTGGAATAAAAGACGTGGTGGATTGGATGAGTGATTGTCAGAGGGGTCGGGGTAAGGGATGGTCACTCGCATGTGGACACATTTTCAATTGCGGAGCGGCCGTCAGAATGTGCTTTGTGCTGACAGTTTGGAACAGTCCAAAATGCTCCAGATCGTTTCTGACCTTTTGCTAAACCGTGTTAAATAAGGAAGTTAATTTAAAAAGCTTGTTCACTTGATGACATCGCATTTTATAGTGTTTTAAAAAGTGTAGCTTTACCTTTATTTACTGTGATACTCACTGGGGTTTGATTATCGGAAACGTTTAATTATCATTATACAGTGGACTCTCCCTAAGTCAAACTCCCCCTAAGTCGAAAGTCTCTCTAACTCGAACTTTTTCGACATATTTTACATACATTTCCCTCAATTTTCCTTACAAAAACCTCTCTCTAAGTCAAACTCCCCCTAACTCGAACAAATTATGTCATCCCGTGACAATTCGACTTATGGGGAGTCCACTGTATTTGCTACCCATAGTGAATTTCAGATCAGTCATTAGGAGTCGCTTATTGAATGAGGATACGAGCATATTCCTCGGAAGTTAACCGGAAGATCGGGACCGAAATGGGGACTACTGCCAAGGGTAAAGCACTGGTTGTAAATGATAATTGAGAGGCCGGTACTGACATACGGTGTCGGGGTCCAGTGGCCAGCACTAACCATCAAAAGAAAACTTCTAGAATAGTAAAAGAAGAAATAAAAGAAATCAGATCAGAGTGTATATGCATTACGAGGGCATCCAGATCCACCCCTACACCCGCACTGGAGTTTATATCTAGTCAATCTGGAAATGGCGCCCAACGTTTGTCCATTTTGTTACAGCAAGCTAAGCGTGTAGCTCCACTGGCAAGAAGAAGGACCGCGGTATGTGGTTGGATGGTTCAGCTCGTAGGATTGGGTGGTTATTGTCCTCTCATTCGTTTTTTTCCTCGTAAACTTTATAAAAACTTGCCATAAACTCTTCCACCCATCCACAACTTACAACGCTTTGAAACATTAAAAGTGCTGCCTCAGAAGTTTGAGATTCTGATTTCCCAAGCACGAGTTAAGCTTGCAGACCTCACGAAAAAAAGCCCTCTTGGTTCTCTAGCAGCGATCAACACATAGGCCTTTTTAACCGCTCCGTTCCTTGGCTATTCATAGACTTTCAACTATCGCACAACACGCACTGGTTCTTGGTTTGAGGATTGGTCAGCCGTCTTCAACATACGACCAGACAAAGGACATCAACAGCATTTGTATCCAGAGACCAGGGTGATGACTTTCGGAAAGAGAGAGAGAAAGAGAAAGAACCCCTGAATTCAAGATTAGGCATCTCGCAGCTAGCAGTGCGACTTGGGACTTGTGCACGCATGCGTCATTTTAACACTCATGTGTGCATTCAACTATCACGGCATCGCAGCGTTACCGCTGCGGCACCGCGTGTCGAAAGAACGTCGATGCTGATATTCACGCAATAATAGGATTTCCTATCTCAGCTCAACTCGATCCCGCTTAGGGACGAATAGACAGTTGACACTGTTAGAAACACAACTGTTTAGGAAATCTATACTGATGGTTCAAAAACGGAGGGCGGAACTGGGGTTGGAATCTGCACAACCTCACCAGTAATCTCGACGTCCCTTTAGAATACCTGTAGCGGAATTAACCGCTATTCAAGTGACCCCTCGCTCTGTGTCAATGAGTCCGACAGAACATTTAGTTCGACAGTCGAGCGTCCACTAATTCTAGGAACCACATGCAATCTCACCCATTGCTAGGTCCCTGGATGCAGCGATATTCTAGGCTGACAGGGTGAGTGCCTGTCACTGGGGACCAACCAGAAAACACCACAAACCTCTCTAAATCAGTCAAAAGCTAGCAGTAGCCTTCAAAAACATCAACAGAAGGTGGAATCCAATGCAAACCTGCAAAGCGGCTTAGCCCGGAAATGTACACAACTCCTCAATAAACAGATGAGAAATAGACAAAGTGTTGGGTACTATCACCGAACACTCATTGGTAACCACGCGATGTGCGGACTTCTGTAAGATCTGTAGCGATGAGGAGAGAGACGATACTTTCGATTCACTGACGAAGAGGAGGACTGCGGCAGGTTTGTGTGCTCAGCTTGTAGGACGGGGTGGTGCTTGTCTTCTCCCTCGTTTTTTTTTTATTTGGAACACCGTGTGTCTAATTCCTCGTATACTTTATGAGAGTTGGTGATCAACTCTTCCACCCATCCACAACTTACAAACGCTCTGAATCAAAAGCTGGCTGGGTAATTACATTCTGATTTCCCAAGCACGAGTAAAGCTTACAGACTCCGATTTGGTCAATTCTTGGTCTGCTATCAACGCCTTTCCCACTCTGTTCTTTGGCTCTTCCTAGACATGCGACCATCTTACAAGCTCCACGGGCTCTTGTTCTGAGGACTGGTCAGCCGTATTCAATACATGACCAGACAAAGAACATGAACAACTTCAAACACTTGTGCAAAGACAAAAAAGTAAAGAAAGAAGAAAGATAGTAAGAAGGAAAGAAACAACTAATGAAATGAATATGTCCCGATTTCAGGGCAATGACCGTCGGAAAGTAGGTCCCTCTAAACTCAAGATTAGGCCTCGAGCCGGTGTTGCGAAAAGTCCTGAGACGACGGCTGCTAAAATGTAATAAAACTCGTCGCTAAGAGTGCTACAGTCATTGATGGAATTCAAGCAACAAGAGTATTTCGAGTATTTTTATCTTAGCTCGATCCAGAGTAGGGACGAATGACACTGTCAGAAAAACACAAATGCTAAGGAAATCGCCACAGAAGGTTCAAAACCGGAGGTCAGAGCTTAGGCTGGAGTCTGCAAAACCTCACCAGTACTGCCGACGTCCCTTAGGCAACCCAATCACTGTAGCGTATTCAAAGCAGAAGTAACAGCTATTCAAGAGGCTGCTTGCTGTCTGTAAGTCGGATGGATGCGAACCATTTAGGTTGACTGTCAAGCGGCCTCACCCACCACTAAGACCAGGACGGTCAACTATTCGGTCGGATGTATTATCACCCATTGCACACAGTCCCTGGATGCAGCGCTATTGCAGGCTGACGAAGTAGTTAGACAGGTAAAGTGACTATCAGTCGTGACAAAACAAGAAAACCCCCTCTAAATCAATCAAAAGCTTATTACTAGCAGAAGCCTTCACTAAATACCAACATAAGATGGCATCAAATGCAGACCTGCAAAGTGACAAAGCTAGCAGAAAAGAAGAAAAGAAGAAGAGAAATAGACAAAGTGTTGGGTACTATTACCGAACACCCATTGGTACCCACGCGAGGTACGGACTTCTGTAGAAGCCACACGGATGAGGAGGAAAAAGAACTAGTTACCCACACACGTAACCAGCTCTAAGAATGATAAGAAAGAAGCTGCTTGCCGCACATAACTATGACTCTCTGGGATTCTTAGCTAAAATTAAAATCAAACTCTTAAATGCATATTTTAATGAAACGACACGGTTCCAAGTCTAAGCCATGGAATGAGGTACACAAGACTTTGGTTTTTAAGTGATATCAGAATAGGTCTTCCAAAGGCCACAGTGACCAGACTGTCTAAGTCGTTTATTGAACAATTTGTCGATAAAAAAAGTGGATCTTCCGACAGCTTTTCGAAGATCAACTCAATGGAAATTTGAAATTAATGTGGCACGTGATGACGAGATTTTCCTTGGGAAAAAGATTCAGTCATGAACTGTACAGTGCATGTCATGGGCTGTACAGCGACATGAGCCTAGCCAGGCGTCAACGGATTCAACGCCTAAGATGGCTAATCCATTTAGAGAGCATGGACAGCACTGCTCCAGCCCGACGAGTCTTTGACTCCGAACCGAGGGCGGACCCAGGTGGAGGAGAACCTGAACCAACTTGGCGTGTGCAATAGCTGGCTAATGATCGTGTCAACTAGAGAGGCTTGTTGGTTGAGGCCCAAGTCCACCCCGGACTGTAGCTCCACCAGAAGAAGAAGAAGGCCAAGATGATTGAGTAAATTCTACGTGTTAAATTGGACACAATTTCAACCGCTGGGATCGTCAACGAAAAAATAAATCGAGTTTCAGTGACACTGGCGAAGGCAGCCGCAGTTTGATCGCCTCCATGCATTCGACATGCGTTGTCACCTAGACGAGTTCTTCTAGGAGACATTGGTGCAAAATTTGGTTATTATGGTTTCAGTTGTCTGTCCATTGGGTCGATTATGACAACCGGAAAATCGTCAAAGTGCACGAAAGACATTTTTTGTCGCAAATGATATTTAACTCATGAGTCAACATTGAAAACAAATTCAGTTGAAGTAACTTCATAGAAATACAGTGGAACACAGTCACCCCCGACTCCCGAGTGCTCTCTTCTTCTTGCGCTTTTGATGACAATCTTAACCGCAATTGACTTAATTGGAGTGTCCAAAGAATAATCAGTGTACATGTACTACACATCATGCGTGTTATTCTTCTCTCATAAGAGGAGTGATACAGGGTTGTGCTACCTCCGAACGGTAAGGTTCGAGAAGCTGATGCTAGCAACTCGTTACTTCCAGGGAGAAGACAAATAAAAAATTGCCAAACACTTAAATTTCCAGTTTCACTCATGCAACTGATTTGTTTTATTTTACAAGCGTCTCGGAAAAAAATTAGATTGACCTAACAAAAGTCCGTCTAACACATCAAACGTCAGGCCACAGCGCCACTGGTCGTGTCTAGCTACGGTAGATTAGTCAAACCAATTATTATTCAGCAGCAGAAATTTCAAAGCATCACAAGTCTTTCTAATTTACAAACCTCCACGAGACGAAAAAGCAATAAAAACTCCCTACACGCCATCGAGACTACTTAAAAGCCCACAAAGTGCCAAATTTAAAGTGAAACAAGACCGCCCTAAATCAGAAAGTCACAAATCGAGGACGCCCTGCTCGGGATGAATTATGAGAAATATTAATGTAGCTCACCGTAATCAAAGGGATCAAGCGCCCTTCCGTCTATTCGCTAGTCTAGATGTCGGCCGCCACTGGCTCCTCAAAATGTCGTCGGCGACGACGACGATGACGACGAGACAAATTGGCACACTGTCTACAAGATGCCGCCCTGCTCCTCTGCTCCTCCGCTCCACCGCTCCTGCCTGCCATATGACAATTTATGAAAATTATTTATCGCCCCGACCATCAGTCGAGTGTGCGTTTGTCGTCTCAAATATGAAAATGAGCCTGCCGCCACTTACGGTTCGGATTGCAGATTGCGTTTCTTGGGAAAATTGCATTATGTGGAAAATAAGAAAGTGCGCCAGTCTGGCCGGGCGGGAGTGCTTTGTCGCTGGTGGTTGACACCCAGACTCGGGGTGCAGGAGACAGAGATTTTTCCTGATTTTAATTTTAATTCGGCCAGACAAAGATGTCTCGGTCTAGAAATAATAATTTCTTTGGATATGAATTTGTGCGTCTCTCTGCGCGCTGACTGAACACAGAGGAGCGCAGCGCATCTGTTCGAATTGTTAACGAGAAACAGAACAGTGACACGGAACAGGGCACACACAAAGGAAGCCACAAGGGGGCACGGGCACGGACGCGAGTAAAACGGGGCGACGCGTTGCGCGTTTTGAACATTTGGGTGGCACAGATTATGTGACATATCTGCTGAATGCTGATGTGGGTTATGAGATGCCTTGCGGCTTGGAAAATGCCTTGGATTCTTCTCCGCCGGCGAAGAACTGTTGAGATCGACGAGGAATGTCGCTATAATTTCGATGAAAATATTTTACACAATGCGGCAGCTCATGATTCATGAAAAATTAATGATCTCGGGGGTTGCGTTCAAGAAAGCGCGGAATATTTTTCTCCATGAACATCTGTGTTAAGGCGTGTGCCCTTGAGATGGTTCTGTTGAAATGTTTTCCAAGAGGAAAAATTTTTGTTATTGTTGTTTCGAACAATTCGGGACTTGTCTCTTAGTCTAGACTCCGAAAATGTGTGGCAAAAGTGGGACGATGCCAAGCAGCATCGGAGGGAGGACCCTGTGTATAATGTGAGGCAGCGACTAACTGAAGCATGGGGCAAAAGCTTTGGAGAAGGTTTAAGCAAATATGGATACGAAGGAATCATGGGTGGTCATGATCATGAATCAATGCTGTCGGTAAGACCAGGATTCACTGTTACTGAATCCACCTAAGACAAAGTCAAACTTTACTCAGGATTTTCAAATCTATTGAGATCTTCTCTCGAACTCTAAGAAGGAAAATATTCGAAATTCATTATATTCAAATATATTTGTCATTGAATCGTGGTTTTAATTGGGGGTAGTAATGTTTTTCAGCTCAAAAAAAGAAATTAACATTTAGGTAATCTAAAACCAACATTGGAAGTAGACCAATGTGACTAATACAAAATGTGCCATCCATTTGTTGGGTTTGTTCTGGGTCAGAAGATGCAACATTAACTCCCAGAATCTATTGAATAAAGGAGTGGTATTCTAAATAGTCCCCATCAGCAATGTGTTCATTTATATCTAATAAAAAAAAATTGATTTAATAATAACTAGAACAGAACAGAACAAAACAGAATTAGTTATCGGTTGACTTTGGACACAAGATAACGCACATGATGCACCGTGGAGTTTCAATGGAGCGGTAATAGTTCCTGGCCGAATTAGCTTTATTTGCGTCAGCATACAATCCAAGGCTTAGGCTCTATCACCTGTGCGAATACTTGGAGTTAGTGAGGGGGCTCGACTTGTACCACTTGTATTCGAGTTACTCCATTTGAACTTGAGTTGAGCATAACCGATTTCAGGATTCAAGGCAAAAGAGAGCCGCTGTCTCACGTTCATAGAAAAATGAGAAATTTCGTACACCTATGGGTAGAAGATCGTGCAAGACTCCCACGCCAACACTAGAGGCACGATCTTCCAGAAGTCCGTACAACTGTTAGCATACGCGGACGACATTGACGTGATTGGCAGAACACAGCGAGCCGTCAACGACGCGTTTGCTGGTATTGAAGCGGAGGCGGCCAAAATGGGTTTAGTGGTGAACGAGGGCAAAATGAAGTATATCCTGTCATCAAGAAAGGACGCACAACATCGACGACTTGGCCAAAACGTTACCAAAGGCAGCTATAACTTCGAGGTAGTGTAGGATTTCGTCTACCTCGGCTCGCAAGTGAACAGAACGAACAACACCAGTACGGCGATTAAACGCAGAGTAACTCATGCTAACCGCTGTTTCTTTGGGCTCAAGAGGCAATTGAGTAGTAGAGTCCTCTCTCCAAGGACCAAGCTAACATTATATAACACCTTGATCATCCCTGTCGTGCTCTATGGTGCGGAAGCATGGACAATCTCAAAAGCGGATGAAGAAGCACTTGGTCTTTTCGAGAGAAAAGTTCTGCGTTCAATCTTTGGTCCTGATTCAACCACGAACTGTACGGGCTGTGCAGCGATATGAGTCTAGTCAGGCGTCTTTGGATCCAACGCCTAAGATGGCTAGGCTATGTAGAGCGTATGGACAACTCAGCTCCGGCTCGAAGAGTCTTCGACTCCGAACCCGTGGGACAACGCAATAGAGAACGCCCACGGAACCGATGGCGCACCCATCTGTCATTTCTGTAAACGTTCAGGCTTGTTTGTTGGAAAAAGGAGCCTATGGGAGCTGACCCTAACACATTGGGAGCAATTTGTGAGTGGTTGGATATATCAGAAGTAAAAAAGTCTACAGCAAAAGCCAACTTTTTATAGATAGCCTTGGTATTTGCATTAGAGAGTTACATTATAAAGTCTTCTAAATGGGGACAGATGAGTTGAATTGTTGTTGGATTCACAGGATTTTTGTTTTTTTAGCAAAAGTCGATTGATTCTGCTGGCAGCATCTCGGGTCAATCCTGGAATCAATGCGCTGGAGAATTAAACAGAGTGCGCAGCAATTAACCAGAATCGTCATCTTCATGAGGGATGTTTTTCATATTAAAGGACTGTGCGCTTCATCATTGATTCATTCGTGTAGTTAATCTTTAAACGACAAGCCGCAGCAGAATAAGTTAAATCCAATAAAACGAATATTTATATATTAAAAGAATCGTGTTTCATTGGGCGACATTTGCGTTAGCATAATTTAAAACAGTTGTCTTATGGCTATTCAAATACTGCCGCACGTCAGTACAAACATCTTCTTCATCCGCTACAATTTCAATAAAGCGATATCTCCAGCTTCCATATCTAGAGAGAAAAGAAGATTCACTGAATTTCTGCCGTGAGAGAAGCAGAATGTTTCCTTCCTTATATAGACTCGTAATGAAGTATTTATGTATACCAGAGACTTCGGTGTCTTCAGAAAAGGTATTCTTGAACCTACATTTATTTTTTAATAAGATGGATGAAATAATTTTTTTAATAGGTTTTATAGTTGGGAGTTCATACCCACACAGCATAACAACACCGTATTGTGATATTATTACTGGGAACTCTCATATTCGTTACCTCGGTCACTTTTTCTTTGTCTTCTTATACAAACTAAACGTACTCGCTTCTTATAATCAATTCCGCTCTTATACCATAATATATTTAAGTCAACAGTTCTTCTTAACGTAGGAATACAGGTGAACTTCAATAACTCTAACCACCACTTGCCACAAAAAAAAAATCGAGTTATCAAGTAAAATGCCAAATTGATAGAAATATTTACTTAACTGCCAGATAACACATAAAACATAGAGGAGAATTTTTATTACTTAAAATATGATGAGATGACTGAAGAGCGGCTTTTTTTAATAGAATTCAAACCATTGTTGGTACATTGAATGGGTTGTTGTTACACGAGTCTTTTAATATAAACCCAAATTGCGTAATGAATTTGCAACCAACTCGCTTGAAACAAATCATCCTCAACTATCGCCAAGTCTTTCCCTATTACATCACAGACGAGGTAAGACTATTCGGATTCACATCTGAATATCTCGACAATATCTTCATCTATGGGAAACTGCTGAGTAACAATATATAAAAAACCACCATCCGTAACACCTTGTATATTTCTGGTATTTTTTCAAGCCAAGTGCCATCTACAGTTGAATTTCTACCTCATTTCTTTCGTTTGAGCGTTCAGTTCTGAAAATCAAAAGGAATTTCATCCGCTTCCCCTCGCTCAGATTATTCACCAAAACCACGATTTTGTTTATACTAAGTCAGTGAGCCGAAAGCGATTTCTTATTAAACGAAGTTTATAAGGACAGTATTCTGTTCGAGTCATCTAGACATTCGTGTTATCGAAGTGAAGTTACATGTAAATTTCAGTCTTGGCGCTATTACCAACCAATTTCAATCGAGTTATCAAATATTCGAGTTACCTAAGTTCGACTGTATTTACATTCTTTTGAAGTGATAAAGGTTTTAAAACTTGACTTTTCCCTCGAGAAGGCACTAGATTATTTTTTTTAAATGACACATCACTACTTAGAGCCGCCGCATTTAGGTGTATTCGTCTCGAAAAACCCCGCAAAAAACGTAGTCTGGTGGTGTACCAGATAGTCAAGAGGCGTTTTCACAGCCTTATGAAATTCATAACTAATTGAGCAAACATGCATCCTTACGGTATCCTTACTCCGTCAGCCTAAAAGCAAACTCCAAAGCATCCATTCACCCCTTCATTTTGAGTTCTTCAATTCGCATTCACACATTTTGACTGATCGAACCATGCTCACATTCCTCAAACATCCATCAATGAGATGTATTTCGAATCACGATCATCGTCTGACATCCTACATGACAGAGCATCTCAGCACAGGAGAAAACAAATTGAAATTCAAGAAATCATCCTTCAAGACTCAGCCGAACTCTTTCCGATCAAGTGTCAGCCGAATGAAGGAAAACTGCGATTTGTTAAAAACGTTCTTGTTTTCTCACTTTTTGGAGTAATTTTGCTTGCACGCTCCGCGAGGTGTTCGCAATGATTAGCCTAAACGAACGAGCCTCGGCGAAAGGCCAACACACGGCTCCGCGGAAGACAACAACGGCGATCACGTCCTCTGCGCCAGCAGATAGACCCTCAGCCCGGCGCAATGCAAAAGAGCGAGAAAAAGCGTTGCACTTGTGTCACGACATTTACTCCAAACAGCCCAATCTTGCGCTGGAGATCATCATCATCATCATCATCGTCATCGTCATCAGCTTCGGCATCTAAGAGTTAGTGTCGCCGCTTCGTTTTGTATCTGCGCTGCGAGGCTCCCTCCTGTTGTGTGAAGTAGACCGCCGTTCGTGATCCCAAATCACTGATATGTGTATTTGTGAGCCGAATTGGCAGAGGCCGGATGGGACCGGAATACATCCAACATAGGAGACTCCCCAGGACACCCGGTACCCCACCGCCCCGTGATGACTTTGTGTCCATCGGGTGTCAAGTCACCAACCTTGGTGGTACGCCAAATTGACACTTTGAAGGTGGCTGCCGGCAAATGAACGACGACGCCGACGACGACGTCGATGAAGGCGAAGGGACACACAGCGTAGATGCACATTCCCCCAGCTAGTCAGCCAGCCAGCCAGTTGAATCATTTGGACGGCATCCAATAAAATAATAAAATAGCGCCTCACTCAACTTTCTGCATCTGCATCATCTTTCTTATAAGTTAATTGTCAAGGCGTGACGTGCCATTTTTTTAGTCTCAACTCACTTTACGTGTGTCGCTTTGTCGAAGAGTCTCTGTGCCGTGGTGTCGTTGTGTCTGTATCACGGTGCATGACTTTCAATTGCAGGATTGCCCAACGTATCCGACTGTCTGACTGTCGCAGATAAATTAAATTCGGGACTTTTATTTATGCGATACGCGGACGAGATGTGAAAGTGCTCTTAATGATCAAATTAATACGTCTCGTGGACACTCTAAAGAGGCCAATTAATTATTTTGGGAAACGAAGCACAATAAAAATTTCTGTCAAAAATTTGATTAACCGAATGTTATTAGAGCGGCAATGTTGTTGTCTGGCCTGGCCGACCAGATAGTCATTTCTGGTAGGGTTCACACGTAGAAGCCAATGCCAGTGGTGGCACAACGGTGTGGCGGTCTGATGAATCACAAAGGTAAGGCGGTGATTTTGTGCAGATAAGGCCTCAGCTTGAGTACCATTTAACATCGTAAGTATTTATTTAAATCTAGTATTTTCAAAATGCCATGCCATTCAGACGAAAGTTCATGACCTCGTTCAATCGCCTTTCATTCTCCACTCCATCGGTCTGCATAACCGCCTTGTGATCGCATCGCCGCCTTAATGAATTTAGGATATATTTATTTTTTGTCTGTCTAAACTTGGCTTGGCTGACCAACGACGGCGAATTGGCGTTGATGGGTCTATTTGCGATTGGCGATTGGAGATCTTAAGCGAGCGATTGCCGCACTGGCGGCCACCATTCAAGACGTCCGTCTGAGTGTTGTAATTGCGAGTATAGCAATTATTATTGAAGCCACTTGTATTATCATCTCTCCTCTGTTAGGTTATATCGTAGCTTTTAAATCGGACTAGTCAGAAGACTTGGACCAGAAATCAATACTTCATGTCATCAGATAGGACCACATTTTGCTATTTGGGCTAATGATTATCAAATTGAACTGCGTACATAGGTCGCCCACATATTCCAAAAAAGCGCCTTGAAAAAGTGATCTTACTTTAGAAAGTTCCATTTTAGTGTGTGCTCATAGTGATTTTATTTGATCTAAATACACTACCGAGCAGGAAAAAAAATTCAAACAGATACAACATCAGAAATAATTCAGCTACACAGAATTTTTATTTGCTCCTGTAACGGTAAGCCATCTTGTTCTTCCTTTAAAATGTTTCTTTCCTTTGTGAAACCATTTGATTTTGATTATCTGTTTGTGATTGGTCTCGTGCAGATGTTAAAATCATTTAAATAAGTGGTATAAGGCGAAAAAATGCAAATGCTTGAAAAAATACAAAAGTATAAAATTTATTAATTTTTTTGGACATAAAATAAAATTAACGGCTTAATATTTCGTGGCATAACCTTTGTTAGCAATAACGGCCGGCAATCTTGAGGGCATTGGGTCTACCAGGGAAATCAGTAGGTCCGGTGAGATCTTTTCCCATTCGGACCTTATTCTTTCTCATAGCTCATTTCTGTTTGATGTCCTCCCCTTCCTTATCTCTCGTTCTACAAGGTCCCATAAATTTTCTATCGGATTGAGTTCAGGAGATTGCGGCGGCCATGCTAGAACATCAACATTTTCGCTGTCCAAAAACCCTCGGACCAACCGGCTGGTGTATTTTAGATCATTGTCATGTTGTCTTAAGCATTCTTCGGGAATATTTGACCTTAAATGTGGAAGCATGTAGTTTTCTAATATTCCCCGATACATTTCGGCATTCATCCGACAGTTTATTTCACCCAACTCACCAACTCCTTGACGATAGAATGAACCTTAAATAAAGTTTTACTAGAAATCTAACTTGAAGAACCTTTTAGATTGTTTACCCCACACCATTACAGATCCTCCCCCATGTTTGATGGTTGGAACTTGCTGGGACAATATCTTTGCCCCGGAGGTCTTCGAACATAGCGAATACCGTCTGACAAGAAGATGTTAAACTTGCTCTCGTTACTCCATAAAACTTTAGACCATTGCTCTCTCGTCCAATGCATGTGGCGTTTTGCAAAATCCAGCCGTTTCTTTCTATTTATTGCACTGATGAACGTTTTCTATGCTCGGCGTCTTGCAAACAGTTCTGACTCCCTTAGTCGCCGCCTTACAGTGCGTACGCCTACACTAAGGTCCAGATGTTCATTGAGGTAATCTGTAACTTTAACGGCAGCCTTAAGAGGAGAGAGACTTTGACTTGCTTGACTACTTCACGATCTTGTCGGGGAGTTGTTTTGCGATTAACATAGCCGACTTCACTGAATCGGGATACAATTCGTGAAATGGTTGAAGTTGCATCACCAAACTCGAGAGCAATATCCTTCATGAGCCTGCCAATGTTAAAAGCTGCAACGATTACTTCTTTGCATCCAGTAGATAGTTGTTTCTAATTATTGTATAGTATTGTGTATAGTAGTGTTTATTAAAAGAATAACCTATTTTATAGGCCTACCTTAGTAGATATACCACTTATTTAAATGATTTTAACATCTGCACGAGACCAATCACAAACTGATACTCAAAATCAAATGGTTTCACAAACGAAAGAAACATTTCAAAAGAAGAACCATATTTGATACCGTTACAGGAAGCTATGCAGAATTATTTCTGATTTTGTACAGGTTTGCATTTTTCTTGCTCGGTCCTGTATGTAGTAAGCCGACAGTGTTGCCACACATTTCCAATGATATGAGGATGTGATCGACTTATGCATCATTTCTAGTCTTTTTTACCAAATTATGTGTTAATGGTTTTTCTGTAAGCCAGAGAGAGAGAGAGAGAGAGAGAGAGAGAGAGAGAGAGAGAGAGAGAGAACATCATAACTGGCAGTGGTTAGGGGATATTGTGACTGAATGAGTGCTTAAGGATTTAAAAAACCCCTGCCTCCAATCCAGGAACCTTGGATAAGATATATCAAGTGGATAAGGGATTAGGGCAAGGATAAGGGTTAAAGATATCGAGAAATCAAACACAGCTGTATCCTAGAGTCGATACCTACAGAACTCCTACGATTTCGAACAGACTACATTCCACCTAACATAGACTTTTCAAAATATGTCGACGTACTCCTGCTCTAGGGCGGATTGCAGACTGTGATAGCAAGCGTATAGGCCGCATCCCGGCTGTGAGTGTATGCACAGACGCACAGTGGACGATTAAGGGTCATTAGCTCGACTTAATTCAGATTTAATTTTTTTTTCATTTTATTCGATTAGAAATGTGTTTTGAAATCATTTTCGGGTTCTAATAATATTTCCAGTGACAAATAAAATATTTGTACTTTTTGTAAAAGTTGGATATAAACGTTTTACTATATTCGAAGCTTTTCTCATGATCAGCTTTATCCAGAAGGGTTATTGACTTTTTAGATAACAAGTATTGCAGAACAGCTATTGCACAGCTGATGATTTAAAAGATGTTCACTCTGTATGAAATGTTTGAAAACATTGTCTTCAGGGAGGAGTTGCCCTGAAAAGGGCGGATTGATAAATTTAAGAGTCCAGCGTAACCGACAAATCAATCATGTAGTTTTCTGATATGCAATAGCATCGGACATTCTGGTCTGGGATCAGACGGACCGTCAGTGAGCTATCCTTGGTGAAAGACGACTGGATGGCGCAGTTGGTTGAGTGCCTGCTTCTGGTTGGTGGGGTGTCCGGTTCGAAAACAGGTGAAAGCAAATTTTATACGCTTTTATATGGTTTTCAAATCTGGTCCAGTAACCATTAGCCGTTGGGATCAAGCTAACGCCACTAACACTGGAGTGGCCAATCAGTGGTAGTAGTCTGACTGTGGGTATCACAATGGATCAACCTGGTCTAAGTACGGTGGTGAATTCAATGGCAAGCCCGCTTACCTTCCTACCTACCTATCTTTGGTGAACTCAGTGAGCCTGTGCTGAGATTCCACGGCATACTCGAGTCCAAGGAACGATAAGCGGACAGTTTCGCACTAAAATTTTAAAAAGGTATCGCAGCTGGGAGGATCTCTAGCAATCCCGACGTGTACGCAATAAGGAAAAACTGGAAGACGAATCCCTGGATCGAGCCAGAACTCGATGTCTTGGAGTCTTGGAGAACTGGATCAACAGCAAAATTTCTATGCCGACGCGTCGCTGATCGATCGGCTTTAAGTCGCAAGGAAGTACTCACCAGGCACTGTGCCACACACATACATGCAACCTCTATAGAATCTGAAGCGGTGAGGACGAAACAGGATCTACCGAACATATGCTCTGTGAATTCTAGGCCTAAGGAAAGCATTTCTTGGTAGAGCTGGACGATTTATGCCGCGTTGAACTGCAAATGAACACTAGTAAACTGTCCCCTAGTAAGCCACAATGGGCCCAACACGTTGGTCTAAGTGAGCCACTGCCACAAGTCCGCCAGGTCACCTATTTACCTTCTTCTGCAATCTTGACATCAATTCTCGTCGTCAAGCTTGGGAAACAAAAGTCTTTATTTCTTTGACAAGGTCCCAGCTGCTGTCAATCTCGGTCGAATTGTTGGAGAAAATTATGCAACGAACTTCCCAACACATTCGTTCACCATCACAGTACTGCATGGCATCTTTAAATCGAGTACGAATCATCGTGGATAACTTACGCTTTTCGTAAATTGTTTTTTTCCAATAACATTCCATTAAGCCGCCGACCTTGGTGGGCCTAAGATGTCTAGAGAGATGATGTGAATAAATGTGGACTGAAGTGCCTGCCTTCTCCCTACTTCCTGTTCCGTAGTGTGGAGCGAAACAGGGTGAATCCAGCTCATCCCACCCTAGTCTAGGTAGGTGTGTGGGAGTTCTGTACGAACTTTACGAGTGCCATGCTTACCTTCGTCCAAGACCCTTGGAACCACAGTCTTCCTTTACCTATAAAGTCATTAAACGATGCCGCCGCTACATAAACAAAGGACTCGCACCTTATAGGAAATCACTCTCATAGCTCAGAGCAATAAAAAGCAATCGTTGATATTGTTATTAATTATTTATTTATTTCTAATGTTTGCTCGTAAGACCTAGGGTACATCATATACATACACATAGCATAAATACCACTACACGCTACTCTGTAATTTAAATTATTTTTTTACAAAACTTAATGCAATTCATCGTTCGTTACGCCAGTAAATGCCAACGTATTGCTAAGACATCCTCCGATATCTACAGAAAGGATATGTGTTTCAGTTTCATCAGTTGACTCCGTCGGGTGGGGTGGCTCAACCCTTGACGAACTCGTCGTGAAGGAAGTCCTTTTTGATGGACAACGACTGCTGATTGTTCATCTGCTGGTGATGTGGCGGAGCGACGTTCGTTGGACTCTCGCGCGGACTGGCGGAGTGCTTGTCTTCCACGGGCGACTTGGTCATTTGACGATCCAAGTTGGCTAGTGGTGGGAAATTGTAGGAGGGGCCGAGAAAGGGTGCGAATCCAATCAGATCGGAATACTTTTGGGAGCCGCCGTTCGCGAAGGGTGGTGGGGGGAGTCCCGGGAATGATCCTGTTGGCAGATCCATAGGCTGTTCGGAAGAGAGAAGAAAGAAATTAAGGGCCTCACCGGCGGTGGTCGGTTTGAAGGGGGGTGTACCTTTGGTTGAAGACCATTGAAGAATGGTGGTAGATAGGGAAAGAATATCTCGGGCCTGCGAGCCATGAGGTCGGGGTCTTGGTGGGCACCCAGGGGTCCCAGGTTCGGCCGATGCATGGGCAGTTCGAGGGACATCCGGCGGCCGCGTCTCGACGCCGGGTTCGTCCACATGTGGGTACCCATATGCACCTGAAATTCAACAAAAATCATGTACACACAACATGCAGGGGCTGGTTGCGATTTCCTTGGCCCTTCACTCACCTTTAGGTTCCCTTTTGTGGTGAAGGCCTTCTGACATACATTGCACTGAAACGGCTTGTCCCCGGTGTGGGTCCGCATGTGGATCTGCAGGGCAGAGCTGGAGCTAAAGTTCCTTCGACACACCGTGCAGAAGTGCTTGGTATTAGCCGGTTGCTCCTGGGCGTTTTGCTGAAGCTCCTGCTGCTTCAGCAGGGGATTGGGTGTGAATCTTGTCGACTCCGCCGACGACTGCATGTGGGATTCGTTGGGCAAGGAAGAAACTGCAAATGAAAGACGTCAAGGCAAAGACATGCCGATGAGCAAGCATTCTTAAGAGGGGCTCGAGGAATGGGGTTCTTACGAAGTTGCATCTTCATCAGGGAATGTTCGGCATCGCCTCCGGCATTATTATCCGACGTCATTGTCGACGAGGACTCTCCTCCGGTGGGCGAGAGTGGCTTTTGATTATCGTTTTGAATGAACTCGGTCTTGAATGTTCGCAGATTGGGGTCGATATGCATGTCATCGTTTGAGAAGGTCGATGAGTTTTGATTGTTACTGAAGTCCTCGGCATCGCGTTGAAATCTGTGAGCGAGAATGTGATGATGGAACTCTTCCTGAAAATAAATTATTTGGTTTTGTTTTTTGTAAATACACGATAGGGATTATTGCAGCACTACCATAAATTAAGAACTTTTTTTTTAGAAGAAAGTACAAAGACACGTAAAAGAGAACAGAAAAAATTTGAAACAATTTGCACACACACAGTCGATATTGGCTTGGCATGTGTATCCATCGTCTTAGGATGCACATAGAACACCGAAAACAACCACAAAAAAAAAAAAAGAATTGGACAATACAACTTGACTTGCCCCATTCCATAATCCATATTTTTTGCTTTCGGTTCATCATCAAACCGAGTTCGTCAACCCGGGTTACAACTCGGTCTGTAAAACTAACTCAGTTTGTGAAACTTTTGGGTTAGTACACCACTAATTACGAATTAGGATTGTGCACTGGGTTGCTTGCTTGCTTACTCACTTAAATATTTTCGCGCCGTATAAGGAATTTAGCTTGTTTTCCTTCATACCATATTTTGATCGTTAATCGTTTATTTGTTCTTTTTACTTGTTCCTCATTCGTTGGTATTTTGTTAATAAATTGTTGTCCCTACGGAATAACCGTGTTCATCTTTTATTAATAATTCCTTCAATTATCGTTTCTTGTCTTCTTGCCTGTTCATCGTTAACCATCGAACTTCGGACCGAAGGAAGAAACAAAACAGAGAGGTAGACAAAGCATCGTTGTATGCTTATGGAAGCGAGATTGACTGAGGAGTTTTACCAACCCTCAACCCACCTGGAGTAGAAATGCTATGCTCTACGCATTGTAAGGAGCAATCTCCTACAATATTACCAAGCTCCTAGGGCTGTGGGGACGAAGAGTAGATTGAGGATACATCCCATTATCGTTCTTAATGCCCCAGTCTATGCAAATTGAGACAAAAACCCTGGGAGAATTTTTCTTCCATGACCTCCATGATATATCAGATATCCCACTAAAATCTCTTTGCAGGTGTTATAAAAATCTCTGGATGGCTAGAAGGAGGACAATAACCAATGAACACCTTGGAGGCACGTCCAACGAGGAAGAAGCCAGGAAGGTACAGGCTGTGGATCCAATAGGACTTTAGAGTGGCGCGGCCTCACCGCGTCAAACCACGAACCTAACCTAAACTAAACTCCTACTCTAAAGTCTCAAATTACGCCAAGATTTGTTTGAACAAGAACATAGAATAGGGTTATTTGTGGAATAACACATGCGATCATATTTTTGTGACTTGCGATATACTCACAAAAAAGCGGTGCAAGTTTGGCCGGCAGCGATTGTGATCATTTTTGGGACTAATAATTTGCTCACAAAACAAGCGGCGGAAGTGTGTACTAGGGATGTTCGATGTTAAGCGATGATCACAAGACATCGATGTTCAGAGACCAAATATCGATATGTTGACATCGATGTTGAAGTTCTTCAAAAATCGGATAATCGATGCTAAGAACAAAACAGCGGTCTTCGATGCAAAAGAAAACCTATTAGTTGGGTATTTTGAATAATTTTCTGGAATTTTATCATAATAATGTAGTAATCATTTCGTAGGAACAGTACTGATCTAGAGGGTTCTTAGAATTGCTTCATGGATTGTTTGGACTTGAGTCTCACCGCAACATTCGTTTTTTTTGAATATACAGAAAGCTTTGCGTTTCTTGGTATCTTGATCTTGTGTTTTCTTTCATTCTTGGTTTTTGACGTATGATTATCACAGGGCACATACAAAACACTACGTTCTCTTAGTGTATGCTCTCAGCAGCGTTCTACAAAACAGATGTTTGTTGCGCGACTAAAAGGATCATCTACCGATGTAGCATCTCACAGATTACTTCAATAAACAAAAATATTATTATTAATCGAAAGTCAATGAAAAAACTCCATTTTTAAACATGTTGAGTATGTACATACATTACGTAGATACTTTTTTACCTTGCTGATCGGAATTGTATAAATTCACAACATCGATTTAGTTCGATTATAATCGGTCACCGATGTTCAGCCGGCGATGTTGCCATCGACATGAACATCGATGTCTTGCCAACATCATATATACCTAGTGTGTACCGCCACCACAACCCAAGCGATAGTTGTGTTTACTATACTCAATGGGGTATGTTTCTGTTATAAACTCGAGGACTACGTTTTTGAGTCATCGCATCCTGCGCTTCAGCATGTTCATATTGACATAGCCGAAGCGGTGGTATTTTTTTTTTTTTAATGCAATTTTATTTAATTCATTTTATATTTCTTACTTGCTAGACAAAATTACTTAAAACTAGCTTAACTAAATTAAGAATTCCAATTGTTCTTAATACTAACCTACTGACCCTATGCGGGTACTCTAAGCTAATCTAATCTATGTTATAAATGTGCCTTTCGGCTTAATCTACGTTTTTTTTTTAGTCTTTAGTGACAATCTTTTATTTATTTATTACTTTTGCCAAGAAAACTTATAAAAAACTTGGCTAAACCTAACTACTTAACCTACCTTATACTAACTTACCCTTAAATAAAACTTAATACTATCTTAACTATGTCCGTAACAGCACGGACACGTGCACCAGGGCGTATATGTTGTGTATATGCATAACATATATAATTTATACGCCGTGATGCACCTTTTTTTTTGTTTTTATTTCAAATATATATATATTTTTTTTTTTGGATTTAATGTTTTATTTTATTTTTTTTTTTTTTCTTACATCTACCTTAAAAAACTATGTAAGCTAGCCACTATGGTCAGCAATCTGGTCCTCTTGAAAAGCTAGCGGTGGCGGAGGCTGGTTTTGGTGTAACCATCATCAAAATTGCCGTTTTTTGGCAGACACAGACCTATCTTGAGCGGGGATCGCTCTACTGAACCGGAGGAAATCCTCGTGTGTGCGAACGACATCCGGTTCGTAATGGAATCGCATGTCCACTGTTTGGCGTACGACATGGAAGATGATAGGACATCCTTGTGGATCCTGTATTAGGCCAATTGTGTCTAGATAGAGGAATGCTTCGGGAGGAATAAAGCCGTTAAGGCGCACCCTTTCATGGTACATACTATTGGGGAAGTAAGCCCCAAAGATCAGACTGTTGGACGAGGTCATAGCTCGTGCAGTGTGCCTTCTAATCAGTTTAATAATAAAATTATCTACCCTGTTCAAGTTTGCCTCGTTGTACAGGGCTTCGTTAGGATAGTACTTCTTGTACTCAGACTCGGGTGTGCGATACAGACGGAGACAGCTCCTAAGACACTGCCTCTCGAACACCCTCATCTTTTCCATCTGGGAAGAACTCACGTTGAACCACAATGGACAACCGTACACCATAATAGGCCGTACTAGGGCCATGTAGCAGATTACCTTCACTCTGGTATCAAGTTGGCTGCTGAAAAACAACCTTCTTGCCGCAGCAAAGGCTTTTCTGGCTTTCGTCAGAGCAATATCTATATGTTTGTCAAAATACAGATATTGATCCAGCCAAATGCCTAGATATCTAACTACACTTTTTACAGCTAACGGCCGACCATGCGGGTCAACTTTGCCGAACTTACGCATAGTTTTGGCGCGTATCCCGCGTTGCCCTGTCCAACGGGGTCCGGAAAAGACTAGTTTCGCACTTCTGGAAGTTGATAAGCAGCTTCCAGTCGTCGCAAAATCTCTCGATTTTCTCGAAGTCACGCTGCAACAAGATGTTTATAACCTCTACCTTCGGACCTGATCTGTACGCAACTAGGTCGTCGGCGTACGCAATTAAGTGCGGCATGGAACCTATAAGATCGGCAGTGAATATGGAAAACAAGATCGGGGAACCACGAAGCGGTGGTATGTGCGGCCGCTTATGAACAAGAACAACACCGCTTACTAGTTGTTTTTTTTTACTCCAACGATTTGATAAAAGATGACAAGAGGAACGCAATTGATAAAATATGTAACATATTTAAATATGTACATATTAGGTGTATTAGGTAAAATTTCACAAAATCGTTTGTCTTTGAGACAAATGCGATGTTTTTCTTATTCACAAGCGTTCGGACATACCACCGGCTCAGCTATGTCTATATGGGCATACGGCATCGACTCAAAAACGTATGCATAAATACTTATGCAAAACTATCGCAGTAATTGCGGTGGCGGTTTACACTCGCTCATCGCTATGATCCTTGGAAAAATGATCAAACATCGACTACATGAACGCAACACCGTATGTGTTTGCGATCAATGCGATGGATATTTTTTTTTGGAGGATCAATGAGTAAGAGTGGTAGAAAAACCCAATGTAAATGCGTTGAACGAATAAGTGCGGTGTATCGCTGCAGATCACTGGTATAGGCACTTTCTTGTCGAGATTTTTTGAATTTTGTTGATGCAGCGTTTAATTTACTACTGTAACGCACGGCTTCTCAAAAGGGAAAGGAAAGAGCATGCGAAGCGCGTGATCAAAGAAAAGACAGGGTGTCACGGCAGAAATGATGTCGGGACGAAGAGAGGCAAGGCTCTTAGTAGAGTCACAGTAGATACTTAGAATCTGGAAAAAACACGTCTGCAGAGCGCTAAACGAGGAAGACACCAATATCGATGTCAGACAGAATGTTCCACTCCACACAATGCACGGTGATAGAAGACCATTACGCCCTTCGACCTAGACGAAGTCAAAATAGCGACGACGAAACTCAAGCTGCTGGAACTCTTTACGGCAGCTGGAAATGGGCTGGTAGCTTATAAGAGCGGGAAGGTATATCATCGAGAAAATCTTCAGACTGCAGATCCTAGAGAAAAAAGCCCATAATATGCAGATGGACACCCACCACCTATTCGTCGATTTCAAGGCCGCATATGAGACGAGCATATCTTGTTTTGGAATTCCTGATAAGCTTGTCAGGTTGTGCAGAATAACGATGGAGTTGTTCCATCAAGGTCGGTAACGAATTCACAGAGAGCTTCACTGTCGAAAAAAGTTTTAGACATGACAACGCGCTTTCATGTGCTTTTTTCAAAATCGTTCTTGAGAAGGTTGTGCAGAACTCAATCGGCAACACAAGATGCATGATCGTCCAGAAGTCAGTACAATTGCTGGCATATGCTGACGGCACTGACATCGTTCGTCGTACACAGTGAGCCGTCAATGACGTATATGCTGGTATTGAAAAGGAAGCGGTCAATTTAGGGGTGAACGAGGGCAAAACTAAGTACAAGTAAAAAAGTCGCACACTATCAACCACTCAGCCAAAACGTCGCCATAATTATAACTTCGAGGTAGTGATGGATTGCGACTACCTCGGTTCTCGGCTAAACAGTACGAACAACAACAATACCAAGATTAAATGCAGAATAGCACTCATGTAAGGTTAGGTAGGGGTGCTGCTTGTGCATTCACCAGCCCACTTAGACCATGTTGGTCCATTGTGATACCCCTAATCGGACTATTACCACTGATTGACTCCTCTAGTCACAGCGCCGTTAATTTGATTCCAATGGTGACTGGACCAGACTTGAAAACAAGACAAAAGCGTATCAACTTTTCTTTCAGTGGGATTCGAACCGGGGACCCCGCTAACCAGGGGCAGGCACTCTACCAACTGCGCCATCCAGTCGTTAGCTGGTAGGGTTATAGATGCTTATGAGAGCGTGGAAGTCCATCATCGACAAAATCTTCAGGTACTGCAGATCCTAGAGGAAAAGCCCATAATACGCTGATTGACACCCACCACATATTCGTCAAATTCAAGGCCGCAAGTTCCTAATGAGACCAGTTGTGTGTGTGTTGTGACATTCCTGACAAGCTTGTTAGGTTGTCCAGGATAACGATGGAGGAGCTCCATCAACTTCGTTAACGAACTCACAGAGCCATTCAATGTCAAAAAAGGTTTTAGACATGGCAACGCGGTTTCATGTGACTTTTTAAACATCGTTTTTGAGAAATTCGTGCAGAACTCACTCGCCAACTAAAGATGCACGATCGTCCAAAAGTCCGTATAATCGCGAGCATACGCGGACGACACTGATATGATTGGTCGAACAACAGTGAGCTGTGAATGAAGCATTTGCTGGTATTGAAACGGAATGGATTTAGGGGTGAACGAGGGCAAAACGAAGTAGAAAGGCCGACAAAACATCGACGACTCGGACAAAACGTCACAATAAGTATAACTTCGAGGCAGCGAAGGATGGCGTCTACCTCGGCTTCCAAGTATACAGTACGAACAACATCAGTACCGGGAGTAAACGAAGGATAACACTTGCCAAGCACTGTTTCTGTACACTCCTTCGAAAGAGGAATCCACTGCTCAGTTACCTACTCAAGAAGCAATAACAGTGATTGGCAAGTCCTATCCTGCATCTTGCCTACTTAAGGGCAAGAGGCATCTGAGCAGTAGAACCCTCTTACGAATGACGAAGCAATAGAGATGGCCAACTAAAATCAACCTGGAGCGCGAAAGCCATCTGCATCGACTCCTCCTGCCTCATCTTTACCAGGAATCAAAATTTACCTACACCCCCGGTTATATGCAATTCCTTTAATTTATAACTTTGTTGCTCAAAATACGTAAACTCTAGAAAAATTCTCAACGACATTCCTGTCAACATTCATCGCATACATCTCGACCCATCCTCTCGCCGCAAGTTTTCCACTCAAAAACGAAAACGCGTTCATTTTTCCGACATCCTACACGAACAAGGCATTTTCAAAAATCTCACCAAAACAATGCAATTTTCCCCCGACGGATGGCGTTGTCGTTTACGCGCCCGCACTTGGAACGCGTCTGCAGACGCGGCACTCTAGGTAATTATTTAAAATTTTCGATTCATTAAAAATCTCTATCGAATATGTCGTGCATGGCCCGGCCGACACATCGTTATGACAATAGACCGCCACGCCGCCGGCACAGTCTGTGTGCACTCGACTGGCTGCTCCAACAAGTGCGCTCTTGCTCCACCATTGCCGTCGCCGCCAACGTCGCAAGCTGGCTGGTGGAGTGGCGAATTTCACGGCGAGGACATTTAGGCTCAAACAATGCGATGCAGATGCACTGTCTCTCCAAGATGACTCCCCAGCTGTTGAAGGGCGGTCGGTCCGAGGGGAGGTGGTCGGCAAAAAGCATGTGTCGTCGGAATGAATTGTGTCTGCAACAAAGAATTTGGATCATCTCCAAGGAATCGGCTCTTTTTTCTCTCGTTTGTCTTGAAAATAATGAACATTGTCATTAGTCATAGATACGAGAGATGATGGGATATTTCATATCGTAGACGGCATAAACGATATATCAAAATATGTATGCCCGGCCGGCAGAGCACTGTACAGTACGGCGCGCGGCGCGTCTCTTGTTTTCGAGGCTGCCAGGCTGCGAGGAACCAGAAGAGTGCTGCGCATCTTGCAGATGAAATACTTTTATTGTCGTGCGTAAATTATTTTAATGTTGCAGATGCAGCCAGACACCAGAGCGGTGGATCTTAATCGAATTTTAAATGGAGAACAATATCGTGGAATGTATTTAATGTGTTCTCTCTGCATGGTGTCGAGGAATTACGATCTCATAATTGTCTTGTTTATTTACTTGTATTTTTTTTTTTCATTCTGCGTGAAAAATGTGTTAGAGAGCACGGTGGTACCAGACGTGTTATGCATGATGTGCGTGCAAGCGCTTCTGAAACTAGAGACACGGGGTTTGGCGGTACGAGTTTGTCTGAAAGTGCGAGTGGTGGGAAATTAACACAAACGTCCCTTACATCATCATTTCAAGACACACAAAGACATCGCTTTCACATCGTCCTAACTTGAGATTGATGAACAGTTGAAGACATGAACAGTGGAGCATAAATTCATCGAGACACAGCACCCATTGAACGAGTGGTTACTTTCTGAAGCCAGTCGTCAGTCCACCTCGACCACGTGTAGCGCCACCAAACCAGACGTTCTCGTTTGCTGAATATTCCCGAGCGTCTGTTTGCATGATGAACGACTTGCGAAACATTGAACTTGTTATGCAAATTCGACTTTAATTGATTTGTTAAGTTTTTGTTTTGCGCCACTGATTATTTTGAAAAGCCACGCATGGCCAAAATCCTGGTGGACTCGATTTTTTTTTTGTGTTCAGCACACATTGGCTGACAAGCGAATTAATAACCGAACGCGTTCTTAAACTACCTAACTGGATTGCAGATGTGTAAAAATGGGCTCTTGATTTATTTGAAAGGATTCCCTTCAGCGGGATGAACATGCTTAATTGTGACAAATCGCGAGTGTACGTTAATGAGGGAATTGAACTTTTGGAAACAAGATTACAGAACACTAGCTTCAAACCAAGGCGCCGCCGTCATGCAGTGGCTGGAATAATTCATCAGGCGAGCCATCATTCAAAAGAACACGACAAAACCCTGTTTTTACTGCATAAACCAAAGGAAAGTGGATAGTGGTGATGTGAGGTAGCTTATCGTCAAGGAATCATGACACAGTGGTGACACAAGAATTTAAATTGGGTGGGGGGCTGTAAACGTTGCCCGGACATCCGGATTTTGATCAAGAAATCATCGTCTATTTGCGGCTCAGCACCTATTTCATCAATTCTTCCAAAACTGTTCGCCCACCCATCGATGCATCACATTTCTTTCGGAATGATGGCAAAAGTGTCACCTTTTGTTGCCCTCAATGGTGGTATTGAACGATGGTAACCAACATTCCTTGGCTAGATCTATACTTCTTCTTCTCTTTTCTTTAGTTGGCGCTACAGTCCAAGGTGAACCTGGGCCTCAGCCAACATACCTCCCTATCTAGCACAGCATTGTCCCATTTGCTTCCAGCCATGCACGTTCGGCTGATTGAGGTCATTTTCCAGCTGCGTGTGCTACCGGTGGCGTGGCCTTTTTTTTCCGCGGTGTCCCTCGGTGTTGAAGTCGAAGACTTTCCGGGCCGCAGCATTGGTGGTCATTCGTTCTACTTGGCCTAGCCATCTGAGACGAGAAACATGAACTCGTTTGAACAGATCGACGTCGCTGTACAGCCCGTACAGTTCGTCGTTCAGTCTCCTCCTCCAAACGACATTAGTAGGGATCAAAGATAATACGAAGGACTCTTCTCTCTTCGTCCGCATTGGTTAGTGTCCATGCTTCTGCGCCATACAGCAGGACTGGGAGTATCAAGGTCTTGGTTCTTCGAGAGAGGGCTTTATTCCTCAATTGCCTTCCAAGCCCAAAAACACAGCGATTGGCAAGCGTGATCCTTCGTTTTATCTCTGCGATGGTGTCATTGTACGTGTTAACTTCGGACCCTAGGTAGACAAAGTCTTTCACTACTTGCAAGTTATGGCTGTCTATGATGGCGATGAAAAAAACACGGCTATAGTAGTATCAGAACTTGATTGGTGCCTCTTACGTTCTTATATTCTTCGAAGGATCGGACGTTCACCACGAGCGTTCCCATTTTGGCTTCCAAAACGCGAACTGAAGCTCATGCCAGGGGTTAGTTGACTGCTGCGTAGTCTCTGAATGAGCCAGGACGAGGGTGGATTAAGACCCTTAACAAAGTTGAAATCTTGGCATGCCTCTGTATACTACGACTGGGCTCGGAAGATAACCATTTTATCATAGCAGGAGATTTTAACTCTAGGCATAGAGAGTGGGGATGTAATAGAAACTGCACCCGGGGGAACGCCTTAAATAACTGGTTGACTGAGCATGATGAGTTGAGAGCAGACCTGCTTGCAACCGAGATACCATCATTTCCCAGAAGCGGGAATTATCTGGATCTACTATTGATGGACAGACGACTGACTTTACATGACATAGATAGAAGCACACGGAACTGCTTAACCACGATAGAGTACGATAGTGATCATCGTGCTTTTTCAGCGGTTATCCAGATCCCGAACGAGGTGGTTGAACTGGGGGAATATGTCCAGAGAAACCCTTACAATTACAATAAGGCTCGATGGCCGCGTTTCTCCAGGGCTTTATCCACTGAACTCCGTTCGAGTGCGATCAATCCACCAACGAACAGAAACCTTACAAACGAAGAGGTTGACGGGTACCTCAGACGAATGGACAACGCCATAATACGTACAATGGACAAGACAATTCCGAAGGTAGAGCACTCCGATGACTCTGATGTTTATCGGAATGACACCATCGATGCAGTTCACGTGCATAAAAGTAGACTGCTGTCAAGACAAAAGCTCTTGCACAGACGGTTTACAGATCCAAGAAGTCCGGAAGTCAGATTCTTGAAGTCAGAGAGATCAAAAGCCTCCAACAACTAATAAAAATCAATTACAATTTAGCTATAAGCTTGCACTGGGGCAATAAAATCCGGGCTGTACGATCCAGCAACCCGGGTATGTTCCCGCAAGTAAATAAAATATTCAGAAGGAAAGATCAAAATGACATTCAGATCGGTAGACTTCCCAGAACAACTGACAACGAACAACTACTAACCTCAATCAATGTTGATCCAGATAAGGCTGTGCTAGACAGCGATTTTTTCGTGGTCGAAGATCCCCAGGAGAAGGTTAAAACAATTGGTGCTGTTTTCCAGAGAGTGTATATGGTAAACGAGGTTCGTAGGCCGAACCACGACCCGGAGAACAGAGTCTTGTTAAACCACTTCAATCTTCGTAACGAAAACATGGCAAACAATGCCGTCGCCAATGATGGAAACCAGATAGTGATTTCCCAAGAAGATCTCCAGGAGATCCTTAAATCTATGAAGAACAAGAAATCAGCTGGGATAGATGGTATCCCGAACATCGTGCTTAGTCATCTCCCTCCGGCGGCAGTCGAAATTTACACTACGCTATTCAACAACGCGCTCAGTAATGCATATTACCCGGAACGTTGGAAGACAGCTGTGGTGCAACCAATCCCTAAACGGGACAAAGATAAAAGCATCCCGTCAAACCTCCGATCGATAAGTCTTCTTCCTTGCATCAGTAAAGTCTTCGAAAAGATTGTTATACGAGCCCTGAAAACGTGGGTCGAGGACAACAATATTATACCGGATAACCAGTTTGGATTTAGGGCGGGGCATGACACCACACATGCCGCGTCAAAGCTGGTATCCGACATTCAATGGAATAAAAATAAAAAACACTGTACGGGTGCCTGTCTGATCGACTTAGAGAAGGCGTTCGACACCGTTTGGTTAGAGGGCCTTTTCCTTAAGCTCGTCAGACTTAAGACATATATATGATATGATAACAGGTAGAAAGTTCTTCGTAAAAAGTGGCGGCGTTACTTCTACTACAGTCTTTAATATCAATAATGGTCTACAACAGGGGCTTGTTGGCTTCCCAATATTGTTTGCTATATTCACTGCAGATCTCCTAAGGTCTATGCCGCACTTAATCGCGTACGCCGATGACTTAGTGGCGTACAGATCAGGTCCTGGCGCGACAGTCCGAGGTGGACCTGGGCCTAGCTTCTCAGCAAACACTTGTGTTGTGCGTGCTATTGTTCTTCCACAGTTTAATGTCGACTCCGAACGGCGAACTTGAGAAGCTTTTTCCCGACAGGAGTACTCTTTGAGCATTTTCAGTGACTCGAAAGAGGTGGAGCCGTGAATTATGATAGGTGGTAAATTCGGGTATCGAACCTGGCACCCTCTGCTTAGGAGTCGACGCACTTACCCACTACGCTACGGCGCCACGGGATGGCAAATTAATGGATGCAAAAAGACAGATTCATTACAAGGAGACTATTCGATCCACTAGGTAAAAAGCTACCACTCTTGGCCATTCTGAAGGATGACGTGATCTGGAAATTTAATTTCCAAAAAGAGTTGACCACTAAGCTCAACACTAAAAGAGACTGGATCTGTGTATCCAAAGTCCATAAACTGAGCACTAATCATCATCATCATCTTCTGACCCGCATGATCCACTAAAGGGGTCGCGGGGTTAAACCGCGCACGAGAGATCTCCAGGCTACTCGATCCCCCGCCATCGACTCTAACTCATCAGGGGTTATGCCCAAGCGTAACCAGGCGAGCTCATGGACTTGGTCCAACCATCTCAACCTGGGTCTGCCTAGTGGTCGCCTATCTGATGGAATCACATTCAAAGGCCCGCCTCGAAAGTCGTGATGGTGAGGACATACGTGCTACGTGACCAAATCAACGAAGCTTAGTTCTTTCCGTTCGGAGAAGCAGCTGCTCAACGTTGAGCTCCTCGAGCAATGTCGTGTTTCTCACCCTATCCCGGCGAGTGATTCCCACATCAGCACGAAGAATTCTCACCTCAGCAGCTTCCAGACGGAGCAGGAATACGTTAAAATGATATACAGATGGATCACGAACTGATAAAGGAACGGGGGCAGGAGTATTTGGACTCCAGACAAGGTACTACGAACCCATGGGCAAACCTGGTTCGTTTTAACTTTCTAGCGGAAGTCTATGCTATAGACAGATGAGCTCAGATCAATCTTGACAGGAACTATACCAACTGCGATATAAGAATAATGTCGGGCAGTCGTGCCGCTATCCTGGCACTAGACTGCTATATCATCAAATCCAAGCTCTCGTGGGAATGTCTATAGAAGCTTAAGAAGCTGAGTAGGAGTAACAGGGTGAAACTCTGATACATGGCCATACAGGGATAGAAGGCAAGGAAATGACCAACTCCCTCGCTAGGGAAGGAGCATCGGAACCTTTTATAGGCCCCGAAACATTCTGCGCTGTAGGAGGTCACGTCCTCAGGGAAGAGTTCAGGGAACTGGAGAGAAGGAATCGGGCGGATACATGGAGCAACGCTCATGGCATGAATCAGGTCAAGAAGCTCTTGGGACTACATAATCCTAAGAGGTTTGAGGCATGCATCAGAGTGAACAAAATCAAACTACGTATCCTAACAGGCTTCCTAACAAGGCACTGTAAATTCAGGGAGCACCTAAGGAAGAGGATTTATCAGATTCTGCGGAGAATCTAATGAAATTCCAGAATATTTTCTGCGATCTTGTCAGGTGCTAGTCCACAAAAGAGGAAGTTATATGGGCAAGCAACCAATACCAGAGGAAGAAAGTGACTAGAACCAGCTCTCATTCTCAGATTCCTAAAGGAAACTGGCTTAGAGAGAACTCTACTCTGGGATAAATCTCTTCCATCTTCGCACAATAGGAGCAAATAACCCTCAATACATCTCTGAAAAGAGCTGCATGGGAGGGGAGCTGAGGTATGAATACGACGCACAATAGATGTAAAAGTCCAGTTGCAGTTTACCCAAGACAATAGTAATAAAAGACCCACATCTCTTTTTTACTTAGAACGTACTTTCTTCCGGGCCCTCTACGGGTGATTGAACATAGAAATGATAAGAGAGATAGAGAGAAAGGTAGAGAGAGATAGATAGAGAGAGACTACAAAGTCTACACACCCTTTATAGGACCAAAGTGATAAAGAACCATTTACTGAGTGATTCCATCGACATACACGGCCCAGGACTCTTGACTTCACATAACCACCTCCGGCGAGGAACTGATGATGCTTCAAAACAAACGGAATCAAATATGTGTCAAATTGTTTACCAATTGAGAACAATAAGTCAGAAGTGGACATAAAAATAGACACTTTTATCCCTGCTGTAAGCTGTCGATCTCTTGAATGTCTGCAGTTACAACATTCACTCTTCTCCCGTGGCTTAACGATGAACCTATGCACAAACATTAGGCCTAGGTTGTCGATCGCTTGATTGTCTGCACCAACAACCTTCACGATGAACCTAGGCACAAACATTAAGCAGATTGCATCAAAAAACTCCACACTTCTCCCACCCTTTCATCAAAGATACAAAGTGGACGCGCAAAAATGTCTAAATTTCTCACGTCACAATTTCAAAAGCGTCCCTCTCCAAACATCATCACTCACCATCCTCATCTGGAGAGACGACAAAATACCAAAGAAACATTCCTAGACTTGACGTACCCCCGTGGAATACATTTTTAATTAACGGCCTCGCTAATCACGTCCATCAAGGCACACAAGTTACTCAATCAGCGGGGAATTCACAACAATTATTGTAACAATTCCGATAAAGTGGCGATGGTTGGTTATGATGGTGCTGCCATGGCACCATGGCTCTGCCCGAAGAAGGTCCCTGTGCCGGTGGGTGCCACAAGTATGTGATGTGCTGTGCCTTAATCGGCCCTCGGAGTTCATCTCGCATCCAAGCAGCAAGCCGTGGCCTGTCAGTGGAGCGCTCTCATCCCCCAAATAGCATTGTGTAACCAATTCCAATCCTGTCACTGCGACGCGCAACATGCGATGTGACATATTCGAGCTCGTTTTCCCGTCTGCTGGCTGCTACGAGCATATTCAAGTGAAGAGTTACCCGGCGAATAAAAATAGCACGCACCAAGGGAACTTTAAGTTGTACCCCAACATGCGTACGTACGTATGTCGAGCCAACAATCGGCATCACCAGACTGGAGCGACAACACGAACTGGCTCCTTGTCGGGTGTCACTTTCGTCAGAATAATTCCGAGTGCGCGCCCCCCACCCTGCAGAGGGGCTCTGTGTGTGGACGGTACCAAATGCCAGGACTAGGGCTCAGTGCGGAGTCAGCTTTGTCTTCCGTCCAAAGTAATTAATAATCTGATCATAATTTGTTGTACATGGTGCAAAATGGATCCCTTTATGGTTGCGCTGAGGCGGACCGACTTCTGCTTAATTAATTCAATAGATAGATGGCCGGGATGGGAGCTAATAACGCACAAAGGGCGGCTGGATTACGGGAGCCTGGGAATTCCTTGAAGGATTAATTAGCCATCTCTGGGGCATTGGCAGCGGCGATTGATTGGCATGCTACAAGCTAAGCGCTGACCAATTTTTCCGAGTAAGTATTTCACAAAAAAATTTAATATGTACGGACTAAACGGAAAAACTCACTTTTGTTGCACAGCACTTATCACAGATGGAACACTTGAAGTCCTCCTCTTTGGTATGGGTGCGAATGTGAAGATCCAGTTCGGATGAATTGGGAAAGATGCGAAAGCAAATGTTGCAGATGTTCGCTGCGTTTCGTAGACCAGCTGAAAAGAGAGAACGATTAAGAGTGATGATTACGGGGTTGGTAGTTACTCAAAATTAATGTAAGGAGGCAATTGTGGAAGGTTCTGGAGTGGGAGCAGTGGAAGTGGAAAATGTAGAGGATACTCCTGTATATCTGGCCCGCCTTGCAATATGGGACCACAATTCGAAGACGACTGGAAGGAGAGGCAAATGCGAATCCTACAATCCTACTTGAGTCTGAAAGGCTAACAAGGAAGCGCAGATTCGACAACATCGAGCACATTGATGCCTCGCCTGCTAACTTCCTTGAATTTCATCTTCACAGAAAATAGGTTTGGTTGGGTCAAGGTTGGGGGCATTCACCAGCACACCTAGACCATGTTGGTCCATTCTGATACCCACAGTCCGACTCCTACCACTGATTGACCACTCCAATGACAGTTGCGTTAGTTTGATCCCAATGGCAAATGGTGACTGGACCAGATTTGAAAACCAGATAAAAGCGTATTAACTTTGGGATTCGAATCGCAGACCCCGCTAAACAGGGGCAGGCACTCTACCAACTGCGCCATCCAGTCCTCTACAATAAGATGAGAATAAGAGGACTGGGCTTTCTATAAGGGATTCTATTATGCCCAGCTGTAACATCCTGTACCTTGTCTGAAAGCAACCAGCCTGGGTCGGTCGCGAATCGCAATCCAATAATAGCTTCACAGTTTGGGAACCGTGCAGACATTCTGTAATTGGATTTACAGAGAAACTGAAGCTGGAACGTTTCCTGGCAATTCACTAAGAATTGCTGGCGCGGATAAAGTACCATCTGAGTCCGCTGCTCAGCGAGAATCTATGAAGCAGTGTGCAATATCTAGCTCTGGGGTGACAGCACGTAACTTGAAACAATCGAGCATTGTTCATCGCCATTCAAATCGAAGCAAATACCTTCTAGCAGCATGTAACATGAAACGAGTTTCATTGCGACTTCTAATTAAAAATGTCATTGTTCAAATTTGTTATTTTCAAAATAAACTTCATTAAAGTAAAATTGAGGTAGGTATATATGTATATATAAATTGCTGTAGGTATTCCTTCAACTACTGCTTCCAGGCCTGGGCATTCTATAATTTTTTCTTCCAATTCGTCCATGGGCTTTTGCATGTATGGGCCACCGCCTGTACCTTTTAAGCGGACCTTATTCTTCCTGAGTTTGTTATTTACTTTATATTTCAGGTCACTCCAAGTCTAAAAATGCACCTTCAATATAATAATTCATTCACCTTTACCTTTTTCCAGTCTTTGAAGTCTTGCTGTGGAGGACCCTATGTGTTAAGAGAATCCGTAAGTTTTTTCCCAGAGAACCCTGCTACTTGTTCTGCCTTGCCTTTTTAATATGCCTTTTGCCAAGTCTTGATGACCACTCATATAATCGGTCAAAATTTGAATTTGTTTTTTTGTTGATGGACATATTTTGCTTCGCTTCCATAATGAGGACAACTTATTATTAATTGATGAAGATAACTTTTTTCTATCGACTGAAAAATGTTGTTTCAAACGTCATATTCGAATTTGTATGCTGCCTACTTTGACGATGCAATCGAAGATAGTCGATTGAACCAAAATTGGTGCTACCCATGTTCGATTGTATCGACTCAACTCGATTGTTCCAAGCTACGTGCTGGCACCCTTCTATCAAACAGACTCATCTATTAAACGGGTTTGATCCACTAAAATAAGATTGACAGCGCTCCTGAACATATCCAAAGCCCACAAATGGCCGGATAATTCCAGTATGTTTCAGGGGGAACTAAAGGCGACTAATAATAATAATAATAATAATACGGGTGGCTCTAGACTCCGATGTGGACCTGGGCCTAGCTTCTCAGCAACCACTCGTGTTGTGCGTGCTATTGTTCTTTCACGAGTGGAAGGGACCTACAGTTTAATGCCGACTCCGAACGGAGAAGTTGAGGAAGCTTTTTCTAGACAGGAAATACTCCTTGAGCATTGTCAGTGACTCGTAAGAGGTGGAGCCGTGAATTATCAAAGGTGGTAAATTCGGGTATCGAACCTGCGCAGGAGTCGACGCACTAACTCACTACGCCACGGCGACCCACACTAAACGCGACTATTATAGTCAGATGACACTAAAAGGTCTTGCCAAGGCAAATAGTTGCCATATGCGTTGATAGACAAACTGCCATCAAAGTATTGGTGAATCAAAGATTATTAGAACACATTTCAGTGCATAGAATGATCACTCATTTAAATCATTTTCATGCTCTCCCACACTTTGGTAGGCATTTGGAGCCACTGTATTATTGCGATTGCAAAGGTGAAAGGGTTGGTTTCAAAAAAACTGCATTTTTGTTAAAATTGTGATGGAACATAATCAATACATGGAATTGAAAGCTTCAGGATATTATAAGTCGCAGTAAAACATGTACGTGCCTATTTTTAGTTGTTTAAGTAAAAAATGGAAGTGCGTTTCTGAAAAACACATTTTGTGTGTTTTTTCTTAACCCTTAAGCTTAATGTAGGTTTCCACATCGAGATATTTGCATTTCCATATAGCTGAACTTGTTGGCTTATAGATTCAAAAGCTGCGCATATTTCCGCCATTTTTTTATTTATTAATTTCTTAAACACCCCTTGTCTTCGATTTTATATGCCTCCTATTGAGCACTGTTTCTTCATACATGTTTCGGATGCAATTTCAATTGTTGTCCCTGCTATCCATAATTCTCTGAAGGAGCTCCAAGTGGAGAGAAATAAAGATTTTCGGATAATTAAGATGATTCCTCATCAGATGAATCAATCATTTAATTTGTTTAAAGAAGCATTGAATGGAATTGAAAAACAGCATTATCCACTATTTTCTCGATTACGTCTAGGTAGAATGTGGGTCGCAATGGCGTAGTGGATTGGTGCGTCGACTCCTACGCAGAGGGTCCTAGGTCCGATACTCTAATTCACCACCCTTCATAATTCACGGCTCCACCTCTTTCGAGTCACTGACAATGCTCAAAGAGTATTCCTGTCTAGAAAAAGGTTCTTTACTTTGCCAGAGTCCGTATTAAACTGTAGGTCCCTTCCAGTCATGAAAGAACAATAGCACGCACAATACGTTGAATCTAGGCCCAGAATCTGTACAATGCTGTAGAATCTAGGCCCAGGTCCGTCTCGGACTGTCGCGCAACCCATATAATTATTATTATTATACTACGTAAGTTCGAAAGAAATTTTAAAAATTCTAAATAAAATCCTTCGATTTATTTGTTCTTAAATAAATTGTTTAGTTCTTAATTAAAACGTAAAAATAAGTCAAGGCAAAATTGTTTTTATTTACCGCTCAGCTATGGTATCTAACGATTTAAAAAACGTTCACTTGTCTTGATACAGCTGAGGTATTGTTTCCAGTTTTGAAGCCGGTTTGTCTCACTATGCGTCGTTAAAAGGCCAGGCCAAAATTTCTCTGATCACAGTGACAACCCAGACAATCCCGGGAAATAAAAAGACCGATGAACAGACTGGGCAGGGATCTTCTCTTTAGTGCTCGCTTACTGAGAAAGTACACATCCCACTACCAGCAGCCACGGCTAACATTTCTACGAACTTCCTTGAAAAAGCTAACCTGAGAAGAAACCTTAAAGAAACGCTGATACCAAACAAATTTTGTACGTCTATTTATTATTTTTTTTTGTATCTAAGCCCATCAAAGGCTGTCCTCAGGATGTTGTGCTTTCCCCTCTCTTGTGGTTAATTATGGATATATTACCTTTTCGGAGGGTTCGACGTCAGAAAGTGGAGTAGAAGTAGCCCTTGAAAGACCTAGGTGTCATTTAGGCATTCCTCTTCTCAGAGACCCCGCAATTTTCCAAGCAGAACTGTCTGCCTTAAATGAACCAGCCCATTGCATTAACAATAGGAGGCTCCTCAGCTACTCAAAAAAAACCAATATTATCTCATAGCCAGGCAATACTTGAAGACCTAAATAGCCTTACATGCAATTTCACAGTAGTCTAAGATCACCACTCATCACTTACAACTGACACATGTACCAGGACATAAAACCAAGATGGTGTGATGAAAGGGTGTATACTCAAAAAGAGGTCCTTTCCCTCTTCAAGTATTGAGCAACGTCGACTTACTACAACCCTTAACCTGGTAGAATTAATGCTGCAACTAGTCCTGGCCCAGGAGGGACTTAAACTCTTCAAAAAATGCCTGCCGGTTGGTCCCAGAAGGAAGCCATAAAACTAAACAAGCGTGATACAAGGATATTGTCGGAAGCATTGACTACGATACTACGAGGGCATTACATTTAAAGTGTTCGTACAATTTTTCAAATTAGGTCCAAACTACGTCCCATACGTAGATTCATCGTGGTCACAGTGTAAAATGATTATATTCACAAGCTATTTACATCAATTTTCGCATTGGTAATTTTTACGCAGTGAAACTTCTCTTTAGCGGACACCTGGCGAACGATAATGATTGTCCGATGTGTAATGTTGTCCGTTCTAGGGGGTAGTTGTTATGAAAATGTATGTTATTTATGAAAACTGAAAAGTTAATTTCACTTCACAACTGCTCAATAAGCACAGAAATGCATGTCCGTGTCCGGTATAGAGGGGTCCGTTGTAAAGGGGTTGAAATACACGATAAGCTCTATCTTCATGCCGGCGCATGATGGAAGGTCCGTAAAGAGAGGTATTAGGTATCATTAACGGAGTGTCCACTATAGAGGGGTGTCAGTAACGAGAAGTGTCTACTACAGACGGTGGCCCGTAAAGAGAAGTTCCGATGTACTACAGTTCAACTTGATTTGCTGACATAATAACTTCTCGAGAGTCACGTCCTGAACTCGAAGTAACACTAGAAGCTGTCACAAGACTCAGGACTCCAGGGAAAGGCTGGATGACCATAAAAGTCAAGTGGAGGATGTGAACCTCTTCATGGACTGCACTGACCACAAAAGAAAGAGCTGACAAAGACCAACGACAGATTAGTTGTCGAATCTTTTGCAATTTCTCATCAGCAACGAAAAAAAAAAACAACCTGCTCTTTCTAATGCAACACAACCAACCAGTCGCTTGAGGTGCTGTCGACTGTCGATCTCTCGGAGGTAACGCCCACATCATACCCAAACCCCTTCCCCCACAGCAAACAGAAACATTCCCTGATTAATCTTCATCTCTCACTTATTCAATCACTTCGACATTCTACAGAAACAGAACTACAAAGCCCCATAAATCTACAGATTTGCAAGCGGCCAAACATCCCCATCGGGAGAACATACATAAGTATCTTGTTCGGGAAACGCAACCGGGATGCCAAGCGCGCGTGTCTCTTCAGCTGAAGACGCTTCCTCAGCATTTCCCCTAGAGTAGGCCATAAATTTCCTGTCATTCACGAGAAATTAAAAACTCTTCGTGCCTCTTGTAGTCTTGTTCTTGTAGTCGTCAGTCGGCTCGCCCGATGCGCGTAAGCACACTTGATTTTGATTTAATTTGGGAAATCGAAAACGGAATCGAAAACCGGCATCCGCCAGCGAGATAGAGACAGTACTGTCAGTCTTTGTTCGCGGTCCAATTGAATTATGGTATCTGAGTGCTGTAAATGCGTGCGCGCTGTGCTTGGTGCTAATTTTGAATCTTTACGCTCTCTGGGTCAAAGGTGACAGACAAAAAGAGTTCGTCATTAATTTCCACTTCTTGGCGGCATGACTGTACCGGCTGCGGTTTGTTGCCCTGCTTGGGGTTGCTGCGAGGCCGATCAACGCCGCGATCGCGCTGGGAATCTATTACTGGATGGCAGGGTTTGACACACGTCATCTAAGTGAATGCGATATGTGTCGCCTCGGGACATAAGCATTTAGCGAATATTCGTTTATTTTCGGCTCGTCGGATCGGAACGGCCGCTTAATCGAATGTCGCGTGCATTTCCCTTGTCAGGGCATCGCGATCGGGAGGAGCAATTTATTTCAGATTTCGATTTGCCGTCAGGAAATACCAGAACGTGGGCATGATCGCTTTTGGGAATGTCGAAGACACAGGGACCTGGCATGGGATGAAATGGCATGGAAGACTTACCAATGATTCCAAGTGGTCCGAACGGCAGCAGCGGGAACTTGGGTGGACTTCGATTGTCTCGTGCCATGAGCAGGAAGTTCGGAACCAAGCTGACCCCGGTGTTCTCGGAACTCCTGTCGGTGTCCAAACTCTTCGCGGATAGGTCCATGGCCCCGTTCTCGTCCGAATTGCTGCCGTTTTCCGATTCTCGTTCCTTGTCCTCGCGTCGCTCGTCGGAGTTCGCGTCCGTTGGCGACTCCTCCTCGCTGGCCATGGTGAAGTCGTCGAAGTCGCCCTGCGACGACTCTGACCTCTGGCCAGAGTACTCCGACTGGGAGAAGTCCATGTTGTCGGAAGTGCTTATCGACCGCGTGGAGCTCTGATCCTCTGCGTTGGACAGCATTTCGCAGTTCTTTGTCCGGTCACCGTCGCCGTCGTCGATGGTGTGAATCCGGATGTGCTGCTGCAGGATGATGCCGTTGGAGAACTTCTGATGGCACACGGGGCACTTGAACTGACTGCGCATCGGCGGCTTGATCTTGTGAATGCTCATGTGGGCCTTCAGGTTGCCCTTGGTTGCGAACGCCCGGCCGCAGATGCGACACCGGAACGGACGCTCGCCGGTGTGCGTGCGAATGTGCATCTGCAGGGAGCTCCGGCAGGACATCACCTTCTGACAGAAGATGCACTGATTCGGATCCGTGAGCTTGTTCTCTATGTTGTCTACCAGCTGCTGCAGCTTGGATGTCTCTGATGTCTTGTCGATCTCGATCAGGTCCTCCCAGGACTTGTCGATCAGCCGCTCCATCTGGGCGAGCGAGTACTCGGAGGGCACTTGCTCGAGACTTGTAGCCGATCCCCGGCTCAGCGACGAGCGCCGCGAGTTCTTCGAGAGGTTCTCGGGCGTGTTCTCGTCGACGGACTTCGCCGGTGGGGGGTGCGACTCCCGGGGACTCAAGGCGCGCTTTCGACGACTGCTCAACTGCACTGCGGGGATCTCGAGCCTCTTGCCCAGCTCCTTTTTTGGTTTGTCCTCGGCGACGACGGGGCGCACGCTGCTCTCTTCAATCACTTCGACCGCCGGCTTTCGCAGGTCCTGCGCCTCTGTCTGCGGCAAGGGTGGTGGTGGTGGTTGTGGCTGTGGCTGGGGTTGCGGTGGCGGTTTCTTCTCCACAGGCGGCGGCTGTTCTTTTTCACGGGTCGGAGAGGCGGAGCTCAAGCGGAACGGGGGCATCTGAACGAACGGCGGGAACGGCAAACGTGGGGGCTGGCTGCCACTGGAGGCCGTTGCCATTAGGCCCGGATGAAACTGGGGATACTGCTCTGCGCTGCTCGAAGGCGGCATCAGCATTGGCGGAAATATCTGAGTGTGGCGCTGATAGTGCACTTTCAGGTTTCCCTTGGTGGTGAACTTGCTGCCGCACACATTGCACTGGAAAGGCCTCTCTCCGGTGTGCGATCGCAGGTGGATCTGAAGTGCCGAATAGGAACCGAAAATCTTCCCACAGTATTTGCACCGATGCTTGAAGATCTCGCCCCTCCCCTGGCCGTCCTTCTTCGAGTACTCGTACTCGTCGTTCAAGCTGTTCGCATGCACACTCTGCGAGGCTGAGTCCAAGACCTCCTCGGTCCGTCGCTGCAGCATTTCCAAGCAGTTCGGTTCATTGGGTGGCGGAGGCGGGTCGTGATTGGTGATAATGCTCGAGGCAAATGACGAACTGATGTCACACAGGTGCGGTTGAAATGCCTTCGTACACTCCTGCTCTCCGCTCGGTTTCTCTTCCTCCTTAATTTCAGTCTTTTCTTTCTCTGGGATTTGATCAGTGCTCTGGGACGGCAGCGGCGGCGGCGTGTCCCCATCCTCCTCCTCCTGCATCATCTGCTGCTGTCTGCTTTCTTCCTGTTCGCCATCACCACCATCGTCATCATCATCGTAATCCTCCTCGGAACGGTGCTTTAGCTGCGACTGCAGGTGCTGTATCAGCTGCATCTGCATGAGCTGCTGACGCTGCACGTTGAATATGGTGGACTGCACAACCGCCAGATCACTCACCGCGTCGTCATAGTTCTGTGAGTTGGCGATAGCGGTGGCAGCAAACTGCGCCACCGCCACCTTCGTGTGCTGGAGCGCCTCGAGGGCGACGTGTCCGGTGGCCGGTAGACGCGGCATCACCGATAAGTCCAATGCCTCCTCTGCCACCTTCTCCTCCTCGCCATCGTCCTCTCCGTCGCTCTGTGGTAGGTGCAGTTGGGTCGGTGGCACCTCGCCCCCGCTGTTGTTGTTCCGATCTGGGTCATCTTTGATGGACGACGGGTCACTTGGGGCGCCCCCACCGGCCGAGCCGCTGCCACTCCTGGGACCTCGGTAATTAATTCGGTTATGAAAAATCGAGCACATCTTGCTGCTTCACCGGAAATCTGCAATGGGAAAAACAAACAGAACGGAAATCGGTTATCTTTGGATGCATTTATTCGCGGAATCAGATTAAACTGTACTACTACGACGCTGCTGGCCGGCCCACGCAATGCAGCCGGCCGCAGCTGGACCGAGCTCATATAACAAAATACTTTTTGAATATATGAATAGGACATGAATAAATGATCGGTGTCGCATATGATTAGGTTACTAATTTTATCATTCGCCGCGACCGGCACTTCTGGTTGATCTGATTTCGCCGGGGTGGCTGCAAGTATCTGATTTACTTTTATAAGTCGAACTCTTCCTAGGCGCCCACGACGCAGACTAGTTGAGTAATTTATTGGCTTGGCTTGACTTCGGCACGCCATCACGGGGCCAGGATAATTTTATTTTGTAGACAAATAATAGTTCGATGGATGATGGATTGGCGGGAGAATAATGAATAAATGTTTCGTATTGAATGCACAATTATTCAGATACGGTCGGAGGTCTTCGATGGAATACTAGATGTTGTTTACGATCAGGAGGTATCTTGCACAAGCAATTCTTTTTCACGTTCTTCATTGGGTGTATAATTTTGAGTGCGAATTTGAGTTACGACCGATGGCTGATCTGATATAAGAGAGCGAAAGGATACACGTAAGCTGTGGTGGGGTAGTATCTTGAGAAATTAGATCGTACTGACTGAGTTTTGAGCCCTTTCCACTAGTGAGAGAACAATAGGCAGCGTGTTGTGGAGTTGCATTGGAAGTCCTGTGCCTCTGCGGGATCTAGGGCCACCCATATTAGAGAGATTCCATTGCATGTTCCTTTTGCGTTTTTCAAGAAACACGATTACGAATTATACCATCGCAAACTCAGTATTAATTTTAAGTTTCGCGTATTTTTCAATGGTTTGTCGAAGTTTCCCGAATCAACTGTCCATCGTTTACAGACAAACCAACCACTAACAATACATCATCCCCTGTGTGTACCCAACCCTCTCCCTAGCAAATCGAATGTGCTCACAATTTGCCCCAATTACAGAACACAACCATATCGTGATGGAATAGCGAATAAATTCAGTGTTTTACGAAAGGGTTTCCATCTCGAGCATACGACTTAAATTACACCCCCACTCCACCTGCGCACATTCATAAAAACGAGAGCACCGAAAACTTGAAACCTATAATTTAATATCCACAAATTTCTCCAAACTTCCTCCTTTGACGACGAATGAGCTATCAATTGCACACCCCCACCCCCCTCCGGGGGCCCAATGAATTATGCATTCCTAATCAATTGATGAAAAATCAAAGCAACCTCCAACAACAACAGCGGCAACAACATCCAAAATTTATTTATTTACACAAATAAACTACTAGCACCGCAATCCAATTGAAATTCAACAGCGCGCGGGTAGAAAATTGATCACCCCTCGAGACGAGGAAAAAAAAAACCGAAATTCCCAAAAAATATTGAAAACAAAAAAAAAGTGTTCCTCTTCCAACAACAACGCGGCATAAGATCATAAACTTTGCTGGAGCACCGGTCTGGGCTCAGGGCCTCCCTCGCCTCGTCGGGGCTGAAGGGAAAGTGAACAAGAATGGGAGAAAAAAATTACACCGCGTACGAAAGGATTGCTTTATGAGTATTTTCCCGCCAATTATCTGAATTTATGCGTGTGGATGTGGTACGTAGATGCACGTACTCACGTGATGTGCAGGGAGACTAATTAATTGGGCAGATCTCGCCTTTGAAAGTCGACGACGGTGGCGGCGGCCGCGGCGGGTGTGGATGAATTTGTTCCCGCTGCCGGCCGCCGAGCCGCACCGCTCTGCTTTCAATTACCTCAACGACCACCAGCATTGCGGAAGCACGGACCATTATCAAAAAGTGTACTCTCCCCCGGCGGCACGGCGTAGGCACTTCTTCCTATTCAGGAGCACCTAATTCGCTTCCCCCCCGCGGTTGGTGGATGGTGTTTTGTTTAGAGTTGCTTTTCATTATGGAAAGGGGAATCCTTCAAGTAGACGTGAGTGCTGAGTAGGAGATGGTGCACCTTAAGAGAGACCGCTCTTATTTACACACACTTCAAGGTAAGTTATGGATTTTCTTTTTTTCCTTCTTTCTTCTAATTCTTTATGCCTGTTGTTGTAGGCATCGGTTGGCCAGATCGATTGGTGTGGAGTCAATTTGATTTGAAATTTTTTGAGTTTGATCGATCAAAAGCCATTGGCATGGCGAAAGATGTTGATGGGTTGCGGCTTTTTTACTCCATCACTCAGGCAGCCCACTCGGAGTCAATGCAGAGAGACCAGTGATGGGTGCTCTTTGAATTTGCAAAATATTCGGCGGAAGTGGCTTGGGAAAACATAAACAATAAGTGATCTTTGAGCAGTGCGAGCAGCATTCCTGTGGAAGCTTGTTGCTTTTATGGATGTCAAACTGTTGATGGGTGCGCTAAGCGCTTAGCTATATTTTCTGACGCTTCTTTTGATTCTGACTGGATTGCTGTTGGCCGGGGAAGGAGTGATTGATTTTCAAAATAAAGAACCAACGCAACTTCAAAGGCAACTAATGAATTTCAAAAATTTTCCAAAAAATATGCTTCTTTGAGAATTAAGGTTGCTTGATGTGCCTAATTCGCAAAAATTAGCGATCCTCGCCTGGATCAGCTTTGAAGCTACTTACCTGTTCAATGTCATCTAAAAAGTGTTTTCCCAGATTAACGCGAGGTTTGAATTGTTCGCCATTTGTGTAGTCAATTTTTGTATTGTTGCCAGGACCTAGCTTCTCTAGAGTGGAAGGGACCTACAGTTTCATGCCGACTCCGAAGGGCCTAGTTTGAGAACCTTTTTCTAGACAGGAATACTCTGGGAGCATTGTCAATGACTCGAAGGAGCCGTGAATTATGAAATTCGGGTATCGAACCTGGCACCCGTTAATTGTTTAGAGATAGTAAAAATGGAGCATCCTTCGGTATAAGCATAGCTACGTGTTCTCATTGTTGAGGAATATCTCAAAAATACAAAAAGGTTTGGTGGCCACAGTTCGAAAATTTCACACTTGCCTGACCAGTAGGACTGTGGCTGTTACTGGTGCTCGATATCGCGACAGGATGTTCTTTCTGTCGTTGCATTATGTGACCACATGCCGTACATCCCGTGAAACAACTCTATTTCCGCAAGAGACATTTCATGGTCGTGTAGTCTCTCGTTTCGGTAATTAGAACTGGTCCCCTATGGCGGTATGGGGTTGTTTGACAACCACTCATAAATTTGGTTTTTCATTGGGCGCCATTTATGTAAAACTTCAATGTCGCAAATACTAGCAGTCATCGCAAGGAACTACGGCGATGTTTGAATTCGGGATACAGGGATAATTCACTTTAGTTCGGTTATAGAATTTCGGATCCATTTTAAAGTTTACACCAAACAAGGCGATACTATAGACATCTCTATAAGGGTAGTGCTGCAGGGCGTTGAGAGCCAGGTCCTTGCTTCTACAGCTTCTACTCATGTTGCGCGAGCTATTGATCTCTCCCGAGTGGAACCTACATGACCTACAAATTAATGCCGACTCCGAACGCCCAAGTTTGAGAAGCTTCTTCTAGACATTAGAACCCTTTGAGCATTATCAGGGACCGAAAAGAAATGGGGCCGTAAAAAATTGTTTGGTCGTATCGGGAATCGAACCCAGTCAGCGAAGTTCAGTTGCATAGGACTCGACGTACATACCCACAACGCGACGGCCTCTACCTGTCCCGTCAACACGGAAGCTAATACATTCACCATTTGGCCAAGATCGTTGTTTTGTCAGAGTATTTCGGGATGGTCACACAATTAATTCCTCCACGTCACTGCAGAAATGTTGTAGCGGACGAAAGACTAGACGTGGCAGGCTCCTTTGGAGAGATCCGACTTAGTCTCCTTCTTGAAGACCGTGGGTAATTTAATTTGCCAAATAAATTGAGTCAATGCATCCGGCTCGAAAAAATTATACTGCACGTGGCAAAAGGGCTGTAAGCGTTGACACAGTAGGTACGCTGGATAGGCTCTAATAGACATTGTGCAGTAAAATTCTATGGATCTAATATTTCAGTCGTCGAGGATGTTTTCGTCATCCCAAATTTTACAAATGCATCGTGCATGATTCCGACCAGAAAATCACCACCGGCCTTGAAGAGCCTGCGTTTTTGATTTTATTCAACTTTTTGGTGGCTGTTGCGAGTTTCTTAAGGCTTTTGATCCAATAGGGTAGGGATTTCTCGGTGCTCTTTCACACTCGCCTTTTTAAATACATTCATTATTTCCTGCAGGAAGATAACAAGATTTAAAAGGTTCATATTTTTCCCTTTTCCGTAGATTCTTCGTCATCCTTGAAGTGGGAGGTTGCCAGACATCTTTTCTTTGGGTGTAGAGATGCATTATGGTCGGCCTTGGCTACATATGAAGTATATAAGTGTCACGTCATGCACAATGGTAAGTATTCAGAGGAGTTTGAGGTCCAAAGTGGAGTTCGTCAAGGGGGCATACTGTCACCACTATTGTTTCTGGTGGTAATCAGCGATGTACTCTGTGCACCACTGGCGGATGGGAATTATGGGATTTGATGGAATGTGACATCTTACCTTAAGCACCTAGACATCGCTGACGATACTTGTCTACCTTCGCATCAGATAATGGACTTTCAGTTGGTGGCCCACAATCTAGAAGCTGAGGTAACCAAGTGGGGCTCAAGATAAATACAGCGCAAACAAAAGCCTTTAGCATTTCTGACAACCGCACTCAACTAAATATTGCCGGACAGGAAGTCAAGAAAGTTAACAGCTTTCTATATTTAGGAAGTGTGGTCTCGGCTAATCGCAGGGCCACAGTACTGGCTGTGACCAGCAGAATCAAGAAGGCTAAAGCTGCGTTCGGAATCCTATTTACGATCTGGAAAAGCAATGTTATTAGCTTGAGAACCAAGCTGCGACTGGTCCAGCGTGCAATCTGTGCTTCTATATGGATGCAGTACGTGGAGAGTGGATACCATTACCACACGTAAGCTGCAATCTTTTCTAAGCAGATGTTTAAGAAACATACTTAGGGTATTTTGGCAGAACCCCATCTCTAACGAGCAGATGTCTCGAGATCTCCTATAAGAAGGAGAAAGTGGCAGTGGATTGTCAAAACCCTACGGAGTAAAGACAACTCCATTGCGAAGTACGCCATGCAATGGAATCCGCTTACCAAGCAGGCAGAACAGCGGGACGCTCTAGGCAAACGTGGAGCAGAACGGTTGAAGAAGGAATCGAGTTCTCTAGGAATGAGTTGGAGAGAGCTCAAACGCGATGCAGAAAAAAGAGATGGCGCGCAGCTTTTCGAACGTGGTTGACGCCTTATGCCTCCCAAGGGTTTCAAGGACATAAGTTAGTAAGTAGGGTTGTTCCCGCTACCTCTAGATAGTTACGTGGTTTCGTTGGAGTTTGTGTTGGTCGTTGGCTTACCGGAGAGCCTCTCACATAGTTATTCGTAATATAATAATAATATTTGTGCCGCGGCAGTCCGAGGCGGACCTGGGCCTAGCTTCTCAGCAACCACTCGTGTTGTGCGTGCTATTATTCTTTCACGAATGAAAGGGACCTACAGTTCTGTGCCGACTCCGAACGGCAAAGTTGGGAAGCTTTTTCTAGAAAGGAATACTCTTTGAGCATTGTCAGTGACTTGAAAGAGGAAGCCATGAATTATGAATGGATTGGGGATTCGAACCTGGCACCCTCTGCGTAGGAGTCGACGCACTAACCCACTACGCCACGGCGACTCACATAGTTAATCGTAGGGTCTGCCCATTTCCATGTGCTCAGGTGTCCAATATCAAATCTTTTGTTTAGACCGTCCGGTGATGGCCAGATTACTGTGACTTTTTTTTTAGCAAAACAATTTTAAGTCAAGTGGTTTCAGTCGAAATCGATCACCTACCATCTCGACCTAGCTCTTAAAATACTTCCCATACCAACCCACAATCTAGGCCATACCTCAACCCCTCTAGTCTCGGCAACGTAAACCTGATAAGCATCAGTCGCTCACCATCAAGCATATCGCCAACATGAAAATGAATTCGCAAGCAAATCGCCACCAACGTTGGCGGAATTAAATTCCCGAAATATAATTTTTCTTAAAGATACGCGGCGTTTGAATTGTTATGGCCCGCGGAATGGTCGCTTCTGCCACCTCATTAACGTATGTATGATGGTGCAAGTTATCTGAATGCGTAACATTAATTAATACGAACATTTTAGGGTCGTTTTCTTATCATTTCGATTTGCGTCGCCCATGTATGCGCGTACATTATTTTAAGCATTAATTATATGCCGAGTGGAAAGGAGCAGCGCAAGGTAATGGAAAAAAGCTGATATGACTTCGGAGTGACTGTGTGGAGGGAGGGGAGGGGGAAAAGGGAGCTGTGGAACGTTGACTGTGGATAATGTCAAGGATTTATTACTGAGGAAAGGCTTGTGCGGCTTAAACGAATTATTATTGCGGCAAGTTTTTGTGATTAAATTCAAAGGCGACGGCACCTATTTCTTTTCGCGGACGAAACCTGTTTATGCAAGAGGATACCTTTCAGGAAGCGGCGTATTAATCGAATTTATGCTTTACAGTACCTACTCTGCAGTGTACTCCTCTGATCTGAATTGTTTGTATATGCCAGCCATTCTTCGTATTGAGCGTGCTACAGAGTTCGTTTACTTTCATTTATACTTTCGTTTCGAATTGATAGCTTTGATATTGGCTGTGGTGGTGCCAACTGACCTACAATAGCAGTCCGTCTTCAAATAAAAACCTCATTTCTGCTGCAAATACAACCTGCCAGCATTCATTTCTAGAAATCCGGGGTATCTGTGGTTCAGATAACGCGCTATACTATTCGAGTCTCAATCGCGTTCACGACCCACTCTTTTGTGTCGCGGACGCGAACCAGGCTTGAGCGATTTTAATGATCTCTTAGGTAAGGAGCATAGGAGCAATACTGATTTTTCCTCAAATGGGATTGGTTCCTCTAACGAACGCCAACGTTAAAGAATTAAGCAGGAACCAATAATCACGAGATGATATGATAACAACAATGTGCAGTGAGAGTCATCGAAAAGGAGACAGCTGCATTGTAAGACATTGACATCAAAGCAATGCAACGGAGACTTTGAACGCAAGGCAGCAGAAAACCTATAATAATAATATGGTTGGCGCGACAGTCCGAGGTGGACCTGGGCCTAGTTTCTCATCAACCACTCGTGTTGTGCGTGCTTTTTATCTTTCACGAGTGGAAGGGACCTACAGTTTAATGCCCACTCCGAACGGCGAATTTGAGAAGCTTTTTTCTAGACAGGAACACTCTTTGAGCATTGTCAGTGACTCAAAAGAGGTGGGGCCGTGAATTATCAAAGGTGATGAATTTGGGTATCAAACCTGGCACCCTCTGCGTAGGAGTCGACGTACTTACCCTCTACGCCACGGCGACCACCAGCAGAAAACTTGGCGGTTCAAAAAGTCCTGACGCTAGAGAGTTGGGAATAAAACGCAGTGGTTTTAATTGCATTACTATGAGTTGAACACGAGGACGCGCAAGTATGGTAGAGACCCTGTACCCTAAGGGAAAACGGGATATAAGGAAAAGAAAATATTCTAGGTGTTACAATAGGCCTTCGAATAGGCCTTCGAGCAGTCAGCCACCTTGAATGATAATGATTAGCTGTGTAAAGAGTAAAGGGTTTTTCCCTGAAACATTGGGAAACACAGCCCGCAAGACAACACATTCAAATATAGACTCAAGCTCATGGGAGGTGATGGATGAACGGAATAGCTCTGTAACCAGTTACTTACGCATCTACATACGTCCACAAACTGATAAGCATCTGGTGCATCGAACCATCGACCGTATTGATCACTTTGCGATCAACGTCAGACATTCCTTTCAGAATTCTTGATGTCCGAAACATCGTTAACATGAATAAGTTCCACTTTTGGGCATCAAGGGTAGCAAAACAACAATGGAATAGGGAAGAACACCGCGGTTTGACACCGGAAAGGAATTCAGACTTCTAAGACCCATTTTCAAAAACTCTTTGACTGCAGCTCCATGGTCAATGGCTCGAAGGAAGAATCAATTTGTTTGATTCGCTCTTAAACAGTCGTAACGAATGAACACCATCCGGACTACATCCGCATCTTTTGAATGGTAATATCTTTTCCTCAAAAAGTTCTCATTAATAATATTAGTAGCGTGACGATTTTCTGGCCAATGCGTCGTTATTGAGAGGCCTTTCAAAGACCGCAGACTAATAATTTGACCCTCATAGACCACCCTACCTTTTTCTGGCGCTTTCTCTTTCAATCCAATTGACTGTTTCACAGTCCTCGCATTGCTTATAAACTCTGGGGACATTGAAGTTCTTTGGAAGCAGTGAAAGTTCTCTATCGACATCCTTCATAGTTTAAAGAATTTGGCAGATATATAAAACAAATGATCCTAGTTAGTCTCTATGTAGGTTAGGTTAGGTTATGGAAGGGGTGTGTGATGATGAAACATCACTTCCACTCGGAGGCCTTAGGGCCAGTGATGGGACTTGGGAAATGAAAAATGGTGGTAGATTACCAGAAAAAAAGTGGTAGAAATGACAAAAAAGGCTTAAGCTAAAATAACTTAGAATCAAAGTAACAATCATTTAAAAAAAGTAAATACAGTACGTTCTCGATTCGCGCAACTCCTCGCTTTTCGCAACAGCTATTTTTCAAATAGACAGATACTCGATGATTGCAACCACCCCCGTTTCTATTAGACAGCTAGTTGCGATAACCGGGAATGCACTGTAAATTAAAATCAGTTTATTGGTATATTGTCATCACATGTATAATATTTTAATATCATTGAATATGTTGTTCGGTTTTACATAACAACAATCTGAGAAGATGAATCTAGTCGCGTATTTAACTAGAGATAGGGATAAAAATCTTCCTCTTTTACCAAAAGTTATTTGCCTACTAAAGTCCTATGAATCCTTTTCTTTTCTCATTTTTTCTCATTTTAAGCTGCTTTTTTTCGTACTTACTTGCTTATTAGGTGATCAATGAGGGTTCCAAGCGTGGGCAATAGCTGCTTTCCATTGCTGACGGCCCTGGGCACGTTGCTTCCAGTAATCAAGACCAAGCTGTCCTGCGTCTGTGATGATTTTGTCGCCAACCTTGCTCTTCCTACATCAACATCTTGTTACAACTCGTACAATTCGCAGGTATGTCTTAAACTCATCCACTATTCTTTGCGGATCCGTAGCAGAGCTGCCGTCACTGTTCCGAAGAGCCTGGGTGCTTTTCCTAAAGCCAGTGGTGACTCTTGGCTTTTTTATAATAATATATAATATGGCGCGACAGTCCAAGGTGGACCTGGGCCTAGCTTCTCAGCAACCACGTATGTTGTGCGTGCTTTTGTTTTTTCACACGAGGACTTTTTTATAACATGCCCTGAATTTTCTGACTATCCCTAGACTTTTCGGTATCCTTGAGCTGGGAAGTTGCGAGGCATCATTTCTTCTAGCGTAGAAGAGTCTTCTCCTCCCATCTTCAAAGTCACTTCTCTTGCGCTGCACTTGTTTTCCGTTGGTTTTTTATTGGTGATCTAAATTTCGTTACGTTTTTGGTTTATAATCGCCATATTCATAGTTTTTGAGACATCCTCATTGGTAACATTTTTTTAAGTACATAACTAATTGCTTTAGAAAACTGCATTCAAGATTTTTTTGCGAACGCAGGCACATTTATGCTATACACTCACTTTTCACGCGGACTGTATATACCGAACAACTATAGGAATATGATGGGCGATGGGCAAAATTTGGTAGATTTAGAGTTAAGGTTGGTAGGTTTTTGAACATTTCAAAAAGTATAAGAAATAAGTGGTAGAAGTCCCATCACTGCTTAGGGCCCATTGTGAATCATGTGATTTGCTGGGTACACATTCTGTCACGTGATTAAACCACCCCGTGCTCTTAACGAATCTTTGAAGATCCGATGTAGCTGCATTCGCTAAGTCCGCAGTCTCTGTGAAGAAACATGGGCTCAGCGAAGCTAGGCGGCGATTCTGAAGAGCTGGACAGTGGCAAAGCAGATGTTGGATCGTTTCGGTTTCTTCCTCGTCATCGCAGCTCCAGCAGAGATCGCTGGATTCCGTATTCCACTTTCGGAGCATTGCTCAGATGAGTACTGAAAATGAGACTCCTGATCGCGAACAAGTAACAATTAACCCACGCTACCATATGTGATCTTGCCATCGATCTTCTTCTTCTTTGTCTGCATCTGGAGTGAAAACATATATGTAAGTCTCAACTTGTATTCTTTGAAACAACACAGTCGGCCCCCATTCACTAAGGGAACATTTTTTACTGACAAGCTGTTTGAATGGATCACAAAAAATTAAAGTAAAGCGATAATTGATACCAATTCTAACTTCGGACATCGTCCAGGATCGAACAAGGAGTCTCGGGTGTCATCTGAAAGACAAGAAAAAAATGGGTATTCTTCTCCTTCTTCTTCTTCTTCTGGTGGCGCTACAGTCCGAGGTGGACCTGGGCCTCAACCAGAAAGACTCTCCAGACGGCACGATCTTTAGCCAGCAGTCGATTGAGGTCCTTCTCCACCTGGGTGCGTCATCGGTTCCGTGGGCGTCCTCTATTGCGTTGTCCCACTGGTTCGGAGTCGAAGACTCTTCGGGCTGGAGCGGTGTTGTCCATGCGCTCTACATAGCGATCTTAGGCGTTGATTCTGCAGACGCCTGCTTAGGCTCATGTCACTTTACAGCCCGTACAGTTCATGGTCTAATCTTCTCCTCTAAAAACCTTCCAAGCAAACAGGACAAAATATCGAACACAGAACTATTCTCCCGATAAGACTAAGGGCCCCTTCATCTCCATTTGATATAATGTAAGTAATAATGAAAGCTGGACGCTAAGCTAAATAGAGCTGATTCTTGGTGCGTTCCATCTGCGAGGAAGGCGAATGGAGGCGAAGAGACAACCGCAAACTCTACAAGCTGCTCTACAATGCTCCTGGTCCCAGAAGGATAGGAAGACCGAACCTCCGGTATAAAGATAAAGTAATCGCGGATGCAAGACAGCTATTCTGGAGGACAGGAAGCAGTGTGCCCAGGACCGTCAACGGTGGAAGGCAACGATATCTCAGGCTCGGACCCTCCAAGGGCCGTATGGCGGATAAGTGAGTAAGTTTAACAGTCGAAACGAATGAACACCAACAGTCCAGAAAACTCGATGTGAACGAGGCAGTGTAGTTGATAGCCGGACTACATCCACATTTTATTAAAACTCGTAGAGTTCACGGTAATGTATTTTCCTTAAAAAATTCGCATTTATAATATTAGTATCATGCCGATTTTCTGGCCAAGGCGTCGTTATCGAGAGACATTTAAAAGACCGCACATTTATAATTTTGGCCACGTAGACCACTTTACCTATAACTGTTGACTGTTTACAGTCCTCGCATTGCTTATAAACTATTGGGACATTGAAGACCTCTGGAAGAAGCAAAACAAATGATCCTAGTTAGTCCCTATGTAGGTTATGTTAGGATATGGAAGTGGAGGAAAAAACTCACTTCTACTAGGAGGCCTTAGGGCCCATTGTGAATTCTGTAATTTGCGTAGTACACATTCTGTTAATCTATCCTGTCATGTGATGGCTTTAACCACTCTTTACGAATCTTAGAAGATATGTCTGCATTAGCTAAGTCCGCAGTCCCTGTGAAGAATATTGGGCACAGCGAAGCTAGGCACCGATTCAGAAGAGATGGGCAGTTGCAAAGCAGATGTTGGATCGTATCAGTCTCTTCCTCGTATCGGACTCCTAATTAAGTTTTCGGATGATGGTGATGACGAATAAGTAACACTCAACCCAGGCTACCATATGCGACCTTGCAATTAACAAATAGCAGATATTCTTCTTCTTTATCTGCCTATATAGCCTGGAGTGAGAACATATATGTAAGTCTCAACTTGTATTCGCTGAAACCACACAGTAGGAACATTTCTTTTTGACAAGCGATATTAATGGACCACAAAAAATGAAAGTAAAGCGATAATTGACACCAATTCTAATTTCGGACATCGTCCTTTAAGAACAAGGAGTCTCAGATGTCTTCGATCAGACATGAAAGACAAGAAACAAATGGGTATTCTTCTTCTTCTTCTTCCTCTTCTTCTTCTTCCTCTTCTTCTTCTTCTTCCTCTTCTTCTTCTTCTTCCTCTTCTTCTTCTTCTTCCTCTTCTTCTTCTTCTCCCTCTTCTTCTTCTGGTGGCGCTACAGTCCAGGGTGGACCTGGGCCTCAACCAGTAAGCCTCTCCAGCCGTTACAATCTTTAGCCAGCTGTCTCCAACTGCGCACACCAAGTTGATTAAGGTCCTTCTCCACCTGGGTGCGTCATCGGTTCCGTGGGCGTCGTCTATTGCGTCCGGATATCGGATTCGAAGACTCTTCGGGCTGGGGCGGTGTTGACCATGCTCTCTACACGGCCCAGCCATCGAAGGCGTTGAATCCAGGCCGTACAGTTCGTGGTTGAAACTACTTCTCCAATGACCATCAACGCTGACAAGACCAAAGATTGAACGCAGAACTTTTCTCTCGAAAAGACCAAGTGGGGCAAAACGGGTATTACCTTATGCAAAAGGTCCGTGGTTCGATCTCGGACATAGCAACTCCTATTTTTAGGCCACCGTCATTTTTGAATCATTGTTTATCTGAAGAATATTCTGTTCCGTGTCACATACCACTGATCACATAGAGGCCAATACCACACACAAAGCAAGTGATATCTGTAGGCGGTAGGGTCTGGTCATTGATGAGCTGTAATGACCACAATTATATGACCTGTTAACAGTTCGCATAAAGATGTGCGAGTAGACATCTCGAAATATTCATTTTAAACCACAATCAAAACGTTAAAGTTCTCTTTGAAAGAAATCATAGCAAAATACATATTTCAGCATAGTTCGCTGTTAACAACCGAACTTGACTGCCACTGGAAGATTTAGTTCCCGCATGTTTATCCACTAAAATCCGAATACCATTCGTAAATGCCGCGAAGGCTATGAGGACAATCAAACGGACAAGAACAAAACAAAAATTATAGGCTCAAGAATTTCAACAATAAAATTTAAAATTTATGAAATTATAAAAATATTTATTTTTTTTTTTTTCGTTTTTGTTTTGTTTCTACATCACATTTTGTAAAATATAACGAAATGAAAAAGAAAAAGCAGAGCAAAAAAAAAAAAAAGTATTTAATTCGTTAATCCGCATGCCGCGGTGTAAGTGTATTTGTATCTTTGTTTTCATAAATTCATATAAAAGATGAAAGCATAGATAAAATCTGAACGGCTTTATTTATAGACACCAGCACACAATAGGAGCGTCTCCAATACCGTGGACAAAACGAACGCTCAAAGTCATCGAAAGAGTCAATTTATCGAGGGCGAATTCAACCAGACACGGGTTAGCATGGCAGCATGGCGTTTTTCGTGTTGTTCGTATTTTTGTATCTTAATTATTTATTTTCCTTTATTTGCTTCTGCGGCGGTGGTATCTTGTTCGTTCTCTCAACTTTTTATTACTCCTTTCATATTTCGGCTTTTATTAATAACGCAAATGAATGGCTATTTAAATATTCTCAAGGTTGGTTTGAACAAATTAAGCGAATCTCGGACGACTCGTTAATGAGTAATTATTCAAATTTGTATCTGATAAGAGGCGCGCCAGAATGCGGAGGGGGGGACTCATATTTCAGAAGTTATGTGTCGCTGAATGCGGCGCGCTGATGGACGCACTGGACCGATGTAGAAGACGACATTCGATTTGTATGTGGCGAGAACTCCTTCAAAACATTGTTTCGTTATTTCACCCGCCCACGGAACGCACTTAAGCACCCGCGATAGGGGAGAGGAAACCTGTTGCGATAGATATGACAACGTGGACTAGGTGGCCATGTATCGGTGTGTCGGTGTATCTGCGTTCTTCACTAAAAGTGCCACGTTAATCGAAAATTTATCGTCTCAGGTTAAATGTTAGGCCGATAATTGCTTTATACTTTTATTTAAATGAACAAACTAGATCGTTATCATTAGGCAAAGTATTTTAATGTAAAATCTTAATAAAAGTTTGCGTAAATTTTCCTCTAAGAAATTTATATGCTCTCGGTTAAGTATGCTCAGCTCGGAGTCTGTGTGTTAACCTATGGCGACAAACGCTATTAGGTGAGTGATAAATTCAAGCGTCGTTCGTTCGCGTGGGAAAGATAAATTAAATTGATGAACTCGCTGATCAACGAACGAATGTAGCGTTGTCCTGAATAATTTCGATCTGTTTAAATCTGAACGTTAAGTGTGTCTTTGGAAAAGTTCATATATTTTATCTGTTGAATGCGATGCCATTGAAAAATGTTTCTAAAAATCTTTATAAATAGATAAAAAGGAAAAATGCATCAAAAAATCTCGCAATCATTATATAATCATTGAAGCATGTAGTTTAGATTTGTCTCTTGAGATGGAATGAATCAGGCACGACGCGGAGACATGTGAGATATTCAGAGACAGCGTTTTTGGCGGTTGTTTACGAACAAGGAATTCAAGAATAAAACGTGGTGGATCGCTAATGGAACCTAGCCTATGTACAAGGGGGGGCACAATTTTGAGGAGTGTCAGTACCGCTGGAGAAAGCTATGATCTGAGTTGGGCATTTCAGGGGATATTTCCTATATCTCCTATATCGCCATAGAGCCTCTACTAGTCCTATGCACCATCGTGTTCGATTTCTGACAATGTGCCTCAACTCTCTTCGACTTTTCGCCAATTGCCGCTCTGCACTCCCCACCATTCTGAGCCAAGTTTTCTTTGGACCGACAGGTCTTCAGCCATCTTTTGTGAGAGGGTTTCATTGCATAGCTAGGTTAGCTCTACACCTTTCACCCTTTCGTAGTGTGTGACCAATCCACTCCCACATTTGTATAGTGATGCCTATTGGTCGCATCGATACGGTGTCCCATGTAGGCATAAGCATCATCACCTAGCCTCTGTCAAGAATTCCTACCTCCATGTGGTGAAATCTGGACGTCAAGCACCTTCGCCCGAAGATATGATTACCAGCCCCCGTGGGAAGTCGTTGGCCAGTGCTAATGCACCAACTGGCACGCTTCACTCTCCACCGTTCTGAGCCAAGTTTGCTTTGGACCGACAGGTCTTCTGCCGTCTTGTGTTAAGGGGTTATATTGCATAACTTGGTTAGCTATACAGCTTTCACCCTATCGTAGTGTGTCTCCTGAATGGCGACGTATGAGCTGATTCACCAATTGGCCAACAGCGGCATTTGGACCTCTAGTCAGCAGAAGCTACCTGGTGCACACACATTTTTGAGAAGCTTGTGGTTGTTGGTCCATGCCCACCCAGGACCACCGAAAGTTCATATAAAACTTGGGTTTTATTCACCGTGGTCATAGGTGAAGGCCTTTATTTCTTTGCAGACGGCTTGAGACATTACTTTCATCAAAATTAGGAAGTGGAATACTTCAGTATTTATATGCACTTCAATGCATCACGTATGCTTACGAGCAAACCGGTTCGAATCCGTACGCTTTTATCTAGTTTTCAAATCTGGTCCAGTCACAATTTGCCGTTGGGATCAAATTAACGGCACTATCACTGGAGTGGTCTATCAGTGGTAGAAGTCTGACTAGGGGACCAATAGCTGTTGAATGCACTAGCAGCCCACTTACGTAACCTAACTTAACCCCGAAACCACGAGTAGACCTAACAAGGTTCTGCAAAAGATATGCACACTGCACAAAGTCAAACCTCACAAATCGGAAGCAGAAAATAAAAATGCAAACTTCAAATCGAACCACAAATAAAACCACAAATTTTGTTCAACCACTTTAGGAGAAAAGAATCAAAACCCAACCTAATACCAGGTCAAGCGATTGCCCGAAACTTCAACCACCGCAGCAACCGCATCAAAGAGCCACTTCACAAATTCAACGCAAATTCGTATTGGGTTCCCATAAAAACACAAAACAACAACAACAGCGGATACACAAGCGAACCGAATCCTCCTCTGCATGTGCACCTGAATTACGCCATTTGTCTTCTCTTTATTCGTGACCTCACATAAGTGTCTAAGCGAAGCCGCAAAGGAATACCTCGACAGGAGAGGGAGAACAACGAGAAAACAAAAAAAAAGAGAACGAAATGTATCTTGATTCTTATCAGCCGTCTGAATTCGTAAATTCGAAATAGATTTATGAATCAATATTAGTCGCTGCTGCGGCAAGGTGGACACAATGAAAGAGTCGCACAAAGAGAAGCCCGGGCCACTCCCACTTCCGGGTGAGAAGGTCGTGAAATTAAATGGTTCATTAAGCGCCCAATAACGAAAGCAGGAATGTCGATTCATACGAATATCATATTCAATTATTAGATATCGATCAGCGATTCATGAGGTCTCCTCTCATCATCGTGGAATGTGACCAGCAGCGGTGGTCAGTCGACAGATGTATGAGTAGCTGTGGAATAATCTTGGAATAACTTGCGATTTAATGAGAGGAAGGCGAATAAAGATTTTTATGGTATTTGATGCGATTATTTTGGAAACCACGTCAATGGATTTTTGAGAAAATGACGAATTAAATGTCTGTACGGAGATAGAGGGAGCTGATTGGGTGTTCCCGATGTATTCATCGGCAACGGTGGCGATCAATTTAAATTTGCATACGTTGAATATTTGCGTCATCCAGATCAGTCTTAAACTTGAAAGAAGTTATCACTCATAAAATTGTTATTTAAGTCGTCGTGTATGCAGTATGTTGGCCTCGACTCAGGTAATGTGAGACGCAATATAAGACGGCAAAGATGCATTGTTGCGCAAGCAAATGGACAAGAAGCAAAATGTGTCCAAGACTGGAGTTACGTGCCATGAGAGGACACTCTCGGAGGACATTTTTATAAGGATTTTTATAGGATGAGGGGTAAGCAATCAGGTAGTAGAGGCATGCATTTAATAGACTGATAGCACGTAGAAAAGTGTAAGTGAGACCTTATAATGAACAGGCTAAAGGATTATTGTCAGCGATGGAACTTACAAGTCAATCTAACAAAATCGAAATTTATGATATTCAAAGGCAGTTCTGGAAGACTTGCGAGGAACGATAACTGAACCTTCAACAGACAGGCAGTTGAAGTAGTTCAGGAGTATAAATATCTCGGTGTACCATTTATGCAGTCGATACTGAGAATTTGGAAAAGCCATTTCTACAGACTGCTAAACGGCGATGACACAAATACACCTGTCAGGCAGAAAGTCCCATTCAATATTTCTTAGAGAATTCCGCCCCCCCGACTTAGACGAGGTCAAGATAGCAATATCAAGACTGACGTCTAACAAAGCTGCCGGTGCGGACGGACTGTCCGCTGAAATCTTTAAGGCAGCTGGAGATGATCTGGTTGGGCGCATGCACCAGCTCATCTCTAAGATATGGTCGGAGGAAAGCTTGCCCGATGAGTGGAATCTCAGTATCGTTTGCCCGATCCACAAGAAAGGAGACCCCTTTGACTGCGCCAACTAATGAGGGATAAATCTCCTGAACATCGCCTATAAGATCCTCTCTGCCGTTTTGTGCACTCGCCTGAAGCCGATCTTAAATAACCTCATAGGTCCATATCAGTGTGGCTTCAGGCCAGGGAGTCCACCATCGATTAGATTTTCACACTACGCCAGATCCTGGAAAAGATCCAAGAGATGCAGATCGACACCCACCACCTATTCGTCGATTTCATAACAACGTGCATAGGGACGAGCTATACAACGCCATGTTTAGTTTTGACATTCCTGCCAAACTCGTCAGGCTGTTCAGGATGACGATGTAGAATTCTCGCTGCTCCATCAAGGTCGGCAGCGAACTCACCGAGACCTTCAATGTCAAAAAAGGACTTAGACAAGGCGACGCGCTGTCATACGATTTCTTCAACATCATCCTGGAGAAGATCGTGCAAGACTCACACGCCAACACTAGAGGCACGATCTTCCAGAAGTCCGTACAACTGCTAGCATACGCGGATGACATTGACGTGATTGGCAGAACACAGCGAGTCGTCAATGAGGCGTTTTCTGGCATTGAGGCGGAAGCGGCTAAAATGGGTCTAGCGGTGAATGAGAGCAAAACGAAGTACATGCTGTCATCAAGAAAGCACACACAACATCGACGTCTTGGACAGAGCGTCACAATGGGCAGTTATAACTTCGAGGTAGTCAAGGACTTCATCTACCTCGGCTCCGCAGTAAATAGTACAAACAACATCAGTACCAAGATCAAACGCAGAGTAACTCTTTCCAACCGCTGTTTTAATGGGCTCAAGAGGTAATTGAATAGTAGAGCCATCTCTCGAAGGACCAAGCTGACTTTATACAAGACCTTGATCATCCCAGTACTGCTGTACGGCGCGGATGTATGGACAGTCTCAAAAGTGGATGAGGAAGTCCTTGTTCTCTTCGAGAGAGAAAAGCTCTGCGTGCGATCTTTGGTCCTGTCCTCGTTGACGGTTTCTGGAGGAGAAGATTCAACCACGAACTGTACGGGCTGTATGGGATGACATGAGTCTAGTCAGGCGTCTTCGGATCCAACGCCTAAGATGGCTAGGCCATGTAGAGCGTATGGACACCAATGTTCCGGATCGTAGAGTCTTCAAATCTAACCCGGACGGAAAACGCAGTACAGGAAGACCTCGCCTTAGGGGGAGCGCACAAGTTGAGGGGACCTCAATCGGCTTGGAGTGTGCAACTCGAGACAGCTAGCTAATTACCGTACTAGGTTTAGAGGCTTATTAGTTAAGTAAGTAATTAAGTAATAATTCTTTGGTGGACGTTTACACAGTGCCCAGGATAGAAACTTAAAGGCGACAATAATAATAATAATATAATAATAATATGGGTGGCGCGACAGTCCGAGGTGGACCTGGGCCTAGCTTCTCAGCAACCACTTGTGTTGTGCGTGCTATTGTTCTCTCACGAGTGGAAGGGACCTACAGTTTAATTCCGACTCCGAACGGCCAAGTTTGAGAAGCTTTTTCTAGACAGGAAATACTGGAGCCGTGAATAATGATAGGCGGTAAATTCGGATATCGAACCTGGCACCCTCTGCGTAGGAGTCGACGCACTTACCCACTACGCAAAGGCGACAATAATCAAGCGTATTTATATTTCATTTCATTTCATTTATTTATTTTTAATATCTTTCGCTGTACTTCAAGAATCATATGTTCTTTTGCTAGTACAGGAACATTATAACACATAAAATATTATTTTGTGTGAAATGATTGAGATTAGTGATTTCAAGTTACTTCAATTATAATTTAAGAGTGTAGATTTCTGATTTTAAAATTTAATGTTATTAGAATACATATGTGTAGAGAAAGAGTTAAGACTGAAGTTACTAGGAATTATTTCAGTTCGAGCGGGAGAAATATGAGAAACAAGCGTTACAAAATTGTCTGTACTTGGTCTTAGACCGTACCTGTGAAGGTAGGTGATTCCATAAATGAACAGCATGAATGAAAAAGTGCCTACGTGACATTAAGCAGGTATGATTGGAGGGTTTCAAGGTAATATTACGACTTGATCGACAGAGGGTGATCCTTTCATATAAATATTTTGGCTGTTTCTTGTGAATAATTTTGAATGGTAATAAGCACGACCGGTAGCATAAGAATGCGTCCAGTTCGCATCCTAGAAGAATGCGACATTGTAAGGTGTTAAGGTTAAAAACATACCGTGCAGCCGCGTTAATTGCTTTTGTCAATTTTAGGGAGGAAGAATAATCACGGTCAGCCAACAACTCAGATCCATATGTCAAGATTGGCACTATGAGTGCTCTGGCAAGTTTTAATTTGATGTTCACAGGGAGAATGTATTTGCTGATTGATAAGCCTCTTAGGGATGTATACACCTTTGATACTACTACTACAGTTCACTATTGCACATTATTCCAAGGTTTTTGACACATGTAACATATTCAATTGCTGTCGATTTCAGTTCTATTAGCGGGAAATTTGACAAGGAAGGCGGTTGTTTCGAGAACGGGATGGCTTTGGTTTTGTTAGGGTTGAGCATTAGACCATTTTGTGTAGCCCAGTTTGCAATAGAGCCCAAATCCTCGTTTATTTTAGCAACTGAGTCATAAACCATACCAAGAGGAACTTAGGTAGATTGGACATCGTCTGCATAGATATGGAATTTACAATAAGATAAAACTAGTGGAAGGTCTTTGATAAACATTGAAAATAATAAAGGACCGAGAATGGAACCTTGAGGAACACCATAGCGTACGTCACAAAATGATGACAGTTTAGAGTTATGAAAAACTGCTTGGACTCGGTTAGTAAGATACGAGAGAATTAATTTATTAGTAGGATTACAGAAATTACTAATACAAAGTATTGTTGGGTCTACGCAGTCAAATGTTTTCGAGAAGTCGAGTAAGGTTAGTATGTTCATTTTGTCTTCGTCGATAGCTCTTCGAATATCGTCTCTTACTTTTAATAAGGCTGTGACACACTATGTCCTTTCCGGAAACCTGATTGCGGGGGGTTTAGAAGCTTGTTTCGCTCAATATAATCGTTGATGTTTCGGCTAACAATAGATTCAAACACTTTTGAAAGAAACGGAAGGATTGCAATGGGTCGGAATTCAGGTGGACTAGTTTTCTTTGGTTCTGGGATTATCTTAGCCTTCTTCCACAGTGTTGGGTAGCGGGACGTCATGATTATTGTGTTAATAATGTGCGTGATATGATGAACTATCACTGTAAGCAATATTTTAATGAAGTCAGGGTGGCTATAATCGAGGCCAAGGGATTTTGACTTGATGGCAAATACTGCACAACCGACTGTGTAGGAATCGACTCTTACGAGTTCAAAGGCATTTTCTCGAGTGTTGTTTAAAAGTATTGGAGGCATTCTTTCGGAGACTGCGGGACCAGTAGAAGCGAATCGAATATTTAAGATATCAGGGTTAATGTTATCGTCGTTTATCCTTTTCTTTGCTTTGCACAGTCCAATGTCGCGAACCTGTTTCCATAGGAAACTGGATATTGGTATACATTTTTCAGGAGATGGGTTTGTTTTATGGATGTGCCTTGTTTGCCTTGTTACCCTGGATACAGAGCTTAAAATCTGTCGAATGATGTAGACGCATTATCTCCGTCACTTCGTGTAATGTTCATCAACTCGACTTGGAGGTATGTTCTTGAGATTTGAACGAAATTTTGAAATTGACATTTCAGCTTAAAAAATAATTAAAATAAGGAAGTACAGTCCGAGATGTATCTAGGCCTTGACTGGATGGACTACTGGATGGCGCAGTTGATTGAGTGCCTGCCCCTGGTTAGCGTGGTCTCCAGTTCGAATCCCAGCGACAGCATAGTTAATACGCTTTTAACTGGTTTTCAAATCTGGTCCAGTCACCATTTGCCGTTGGGATCGAATCAACGGCGCTTTCACTGCAGTTGTCAATCAGTGGTAGTAGTCTGACTAGGGGTATCACAATGGACCAACATGGTCTAAGTGTGCTGGTGAATGCACTAGCAGCCGCCCTAACTAACCCAACCTAGACGTCTTTATTTCCTCAGATTGTTAAAGTTATGTACGAGGGGCATCTTTCTCAGCATTGATGGAGCTGGGTACGTGAGCGAGTAACTTTTTCCCCTCATTCCCACAGCTTCTACAGAAGTCTGCTCGTCGCATGATTTCCTACCTACCACTTTGTTTATTTCTCTCCTGTTTATTGAGAAGATAGTTATGGTCCTTTTACCAACTTAACCTAACCTAAGTGCTTGGACTGAAGAGATGAAGAAGTGACTCTTCCAAGCTCTCAAATCTCGAATAACGCTGATTCATTAAAGCTTAGCTTAGAAAAACCACCAGAAAATCTAAATGTATCAATTTATGAAACACATCTGTACAGGACTTGACAAGCGAAGGGCACAATGCCTGTGATTTCGTTAGCTACTCACTATCCTTCAGTCGAATTTAATTGTAAAATTTATGAGATACCGACAATTTCCGCCACAAATCAACGAAGTAGCTCACGAACCATTCCCACCTCGATTGAGAATGATGAACCAGTCTGTTCAGGCATCACGCTTAGCAAGTCCAACTTGACATTTGCTCAACGATGCACAACCAATCGTCAAAATTTCGATTCGAAAAAAAATGTCCCAAATAAATATATTTCTCGATTATCAGAAACTAAATGTATATTTCCCACAGGACTTAAGCGCCCAACTGTTGACCATTAAACTTCCAAGTGATACGTGCACACTCACGGCCAGCATGAGAGAACGTTTCCCAGCCGAATCCGCACGGTATCCAGGGAGAACAGAAATTTTATGAGAGATTTGCATAAATTTCCCGTGAAGGAAAGTGCGCCCAGATATGCGCCATAGGTAGGACGAAACTCGTATATGGAGCAATTAAAATCATCGAGACGACGAAAGGCATAAATCGTCTGTAATCGGAAATCAGAAGGCGAACAGGAAGACGAACGAAAAAAAAAGAATTAAAACAGAGCAGTGAACAGCGGCTGCAACGTAAGGCAGTGCACATCCATTGTTTTTGAGGGTTTTTTCTGTGCTCTGCAATTTATTATAGAGACAAGAGTAACATTTTAATATCACAGTGTGATCGAAATATGGTCAATGAAATTTGTGCCGGTGGTTCAGCTTAAAACAGTCTTGCGAAATGCTTGGGAATGATGGAGGACATGGTTTGTGTTGGCGCCTTATTCAGCGGGGAGTAATTATTTAATTTTACTTATTTTCTTTTTTTTGTTGGGTGGCGCTGTGGTTCGGGTCGGGCTTGGAACTATCTTTGGCAGCAGCAACTTGTCTTGTGCGTGATACAATAAGTGGGGGGGTAGGGATTGAGTCAGCGACTCGTGAGAGGTGGTGTCTTGAAAATGACAGTTCGTGTGTCGGGGATTGAACCATGGACGTTCTTTGGATTTGACCCAGTAAGTCATGGTGGTCATTAAATCTTAATAATAATTCGAATAGTCGTAGAGCTACGGTGGCTTGGGAAGTATGTTTAGGTCAATTTGGAGTGACAGTTGGTGCCTTCGTAAGATAGGTTAAGACTACTGGTTGGTAGCAATTACCCTTAGGCCAGAGTAGGTCCACTGTGTTATCACTTTTGTATTCAGCGCAACAGTTAGCGTTTTTGATAAAGCGATATAAATGCTACTTGGCCAGATTGTCTTACTTATTATCAGGCTGACGACCCATGCACGGTCCGAACCTGAGCGATAGCTGCTTTCCCTTGTTGACGGTCCTGGGCACGCTGCTTCCGGTCATCAAGACCAAGCTGTCTTGCATCTGCGATTACTTGGTCTTTGTACCTCATATTCGATCTTCCTCTACTTCTCGAACCAGGAGGCTCGGTTTCGGAGACCCTCTTATTTGGAACATTGTTGTCTATGCGCTCGATGTGGCCGAGGAAGTGCAGTCGATGGATCTTTGCCATCTGGACTACATCCACATCCTGGTACAGCTCGTAGAGTTCGCGGTTGTGTCTTCTCCTCCATTCGCCTTCCTCGCAGACGGGACCTTATATCCGACGTAGAATTTTTCTTTCGAAGGCACCAAGTATCAGCTCCGCGGTTTTGCTTATTGTCCAGCTTTCGGCTCCATATAGCAGGACTAGCAAAATAAGGCTTGTGTAGAGCATGGCCTTAGTCCTTCGAGTCAGGAGTTTTGCCGCCAGTTGTTTTGACAAACCGAAGTAACACCGGTTGCGGTTCGGTTCTACGTTGGATCTCCACAGTGATGTCGTTTGTGGAGTTTACGTTTGCCCCGACATAGGGAAACGCGACATTACTTACTACATCGAAATTGTAGCAGTCGATTGTGATTTTGTCCTAGGTGATGAGTGACTCATAGTTTTTTGATCAACTTTTACCCTCGTTGACCTTAAGATCAGCTCGCTTCGCCTCTTCTTCAATTGCCCTAAATGCTTCCACTACGGCGCGTTGTAGACGCGCGACGACAGATTCTTAAAATGGCAGGCATTTAATTGACTACTCCTACTAGAGAAGGTAAAGTTGCAATTTCACAGAAGATACACAATAGTGCCCAATAGTCTTTGTAATAAAGGCCTAATCTGGAAGCGTGAGTTCCGCTGGCAGAGAGTCCGGTTAAACGGCGATAAAAGTTCGAAGATTCTAGCCACTCATTCTGATGAGACTGCGTGACCCTTTTGAGTCAAGAGTAGACACCTCAATGAATGTCATAGTGTCCCGCCACCCACATGAGTTGGATTCTAAAATAATTGGCCACCTCGTTCATGAAGAGGAGTGAATGTGACTGAAGTAATTAACACTACACTTTAGCACACAGACTCAAAAAACTGGTCCACTGTACGAACAGGAATGTTACCTACTTTTGCTGAAATTCCTTCTGGAAGACCAGCAGGTGTTTCTGTGATGAGGACCACCGAATAGCTGCCACCGGATCGGACCAAAGGCTGAACAGTGGCTCTAGAGAGAGAGTGCTCTAGAGTGTCGTCATATTCTCCGCAGGCGTCGCTGAGGGTTTCATCGCTCAAGCCAAGCACATTTAGGAGTTTGGCGAAGGTGTAGTGACCCGTAGTACGACCGTAAGTCGTCTATTAAGAGTTAACAAGAATGCCGCTGATTTCTTAAAGTACCGCCAGGCTTGGTCTGTCAATATGCTGGAGAGCCAGACCACCTCTGGTTGTGCTCTCGAGAGCTACAACCATCGATAGAAGCCCTAACCAAAGACGCAGGTAGTCCCAGTGCAGGTTTGGGTCCTGAGGCTCTGTCGTATGATTTTTTTCTAGCGAAGTCATCGGCGATATCTTTCCCGCGATCGGTGACTACCCAGATAAGTCTTAGCGAAATCTGACTGCGGATCAAATTCAGAGAAGACTTGCTATCGTGGAAGTGGTTAAAGGGTTGCGCAAGGCCCTAAGAACAACTTGGCTATCGCTACAGATACAAATACATCGCCATACCATCCAGCTGTTCTTCACAAATACTTCGTGGCCATTAGGACCTCAAAGATTTCCGCTTGGAATACTGGCGCTAGTTCACCTTATGAGGTGTGCAATCGAGTGTTGTCGCACTCCACGAATGAGACACCCTTCACTTGGGCTTAGAGCCCAACCGTAAAGATTCGACTACATTCCTTTCCTGGGTAAGATTCTCGCCAGAGCCAATTTTGAGTGCCTCAGTTGAAGTACTGGTATCCATACGTCAGACGGCAGATCCGTAAGACTGTGGTCAAAGGAAGCGCGATGCGAAGTTGAGTGATACCAAGTGATACTTATTTTTAGGAAGTTCACCCCATGATGTGGATATGGTGAGGGGAGATTCAGCAGTCCATCAAGAGAAGGGTTTCTATGCAGAGATAGACCGTTCTTTGAAGCTTGGTGAAAGCAGGAATTAGGTATTTTTGCGATAGCTTATGCCACCAAAGGACTGGTGCATAGGAGAGGGCTATGAGTCTAGATCTGGGAGGTTCTTCTCGCTGATAAGCCCCAGGTCAGGATTTGATGATTGACTCTGAGATTTGATCGCTGCCTGGCTGTGATGACGACGACAGAGGTTCCTTGGGACACCTCAATGATTTGGTACCGGGAAGGACAGTTGAATACAAGGCCGTGAAAATTCGCAGATGACCGTCCAGTATCTGATGCTTAGACTTGCAGTATGATATGGTGATGCCAGTAGTGAAATTCTTCTCGAAAAGGAGCATAGTTACAATGAGGTGGATAGCTTCGGGCACGGGTCGGTATCTGCTAAGGATAATAGAGTCTCCCGAGCTCCTCAATTTTACTTACATTGGTTAGTTTAGGATACGTAGGAGTGGATCCCTGAAGAAAGCAGTCACACTTAGGGCAAAGTACGTCCATTATGACACCACGCGGACTGATTTCTGATCTTATTGGAAACAGTTGGTCCTTTTGACGAAGCGGTTTAGCTGGCTAATGCTGATAGGCACCTAGGTGTATTTATTTATTTATTTATTAGATAGCTACAATACAATTAAAATTGTAGAGTAGTTTTTGTAGCCAGAGCATCAAGGGGCCATAGGCTGTACCTATCATTTGATACAGCCCTACAAGATAAGAGGAGGTGATTTGTGGTTGCTACCTCCTCTTCATCGATGCAGCTTCTGTAGAAGCCATTGCATGGGCCAGCCGTACTGCAAGTATGAATGCCAATTGGGCAGTGACTGCCACGAGCGTAGTAAATGAAAGTCTGCTTAGACTTAAGATGTCGGCCATATTGCCTTTGTTTTAAGGCAGTTGGTGCCTTCAAGCCATTTATGATTGGTAGTTTTGACTGTGTACATCTTAGGGAGATGGGAAGCTGTAGCGATCGGGTTCATCGGCTTTGCAAATGCCCGGTATGTCACAACGTCCCGGCCGTCACATGAGGTTTACTTGAAATGCTCAGCTATCTCGTAAATAGGTCTTTTTAAGCAAATAAGGGGTGTTTTTGTATTGAACATGTCATTGTCCAAGGCCTTATATGGGGCCTTCCAAACAAATTGTGATATCCCTCATTGATATTACTAGGGCCAGGACAGCGACTCTTTTATCGCAATGGTTTCTGTCTTGAAGACGGTACGTTGATCCGGAAGCTTCAAGGATTGCAATAATAAGGTCTTTAGAGTAGACCCACCCCTTCGTCCGTCTGCGATCCGCTTGTGTAGATACACATGGGATCAGTCATGTCAGCGTCTGGTTGTCAGACGTCTACTCCAATCCTAAAGGAACGCTGGTGGGGAATTGCTTCGCGAAGATTCTGCCAGTTAAGTCTAGAGGATATTAACGAGTATGTTCAATGCTGTAGATAGGATTGTTCTTAAAGCTTCGCCGATACAAAGGCACTACATCCGCTGCACCCTAACAAGCAGCTTGCAGTTGTCGTTCTTGTCGAGCTCTGTTCGCCAAATCGCGACTTTATAGAGATATGAAAAGCTGCGGAATAATGTCCTTGACAAGTAGTCGCTTTGCACCTTATTGCCTTTTTACAGCCTTATATAGACGTGGAGGCCTATTTAACACGGTCCTGGATGCTGGGTTTCTACCTTAAGTTCGTGTCGAGAATAACTAGGTCATTTGGTGCACTGCTGGCCTTGGGGCCGTGGCTGAGTTAGGACAACGTGTTGGGCCCATTGTGCCCAGAATAAAACCGAAAAATGTCGCGCTGTTATCCAGCTTTAGAGGGATTCCACATATTGTGATGAGGAGGAATGACCCGGGTTATGTATTTCTTGGTAACGAGCTCTAACTGAGAGGATTGGACGTAACTTTTACCAGTCTCTAAATGTTTCATATTGCTGAAAATAAACTCATATCCATTTAATGAACCATTGCAAATAACTCAAAAAGAAACCAGCCACCACCTTTAACACAATTCAAGCTTTCGATTACAAGCTCCCCCCGCCAAATTGCCAAACCATGTCAGTAACCACATACATTCATGTGTGACTATTTTTTTGTGTTTTGCAACAATTTTCTCCATTATCCAGACACATTAATCCATCTGCGGCTAGTGTTTAAATAATCAACTGTGACAGATAATCTACTCAGAAGGCATATGTGATTAGGATTTATTTTTTATGTCTTCAATAATTTATTGTTCAGTTTCAAATAGAAATTGCGAAACATCCATCAGTGAATGGTGTGGCTACGTGTGTGCTGTTGAGCGAGAGTGAAAGAAAGAAACCGAACAAAAAAATAAATAAGATAAATGTCAAAGAAATTTGAATATTTTGGGGGCGAAACTCACTCAAAAACCGTGGGAATACTGACGGATTTAACTGAAATGCATTAGCATTTATTTTGCGAATTTCGTGGTTTTACTTTTTTTCTCATTTTTTTGTTGGCGTTTATTGTTACGGCTATTCTGTTGGGAGATGTGGAGATTGTGTTATACGATGGCAGAGAAGGTCGTAGATACTGAAGTAGCTAAATGAAGTATATACGAGTTGTCATGATTTGAATTGATGACTGAGATGATGATGCACTTTATTGTTTGATTGATGATACATATTGGATTGACCATTTTCATATACGCACTAGTTCGGGGAGACCATTTTGCAAAAAATGCAACTCATCGTTCCACAACCACCGTACACCCTCTGGCATATCACTTCGACACGAATCGACTTTTAGTCCACGGCACAGTGGCCGTTTTGATGGTCATTACAATTTTTTTTGATTTTTTGTGGGAAATGTTTGTTAATTTCAAGGCGTATTAGTTTCGGAACAAGAAGGATTGCTAAGACCTTCCTCTTGAAGTTCTACTTTGAAAGGGTGTGCAGATATCAATGCAAGAATTTCCTTGTCATTCTTGTGTCAAAATAAGGTGTAATTGAAGCTTATGAAAACTTAACTTAAATCGAAGAGTTGCAATAATCAAACACATATTTAAACACTTTAAAATGGCCTACGCAATATACTATTTAATGTGTAATAAAATAAAATGTATACATCATTTTTAGAGTTTAATTGGAAAATGTTGATTGTAGTTGCTTTGCAGATGATCGCTTGGAAACAGCTTTTTTCCCGTTTATTTTACATTTTACTTTGGAACTGGACTTTGGAACTGGACTTTGGAACTGGACTTTGGAACTAGCTGTACCCGGCGCGCGTTGCTACGCATTTTCGATTGTAACTCATCAATCATGTGACCGATCAATAAAATTGTGAATATTTACAAAGCTTTGCATGAAAAAAAAATTGGTACCAAAACCTTTTTCACGGAATTCTGAACAAAGTTGCTTAACAGATCAGTGATCTACCTCTTACCATTTAAGAGTCTATAAAGGACAAACAAACATTGATTTTTATATAAAGCTATCTCTATTTTTGGGGCCATACTTGCACACGAAAAAGAAAAGCTTGCTTTATTCCTTCTTCTAGCCTACAAGTAAATGGAGTCGATCTAGAGTTTAAAAATTCCGTGAAATACTTAGGTATTTACCTTGACAATAAACTGACATTTAACTTACATGTCAGACAGACTGTTAATAAAGTAAAAACCACAACGAAAATGCTTTACCATTCATTAACCGAAAATCTTCTTTATCTCTACGAAATAAAATAATAATATTGAAATTCATTTTTCAAGCAATACTTCTTTATGGCTGTCCAGTATGGGGAAAATCAGCAAGGGTCACCTAAATAACCTGCGAGTACCACAAAACAAAGTTCTAAAATTATTTTAAACCTAGCGTGGGATTATCCCACTTGTCAGCTTCACAAAAAAGCGGGTGTTGAACTGATATGTTAGAAAATAGAAAAACAAACGAATAAGTTTCTCAATTCCTGCGCTTTTGCCGTCAATCGCCTTTTCAATTCCCTATTTGAAAGAAATAGCAACTAAAGCTATCTAAACTATTATTTCCGTACTTATTTGCTCTTATATATATATTATTTATTTATTTAAAATTTATTTATCTATTCTTCTTGGTAGTTATTATTTATTTATTTACTTATTAGTACATTTATTTATTTATGTAATGAATTATTAACTATTTGTTTATTACTCTATTAACTTTTTTTTGCTTTTATTGATGGTTTTTTATCGTATTTTCCTTCAAAATCTTTGTCCATAAATTAAATATTTAATGTGTCTATACTTTTGCAATGTGGGTCGCTGTGGCGTAGTGGGTAAGTGCGTCGACTCCTACGCAGAAGGTTCCAGGTTCGATACCCGAATTTACCACTTTCCATAATTCACGACTCCACCTCTTTCGAGTCACTGACAATGGTCAAAGAGTATTCCTGGCCAGAAAAAGCTTCTCAACTTCGACGTTCGGAGTCGGCAATTAACTGTAGGTCCCTTTCACGCCTGAAAGACCAATAGCACGCACAAAGCGAGTGGTTGCTAGGCCCTGGCCCTCTACGGGCCACCCATATTATATTATACTCTTGCAATAATTTTTCAGAAGAAAGATATAAATCTATCAAATCTCTGTATCTTATGCTGTGCGATTACTACATCATGTAAAAATTTTAACACGAAATAAAGAAATCTATCTATCTATCTTTGCAATTGTATTGGATGGTGTAAAAAAAGTTCTAGAATAAAAGTCAAGACTTAAATTTCATCAAAAGACATTCAGTTAAAGATTGAAGTCATAATGAAGACAAGTAATATTGTAATAAGTAGTACTGGTTGACGCAAGGCCATATCCTCGGGTTTCTAAAAAAGTGGATGTGCTGGAGAAGGTAGAATTGAATAAGCATATGGCATTTGGGAGGTTCCCACTCTGTCAAATAAGACACGGAATCACTGATGATATATACTTCGAAGCGCTGTCGTTAATATAGTCTTTTTTGGAATAGTTTGCAGACGCCCGTAAGTTTAGCCTACGTTAAACTTCATAGAATTAGTCATTGTTAACCATTTATTTGAAATGAAAGTCATTTAAGCTAATTAAACAACTAGTAGGGAAACAGTTCAGAAGAACAAACGAAAAACGAGACAATGAGCCTAAGATTCCCCCGAAACTTAAGCAGATATGGTGTAATCACAAACACCTTCATGTTAAAAAAGGCCTTCTCAGTCCCCGACATGGATCCTGAAGAGAATAATTGAAAGGAACTCTTATGACTGCAATCGTCGTTAAATGTGATAATTCGTTGAAGAAAAATTATACTCCAATCATTTATAGGCTTCATCTCTAAATAGATTGAAGTTATAATAATAATAATATGGGTGGCGCGACAGTCCGAGGTGGACCTGGGCCTAGCTTCTCAGCAACCACTCGTGTTGTGCGTGCTATTGTTCTTTCACAAGTGGAAGGGACCTACAGTTTAATGCCGACTCCGAACGGCGAAGTTGAGAAGCTTTTTCTGGCCAGGAATACTCTTTGATTTGCATTGTCAGTGACTCGAAAGAGGTGGAGCCCTGAATTATGATAGGTTGTAAATTCGGGTATCGAACTTGGCACCCTCTGCGTAGGAGTCGACGCACTTACCCACTACGCCACGGCGACCACTTAAATAGATTGAAGTTGCTGTATAAATAAGGGTTATCCGAGAAAATGCATTTATTATAAGTAAAAATTAATAGAATATCTTTACTTGAGAGCGGTTAGGTAGTAATGGGACTTCTACTATTTAAGAGGTATTTCTACCACATTTTCCAACGTTGAAAAAGCAACCTTAACTCTAAGTGTACCACATTTTGCCCATTGCTCATCATATCCCTAGCATTGTTCTGATTATGTATTATTCGAGAAAAATGTATATATACCAAGAAGCTTATATAGGGTATAGAGAAGGTATATAGATCCAAGAAGCTTATACAATAAAGCAGATTTTTTTCCACAAAACACAGTGAATATTCAAGATCTTAATGTAGAGTGAATGAAATTTGTGGGCGAATGAAACATCTGATGATGACAATGTGCCTTAATAGAATTTATTTTGAATTATTAAAGATGGTACGGAAAACTATCCCCTAAATCCCTGCAATGTGTTGCATCAAATATGTTGCATATTTGTTGTTTACGGTACTTTGTTCTTTCGACTTAACCTAACATCTTTTACATAATAATTTAAGGTTAAGTCGAAAGACATAGAATACGTTTAAGCTTAGCTTAGAGTACCTGCCAAGGGTCAGTAAGCTAGAATAAATAAGTAACTAACAATCTTCGTCCTAGTTCTAGCATACAAGTTGTTATGAATTCCATAATAAAAATGAATTAAAATGAATGAATGACGTTACCTTGTTCTCAGCAAAAAGGATACCATGCAAGCGTGAATGGATAGAGACAATTGTTCAGGAAACGAGATCGACCTACAAAATGGTGCCGATAAAATAATAAGACGTGTTCTTAATTTTAGGTTTGTGTCGGGTTATTTTTTATTTTATTTTTGAAGTAATTTTTAAAGGTATATATTATTATACATGGGTGGCGCTACAATCCGAGTCGGCCCTGGGCCTAACTTCTCTGCAACCACTCGTGTCGTGCGTGCTATTTTTATTTCACGAGTGGAAGGGACCTACAGTTTAAAGCCGAATATAAACGGCTAACTTAAGAAGCTTTTTCTATACAGGAATACTCTTTGACCATTGTCAGTGACTCGAAAGAGGTGGAGCCGTGAAATATGAAAAGTGTTAAATTCAGGTATCGAACCTGGCATCCTCTGCGTAGGAGTCGATGCACATACCTACTACGCCACGGCGACCCACAAAGGTAGATATTGCATCAAAAAAATACAGCAAACAGACTTCAACGTTTTGGAATGGAATCTACTAAAGAAATTCTCGGTTATCCTATTGTTTTGTCCGTAACTTTACATATTCGTTCATATTCTTATATCATATATCACCTTCAAATAAATAAGTGAATTAACACGGAAACTTTTTGGTCTTTGCTAGCACTTTTCTACCACCTTTTTGCTGCTTATCTACAACCATTATTCATTTCACAAGTCCCATCACTGGTCAACAGACAGCTGTTATGGAGCGTGTGCCTTTTGTTCTGGGGGGCGCAAGAGCGAATAACTCGAAAACTGAGAGCGAAACCACTCAACCTCCGTGGAAATCTGAAATGAAGTATGACAGAGATAGCCGACTTCACAACTGATTGCCCCTAGTCCATCGACGAATTTAAGAGCCTTTTTGACAGTTATTCATGAATTTTTGGCGGTTATTCACGAAATAACGTAAATGCCGTTCTCTGATTGGTCAATTTGGTTTAAGAAAACGTTATAAAAAAAACAGTTGTCGAAAATTTTAAGGGGCAAGAGCCGTTGGTCGCCCTGGCGTAGTGGGTAAGTGCGTCGACCCCTACGCCGAGGGTGCCAGGTTCGATACCCGAATTTACCACGGCTCCAACTCTTTCGAGTCACTGACAATGCTCAAAGAGTGTTCCTGTCCAGAAAAAGCTTCTCAAATTCGCCTTTCGGAGTCGGCATTAAGCATGTGGTTTCTGAGAAAGCTAGGCCCAGGTCCACCTCGGATTGTCGCGCCACCCATATCATATTATTATTATTATAAGAGCGGTAGAAGTCGGGCATCTCTGTAATACTTCATTTCTAGGCCTATTGAGGTTTCAGTAAAAGTTCATCCGAACCTCGCGGTTTCGGTTCGGTGGAAACGTGGTATTAGACAGGTTTTTGGGTTTATAACAGAAGTGATACATATAAGCACTACATGGTGGTACACAATTTTGTTCAACAACTCCGAGCGTATGAAGCCAATTTTTAAAATTTGAAATTAATATTTCAGAACAAATCGTATAATCAAGGGCAAACTGACTTGCCCACTTTAGCAGTCTATGACGTCCTAAAATCTCCCATCTAGAGATGTTATAAAATTACTGAAGATAGTTCTAGATCAATGAGCAGGTGTGGACATATGACATGTCATTTCTCGTTTTCTACCTCAATTGAAATCAAAAAAATTTGAATAATTTGCAAACGACGACTTAAATTCAAAGAAATCTAACAACAATCACGTCATTTCACATTACATTTTCGAAAGTAATTCTGGCAATTTATTTATGACTCATATTTAACTTTTATCAGATCAATTGTTCACAACTGGAGCTATGAGCAACCAACAAAACATTAGTCTCTAACACTTCAATTTGTGAGAGACAAAAACAAAACCCCCTCACACAAATATGACACTTTCTGTACGAAACCCAGGTGTATCAAACTGTTTGAATTGTGTACATAAATTTAGTCGTCACATTTTAATTGCAATTTTTGAAGGACACACTGGAGTGGTGTTGCTGTCCGAAAACAAAAAATTAAACACGAGTGAAATGATTCAGTCAATAAACTTTATGGTGCCTAGCCTCAAATTGAATAACATTTCAATGGATAATGAAATCCATTTACTGAACTCAAATAAAGTACGATGTGAATATTTAGTGTATGCTAATTATTATAATTTTGACTTGCCACCGTAAAACTAAACGAATTTGTTTCTCATTTTTCATGTGCTATGCTCTCAATTTTTTTTTGTATTTTTTCTGAAATGTTTAAGTGGCTTAAACAAAATGTATTCAAGCACACCTGTTGAACTAAGGGAAGTAAAACGAACAAGACTTAAAAGAATAATACAATTAAATTCACAGCAAACACACACACACGCGTACACTCCACACCGAAAAGAACAAGCAATCGTCCATCTCAAAGACACGCAGACACAAAGCATGGCCATACATCCCCACTGGGTACAAGTTTGACAATAATTGTCTTGGACCATTTCTACTTAATAACCCGTCAGGAGAGTGAGAGAGGCCCCACATCCTTTGGACAAGTGACTTTTCTCATTTTGATGTATTGTCATGTTTGACACTTTTGACTTAAAACGAAAACAGAACAACACACACACACTCGTCTTCATCTCCTCTCCATGCGATCCCTTTGGCCTGGGCTGTACAATTACGATGACAGGTGTCATCTTGGAACATACGAATTGAGTTCTGAAAGCATGTGCCAAACTCATTTCGATGTGACTATTTCCTTCCAAGCTGTGTGTGTGTGTGTGTGCTTTGAATTTGACATGCATGCCGATGGCATGTTCCTGAAATATAAATAAAATTCACAAAAATAAAACCAGCTATGTTTAGACACGGTGGCGTACGAGACAAAAGCCCTCAATTTAGATACAAATTGGTATCGTTTAGTTTTGTGATGTTTCCTGTTTCCCCATCATTTAATTGTTGTGTTTTTTTTTTCATTCTTCTAAACTTTGTTGACCCTCGACAGAAAAATGCATTTAAACACGGGGAAAAAAATGTCAAGGATATGACAGAGAGAGAGAGAGAGCGACTCTTTTAAGATTGGCTAAATTGTCATATAATGATTAATAATGACAACCGAATGGAATGCTGGTGATTCGAAAACTAAAGTCGATATTGACGAGGGAACGGGTAGATGGCGATGGTAATCGATATGACTACGGTCGTTAATCGATACTTAGATGGGTCACCAGTTGCGAGGGTGTCTTAAATCCATAAGAGAGGGCAAGGGAAGTCCGATTTTTTACAAGATCTTAAAATGTCTGCATCGCAAAAAATATATCCTAATATTGCAAAGCTGAAGACATTGTTTGATGGAATCCGCTAATGAGGAACTACTGGTTCGAATTCAAATTTATGTTCGATAGTTTATTTATCGAGGAAGGCTTAAGGCCTTATAACATCATGCTGCGAGCAATAGGGGCGAAACATCAATGAAGAATGTTGCAAGAACAGGCAAAAATATTCCCTTTTGATAGTTTCCGTTGCGTGCCTTACGTAAATGGTAAGAGTTACGCAAAAATCATGTATAATGGAATTGCTCCCCTTTAGAAGTTCTAAAAGAACGTCCCCGACAGAATATGTCTATCTCTTAAAATGGACTCACTATAACGTCCCCGACAGTAAATGTCTATCTTTTAAGATTGACTCACCTTAAACTTTTTATGGTAATCAAATTGGTTCGAATGTAATATTTATATATTTATACAACCACAATAACTGACATTCAGACGGAAGAATTGGCGGGGGGAACAGCTAGTTTAATACAAACAGAAAACCTCAAGTTCATCTCAAATTTGCCTCATCAAACGAGTCAACAATTTGAAAACAAAACAAAAAATTAAATACCATTGCTCATTATTTTTGTTTAATGAACATCATAAAAATTAAAACGACAATTTTATTGAATTAACGAAGAAAACAAAAATCACTTTAAGCAGAGCATTACTCTTTGGAATGTTGTTGTTAAATTGGATTAGTTGAAGCACACGTTATAATTTGTTGTCTATATATTTTCCTCTTCCTTAATTAAATTAAATTTATTTTATATTCACAGACATCTAAGAACGTTGATAAAAATCAAATTAAATTTCGTTTTCACATTTTATATGTTTTGACATTTCTCAAATTCCATCATAAGAAATTTAAAATTTATAATCAACACTATGCTTCTCGGGGGAAAAATTAAAAAAAACTCATTTCTCTGTCACCAAAGTCAAAGTCAGACAAAAAACAAATAAAATTCATTAAAAATCTAGGAACTGAAAATGTTGAAAAGAATGCCACCACTTAATGAGATAAATAATGTCACCCACAACAATAGATTAGCATACGAACCTTTTTCAAATAATCTCAGCTACTATCCATTAAAATTGTTTACGAGATGGAGCCCGTCTCAAAATTATGATTGATCACTTTTACTGCAGAGAATCACATACGAAACAAAACAATGTTCTAAACGCAATACCGTCGGCACTTTGGTGATTCCAAAAATAGAAAAAAAAAACAAAAACATCAAATAACTGCATTAAATTATCCTCAAAACGTTGCAAAACTCATCATTCCGGAACGGATGTAAAATTCATGATCCTTGCAAGCCCGACATAAAATCTTTTCACCCGTTCTACGCCAAAACTAAATTGATTCTCGCACTTTATTGACACTTAACTGTTTTCTTTTTTTTTATGTATGATCTTATGTAAAATGCAAAAAAAAAATATCTAGACAAAGTAAAAGTCAAGTGAAAAACTGTTTTTATTTTTTATATCTCAACAAACAAAAATATATATATAGATATACAATATAAGCTCAAGAACATAATTCGTAACAATAAAATGTTTTCATCCCGATAGAAGATAGAAGGAATTTACAATAGACTGTGCATTAGCAACGGACAAGTAGTTAAAAAAGTCACCACCTAGTCATCCTTATTTGGATATAAAAAAATACTAAAATTCCCTCTTTGCGAAAATACCAAAATATCCTGAAACTGCAAAAGATACACTTAACCAGTGATACTAGGAGAGAGAGCGCGCCGTAGTCACAGTTGCTTATTGAGTACTTTGAATGGAATTCTATTTGCACACAAAAACACACGCACACTACTTCATCGTTATGAAACACACACATTCAGAGAGCGCGAGAATGAGAGAGCGAGAGCAGACCAAAAGATACTATCATCATTTCTACCCCCAAAAGATACTCCATGGTTGTTGGGTTTTTGTATGTTTTTTCTCCTCAATTGGGGGTAGATAGATAGTTCAACATTTTTAGGGGGTTACCTTCATGTCGCGAGCAAGGGGTACCTATTCATTGTAAGGCAATACACACGTGAATCAAGTCAGAAAAAAAAAATTTTATTCAGTCCTTTCCTGAGGGGGTCGGGGGGATGGGGTGTTTCGGGCGCCCAGAATTGGAGGATGAGAACGTCTACAATAATGTTCCAGCAGAGCTTACTAGAGCGCATTCGTACTCGAGACGACGACATACACTCTTTTCTTTTTTTTTCTCCTTTTTTTTTGAGTGATTGTCGAGAACGGATACTGTATCTATATGTACATACACCACGTATACAAAACTCTTAAACGGAACAAAAACAAAAACACGTTGAACACACAGTTACACACAGCAGCAGTAGCAGTAGCGACCTGATCGGAGGAAATCAAAGGACGCGCGTTCGCATTTCAACGAGGACACACGACGACACAAAGCGCCGAGAATTCTCATTCTCTCTCCAACCGTACTTTGTACACAACTAACTCAAGCGCGCGCAAGTCTCGTTGCTCTTCTCATATAGCTGCTGCTGCCCAAGGATTTTCTTTCATTTTTTTCCCTCTTTTCTGCAAGAAGGCAACAGAAGACAAAAAAAAAAAAAAACGACAACAACCACCTTAGATGTGGGGAGTCCAACAACAACAGAAGTTATCAATATGGGGGCGGAATGTTCGCTGCTCGCTTGTAAGCTTTGTCGGCAAATTGCATTGCTGTTCATCGCCTACGACAGTCCCTTAGGCTGTCCGTAACAGGTAAGCCGTGCGACCAAGTCGAAATTCTATCCCTTGAGGTGCAAAACTCCCATGGAGTGGATGTAAAAAGTGCAATCGCAGGGCGAAAAGTACTCCACGGCAAATGTTCGAATGAGCATCCACTGGTTACATATCAATTCAGTTAAATAACCGAACCAAAACAAGTTGCTGTCGCCTACAATTTGTTTTCGAAGTTCCTCCACTTAAGAGAACCTTCTTATACAAGAGAGTGTGGTGAGTTTCCCTGCCGCAGTATAAGAGTTCAATTCGAACATCGGATATCCTCTCTCTCGCTCTCAACAGCATGTTCCTCTTTCACTTGAGCAATTCTTCTTGGTTCTTTTTCCCTCCCCAACGAGAAACGACAAACAAAACCAACAAGGCAGCAACCATCTCAAACACAATCAAAAGTATCGCTCACTTGTGTGTAAGTCGATCGGCTGGCTGGCTGGCAGTCAGTTTTCATATTCCTGAAAAAATTATGACAAGGTTAGGCGGAGCGAATACTTTTTTTTTTGTTGGTGTTCTTCCTTCGTTCACAGCACACTTCTCTCTCAAGTTATTGTTCCCTGGTGTACGCTGGCTGTGTGTGCGGGAGAATCGAGTCGACTCGACTCGACCCACGGCTATATACAACAGTCCATGGAAAAACTCAATTCCCCCCACAGTCAGGCACTTTCATATTTCATATCATTTTCCATCCCTCATTCGATAAGATAACACCGCCAGCGAACGAGTGCGAGTAGCGACGGCAAATGAATGAAGGAAAAAATATCAAAAATTTCTACTTGGGAGAATGATGAAGAATTTTGAGTGGCTGTTGTGTGTTGGTCTTCTGCAAACATAATAAACTGGGGTGGCACATTATGTGGCTATAAATTTATCACACAGGGGATTTATGACACACCTTGTGCGCAGCGTATACATACGCGTGTGTATATATGTGCTCACCGACGGGGCGGGGGGTTTTTGGTTTTTCTTTAATATTCAATGTGGGTGACTTTATGATTTGTCGAGTCTGTATATGACGGAAAAATTAATGATATTCAGTCGACGGAGGCGGAGTTTTAGGGCTGTGCTGTGTGATATCATCAAAAGGGGAAATGAATGAGATACAATTCTCGATGAAAATATTTTATTTATTTGATTTCCCTAAGATTACTGGACTCTTTCTACGCAAATATTTATTTCGTATTCATATGCTCGTGGTCTATAAAAACCGTGAGCTCATGTGTGTCGCTAGTTAAAAATTTAATTAAAAAAGGCCTTATCTTGTCCCACAACGAGGAATGGGAATTTGCGCCGGATAAATGGCAAACACATGCATGCATATATATTTAGGTGATTAGAGAAATCGTTTCGTTCGAAAACACAAGTCCCTGTATCAATGGATGAGGCTGAGTCGGAGTTTCAATCAGAATCGTCAATAAATATTTAGTGGCATTCAAATTAAATCAATGGAAATGGTTAATTAATTTGTTAGTTTTCTTTTTCCACGATGGGCTTCTAGTCTTCAGTAGCAGGACGTAATATGATATTTCTTCGGATATTAGGCCGAGCATAAAAACGTATTAAAATGGTTTTTGATTCAAATTGAAACAAACAAATACTAACAATTTGAATGAATACAAGACAATTGCTACATTGGAGCAAGTAGCAAGTGATGAGACCGTTACATCAGCAACTTTGAAATATCAAAAATAACCAAACAATTTCATTTTTGAAGGTATTCGGTATTTTTTCGCAAGTGAAGTCAAAAATGTATTTATTTAAATTAAGGTTACATTTTTTTTTTGTTTCAATTTGCATCTAAGTAACACTTTTGGTAATAAGTTCTTGGAACCGACATAGAATGCATGCCAGTTGTTATTGATTCAATTGAAAGTCTTGATCTCTTAGTTAAATGTTGTCCTATGCACTCCGATACATGTTCTTTTAATTAATTTTTGTTTTAATAATTCATGACGGACTTAGATTCTAGACAAAAATACTTAAAACTAGTTGGACGTACATCGTTACTACTTCTAACTTACTGGCCCTAGGCGGGCACTTTAAGCTAAATTTAATCTTATTCTATGTCTTTCGACCTAACCTATCAATGAATATATATGAAATAAATGAATATTTACAGGTACAGCTTGTTACTAAGAAAATTATGCAAAAAAACTTAATTACTCCGATACCAGTGACATCAAAAAGGTGCTTAATGAAATGTAGGTCTCTTCCTTTATCACTTTATTCACATACATGGACAAGAAAAATGCGCACAAACAATAGAACGTTCTTCTAGCATCTTTTCTGGGAGCGGCACTAGGTTGGTGCTGGTTTACCAAAAGGAACTAACCAAGGTGTTCCTGATTTTAAGCTCTTCGTGTCGCAGCGCTTCAAACGAAAATATTTCCTTCAGTAAGCCTTACCTGGGGCTAGTAGTGAATTGGTATGAATTCGAATTATTTAACCACTTGCAGTGTTTGAGTATATAATGATTTCGCAAATAAAAATTAATTAAAAAAACACGTGCAGGTAGAGTTCTTTTCTAGAACTTCCCTCTATTTCTTTAATAAGCTTGTGAGACTATTGGACTACACGCGTATTGTCAGAAAGCACTCGTGTTGTGTGTGCTATTGTTGTTTCACGAGAGGAAGGGACCTACGGTTTGACAATTTAATAAGCTTTTACTAGACAGTTATACTCTTTGAGCATTGTCAGTGACTCGAAGAAGGTGAGACCGTGCAAATTATTTTTGCTCGCATCGGGAACCGAACCAAGTCAACGTAGGCTAAAAGGCGGTCGACGCACCAACCCAACAACTCACTATTTCACGACTTATTAACTTTTCCAATAGCAGGGAGCAAGGCCAAAGACACTCATTGGACCAACTGCAAACATTCTTCGAACGACTTGAAGCATTGGCTGTTCAGTTCATTGAGAAGAGATGTAATTTTAGATTAAGGTAAAAAAAATCGTATAAGTTTGTACACTGGATTAAAAGTCTTAATGATATAAAATTAAAAAGCAGTCATAAAAGAAAGAGGCAAATGGTCCTTAAGAGTAGTTAGTTCAATCGAGCTAGTTGGGCATTGGATGAATAGTTGCACATCATCAGCATACATAAGAATCTTGCAGTGTTGCACTACATTAGGAAGCTCGTGCACATGAATTGAAAAAAGAACGGGCCAAAGTATAGACCATAGCGGAACACCAGTTGTCATCTGAGAACATCTGAGAAACATGATCTCCAACGAAAACAGTTGCTGTCTACAAGTAAGGTATGAATATACCAGTAGACCAGTTTCTTAGGTTAAGAAGAAAAATTAAGATTTCTTTAGAAAACAGGAGTGAATGGTAGTAAGACTGCATCGAAAAGGTTTATGAGAAATCGAGAAGAGTTTGTAGTGGTAAGTTCTTTCTTGTCAAAAGCATTACGAATCGCTTATGTCGGAAATCCAACTTATACGATGTATTCCGCAAGTCGTGAAGCAATTATGGAAGCAGTCCTTTTCGAAAAAAAAACCTTAGAAAGATAGGTCGAATTGATAATAATAATAATATGGGTGGCGCGACAGTCCGAGGCGGACCTGGGCCTAACTTCTCAGCAACCACTCGTGTTCTGCGTGCCATTGTTCTTTCACGCTTGGAAGGGACATACAGTTTAATGCCGACTCCGAACGGCGATGTTGAGAAGCTTTTTCTGGACAGGAATACTCTTTGATTTGCATTGTCAGTGACTCGAAAGAGGTGGAGCCGTGAATTATCAAAGGTGGTAAATTCGGGTATCGAACCTGGCACCCTCTGCGTAGGAGTCAACGCACTTACTTACTACGCCACGGGGATCCGCCGGTCGAATTACTATTACTCTTTTTTGGTATGGGCATTATCTTAGCTTTCTTCCATTCAAATTAGAAATACAGTCCAAACTCTATCTACACAAGCCTCGATTCGAGCAACTTCTCGATTACCAAAGTCGTAACACTTCTGGGGCCTATTTCACAGATCATACATCACATACATTTCATACAACATACACAACTGTCATACATCATACACATCATACAATTATCTGTTTCACAGATTCCACTGGATGTATTGTATGATAAAATCTTTGTTGCATGATGTATATTATTTTGACGTTTAATTTTGAATGACAAACTTCATTGCAAGCTAAATAGTGCCGTGAATTAAACCCAGACACCATATAAGTGGATTACAAGCAAACAAAAAACTAAATAATGGAGTTCCTGAATAATGAAGAAAAATATAATTTCGAAATTATTGAGATTACTTCAGCTATTATAAGACAATTTTTCCAGATAGTACATGATTTTTAATAAAAATTTCTTGACGAACTAGCATTCCTTGTTCCTACATGTCTAATTAAAAAAAAAAAAGATGAACAGTTATATCGACTATCATTTCTTATTAAAAAAAATAAAATTATCTAGAAAGATCATTTATTGCAACAAACTTTCTATTAGTTGCGTTAATCAATTTTGTAGAAGACGACGGGTAGGACGAAGAAATGACACTGTGAAAGGGCACATCGAATTATTCATTGAAAACTCGAATTATTCTCGTTAGCAGTTTTTTTTACTGTCTGAATTGTGAAACCTTTTAAATAAAGTATCCCAAATATGAAAGAAGTGACCTATAGGACAGGTGACATTGAATCTTTTTTTTTTTTTAAATATACTAGGTGAATCGCTTTTCTGTTTATTACGTTCGGGTAATGTTACATGTTATGTTCCTGTGACAGCATATTCAAGGAAAGGTAGCACGATGAAAATATAAAGTACATATTAATAAGGCGGATGGATCAGTAAGTCCTTAAGATTTAGTATATTCACAGTTGGAATAGACGTTGATACTCGAGCTTATCTTACATCAACAACAATGATTATTGCTATTCCTACAGGAATTAAAATTTTCAGTTGATTAGCAACTTTACATGGAACACAATTAGTTTATTCTCCTGCTATTATTTGAGCATTAGGATGAGCTACACTGAATGAAGCCGACTGCTGCGTTGGCTTTTACTATAAAAATATATCTGATATGTGTGTGAAATCTAAAGGAGTTCAACATAATACCGAAGTCATAGACACTTTTAGTATTCGAAAGGTTTCCAATTGAATAATATGTATAGGAATAGCTAGTTCCATGATAGACATTAAATGGCAAGTGTTTAAATTAAACTTGTTAAAATTGTATGTTCATGTGTATTGTTCATATCCGATTGATTTCGATTTTTAGATTTTAAAATTATTTTTTATTTGTGTTTGCGCTCACACTTAGTATTGTATAATAATTTAATCAAGTATTCTTTGTGAATCAATTTTCATTCAGGATGCTTTGTTTTCTAATATTATTTTTCATTCTTTGCATAATCCTACTAGCGATAGGACTCTTCTAGATCCTTCCGAACATGCATATTCAATATTCTGTTCTAGTCCTTTCTTTTATTTTTTTTTCGCCATTAATAACCGCGAACAATTTGATTTTGTTTTCAAATAACATTTTACATTTTGAATTTGCAATATTAAATGCAGTACCTACAGAAAACAGTATAAAATATAAATAATTTAAGTGGGCAATGGCGTTGCCGTCTGCCTGATTGACGTGCTAAAAAGTTTACAAATTAATTAATATACAATTTTATAAAATTTAAATGATTGAAAAGCATGACATATTTATATTTATTATTTATTTTTGATGTTTTTTTTTATATAAATTTCTTATAATATCCGTCTGTAAAAGAAAGCAGTCATTAACATTTTCAATATATATAGCAAAGAAAATGGTCCTTATAACTAAACGTATTATTAATTTATATTTTTTTTATAATTTTTTAATTTTTATTAATTTTTTTTAATAAGTAATAATTATTTATTTTAATAAAAGTAATCTCAAATTTTAGAAAATTTACAAATAATAGGGGCCTTAAGTGACTACCTTGAGGTACACCAGATTTTCACAAGGATGACTTTAATAAAAAAGTATCCAATTTGAAAATTGTGGACTCCGGGTATAATCGGACTATAGCGAAATGCCTAAGTAGTTGAATTACTTTTGTCTGTATCCCCACCAGAATCAACTAAAATACATTCTCGATTATCGCAATTAATCTAAGCTGAAGCAGTTGTAATTATCGAGATTCTATCTACCTTTTCAAATAGATGCGATTACTCAATTTAGTTTATCTGTTGCGAAAATCGAGGCCTTGCGTTAGTCGTGAACGTACTGTCTTACCTATAGAGACCGATTTGAAAGCCAAGTTGCCCTTCTCCATCAACGACATTCTGACAGACATGTTCCAAGTGACGCTTCTGAATAGTCCGAAAAAATGCTTCAACAACACTGTCAAATAATGTTTAGAGGCAATTGAGGTAGAAGTCTGCAACTCTATAACAGTTGTTTTCAGGTCCAAACACATGCTCACAAAATTTTAAACCAAATACATAACAAACCTGCTTAGGATCTCAGCTTGCTCTTGCCAATCAATTGAAACACCCATGACATAACCTGTTCATATGTAACCCCACCACCGCAAGCAGACGGCCCAACTCCATTGAATTTTTTCAGCAGTTTAGTAGGAAGTTCATGACCTCGTTAACAATCGTCTGTTCTTCATCGCTGTTTTACGTCCACTCAGTTCATCGCCCCGTGTCCCAATTGAAGGCGCGTATCTCAACATTGACGTTATCGTCTTAGAGTCGTACTCTGCTGATATTTTCACTTCATTTTACTCAATGAATCTGCTATCGGGCTTTTTGTTTACTAGCCCAATGAAATGTCCAGTTCATCTTAATTCAATGGAATTCTATTTTACTTCTTCTTGCTTCCTTTTGTTTAGTGGTTTGTTGTATATATGTTTGGTGAGTTTTTAATTCTTGTTTGGTTTTTTGTGTTGAATACGAAAGTCTTGTACTAACGAGAACTCTCAACAAAGGAGAATGACGATTAAAAACTTAATACACACGAGGAGTGGATTGCTTGTCTTCGAGTCAAATGAGAGAAATATGCAATATTGTTGCGCAATAACTGAAAATTAAATTTCAAAAGGTTGTGTTAGCTGAAGAGACATGGTGCTTGAAGTCCAGGTCCAGGCGCCATACAAAGAAGAAAATATAACTTAATGTTGAAGATTGGCTTTAGCCGTGTACAGTGCCGACAGGAACAGTCTTGGCCTAGTCAGTTTTAGAGCAGGAAAAAAATTGAATTTTTATTTAGACAATGCCCCCATTTATTCGTCTTTATCCAAGCTGAAAGCATGACTTCATCAAATTACGAAAATTGTAGCCGAAAATACTCACAAGCCAATCAGACGTTCGCAGCATCGGAGTATTTGGTTCATTGGAACAAGGAAAGTCGATAATTTCAAAGATTCTGAAGTCTGGTGTTGTAGAACCTGCAGTTATAGAGAGCTGTGTAGAACCCGAACGGAGTTGGCTAAATTTTTTCGGTCTTGTTATGACATCCGCGTTTATGGCCCGTTCAATGGTGGGATTCGAAGTGAAAATCGAACTTCGGCATTATGTTGCACTGCAGCATCTTCATATTCCTCAGAACAGCTTTATATCTCCATATACATAATTTCTGTGCCCGATTTTCATATCTCCTTCAATGTCGATAAAATCACCCATCACATCGGTACTCCTGCATCGACCTGGACACTGTTATCAATTCTGTCTGATTGACTTCTAGAATCCTTGTCCAAAGCTTATATTTTCTTAAAACAATTGTATCATAATATTGGTGCTGTTGTGATATGTTCTGTTTAAGCAGCAACATCATTCTATAACTTAACTTCTTACAATTCCAGCGATATCAATCCTTTTCAAAATGCTGTCGAAGTGAATTGAAGAATTTTTGAACCGCAAATACAATCAAACGACAAACAACGACGGTAGGAGCACTTTGACCTGCTAAGAGAGTTGTCAGCCCAAGGAAATATATGAAACTTTGATTCAAGATCCACGGTCGTGACAAATACTCCGCTCAAGCAGATTGTCCGCTTAAGAGGGTGTCCGTTATAGGAGCTTGCACTATACATATTTTTTTTTTATTTTATTACAGCCACGGGACCGTAGTAGGTACCACATAAGAGAGCCTCCACCTAGGTTAGGTAGGCGGGCTGCTTCACCAGCACACTTAGACTATATTGGTCCATAGTGATACCCATAGTCAGACTACTACCACTGATTACTACTCCGGTGAATTTGACGCCAACGGCAAATGGTACCTGGACAAGATTTGAAAGGGTGGGGTGGACCGGGGGGGGGGGGGGGGGGGGGGGGACCCCGCTAACCAAGGGCAGGCACTCTACCAACTGCGCCATTCAGTCGTTGAGCCTCTAATCATATCTACCAGCCAACCATTACAGTACATCTTGTCTGCTTAAAGGAATCGTCAACTTAAGAGGTTGTCCGATTATGAGGGAGTTGGAATAATTGTCTAAGCTAACATTGCATGTACTGTCACAAGGGATTATAGCCATACTGGCCGTCTCTGTTGTTAGCTGGAAGTCAGCCTCTTGTGTCTAAACTAGTCTAGCTTGTACGGAAATGTATCCATCAAAGTGATCTGTTTGCTTAAGGTTCCTGGAAGCTCATAAAACAGTCTTGCAGCTCTAAACAATTCATATCTCGCGCTCAGTAAATTGACAAAATAAAAAGGAAAAATGATTACAGATTTAACCTTAAGGTTCTTGGAAGCTCACAGAACAGTCTTGCAGCTCTAAACAATTCATATCTCGCGCTCAGTAAATTGACAAGAATAAAAGGAAAAAGATTACCTTTTAGGCACAGATTTAACCTCAAGTTTATTCTCCGCGAGCTAGACTCGAACATCCAGTCCATACAAAGAGTGATGACAAGACGCACCATTGACGAAGTCCAAAGCCCAGAGAGAAGCGATGAAAATGGTTTTTAAATTTGTTCTCATTTGTTAGACTTTATTAAACAAAACAAGCACATGCACATTACTTCTTTTTGTTACCAAAAAATATACTAAAACATCATTAAGTAATAGAAGTCCCAAAAATACCGGGAATCTATTGAGAGAACATAAGAAAGCTTTAAAAGCATCTTACAGTGAACTCCCTCTTAATGGACATCCACTTAAGTGGGCTATTATCTTAAGCAAACAAGATGTACTGTAATGTTTAGCTGGTAGATATGATTTTCATTCATTGTACCAGCCACGGTAATGTTTGGCTGGTAGATATGATTTTCATTGTGTTTTTTTTTTCTGTGGATATAAAACTCTGGTCCACTTAATAGAGTGTCGACTATTTTCATTCGAATCCTTTCACCTTGGTCATAGCCTTGCACAGAAATTAAGTATTACAGAGACGCCTGACTTCTACCTCTCTTGCCCCTTAAAATATTCGACAACTGTTTTTATTTTTTATATGGTTTTCTCCAACCAAATTGGCCAATCAGAAAACGGCATTCACGTTTTTTCGTGAATAACCGTCAACAATTCATGATTACCTGTGTTTTTTTCATCGCTATCGATAGTGAAGTGAAGTAAGATGCAAAAAAACGATTCGCAGTGGCTTTGATTTTTATTCGTCAGAATATATGAAGAAAATAATTTAGGATCGCTGTCAAAAAATATGAAAAAAAATCGAACTCGAATTTTTATAGGCAGTCACTTTTCACTGCCGATAATATAGGCAGTTAAAGGCAGTACGTTGTTGTATGTGCTTTACGTCCAAAATCCTGCTTCACTATTTATAGATTTGTGAAAAAAAAAACACGGCTATTATCCGTCAAACAAAAAAGCACTCAAATGCGTCGATGGACTTGGGGGTTAATCAGCTTGGAAGTCGGCTATCTCTGTAATACTTCATTTCTGGCATTGCATCTTTTCGCATAGAGTCGATAAGGAAGTGTATGATGCCGTTCGGAACGATTCTGCAGGCATCCTCTACTGCCTTGTATAAGTGATTTAAATTCCGGTCCGGTCAATTTGTCTGCTCCTCTTGTCCTCTCTCACAAGTTCTCTACAGGGTTTAAGGTCAGTAAAATATGATTTATTCAATCCAGGTTTTAACTACTTTGAATCTGGTTAGGACCATTCTTATGTTAGAACCTTCATAGCAAGGATATCTCTTTTTTTTCGTGAGAACGCACTATAGTTTTATAAATATTTAAGCCGATCTACGACATTAATTCTGAAGGCATGCTCATGAGCATATTCCCTCCTCCAACCTTGATCGTTTGGATACATCCTGTATCCTCCTGTGAATCTACACATACACGAGCAGAAAACATTAACCATCAACAACCCCAGTCAGGCAGAGAATCTAATAAATCGCCATATTTGCGACGGCATGAATTAAATTCAAATATTCAAAATGGCTGTTTCGATTGTGTACCCTTTTACATGGCATATTTCCCACTCTCTCTCTCCCTCCTACCCAATATTAAATGCATTCCCATCTAATAAAACGATTTTCCATGTTTCCATCATCATCGCCAGCCTCACATACATGGGTTTTATCTATTGTCACCATGATTATCTTCCTGCATAAAAATCCACTACCCCTGGCCCTGCTCCTGCCCCCCCATCACCCAGTTAATTCAGCCGCATACAAAAAACCATATCATACTCTTTCGCTTATTAATAATTCAATTCAATCTCCCTCCCAGCGGTACTCTTGATCGTCCACACCGACAGAGGATGGAATCGACAAAAAAACACACACACAAAATTAAATAACCTTCCGACAGAATCCGGTTTTTTTTTTTCATTTTCTGGTATCGGATTTTCATTCATAACACATATGAATGATTACAGGTAACCGACATCTGTACATAATGTAGACAGCCCGGGAAAGGGGTTGTTGCGGCATGTATACAGCGGGTATGTGAGCACATCCTTGAATGAAAATAAACAAAAATAATAATTAGCCATGGGGTGGATTAATCGTCGTCGTTCATCCACTGCGACAAATCCACAAATATTACTTTCGCTCAACTGCATTTCGATCAAAAAAGAAAAAAGGTTGTCACAAAACAATATCAAAAAAAAAAAAAAAAATGAGAGCAAGGACATCGTAGGCAACCGCAATGCAACAACATAATATATTATTTCATCTGCGTATCTGAGCTGATCTTTGATCTTCTTAAATTCGCATTGAATGCATCCCGGGATGGATATGAAATTGAATTTAATGTTTGTTTAGGTTTTGTCGGATTGTGTGTTGTACAAGGATGCAGGACATTTCGATTCTGACATAATGGCAGTTATTATTCCTCGTAAATTGAGGACATTTCCGACGGATTAGAACGAGGACGACGACGACGCACTCACTTGGACATAATTTACATTTCTGAGGGAATTTCCACATTCGCACAAGCACCGAGACCAAGAGAATGACTGTGAGAACGACTTTAATTTTCCCTTTAAAACCCACAGTGACACTGGAGAAAATCAATAAACACCGAGTGAGTTTGAGTGTGTCGTGCCGGGAATGTCTGCGATGACGACACGACGACTGCTGGTGGTGTCGATTTTCGAAAGTCTGTGACCAAAACTGTTCCGGTTGATCCTTCTACACTCTTTTCCTTCTTTTTGTCGTCTACCGAACCACATTAACACACAAATACAAGTGCCACACACCGTCTGTAGGCTGACATTGAGTTACAAGAAAATCGATTAGGTTAAAAGCAGCACCAGCACTGAGCACATTTGCAACCGAAAGGGAGATCTAAGACTCGGGCTCCAACTGAAGTTCTCACTTCCGGTATTGTTATCCTTGATTTTATATCTGTCTTGCATGCTTTGGAGGCCATTTCCAATATCAGACACTACGCACGGTTGGGGCGGGGGACCTCCCCAACGCCGACAAATTCAAACGCTTTAAGAATAGACATTTAGCTGTACGTGGGCTAATAGAAGGACAATGGATTCCCCCGTTCACACACCCGTCCACTGCCTGGGAAGGACAAAAAAAACGAAACACACAAATTATAGGAGCAACTGGCTACCATAGAGAGCGAGAGTTGGTTCTTTTACGTTCGTCCTTTTGCTGGCTGATTTCATTTGTGTGCGAACTGGAGCTCTTATCTCCGTTCGGCTGCCGTTTTTTTTGGGCAATTGTTGCACTTGAAAATCGATAGACTGGATCCACATACACACACGCACACACTTACATGCCACTGGGTGTCGGTCGGTGGTCGGAGTGTACACAGAATACGGGTGGTGTGTGTCGCCCCCTCCACAAGCCATCAGTCGAACTGAAAGGAATAAAGAATCCGTATTGGAAGTAGAATTAGAAGACGATATCACACTGGCTGGTCGGGTGGGTGTTTTATGCTAATCAGGTCAATGACATCCCTAGACACTGTAGACGTTGTTGTGGGAGTAGTAATCATCAACATCATCATCATCATCGTACATCGACATCGACAATTCGTTTAAGATACAACTCCGTTGTTGGGTGCATGTTGGGTGTAGTGTGTACATGGCCTACTGAAATTGTTCCTCGGCCCTACTTAACGAAACACAGATGCCAAGGTGTCAGGTTGTTCGATGTTCGATTTGTTGGGTGCTTTTGTTTTCCTTTTCAACATTTGTTTGCGTTTGTAATTGGAGTGTTGTGAGTGCTTTTTGTGGCTACTGCCCTTGTTGTTGGTCATTGTACTGACTGCGATCAAATGCAAAAGATGGCGATGCGAAGGACAAGTTTGTCAGTTGGGGAGGGGTAAATACAAGTGAATTCAATGCCCCGTGAACAGGTCACAATTCATGATTCTGAGAGCCTTGAATAGGATGAGCACACCGCAGTACTTGAGGAAGATTATCGTCAGCTACTTCACCAATAGGAAACTTAGATACCAGACTGACGATGGAATGAAATACCACGAAGTCTCGGCAGGCGTTCCACAGGGCTCAGTCCTTGGACCCCTCCTGTGGAACCTAATGTACGACGGAGTACTGAGACTCACGCAACCAGACGGAGTCAAGGTGATCGGTTTTGCCGACGACATCGCGGTCGTGACAGTAGCCAAAAATATCCACGAGGTGGAAGCAGCCACAAACGAAGCGATCGCCAGGATCAAGGATTGGATGGAATCCGCCGACTTAGAACTAGCTGACCACAAGACTGAGGCTGTCTTAATAACCAGTCGAAAGACGGTGGAATACGCTAGCTTCCGGGTTGGTTCCCAGATAATTCGATCGAAGATGGCTCTGAAATACCTAGGGGTAATGCTCGACAACCGGCTTAACTTCAAAACGCACGTCGAGTACTGCAGCAAAAAGGCAGCAAGGATGCAGGCAGCGCTCTCAGGAATGCTGCCCAACATCGGAGGACCTGGATACGAGAGAAGGATCCTGCTTTCCACAGTGGTAAGCTCAATCCTCCTATATGCTGCACCAGTATGGGCGGGGGCCCTGGCGAACACGGATGCAGCAAGGAAGCTCTCGACACCATACAGGCTCTGCGTGATAAGAGCAATCAGCGGTTTCCGAACAATTTCGTACGAAGCAGCCTGCGTCATTGCGGGTATGGTCCCGATCGACATTCTCGCCAGCGAAATGCAAAGGATCTACCTACGGAGATCTGCAAATCACTCGGTGACTAGCGCAAGAGGTCTAAAAAAGGAAGAAAGGGCAACATCAATGGCACTGTGGCAAACCAGGTGGGACACCACAACCAAAGGCAGATGGACCCATAAATTGATACCCAGAATAGAAGCCTGGACAACGAGAGCTCACGGGAACTGCAACTACCACTTCACGCAGTTCTTGTCGGGCCATGGGGGTTACCGAAAATACCTCCACAGATTCGGTCACGACAGCTCACCCACTTGTCCAGAATGCGCGCGCGAAGATGAAGACGCAGAGCACGTAATATTCCATTGCAGACGCTTTGCCGTGGCGAGAGGAAGTCTACCAACTCCCGAGCTCGTAGTTAGCCATATGATGGAGTCAGCTGACAAATGGCTAGTGACATGTTCCTTTATTACAAGGGTGCAGATCGAGCTAAGAAGGCTGGAAAAAGAAAGAAAGGCCGAATTGGCAAATATAGTTCACATAGCGTGATATGCTAACCAGCCCCGCGAAGTAATACCTAACGGCAGTTCCGCGGGGAGAGTGGTAGAAGTGTGCAGAGGTGTGGTTTAGGACGTAGGCGCGAGGAAAAAGGAGAACAATATCCCGTGAATCGTTCATGCTGGTAACACGGGTTACCAGTATCTTGAAGAAGATTCCACATCCATTGGCGCAAACCATAAAAAAAAAAAAAAAAAAAAAAAAGGTCACAATTCAAGATACAAGAGGAATGCCTTCCTATGACGACACATATCTACAATTACATCATTTCCGATTTAACTTGATAAACGTCATACACCGCCGTAGCCATCGAATAGATAGCTTCCGTTTGCTGCTTGACATTTGCATTCTATTTATTTCTATAATTTTGGCAACAGTCTCGCCATATTTGGACGCGACGGATGCACGTGCGGAAGATCTCTCCCGTGTGACGTTATATTGTATTTTCAAGAATGATTGGTAAACAATTTTTGGCTGCATTTCCCATTTCCCGTCAAAAACTCGCTAGCCAACTTGTGATGACTGTTTCAAGAGTTTCCTAATCGTGAACTTAGAATACGAGCATTTTCATTAACAATGACTAATTGTTCGGAAAAAATATGTTGACACTTTGATTTTAAAAAAAGATCAAATTGTAATTGCAATTGCAATTTGCAGCTCATGATGAACAGGCTGGAGAGCTGCATGCTCTGGAACCTCATTGCCAACTTAGATAAGTAGATACTCTCGTCATGAAAAATGGACATACAAAGGAGATAATGTTGAAATAGTATGGGAATATAAATATCGGGGAGTATTAATAATAATATAATAATATGGGTGGCGCTACAGCCCGTAGAGGGCCAGGGCCTAGCTTCTCAGCAACCACTCGTGTTGTGCGTGCTATTGTTCTCTCACGCGTGGAAGGGACCTACAGTTTAATGCCGACTCCGAACGGCGAATTTGAGAAGCTTTTTCGAGACAAGAATACTCTTTGAGCATTGTCAGTGACTCGAAAGAGTTGGAGCCGTGAATTTTGAAAGTTGGTAGAATGGGGATTCGAACCTGGGACCCTCTGCGTAGGAGTTAATTTGAATTATCAAGAAAACTTGAAAAACTTGGATTAACCTAGCTAACCTATGAAAAAAAAAATAACTTAAAACTAACTTAATCTTAAATAAACCTTAATCTAACAAAATCTTAAAACTACCTTAAATATGTCCGTAACAGACATGCGTGTGCACCAGTTATGTATATGCATAACACATACATCTATACGCCGTGGTGCACCTTTTTTTTTTGGATTTTATATGATTTTTATCTTAAACTAACTTAATTGTATGTAAGTTGGCCACCCTGGTCAACTGTTTCGTCGTTTGGAAGATCCAACGCCGGCGGAGACCGGTTCTGGTGCAACTACCAATAAAAATGCGGTTGTTTGGCACACTCTCTCCTGTCCCGAGCAGAGATCGCTCTACCGAAACGGAGGTGATCCTCGTGGCTGCGAGCGACATCCGGCAGCCATCATTGTGATGCCTCGTTTCAATCGTCAAACAGCGTCGAATAGATGAGGTCTATTCGCGCTGCTTGCTCTTGGAACTGGTTTTGGAATTGGTTTTGGAGATGAGCGATCTGCCTCTGGATAGAGAGCAGGACCGTCTGAATATCCAAGTTTGCTTCAGGTTGCCAGGCCACTGGGACCGGGGCAAACCTCGGCACTGTCTGTTGTACCTGCCGCCTACTTGATGCCATTTGGGCATAAGAGACGGCTGGAGTAACGTAGGTAGTGGTACGTAAGTAGTGATAGCTTGAACTCGCGGCGTTGGCCTCGCTTCTACCATTTTTTTATTCCTCTTGGCCTGACTGCCTCTTCGCATTTCTTGGACTTTAGGGCATCCCCGATAATTAGCAGGGTGCCCGCTGATCTTGCAGAGTACGCATGTCAGCATGCTCCTCTCGACAATCTTATCCGTTCCTAATGGACATTCCCCTTTAATGTGGGTTCCTGCGCATTTGACGCAGCGAGACCTGCACTCTCTTCTCGATGCCGCAGTGATGAAGGGCTTAACCCCAACAACCTGGACATCGTCGCTCTGCGCTTGGCGCAGCATAGCGAGGATCTCCTCGGGATCAGTATCGGGATCCGTGTTCTTTATGAGCACGGTCTTAAGTTTTTCCCCTTTTGGGGTATATGAAAAGAACTCGACCCCGGTCGTCGTTAGCTCTTTTTTTACGGCACGGTAATCTGCCACTGATGAACAGTGGACAGAAAGCTTTAAGGGCCCTTTCTACTTAATGTAATATGTTGTATTTCTGATGGCCAACTTACCTAACTTATCCAGATCCTGAGTCTCCAATCCGAAGACGTTGATCGGAGGGAGTCTCTCCTTTTTGGCTGCCACCGGTTGTTGAAGTACGTTACTTACTTACGTACTTACTTATCAGGCTGGCGACCCATGCAGGGTCCGAGCCTGAGCGATAGCTGCTTTCCATTGTTGACGGTCCTGAGAACTCTGTTTCCAGTCATCAAGACCAAGCTTCCTCTCCTTCTCGAACCAGTAGGCTCGGATTCGAAAGCCCTCTTAGCTGGACCATTGTTGACCATGCGCCCGATGTGGCCGAGGCAGTGCAGTCGACGCAGCTTTGCCATCCGGACTACATCCACATCCTGCTACAGCTCGTAGAGTATGCAGCTGTGTCTTCTCCTCCAGTTTTGCTTATCGTTCAGCTTCGGCTCCATATAGCAGGACTAGCAGTTTGTTGGTAAACCGAAGTAACACCGGTTGTCAAAGGCGGTTCTACGTCGGATTTCCACAGTGATGCCATTCGTGGAACTCACGTTAGCGATTATTTTAACTTTCAAATTATTTAAATTTATACAATAAAATATAACTTGAAAAGCGCCTACTTCGAGAATACTTGAAGATGAGTTTTAAAAAGTGGTTAAATGTTGTCAGGAAAACGAATTTATTCTGAACCCCTCCAAAACTAAAATTATGTACGTATATTTGCGGACCACATCACAAGCTATTTCAGCAAAGGACTGTTTTTTTCGAAGAAGCGAAAGACGGACAGCAACCGTTGATCGAATCACACCATAGAATCTGTCGAAAACATGGCTGCCGCTACAGTCTGGCTCGGACCTGAGCTAAAGGCAATATGACTCGCCATAAAGTGCTAGTTGCTTTCTTCAAGTTCAGCTGATTGATGTGTTCTTTCCAGCTATATACGTCAACGGAGGCGTGGTCTTCCTTCACAGCGTTGTCCATCGAGGTCGAGACTTTCCGGGCCGGAGTATTGGTGTCCATTACACAGCCAGTTGAGAAAAGAGACTCGAACTCATTTGACCAGATCCATGGCACTGTACAGCCCATACACTTAGTCTCTGATCATACGGGAGTAATGATAATACGAGGGACTTTTCTCTAAAAGTGGGCATGACTCTCCTCGTGCACATTGGTTAGTGTTCATGCTTCCCAAGATACGATACTAAGGAAGATACATAAATAAAATACATGCAGCAAGAAAAGGGTGTTTTTTACAAATTCAATAAGAAATATAACACTTGAAGCTAATGTCTACAATATTGGCTTTATTTAATAGATAATTTATGTCACTAGTGTTTAAATAGGATTTCGGACATATGCGCGCCACGGCTAGCTCACGCTAGATTGTAGCTCAATCGTTTTTAACACGGCGAATGTTTTCGGAGAAGATCTATTCAGAGAGGTCATCGCTGTCCATATCTTAATATCAGATATTTTTGACTAAATTTGATCCCGAATTAAAAGCAAAGGAATACAGTCTTTGTCCTCCCAATGATCAGGAGTTCTGATAACTTGTTTCCAACGTTTATTGGTGGTAGTGGCTTTTAACTGTTTCCATGGAAAAGAGAAGCGACGAGTAGTATTTCGTGAATAACCGTCAAAAAATCACTATGTCGTCGAGTGACATGGGGACACTAATCTGTGAAATTGACTGAAATTTCGGAACTGAACAGTGTCTAGACGATGTATGATGTCGTCAACAATTCTCTCCTTCTGTTACATTGCATAGCAAAGCAAAAAAAAGCGAAAAAAAACTCAACTCGACCGCAGTAGTATGTTACATGAGTAAAAGAAGTAAAGAATAATTTGCAATAGTGAACTGATCACATTGATAGCGTAAGAGGTTTATCAATCAGCAAATATATTCTCTCTGTGAACGTAAAATTAAAACTTGCCAGAGCACTCATAGTACCAATCTTGACATATGGATCTGAGTTGTTCGCTGACTGGGATTATTCTTCCTGTCTGGAAATGACAAACGGGTGCACGGTATGATCATGACTCGGAACAACGTCGCATTCTCCTAGGATGCGAATTGGACGCATTTTTATGCAACCGGTCGTGCATATTACTCTTCCAAATTATTGACAAGAAACAGCCAAAATATGTATCACCTTCTGTCAATCAAGTCGAAACCCTCCAATCATAGGGTAAACTACCCTAATACCCCATCCCCCCCCGCCACCCCAAAAAATAGCGCGCCCCCTTCATGAATTTGGTTCAAAAGGTAACCCCTCCTTTTCAGACAATACCGGAGTTTAAAAAAAAAGAAAATCTGTCATATCTTTTTTTTATATCGTGTAATTCATTTTCAGGTAATTCGTCTTCAGTTGTTAAGGAAAATTTAAAGTGTTCAATAGTGTTCTGTAAGTGACAAAAAATCAGTGTAATTTGTGAAATTTCTTAAGAAACTAGAAACTTTGACTAAGAAGTTAAGTGATTTTTTTGTAGTTTTCCTTAGTTGCCTTATTAAGGCTTAATATAACAATAATAATGTTTTAGTATTTCAAAAGCAAAAGTTAGACGAAATAGCTATTTATTCACATAAATGAGGAAATCCAATAACCTGGGGGGGGGGGGGGCTCTGTACTGGCTCATGTCTCATTTTGTACTTTATTTTAATTTATAGAATTTGAGTCCAATACTTACAAAAAGTTATTATTTATGTCAAACAGTAGTACATCAAACTTTACTTTAATAATAAATGTATTCTAATAGCTTTACATTTTAAAATCACAAATATACACTCTTAAATTATAATTGAATTAATTTGCAATCACTAATTTCAATCATGTCACACAAAATTATAATGGTAATTTACTAGTAAAAGAACATAAGATTTTTCAAGATGTATGATTTTTAGATGCAATTAATAAATAAATGAAAATGAAAAAAAGGGTACACGCATATGCATGTCAATGTTGGTATATATTTTGAGCAGCACCATTTCGAAGTTGCGAAGATTAAAAACGTTTTTCGATTTGTTGCAAGAATCGAATATAATAATAATAATATGGGTTGCGCTACAGTCCGAGGCGGACCTGGGCCTAGATTCTCAACAACCACTCGTGTTGTGCGCGCTATTGTTCTTTCACGAGTGGAAGGGACCTACAGTTTAACGCCGACTCCGAACGACAAAGTTGAGAAGCTTTTTTCTAGACAGGAATACTCTTTGATCATTGTCAGTGACTCGAAAGAGGTGGAGCCGTGAATTATGATAGGTGGTAAATTCGGGTATCGAACCTGGCACCCTCTGCGTATGAGTCGACGCACTTACCCACTACGCCACGGCGACCCACTCGCATCGAGTTGGCTGCAGTTGCAACATTCTCTTTGTAAGGGTAAAAAAAAGCTCGGGCCCTGGCCAGAGCAGCATCTACATGTTTGTTAAAATATAGATATTGATCTAGCCAGAACTCCAGGTATCTGACTACAGTCTTTTGCGTCAGTGGTTGCCCGTGTCGTCCAACAATTGAGAACTTTCACCAATTCTTTTTCGTATCCGCCGAGGCCTTATACAACGACGTCCTGAACAGAATGGCTTCCGACGTGGTTATTGTAGAAGCTTGGTTATTATAGTAGTAGCTGCAGCATTCACAGAACATTATCTTAAAAATTTGAATGGGCAGGTTAGGTCCATCCTTCCAACTCTGAATTCTCTCTATCGTATCACTGACAATGCTCAAATGGTATAATAATAACAATATTGGTGGCGCGACAGTTCGCGGCGGACCTGGGCCTAGCTTCTCAGCAACCACTCGTGTTTTGCGTGATATTGTTCTAAGACGAGTGGAAGGAACCTACAGTTTGATGCCGACTCCGAACGGCGAAGTTGAGAAACTTTTTCTAGGCAGGAATACTCTTTGAGCATTGTCAGTGACTCGAAAGAGGTGGAGTCGTGAAATATGAAAAGTGGTAAATTTGGGTATCGAACCTGGCACCGAACGAGGCACGAAGTTGCAATAATAGAACCTGCAATGTTTTAGTAAATAAATGCGTTTACCAGGCTTTCTTCAAGTTTAAAAAGTATTGTCAATTTCAAAACTCATAAAAATCGACCGGACTGTAGATCCATAAGTCGCTGATTCAAATCCGGCTCGAAGGACCGTGCACCTATGTATACCTTATTGTATAGCTTATTTGAATTTATCCTAACTCCACGCACCTGAGTCGCCGTGGCGTAGTGGTTTAGTGCGTCGACTTCTACGCAGAGAGTGGCAGGTTCGAATCTCCAATCTGCAAACCCTTTCGCGTCACTGACAATGCTCAAAGAGTATTCCTGTCTAGAAAAAGCTAAAAACAATAGCATGCACAACACGAGTGGTTGCTGAGAATCTAGGCGCAGGTCCGCCTCGGACTGTAGCGCCACCAATATTATTATTATTACTACGTACCTTAACCGGAGAATGTCTGTTATAACGAATTAAATGGCCACCACAACCTAGATCTCTCATCAAGAGGGCAAAGAAAAGTCATGAGCATTGGATTAAAACCACATTTTCTTGAGCTAGAGTCATTGTTTATGCTTACTGCTTTAATGGACCAGGTGGAATTCTTGTCTTACGCTCAAATTCTAAAGTCTGGAGGTCTTACTTTCCTTCTGCAGAGCATCTAGTTCTTTCAGAAAATCAGTCAAGATAAAGACAAAGTTGCTTTGGCTTGGCAGTCCGCTTGGACAGGACCACATACATTGAGGCTTCGCACATATTAAGTGTTTAAATCTATTACCCCATTTAGAATTACCAGGCAACATAGAACTAAAGTTGGGTAATATCATTGCGCATTTCTGAGATATCTAGTATCGTGTATGATTCTTGACCGTGTCAAGAAGCCTCTGAGACTGTCAACTGGACTGCTACGGTCAGCTCCTTAAGAGAGCCAGTATAATCTTTCTAGAGACATCTTGCTCATTAATATCAAGAATACAGCAGCAAGGGGGGCCCTGTTTACGAGGTGATATGATTAGAGGTTTTTTTATAATTTATTTATTTATTTACGAAAGCTAACATATAATTATTAAAGTTATAAGTTAGCTGCAAAGACAGAGTGATGAAGCCTTAGGCTAAAAACGAAGCAAAGTTAGTTATGTTGTTTCTATCGCAGCCACCCTGTTGCATAAACATAACTTATAATTGCCTTCGTGTGAGTACGACAATTTTGATAATAACGATCGCCAATTAAACATGTGTTCCCTAATATGTCATACCAAACAGTAGAAAAAACGTAAACAGTGTGACACACAATAGATGCACTCTACCATTCATAATAAGCACCCATTGTCATCTGACCCACAAAGGACGAACAACAAGAGGACTACCAACAAAAAACCGAGGAATCCTTACATCGACAGATTGCCAGTCTGACTGTGTGTTATTGAAATTTAATGCAACCAAAACATTTCCTATATAATAGACTGTCATCCCTACAAATAATAATAAAAATGAAAAAAAAGGAAGCAAAAGAGAGCCCGGCAATGGCTCGGTCGCTTCGGGCAATTGTCATCAATTCCGAAATCCACCCCGGCAATTTGTCGCATGCCCTCTAGGATAGCCCTCTCAGTTGTGTTTTTGTGTTTTATTTTGTTTTTTTCCTGTCCCCCAGTGTCATCGTCAGTCACCAGCAGCAGCACTCGTGGTTAGCGCAACCTCTATGTAAACATATGTCTGGCCATTGCGATCATTTGTCGCGCAATAATTTCACGTCCTTTTATTAAAAACAAAACCGATCCGAAGAACCCTTAAAAGAACTTCAATTCGCCTCCAATCGATTGCGTTTCCTGCAGAGGGAGAGGGTGCAGCATTTGTGCCCGTGGAGTCATCCAGTTCCTCCCATGAGCAGTGGCACATCGAATTGCAAGAAAACTACCGAAGCCCCGAAGGTTCTTCGAAGGAATTAAACGTGCATCCTTTTTATTTTTGCGGATCCTTATCGCAGCCGCCACCACACCGGTTTGTCCGACGGCGTATTTGGAGTTTTATGATTTTTCTGAGTGATGTCCGCGAGCTGTGAAGGCATGAGGAACAACTGCTGGTTCCGTCTGGCCGGCTCACAAACTCAGTGAACTCATACTTCCTTATGGGTATTAATTTTTCAATTTTGGACTGCGTGCCTTCTTAATGGATCGTTACAAATTAGTCATGATGGCTTTTTAATAATTTGGTTGCGTTTGTATCGATTGTACTCGATTGGAATGAATTTTTTGTTTCTTTTGTTTTTTTTTTTTTTTTGGGAAGACTTCAAATGAAACGATAAAACTTGGTTATTTATGATTATTGTCCAAGGAATTTAATTTGCTGGATGTGGATGTGGCCTCTTTATTGGCATCGCCGACAGTTGGTTAAGGGTGATTATGAAGATGATGATGATTATAGATTTTTGATCAGTTCCCTTCTCCTGACAGATGTGGTGCAGTTGGTGGCAGGCGTTCGAATTTTTTTTGCTGTTGTATCTTTCGATTAAGCTATTATTTATAAAAAAAAATTTATGAAGAGAAGGACGGCACGTCATCGGCGTCAATAATGGTCTCTGATGTCAATTCAATTTAAATTTCACTTTATTTTATTTATTTATGATTTATTTAAACTTTATAACCTGATCAGTGATCTCCGATCGTAAAGAAGGGGTCACGACAGGAACGTCTTCTCTGTGAAATTGGTTTGTTTTGATAGGAAGATAGATGGCGTGGGGCATCATGTCACTGTAAACGACAATGTTTGTTATAATGCAATCAATTCTGCGTTTTTCCTGATGTTTGGATTGACAGATCAGTAAACAAAGTGCAGTTGGCGATCGTTGTTAAAAAATTGTTGTACCCAAATGCCAACTTCGTCTTTTAATTTTTTACGGCTCACAACAAGTTTATTTTAATGGCTTGGTAGATGACGGGATGCAAATTGCAGTTGGCTCCGCAGCGATGGATCGTTTTAGCTCTAGAAAGGTTTATTCGCTGAGGCTCTCCCTAACTACTCGCTTGAAAGTTGTGTGGAGTTCGATTAGCAATGTTATAAACAATGCAATCTAATTGTTTGAAGGTTGTTTGTCCAGAGAATGCTCGCTGCTCCATCAAGGTCGGTAACGAACTCAACGAGACCTTCAATGTCAGGAAAGGTTTTAAATAAGGCGACACGTTGTCATGTGACTTCCTTAACATTATCCTGGAGAGGATCGTGCAAGTAGAGGCACGATCTTCCAGAAGTTCGTACAATTGTTAGCATACGCGGATGACATAGACCTGATTGGCAGAACACAGCGAGCTGTCAATGAGGCGTTTTCTGGCATTGAGGCGGAGGCGGCTAAAATGGGTCTAGCGGTGAATGAGGGCAATACGAAGTAAATGCTGTCATCAAGAAAGGACACACAACATCGACGTCTTGGACAGAGCGTCACAATGGGGAGCTATAACTTCGAGGTTGTGAAGGATTTCGTCTACCTCGGCTTCGCAGTAAATAGTACGAACAACATCAGTACCGAGATCAAACGCAGAGTAACTCTTTCCACCCGCTGTTTCTATGAGCTCAAGAGGCAATTGAGTAGTAGAGCCATTTCTCGAAGGACCAAGCGGACTGTATATAAGACCTTCATCAACCCAGTCCTGCTGTATGGGGCGGAGGCATGGGAATTTTCAAAAGCGGATGAGGAAGTCTTTGGTCTTTTCGAGAGAGAAAAGTTCTGCGTGCGATCTTTGGTTCTGTTTGCGTTGACAGTTTGTGGAGATGAAGATTCAACCACGAACTGTACGGGCTGGACAGCGACATGAGCCTAGTCAGGCGTCTATGGTTTCAACGCTGAAGATGACTAGGCCATGTAGAGCGTATGGACAACTCATCTCGGCCCGAAAAGTCTTCGATTTCGAACCCATGGGACAACGCAACAGAGTACGCCCGCGTTTAAGGTGACGCGCCCAGGTGAAGAAGGACCTCAACTTGGCGTGCAAGACTGGAGGCAGCTAGCCACAGTCCGTGCTAGGTGAAGAGGCTTGTTGGTTGAGGCCCAGGCCCCCCCTGAACTGTAGCGTCAAATAAAGAAAGAAGTATTGTTTGAACATCATCTGCATAGATATGGAAAGACAACACAGTTGGAAGAGCATTAATAACTACTGTGGACGCTCGATATAGTGAGCAGCCCAAAATCGTGAACACGCGCTATTTTATACAGGCTATTCTAAAGAGTGGACAAAAATATCACGCCAACTTAGACAGATGACCTCAGCACTTTTTAAGGACTGGTTTCATTCTATTTTGTAATGCCTTGTAAATTTTGGACAATACTCCCAGCTAATTCCAGATGGCAGGATTTCAGTTATGTAACTCTACTAATTGAGCCTATAGATCTAAACGCTATCCACCTGACTGAGAAAATAATGTGTCCTTTCTGAAAAGGGTAGATGCTCATCGCAGATGTTTGAAAATGTTCCTGAATGTTGACTGAAAAATCATTCAGAAGAAACAGCCTAACTACCTTTGTGAAAAAGTGACTTCAAAAGCATTTAGTATGTGGTTGGCTATTTTGTGGAGGCCTGAATTCACAGTGGTTCTTGATCACAAAACGCAACAACACACTTCAGATACCAATGACTGAATAGTAATTGGTGGGCATTTAGGCGGGTTGAGTCTTGTATAGTCTATGCCTTTGTCCAAAACGCAGGATACGTGACGCTCTTGTTAAAACAGTTACTTGTCATCAGAGACCATTCCTACTAGGCAAGCAGAGACCTGAGAGGTACGGCCGCGGCATCGGGACTAATTTAGCTGAAGGAGCTAAGAAAACAATAGTTATCGAACCTTGAGCTTAATTAAGTCTACCAGAATACTGATAGCAGTGACCATCAAGACTAAATCAGTAACTACATCAATACAGAATCCCAAAAGGACCTACATGGACACACTGGTCTGAACAACTCGATGATGAACGCACTGGACATTGTAGGATATAATAGAAGCTGCAATTGTTTTTTTTTTTAAATTGCTAATGATAAATCATACACTGTAACACTGTAGAACAGTGTATGTGACACTGCAGAGAGTTGTGATATAAGGAAGTATAATTTAAAGCAACATCTTAAGAAGGGTACCGCGAACCTTTTCTTACATTACATTTTATACGCAAATTAAAACTCAATTTTTAGGGACCTACTATTCAATTTGTGTATTAACTTCGGACAATATGCAAAGTCTACTACACTATAAAGTCACAATATTCTGAAAGCTGTTTTTTAGCATAAATAGTATGCACATCCTAGATGAAAAAGATGTATGCTGGCGAGCAATACTGGATCATTTCAGTTTATCTGATTTCTTGTCATCAAATTTGGTTCCTTACGCCGGATTTGATTGAAATGTTCAGTTACCATACGACTGGAACCCCTTGATTTTGACTCGTTTATAGTCTTCTGCAGGTCAGCTTTTATGCATATTCTTTTGATTTTTTCTTTTATTCTTTGCAGAGATTTAGTCGGGCTTATTGTTTTCCTATACCTATATTTGTATATAAAAATTGCTTTGATTAAGATTAGATTTTTTTTGAAGATTAACCGATTTTAACCAAACTTTCACACATATTTGGTATTGGTCTATATATGGTTTTTGTGAAGTTTTGGGTCAAATCGGTTAACGTATGTATAAACCAATTTAGGTTACTAAATGACTCTGTGATCATTTACTTAAGTAAAAACTTAGCAGTAGAGTAAAAGAAGAAGATATAAAATTAATATAGAAAAAATTGAGTTTTTGTCCATTCTTATATTAATGTGATCACCCTAGCGAAGCAGGCACAGGACCCGCTAGTTTTTATATATTTGTCGGAGTGGAAGACAGGGACATCCTACCGAGTGTCCCCTTAAAGTGACGCCCCCCCCCCCCCCATTCTCGGTTTCAAAAACTTTTTTATTTAATTCGAACTTCTAACTATTCAAGAATTTTCCTTTAAAATTTCAAGTTGAAATTTCAAAAACTCTTGAAAATATAGCCGATTCATGGTAGAAGCGTACGTAGGTTCTATACCCAAGAATTAGCTTCTCAAAACTTTAAACGCGTTTTTCTCGAAACAGTGTTTTCACGACTGGCGCATTAGGTTACTCTAAAACTATTAATCTAATCGGTTCTAAATTTGAATACGTTATTCTATACATATATAGCTATGGTATGTGGTTTGGTATGAACAAGGATAATCACATGAAGATCTTCTTTACTTTTTTAACTTGACTTGTGGCTAAAAAAATTCGATTTAAGAAATAAATAAAATTTCCGCCATTTTGTTAATTTCGCATCGCGTTGGCTGCAGTAAAACAGTCTCTTTGTATGGGTAAAAAAAAAGCTCGGGCCCTGGCCAGAGCAGCATCTACATGTTTGTTAAAATATAGATACTGATCTAGCCAGATCCCCAGGTATCTGATTACAGTCTTTTGCGCCAGTGGTTGCCCGTGCTGAAATGGTATAATAATAACAATATTGGTGGCGCGACAGTTCGCGGCGGACCTGGGCCTAGCTTCTCAGCAACTACTCGTGTTGTGCGTCCTATTGTTCTAAGACGAGTGGAAAGGAGCTACAGTTTGATGCCGACTCCGAACGGCGAAGTTGAGAAACTTTTTCTAGGCAGGAATACTCTTTGAGCATTGTCAGTCACTCGAAAGAGGTGGAGCCGTGAATTATCAAAGGTGGTAAATTCGGGTATCGAACCTAGCACCGGCTGCGTAGGAGTCGACGCACTTACCCACTACGCCACGGCGACCGTATGCAAAGTTACTAGTCTAAAAAGTAATTTATGCTCATTTACCAGTAGATCGAAAATCGTTAAAATTTGCGTCCCCCACTTGCGTAATGTACACAGTTGCGTTCCGTGTTTTGGCATCAGTTTTTCTATACAGATCTCAATAAGGAAATAGTTTTGGACACCCGCCTAACCTATGTACCTTATGTGCGATGGCATAAATCGAATTTCTGTGTTATGTCTCATGATTAAAGAAGTTATTGAGACAGCAAGACGATATTGTTCTCAATACTTTTTTTTTATATTTTTTTATATCATTATTTAAAATTTATATTTTAAAAATTTTGAAATAAAAAGTTGATTTTACAATTAGAATGTCGCTTTTACCGCTCAATATGATGGCATGATAGGAATGGCTTTGTTTAGAACTAACGGTAAATGCACAAAAAATAAGGAAAAATTTAATTAATTGTACGATTTCTTCTAATGATTACTTTTTCATTTAGTAATTAAATAAGAAAACAGCTTTTGAAATTTCAATCAAATGCGTCGTAAGGAAACGATATTGTTGAAGCTAAAATTATGTTTCCAGATCTGCTGGCCATTGTATCGCAATCATTTAGTCTGTGCTTTGTTCGAGCAGGACGTCATCAGAGAGTAGAAGCAGTTTTATTCTTAACTGCTTACTATGCGTGCAGCGAGAGTATGGACCGTCAAGCTTTATCAAATGATCTAAAACCAGTCATTGACCATTGGCTGATTGGAATCCATTAAGGAGGTGTCTTCCTATGATTCGTTTAGCAGGTTCCTCGTAAACATCTATGAGCATGTCGCAGGATTGATTATCCATAATCCATATGCCATGCGACCTAAAATAATCTCTCAGTAGGTCTAGAATATCGTAGTCCAAATATGCTTACTCAAATGTCAGCCTTAGTTCAAATGTAACTGCAACAGAACAATGGAAAAGATTACGCCCCCCTCTAAAGAGCCTCAAATTGGTATTGAGCTCCTCCCGCTGCCTCTTCCAGTACTTAGGGTCATCCATCGACAAAGAAAACTTGTAAATGAAAGTAAGCGTGTGTTTGTCCGAAAAAACTTCACCTCTGCCCTAGTGGTGTGGCACTCTTTCATAGATATTACGATTATAATAGAAAATTGTAGCTCAAAGCCTTCATCACACAACGGCAGCGTCGTCATTTAATACCACGAATGTGGAAATTACACAAGAATTTCAATATAACACACTGGCTTATCTATGGCTTCAAGACTTTACGATGTGCCTTTAATCGCACAAACACACGAAACGCTTGTCCGTACACACCGCGGATTACAAATTGTATTATTATGCGATTCTCTTATTTATTTACATTGTACATTGTTTTCCATACAACGTGTGCAAGTGCATGTACATAATTGCTTTCTATATGTACATAAATACGGCGAGCTGTGAAATAAAAGTATAATTATAGAAAGTTTTAACTTACATATTACTCGCATGTAAGTGGGGCCGAGGCGGAGGGCTGGATGTTGGCTGGTGTTCGTGCACGGCCCGTGCTCTCTTTGTTCAGCAAATCGCATTTGAAGGGATTTTATGTTGCTGTTATTCCTTCAATTCGTTTCAGTGTTGCTAATTTAATTAATTTCTTAAATTTTATTTTATCCATGGTTTTGAGTTTCGTACTGCACAGCGTGATGTTGAAATGGCGGAAGCAACACAATAACATGCAAATGCAAACAAACTTACAAGTTAATAATCTTTTAGTCCGCAGTCATGACAAGCAGTCTAAGTGATGAAACTTGATGCGACAGGAAATTGGTTGGATAAAGCCCGCTGGCATGCTGAACGTTCCTTTAACCTGGTTAAGTATGCTGTCAATTGAGAAAACATCGAGAAGTGTGCTCATCGAGTGATATGTCTATTTTTTGAATAGCCGAGTTTTGGTTAGTATACTTGAGTTACAAGGGACGTAGTTCTCAGAAAGACATTGGGTCCCATTTTTGGGCTGTAATTCTGTATGTGAACTTCAGTTCCCATCAGAGGAGCTGAAAAGGCAACAGAAGACGTACACTGTTCTCGGGCGCAATACTGCGGAAGAATACCATCCTTGCAAGTTGAATCTGAGAGAGATATGACGAAATGACCATATCATCGCGCATTGAGGGATGATGAAGCTCAAGGTCATCTTTTCTTTGTCCCTGAAAGTAAATTGAATAAAACTCATTAAGGATAATTATTTGTTTTTTGCTTGGTTCTTGCCACTATATAAGAAATAGTTGAAGTTTCCTATAGGCTGTCAAGTCAGGTAGCAAGGCACGATCCCAACAAGGGTATTTTAGAAGGTTCTCGAACAGAAGTAATGGTTTATCTTGGCCTAAACTTGATGAATAATCCTTTTCAAAGCGTCAATATCTTGCAAGTTATGGACGCGAAAACGATCGTTTGCATAAAAGAAATTGAATTGCAAAGAGTCACACGGTTTTGATGGGCCATCATCACGAAAATGCGAAATACCTCGTCCGGGAGATTTCTCTTGCTGTACAGCTAAAACGCGTGGAAAATGCAAGTTTTCGACATCTTTATGTTGAACTTGAGACCAACAAAATTCGGTTAATGGTTACAACGTCCTTAAACCAGATCAAATTGCCAACCCTTCAGTGACCCAGTTACAGGTTGTTTTGTTAACATATCCATCGATTGAAAAATCGAAGAAAGTTTTGTGTGAAAATTGGGTACTCAAACGCGGATGTTCAAGCAACAAATCGAACTTTGAAGGTATTTCTTGGTCAGCTGGCTTTCATTCTTGAGTAAGTGGAACATGGGATGTAAATTTAAATGCAAACTACGCGATAACGTCAAGTATAATAAACTCAAATACTCCGCCCAGCGTGAATTTTGGTACAGCAGAAAAGTATGTGCTAGACATAATCGAAATTGTTTTTTCCTTTGATTCCGCTGCGGCTTCCCTCGGTGGACGCATTGAAAATATGAAATTTTTCATGAGTTTGTCGCATAAGTCAGGCTGAATTTGAACGATGGCATGGATTATTTTGATTATTTTTTACTCGCACAGAGTAGGTAAGTAAGTAATTCATTTATTAATAATTCAAAGGAAAAAAGATAGTTACATAATATGAATTTAAGAGCTATGGCTAAGCTGTCAGTCTGGTTAGCAAAGTTATAAATGTGTATTTTATATCTTTAATTACAAGCTTAAGTTACAAATCAAGCACATTCAGTTTATATTTATAATTCTGTATTTATAAATTGAGTTTAAAAAACTGATACGAATTTTCCTGTCAATATAAAAAAAAAATATCTTATATTTTACAGATAGATACATTTTTTGTTGTAGAACACATTTTCACGAAAGGTTAAGCAGACTTTGAGAGCTATTTGCTTTATCTCTAATATGTTTACTGAAACTTAGAGTTGGTCATCAGTTGCACATGTTCCGGGGATTCTGCAAAAACGACGAGGTCATCTGCATATAGCAACACATTGATTGTGGAATTAGCAATTCTTACACCTCCTGGCAGAGCATCTACTATGTCGTTTATATCCAGAGAGAGCAGCAGTGCACTGAGAAGGCATCCTTGTTTCACACCTGGATTCGTTTGAAACCACTCTGAATAAGTAGTACCATCCCAAATTGCTGCATTGGAATGCGTGTACAATTCTTTAATTATTTTTATAAATTTTGAAGATATGCTGAGTTGGGATAGCTTATAGAAAAGAATATATACTCGCATAGATTTGTGTTGTGTCCCAAAAATAATAAATTTGTTTACTCTTTTAAAATTTAAATCTAGTAGTATTATGTTCCTCAAAGCATGCATTTGAATTCCATTTGAATATTAACACAAACTAATAAGCTCCTAGTAGGCCTTCCGTAGTCATGTAAACGCACATCAGATGAATGCACTGAACGAATATAAATCTAGTAGGCTTTGCGTAGCCATGTAAACTCACTGAAATAGGCGAAAATTATGCTCTCGTTCATTATATTCACTTGATGGAGCGTGCTCGTGCCGAAGGGACACAAATTGTAAGTTTGCATATATCTCCTTTGTAATTAGTTTGTAATAAGTTTATTGTAAAATTATTACAGAGTATTAAACACCACTTTTCAAGATACACGTTTAATAAACGAGTTTCCCTGCATTAGCGCCATCAAGACAATTTGTGACTTTAGAAAACAGCAGAAGAAAAAGTCTAATGAAATCACATGTCGTTTGTGTCCAATCCTGGTAAAAAGAAGTTGGTAATCATTGACCAATGGTGTACGGTTGATGATGATAGGCCAAGGACGTTTGCAAAGCCAACACGCTTGCCAGCCCAAAATCCACACTAATCAACGACTTTTTCGGGATGCTCTTGGATCTCGTGTGGATTCATATAGTGCTTGTTGATGTAACCATTCGTTAAAAAATTGGCCATATTCCATTATTTACTACATATAAGGTCAAATTAATCATCGGTTAAAACGACATATCAGTTATAAGGGGCCAAATTGTTAGGTCCCGGCTGAGGTCCATTATAATGCTATCGAATAACATACCGCTTACAACGACATCACTTAAAACGACATGTCGCTTACAACGACCGATTTTTGCATGTTTTTGATATAAAATATTGGTCACAGCGACTAAAATCGAGGCAGTTACGGGTGCAACTATTTTTTTTGTCTGGAAAGGTAAACTGTTTGTCTACAAATGCAGTGCATGCATATGTGCACATCGAATTTCGAATATTTCGCTTTTTTTTTTGGTTTTTTTTGTTTATTTTTGAGTTTGTTTAACTTCAAATCAAAATTCTTCTGTGTGACGAGTTATAGTATAAGATTATATTATTCGGTTGGTATGTTGTATTAGAAAATGAGTCAAATACGAACGAATCTTTACGAACAGAGAACAAGCGGTATAATTTTCATATTGGATGCTGAGGGGCAAAGTTAAGATCTTGTCAAAGAGTATTCACTTTCACACTTCACTATATCCTTAATATCAAAGATGTTCATTTAAGCAAAACTTACTGTAGTAGTAGTAAAATATTTTTATTTCTTTCATTAAAAAAACAAAATACAAATTTATATATACATTTTAAAAACAAATTGATTGACAATAACTTCAAAAGTTGCCTGTCAGGTTGATGCGATTTCTATTTAAATAATTAAGCTAAGTGGGATAATTCGTTCAAGAAAATTTCTTGATAAGTAAATTGCTGTATTTAAGAGCATATTTTACGTACATGTATAGCTGATGGTAATTATATCCGTTCAAAATTCTAATGAATTGTGCTCGATCAAGTACGTCATTCCCAAGAAATTGTCTTCTGTATGGTTTAAATATTAGGCATACTCCTATAAAGTGAAATGTGTTTTCAGCGGAATCGAGATTGAAGATCGTTTGTATTATTACTGAAAGCTTTGGCATTCGAATAAAGTATTCAACAACGCGGTTTCAAAAATTAGGCTGATCATTTCACGAGGATTAGAACGTTCGAAGTAGTTGGGAACATCAGTGTAGAATAAGTTACAATACTCGTCATTGATTGATTGATTCTTTATTGTAGCTAAAAAGTACATTTATCTTAAAACTACATTGCACAATTTACAGAGATACGGTATACACTACCTTACTACTGAAAACTTATTATAAATTGCAAGAAAATATAATAATAAATTAATTAGGATCTTAGAAGGAAAAGCTACCGAAAAACCTTCATTAAAACAAAAAAAAAAGAATCGAAATAATATATATCCTAGATACTAGGGATGACGGAAGGGGAGGCGATGGCCGACTTTCAGAACTTATATTTGATTTCCATTACAATTAGTACCAGTACCAAACTTGATATAGATAACAAACATATTAAATATAGCAATACTCGTCATGAAACTGCCACTGTCGTGTTTGGCTTGTGAATTCACTCCAGTGGTTCTCCTTAAGCTTAGTAATAAGTGTGATGTGTATTATGTGATTCATGCCATTCAGACTTCATCGCCTAGTTGAACAATATTCCAGTTTGCTGGAAAAGCACTGACCACTCTTTTGCCCAGTATATTTGCTGTAAAATAATTACATCCGATAGTTTCCGAGGTAGTCAGTTTTCTGGAAGTGCAACCACTCTTTGAATGTATCGAAAATGTAGATTAAGTGTCGTCAGGAATTCTTTCTCCTGACCGGTTTCAATGTTAAGGGCATAGTTTGGTGTGTTGTTTGGTAGAAGGAAACATCTTTTCATGAAGAAACGTTGAAGTTTTTCAGCTTGTCAGGTCCAGGATGCGTTCAGAATATCTCCATACTTGGGCGCAGTAATTCATTATCGACCTTGTAGCGGCTTTGTATATCTTGAATTTGACTGAGTGGAGGATGTTTTTATTACCGATGAATGTGGACCATGTGGCATTTATTGAGTTTTTGCACATTGCAAGCCTTTGCCTGAGATGTGTTGACCATGACATGTTGTGTGTGAAAGTTACACCTAGGTATTTGTATTCATTAGCGACGTTTATTTCAAAACAACGAATATAAAGCGGTCATTACACTGAAGTTCAAAAGGCTCTGCTGAAATGGTTCAAGACACAGCGAAGTTCCAGTATACTGATCTGATAAATCTGCATGCCTGATATCGATTACAACGACATATCGGTTAAAACGACCAAATTCATCAGTCCTTTGAAGAGTAGTTATAATCGGTTTTGACTGTATATACAGTGTACCTAGAATAATATATTTATTTTACCACCATTTTTGCACAGTATGTCCGTGCAATGTGATTTGGCAAAACAGGCTGAATAAATGTTATCCAATTTGACAGATGTACACCCAACAATACGGCCGCTATCAACTGTCAAAGGATGTCTATATTAGAAGACCATTTACGTGAACCTTCACAATTAGCACACGTACACGCTTCTGTTTTTCAAATTTAAAAAAGGGAAGAGATATACTATGTGCATGCATACAGTGGCGAACACAACTGGATACGAGTTGATGGATACGAGATATGAGTTGTGGTTAGAAATTGTTTCATTACGATGGATTTGATTGAAATGGTCAGTTTCCGTCGGAATGGCAACTGTTGATTTTGACTCGTTTATAGTCTTCTGCAATTCAGTTTTTATTTTCTTTGCAGAAATTTGATCGGGCCTATATTTGTTTCTCGTACAGTGCAGTTTCTTTTTATTTTTAACAGCGGACACGAGCCCATTTCTACTCAGAGTCCTTGTAAGAGTCCTCAATATGTTCGCAATAGCTTGTGGTGTTGTGGAATCCGCTTTTGCCATACCGAGCTCAATAAGGTGAGCTAAACAGTATTGGGCAGTTGCCTGCAATATGAACGATCTCAAAGATTTACCCGTTTTTGTACCATAAGTACGTTGCGGTGGCATGGACCACATTTCTGAAGTAGGACCGAATGATTATGATTAAAGACTTTTTGACACAGTAAAACGATGTTGCACTGAGTATTTTGTTATATATTCTTCTATATATTATTTTTTTTAAATTTAAATTTTAAAAATTGAAAAATTGAGACCTGATTTTCGAACTAGAATGTCGCTGTTACCGCCAAGTATGATGACAAAATCATAATGAAGAAATTTATCATAAGGTATAATACTCCAAGCGTATGATACTCCAAGACCTAACGGTTAATGCACAAGAAAATAAAGGAATATGAAAACTTGCAAAACTGGATACATAGGATCCTCGTGGTTTTTATTTTATTTCAGCCGCTGTAATTGTACGATTTCTTCCATCGATACCTTTTTCTTTTGGTAATTAAACAAGAAAACAGTTCTGATCTCTGAAATCCGTTAAAAGGCAACAATTTTCTTGCTGAAAAACTGCAGAAACTAAAATAATGTATCCAGTTTCGCTCGAGACTAAACATCTCGGGTGACAATTAGATCTGACGGAAGTGAATGAATCAATGTTGTAACATCCAAATCACAAATACTACACCATTTATATATTTAATGCGCCGTTGATACCCTACGACATATATTCGTGATCATCGACGCCTGCCTCAAATTTGGCATCCTTAAGTCGCATTCAACGTCCACATTCGAAAAACCATTTTGTTCTTCCCTTCCTAAATCAATGCACAATTAATTGAATTAAATAGACTGACTTAACCACGCGTCATTGGAATGCAAAATGCATAAATCACGTTGTTGTCCCATTCCAAATAATCTAATTAAATCAGCTGCAACAAAGAAACTAGGTAAGACAATGACATTTAAACCAAACCCACGCCACATTACGGAAAAGGAAAAAGGAGAATTCCTCACAAAAAAAAAACGCTAAAATTCCACAACATTATTTGAAAATCCACTATAGTGCGCGTATGCAAAAATGTAACGTCGACACGATTGTAGCTGCGGAGCTTCCCTCAACCATCGCCCGCGAAAACTGTGCGGCCCGGAATAATCTTCACTATAACGAACATGCAAATCACCTTGCATGTTGTATCTATTATGCGAAAGTAATACCCAAAAAGGATTATCGTCTGTTGTGCGAGGAACATTAGGGGATAAAGAAAAATGCTTTGCGGCATGCTTAGGTGCTCTATAACACGCGTACACCGACGACGACGAGTGGGTGGGTGGAGTAGCTGTTGTTGCGTTGCACATTTTATATCTTTTCAAATGCATTGTACTTAACGTTTTGTGTGCTTTTGTTCCTCGTAGCGTAGTGGCATAAGCAGATATCCGCCCTTGGTATAATTGTAGTGCAAGTGGCATTACACACTGAAACTAGAAAACCCGAAGCCGCACCAGTGTTACGAGTTGCTTCCCTTATTTGAATATAAAATGTAAAAAAGACTGATAACCGGTATCGCCTTTGTACGTGGAGTCGGCGTGTTAATCATTCAGTTTGCCTATTAATTTGATATTACTCGTATATCAAAGTGCTGGATCATCTGCTTGTGCTTCGTGTTTGAATGATATTGAGTGCAACTGAAACGCGGTGCACTGTAGCTTGTGCTAAGGTAATCCAGGGCAATGCGGAAGAAACCAAGGATTACTTCGCTAGTTGCTACGTGTAAAAAGGTCACATTCAGCGGTTGCTTTCATTCATTTTCTTCAAAGCAATGCAAAATCGAGTTCTAAGGGGTGGAGCTAATAACATACTTTATTCAGGAAATGAAGGCAAAATCGAGAACGGTGGTTGTGGTAACGAAGTGACGATACAAATTCTTACTTAAAATGATATGGGCGCTGTAATGGTCACTTGTTTCCTTATCAGAACAACAGTGGAAAAGTATGTGCTAGATATAATCGAAAATGCTTAGTCGTTTGATGCATTGAAGGTATCAAATTTTGCATGAGTCTGTCGCATAAATCAGTTTGAATTTGACCGATGGCATGGATTATTTTGGCGTTTAGGACAGCTGTGGCTTGTAGCTTACTCACATAGATCTGTCAACTTAGAAAACCGCACAAGAAAAAGTCTAACGAAACCACATACCGTTTGTGTCCATATTATCCAATCCTGGCCAAAAGAAGTTGGTAATCATTGACCTATGGTTTACGGTTGATGATGATAGGCCAAGGACATTCGCAAAGCCAACACGCTTGCCAGCCCAATCCACACTAATCAGCGACTTTTTCGGGAAGCTCTTGGACGCTCTTGTATCTCATGTGGATTCATATAGCGCTTGTTGACTTAACCATTCGTCCAAAAATTGGCCTTAATGCAGTATTTATTACATATACAGTCAAAACCGTTTATTACGACATCGGTTAAAACGACATATCGGTTATAAGGGCCAAATTCATAGGTCCCGGCTGAGGTCCATTATAATCCTATCGAATAACATACCGCTTGTAACGACGTCTCTTAAAACAACACACAGCTAACTTGTTTCCTTATCAGAACAGTCTACAGTTCACATCGTAGCATAAAGCGGTGGTAATTGAACCGATGTTCAGACATATTAAGTCTTAAACATTAATCTTATAGTTTACCATCTGGGAGTCTATCCTTTCATCATGTGTTGTCCGTCCACTCGAACACTTCAGAGTCCTTCTGGACCTTGAAAGAATCAAAGGACTTCGTTTTGCAGTGCGCTCTTGAAGCTGTCCTTTTCAACAACAATTCATTTCGAAGTGACGACGGGACGCATTAGCGATATATATATTTAAATTACAACAAATAGCCAACGCGTGTTCCAAAACATACCGCGTATGTCGAATTCGGGTATGTTGAGACTATAGACTGTGTGCAAATATAGATATGCATTCTAATTTTAAAATAAACATTTTATTCAGTTTGTTTGTTTTTTTTTTGTTAATACAAAATTGTTTATTAACAAATATTTATTATCAAAAACATTTCAATATAGGAAGGACAAAAGCATTGATAAAATTAAATGAAAAACAAAAGCTAAGAACAAAAGCAATTCGTAACAAAAAATAGAAAATAATACATTGAATTTCACGTCCCAGCTTGGTGATCATCGACGGAGTTAAAAATCACTAGGATGCTCGGTTGCTTTATAGCTCTCCTTTTTTTCCTGCACTGAAATCTGAAGCTCATAAAAATTTGAAAATAAATGCAAAGACTGCAGGCAGATAGATTTTTTTCCTTGTTTCCATTTTCCACAACACAAGATGAGCCGCATATAAGTACTGTGTATGTGGAGGGAAGTTCGTAAAACCTAAACAGCGTATAAGCGAAACCGCGTATGTGGGTGTAATTAAACTTAATTAGTTTATATGCAAATCTAATAAACATGAGTAGCAAATTTCGTCAAAAAAGGATTTAGACAACGACGCTCTGTCATGTGACTTAATATTAATAAGATTCTTGAGAAGATCGTGCATGACTCAAACGCCAACACTAGAGCCACCATCTTCCAGAAGTCCGTACAATTGTTTGTATATGCCCATTGACGTGATTGGCAGAACACAGCGAGTCGTCAATGAGGCATTGAGACGGAAGAGGTTAAAATTGGTTCAACGGTGAACGATAGCAAAACGAATTATATACTGTCCTCAAGAGAGGACATAGAACATCAACGTCTTGGAGCCAAAGCCATAATGGCACCTATAACTTCGAGGTAGTTAAAGATTCGCCTACCTCCGCTCGGCAGTACAAACGACAGAGTAACTCTTGCCAATCCCTGTTCCTATGGACTCAAGAGGCTGTTGATTAGTAGAGTCCTCTCTCGAAGGACCAAGCTGACTTTATATATGAGGCCTTCATTATTTCAGTCCTCCTGTACAGCGCGGATGCATAGACAATCTCAAAAATGGTTGAGGAAGTTGTTGGTCTCTTCGAGAGAAACGTTCTGAGTGTAATCTTTGGTCTTGTTCGCATTGACAATTTATGGTGAAAAAGATGCAACCAGCGTACGGACGTCTACGGATCCAACGCCTAAGATGACGAGAGCGTATAGACAACTCGGCTCCGGCCCGAAGAGTCTTCGACTCCGAACCTGTGGGACAACGCAACAGCGTTTATGATGACTCATCCAGATGGAGAAGGACCTAAACCAACTTGTAGTGACAAATAAAGAAGAAAAAACAGTAAAAATAAATTTACAAATTCAAAATATCCTTCCGATTCCCTAAAATTTTCAACACGTACTCATGTATAGGTAGATACTGAAAACATCAGATTGTGTTGGCCTCCGGAATGATAGAACCAAACATTGTCTACGAATCTTTTGGCGTCAATAGAACTCCGAACCCGGATGCGTTAAATGATGCTCCTATGCTTCAATTTACGATGTTTTTTTATTTAAGACTTTATGAAGTACAATTCAGAGTACAAGACAGAGTCGCCGAAGCGTAGTGGGTTAGTGCGTCAACTCCTATGCAGAGGCTGCCAGGTTCGAATCCCCATACTACCAACTTTCATAATTCACGGGTTCACCTCTTTCGAGTCACCGACAATGCTCAAAGAGTATTCCTGTCTAGAAAAAGCTTCCCAACTTTGCCGTTCGGAGTCGCCATAAAATTGTAGGTCCCTACCATTCTTCATAGAACAATTTCACGCACAACACGAGTGGTTGCTGAGAAGCTAGGACCAGGTCCGCCTCGGACTTTCGCACCAGCAATATTATTATTATATTATTATGAAGTACAGATGCGTATATAACTAATTTCCTAATCTAGGACCCTGTCGTCATGCACTATTCTCTCTCCAAACGATCTGTTGGATGGGAAGACCTTATTCTTGACCAAACGTGTTGATGATTGTCATTAAATTACATTTCTGTTGAGTGGTAACTTATTTGGGGGCCGAATAGTAGAGAATGGACACTCCGCTACAAATGGTTGAGGCACACCCTCAATTTCGTTCAGCATCTGCTACAAATGCTATTGGTGAGTAAGCATTAGAAAAATTACTTCTCTAAATTCTGATCACTGCAAGGCGTCCGCTATCCATTATCTATGAATATTCTCCTCGAATGGCCCCGACAACTGCTCAAGACAGGATATCAATATTCTAGAATTTAGTGATTATTTCACTTCTAGCGCAATTTTGCAGTGAAGTGTGATTTAAGTAAATATTAAACTAGTTTCATCGAAAGTTCATTAAAAGTAAATAGTTTAAGAATGGACGCTTTAAACATGTTAAACCGGTGTGAAATGGGGACTATTTAGAGAATGCATCGTGATGAGTCTTCAGTCAATAAAAACGCAGAAGTTCTTACTCGAAGACGCATAGTGGTTAAAAATGTAATGTACGTGCACAAAAATATAGTCTGACACCAAGGGAAGGGCGATCATTTCTTAGAGCACGATCAAATCCCAGAGTGAGAACAAGATCGACAAAATCGCGACATCACCAAGTATTTGGAATGTAGACGGAACACTGAGAACAAGCAGCGCTGAGTGGTGGACTGATTTTATCATGGGTCCACACCTTTCTTCAAAAATGAAGCCACGGTAGAGAGGTCGATTCTCATCGCTGTAGGCAAATGCTAACCGATTTTTAATGAAATTTGAAAATTGGACATGGAAGGTAATTGGCTTGACTGTGCCACATTCCTACAAGACGGCAGTTTAGGCTTTATTGCAAGACAAATCTTCTGGACGAGTTAATTCGCATTTTGCTGATGCGAATGGCCAATCAATACCGTGCGACTCTTTGTCCTTAGATTTATTTTGGTGGGGCTATGCAAAAGATTGTATTAGTACACATAATCAGAAACCTATTGACGCTTTGGAAACGAATATTCTTCAAGTTAAGGCCTTGCTATTGCTGGATATTAGGTGAAAGCCATCGAAAATTACCACCATGTCAATCCAGTCAAACTCCTGGATGAAATTTGGATGATGATTCCATTTACAATACACTGAGTAACACATTGAAATGAAACAACAAAAGTGATTGGAATTTGATTTTATTTTGAATAAATAAATTATCAAATGCATTCTCATATGTGTACGACTGGTAGCAGCGTGATCCTTCGCAATGGAAAGCAGATTTTACTCTAGCTCAGTAAGTGTAAGTTAAAGACAAATATACCGATTTGGAATAGCAACGTCACATACGCCGGATACTCAACCATTCCAAGAAAATCATTCTCCCTTCAATAAACAATCATCTCACTTGACAACCAATGGCTTTCTGCCATACTTCCGGCAGCAGCTGAATAAAAAAGAATCATAGTTTTGCTGATGCAGCAAAACTGACCAGTGACGTTAGGGCATTAGGGTTAGCTTATAAAAATTGTTAGGCAGTTGATTAATGACCATGAATAAAGTAAGAGGCCTCTCCTCAAAATAAAAAATTATTTTTTTTTATTTAAAATAAACTTATATAATAAGTCATTTCATTTTCAATTCCATCTAAAATAAGCTTTGACTCTATCGATTTAGATTACCATCTCTCTAGCGTCTCTTACAATTTTGGCTGTTCGGAATCGATATTGAACCTCACCTTCCATTATCGGGCTTCCATTATCGAAGCTAGGCTTTTGTTCCCTCCACTCCGGCCACAAGGAAGAAAACGAGTACCTGTCAAAGCATTGTCTCTAGCAAACCTCAAAACGGCCGTGTTATTCGTGTAAAATGAATTTTATTTGCCATAAGAATGTCACGAAGCTCGTGACACTCCTGTTAAAAAACAATTCCCCGCATTTCCTCATATCCTTCGTCCCTCAAACCGACTTTGGAGACATTGGCTCGCAGTCTACAATCCAATGAGGGCAACGCACAGACCACATGTGGTGTGGGAATCCGTACATTCTCGTCTGTAGCAGCACTCCAGTCTAGAACGCATAATTCAATTATTGCCTTCCATCAAATGAAATTGAACGAAAGGGATTCTCATAAAAATTTTAAATTGCCCTTAATGGCCACCGCACTAAACTACCGCCACCACTGGTGCTCTCGGAATACAGACAGTACGAGCCGATGAAGGGTGCGCTGCAAGAGAAGAAAGGACTTCGCATCCGCATTTGTATCCCGCACCCATGAATGAGTTCTGCATTTGGAACGTGCCATCTTAAATCGGTTGAAAATGGCAAAAGGATGTTCTCGGCATCCGAGGCGAGAGCACTGCAGCTACACCTACTATTTTTAGAAACAAAGAAAACTAATTTAGGATTTTTCAAAATTTATGTACCGTTATGAAATGTCACATCTGCGCGTTGTCCTGCAGATGGATGCCGAGAGTTTAATGATGATTGGAAAGGGGATAAGTTATGTGCTGTTGAGGGTGGACAGCGCCGGATGACGGGAAGGATGAGTCGAATTATCCTTGCAAAGGGGCTGTAAATGCGATTGGATGGGATTACGTTTGAACTCCCAGAAGTTACTTGGAGTGGGATCGGCGCTGGACGATAGCCGACGCAAGCGATCTTGATAGCGAGTGACCGTTGATGACCCACTTATCTGCCGCCTCGGTGCATGTCAAATATCCATTGAAACAAATTGATATCTTATCAGTGGTCGGATGCAACAAATTTAACCTCGCCTTAGTTTTCTAATTAGCCGGTCTCGGCAGAGGCAGAGGCAGTGGCAGCATTTCCCAGGGCACGTCCCAAGACCGTGTTGCCTACGGTCGATCTCCCCCCTAAACATGTCACGAGGCTAATTGAAGTCTAATTAAAAATTCCTTGCAAGTTCGACTTCGATTCAGCTCCTTCCCCTTGTCTTTGGATGTACTTATCGTTTATTAACGCAAGGATCACCATCACCATCACCGGCATCGACAACGACAACGACAACGACAACGACACCGACGACGACGACAACGACGATGAGGCAGCGCTTCAACACACCGATCCGCCATGACGATCTCAATAGACCAGCAGAGCACGAAATTGTCACCTATCATTTGGGTATCGGAGTTGTTTCTTGGCCCGTTCACGGGGTTGAGTGAAGCGCGGCTTCAATAGATGACGCCGATATGTCTCTTAGGTCCTAAGCCAGCAAACCCAAAGCCATACACATATATCTTATCGCCACCCAAAATCAGGGATGCGACGAATAACGAGCATGGAATAAATTACCTATCAAACACAAATAGTTGCTCGGATAGATATGCGCGCTGCGCTGGACGGAACAGGACCGGGCGTTATGTGGGGCATTAATTTACGTTCTAGCTGCATCTAATATGGAATAGATTGACAGAGCGGTCTTTGTTTTGTTTCGATTCGTTATTTTCTTCTTTTTTTCTGTTAATTTAATGCCCCTCGAGTTGTGGCACATAAAAGTTAAAGGGATTGTACAGATGCGCATACATACATATGTATTATATTATTTCGGGAATACAAGGTGTGGGTTGCACTATGAATTTTTGATTTTTCCTTGTTTCTAGGTTGTTCTCTTAATTTTTATTTATTTTTTTTTTATTGTGATTATAATTTTTTCTCTTCGTTTGCTGGTCGCCCTGTGTCCTTATATAATTTCAAGATGAATTTAAATAAAATATCAGTTTCTCGGCTGAGGTGAGGAAATCTGAGATGAGCCCTGTCGTATCTAATCTGCGTTGATTTAAAGAGGAGCAGTAAAAGTTCTGACCTCGGAGACGAAGAGCTACACTGAGGACCATAAACATAAACTTAGTTTTTGTTCGTTCTGTTGTCAAATTGTTTGAGAAAATTGTTATTCGATTTCCATTTGTTTTATATTACATTGGCTTTTATTGATTTTAAAAAATGTTTGGTTGCACCGTGATTGGTTTGTGTTTGGCTCTTGGGGCAAAGAGGTGTTAATCGTCAATGGGGGTCACATTTTGTTTACACATGAGGGAGTTAAGATAAGGATGCAGATTTGGAAACGACTCACTTGTGGTTCGGAAGGTTGGTGCTGGGCTTTGGTGGCAGGAAATGAAAAGAGAACCTAAAGTGTGGGTTTTTTAGAAAATATTAAATGGTGGGCCTATGGCTTTTGAAGGGTGTGTAGGGTAGTTTAGCATGATTATTGTGTTCCAGGTCGATTTTGTTTGACTGCCATTTAGAATTGCGTGCCACTTGTTAGTTGAAACTCGACAGCTGTAAATATGATCGATAACAATCACTAAAAAAGGAGCTAGGCTAGGTACGGTAGTTGGGCTGCTAGTGACTTTACAAGCACACTTAGACCATATTGATCCATTGTGATACCCCTAGTCGGACTACTACCACTGATTGGCTAACTCCAGTGATAGTGTCGTTAATTTGATCGGAAAATGGTGACTGGACCAGATTTGAAAACCAGATAACAGCGTATTAGCTTTCACTAGGATTCGAACCGTGGACCTCGCGTTAATAAGGGGCAGGCACTCTATCAAAAAAAGTAGCTAACAATAACGTGCTGAAACTATCACAAAATATGACTTAAATAAAAATTAGGACATTAGACAATAGAGGGTTGTAATATACAGTCAACGTTGAGGGCTGGGAGGACATGTTCGATAAGATTCCTGTGCCCGAATAGTTTCAATTAGAATTGCTGTACGCATAGCCCTGACCCTGTCCTGGGTACAATTTGAACATTTGAAGCATCTTTTAATCGCGCTACGCGTCTACTAGCATTACAACTTCCGGCCTGATGAATTGACTCTTGATCAAATATTCGCTGTAAGACAAAATCTTGGCAGGACTAATAAGTTTCAAACCAATAAGCAAAGGATATCGAATTCAAGGCGAAATTCATCGCAAGGAACTCAACGATGTCATGGCTGAATCCGGGAACATGGGAAAATTGTTCCGATCGCGTCGCCCTACACTGCACCACATACGGGATGTACCCTGTAAGCGCTTCCAAACCTTTCGAATATGATTCAATCAAGTACTGGAGAATATATAAAATACTGCCCCTTACAAATCAGTCCAACTGATATTTTGTCTGCCCCTCGGCAAACGTTAGCTCCCCAAATGATATTCTAGAGATGATCCTTGGCAACCATAGCTGCTTCGCTTTGTCGTAGGTCTAAGTGTCTGACTCGAAGGAACAATATTATGATACACCAAACCCATATTCTGCGGAAAGTTAGTTAATAAGCAGGAAGGTTTTTTTTAAATTCAGTTTTATTTCAGGAATTCATGACAGAAGCAGGAAGGTTCTGATTCTATGTCGGATATTGGCTTCTATCTGCGAGGTAAGTGTATGGAGGAGAAGTCAAAACAGAAAACCCTATGAGTTGTACAAAGATTTTTGTGCAGACTGAATGGCAAAAGTTCGTCAGCATTGTTTATCACAGCGAACTGCGTAACAGCATCGAAACTAAGTTCGCGGGTCTAAGTTCAATCCCCGATACGAACAACATTGATTGTTCGCGAACTTTGTAGAATTACCGTGTAGACAGTGTTCAAAAAAGGCAAGATTGAAATTTGATTCGCAAGTGAACATTACCACGCACAACACCAGCAGTTGCAGGCGCTAGACACTCAAAGATGGAAGACGCCCTAAACGCTGACTCAGGCTACCTTCCCAGGCTTGCAGACTATTATATACTCCATCAAGACGTCGCCACATCCCACACAGCTCGGGCTATGATAAAATGTCTCGATCCCTATTTAGGGTTGAATCCCTGATTTTAATCTACCCTTTGTATATCTTTCTAAAGATAAGTTTAATAAAACCTAAAAGGAAACATAAAGAAAAATACACGAGCAAACAAGCTTTGCATAGAGCCAGCAATCGACGGGTTAGTCTGTAGATCAGATCAATGGGAAGAGGACAATGACTAGCCGGCACTGTGAAATAAGACGTCGTCATCATTGATCAGGTTTTAGTGGCAAGCTTTTAACATGGCCTTCTTAATTGGCAGAGCCACTGCCAAACATACATTGCGTCTAGGTATCCCTCACAGTAAATTTCGCAGAAATTGTCGAGGGAAAAAATGAACAGAATCGGCTTTACATCTCATCGCAGAGTGTCATTGCAGAAGTCTTGCAAGGACGAGGACGGAGTTTCTGGGAAAGCATTTCACCTTATCGAGTTCAAAATGATCCCGCCTAAAAAATCGTGAAATGCGATGAATAACGTGTGTGCATCGTTTTTTTTTAAATTCCTCAATAAATGCTATCATTTCTTTTGGATTCAAAAGGTTTTGGAAACTATGGTCTCACGGTGGAAATATATCACCCATCAAGGCCGGAATGGACCATCATCTCTTCAGTCCAAGGCGGATCTGTGGCGAATTTTGACAAGATTGTTTTGGATTGAAATACTCTTCAATGGTCGAAGAATAATTATCTCGAAAGAGGTGCCGTGAATTATGGGCCTTCCTCGATTGGGGAATTTAAGCTAGCACACCAGAGTAGAAGACGACACATCTACTATGCAATGGCGGCCGCTCACCTTAATCAACCACTCGTTGGTTAGGGATAACATCCGAAAATAAATTGCTAAAGTCACTCCAGAAGTATTTGCAACTGTAATCAAAACTGTGGGTCGCTGTGGCTTAGTGCGTCGACTCCTACGTAGAGGGTGCCATGTTCGAATCCCCAATTTACCAACTTTCATAATTCACGGCTCTCACTTATTTCGAGTCACTGACAATGCTCACAGAGTACTCCTGTCTAGAAAGAGCATCTCAACTTCGCCGTTCGGAGTCGGCTAGTCCTAGGTCCGCCTCGGACTGTCGCGCTACCCATATTATTATTAATCAAAACTCGGCAGAGAATAGAAAAAAACAGGTTGGTCCCTCCTAACCCTCCTAAAGCACATCGTATCACGCACACCCCAAGTAGCTGCTGAAGATGTCAAGGCCAACCATGAGTCTTAATTGTTAGATTTATGGCACGCGAAACCTAGGAAGCCTCAGCACAAACGTGCTAGAATTCCCAAGAGAATCTCAACAGATTTTGTTCCTAAATCAGTCGCTTCTGGCCATTTACCTAATAGGGTTGCCCCCGCAACGAACGTGCAGTGTCTCCTTATGAGCCTGGAAAAAAACAACGGCCAGGAGATAAATTATTATAATTACATCCCCAAGTCGGTTAAATCTGTACATGCCCATCCATTCGTATTCACCTTGATGAATTCCCCATCCATCCACAAAAGACCTTAAAGGTCGTCAACATGATCCTCAGATCAGAAGGGGTAACAGCAAAAACAAAGGCAAAACCAAAAACAAAACAAGAAAAAATAATACATTACACCTATTTTGTATTTCAACTACGTGCCTATCCGCATTTGTATCTCTCATAACGCACTTTCGGTTGCCACCGAGAAAAAATGGTCTTTGAATTATGTTCATAAATTTCCATGAAAACTCGATTTCTGATCCCCTGAGAAACCGAGTTCACATCTTCGAACCAAATTCAAAAACAACAAAATAAATTAACGTAGGTACACCGGAGTGGTGCGGCAAATTTGTAAAGGCGGCAAACCGAACGACAGAAAGAAGCCCACGTTGTCGCCGGGATCACGCACCTTATCAACATGCACAATGAATATGACAAAAAATTAAAATTATTTTAAGTTTTATTAAGTGCGTAAGCAATGTGTTTGAAGCGAGTACGTTTTGGACTGTTAACGACATTTTGATGGTGTGAACAAACATATCGCCGCGTTCACATTCGTCGGCCCCTAGCATGGAATGAATCCATCCAACTATCCATCGTCCAATCCATCCATCCATCCATCCATTCAATCCGTCCATCCATCCATCCATCGCACGCAGAATGGGCTTGTGAAGGCGGTGCTGGTGGAGGTAGACCCGACCAGTGGCATTGATTGGGATTTATGACATTTGCGGAACGCTCTTGTTTCATGCCTCGTCTCGATTAATATTCGAAATGAGATCTTTTCTTTATTATGTGGAGCAGGTTGAGATTCAATGTCACGTTGCATTTTATGACATTTTAATAGCGAACCCTTTTTCTTGCTTACGAGGGCCTTGCTGTGTGTCTCTTGGCTGCACGAATTTGAATTTGAATTTGAATTTGATTTTTTTTTGTGTTTGTATGCAATGGCGTATGCAACTGAAGCAGTCATACAAATGGTCTATTGTTCTATATCGTATATTTAGATTTCTATTAAGTTGCATTCTAAAGAGGTTCTTTTTCTTCTTTGGCTTTGGGTGGCGGTCTGTTCTTAGGCTTTTCTGGTTTAATGACGAATGCGTGGGCCGATGTGTTCGACGTTTAATTGATTTTTTGAGGAACTGCCTGATGTTTGACAATGCACGATGTAGGAGAGGACACGGTGAGTGCATTTATAAGCAGTCGCTAAGCGGTCACACTCGCTCGAACCATGAGATTTTCTTAGAAAATTGTTTTAGTATGAGGGGCAAATCTAGACCATCGGATGAATTTTTAAAATTTAATCGAATATGTGTGCCTAAAGCCGAACAAAATGACCATTTAAGAGGCATGTTTATCTATTTTTTTCTTTGGTGACAGTAGTTTTCCTTAACCAAATAAAACATCGTCAGTACTACATATTAATAAGGAAAGTTAATGACTTCTCCCTTGGATTTAGTCCGCTTGGCTTAGGTGAGTACGCTGCAATCACACTCGGTACTGAGGCCGATGTGCGTTTCTTTGAAGTCGATCAAATAGGCGCGCGCATTAAATCAGTGAATTCTATAAATGGATCGGTTTAAGTGGTGTTTGTGGAAAAGCGATTAAATAGTAAAAATTGAGAATATAATGATGGTGTTACAGTCGGTCGATGGGTTTCTAAAATCTTAGAAAGCGGCTGTAAAGGGGACTTAAGAGCATATAAATTTTAGATGGACATTTGTTGGTTTTTTGTGTAATGACGTCCATTGGGGGAATAATCAGCTTGCTGGACATGTGAAGTAGAATGGGCTAGTAATTGATTTATTAAACTGATGTTTAGTGCATCGGCTTGAATTTAATCAGCGAAACCGGTAAGAAAAGATTAGAAAACACACCTTGGGGAGGAAGAAGCAGAGCAGTTAAGTAGTTTCCGACATGATTGTGCATGCGGTTGAGGTTGTCATCATTCAGCTAGGGGACTAGCTAAAACATCCAAGATTTCCAAGTAATAAATTGTATACATTACACAACGTATGTGAAATGTGAATAGCGTATACACTGGACTGCCAACAATATTAAAAAAAAAAATTCTCATGTTGAAATTAAATATGAAACCCTAATTCCTGAGTTACTTCTAATAAATGTTACTTGTCTATATTTATTGTCAAATTCAAATTAAATGCAGTAAATACACATTCGATTTAGGTATACAGACGTTTTTTCTATCGCCTAAATGCAAAGGAACCTCTGTGCCGGTGCCCAAAAAACGTCTTAAGGCAGTCACCACTCAATCGTGTAAATAAAATCATGCTGTACCAAAAAGGAAGTTACAGATTTTATTGTAAGGCCATCGTAAAGATGAGATTTGAAATGAACATTTTAGGCAGTGGCCAATGCCTTACGATCGGTAGATCAGAAAATTAAAAAAAAAATGTTTATGTAATTTACGATCGGTAGATCAGAAAATTAAAAAAAAAATGTTTATGTAATTTATTTTTTATTTTCGAACTTAAACTTATGCTTTATTGTATAACGTTGATCTACATAATCATTTTTAACAAGGCACTTATAATGAGTGATCAGTTTATAAAAATTGTATTTTGAGTAGATGCACATTTACATGTAGTAATGGAAAATGTAAGCAGTGTTTTTTTTATTTTTTTAGTTGTCTTAAGGGAACTTTTCATAAAATATTCTTAATTTTCATTAGCCTTTCAGGTAAAAAAATTGTATTTAAAAACGTCTTATTTTAGTGTTAAATAAATGGAAAAACATTGGTGACATATTTATGAAACGGAGTTGGAGTAATATGTCGGTTTTTGGTTATAATAATTTTTGAAGTTAATAGCTTCAGCGATGTAATGATACGCCGCACATGACAATCACAATCAATCATGACAATCACAAAAATGGAGCCACCAGTGAGTTAAGGATACTCAAGGAGATCTACGTCATCGCTTTCAATGTATTTGGGGCACTGCTAAGGAAAATATATTAATGGCAAGTTAAAAAGATCCTGTTTTTGCTATTTTATATTACATACTAACCGACCCGGCCACGCGTTGCTGTGTCTCTGTAGATATCGTGAGCTGAATCAATTCACCTCTTGTAGCGATATCGTCGCGATCAATGGGTGATTGGCCAAGAAATAATTCTTTTCTAATTTCTTTCCACTGTGGATTACGCGTGAATCAGATAAATAAATCTCGTGTGATATAATACGACATCTAAGCATCCTGAACATTTGTCGATTCTGCCGACATTTTGTAAATTTGTGCTTCTGCATCGATAGCAAAATATATTCCTTAAAACGGAATGTCAATCGCTCGGTTTGAACTTTCAGCTTGACAAGTTCAATGTGAAAATCAGAAATAAAGAAATGAAGAATATTACAGAGACGCCCTACTTCTACCTCTCTTGCCCCTTACAATTTTTGACAACTGTTTTTCATAACGCGTCAAATTGACCAATCAGAGGACGGCATCTATGTTAATTCGTAAATAACCGTCAAAAATTCATATATATCTGTAAAAAAGCCACTCAAATTCGTCGATGGACTAGGGGGCAATTAGCTGTGAAGTCGGCTATTTCTGTAATACTTCATTTCTGGTTCAAATAATTGTTTTCTGAAATTAACCATTTTTATATTTACAGATTTAAGCTAGATCGATATAGATTTACGTCCGATAGATAGTGATACTAAGTCGTGGTGGCGTAGTGTGCTAGTGCGTCGACTCCTACGCAGAGGGTGCCAGGTTCGAATCCGCAATCTACCATGGCTTCCACCTCTTTCGAGTCACTGACAATGCTCAAAGAGTATTACTGTCTAGAAAAAGCTTCCCAACTTTGCCGTTCAGAGTCGGCATAAAACTGTAGGTCCCTTCAACTCGTGAAAGAACAATAGCACGCACAACACGTGTGATTGCTGAGAAGCTAGGCCCAAGTTCCCCCTTTGGACTGTCCCGCCACCAATATTATATTATTATATATTCCGATAGATAGTATAAGGAAAAAACAAACCTAAGAAAATTAATGAAATCGAGAAAATGGTATTTAAGTTATTCCGTAACCCATGTAAACAGGGATTCATTTCCGTATACACTGGTGGTGCAAAGTTAGGCTATAGTCTCCCTTAAACGCGAATAAAATCCAAACGGCTTAAACGATTTAATAATTTGTGTGTGCTTTTTTTTTAACTATTTCGCACCTGTTGGGACATATACGTATCTCTGGATTCTAATGGATTCTAAGCTTCCAGAAGAGTAAACTTAATCTAGCGTCCAACACCTTTTTTGGTTTTGGCTTGTCAGCCCAAAATATCCCTTTAAAGTACGAACAGTACCACAGTTTCAGCTTTCAGCGATACAGGGTGTTATAAACATGTTAAATATAAACAGAAAAAATATGTGAATAAATCGGTATGGCCGTTTGGATTAAATTACAACTCCAAGCCAAGAGCATTCAAATGCCAAATACTTCTGTTCATCAGTGTATTTATGTATACATATAGATTTAATTTTCATTTCTTTCAAAAAGACATCCTGCTGATAAATTCACATTCATCAAAGTTGAAATAGTGGTCTTCTGAAATTATCCAATTTCCTTCTGAATTTTCTTGGTTTTTCTGTTCGTAAAACCTTCTACAAAGTATTAGGAAGCTTAGAAAAAATATGACTATAATCGGTATAGACGTTCTCAAGTTATGGAGTGACCAAGGGAGTATTATAATAATAATAATATGGGCGGCGCAGTCCGAGATCGACCTAGGCCTAGCTTCTACAGCAACCACTCGTGTTCTGGAAGGGACCTACAGTTTAATGCCGACTCCGAACAGCGAAGTTAAGGAGCTTTTTCTAGACAGGAATACGCTCTGAGCATTGTCAGTGACTCGAAAGAAGTGGAGCTGTGAATTATGAAAGGCGGTAAATTTGGGTATCGATCCTGGCACCTCCACTAATTTTATATATATATATCAATTATACTTGCCTACTACTGGTAAACATATTGATTCTGAAAAGGCTTCAAATGCACCTATTTCAACTTCATTGCTATTTGACAAGTGATATTCTGTGAAGTTTTAGTGTTAAAAATTGTAACGCCATTGGTGTGGAATCATGGACAAACTTCTCCAATAAGCGAAAAATTATCACAGACAAATTGTATTCAGACGTGCGCCTGAATTAATTCCGAAAATTCAACCTCTTTAAAGTAATGGTGAATGATGGTGGCACCAAGCTCAATTTCTGTAAAATGGTGTTCAAATTTCATTGAAAATTAATTAAATAGATGTTTTAAAGAAAGTTTCAACTAGACCCTACTCAACTAGAGCCTACTCCTGTTTATAAGCAAAAACGACTCAAACATGACTCAAAAATATCATTTAAAAGCATTCATTTCCGCTGATAGCTATCTGGAAGCCGTGACCTCAAACTACAAATAATGGTCCCTTTTTGGGAGAGGCATCACCCAGATTGGCAAAATTCAACTTCTTCAATGAGCAAAACAACGCTGTGGACACTTGTTGACAACAAACTAAATGAATATAAACAAGATTCCGTAAATTGATACATTCGCTTGTTTACACAGGCCTATAAAAGAGAGCACTTTGTAAATGAGGTGTTTTAATAACGTACAAGTTATTTGAAAATTTGTAAAAAAAAATATAAGACTGGATAAAAGTAAAGGATTGTGTAAGGTTTAAGGATTGTTATATAAAATATGCAATATGCATAAGATGAAAATAAAAAAAATCTGAAATGAAAAATTAATTTAATAAAGAAAATACATATAAATAAGGAAACTTACTCACTAATATTTTTCACAATATGAACTCATGGAGTGAACTCATTTATTTAAATAATTGTCTAAAACATGTTCAATCGGATTGATCGCTTGATGAAAACCGTGTTCCAAAATATTTCTTATATTTCATACTTATTATATTTGACATCCCGTCTTGACCTAATCAGGTATAAGGTTGAAAGAGCTCTGAATGTCTTTAAAAACTATGTTGTCTTATTTAAATTAAAATTGATTGCTAATCTTTTTGTAACACGATTTCTGTTTCATCCATCTTCATACAGAGATTTTTTTGTTTGTATTAATCCAAACAAACTTTACCACTCGAAGAAAAGTATTGTCAAACGGATCTTGTTAGTCACAATATTTTCGTCGCTTACGCAGAGTTAACACTGCTGAATGACTATTTTCTAACGTACAGCGTTGTTTACTCACGTCAATCGGTTGATAAATTGGTAAAGTTGGCAAAATTCAAATTCAAAATTTAAATTTATTTGAACAAAAAATGTACACTTGGTCTTACGTGATAAAAGTTAAACTATAAGAAGATGTTGGCCCAACAATAGGGGCGCAACGGATGCTCAGTGGTTACAGAGTAAGAAGTGTTGACAATGGTTTTACAATTATTGTTTTATATTATTAATTATCTTTACTTGTTCGTTGTTGGTCCTCTCGGCTGGCAAAGTTGGCAAATTTATTCAATCTTTACGTACCAACATAGAACGGCGTATTCTGTATATGCAACACAAAAAATTCACGTTAGTGACGAATGTATTGAAAATGTACCCAAGATCACGGTTGGACAACAACTTGATCTTGAGAGTCGAATATTGCCGGCACGGGTCCATAATTTGAGACTACATTAACTCAGGCACCGGCTTTCCAGTGTATCATTTATAAAACCTTAAGTCTATATTTTTTCCTGAATTTTTATGATAGACCAGCCCATTCATTTAGATGAGATTTTATTCCTTGTCGGCAGTAAATACCAATTAAGTTCTTCTATAGACACCGGTTCAAATAATGGGAAATCATCTCACCAACAACAACAATCGGCATACCCTCCCTACCAAATGACCCTAAAAGTATCTACCAAACGACATCTCTTAATAGCAACACAGTAGCCTCAAAAAATTAACGACAATTAAATCAACCCAAAAAGGATGCCATTGTCAAAGGCACAACACACGTAAGATTACCCAAGGAACAGGGGGAAAAAAACTGAAACTCGAAATCAGTCCTCTCCGCACAACGTATAAACAGTATCGACATTTTTGGATATCATCATTAGCAGACCTGCCCGACAATTGACAATCCATCCCTGTGATCCACAAAAAAGGATCATTTTCAAAAATCAAGAGCATGAAATTTTTCCTGATTCCCCTGTCACGCACGCACAATGCGCCTCATATTGAACATATTTGTTGACAATTTATTATCCTTGCGCATTAGTGAATCTGAATGGTACCTAGTACCTACGTACTTCGACGGCCATTGTGCGACGAGGAAGAAGATAAGTCCAAGACCCTATGCAACAGCGTCATCATTTTACTCGCTCATCCGAAAGGACTAAACGTTTTCCCTTATTGTGCGAAGGAACTGGAACAGCGTACTCGTACGGCACACAAAAGGACGAAATTCCCTGCTGTCAAGCGACTTGATTTTTATCTTGATCTTATAGGGGATGCCGCCGCACCGCGCTACACTTTGATGAGGTAAATATATTAAGAATTTATTATATTTTTATTATAATTACATGAAAATCTTTTCACAACGATGACAAAATGTCCTGAGATGCGACAAATTCTTAGGTACATGGATTAAGACGGTATTTCATTCTTTTTACATTCTTTTTTGCTGTGTGTTGCCCTCCGTTCGATATTCGTACGACATCTATCCTGTGACAAAATATTATTTTACAACTCAATTATCCTTTTGTTAGGACTTGAGAGAAATGCGAGGCACACTGCTCTGCTCTGCTATGCACATGACAGTTTGTTTGCTGGGGATGTTGTAGCAGTGATTTGTAAGGATGAAACTCGGCTGTGGAGGATGCGGCAGTCCTTGTGGCAGTTGTGTTTTCACTTCCTTTTCTCATTTGTGACAGTGATTATGATTTTGCGGTTGACAAATGAAATTTAATACTTATGAAAGATGATTGCTCTGGTTCTTTGTTTGCGGGGATATATGAATCCTTGGTGGTTGAATGCAATGCATTTCCGTTGACAGGCGCCGTATCATAATTTTGATGTGGTACCAAGGACCTTACTCAATGTCCATGGACAATAGTTCTTGTCATAGTACAAAAAGTATATTTCTTAATCAAGCTTAGGTAATTAGACATATGGTCATCCAATTAGTTCTACCGATTTGACAACCATGTTTTAATAACATACGTCCATCTGAAGTGACCGCTGAGACGGCATATGTTTACTTTAATGAGGAAGACCTAGTTGAAACCTACAAAAATGTCTGCTCTTTATGATTGTCTTTCGTGGTCGTACATTTAAATAATTAACACCAAATGTTCTACAACATAAGGAATATGTATTTAAGAATAATACAGCGAAGTCTCACTTATATGAACGAATGATTGTTGTTCATATATTAGAACCATGTATAGTATGAAATAAAATATTTTTTTTAGGTTAAAAAATTAAATTAAAGTACAAATTTATTTAGTTCAGTTAATGTACAAAACTTAAAATAATTTATTTGATATTTTTTTAGTTAAACTCGGTTAAAAAAGCTTGATATTTTTGTTTGAAGTGTTTTCGTAAATCCGAGATCGATAACTCTTTCACGGATTTTTTCCCAGTATCAGGAGTTCTTCGTAAGGAAGTTCATTTTCTGAACCCCAATCAGTGTATTAAGAGCTGTCATTGCCTCGGACAACTGAACTCTTTTCGGTGGTTGATCTTCTGGAGTATCATGGTTGAATGAATCATCATCATCAGCCGTATCTTCTATGGTATGCATGGGATCCTCTGCCAGCTGATAGCTTCTCTTATCATCGCTAAGCTCTTATGAGCAGCGTCAGCTAGCTCGGAATGAATTGCTTGAAAGTATCGTGATAAAGGCACATCATTTTCTGTGAAGTCTTGATCATCAGGATTGCAATATTTCACGCCAGCATTTTGCAATTGTATCTGCTCTGATTTTCTCCCACGCACTTGCTACATATGAAACAGCATCTTTCATAGTTATTGCTTTTACAAGGTCGTATATATTCTTCTCCTGTCTTGCTTTAATCTTATGCAGCAAAAAATGGTGGTTATACAGCTTTGTCAGTCTTATTATATTTTGGTCCATGGGCTGTATAAGTGAGGTAAAGTTCGGTGGTAGAAACATAACTGTAACCTGGACCATCTGGGAGCATGTCCAAAAGAAGCAATGCTTTTGGAGGATATCCATTTTCCACGAGATGCTTTTGGGACCTAAGCAAAATTGGAAAATGATTAACTTTTTAATAAGTTATGATTTATAAAAATTTTAATTTACCTTTTGTACAAAGAAATCGTGAAACCAATTTTTAAAAATTGAAGCGTTCATCCACGCTGATTTTGAATGATCATAACAAACTGGAATTTCAAAATTTGAATGAATTCCAGTTGCATTAGTACATGCTAAGAACGTTATGCGCTCTTTTGCAATCTTCCTCCCGGGGGTAGGTTTTTTCATTGGCAGACACAAATGTTTTTCCTGGAAGCATTTTGAAGTAGAGTCCAGACTAATCTGCATTATAGATTTGGTCCTTTTCTGCTCCAAGTTGTTTCATTTTTCGTTCAAGTTCAAGCTTGAATGGAGGAACAAGTTCAGGCTGAGCCGATAGCTTCTCCCCGCATACAGCCAATAATCGTATGCCAAACCTCTTCTTAAGCTTTGTCATCCACCCGTTACTGGCAGCAAATGTTATTTCTTCTCCGTACTTGAGTTTAAACGAAATTACAGCTTGATTTCGTAAGATTTCGCTTGAAATGGGCACATTGGCTTCTCTCTGCTTAAGAAACCACTTGTACAAATGTGTTTCCATCTCTGGAATTTCTCCTTGGTGAAACTTTTTTGCTTTGCGATTCCAGAAACCATTTTAGCTGTTAAGGATTTTTTAATTCCAACAATGAGGGGGACTTGGCAATATTGTATTTATGTGAAAGAGATTTAGCAGACTGCCCATTTTCTAATGCCATGATCATTTTCCCTGTTCCTCCCCTTACGAATTTTTCGTCGGTTCCGAGCGTGCATCGACATTATCAAGACGTTTCTTTTTATAAATACGTATGTACAAACAAATTAACTAACCACACCGAACGATGTTGGGTCTTCGATAAAAAACACTAACTGTCTTGCACGTGCAAATGCAAATGAAACAAAAGAAAACTCAAATTTGTTTAACACAAAATAACTGTAAAAATTTCAATAGAAATTCACTTATATGACGATTTGTACTGTTTAGTCATTTATTAGAGCATCAGTTCATATAACTGAATTCCAGTACAAAAATTTAATTCATATTACTGAGGTTTCAGATAAGTGAGACTTCACTGTATTATAATTTTTGTATATCAAAATATATACACAAATAAGTTGCATACAATATATTTGTTCTGAGTCCGACACTGAATATCTAATACGAATATCTAATATCAAAAAAAAAAAATCGAAAACCATTAGTTTTTGATGCTCCGGAGGAACTTAAAAGATGTTCATTTTTCTTAAAATGGTTTTAACGAAAAATTCTCTCACATTTTCGGCAACAAATAAAAAATAATCGTCAAAATAAATCAACATTCATCCGTAAGATAAGTGATAGACAGTTTTCAAATTTATCGGTAAAGCCGTTCTCAAGTTACAGTGATTACCGAGTTCGAAAACATGGTTTCAAGAAAAACGTGTTAAAAGTGTTGAGTAATATAAGCATCGAGATGAGATGGCTGCAGTCAATGTTATTTTTTTAAATTCATAATAATCTCATCAGATTAGAGAATACTTTTGAAATAATATACTTTTATATAAAAAATTTGGATGTTCTCAAAATTTCAACGGGGTCTACTCCCCGTCTAAGGTTTGTTATATCATAATGTAACATAACATTACCTCTCGACTTCATAATAAGAATTTTTGGCTTATTACGATCGGATTGTAGTAAAAATAATTCTCCACATGACCGCTTATGCAAAATTGGAAAAAAAACGATACTTACTCTGTTGCAGATAACTAAACAAAAATGTATATCCATTTGTTGCCTTTTGTTTACAAACGTTTTTCGCTTGTATCTATATTGTCTTACTATGTACTACTATATTGGCAAATTCTTTATTATTACAGAAACTTATAGTATTTTTCTTTTTCTTCATTTTGTTTATGGATTGACCAAATTGTTCTACCAAACTTAGCACCTAATAAATTAATAACATTTTATTTTACTTTTATTATAGCTCTTATTTTATTTTATTTCGGAAAAAAGAACATTATAAAGGACATTCGGTCTTTGTCAACAAATTAATGTTTAGTCCATTCGCTTTCATCATGGATGTTGCCTGAATCTCTTTGATACGCATTTATATATGCTTTAGCCCTTTTTTTGTATAGATGTTGTTGTTTCTAAGCTTGAAATAAACTAAATAGTAAATATAAAGAAGTACATACAAAATGTTTGGTGAACAAATGGTGGATAGAATTTTAAACTAGAATATTAGGACCTATGTTTTTTCATATTAAAATAATCTAAGAAAACAAGCGGGGTATATATTACGTCCTGTAATTTAAAAATTATAGACTATTAATGATGTACAGAGATACTAAGAAAGCAATAACTGAAATAAAAATGAAAAACGTTGGGTTTAATGCCCTTGACTTTGTGATTAGTGTATTAAGCCCCAGAGGTCAGTCGCCACCTATCATGTTTATTGATGTAGGTTAAGCACAGTAAGTATGGCCCACGTGGGTAATATAATAATAATTTATTACTCATAGATAAATACAATCATTTTATAATTTTATTGACTCAGCTTGCTCAGAGATACGATAGATTACTTAATTTTCTATCTTACTACTGAAACTATCATTATGTTGTTATTGGGAATAATGCAGTATTTTGAGTTAAATGCAGTAACGAAGGAAAAACTATGAGAATAAAAAACCTCCATTTAAGATATTGAAAGATTGTATGTTGTCATTTGGTGAAAAACTATGTATTGCAATGCACAGTAAGTGTGTAAGTATATAAATAAGTGAATTGATTAATGAATTAATAGATAAAGATATATGTATAAAGAAGCAGATAAATTGATTAATATACATACACATAAATAAATAAGCAAATGAACAAATAAATAAATAAATAAATAAATGGATAAATGAATAAATAAATAAATAAATAAATAAATAAATAAATAAATAAATTAGTAAATAGACGAATAAATAAATAAATAAGTAAATAGACGAATAAATCAATAAATAAATAGGGAAGAGAAAAAGTCACACAATTAGTTAATAGGTACATAGCGCATTTAAGCAGTTTGATTTAATAATTCATTAATGAGAGTATTTGTAGAATATCTACATTTGTTGTTAAATTTTTCATTGAGTTTTTCAATTTTCCTTTTAATTTGAATGACACCTGCCCGCTCATGCAATATCATCGTTGAATAGTCCCATGGGAGGCGTAACATCATTTTCAAAATTTTATTCTGAGCGATTTGTAGCTTTTTAATATGTGTTTTCGCACAATTTCCCCAGACTGGTGAGGCGTATGTCATTATAGCTTGGAAAATGACTTTAAAAATTATAATTTTGTTGTGCTTACTCAATAGTGATTTTCTATTTATTATCGGATATAACTTTTTTATTGCAAGGTTGACTTTATTTAATGTATGCGTTATATGATCCGTAAAGTTTAATCTTTTGTGCAAGTGCACCCCCAAGTATTTCACTGTGTTGACCCAAGGAATCTCAATGTTATTCAGTTTTAATTTGCTGAAGGGTAAAAGACAAATCTTTCTTTTTCTAGTGAAAAAGATAGCTTGGCATTTTTCAGCGTTTATTTTTACCTTCCAATGCTTAAAATATTCGAACATAATTTTAAGACCGTTCTGTAAATTATCCTCAACTATGGAACCCCTTTCGTGGGATGAGTACAGTGCAGTATCATCTGCATACATTGCTATCATACAGTTCGGAATAGTTGGGAAATCTGCCATAAATATGTTGAACAGGATTGGAGCTAGGATTGATCCTTGGGGCACACCGGCTGGAATGTTTTTTTCTTGGGAACGTGAATTTCCAACAGATACAAAAAAGGAACGACTACACAGGAAACTTTGTATAATTTTGACTAGATACATTGGACATTGAAGTTTAAGGAGTTTGTATATAAGTCCATTATGCCAGATGGAATCAAAAGCCTTTTCAATATCTAATAGAACTAGTCCGGTTGATTTTTGGTCATTAAAGTTATTTTTTATATGTTTTGTGACCCTTATAATTTGATGTGATGTACTGTGATTTTTCCTGAACCCATATTGAAATTTTGGTAAGATATTACTTAGTTCTAAAAATGTATCTAATTTTAGTTTAATGGATTTTTCTAATAATTTACTACACCCATTCAATAGACTTATTGGTCGGTAGCTGTGAGGTGAGTTAGGACATTTACCTGGCTTAAGAACTGGAATGATTTTGGATAGTTTCCATTTTTTAGGAAAATATTGCATCTTCATGCAAGAGTTAATAATAAATGTCAAATAACGAATACCATTTGGTGGCAAGTTTTTGAGTACTTGATTATTTATATTATCAACACCTGGTGCTTTTTTTATTCTTAACTCAGAAATGAAGAATTCAGTATCTTCTTGGGAGATAAGGTGGTTTGCGTTGATACATAAAGGTGTTGCATTAAGTTTTAATATCTCTCTATTTACCTTTTCTTCTAATTCAGGTACTGATATGTTTGCTGTTGTTAAGTGGTTTTGGAAGAATGTGTGGGCGATTAGCTCAGATTTTGATTCATTTGAGGATAATATTTCCCCCGAAGATTGCAGATTTGGTATCACAGTATGCTTTGTCCTAAGAATTTTTGCAATATTCCAGAATGGTTTGGATCCAGGGAATAATTGAGCAAGCTTTTCGTTCCAATTAGTATTCCTAAATTTCATTATTTTGTTTTTAATAAGAGCGTTAAGAGCTTTTGTATCCCTTAAGTCTTCAATACACCTATGCGTTTGCCAACGTCTTCTAGTCGCGTTCCTAATTTTAATTAGTTCGAGTATATTGCGCGGGAGGAGAAGGGTTCTTTGACATACATTTTTATATGGGACAGATAAACGGACACAGTCTGACAGAATTTGTTCAAAATTGTCAACAATTTCATCAATTTGATGATTGGAATTAATTTCGTTTACGTTGGATACCAATCCATTAATATTGGAGCTTATATGATGTCTAAATGCGCGCCAGTTTGCATTTTTATAGTCAAGATATTTCGATTTGATTAATTTTGGATCATGAAGAAACTTTGAGAAAATTGGGAGATGATCAGAGCTTAAGTCATTGATAACAACTGGCTCTGTTAATTGGTTGGCCAAATTTGTTAAAAATAAATCTATTACAGATGGTGAGGATCTGCGGCTTGCAGGAATATATGAAGGTTCGCTTGGATATAGTATATTAAATGGGAATCTCATAGCTATATCCATTAAGGCATTTCCCCATGCGTTATTTCTTAAGCATCCCCAGTTACGATGCCTACAATTAAGATCACCACCGATAATGTATTGATCACTACGGAGTAGCTTGCGAATATCGTTTTTAAAGCTTATTAATCGTTGAGGTATTGCTTTTCGTCCGGGAAAATAAACAGAAAAAATCTTTAATTTAGAGTTATTCGCAAGAACAATTTCTACACCAATTGTTTCGATTTCAATTGTGTTAACAATGGGAAGAACGGAATGAGCTACGTTTTTCTTCACTAAAATGGCAACCCCTCCACCTAGTCTGTCGTTCCGATCTCTTCTATAACACATATAATTATTAGTTGAGAAACTTACTTCATCACTGAGCCATGTTTCACTTAAAAGACATATGTCTACTTTCATTTTACAGAGAAAATTGAAAAACTCAATGGATTTGTTGCGGATGCCTCTAGCATTCCAGCATAAAATCTTTAAATTAGAGTTGTGATAATTACTTAACATTGGAGTATAAATATTTACATGCAAGCTGAGCTATAACATTAAATTGTTCGGCCTTTGTTTTACATCCTCCGAGTTTAGATAACATTTCCGTTGTTAAATTGGAGATTTCTTTTTCGGAAAATAGTGCACTGCTCGACGATACGTATGTCTGAGAGTTCCCTTGGGTTGGTTGAAAAGTTGTATGCTGTTGTGTTTTTCTGTCGCGCACTGTTGTTGATTTTGGTAGAGGTGGGAAATCAGCTGAACTTCTGTGGTCAAATAGTTTGACAGTTGTTAAATTGCTCTTTCGTGAAGGAGTGAAAGAGACGGAATGATGTCTTCTTTTAACAATATTTTCTCTCATTTCTCTGAATTTTGATCGAGTGAGACAGGCGTCGTCAGTCGATCGGTGATTTCCCTGACAGTTTGCACATTTAAAAATGCCATTTGCAGTGCATTCGCTTGTTTTGTGATTTCCTGAGCAATTTGCACAGAAAGTTTTCACATTACAATTTTTTTCCGCCGTGTCCGAACATCTGGCAATTGTGGCATTGAGTCAGTCTGTTTTTCATTCGACGTTGGAACTCCCATCTCACTTGAGTCCGAAATATGGCTCTTATATTTTTGCGAAGGTCCGAAAGGCGAATGGAACCATTTTCAAAATAAATTATGTAAAAAACATCTGCGAAATGCTCGTGTGTTTTTTTTATTATTTTCACTTCTTTGCATTTGAGACCAAGTGAAACTAATTCTTTTTTTACTATATTGGTGTCTATTTCGTCCAAACCGAATAGCATAACTTTAAATGATCTTTCGGATTTCAGATCATGGGTGAAGAATTCAATCGCGTTTGTTTTTAGCGCGATACATACTTTTTTATAAGAGTCGATGGATTCGCACTCAACTTTAATTCCGATTGATAGTTTTTTGATTGAATAGTCAGTTATATCTAACCCACTGATAAAAGAGTGTACAAAATCACATGATTTTTTAATAATTTTTATTGGTGGAATCGAAATCTTTTTTTGCACATTTTGCACTTTCGGTATTTGGCCGACATTTTCTTCTTCATTGTCTGTGTCTGGTAAACACTGAAGAGGGCTATAGAAATTTTCACTTCGCGCCATGTTTCCACAGTTAGTCTTCCTATATTTGGTTTCTGAGGATATAGGATCCTCTAAGTCATTTAATGTACGTTTTGAAATTTTGCCGATTCGAAGATAACTATTCACGACGAGAAGAAAAAGGTTCAGAACGCTGCGAGAGCAAGACGGAAACTGACGTGGGTAATATGGCCCACCCTTATATAGGCGTAACGCAAGCTGAACATCTTACAAAATATAAAAAAAAGTAAATATGTTATAGAATAACTTAATTTTGTACCAGAGTTTGCCATTTTTCTACTCAATCGTTTGATAAAATTACCTTTTCAAAATCAACATCTACAGAAAATTACCTTTCCAAGAGTGTAAGTATCATGCCATTCTGTTAAGTAAAGCGGCGTATAAGCGTACGAGCAAAATGGTCAGGACGTATTTATATATAGGACTTTTTAAGATTGAATAGCGTTCAATGCGTTCTTATTTTTGGTCATATCAAGGTTGAAGAATTAAACATTTTGTGTAATATTACCTCCATGTGTTTAACGCATGATCTTTACTAGATCTCATCTATAGCCCCAACTTGCGTATAATGTGTCATATGTTCAATGTATGTCCAAGGAAGACTGTGCTGGTAACGAGCAACGGTGTATGTAAGCTTAGCTGCAGTTAAACTTAAAAATTATGACGAGGCCATATTTAACACCAGGTGGGCCCCTACGTTTTTTTACAGCACGATATGAGGTTAGTTTAGTTTCTTAAATATATCTTCTTGCTTATGTTAATTTTAAATGCTTAGAATTGAGATTAGGTAAATTGATTTTAATGATTAATAATAATATATTATATAATTAAACGAATTCAACATAAATTGATGGTTTTATTTGGAAAAATGTCAAGGACAAGCCCCATTTGCCCTTCACTTATAAGTAATGTCACTGTGGTCTTCTGTAAGAGTGAGACAAGCCCTCCCTGACTCCGAAATCTCTTACATAAACGTTGTACTGTCGTTGAATCTCACGGGAAAAGCATAGGTGGGTGTTAGCCGGATGAGAGGCCGAAAGCACATCGGTCCCTGACCAGAACACCACATAATGTTTATTAAAGTATACACACTGACTTAGCCAAATACTCAGATTTTGTCGTGTCGTCCAAGAACAGAGAACTTTAATTCTTTTTGCCACTATACTGAGCGTTTGGTCTTTAATTGCAAAAAAATAAATACAAGAAAATTAAGAAACACAGCACAGTTATTATTTGACTCAATACAATGTATCAAATAATCAATGCATACGATTTCTTTCTTATTTTTAATTTTCAAGTAAGTATTTAACACTACTTTGTGCGTAACTTTTTCGAGCCTGCTGATCGGCATATGGCTAATAACAACTGTGAGGTTAAGTCGCATGTCGTCTGCCTATGAAAAACAGTCTAAAGGTGTCAATATGCTGCTGATGTTTGGAAGGAGACTAATTCGGAGCATTTTACATAAACCATGACGTACATGGTCTATAGAAAGTATGGATGCTCTCAGTGGAAAGTGTCAAAGAAGATCCGAATATATTTGGAGAGGATAGATTTTGGGCTTACGACATTGACTTGGTTATTGAGTAAGTTCGGCAAATATGGCCCACCCTTAACATTTTTCGAAACAAAACCATCAATTAAAGCTGACTTCTTTTTTTGTATAATCATTAAAATCAGTTTACCATCACACTTAAGTATTATGAACATTTTTAAAAAATATAACAAAAAGATATACTGAAAAAGCTTAAGTAACCTCATAATTTGTTTTCAAAAAATGTGCGGCTAATATGAACTACCTGGTGCTAAATATGGCCTGGTAATGATTTTTGGACTTCACTGTACCAACATGCAACATTAATTGTTGCACGTTGCCTGTAGAGTCTTCTTGTAAATACGTTGAGCATGCAACACTTTGTACGTAAGCCGGCGCCCTAGATGCACTTGGAAAACAACATGTGTTAAATATGACCTACTAGGCGATATTGCAAGGACTGGGGTAGGCCTTATTACACACAATGTTGTTTTTTTTTTTTTTTAATGTTCAATTTAAAACCGCTTTATAAACTTGCTTTTTTTAAACTTTGTTATGACACACACAAGAACACATTGAGTACTATTTAACCTTAAAAAGATATCATGAAATCAGCGAACATTGACTGTGGAAACACTTATTAAAACATACCAAGAAATTACAATGAAAACAGAAAAAGGATTATGCAATGCACCAGGCCAAGGACGATAGCTTCGGACAGAACCGATTCTAATAAGTTTGTTGTGAAATTAAGCATTACTCTGTGCTGTGTAATTTTCCTTTGTATATTGTTAAAATGGTTCAATCGTTCTTATCTTCCCGTAGTTTCAAAGTATCCATGAATATGTCTTTCAGACAATCATTCGATTAATGCAGGTGTTCCACAAGGATCTGTACTTGCTCCAGTCCTCTTAACATTTATACTTCCCATTTCCTCAACTTGACAAACTGTAATATTGCCTTATTTGCTGACGATACTTGCATTTATTCTTCAGATGCCATTGGTTTCAATATTGAAACCAATTTGCAATCTGCTTTATATGCTGTTGAAGTATATTGTCGTAATTGGAAAATAAGCATTAATGCTTCTCAGACTCAGGCTATCTTTTTCACTCGTAAAAGAAAAGCCTTTTTCCTTCCAAGCAACAACCTTCAAATCAACGGTACTCAAGTTGAGTGGAAATTGCATGTTAAATATCTTGGCATATACTTGGATAGGAGACTAACATTCAATCTTCATGTTCAAGAAGTAATAATAAAGGTTAATTTGACGACAAGAGTTCTCTACCCATTTATATGCCGAAAGTAGAGATTGAGCGACGCCAACAAATTAACATTTATAAGAGCAATATTCCAAGCAATAATGTTCTATGGATCCCCTGTCTGGGGTAAGTGTGCAAAAAGCCATCTCCTTAAACTTCTTCTTCTTCATTTGGCGCTACAGTCCGGAGTGGACCTGGGCCTCAACCAACAAGCCTCTCCAGCTAGCAAGGTCTCTGGCTGTCTCCAGTGTCGCACGCCAAGTTGGTTGAGGTCCTTCTCCACCTGGGTGCGCCACCTTAAACGCGGGCGTCCCCTGTTGCGTTGTCCCACGGGTTCGGAGTCGAAGACTCTCCGGGCCGGAGCTGAGTTGTCCATACGCTCTACATGGCCTAGCCATTTTAGGCGTTGGATCCGAAGACGCCTGACTAGACTCATGTCGCTGTACAGCCCGTACAGTTCGTGGTTGAATCTTCTCCTCCAGAAACCGTCAACGCAAACAGGACCAAAGATCGCACGCAGAGCTTTTCTCTCGAAAATGCCAAGGACTTCCTCATCCGCTTTTGAGATTGTCCATGCCTCCGCGCCGTACAGCAGGACTGGGATGATCAAGGTGTTATATAATGTTAACTTGGTCCTTGGAGAGATGGCTCTACTACTCAATTGCCTCTTGAGCCCATAGAAACAGCGGTTGGCAAGAGTTACTCTGCGTTTGATCTCGGTACTAATGTTGTTTGTACTGTTTACTGCGGAGCCGAGGTAGACGAAGTCCTTGACTACCTCGCAGTTATAGCTGCCCATTGTGACGCTCTGTCCAAGACGTCGATGTTGTGTGTCCTTTCTTGATGACAGCATATACTTCGTCTTGCCCTCATTCACCGCTAAACCCATTTTAGCCGATGCCAGCAAACGCCTCATTGACGGCTCGCTGTGTTCTGCCAATCAAGTCAATGTTATCCGCGTATGCTAGCAGTTGTACGGACTTCTGGAAGATCGTGCCTCTAGTGTTGGCGTGTGAGTCTTGCACGATCTTCTCCAGTTGTTGATGTTAAAGAAATCACATGACAGCGCGTCACCTTGTCTAAATCCTTTTTTGACATTGGAGGTCTCGGTGAGTTCGTAACCGACCTTGATGGAGCAGCGAGAGTTCTCCATCGTCATCCTGCACAACCTGACTGGCGTTGGCGTGGCGTTGTATAGCTCGTCCCTATGCACGCTGTCATATGCGGCCTTGAAATCGACAAAAAGGTGGTGGGTGTCGATTAGCATTTCTTGGGTCTTTTCCAGGATCTGCCGTAGTGTGAAAATCTGGTCGATGGTGGACTTCCCTGGCCTGAAGCCAAACTGATAAGGACCTATCAGGTTATTTATAAACGGCTTCAGGCGAGTACACAAAACGGCAGAGAAGATCTTGTAGGCGATGTTCAGGAGACTTATCCCTCTATAGTTGGCGCAGTCAAAGGGGTCTCCTTTCTTTCTTATGGATCTCCTTAAACTCCAAATAACTCAAAACAAATTGCTGAAAATGATGCTGAATCTACCCTCACAAAATGGCTAATATCGAAATGGTTTCAGATAGAATTGAAAAACTAAAATATCAACATAACATCTCTTGTTCTTTGTCGGACAACGACTTGATTTCAAAATTAGTCTCATAATGAGAGCAACATAAATTAATTAGTTCTTTTTATATATATCCTTGTTTATTTATAAACATAGTTATTTTATTTTTTTAGTTTATTTATTTATTCAATTATTTGTTTACTTACTTATTTATTAATTTACTTATTTATTTATTTATTTATTTAGTTATTCATTTAATTATTTATTTATTTATTTATTTCCTTATTTATTTATTTATTTATTTATTTATTTGTTTACTTATTTACTTCTATTTGTTTTTTTTTGTGTCCTTTATACTTCTACCTGTAAATTATTTTATTTCGTATCTTCTCACTCAATAATATATTTATACGCTGAAATCAAGTGTTGAAACCGCTTCTCTCTTCCCCCAGCGGATTTTGTTTTTATGAAGGTTTTTAGTGGCTTTTCTTTTTTTTTTTTTGTTGCAAGGCGATGCCTTATCCGGGAAATTTGAAAAGCAAAGCCAAAATGGTTGCGTATCATAATACTCAGAAAAAGTCACTCCATTGTCTGCAATTTGGTCTGGTTGTTTCAATAATCCATACGTCTTGTTTGGCGTCAAACACTCTATAACAAATGCTTAACCAAATTTTACTCTCTTCAAATCGAAGACAGTGCTACAGAAGGCATGAATGTAGTTCCAATACGACGGTGTCAGACCTCACACAACGCTATCCGTTCTGACATTATTGCAAGAATAATTTTCTGTATTATTCTTCTGTTATTTTATTTTATTATTCTTTCTGTTTCTGAGTTACAGTGGACTCTCCCCAAGTCGAACTCGAAGTAAGTCAAACTCTCTCTAACTCGAACAAATTTTGGTACCCCGTGACAACTCGACTTAGGGGGAGTCTACTGTATTTCGTGTTTTAGTGATGGAAACTGGCCCAAAAGTTGGTCCAGTTCTGGCCGTTGGATTACTTTCCGTCGGAGTATGTCAGATGTCCTCTTTGTGCAGGCAAACGGCAAACTCTTTATGCCGAGTTTTCGGCGATTTACTGCCGAAAATTTATTAAAAAAACGTTAAAAAGTCATTGAAAATTACCATGTCCCGCAAGAAATTCCGTTCAATTCTATGTTGAGTAATTTTGTATTTGATCATACGATCTGAGCAACATATTAAAATACAAATTTGATCTTAATTTCAGTCATGAAAGCACTTTCTTAAAATCTACAGCACTTAAAAAGGTATGCACCTATATTTTTCAAGTACATGTTCATTAAACGTGTTGTATAAAATTCCTGACTACCCCTGTGGTCAGTGTTCCAGCGCTTACAAAACAAAATCGATATGCACCCAGACCTGACCTAATCAACATTCACTTTGCGTGCACATCTCCATCAATTCAAAACAATTTCATATCGTTTTCCCCATTTCCCAGCACCCATTGTAGACCTATTTGATTTTTAAAAAATATCCGTAATCACACACGCCCTCGATTCAACATAAATAATCCGCAAACCGACGCCACTCTGTTAAATCATTCATAAGCCACCAATCCACTTCTATCCACTTCTGTGGTTATGGTCAATAAATTCACTTCACTCCCGAAAATATTTTCACAAGAAAAATGCAAAAAATAAAACCGACCGGTCGGTCCATTTAACTTAAATCTCATTTATGCTCCTTTCATATTCCTGGCAAAGCTCTCACGTCAGTCCATTACAAGCATATTGCCGTACATTTTTTTGAATTCTTCTCCTTCTTATTTTTTGAAATCAAAAATTGATTTTTATTTCGATAAGGAGCGCAGTGACTATAAATCCACTCAAGGATAAATATCCCATATTACTCTGCAGATTTTATTTGAAAAAAGAAAAACCAAACTAGATATCCTCTTCTGCAAACATTAATAAAACATCACAAATATATTTGTCCGTGCTCCGTGCACGGGTGTGTGTGTTCCATGGGTGGGACGTGCGGACTGTTATCAACGTCCAGGATGTGTGCTTTAGCCGTGAGCAATCGAAGCAGTCAGATATTCCATATGTCTGCCAGGAGCGCTCTGCTGCTCGTCCCGGTGCGGTGATGCTCGTACACTTTGCGAACAAATTTGTGGTCATAAATAAATAAAAAATGTTGCTGAATTTTTATAGCGATATCATAACAGCATCTCGATAGCAGAAACATCCTGTCCGAGCAGTTCAGATAAAATATAAATTCACTTCATCGACATCATCGTCGGCGGAGCCGAGGGATGATGGGTGGCTGGGAGTTGGCGTATGCCAGTGGTTGGGTGGTGGGGAGTTCGCCTCATTGAGCATTCGCCAACTGGAGTGCTCGAGTGCGAGGATTATGCTTTGGGAAGACAAAGAAGACCAGTCCGGACACGTAAACCAACATCAATTGATAAAACATACACAGGAAAAAGTTTGCCTAAGGTTCAGTCTCTAAGAGCTCGCATCCGACACTCGACTCAAGACTTTGACGATGACGATGGCGGTGGCGCTGGGGATGTGTGTGTTTTCTTTTTTGAAGCGTTCCGAAAGTTTTCTGCTGCTCCTTCAACTTCTATGAAGGATAAATAGCTTAAGCATATATAGAGATTCAATAAATAATTCGTCGATGGATTTTATTACTTCAGGTGGAAAGCATTTCTAGTGTTTTTCCTGGAGGCTGCTGCGGTGCGGTGGAGTGTTCGGTTTTTATCTAAGACGTAGCAGAATGGGACGTGATGCAAGTGCTTTATTGCTAATTCTCATGACTCACCACTCGAGGGTGGGGTGGCAAATGGAGGAGATCGACTAAGGAGGCAATTGTTGGGGTGCACGTGAGAGGGAAGTCTTTTCGTGGAGGAATGAGGGGAAATTATTTGTTTGACTTGACTAATTCTTATGTGATCGAGAGCGAGCGTGCAGTGACGGGTGCGTATTAAGTCGTCGACCTGAGGAGCCTGTATGTGTGGGAGAATCTACAGGGTGGGTCATCTAATGGTTGTTTTTAAATCTAAAGTTATTTTGACATTGACTGGATGGCGAAGTTGGTAGAGCGCCTGTCCCTTGTTAGCAGGATCCTCCGTTCAAATCCCAGTGAAAGCAAAGTTAATACGAAAGTTTATCTTGGGATCAATTTAACTACACTGTCACTGGAGTAGTCAATCAGTGGTAATAGTCTGACTATTGATATCACACTGGACCAATATGGTCCAAGTGTGCTGGTGAAGGCACTAGCAGCCCCCATACCTAACCTAACCTTGACATTGCTGCTTTTCAATCGAAATGTTAACAGAGAGTCAGTAGCACACCTCCGCGGAACTAAATGAGCCGCTTTACGCTTGAACAACGATGGGAAGAAATATTGAAAACTCATTTCCAAAATGAGTGCTGTATAATCCAAACACAGCGTTTTTTGAAAAGAAGTCTTAGCCGAAAAAAAAGCTTGGAACAACTTTTCGGTCAACGGTGGGTGATACAGAGCCATGTTTTTTTTTTACTGAAATTAAAGACACGGATTTGGACAGCCTCTAGATCATGCAAGTTAGCGTGCCATGCCCATTCCCAAGTCGTCTTATCAGCCGTCAAGTCTATTTCAATTGGCCGCACCCTTTGGATTTTTTTTTTTGGGAACCCTGAAGGACCGATGTTATGACAACCATATGGAAACGATCCATGCACTTTAAGGCCAATATCATCCAATCATCCAACCATCATCAACGTTGACTGCCTGTTTTTTTTATTGTAAATTTTTTTTTATCTAATTATGAAAGAAACTTACTTGCTAGACAAAATATACTTAAAACAAGCTTAAATATCTTAAAGAACTTATTGTATTTAATGCGAGTACTCTAAGCTATTCTAATTTATATATATTTGTGCCTTTCGGCTTAAACAACGTTTTTTTTTAGTCCTTAGAGACAATATTTCATTAATTTTAATTACCAAGAAAACTTGAAAAACTTGGCTTAACCTAGCTAACCTATGAAAAAGAATAACTTAAAACTAACTTAATGTAAAATAAGCCTTAACCTAACTGAAACTACCTTAAATATGTCCGTAAGAGACAGACGTGTGCACCAGGGTGTTATGCATATAAATAACATATACAACTATACGCCGTGGTGAACCTTTTTTTGGATTTTCTTTTGATTTTCCTCTTAAACTAACTTAAATTCTATGTAAGTTGGTCACCGTGGTCAACTGTCTCACCGATTGGAAGAACCAACGCCGGCGGGGACCGGTTCTGGTGCAACCACCAATAAAAGTGCCGTTCTTTGGCACACACTCTCTCCTGTCCCGAGTAGAGATCGCTCTACTGAATCGGAGAAGATCCTCGCGGCTCGTATTGGAGTCGCCTTTCCACTGTTCGGCGTACGACATGCAAGATCAGCGGGCAACCATCCGTATCCTGTATTAGGCCAATTTGATCGAGATAGAATGCTTCAGGTGGAATAATGCCGTTGAGGCGCACTCTTTGACGGTACATAATGTTTGGGTAGTAAGCCCCAAAGATCAGACTGTTCGAAGATGTCATAGCTCGTGCAATGTGCCTTCTGATCAGCTTAATAATAAAATTATCTATCCTGTTCAAGTTTGCCTCGTTGTACAGGACCTCGTTAGGATAGTACTTCTTGTATTCAGACTCAGGTCTGCGATACAGACGGAGACAGCTCCTAAGACACTGCCTCTCGAACAACCTCATCTTTTCCATCTGGGAAGGACTCACGTTGAACCACAAAGGACAACCGTACGCAATAATTGGCCGTACGAGTGCCGTGTAGCAGATTACCTTCACTCTGGTATCAAGTTGGCTGCTGCAACCTCTTTGCCGCAGCAAAGGCTTTTCTGGCAATATCTATATATTTATCAAAATACAGATCCAGCCAAATGCCAAGATATCTAACTACACTATTCACGGCTACCGGCCGACCATGCGGGTCAACTATGCCGAACTTACGCCAGTTTTGGCGCGTATCCAAAAGGGTCCTGAACAGGGTAGTTTCACACTTCACACAAAATCGCTGAGTTTTATCGAAGTCATGCTGCAACAAGATATTTATTACCTCGATCTTCGGACCTGTTCTGTACGCAACTAGATCGTCGGCGTACGCTATTAAGTGCGGAATGAAACCTACAAGCTTTGCAGTGAATATTGAAAACAAGATCGGCGAACCAACTGCTCCCTGTTGCAGACCATTTTTAATATCAAAGACCGTGACTGGCTATGTTTTTGCAACAACTTATGGCAGTTCTTGGATTTGCAATTAACAAGGAGCCATTTGTCCTTTTGTGGGTCGCCGTGGCCTTTTGTGGGTAGTTCGTCGACTCCTACGCAGAGGGTGCCAGGTTCGATACCCGAATTTACCACCTTTCATATTTCACGGCTCCACCTCTTTCGAGTCACTGACAATGCTCAAGGAGTATTTCCTGTCTAGAAAAAAGCTTCTCAACTTGTCGTTCGGAGTCGGGATAAGGCTGTGGGTCCCTTCCATTCGTGAAAGAACAATAGCGCGCATAACACGAGTGGTTGCTGAGAAGCTAGGCCCTGGCCCTCTACGGGCTGTAAAGCCACCCATATTATATTATTATTAATTTGTCCTTTGCAGCATCGGCAATGTTTCTGTATTGTAAGTATTTATGCAATCTTACGTTAAAAATATTGTGTATTTATATTTGTAGCTGGTTTACACTATTCTGAGGTAAAGATAGAGTTGACTACGACAATCGAGGCTTTCCTTCATTTTCATTTTTGGAGGCCAGTGTTCAAGTCTCAGTACTGTGCATCATGTTGAGTTATTTATAAGTCCTGTGCAGCACTGAAATTTACCTTTTCTTCCTGGCCATTACCTCGACCATTCGCAAAGATTGCCTGCCTTAAGTGGAATTGGTAGTTAAAACAAGTATGACTGGTACTGACTTATATCCCAAATATTTGGCTTCCCTTTATTTTTGCAGAAGATGCGTCTAATTCTAGTAACTTCGACTTCGTGATCGGTCATTTCTAAACCTCATCCATATCCACGCTTATAGCAGAAGGTAACCTATCATTCTTCAGAATTCACAGAAGAGACAACAAACACATTCAAGTGTCATTAGGAGACTTAACGATTGACATCAGCATTTACCTGTCTGAGCACTGACAGCACAAAACTATCTCTAATTGCATACATATTGTGTAAATTTATATGCTAAGGCCACCCCGTGGATTATGTAAAATGGCTGAGCGCAAGCAGGCAACAATCTTGCCAAGACCATCCGACGCAGTTATACCAACCAAAAGTCGCATATTACCACAATCGTTGGCGTAAGCGTTAAAAATAATATTAAATGCCAATTGACACAATTTCGACGAATGCCGAACTCGAGAATAACAACAGAATTCAAGCTAAATTGCTTTATTGAAATTAATTGATTCGCCCAACCATTGCCAAAAAAAAAAAAAAACAAAAAAACGATCAAAATACGAAAGGGTCATTCTAGATTCCTTCTCATCTCTCAGCAGAAAAACAATAAACAAAAACACAGAAACACAAAAATCGATCAATACAAAGTGAAAATATTCAATTATAAAAAAACAATTCAGCAGCACCATCAGCAGCGAGTGCATCTTAAAATAATCGCCTGCACAGATAGGAGCGACACAAGAGACTCAAAGGAAAGCGCACGTCAATCTGCGCTAAGGTGCGTTTGCATCGCGCACACTGCCTGACCAGATCTGATCATGTGCCAATTTCATATCGATGCACAATTTTCCTTTATATCAATATATCTAATTTTAAATTTTGCTCAGCAAGAATGATGTTTCGTTTTTTGCCGATTGCAAATCTGTCGCGTCGTCGTTCGATGGGCGTCGCCGCGCCGCGGTCGTGAGGGTATCTGTGCGGAGTCTATTAGCCGTGACGTTTGTCACTCGCACTCGAAGTGACAGATGCATTTCGCCCAAAATCCGTCTCATTTCGGACGGCTAGAGTTTTGTCTGTTGCATTGATTGTTGGAATATCTTGGCCGATGGCCAGAAAATTAGAGAAATAAATTCCCTTTGTCGTAAATCACTTATTTATAAAGAAAGTATCTATCTATCTATCGATTTATCTTTATTTCTGCCGATCATGATGATGCACAGAGGTATTGTGTTATTCTGTTTGATTGCCGCAAGACTTGCTTGTTTCACTTAGCCGCTCTGGTGGAGTGGAGTGAAGATACCAAGTTCCTTCGGTAATTTGCTATTTTTATTCGTCTGTTTGTGTGAGATTAGCATCAAATTCTAGTGCAGAGAGGATACAATATGCCTAAATGATTTCCTGCAAAGTGTACTGAGTGCGCATTCACTTGCTTAATTATGTCTTTGATTATTTTTTAATCGAATTCGAATGATGCGGGCTGGGTAATGAATGAAAAATGTGCCTAAGGTTACCGAATCGATTCACACACAGAATGATATCAAATTTATTTTTAAATGGATAACTATGCAATACGAAATGTATTTGGTTTTCTTTTGAAATTTTCTTATATTTTTTTTACTCTCAAATCACTCGACAGTTGGGTGATGCATGTAGTCCCATTGAGTCATCTTAGAATTTCATTGATTTCCGATGAATTTTCTTCCGAATGTAAAGCAGTGATACTTTGAACGTGGACAATGAGTCACTTCTGAGTTTTGTCTTACGAGAGCACAACCGACAGTAGGTAATCATTTTTTCTGAGTCACATGCAAATGTTTTATTCCACAGTCGGTATTTTTCATACGAAATTAGAGTCAAGAAAATTGTAGAAAATCGTCGAACCATGATATTTTGTACGCAGTACTCGTATGTACCAGAAGGCCAAAAGTTTGAGTCCTAATTTTGATGGGAGACTTTGTTCAATAATATACAGTAAAAGTTCGTTAAATCGGAATGGTTGGGGGGAAGGTCACTCCGAATAAGCGAATTTTCCGAATTCATGAGTAATTCTTTTATGCAATAAGGCATGCAAATGTGGCAAAATGCAAGAACTTAAAACGAAAGTTATTTTACGAACACAAAAGCTTACAAGTAATAAATAATAAATAAATTGGGGATTGGGAATACAAATTTTTTTTGTTGGTTTTTTCTTTACGACTTCCCCAGTCTACATTTTGATAATTTCTTCTGAATTAATATTTGTCCATTGCATTCAATGGTTGCGTTATTTAATTTTTCTTATTTTTTAATTGAATACCGACTCTCATTAATCGGAAAAATCTCTTTTAATCGTAATCATATTCTTAACGAGTTTTCCGAACTAATGCATAAACCACAGTGACCACATCAAAGCAGAAACAGTTAGAATGGAGCAAAAGCAGACAAATCTTGTTATTTTGCTGTCATCAAAGCGGTTGCGGACAGTAGCATTTCTTTATCGTCGTTATACCACTGGCAAGGATAACGACTGTTCCCTCAATTTCTTAGCCCTTTTTTCTGATGCTGTTTTCCACCAATTTCGGTTACTTATACTTACTTTTATTCGAACCTCATGCATTATTCTATGTAACTCAAGGGAGTCTTGGACGTAGGTTTGGCTGGAGACTTCCGGTTTCCGGTTTGCAAGTTTCCATTCAATGGTAAGTTTAACGCTCCCTTTTGAAATGTTCTATTAAAATTCCCGCTGCGATTTTCCTCTGGAATAAAGAGAGAACTATTTCAATGACCTTTCCCATTTTTAAACAGTTGTTTACGCAAATCTTCAAGGCTAGCTAATACTCTTCTTTTTTTAGTTAAAACGTGGCTCTTATGCTGATTTATATTTTTTACAACATTTCTTATACAAGAAACCTTAATACAACAAAAATATGTGGTTGGAAGCCAATAAATTATATAACGCCGGAAAACCTCAATCAGTTCTCGATCAACCAAAACTATATCTTTTTAGTGCTTTCAAACAAAATAACCCTTTTCACGTATTTTCTTGCCGCGCCTCAATTTTATTTTATGAACGAAGGAATAATCCATTAGACAATAAATTGGTAGGCAACTTAAGGATTCATTCATAAATGATATGTATATATTTTTTATATATATATTTTTATATATTCAAAGTCAATTTTCTTGGACTCCTCGGCAACTAATATCCCTAGGTCATGATGTTAGCTTGTTAGTTTGATAGGTGGATGGTAATTTTAAGCAGACCACTACATCCGCCGACTTCTTCTGCATCTTCTTTAGCGAGTGCTAGAGTCCAAGTGCTAGGTAGACCTGGACCTCAGTCAACATGCCTTTCCAACGATCACGGTCTTGAGCGCCTTCCATTTCGTACACCTAGCTGATTGAGGTCCTTTCCGAGCTGGGCACTCAATCGGAGGCGAGGTTTTTCCTTACCGTCAATCGGTATTGCACTCGAAGACTTATCAAGTCGAGAGTTCATACTCTCTAAATGACTCAAACTAGTTCGTTGTTGTTGCATCCTCTAAACTCCTTTCTCGCAAATGGGACGATATAAATCGGAGGATTTTCCTCTAGAGCCGACCAAGAATCTGTTCGTCCAAATTTGATATTGTCCATGCTTCAACGCCAAACAGTTGGACTGTTGTATAGAGATATCTTTATTCTTCGAGAGGGGGCTTTATTTTTTAACCGCCTTCCAAGCTAAGACAAAAAGGGATTGTTAGGCACAGTCCTTTACTACCACGAAAGTCTATTGTGACATTTTGTTCAAGACGACAATGTTAATGAATCCTTTTGATAGTTTTAACCTCATTCACTGCAAGACCCATGTTAGCAGCTTTCTTCTCGATGCTCACAAAATTGAGTTCTTGCGATGTTGTTACAATCGTCGGATATGCGAGCAGTTTCACAGACTTGTGAAATGCTTGAGCTGAAAATTCGCAAGTCAGTACATCGCCTTGTCCTTCCTTCTGTCAACTGTCATCTATATAGACTAGGTAACAACCTCGCGTATCCAAGGTTGTCCGGAAGATTAACGGAACTGCTAATTCATCCTGGATCAGACCTGTCTGGTGGAAATAAACGAATGCTTCCGCCGTTAAGGCGCACCCTTTTCATGGTACCTGTAATTGGGTTTGTAAGCCCAGTGACCAGGTTTTTTGTCGAGAGCATAGACCTTGCAACATCTTCTTGATTAGAAAATTGTCCACTCTTATCCTGTTATATAGGATTTCAATACGATAGAAATTATTGTACTGGGAACCTTGTGTTATTTAAAGGCAAAGACAGGCCCTAAGACAAGTCCTCTCAAAAACCCGAATCTTTTCCATCAAGCTGGCTCTGACGTTGAACCACACGGGACAATCATAAGCAATCATCGTCCGAATAAGGGCCATGTAGCAGATCACTTTCACCCTCGCATTGAGTCAACAGAAATCTTCAAATACATGGAATGCTATTAGACGTTCGGAGACTTAAAGCTCGCGAGGTGGCTGCAGTTGTAGGCATCCCTGTTGAGCTCATACATCACATTTTACATGGTTTCTTAGAATGCATGCGACTTACAGAAGCTCTGAACTTGATCCATAGTTATCTTTCAATGCATGAAGACCAATGTGGCTGACATGCGAAATAACTTAATCCTTATACCGGAAGTTCAGATTTGTTTACCCTTTCTTAATCAGGCAGCTCGGATTCGAAGACCCTTTAAGCCTAGTTTGCCTAGGTAGGTGACGAATTTTTGCCTTCTGGACTTCTTCATCCGTTGGCTATTGTATCCTCTCATTTATTTGCCTTCCACGCTGATGAAAGAGTGTAACCGACGTGGAATTTTTCTTTTGTTTATCGTTTTCGTCCGGCTTTCGGATCCATATAGCAGAACTGTCAAGTGTGTTGGGAGCATGATCTTGGTCCTTCGAGCCAGGAGTCTTGAACACAGTTGTTTCGACTAACCGAAGTAGCATTGGTGGCCAAATTCGTTTCTACGTCGTATCTCCACTATGATGTCGGTTGTGGAGTTCCCCTTTTCCCCGAGGTAGACAAACTCCTCCAGTACCTCGAAATTGTTAGCTGTCGATCGTGATGTTTATCCCAGGTGGTGTGTGTCGGCCATTTCTGTAATTACGTAGAAGACAATGCCTTCCGTACTTTCAGCTGTCCTCTTTACTATCTTCTCTAGCACCAGATTGAAGAGACCCCGCGATAGCGCAAAGGGCATCGCGTCCATCGCGTATTTGTCTGCGTGGTGCGACATAACAGGATCAATTTACCCAGGATCCCGAATTCTGTCATCGCTTCGAATGGTTTCTACGACCAGCAACACGGAACTGAAATCGCAGAATCAACTACCAACTTCTGGTACGTACACGTGTGCTATTAAAACATTTCACTGATCATGGATGGCACCCATTACACTTGTATGTTCACCCCTAGCAAAAATGCCTACTCAGCGCACATCTATAAAATACACATTAAACGATATTCGTTCATACACGTATGCGGATTCAAAGTCGCTCCCAAGCCCAGGCAGTGCCTTCCACATACGAGTTAAGTTTAACGCCCCCGGCAGCTTTCGACTCAGCCAACCTCGACCGATCTCATACTTTATGTTCATCGTCATTGTGCCAAATAAAATGTTCACATAAAATTTCGTTTGTAATCCTATATTTTGACAGCACCCCGTACACTCTTTAATGCCTCGCTCAGCGGCAATTGTAACCGCCAAGACATGGAATAAAAGGTTCACTCACTTGATCCCCTCCAGCAAAGAGTCTAAGAATTTATTTCAATTTTATGCTAACAAATTAACGCATTAATTTAATGCCATTGTATTGCGGAACGGCGTGAGTGCGCATCCAGAAATTAATTTCGGAGAATACCACGCCGCGACTGGGTGTCTTATCGTCTAGCTGGGTCTTCACATGCGTGAAGCAGGTGATAACTTGGGGGCGTTAATAAATTACTCATAAATTCACCAAGTTAAGCGCGTTCGCGGGCAACAGCCCGAATGAATAGGGTTCACGACGGTGCACTGTGAACCGAGGCAAGCATTTGCTGTCCACCGCCGCTAGGTGTGCAACTGCTGATAACGGATGGGGTATTTGTACAAATGTTGCGGTGGCTATTGTGATCTTGAAAGCGATACTATGCGCCGCGTCGTGGTGCCTTGGGGTCTCAGGTGAATGCTAATGATTTGTTTTTGTTTACATCTGCTTAAAGACTTTGACTCTGGAAGTGATAAAATGAATTGTGTTCGAACACTGAATGAAGTGGGGTCGTGCGTTCGATCGCTTGAACTTGTTTGGAGTCCTTTGTCCTTTTGTGAGAGTTTCGAAAATCCTTTGAATGCATTTTGGTGTTATCGTCATCAATCACTTGTGACCCTCAGCCACGTGAATCGAAGTGGAAGCAGGCGGTAATAAAAAGAGTACAACGCCATCGTTAATGGGATGGGACAAGGATGCAGTTCAGCGGTAGGGATGGGAACGGGTCACTGGCTGGCTGGGTGTGGAAAGTGGACAATGGTCATTGTGGGTAAAGTGGTCAACTGTCATGTCTTAATTGAGAGTAGGTTGGCGGTGTGTGCCCGCATAGTTGGCAGCAGATGCGTGCAGTGGACACGTTTGCTCTAATTTTTGACGCATTTCGGCGATTGCTCTTCATTGATTGGTTTGAATCTTCGCGGAAATTATAGTGGTACTTCGAAGAGCTGCAGTATGCTTGGGAGCAGAATTTGCACTCTGCGTCGAAGATGATCTGTCCCCTGTCATTGACTTGAATTGAATTAATTTTTAATTTGTTCAAAGAGTTGTCGGGAATGTTATGTCAGACACTTAGATGTGTGATGTCGATGGAAGGGGTTACTTTAAATACGGGTGATTATACGCATGGTTTGGATGGTGGACTCCTCAGCTTGGTCTATAGAATTCGCCCCGATGGGATCCACGGAATTAAGTATTGCCAAAAGAGAGAAATTTAGGGAAAAAAACAAAACTGACGTCTGATATGATCAATTATGATCTATTTTCAGTGGCTGAATCCGAAGTGATGCCATCAAACCTATTGAAAGGTGGATAAAATGTGGCAACTAAGCAACTGTATGTGCCCATGCACGGCATTGAGCTCCATCTGTAAAAGGACTTCACGTGCAATGCAAATCTTTAGGTACCACATCGACTAAGTAAGTAAGTAAGTTGTCAAATTAGTGGGGAGCTCATTAAACACTGTTGGAACACTGTAGTTTAGCTGTCTTCAACCGTAGTTATTGTTGTATAGTGCTGTTCGGTGCATACCTCGAGCTCGTCGTCTGGGGTTGTGTTGATGGTCAATAGATCTTTTGAAGCGGCTGTCATCATAATTCTCTAAGCATAGCGTCAATTTGAAAATCTGTGTTACAGTTAGTACCTTCCTTCCATGAATAGTGTGTGTCTGCTGGATGTCTGCTATTTATCTGCCTTAGGATAGTATCTTCGAGTTTCTGCAGCTTATTGATGTGCGAATTTGATGCATTGCACCAAGCAAGTATCTCGTATCTGGATTCGACTAAGACATAATACACCTGCATCTGAACTTGAAACGTGGAATAGTGCCCTAGTTGATGCAGAAAAAAATACCTTCTTGATATTTAAGCGAAGTTTGTCAATGTGTTTATCCCAAATGGAGTTGCTGTCTATAGTGATTCCCAAGTATTTGTAGTTTTCAACAATTTCGTTGGTCTTGTTTGGAAATGTATTTTAGCAGATACTGCTACGAAAAGTAATTTTATGTTAAGATAGCTTGTGATGTGGTCCACGAATATGCATCATTTTGGTTTTGGAAGGGTTTAATACAAGTCCATTGTCATGACACCATTCAACAGCTTTGTCGAACTCATCTTGTAATATTTCGTAGCAGTAATTAGACCTTTATTATGGACGACTAATGCTGTGTCATCTGCGAATGCAAAAGAGATGCTCTTTTTGAAAATGCGAAGTAGTTCATTTGTAAATAGGATGAACAATAATGGTCCAAGTTTCGAACCCTGTAGTACTCCAGAAATAACTGGTGTGTCGTTACTGTATTTGTCTCCCACCTTCACTCTGAAGGACATTTCACTTTGGTAGTCATGCAACCATTCCGCTTATCTTCCTCTGATGCCCATTCGTTTTAAAGCTGCTATGAGCATTTTATGATGTAGCGTATCGAAAGCCTTACTAAAATCAATGAATAAAACAAGGACAGTAGTTCTAATGTTTTTAATATTTCTATTCAGCTTCATGAATCATGTTAGGCTATTGTTCTTTCACCTTCGGTACAGTCGGTCCCTTTGCTTGCATTTTTTTTCCTGGTATTGGTAGTAATCCAAGCATTTAGTCTGATTTTCTTGCGCAAAGTATGTGCAAGTGCAAGTATTAATAATAAATATCTTTCATTTTTGCAAACAGCTTAGCATACATATCGTCAATATCACTTTCATTTCACAGTGTTTCGCAGTCAGCTGGGTGTATTTGTAAGTCCACCATCCTATTTCGAATATATATGATTCTTGTCTTCCTTCAACTTTATTTGCACTCTAAGCAGTGACCCAATATAAGACGTCGTAGTGGTCTGATATATCGCTTCATTTCAGAGTATTCATAAAATCTGGATCTATACAGACTGCATTTTAAAAAGGAATTATTTAGACAATGTACTTTTTAATTTCTTGCTCAAAATATGATTAAGATTACATCGTCATGTATATGTTCATAATTCGTTATTACGTAAGTAACTTGTAGATGAATAAGTAAATAAATGAGAATTGTAGGTAGCTGGCTAAAGATCATGCTTGTTGGTTGAGGCCTACATCTAACCCGGAACGTAGTGCCATCAGAAGAAGACCATCAAGGTCTCGATTAGCTCTCTGCATTGTTCAATAAGGTAATTCCCAAGAATCCGTTTTGGGCTCTGTGTTTTGCCTGATGATGGGTGTGATTGACTGGAAAATAAAAAAAAATAAAGTTATTCAAAGTTAAGGCAGTAGTTGTTAAAAACTTTTAATAACTACTGCCTTAACTTTGAATAACTCTATGAAGTTTCTCAAAAGGTTTAGAGCCTAAAATCATTGAGGTCTATATGCAATCATAGTTTTTCACGTTATAAGAATGTTGTTCAGCTAAATCTTGCTTTAATAAAATAATGTAGTACAAGATCTTTGCCCATCCTTTTTAGCAAGGGCAATGCGCCCACGAGGGATTTGCAGGCAGCTCGATCCTGCACAATCGACTGATCTTTTCCATTTCCACTTTATCAAATCATTAAGAAACTTGACAAGGGGAGTCACAAAAAGTGAACAAAAGAGAACAATCAGAATATCGATCACCATTTGAGTTTGAAAAAGTCTAAAATGTGAGACCCTTCATTAACTTTATGTTACAACAAATTTCCCCGGTAATTAATATAGAAATAAAAAATGTATGAAACCATCTGTACCGCTTAAGCCAGCATATTCGGAATTTCAAAGAAAATTGTTCCAAATAATTTTGAATTTATTCTACAAAGGGCCGTAAAACTGTGCATAAAGGTGCTGTTAACGATGCAATGTAGAATGAAGCACAATCCTGAAAGCTTCTTGCGTTGTTTGGTGGCGACATGACTTCAGAATCTATAAGTCATTACAAGGCATAAAAAAATAAATGCTCCTGCAAAAAATTATACTTCCTCTGGTAATCCTTAGAACCACCCGGCAGGTCAAGTCGATTTGTTGTCTAAACAAAAACAAAAAAAAAAAAAACACACCGAACGCTTAACACAAAGTGCATACATTTTAAGAAACAAGACTAAGAAGCGTATCTTACCATGCTTCTTAATTAAAAATGTGCACACAGATATCTCGCATTCATATGTCCAAGGATACAATACGAAAAGCAGGCAATTGCTCCGCCCTAACCACCTCCTTAAACGGGCAACATCGGCGGAGTCGTCGTCGTTTTCCATTTGCCATTAAATAATTTCTCCATCGCAAATGGCCAAATGTATTTCGCACTGCATCTGCCTGAAGAAGAAGGACGCTGAACGATGAAATCGTGACTTCGGATTATTTGCATACAGAATTCGAAAAATCATCGCCAGAAAATCTTCTCCTTCGTCTGTCCTTAAAAATGTATCTCCTCTGTTCCTTTTGAATTTTTTTTTTCTGTTCTTTTGCAGTTTCTCATGCTCCTTCGTCTACGTCTGAACGAAAGTTCCAAATTATTTACCCATAAGTTGCACGGGAAATTTGCACAGTCCCAGCCGGGGCTTTGCTGGATATCTGTTCGGTGGTTTTTTTCATTTGCTGGTTAATAACATTTTATCCTACGCTTAACATCATCGGATCTCTGTCTCTCTGTCCCTCTCGGCAAATGCAACGAGAGGCAACGTTACTTAGAGAGTATTTCCTGCGAGTTTTTCTGTGCAAAATTAATTCGATTCGCTGACTAAGCCGCTTCGGCTAAATGAGTATCTTTCATTCCGCTTACTGCACAAGCACAAGCAAAGGCACGGAACTGTGGTCCCTTATGGCATCGGCGACGGCGGAGAAGTACCCCGAATGCGCACCGATCCAGGGAATCAAAGAATCTGGAAAAAGAATTTGAGACTCCTTGTGAAGATGTTTGTTTTGGATTCTATGTCCAAGAGCATTGCTGCTGCCGCTGCTGCGCTCTGGCTGCAGTCGGGATCCGAGAGTGAATACACGAAGATAAATGCACAGCATTGGATCGCTCTGCTGGCGCGCTGTGTGTCTATCCCGGTATGGTCCTAAGATGTAATGTAATATATCCGCGATTGGTACATGAGATCGGAGACGAACGTGGTGTACGGTTAGGCGACGCTATTGAGACATACATAGGGAGGATGTTTTTGTGGGCGCCACATTTAGATGGGAATTTGTTATGTTGTGCGGCAATTGTCCTTTGGTTAGGCGTTTGTTTTTTGTTTTCCGTTTGTTTGTTCATTTCTTTTCTTCTTCCTTCTTGTTGTCTTCTTTTGTGTGTGTTGTGTTGCTTGTTTTGTATTTGAAGCTCGAGCGTAATGCACGATTTAATTGAAGGTGCATTTGGCTAACCAAGTCGGTGAGTCTTCATTTATTGGCCGATGGGATTTCGCTGAATCGATTTTTGAGTTTGATTTTTATGTTACAGGCACGAGCTTGAGGTTAGTTTGGATCAGTAACTCACTCTTGTAATAATCATTTGTTTTAATTTAATATTTTTTATACATATAATTTATTTGTTTATTTTTACTTATTTTATTTTTAGTTTATTTTTACTTATGCATAAGTTTAAAAAAATGAATACAGGAAAATGTCAATCATTTTGCTTGAAACATACATTGGCTCGTTTTAGCGAGTTGTCGATTATGCCACGCAATTTTTCTAGTTGCAGGCTCCATGTTTCCTTATTCTTCCTTAGGTGGTCTAAAATAAATTAAAATAAATTAGTTATTTAATAAATGATAAAATAAAAGCGACTTCTCTGCGGCCGTATGGCAGAGAAAAATAATTCTCACGAGATTTGAATTATTTAACTAAAATGTGTAGAGGCTAGAGGGATCTATAAAAATAAAAATCTTACTTTGGTCTGTAAAGATGCGCAATTCTCAAAAAGTTACTGACCGCTCGTCCAATGTAGATGAATAAAAAAAACATGTTTCTGGGGTCGAGTGACTGAATTAGTAGATTTATGAATTTTGAGAAATAACGTACAACGGGTAATTATTAAGCTTCCTCTATAGAGAATATATAACAAAACATACTCTTTATTTCTTGAATTTAATGTAACAGTTATCCGCAATGATTAAAAATAAATGATTTCTTAAACTTAAGTTTTTATGTAAAAATAAAAATAATGAATTCAAGAAAATTAAAAGAAGACCCTAACTAAAGCACGAAATATCCTAACAGTGGAAGAAATCTACAAAGTATCGGATGAAAACATCTACGGATTCATCAGAAAAATGGACAGTTTTCCATTTTGCCGCAGTCCAGTTTAGGTGTGACTTTCCGATAAGAAGTCTGTGAGGTGTCTGTGTGGTGAGTCGATTTTTTAGGGAAATAAATTGCGTTTTCGCACACCTCTTCTGAGTCAATGAAAATGCAGGAGTACTTTCTGTGTAACAAAATGCTTATCAAACATGACCGTTCATAGTAGGTATGAGACTGCAGGTCCTTCCATTTGTGAGAAACTAATAGAACACTCACCAGGAGCAATTGCTATAGAAACTTTGCCCTGGTGGTCTGTAGTGCAGAACCACCCATATTATTATTCTTATAACAGGCGCTCGAGGCCCAGCTATTGTACATTTATTGAGAACGTAAGGGGCCCTTTGCATGGTCTTTTGAATGGTCCATGAGTTGCTAGATGATGGGTGGAGTTATGGCGTAGCTCAAGGTTCGGTATTGGCTCCCGTTTTATTTAATATTTTCATGTCCGACAATCCAGTACCTAATGGTAACACTTTGCTAGTTTTGTTCGCTGATGACACAGCCCTGTTCTCATTCAATATCTTAGCACAAGATACGCTAACTTCTCTTCAAAATGCACTTGATGCGCTTCAGTTATTCTACTTCGAATGGAAAATCAAAACGAATGCAGATAAATCTCAGGCTATGTGGCTTACTCGACGCAGAAAACAGCAATTCCTACCTCAAACAAACCTACAATTTAACTCGACCAGCATCGAGTGCTCTGAAAGCTGTTAGTATTTAGGAGTTACTATCGATAAAAAAATCACATTTGAGAAACATATATCGAACTCGGTTCAGAAAGCGAACCTAATCATTAAATTCCTATAACCCTTTATCAATCGCAAATCAAAACTTAGTATTGATAACAAACTGCTAATTTTCAAAACGATTTTTCAACCAGTTCTAACGTACGGTGCACCTGTGTGGGCCAAATGTGCCAAATCTCACATTTAAAAACTACAAATGTGTCAAAACAAGGTGCTAAAGCTAATGTTACATCTGCCTGGTATTTCTCTACTATAAATGTAAGTACCATGTCTCATCTCATTGATAAATTTTGTAGGCAAATGCTCTCATTATGAGAGTGTGCTTATTCGTAACACCTTAAATTAAGGAAAAATCAATCATATCTTAAGGCTATAATAGTGCGCATAGTTATATCGTTCTTGTTTGTTGCATAGTTGGGCCTAGGTGGAATTTAGCTATAAGAGTCATTAGTTGTAAGAGTCATAATAGGGGTTTTTGATTGTAGTATTTTTCCCTTAACTTTGCCTATTAATGTATTAAATTTTTCTTGTTATATATACTTGTATCTTAGTTGTAAAGAACTTTTGTTCTGTATCTCTAAAATAATACATGTTGGATGTAACTAAAACTGTAAAAATCGAACTACAAATTGAACTTTGATGGAGTTATCATATCACATCTTGTCGATTTAAACATAAAAGGTTTAGCGTAATACGATGTTTTCGCATATGCATATGCAGATGTTTTTAAATGTCAAACTGTTAACGATAATCTGTTAGCAGCTATAAAAAATTACATATTTACAAGAAGCCGTTGATAATCTGAAAAAAGAAAAAAAATATTTATATATATTTGCAAATATTTATTTTGAAAAATTAAAAAAGGTAATAGCTTTTACAACTATTTGGTCTTATAATTCTTCTAGAAAATATTGTCGCTGTGGGAAATTTTTCTTGCCAACTACAATGGATTTTCGATTATCGCAACTAATAGAACCTGGGTTTTTTTTTATTTCATTTTGACTATTCAATTCATAATAACTTACATACTAGAAAAAATGCTTAAGACTAGTTAGACGAACAATGTTTTATTTCTAACTTTCTGGCCCTAGGCGCCCGCTAAACTTAGCTAAACTTAGTCTTTATCGACCTAACCTAACGGAGTTAAATTTAAATGAAAATTTAAAAAGAACACCATACTATTAAGAAAAAAATTGGAAAACTAAATGACTGGACGGTTTATATAAAAACTTACAAGCTAACTTACATTCTACCTTAAAATAAAACTTACAAGCTAACTTAAGCTAACCTGTGTATATGCATATACACTTGTATGTACCCATGTGTATACGCATATATCCTTAATATACACAATGTATACATGTATCGTCATTTATACACATATACACTCTTACTTTTTTTATTTTTTTTTTTACGTATTATATATATACATATTTTTTTTATTTACTTTATAAACTAATATGAAACTTAAAAACTACATTAAAACTACCCTAAGATATATAAGTCAGCCATAGGTTGCGGCTGATAGATTTCCATCTAATCCGCTGCAAGACAGAGACCGACTGCGCCTCATAAGGGGGAACGCACTACCCTTTACACCCCGGGTTCGACGCTGGAGTTCCCTCGGTCCCCAGCCACCAGACATTTTTGTGCTGCCTAGCAACATCCTGATGTCTCGGCTGGATACTGCTGTACTGAAACGGAGCAGACCCTCCTCAGCTCGTTGTGCGACGGAACGGTCGTGGCGATGTGAAAAAATAGCGTTACCGCATTCATATCTTGTAATACGCCGCACTTATGTAAATGGAGAAAAGCTTCTGGGATAAAAACTGGGGTGATTGCAGTGATCGAGGTTGTTGCAACAGCCGAGTATTTTTTAAGATTAATTCGAATCAGAAAACAAGGCACTACTAGATATAATATACTTTTAGTAATTTTATTAAAAATCAAAGCAAAACCAAAAAACGAGTAAATTAATTGAAATTGTAAATACATAACTATATACGTACATATTATTTTGGATTGCAAAATTTGATTACTTTCGGTTTGAACTCTCTGGCTTGTGACATGTTTCAAAATTGCCATTTCTCGAAGTATCTAAAGATTTATAATCTGGTCCATAGGGGCTGATTTCTTCAGTCCTTTGAATGGGTTTGTTGAATCTTTTTATGGCCACCTCAGTCTTTATTTTTGTATAAGAAATCTCGACAATGGTGTCACTTTCCACGAATAGATTAACTGATTCATTCTCCTCACAATTATGAATTCTGTCACATACGCAATTATTCAGTTCATCATTGGGTCTCGATTTGTCTTGCGAAATTTCACGTAAGAAGATTCTTATGGATTTTACTACCGCGCGTTTACTGATAATTTGAGCTATTTATGTGCTGGTAACCCATCTTCATTATCACAATTGCATCGACACATTCCAGCATTTTTTTTATTCAATAAATCCATGCATTAGATAGTAATAATGCTTTCAGTTTAATTTCTAGTTCCGATCCTTCACTCCCAACTAAAAACGCCAAAAGACTTTTATTTATAGTTCAGCTTTGTCAAATTTATTCCGTTTTGGTCCATTGGTTGAAGAGCAATTTGCAGGAAAGCACAACTACGACAATCATACCATTCTCGCTTTTTAAGTCGCCATCTTTTGGGTGGCAGAATTGGGTGGAGCGTGATAAACAGGGTGGAGGGAGGAGGGTGGAATCATCCAAAAGCAATAGCGCCTTCTTTTGAATTCCCTTGGATCTTAGAAAGACCCTAACCTAACAGAATGAACAAAATGTATGTGTAAATGACTGCAAACGATAGAATTGTTTTTACCTCAGGCACAAACTTAGAGTGCAACCATTATTCAAAGAATGATAACGTCATCCATGCATTTTGAATTGCCTTGTATACGACGGGCATATGATCAAAAATTTTCAAAGTTCGTGGGTTGACGTGACGAATAATTTAACTTGGTGCAAGCCTGAAGCGTTAGTGCATGCGAGAAACGTGATTTTTTCTTAACTTGCTTTTCGACCATGAGCTTGTACAAGGGTCTTATCTGGCATAAGTCGGTAGGTGGCGCACCCAGGTGGAGAAGGACCTCAACCAACTTGGCGTGCGACACTGGAGATAGCTAGCTGGAGAGGCTTTTTGGTTGAGGCCCGGGTCTACCCCGAACTGCAGCGCCAAATAAAGAAGAAGTCGGTAGAATAAACCGGAATCATCGGCGTTATAAATTTGATTGGGGGTCAAGCCGAGCTCAATGACTTTTTCTCAAAATTTAACTAAGGGAGAGAGATTCGGTTTGCTTGAAAGTTTTGTACCACACATTTTTAACAGAAGAATTCCATTTCTTTTTTGAAATTGGTTATCCAACCGTTGGACGACTCCGGTATCTCCTTAATTTCTTCAACCATTTAATTCCAGAACAACACTGGAACTTGGAAAGTGCAACTTTCTCTGATTAAGGAACGACTTATATAAAGATTTTTTCGGTTTGGGAATATTCGCACACTTTTAATGTAATCCTGTTGGCCGGTCTACATTCAGCGTTAGAAATACATTTTCTAATTGCGTTCTCTTTCCCCTTTATTCCACTTATTGTAGATTTGTGCACATTGCACTTTGTACTCATTGAACTATTTTTCTTTTTGTCGCTGCTTTTTTTAACTTTCGTGTTCTTTTAACGCCATGTTTGCAACTTTACTGATTTTTTATTTATTTATTTACTTATTAGATAGCTACAATACGATTAAAATTGTAGAGTAGCTCTTGTAGCCAGAGCATCAAGGGGCCTTAGGCTGATTTAAAGATTTTTTATTTTTTGAATTGTATTCAATTTGGAATTACTGCTTTTATTATATACATACCCCACTAAATTAGTACTTAATGAATTTTGCATTATTTGAAGTGGCTTCAATACTGTTTTATTACTTTTGTAAGTAAAACATAGAATGCTTCAACTTATTTTTATTTTTATATAATTTGTTTATGCTATTTCTAAGTTTCTAACTTTTTATTTATGAATTGTTAAATGAATCGCATTTATTATATAAAACAATAATGAATGAATGAATGGTTGATAAATTGATTGTACTGAATAACCTTTACGAATTATTTCCAAAATTCATTCATTTCAAAAATTTCCCTTTTAATTTTAATAAGAAGTTTTATACTTTTTCGTTTTAACCATTTTTTAATAAAAACAAAGCAGTGATCGGTCTCACTTACGAAAATTTCGAATCCTTGTACCCAATACACATATTCTTACAATTTCGTGGTATCATCAGTGAAAGGTACTCTCAAGTAGTGGTACAATAACTGCCCAGACAGAGGAGTAAATCAAAACACAAATTTAAAAACAGCAGAGGAAAAGGGCACACAAAATAAAAGACATTTCCTGTTTGAAAAGTTCCGATTACTGCGTCGATAATGTTATACATATAGCTGTTGCGTAAATCGAGAGTTGCGATAAATCAAACACTCAAATCCCTCCCTCAGACATGGAAGTCCCACTTTACACATTTAGCCATCTAAATACGGGGTTCATGATACATATTCAAAATGAAGAATCTTAATCCTCCCAAAGTCACCTGAATATTACTACTCAAAGTTGACGAATATGTACAGCAACTACATACAATAAGTCCCAGCCAACCATTCCCACATACACCCCTTCAAGCCATTAACAAAGTTCAAATAAACACATCTTCTCCAAATGGTCCTTGTGACAATCTATTTCCCTACACACACCTTTTACAGTTCAATTCCGCACTAAATTCTGCGGTTCCCCGACCAACGAACCGCAGCATAAACATATTTCCGTGCAAATCCACTTCATAAATCCCCACGAAAACTGTCAGCGCACAAAGGAGTTAGGTCTAGAGCATAGCCGTAAGCTTGTTATCATAAAACAGGGAAACAATATCATAAAGGAACCATAAACAGGATACAATTTAATAATATCACATCGCCCCGTGCCGAGCTCCACAGCCCTCCATTGCGGGCTGCATATTGAAAGTAATACATCCAGACGTTCACCCCGCTGGCTGACTCAGTGCCACCGCCTCGCCGTACAGACTCCACATACGCATGCAATACGTGCTATTTGCGGAAACTTTGTACAAAGTTCGGCTGTGTGGTGGGCATAAAGCAAAACAAGGATCCGTGGCTGAGACGAAATTTCATGTTTATCACGCTCAGCGGCAGACCCTTGGGGTTTTCTGGATTACTGATGTCGCATATTTCATGCCAGATATACAATATACCGGGACTGATAACTTGAATATCCCCCTCCGCACCGCCGGAGTATGACATTCTCGAAAAGGGTTGGAAGTTTTGACTTCTGCGTGAATACCATTCTCCCCAATTGACAAGGACAATGGTGACAGCAACAATAGCGTGCAACAGTGTCGCGCATACTTTCCGTACAAAGTTACAAAGTTAATAAACTTGTCAAAATCTCTCGAGTAGCATTTCTGTGTAAACACTGTGGATTGGTAGATTGGTAGATTGGTACGAAGCCACGCAACCACGCAGAGGGGGCTGTTGTGTTTGGGTGCGCAATTTGAGGATATGAAGGATATTTGCAGTCACCCCTTTGGCGTCTTTGAATCCGACAGCGTGAGGAGAATTCGAAAAAGATTTACTGAATTCACGAGTTTGATGTTCCTCTGGGGATGAATTGATTTATAAGGAACATTCCTTAAATAATTGCCTGATTGGGTACAATTTTCTTTATTTTTAGTTTTTTTTTTTTTTTTCGCTTCTACGCAAGCCATGTAAACGACGTTTAATTTTTCAAGTCGTCTTAAAGTTGAATGGAAATGTGTACGTGACTTGAGGTAAATCTATGAAATCGGTCGCATTTTTAAAGACGAGGAAATACATATCATTTTAGGAATTCATTAAACTGAGCAGTCTTGCTTCGTTTCTGGCTAAAATGTGACCCAACATGATTTCAGACTTCGTTGAACGACAGTTTTTTTTTTTGATATTTTCCTTGATTGTTCATCCCTATTGGTTAATTTTTCTTACACCAGCGTTTGAAATAGAAAATATCAATGTATTTGAACAACTTTGGGAAATACTGAATACTTATTTCCAAAGTGAAATGCTGTGTACCCCAAGCAGAGAGTTTATTGAAAAGAAACTTTGGCTGAAATGAAGCACGCTCTGCGACTGCTGTGCTCAAGGTTGTACAAAAAATGCGTGAGACTGGTATGTTAGTGAACAGCACTCATGGTTGCTGTCGTCGTACGTGGTAGGGATAAGAATGTAGGGTAAACTACCCAGTAGCGAGATCCCTTAAGGAGAGTTTTCACTTCTTTCAAAATTAATTACTTAGGTATATGAAAAAAATTTTATCATTTAAGGAAAACTTGATGTATTACTATCAACTACTATCAAATTTAATAAATTTAAATAAACTACAAAATGAGACATGAGCCTTTACCGAGCCCCCCTTGTTCCTAATTCGAGCCCTTAGCGTTCCAGTAACGAGCATAAATCTAGCATACAAATGAAATCATAGTTATATAATAAATAATTTATTTAAGAGGTAAAAAGGGAAGCATTATTAAACAAATTCATGACAAAAATTAATAAAAGCAGGCAAAAACATAAGAATTGATGTATTTTCTTTCTATGCTCCATCCAAAAAAAGGCGATCCTACCTCTTGCAACAACTACAGAGGTATATCCATGCTCAACGTCGCCTACAAGATCCTGTCGAGCGTACTGTGTGAACGTCTGAAGCCATTTTGCACCGCACTAATCGGCACGTACCAGTGCGGCTTCCGGCCCGGCAAATCGACAATAGACCAAATCTTCACACTAATGCAAATCCTGGAACAGACCAGGGGGTTTCAAATCGGTACGCACCACCTTATCAATTTTAAACCCGCATGCGATAGCATTCATCACATCGCAAGGAGTTATTTGGTGCTATGGCCGAATTCTGGATCCCGGGAAAACTGATCCGATTGTGTCGCGCTACGCTAACAAACACGCGATTCACCGTGCAGTTCAGCTCTAGGACTTCCGATCCGCTTGAAACCTGCACCGGGCTTCGGCAAGGAGATGCGCTGTCGTGTGATTTCTTCAATTTGGTACGGAAGGCACTATCTTCTAAAAGTCAGTCCAACTGTTGGGATATGCAGACGACATCGACATCGTCACGCGTTCCTCCCGTGCCGTAGTGGAAGCAATTACGGCAATTGAAGAAGAGGCGAAGCGAGCTGGTCTTAAGGTCCACGAGGATAAAACTAAGTATATGCTGTCGACCAAAAAACGATCCGTCACACACCACCTAGGACAAAATATCACAATCGACAGGTACAATTTCGAGGTAGTAAAGGAATTGGTCAACCTCGGGGCAAACGTAAACTCCACAAAACGACATCACTGTGGAGATCCGACGTAGAACCGCCTTTGGCAACCGGTGCTACTTCGGTTTGTCAAAACGAGTGGCGTCAAAACTCCTGACTCGAAGGACAAGGATCATGCTCTACAAAACCCTTATTTTGCCAGTCCTGCTATATGGAGCCGAAAGCTGGACTATAAGCAAAACTGCGGAGCAGCGGAAGCAGCGTGCCCAGGACCGTCAGAAATTGAAAAGCAGCTATTGCTCATGCCCAGTGGGTCGCCGCGCGCAGTGGCGTAGTGGGTTAGTGCGTCGACTCCTACGCAGAGGGTGCCAGGTTCGATACCCGAATATACCACCTTTGATAATTCACGGTTCCCCCTCTTTCGAGTCACTGACAATGCTCAAAGAGTATTCCTGTCTTGAAAAAGCTTTTCAGCTCTGCCGTTCGGAGTCGGTATAAAATTGTAGGTCCCTTCCACTCGTGATGGAACTGTAGCATGCACAACACGAGTGGTTGCTGAGAAGCTAGGCCCAGGTCCGCCTCGGACTGTAGAGCCACCCATATTATTGCTTTAATTAAATTTATAAGGATTAGTGAACTTAAATTATTTTTTTAAATAAGAAGGCTTCTCTCAAAAGGACCCATCCAACCGTGAAAGAACATTAACACGCAAAACAGGAGTGTTTGGTGTAGATGCTATGTCTAGGTCTACCTTGAACTTTGGCGCCACCCATATTATTATTACTATTGTTCGGCTGCAAATCTTTCCATGAAATTGGTCATCATCATGGCTTCTATGTGCCGTGGCATGGTGACCATTTTGTGAGTGAAGTCAACATTAAGCTACCAACTAGACAAAGATAAGGGCAAAGTGAAGAAATCAGGCGCTGTAGTGTCCAGTAGCAAAGAACACATAAGAACTACACATGGATGTAGCTTCAAAATTAAGCCTGTAAAAATTGAATATCTCCCGCTGTTATTGTCTCACTTAAATTTCATTTCCTATAGATCTTATCTGGCCATCCTGTTCGCAGACGACATTGTACTGTTGGCAAGCTCACCGGAATCCTTGCAATAAATGATTAATAAATTGTATGAGTACTGCAGCTTATAGAGTCTGGTAGTGAATTTGGATAAATCCAAGGTAATGATTTTTAAAAAGAGAGGTGGTAGACTTGCTCGTAACGACAAATGGCATTTTAATAGTGAAAGTATAGAAGTGGTAAATGAATACAGGTACCTTGGAATCCTTTTAACAAGTAGCCTTAAGTTAGGTTAGGTTAGGTAGGCAGGCTGCTAGTGCATTCACCAGGACACCATATTGGTCCATTGTGATACCTGTAGTCAGACTACTACAACTGATTGACTACTCCAATTGAGTGCCGTTAATTTGATCGCGTATTAACTTTGCTTTCACTGGGATTCGTACAGGGGACCCTGTTAACCAGAGGCAGGAACTCTACCAACTGCGCTATCCAGTCGTTCACAAGTAGCCTTAGTATGATAAAACATCTGAAGGAGAATCTTACGAAATCTAAAACCGTCATCAACGTAGTGTGGAAAAACTATTTCAGCAACTCACAAGTTTTTAAAGCTGCTCGGAGGCAGTAATACTCTACGCTGCACAAGTATGGGGTCTTAAGCCATATGAGGAAGTTGAAAACATTTCACCTCCCTCCAAAGTCTCACAACTATTTGCTCATGCTGGAAACAGGCGTATCTCCGCTATTCATTAAAACACTTAAGTTGCAGGTGAACTATATACTAAAGGTAAAAAACATGTCTTCCAAAGAAAATGGTCTTACACGCGATTCGGAACAAAGTAGCATTATTTGAAAAATGATTGGAATTAACTCGTGGATGTTATGTTGAGCAGAATGCGGAAACTAGGAACTGGGAGAACTCACTATACCAGCTCATAACGAGAGTTGATGAACAGAATAGAATGAAGTTTGTAGAAGAAGCGACGAGAATACATTGTAGTACGTACGTACAGCCGGCTGAACCAGGATAAGGGGATAAAAACTTGAGGATAAAAACTACTTCAAGGACATCCATAATAATAATAATAATATGGGTGGTGCCTGACAAATTGAAACTCGCTGGTCTTTGCCAGGATTTGCCTTATTGTGAAGATTTGGTCAATTGTCGATTTGCCGGGCCGGAAGCCGCTCTGGTACGTGCCGATTATTGCGGTGCACAACGGCTTTAGACGTTCACTCAGTACGCTGGACAGGATCTTGTAGGCGACGTTGAGCAGGAATATACCTCTATAGTTGTTGCAAGAGGTAGAATCGCCTATTTTTGTGGATGGGGAGGATGTTCCAGTCGTCGAGCATGCTTTCGTCCTCCCAAATTCTACAGATGATCTGGTGCATGCTCCTTAAAAGTACATCGCCACCGGCCTTGAAGAGCTCTGATGGTAAGCCATCTAGGTGGGAGGACTACTTCATCGACTGGAGCTTGGATTTCTTGATTCCCTATCACTCACTCCCGGTCAGGCCCGTTAAGCAGCTGTTGGAACTGCTGCTCCAACACATCCACTATTTATTCCTGGTCAATAACCAGGTTACCCTCACAGTTTCAAAGAGCCTGGGTGCCTTTTCTAAACTCAGAGGCAAATCTTTTGGTTTTTTTATAGAACGCACGTACTTTGTGCTTTCCCTAGACTCTTCGATGTCCATAGAATCTTTTTTTCCTCCCTTCTTCTAGCCCCGGTACTCCTACTGCGCTGCTCTAGTTTTTCTTTGCAGCGCCTTTTGGTACGCCTCGCCAGTTGCATGTTTCTCTTGCTCACACTCGCCATCATACCACAGATTCCTCGTCAGAGGTGGTAGGTAGCCTAAGGTGGTTTCGGCTACCTCTTTGATGGCTGAGCGGCAATGCAACCACATCTCGTTGGCGTTGCTGTATGACGTGGGCATACCGGAGAGTCTCTCACTCACTTGCTCTTAGTAGGCTTTGGTAATTTCGTCCAATGTCCAATTCAAGATCCATGGGCGTGAGAAATTGTCCGCTCAAGGGAATTATTCGCTTTCGCTGCATACGGTTTTGTTGGTGCTGCGTTGTTGGCCAGTTTTAACTCTTCGGATAGATTTACTATCCTGACCAAATCAGCATCAACGCTAACTTTTCTTTTTAGCTAAGCATAATGATCCGAAGATTAAGGAGCGTAAGCAATTAAAAGATTCTCACCGTTTGAAGAATGAAAATGTATAGCCGCCACCTTTTATTCCAACAAGCCACATTTCTGGAAACCATTCTGTATTGCAATCACCATATCATTTTTATTTAACTTTTCGAGAATAAAGGGAGGCTGGAGCAGTTAGGCGCTGGGCCTCTTATTATTATTTTTTTATATGTGATCTCATCACCAGTAAGGACGGCCGTGCTGGTGAGCCGACACTACAGGGGTCATTAAGGAGGGATATCCTCTATAGTTATTGCAAGAGGTAGCATCACTTTTTTGTGAATGAGACGCATGGAGCTGATATTCTAGTTCTGATGATCAGCCGTCCGAGCTAAGCTGTCTTAGGCTTTATAATTATTCAGCTTTTTGATGGCGGTGTCAGCTTTTCAAGGAAAGTTGAGAGCACTCCATTATCGAATCGACTTAAGATTTCTTCTAAACATATCCACTGAACTCAACAGCGGCAGCAATATTAATAATAATAATAACAATATGGGTGGCGCGACAGTTCGAGGTAGACCTGGGCCTAGTTTCTCAGCAACCACTCGTGTTGTGCGTGCTATTGCTCTTTCACGAGTGGAGGGGACCTGCAGTTTAATGCCGACTCCGAACGGCGCGAAGTTGATAAGCCTTTTCTAGACAGGAATACTCTTTGAGCATTGGCAGTGACTTGAAGGAGGTGGAGCCGTGAATCATCAAAGGTGGTAAATTCGGGTATCGAACCTGGCACCCTCTGCGTAGGAGTCGACGCACTTACCCACTTTGTCACGGCGACCCACAAAAGATATCCATAACATTCTCGAAATATCAACAATGTTTAAACTCCGTGGAGAACTCCTGAAGCTCAATTATATCCCCCATAGAGAAGACCTTCCTATATTCTGTGGAATGTGCAACTTGGAAGTAAGAGAAGATACCATGCATTTTCTAGGCAAGTGCCCAATACTAAGGGAAACGAGGAGAAGTTTCCTTGGAAAAGACTTCTTGTTCGAGCAAGAGATGATATCCCTTCTCAACGAAGTAAACGTTACTGTACTTTATAGATACTGCAAAATTGAATTGACGTGTAGAGAGAGTATATCAGCAGGGAACTTTTAAAAATGTTGGTAAATGTATCTAATTAAATATACATAAATATTAATTTATTAAGTGTATATAAATAAATGCAATACTTATTATTATTTATTTATTTATTCTTCCGTCTTTCAAGTACAGAGCTTTTTTAAGACTACTGATAATATTAATAACATTTCATTTCTTATTAATAATAATGCCTAGTATAAGCAGAATTTAACATACAATTATAATATAATTTAGAGTAAATTGCTACTCAAAAAATTTAAGATTTCATTTTTATATTAAAGTCTATAACATTTGCAACTAAGTTGAATTTTATGCAAGCATTAGTTATAGGATCATTTTGCCTATAGTTTGTACTATGCCTCGAAACATAAAAGAAATCTCTAGGCCTCAGATAACGAGAACTGAACATGGAAAGCAGCACCGGACATGGAAAGCAGCACCGAAAATAAGAAGTCCTTCTTACATGCAGTTGCTTCGCTATAGATCGATAAGCTGACATCTAGCATTATAATCTGGCATATTTGAATTCCACGACATCTTTCGAAGAGCAAACCTAGTAAATCTTTTTTGTATTCTCTCAATATGAATAGCGCTATTGTTATACAAAGGATTCCATATTAAACAACAGTATTCTAATATAGAGCGAATTAACGAAACATACACAGACTTAAGAGTGTAAGGGTCTTGAAAATCTTTTGAATTTCGAAACAAGAATCCTAGCATGGAGTTGGCCTTTGAAACAGTATAGTCTATGTGCATAGAAAAAGTCAGTTGAACGTCGAATATAACCCCTAGTTCTTTATGCGAACATACTCTTGTTAAGATTGTATTATCAATCTTATAATTATAGATTATAGGAGATAAAATTCAAAAAAATTACATAACTGAGCATTTACTAATATTGAAATGTAGTCCATTCAAATCGCACCAATTCTGTACTGATGAGATATCATTTTGCAACTCCATTGCATCGGCCAATGATCGCACTGATTTAAAAATTTTTTAAATCGTCAGCGTATAAAAGGCAGTCGGAATGGGAAACATAGGAAGGCAAATCGTTAATAAAAAGAAGAAACAGAAGAGGGCCGAGGTGACTACCTTGAGGTACCCCAGAGAAATTGAAAATTACTCGTGACAGATCATTACCTATTTTTACAAACTGTCTGCGATTTGTAAGGTAGCTAGTTATCCATTTCAAGATTTTAGAATGAAAACCAATCATCTCTAGCTTTTTTATGAGCACATTATGTTGAACACGGTCAAATGCCTTCGAGAAGTCAGTGTATATGGAGTCAACTTGAAGTCTCGCTTCCATGGAACTTAGGCAAAAGCTTATAAATATAACCAAATTGGTCGAAGTTGATCTTCCACTCACAAAGCCATGTTCTATTGTCAATCTGGCAGACAGCAATGCCATGCTATCTTATTATTATTACGTAAATAAAAATCTAATCCTATCTGGCCATCCACTTACTTTTGTTCTGCAGTAAAATGGGCAGACCCATTTTAGCCGCATCCATCTTAATATCAGCAATTACCTCATTGCCGCCTGTCAGTATTTGACCAACCAAGGGCCACTGGAAGATAATTCTCCATCAACAACCTACGCAATCTAACGAGTTTGGTTGAAGTGTCAATGAAGTGACTGTGGAGAGCTCGTCTCTATGCACGCTGTGATATGCAAGTACCATATTGTGTAACGAAGGATAGTAGTGACTGTCAATATACACTGAACCTGACTATCCAAAGGTCGGTTTGGGCTTGTAAATCCGTGCCTCAAGTGTTGTGATATTCCTTTCGTTTTAGTAAATCCCCAGACTTTTCCCGTTGCCCCACCAAATCTGCAAATGCACTTGTTGGCTGTAGAACACTACAAGACATCATGTATCTAGACTCTGAGTTAGTCGTGTACGTTTTTCGAACTGGATATCAAAATCTCAAACCAAACGAAGACGACTCATTCGCGTATATCAAGCTGTCAACAGACGTCTTTTTATTCCTGCGATAAAATACATTATCAGAAGCCCCCCAGATCGTCGCGCAGCATTTTCACACGAACCAAGTGGCCGCAGCGGGGACAGGAATTTCCAGCCCCAGGGTCCATTGCCTGCCAACGTCAAGTGAATTTCATTCGTCTGAATGGTCCTAATGAACTCATGTGCATAATTTGCTAATATAATTAATCGATAATTCGCGGAAGATCATATCTCACGCCTGGAGCTTTGCATATTTGACAAGACCAACCAACTCACATTGTTTCCCACGAGCTGTCACTTCACTTCGGACCTCGAACAAAAGCCCCCCCTTCAAATAAACCACACTCCGCAGCGAAACAAAAACAAAAAATAAAGGAAACGAGAACCAGTCTGTTAAATATTGAAAAATGCTGACCAAAACTGGTCTAATCCGACGACACATTCAATAAATATAAAACATCTCCACAAACCATTCCCAACTGCCCAAAATGCAAAAAATTAATATATTGAACCAAACCAATGACCATAGAAGATAAATAAATCTAAATCGCTTTTATGTGGGGAATGATAATTAAATACAAATATCGATGCCAATAAGCACTCTATTCGGCGTGAAACCACGGGCCGACAAGCTCTGTAAGGTCGCATAAAAATGTTCAAAACTAAGATGGGCACTTAAATAAATTGTAGCCGATGGCGGCTAAGGGGAGAACACCAAGAGGAGATTGATGAAAATATTAACAATAACTCAAAGTGGAAATTAATGCAAACTGCGCGGCGGCGCGGCGCGACGATTGCGGAAAAGTAACACATAGTTATAGTTTTTGTTTTTGTTTTTTGATTTTTTGGTTTTTTGATTCGTTGGCTTTCGATCAATAAAATTGATTAGAATGTGAAACTCGATTGACAGCTTCGCCAGCTACCTACACGGGTTATTTGAGGGCTTTCGATGGACGTAATGTCAGCTGGGCTGTCAAACGAATTTTTACGACTGTCAAGTATAAGGTAAGAAGTTAAAGTTTTACGAGACATCTGTCGTCGGGGACTAACGGACATTTCTTTCGATTTGATTGACAAGTAGGCGAGTGAAAGAGAATTAATGGTCCAGATGTTTAAAAGAATATGAGTTGAATATGAGATTGCCTTCTTCGCTTATTCCGTAGTTCCGTGTACAAAATCGCATTCATCGTCCATCTTTTAATACGATACGACAATCTAGTCCTTCTCCTGTGATTTTAATCGGATTTTCCAAGTTTTAATGATATAATAATATGGGTGGCGCGACAGTCCGAGGTGGACCTGGGCCTGGCTTCTCAGCAACCACTCGTGTTGTGCGTGCTATTGTTTTTTCACGCTTGGAAGGGACCTACAGTTTAATGCCGACTCCGAACGGCGAAGTTGAGAAGACAGGAATACTCTGTGACCATTGTCGGTGACTCGAAAGAGGTGGAGCCGTGAATTATCAATGGTGGTAAATTCGGGTATCAAACCTGGCACCATCTGCGTAGGAGTAGACGCACTTACCCACGGCGATCTACTCACATTCACATTCTTTTCCAAGTTTTATCATCTCAAATGCTCAAAAACTCGAATTCTCAAAAAAAAAGAACAAAACTCGAATACAAAAACTCAAAAATGGAGCGAAATTTATTTCGAAGCCAGTGCGGTATACTAGATCCTTTTATATCTGTCTAACACCAAGTTGAACATTTGATCAGACCTCAATTACAAGAAACCAATCGAATAAAAGGAAAATTAAACCGGAAAATACGGTAGCTTGGTAGGAACGATCGCGGCGACATGAAATAAGCCTAAATGCCGAAAACTTTGGTGCTATTCTGTTCGATAAGTCAGTGACTCGGATAGCATAGTATATATTTTTCTGGCATCCTTGTTTTATTTCTGGAAATAAAAAGGAAAAAATACAATAGATCTGACAAACAATTTACCTTTAAACGATTGTGCTAAGAATTTTCTGTAGGGGAATTCCAAAAAACAACGCTCGTGTTCCTCGTATGACAGTTTATTCCAGAAAGAGATCGCTTGACAATTTGTAAATACTTTTATATTGAGTATTCAACGAAGAATATAACAGTTTACCATAATTTCGAGAAGATTATACAATCAGGTTGGCAAGGAAGAGTACTCATGTGCAAGGTAGCTGGTCGCCCAGCTACAGTATGGTATGCAAAAATGCGCCCGACAGAATTTTCTTTTCGTTAAGTCCTACATTTCATTTGTGAGATTTGGCCTTAATAGTGAAAAGTGAAATTCGGTTTTTGTTAAACCACACCAAAAATGTTTTGTTAAAAGATTTTTATTTTTTTGTTTCACAATTTTTATTTTCATCTTATTTAACTTTTTACTTTACAAAACGTGTTTTATTTCTATATTTATTCAAAAATATTTAAAATTTGCAAAAACTCAAAAAGTTTTTCTTTCACTTCCTGTTTTATATTTTCCTCTGCTTTTAAAAATTTAAATGCTGGTGTACCGCAAGGGAGTGTTCTTGGCCCTCTGCTATTCCTAGTGTATACTAGTGACTTACTATAAGGAGGACACTCTGTTCTAGGAACTGACGATACTGCCATTTTGGTAGCAGCCCAAACGGTTTGAAGAGTCTACATCAAAATTACAACGTTCACTAGATCAGGTACACCACTGGTGAAATTATGGCGAATTGTCCCTAATGAAAGCAAATCAGTCCATATTAAATTCACTTATAGGCCACCTTTGATAATTCACGGCTCCGCCTCTTTCAAGTCACTGACAATGCTCAAAGAGTATTTCTGTCTAGAAAAAGCTTCTCAACTTCGCCGTTCGGAGTCGGTATAAAATTGTAGGTCCCTTCCACTCGTGAAAGAGTAATAGCACGCACAACACGAGTGGTTGCTGAGAAATAAGGCCAAGGTCCACCTCGGACTGTCGCGCTACCCATATTATATTATTATTATTATATGCAAGTTAATAACTAGCCAATCTTCTTAAATAGTGTCCAAATACCTTTTGGCAATCAAGCGAAATACCTCTTATTGGTAAACAATCCAAGCTAAGTATTGACAACAAACTGCTTGTATGTGAGCAAACCTGTTTGGACGTATGGCGTACAACTTTGGGGTTGTACCATAGCAGATAATTTAAACATAATACAGACTTTTCAAAATAAGGTGCATCGTCAATGAACCATGGTATATCAGAAACGACGATGTCCACAGAGATCTTGGAATATTACCAATCCAAGATGGAGTTAGGAACTTTGCTTATTAACATAAGCGCCGCCTAGAAGAGCACACAAACACTGCAGTTTACCCGATCCTTGAGGAAACTAATGTCTTGAGCCGACTTCAAAGGATTCGACCCCTTGATCTCGTGCGATTGTTCACACCCGCGCATGGTTGCAGTCTTAGCAGGAACTTTCATTGGAGAGTAACCTTCCGATCATTACGTAAATTATGAAATGCAAACTATTGGTTAAGTGCTTCACTTAGTTGTAGTATTAAAAAAAATACAAGGAGGTGGTTTTAGTGAGTAAAAATGTCACACTTCTGTGTGCGAACGTTCGCCATAGAGTTTTTTCGAAATTTCCACCTACCCACGGAAAAAAATTTTGATTGATCTTTTATTTTGCGATGAGCTGTAATTTATAATTTAAGCCCCATATTCACAGGAATTAGTTCAGCTCACTAAGCCTAATTTATAATTAAAGTTCCACATATTCTCGAACAAACTTAGTTACTAACCCTTCTTGTTTACAGAGTGATCTCATTTTATTGTATACAAGTCAATGCGTCAATTTAAGAGTTCTTATTTGTTTTGTGGCCTACAAGTGGACCCAACGTTGTTGTTTAGATCATTAAGCCCTTTTCCAATCCATTTCATGTGTTTGCCACGTAACGCCACGTTGTACATATGTACTCGCTGTAATCGCAGAGACTGAAGGTTGACCTAACAAATAGAGCATTATGTAAACTGTACTCCTACCCTACATACTGCCGTTTTTTGCGAAACAAATTGCAATGGGTACATATGTGCAATCGAAAATGCTTACAGTTTTACTATATATATAACACACTGGCCCTCGGCGGGCACTCTAAGCCAAGCTTAATCTTATCCTATGTCTTTCGACTTAAACTAAAAATTCATGCATTTAAAGAATAATTACTTTATCAGTACAACTTACCGATCCGTCGTTCTTCACGTATTACAAAACGTCACAGTCGGTTAAGTTAGCAAATGTAGCTTTTAAAGGACGCTCATTGTAGATAAGACGCACAAACGACCTAGGTGACCGTTCCTAATTTTGTTTGTCTAAAAAGTCTTGGGTCTCTATATCCTAACTAAAAATATCCAAATCATGTTTTGCTAGGCGCTTTTTTTGTCAGTTCTGGAATAATAATATAATAATAATATGGGTGGCGCGAAAGTCCGGGCGGACCTGGGCCTAGCTTCTCCGCAACCACTCGTGTTGAGCGTGCTATTGTTCTTTCAACCGGACGGCGAAGTTGATAAGCTTTTGCTAGACAGACAATACTCTTTGAGCATTGGCACTAACTCGAAAGAGGTGGAACCGTGAATTATCAAAGGTGGTAAATTCGGGTATCGAACCTCGCACCCTCTGCGTAGGAATCAACGCACCTACCCACTACGCCACGGCGACTCACATCAGTTCTGGAATAGAAGCGGAAATTGACCAAAAAGCAGAACGACAAAGTCGACTGTTGGAATCTCTGAAATGAAAACTATACCTCAGGCTCTTGTCTACGTGTAAAGTCTCTGCTAACAGATCTCCACAGGTCTGGTTTTACCTCAATAGGTTATGCTGATCCTGGCTATTATTATTAGGGGTAAGCACACTAACGTGTGTAATAAAAAATGCACTGTTACAGGTTGTGGAATGGTGTAGCTCCTTTATTAATCCCAGCAAGACCGTTCTAGTGCCTTTCTCAATGATGTTATGTATCCACCTTGAACCCATAATAACTAACAACACCACTGTGATCTTTTCCAGTGAAGTCAATTATCTTGGAGTAATCCAGGACAAATGACTCAACTGGAATTCACACATCAAGTCAGTTGCAGAGCGTGCTACTAGAGCACAGTGATGTAACATGTGTCATGCGCACCTGCACCACAGCAGATCTAGAAGCCAAAATCGGGCTAACTACCCTAACGATCGTTGCCAGGAAGATCGCTGCCAGATACGATGGTATCCCAACACAGACGGATCAAAGATGGATTCTGGGGTGGGGCAGGAGTCCTTGGAGTCAACACAAAGAGTTCCGTACCAATGGGGTCTAGTCCTACAGTGTTCCACGTCATCGAGAGCTGCGCCAGACATAACCTCCACAAAGTTATCAATAATACAAATATTCTCTGACAGTTGCTGCTTGACTGTAAAGGCACTTTCGTCCAATCGAATGGAGTCCAAAACAGTCTATTGCAGCTATGACACCCTGCAATCCCTTGTCATACACAACAAAGTAAAACTTGGCTGCGTCCCTGGACATAGAGGGATTGAAGGCAACGAATCCGCTCGCGAGAACTGGCTCTGATTCTGTTCTGAGCATCTACAACTCTGATTAACGAATGGGAGAACAAATTTCGCCTAGATCAGTGGACACATGGTCATGGTCTTAGGCAGTCGAAGTTATTAATAAGGCCTTACTCATATAAGGAAATACTCCACCTTAATAAGGATAGCTTAAGCTTTATTACCCGTCACTGCGGCCTAAAATATCACCTTAACAAACAAAACCTGTGTCAAGATACGGCTTATCGGCTTTGCCTCGAAGAGTATCAGTCTTCCGATCACATCATGTGTGAATGTCCCGCAATAATCTGGTTAAGGAAACGTATCTTCCATAGGGAGAGTGGAATTAAAAAATTCCACTACAAAAGACTTGCTATCTTTCATGAAGGAAGTGGTTTGTCCCTTGGCTCAACTCCAACCCTTCGATAGAATAGATCTAAACTGGTCGCGGTGTCGTTGGCTACACGGCATGGGTTGTACAAGAGGGAAAAAAAAGGTAAATGGGACAGAAGACATAACACGCTGGACAAAGATGTCGTAATCAACCGGGGGACGAATATTTGTCGAATCCACTGGCTCTGCCACATTAAATGAACGAACTTCAATGCTACAGCAAAGAATATCTTCGAAACCAGGCTTTCTCGTTCAAGAACGAGAGGAGGACCCATTCTGCGGTTTTCAGTGCATTCCTTTCGTTTTTTTCAAGAGATTCGAAACAAATTGAACAGGGTACATTCAATCGATGAATCGTGGGGATAAGCATTTAGACAGAGTCCAAGCTATAGTTCCATGAACTACTAGCGTCTTGACACCACATATTCTAGTCGACGGAATTTCTACAAAATTAATCCAATTTGTTTACCAGAACAGAGACGCCGCTCTTTGTTTAAACATTTCTGCCAGATTCGTCAGGCCTTCCAGGATGAATTCTCTATTAAGTTCGATGTCAAACCAACCGATACCATCAAAGCAATGAGCTGTTTGCTCCAGTTCAATCCCGTTCTCCAAAAATCACTGCGTTTTGACTTTGTATTCAAGTCTCTACTGCCTGCCAGGCATTCCTTCTGTATAGTTCTGTGGAAAATAATAAAATAGTGGTTCTCGCTAAAATAGTAAATGAATGCTCATGCATTCCGAGCGACAAAAGTCCATAAACGTACATTTTCCTCAATCTCAATCACATACCTTCAATTATTTCAATTTCAATTCAAGTGTGAACACGGCAGCCACAAGCCCTTGCACTTAGTTTTCCTTGCTAACGATTTTCTTCGATAGCATGCCATGCAATACCAACTTGCACGCCTGAACGTATGACTAAATGAGGGAAATTTTCATTTAATCAATTTAAAAATCGACTCACGTTCATGAAATGTGCGTAAATCAGAACACGACCTTAGCACACTACACTATCGCATCTGGCCCCATGGGCCGGAGGCCGGCCCTTATCCAACGACGATGACGACGACGACAACTTCGGCGTTTCATTGTGAACTCATTAAACTCAAACGAAAAACAAAATCCAATAAAAATTGAAATTAAATCACCAGAGACAGAGACAGAGAGAGAGAGAGAGAGAGAGAGAGAGAGAGAGAGAGAGAGAAGAACGAAGAAAAACCGAATGAAAAACAAAAATTAGCAGCGAGACAGTAAAGCCAACGTGGAATGGAATCAAATCATCAATCTGAAGCAAACAGCGAACAGCATTATTCACAATGCGTTTCGACGTGCGTGTCCAATGGGCACGTTGATCCCCCGGCCGGCCACTGTTTGCCGGATTACAATAAAAACCCCAAAAACGAAATCAGATATTCCATGCAAGCAAAACGTTAAAAACCTCTCAAGAACCACACAATAAACAACAACACGCAAAACAGGAGAGAAGAACATGGCCCACGACTCAGCACCGCACGGTGAACGAGAGAAAAATTATCTAATTTTATTGTTATCACCGTTATTTCGGAAATATTTAACCTTTAATGTTTCTTTTATGAGAGCGCTTATAAGCGCATTTTAGAGAAAACCATCATGCGAATGCTCGAACATGGAACAGTTCAAAGCAGTGAACAGTGAACGGACGCGTCAGTGTCAGAGTACTCAGGCTCTGTGTGTTTAAGGCACTCTCTCGCTAATTTAGTCCACACAGATTAGATACTTTATCTATTTCGCGCATTTTTACGGCCCCAAGTAGTGAGCCAATGAATTACTGATGAATGGAAGCGAACGCAACGCAGTCAGTCGGCAATCAGTCAGGCAGTCGAAGAAGTTCGTATCTTATGTTCGTGGTACATACAATTCCGAATTGGTATTCGGAACGCGGCGTCTGGCGATTTTGATTTTGCCGTACGATTGATAGTACATAAATTTCTATTGTAAAGTTATGCTGAGATAAAAATGAAGACAAAATTAGGCTGCACGCTTCTGCTGTTTTAACAGATGACATTTCGTTTGACGTTCACGTTTGATTTTTTTTTTTGGTTTTTTTTTTTTTTGCTTTTTCAGCTCTTTCGTTGATTGTTTAGAGCATTCTAGATTGTCATTGAGCATAAAGTGTGCAGAGTAGCGGGGTAGAATGGTTTTAGCCGTTCGTTCGAATGCGGTCATTAACGTGCCGCAGAGAGGTCAATTTTGTTCGTAGATTTTTTTTTCTCTCGTTTTTTGTTAGAACTCTTAGTCGTAAACGAGATTATTTCCTTAATTCTGTTAATGAAGCTGTAATGAAGTGGTTTTTAGTGTTTGAAGGATTTAATCTATTTTTTGAGATTTATTAGCATCATTATACGTATCGGGGGATCTATGTTAAGGTCATGTAACTCGTTGTGAATGAATTGATGATGGAGCAAGGAGGAGGAGGATGAGGAGTACGTAGAAGTTCAACTTTTGGGGTTCAACTTAGATGCTTATTGTACTCGAATTCTGGTATGGCTACCTATAAAGATTTGTTATCTGAAAAGGAGAGCTTCGTATGAGGAAGTTCGCTAATTTTCAAAAAGAAACAATCAGTCTAGATTTACAAGGACTCGTACATATTTCTCAAATCCAAGGTACACGTGCTACACACTGATGGAGTGGAACTGCAAGACTATAGTCAGTAAAAACACAGACTCCCAACACGAACACCATCTAAAATCTATGCAACTATTGATATCGATTGAATAATCTGTTTCTTTGTGTAGATTGTTTACATGTAGATGCTGCTCTGGCCAGGGCCCGAGGCGCATTTGCCCTTACAAAGAGACTGTTTTACAACAGCCAACTCGATGCGAGGATGAAGGTTATCTGCGGCATGACCCTCATTCGGCCAATGCTCACCTATGGCTGTCCCGTGTTGTTCAACGTTAGTGCAAGCTTGATGGAAAATATTCGGCTTTTTGAGAGGGCTTGTCTTAGGGCTTGCCTTCGTCTTTATCGATCTATAGAGTCGCAGTACATACAATTATATTCCAATGAGATCTAATACAATAGGGCAAACCTGATAAGAGTGGACATTTCCTGTTGAAGTTGATTCGAGGTTATACTGCTAGAGCGATGAACTCGTCCAATGACTTGATCTCGGGGGCTTACTACCCCAATTCACAATATCACACAAGGGAACGTCACAGTGGATTCGTCCCCCCAGAAGCTTTTCTCCATTTAGATAAGTACGGCCTATTACAAGATATGAATGCCAGATCAACAGTGGATGGGCGACTCAACCACGGCCGTTCCGTCGCACAACGAGCTGAGGAGGGTCCGCTCAGTTTCAGTATGGCAGTATCCAGGCGAGATATGTGTTGCTAGGTAGTACGGGCATATCTGGTGGATGGGGAGCGAGGAAACTCCAGCGTCGAACCCTTAGACACGGGATATAAAAGGTAGTACCTTCCCCCTTTTGGACGCAGTCAGTCTCTGTCTTGGAGCGGATTAGATGTAAATCTATCCGCAACCTATGACCGTGTTATATGTCTTAGATTAGTTTTAAGTTAGTTTTTGAGCTTTATATATGTATTTATGTAATTAAAAAAAAAGAATAAATAAAAACCAAAAAAAGGAAAAATATATATAAGTAAGTATACACATTTGTACACCTGAGTGTATTTATGTGTATACAAAAATTATATATATTAGGCACATATGTATATATATATGCCTATAATAATATACATGCATGTATATATATATGTTTGTTTGTAGGTTTAGTTAAGGTAGGCTTAACTTATTTTAAGGTAGTATGTAAGATAGTATACAAGTCTTAAGTAAAAACAGTTGTGTAATTAAGTTTTTCCCGAAACGTTCGTAATATTAAGCTGTACATTTAAATTCATTTATTTCATACATATTCATTGTTAGGTTAGACAGAATAAGATTAAGTTTAGCTTAGATTGCCCGCCTAGGGCCAGGAAGTAAAAAGTATATAACAATGTGCGTCCAACTAGGTTTAAGAATTTTTGTCTAGAATGTAAGTTTGTTATGAATTTTCAAAATAAGAATGAATTTAAAAAAAAAAATGGTGTGGATTCTGATAAGTTATATCAACTTTAAACTATGCAAGGATCGCACCCAATGGAATATGAAAAGCATTCTCGAATCATTATGAATCGGGTAAAACTGCGTTCTCTCCAGGTTCCCGGCAGAGTTTGTTTGGCCGCTAGTTTACGGATACTTATTAATGGGAATAGTTGACAAATTTCATCGCAGTACGATTATTCACCTAGGTTCAACGATGTGCACTGCACATTGCACTGGAAATCTTAAATAGACGGAACACAATATCCTGCATCATGTTTCGTTTTCTGTGGCCCTCCAGTTCGATGTAAACCTGGACATCAGGAAACTAACTTCATACATGCGGGATGACCAGATAAGAAACAGAAAAAAAAATGAGTCTTGATTTATTTCATTTCATTCCAGTGCTTAAAGCAGTCGGTCATATTTCAAGTCATCAAGAAAGTCTTGAATAATGGCCTTGAGCTCGTCCAAAGTTTGTGTTTATTTACATGCTCTTAGCTATTGTCCAACTGCTCATGGTATATACACATTAGACGCTGGATCTATGGATACCAACCACATGTCATCTACGCGGAAAGGAGTATCGGAACGATTTATAGACCCGGTCCTCGATCCATTCCTTATTACGAACAGCTAAGACTCATGAATAATTTTGTTCAATTCCTGTAGTTATGATGGTGAGATAAAATTTATTTTGTCATGAAACAAATAAAACGACGTAGTTTTTTATTTGTACATATTTTATGTATTATTGATTGATACAAAACAAAAAATAGACAGCCTTCTTGTTTAGAAAGAAAAATTAAAATTAAAAATAATTTGACGATAATAATCAATTCAAAATAAGCAGTTTTTTACAAAGAATTAAATTTAAGGTTGGGTTAAAGTTGAGGTAAGAGGTATAACACTTTAGTATATTTATAACACTTAAGTAAAGAAAGGGTTTCTACTTGTGAGATTTGGGTTAGTCATAAGCAAACGGAGACGAAATGAAGACATATATTGAAATCGTGTTTGATTGAAATGTATTAAAAGGTTCATTTTTGTTTGGGTCCATCCACCAGCGCAATCGAATACTTCGCCATCTGCCTTAGCTGGGTTAGCTTAGATTAGGTAGAAGGGTTGCCAGTGAGCTTGCCAGCACACTTAGACCATGTGGGTCCATTGTGATCCCACAGTCCACTCCAGTGTCGTTAATTTGATCCCAACGGCAATGGTTACTGGGCCAGATTTGAAAACCAGAAGCGTATTAACTTCGCTTTCACTGGGATTTGAACCGGGGACCCCTTTAACCAGGGGTAGGCACTCTACCAACTTCGCCATCCAGTTGTCATCTGCCGTTTAGACCGACGAGCAAAGTTCATGGCACCAAACACCACAAATGTTACAGTCTCTTATTATATCTCAGGTAAGTTAGATTAAGGTCCCTTACATATTATCTGGCGACCATTTTCCCCGCTTTTTGTTCCATAACTTTCTCTTCTTTGACATTTTGTCTAAAAATGACACGAAGAAACAAATTTAATTTTTTTTTACTCGTAATAAGGCCCATGAACAACTTTTCTTACAGAAATTTTAACGAAAATCTACTCGATGGATTAAAATAATGCTTAAACCATGCTGATCTTTAGTTTAATATGTAAATATATTTAGTGTATAAAGTAGACTAACCTGAATTATTATTTGCGATAAAATGAATTTTAAAAAACCACTTTCTTATAAAAAGGCTCTTGGGTGCACATGTACTAACTTGCATTGACTGTAAACAAAAAAACGATTGCGTAGGATGCAAATTCCCATCCCCAGTGTAAACCAAGGTGGCTACGATCACATTTCAAATATAATCCCGGCATGTTTCTCGGTTATGCCACTTTTACACAGTGGCCCTTATTAAGTTCTGGGCTCTATTTTATTATGATTCACTTTCAGACGCCTTCTAGGTTACTCCTTACATGGGATATTTTCTTTGAAAGATCCCGTAATACAGAGGATGGCAAAAAATAATCACTACCAAGAATAACTCGAGTTTCCAACGAACATTCACAATAAAAATAATTTAGTTAATTTAGTTAAACTTTTAAAAATTAACTAAGTTCTGAAATTAATTATTAAAAAATCCATAAACTGTAGATCAGTTCGCGTCCTTCAAAGTCTATGGGTTCAAAGTTGAGCGGATATTATTTTGGCTTGCGTTAAATCAGAAAAAATAATTAAATTTCGTTAGGCCTGAGAATTTTCAGCTTTTTAACAATCATCCCCACCACCTACGAGGTGTCGTTGCTCACCCAATTTAGACTATAGATGAGACTACTGATGTATACTATCTTGCTCAGTATAAATTAATGAACGAGACCGAAGGCGTCCATTATTGTTTGTGCATCGAACTAACCACATGTTTACACTTATCAGTCTAATTTTATCATATCAGGATGAATTTATTATTAATTTGGAGTTGCCGTAATTAGAGTTACTACGGATGAAACTGGGTGCATTCAGTTACCGGCGGATTTCTGCACAATTGCTAATTCACAGGATGCTCTCATTGACCAGATATTTCCTGACGTACACGCACAATACACTAATCATGAGTGGCTGGCTGAAAGAGCAATTTTAGCAACAAAAAATGTGAACGTTAACGAATTGAACTTCAAGATTCAACGCTTGTTGCCAGGAGACTAAGTGTCATACAAATCTATTGATACAGTCTGCGATACGACCGAAGCGGTGAATTATCCGACAGAGTTTATGAGCTCATTAGATTGAGTGAGTGATTGAGTGAGTGAGTGATGTTTATTGTCTAAATTAATTTACAACTTTCAATTTGCAATACAATATAAGAATGCCTTCAAACGTCACCATGGAGTTATCTCTTCAATGCAGGATAAAACCTTGAAGCTGTAGAGGAGAGTCCATGTGGGACGTTAGTTGGCCTTATTACAATATCTATAAAAATTAATTCTATGGTTACACAAGAGACAATAGAGAATCTGCGAATCCTAGAGGCTTTTCTGCAGAAGATTATTCAAAATAAGTGATTTTACATTTAAAGCAGAGTAATTCTCATTATTTTGGGAACTTAGATTATTATACAGTTTATAAGTGAATATGATTCAATAATACATGCTTCTTTATTTCTTTTTTCCTGGTGTGCGCCGGCTGTATACTCAATAGGGAGCGTGGAAGTTGGTTGTATATTCTTGGCACCGCAAATGAAAGTTGCTTTCTTCCATATGAGTTGTGTATTCTTGGTATTTTCAGTAGTCCATTTGCCCTTTGCCTTGTATTGACGCCGTGATCAATCGCTTGTTTAAAGTGTTGGTCGTTGTAGGTCTCGTTAATGAAGTTAAAAAGAAAAAGTTTTTTGACGGTTAGTATATTTAGATTTTCACTAGGACAATACAAATTGTCTACATAGCGACTACCATACTTAGATCGTGAGAGAATCTTAAGAATCCGGTTTTGAGCCCTTTGGAGTTCCATAATTCTGTATTGAGCTGCATTACCCCACGCTGTTATTCCGTACTGAAGTACCGACTCCACCAGAGAGTAGTAAACTTGCATTAGTACTTCAAATGACGTGTGGTTGCTCAGATGGTAAAGAGCGTATGTCGACTGTCGAAGTCTCTTGCACAGATACCTTATGTGGTGATCCCACTTAAAGTTGCAGTCTACATCCACGCCGAGATATCGATAGACGTCCACTGTATCAATATACTCTGCGCAACCATCTGTCTCAGGTGTTTGATGCGTATTCTTATTCGATTTCTTACTAGGTGGTAGGGTCGAATATGCATTACTTTGGTCTTCTTCGAGTTAATAACTAAACCATTGTCGTGACACCACCGCAAAATAGTGTTAAACTCTGTTTGCATTGTCTGAGTAGCAATCTCAATGTCTTTGTGGCTCACAACTATGGCAGTGTCGTCCGCATATTGGAAGCCAACGCTATTTTGCAACACAGATAGCATATCGTTCACGTATATAATGAAGAGAAGTGGTCCCAGTATCGATCCTTGGGGTACACCCCACTCAATATTTTGCAGATTGCTATAGCTGGACGATAATCGAACCATTTACCCGGAATACCACCACATAATTTACAACTGAAGGTTGGATCTCCGGTAATTTCGCTACGTAATTTGAACTCACCACGGCCGCACAACGGCACGCGAGTAGTCATTAAAAAATTTATGAATAATGTTATCGAAGCCATCTTTTTAAATGGCAAATTTCGAGGTGAAAATATATTACTATCGCGGATTCCTATTATACCTACAGATGCCCCAATTCAACTCAAACGGTTCAATTTCCAATTAGATTGGTATTTGCAATGACTGTCAATAAGTCTCAAGGCCAAACGATGTCTGTTTGTGGCTTGGATTTGAGTACAGCATGTTTTGACACGGACAATTATACGTAGCGTGCTCTTGAGTAGGTAAACCATTCAGTTTGTTTTAGAAATAATTTATATGGCCAAACAACATAAGCCGGGTCAACTATGTACATTTATATTAAAAAAAAAGACAATAAAATAAATTTTAAGCGTTAATTCAATTTGCGTCGTTTTGATTTCTATCGTGTACTTGTGGTTATAACTAACAACGCCAAGCGAGGTTTTAATGTGAATAAAAAAGATATCACTCTCTTCTTCCTTGCTTCAGTCCGGGTTGAACATGGACCTCAGCCAACAAGCCTCTCCAACCGACACAACCAATAGTCACCACGCCTCTCATCGCGTAACATTCCGACGACTATTGTCCTTTTGATGATATCATCGGTGATTTGCTTCATGTAAGAACATCACTATCGTCTCTCCTATTTTTACAGGTTTGAGTGCCCTGAAAATAATATCTCTCACGTAAAAATGACATCTGTGCTCTCATTCCTCTCAAATTTCACTAGTACATTGCGAAACTAATACAGTTGCGACGTATCACTCTAAAATGTCTCAAAAGTGTAGAACAAGATAAGTATACACAATTTGTTCTCATTTAACTGGAGACGATACTGAAATATGTATCGTCACAAATCAGTCGTCCACACGATAGTTAGTGACAGTTTTTAGCGTACGGGAAGCAGGCAAAACGATATCTTTCATGCGTTATCCATTTTGTATGCTTACATGAAGCGAAACTACCGTAGAAACGTTAAAGGCTGAAAGGCAAAGACCCGTTCGAGTGGCTGGTCTTTGATAAACGTTGCTACGCGTTTTATCGAGCCTAAGAGAATGTTGTGTCAGAAAGCGGCAGGATACTCGACGTAGTCACGAGGAAGTTAAGAATTCGACTTCATGGTCATTGTATCCATGCCATAATCCAAACATTGGGCATGAGAAACATCGTGCGCCGTCTCCAACGAATGAGACCATTCGATTTGGCGCAATGAGTACAGACCGGTATAAACGGTTCCAGCAAGTGATTTTATCGAAACTACACTTGCATCAGGCGTAAAAATAATGAAGTTAAAACAACTGGATAGGTTAACCAAGTTTTGTAAACAACTAAAACAATGGGAAGGGTGTGCTTAGTCAGTAAAAATCTGACACTACTAGATATACACGGGTATCATAGTGTCTTATTTAAGATTCAAACCAACCCAACGCGGCAGCCTCAGTTTTCCATATCGAAATGGAAATTTGACTGTAAATAAAATGAAATTATTGTAAATACAATTCGAAGAAACTACTTAACTACTTGTGGAATTAATCTTCTCAGTTCGCCAGAAAATCAAATTGAGCAATAAACTGGAAAAAAAAATGTTTCACAAACAAAAGACAAAAGACAAAAGCGCTAGCGACTGGATAGTACCTCCACCTAGAAATTTGTGCTCGCGCTTACCATATTACGATATGTGAAAATTCAACGCCCGACCGCCACATTTCGACTTGAACATATTATTTACGTGTACCCTACTGAAAATGTCAAAGAATGAACTCCTGAACGCCGCCGTTGCAATATGGGTATAACGCGTGACGATTGTCGACATACGCGATGAGAGCCCAGCCTTCAGCCTTCACACGTTGAATTTGAGTTGAGGTTTTTCTCCGCTAGGGTACGCCACCTTAGACATGATCGTCTTCTGTTGCATTGTCACACAGTGTCGGAGTCGAAGACTCCTCGGGCTGGAGCTAAATTGTAAATACGGTCTACATGGCCCATCCACCTTAGCAGCCTGACAAGGCTCTTACCTTCTTCTTTATTTGGCGCTACAGTCCGGGATGGACCTGGGCCTCAACCAACATGCCTCTCCAGCTAGCACGGTCTCTGGCTAGTTGTCTCCAGTGTCGCACGCCAAGTTGGTTAAGGTCCTTCTAAACCTGGGTGCGCCACCTTAAACTCGAGCGTCCTCTGGGACAACGGTCCCACGGGTTCGGAGTCGAAGACTCTTCGGGCCGGAGCTGAGTTGTCCATACGCTCCACATGGGTTAGCCATCTTAGGCGTTGGATCCGAAGACGCCTGACTAGACTCATGTCGCTGTACAGCCCGTACAGTTCGTGGTTGACTCTTCTCCTCCAGAAACCGTTAACGCAAACAGGACCAAAGATCGAACGCAGAGCTTTTGTCTCGAAGGGACCAAGAACTTCCTCATCCGCTTTTGAGACTGTCCATGCCTCCGCGCCGTACAGCAGGACTGGGATGATCAAGGTGTTATATAATGTTAACTTGGTCCTTCGAGAGATGGCTCTACTACTCAATTGCCTCTTGAGCCCATAGAAACAGCGGTTGGCAAGAGTTACTCTGCGTTTGATCTCGGTAGTGTTGTTATTTGTACTATTTACTGCGGAGCCGAGGTAGACGAAGTCCTTGACTACCTCGGAGTTATAACTGCCCATTGTGACGCTCTGTCCAAAATGTCGATGTTGTGTGTCCTTTCTTGATGACAGCACATACATTCTTTTTGCCCTCATTCACCGCTAGACCCATTTTAGCCGCTTCTGCCTCAATGCCAGCAAACGCGTATGCTAACAGTTGTAAGAACTTCTGGAAGATCGTGCCTCTTGTGTTGGCGTGTGAGTCGTGCACGATCTTCTCCAGGATGATGTTAAAGAAATCACATGACGACGCGCTGTCATGCCTTGTCTAAAACCTTTTGACATTGAAGGTCTCGGTGAGTTCGTAACCGACCTTGATGGAGCAGCGAGAGTTCTCCACCCCCATCCTCTACAACTTGACGAGTTTGGCAGGAATGTCAAAACTAGACATGGCGTTGTATAGCTCGTCCCTCGTCTTCAGGCGAGTACACAAAACGGCAGAGAAGATCTTGTAAGCGATGTTCAGGAGGTACTAGGCCCTTACCACCATTGTAAAATATTGGCTTCGGATTGTTTCTCTGTAGAAATCTCTGTGTAGACAAAACTGTCTGCAAAAACTTGGCAATGGCTGAAGAACGAATTGACATAGTTCATAATTCACTACTTTCGTCTGAGAAGGAGGAATCAGTCCAAAATACTGAGTTTGCCGAAAACAAATACAAAACACATGAATCGTCAAACTGTCAAGGAGAACGTTTAGTTGCTCAAAATATCCCATCAGATAATGGTGACATCGAAATAAATCAATGGCATAACGAGCAATTCCACTCTGTATCCAATTAAAATCAGTCTTTATGATCTTGTGTATTCCGTCCATCACCTATGGGTAGTTCGTCTTGTTGGGACACACGCGACGTACCCAATCAAGTCGTTACCCGCCCAGACTAGTGACCGCAACACCAAATGTCAATGTCTTCTTCTTATCTGCTGTCAGCAAAAACAAAATTATGCGGAATACATTGCGAAGAAATATTGATGCAAATCTCCGCGGATCCCACTCCCCAGCGCTAATTAGATAAATTCAAGTTAAGCTCGCATTGTCACAACAGAATATTCTCACACACAGGGCAAGCCAATTCATTAAGCTTACATCAACAGCGATAATAAATATCAGCCACATAAAGATCATTAACAGCCGATAAATACACCTTGTTAAGTGCCATCATCGACAACAAATCGAAGAATAAATTTCAATAAAAACACAACCCGCAGTCACAGCAGACAAATCAACGAAACCAACTTAATCGGGGGCTAACTAGGCCACCTAGGCAAGCGAACAAAGCAAACAAATCCATTTCACAGACTTAGGGCCAGTCATGGCATTAAATTAGTCATGTTTTGAGGCTTTTAGGCGGAAGACACTTACTCCATTGTCCACGGAGATAAGTCACCAGACGAAGTGATGCCTTATCGGACCAGATCGTTTCTGCTACTGTCAAATTAACAATTTAAATCAAACCACCGCCGGCGGCAGAGTATACGGCACCACTCTCCCGTCCGACGACCGATCGACTAATTGCTGTTGTGTTGGCAATTTAATTTGTCAAACCGCGCTGGTTCACATGTCACAGATTCATCTCCGTGTGGGAGGTGCGACTCGGATAGGTGTCTCATGTCTCATGGGCCCGCATCGAGATTTGTCTAAATTAGTGAGCCACCCAGTCGAAATGATCGCGTGTGATATGCAAATGCATGCCTCCGCCACGTCAAACCGGTTGCCATTGAAATTCGGTTAAGGCCAAGTCTGCTGATTGCACTGACAAATGCATAGTCCTGCCCGACGGCGGTGGGTTAAAATCATCATTAAACATCCCAGCCAATGACACACGCCACCACAGACTGCCGCCGCGACGCCACTCCGCAGCGCCATAGCGCTTAATTGCTTTAACACTTTGTCATTTAAAATAAAAACATCATCGGCTGCTGGAAAAAAAGGCAGAGTGCACTAGACACACTCTTGGCATCTATGAAACTAAAAACGCAAACAGGACACCAAAAAGAGGCGGCATAAAAAAAAAACACCGAACAAACGACGAAGGATCAACAGCAAGCAGCCGGTGCATAGGCACGGCATTAACCAGCATTTAGCCGGCTATGCCTCACAAGCCATGTGGGCGGCTCGGACACATGTTGCTCCTGAAACACACAGACAATAAAGAAACAGAGAGAGAGCAAAAAAAAACAGAGAGCACAATATAACAACATCAAACATACTATTAGTAGTTTGTAGAGCTTTGTTTTTATTGCAACAATAAAAATTAACACCGCGGTTAGCAAAACACGCAGCGAGTAAACCGTGGAACACGGCAAGGGTGCAAAAAAAAAAACAGACACACACACACACACATCAACAAAATAAAAGCGAAAGCAGCAACAAAATAACACCAGAAGCCCTCGCGCATACAAGCGGTCAACTCTAGGCTATCGCGCGAGCACTTTCACACACATGAGTGTGCATTGGTGGAACAAAAAATTTGACACCAATTGAGGGCACGCATGAGATGTCCTTGATGCATCATCAGACCGCAAAACAATTGTCAATTGGCGGAGGTTTGTCCACTGGAAGAGTGAGAGAGAGTGGTAATTCCCCAGCCAGTTGGAGCAGGTTTTCACATTTTTTCCGCCCTCTCTTTGCGAATTTTTTGTTGTTGCTTTAATTTAAAGTGCATTATAATTATACGCAAATTAATTAACAACATCACAGGCAGGCGATAAAGAGGATTAAAAAAGAGCGAATCAACCAAAAAACAAAAATGGGCAAAAAAAACACGCAGAAATGGACCGTTGACAGGTCCATTGATTCCCGACGGTAGTGGAGTAGAAAAATAATACTCGTTGATAGATTTGTTGACCGCAATTTTCATTACGAATTGTTTAAGGTTTTTTTTTCGTTGTTTTTTTGCTTGGTTTATGTCCATTGGCAGTGGATTTATTCACTCTGACAGACGCATTCACACCGCCGTGAGATTTTATTCGCTTTTGATTGAATGTGAATGACAGATGTCGTAAGGTCTGCCGGAGCAGGAGATGGGAGTAATTATTATGCGTTTTTGGGGAGAATTGCTTTTTTCAAAAGAGAGATCATGAAATGTGTTATCATCGTGTGTCCATCGCTGATGAAGATTCACACTTTGATTTACACCAGCGATGATTTAAGGCGGAGTACCTCAGGTGTGCATTTTATGACCCATACTTTTTCTCAATTAAAGAAAGACATATGTTCACTTGATTTACTAGTTCCATTGAACTGATGTTGACTGCATGCTAATTTTAAGCCCAAGAACGTGACATGCGTTCAGTTTCCAGGCGGTGAACGGAGGGTATTTTCCGTGTACACTGTAGCCAATGAGTTCATAATCGTCATTGAAAATGCTAAGAGATGAATTTTAGTGTCCATGTTCCTTGGAGTGTGGTCGCCATGGCGTAAGTGGCGACACCTACGCAGACGGTGCCAGGTTCGATACCCGAATTTATCACCTATCATAATTCACGGCTCCACCTCTTTCGAGTCACTGACAATGCTCAAAGAGTATTCCTGTCTAGAAAAAGCTTCTCAACTTCGCCGTTCGAAGTCGGCATGAAACTCGTGAAAAAACATTAGCTCTGTATATATATGAAGATATATACAAATGCATACCCATATACTAAGATATATACATTGTATACACATGGGTACACACTCGTATACGCATATGTATACTTATTTTTTTTTTTTTATTTTATCTTAAAATATACCTTACACTACACTAGACTATGTAGTTCGGCCGTAGGTTGCTGCTACTAGATCTGCATCTAATTCGCTGCAAGACAGTGACCGACTGCTCCCGCACGGAGATCCGCAATACCCTTTCTACCCAGGGTCAAACGGGTTCGACGAGGGAGTTCAGATTTTCGATGCTGCGTTGCAACATCCCGTATATCTCGCCTTGAGACCGCCATACTTAACTGGAGGAGGCCTTCCTCAGCTGGTTGTGTGACGGAGCGGTCGTGGTTGAGTCACCCATCCACAGTCCACAGTTGAACGGGCGGTATGAAAGAGGAGCGGTACCGCATTTATGTCTTGTATCAGACCGTTCATGTCAAAATAGAGGAATGCTTCTGGGGGAACAAAGCCATTGTGCCGTACCCTCTCGTGGTATTGGGGATTGGGGTAGTAAGCCCCAGAGATCAGATTATTGACCGAGTTCAGCCAGATCCCCAGGTATCTGACTACAGTCTTTTGCGCCAGTGGTTCCCCGTGTCTTCCAACGATTGAGAACTTTCGCCAATTCTTTTTCGTATCCGCCGAGGCCTTATACAAAGGCGTCCTGAACAGAATGGTTTCCGACTTCTGGAAGTTGATACTCAACTTCCAGTCATCGCAACTTCTCATGAATGAATCGAAGTCACCCTGCGTGAGAGTAGTGATTTCCGCGATCTTTTTGCCTGATCTGTACACGATCAAGTCATCGGCATACGCAATTGCATGAGGAAGAGAACTTAAAAGATCGCTCAAGTAAATGTTGAACAGGATCGGCGAATTAACGGTACCCTGTTGGAGACCATTTTTAATCTGGAATATACCTGTGGGCGTCAACAATTACAACGGCTAATCTATATACAGTGGACTCCCCCTAAGTCGAATTGTCACGGGATACCAAAATTTGTTCCAGTTAGAGAGAGTTTGACTTAGAGAGAGGTTATTGTATGGAAAGTTGAGGAAATGCATGTAAAATATGGCCAAAAAGTTCGAGTTAGAGACAGTTTCGACTTAAGGAGAGTTCGACTTAGGGAGAGTCCACTGTATATAAAAATGTTGTATACCTTTGAGCCCACATTTTGACACACTATAGAGTCAGGTATAATCTTGGTTTTTATCCACTTTTTATGTCCATACTTATCCAGCGATCGCGAATAAAATTGTTTTTTTAACAGTTCCCCGTGCACCGACCGCAGCGCAATCTGCTGAAACATTGCGCCGTGAGCAGACTTACAACTGCAATGATCTTCAGTCATATGTCCAGTCAAAATTAACCCATGAACAGAAAGCCGTTTATGATCACGTGATACAAATGATAACTAGCGGGGCTGGGGTCATCTTCTTCTTAGATGCTTCAGAAGGAACTGGGAAAATGTTCTTTATCAAATTGATTCTGGCCACGGTTCGAGCAAAAAAGGACGTAGCCTTAGCTCTTACTTCATCTGGAATAGCTGCGACATTGTTACCTGGTGGGAGGACTGCTCATTCAGCGCTGAAGTTGCCATTGAACATGCAAATCATTGAGACTCCCACGTGCAACATTTCCAGAGCATCAATTGTGGGCAAAGTATTGCAGAAATGTGAACTCATTATTTGAGATGAATTCACGATGGCACACAAAAAATCACTGGAGGCTCTTGGTCTATCATTCCGGGATTTGCGTGGAACCGTTCAACCATTCGGAAATGCGTTGATATTGCTCGCAGGAGATTTCAGGCAAACGTTGAGTGTAATTTCTCGATCGACACCAGCGGACGAGATAAATCCTTGCCTGAAATATTCAAGATTGTGGCGACATGTACATACATTGCAGTTGACGACGGATATGCGTGTCCAGTTGGAGAACGATGAATCAGCCGAGGTATTCTCACGAAAGTTACTGGAAATTGGGCGCGGAAAGCTGCCAGTCAATGAAATTTTCGTAATTTAGTCACATCGGAAAAAGGCCTAATCGAAAAAGTATTGTATTCACATCAACTATAGGAATCTCGATTGGCTCAGCAAGCTATCCTTGCCGCCAAGCATAAAGATGTCTATCAACTTAATCATGTGATCCAATCCAGAATAGAAACTGAGGAAATTACATACAAGTCAATAGACACCGTTGTGGAGGCAGAAGAAGCAGTTAATTACCCAACGGAATTTTTAAATTCACTCGATCTGCCTGGAATGCCACCACACATATTGATACTGAAAATAGGTGTGTGTATCATGCTCCGGAATATTAATCAGCCAAAATTCTGCAACAGTACGCGACCCGCGGTCAAGAAATTGATGAACAACGTGGTGGAAGCAACGATCTTAACTGGACCTTTAAACGGTGAAGATGTCCTCAGTCCTAGAATTCCCATGATCCCGCCGGATACACCGTTTCAATTCAAAAGGTTGCAGTTTCCCAATCGATTGGCATTCGCAATGATAATTAATACAATCTCTGGAATTGCGGGGTTTATATTTAGATGCGGATTGTTTTTCACACGGACAATTGTATGTTGCGTGTTCCAGTGTCGGTAAACCAGATAGCCCTTATATTTACGCGGAGAATGGAGAAACTAAAAATATTGTATACCCACAAGTATTACCAAATTTAACGTATTTAAAACTTATGCTATGTTGTGTTCCTCATTTCTTATGCGTACAACCACAATATGCTACAACGAAACGTGGCAGGGTGCAGCTAGTATGAAATAAAAACCATGAGATCTCATGTATCCAGTTTTGCACGATTTCATTTTAAATTTTTTTTGTGCATTCACGGTTAAGTCTAAACTTGGCGTAGCAGACTTCATTATAAATTTCGTCATTATGATCTTGGCATCATACTTAGCGGTTAACAGCGACATTCTAGATGAAAAACCAGGTTTTTATTTCTAAATTTTTAAAATTTAAATTTAAAAAAAATAATATATATAAAAATAAATTAAAAATATTCAGGACAGCATTGTTTTATTATCTCAAAAAGTCCTTAATCATTCGAAGTAGCATATAAATAGGGTCTATGCCACCGCATCGTACTTATGGTACAAAAAGGAGAAAACAATTGAAATCGTGCATAGTAAATGTGAGTGCCCAAAACTGTTTAGCTCACTTAATTGAAGTCGTTATGGAAAAACCGGATTCCACAATACCAAAAGCTATTGCGAACATTACGCGAGAAGAATTTTACAAGGACCCTGGGTAGAAATGGGCTGGTATCCGGCATAAAAAATAAAAATAACAGCACTGTACGAAAAAAAGAAAAAAAAAAAAACCCGATCAAATTTCTGCAAAGAGAATAAAAAAGAATTACAGAAGATTATAAACTAGTCAAAGTCAACAGGTTCCATTTGACAAAACAATTCAATCAAATCCGTCGAAGGGAAATAATTTTATTGATGAAAAACCACGAAAACTAAAATTATGTATACAGTTTTGCTAGCCACTGTATATAGGATTATATTCGATAGCTACGTTGTACCAACTATGTTGGAGGACACTCAGACGGATGCAGAACATGTTCAAGGGAAGCTTTTAAATCGAGACGCCTATTAAGTTTCACATCCGCTTGTTGCCGTCATTTTAAGAGTACCTTGTCTTAACAGCTCTTCTTTTCTCAAGTCGTGAAAATAATGCAAAATACATCAGATCCATCTTAAAATCTGCAAATTCACTTGGTTCCCTCTTAGTTGTCGCTTTCGATTGAGAAACAATTTAAAGCTTACAGGAGATAGAAGACAGCAGGCGACTGACAGTGACATGAATTTGAATAAGAACTAGCAACAATAACATATTTTAAATTAATTAATAAATTATGGAGATATCTCCGATTTGGTGGGACGTCTCAACCAGTTGTCGCGGGGATGTGTAAGTTCTAAGACATTAGTGTCAACGTTTGTACTTTTAAGTCATTGAACTTCCTTAACGCTATCCAATTCCATTTACTTTTCGCACTGGTAGCATTACTAGCTACGTTCACCCCGCACACAACTCAGTCGATACCACACAACCAGGACATCAATACAGTACACTCACCTCACACAACGCACTCATATTTCACGTATCCCAATATCAGCACTTCCTAGGGCAGAATGCAGAATAGTATGTAGATTAAGTTGAGTTTGAATTGAGAAATAAATATTAGTCTTTCAAAGATCACCATGTGATAAGCGGTGATAAGACATATTAGATAGATAGATAGATCTTTTATTTCGCATAATATTGATGACATAAGTATTGTTACCGCACATTTTACAGATTAGAGATATGATATTATAATATCTTTCTTCTATAATAATTTACATGTAATTATGCAAAATTATGTCTTTCAAAATAATATGATTATACTTTGGAGGAAAATACGAAAAAAAACCTCCAATGTGAAAAAAAAGTATATAAATAAGTGAACAATACAATTTTAGTAAAGAAACAAGTTATGTAAAAAGTAAAATAGATAATAAATAAATAAATAAATAAATAAGTAAATAAGTAAATAAATAAATAAATAGATAAATAAAGAAATAAATAAAGAAAATAAATAAATAAATAAATAAATAAATAAATAAATAAATAAATAAATAAATAAATAAATAAATAAGCAAATAAATAAATATAACACAGTAACATTGAATAAACAATAGAGATTAAGTATCACATAGAATATAAATAAGCGGGTTTTCAACAAAACTACAGCGTTCTTGGAATTTTAATTTCAGTTTCTGTATCCTATCAAAAATCAATTCAACATTCGCTCTTTTGTGTATGTCTTTAGTTGAGTGATGCCAAGGCAAGTTTAACATCATTTTAAGAAGTTTATTTTGAGATACGTGCAATCTTTTTATGTGACATTTCGCACTGTTACCCCATACTTGACATCCATATAGCATAATGGCTTGAAAAATCACCTTATAAATAATCATTTTATTTTCATGTGAAAGTAACGATTTCCTATTTATAAATGGGTATAACATTTTTGTTGCTACCCCTACCTTTTTAATTGTTTTACTAATGTGATCATTAAAAGTTAGTTTCGTGTCTAGATTAATACCCAAGTAACGTACGGAGTTTTCCCAATTTATAGACAATCCATTTAACTGCAATTGCCTTGTAGGAACAAAGCAGGGCTTTCTTTTTCGTGTAAAAAAGATAGCCTGCGTCTTTTCCTCATTCAACTTGATGTTCCATTTGCTGAAATATTTTTCCACAATTTTGATCACATTTGAGAGATTGCTCTCAATAGTGAGAGCTAATTCGTGTGAAGAAAATATGGCGGTATCATCTGCAAAAATCGCAGTGTGACAACTTGGCAATTTTGGAAAGTCTGATACATAAATATTATATAAAATTGGAGCTAGAACTGAACCCTGTGGAACACCAGAATTGAAAAAAATTAGGTCAGAAACACCATTGTTCACTTGGACTACGAAACGACGACGAGATAAGAAACTTTGGACAATTTTACATATATAAGGAGGAAACCGGAGGTGTATCAATTTATACAAAAGTCCGTTGTGCCAGACAGTATCAAATGCTTTCTCTATGTCAAGTAGAACCATCCCAGTTGATTTGCCTATAGTATGGGTACTAATACTTTATGTGATTGCAGATTCTTAATACTTGATGGGTGGAGCTATGGTGTGCCCTAAATCCAAATTGTTCATTGGGGAATATATTGTTTTCAGAAATATGTTTTAAAATCACTTCCTTAAGAACTTTCTCAAAAAGTTTGCTAAGGTTACTAAGCAAACTTATTGGCCTGTAGCTTTCAGGATTTTCAGGAGGCTTGCCTCCTTTTGGTATAGGAATAACTTTGGCTAATTTCCAGGAGTCAGGAAAATATTCCATTTTGAGACACGCATTTATAAGAAATGTTAAAAACTTTATTCCACTTTTGGGCAGCTGCTTGATATAGATTTTTCTAATCAGATCAAGCCCTCCTGTCTTGCGAACATTTGAGTTGTTGACGAAAAATGCAATGTCGTCTTCTGACACATAAACAGCAGAAGGGATTTGCTGAGATCTGTTCTCGAAATAATTCTGAATAGTGATAAGACATATTTGTTTAATTTATATCTACTTTTCGTCGTTGACGGTCATCGGCGCATGCTACATCAATACCAAGCTGTCTAGTATCCGTGTTAACTTGGTCTTTATAATTGTTGTAATAAATAAAAAGTAAATAATAAAGTAAAATTAAACTTTCCATACCCACTGTACCCTGTCCAAATCGATTCCAATTCTTTCTGAATCCCCCGTTGGATTTTACTCATGTAGCAACACCCTCTTTTGTAAGCCAAAAACATTGTAAGTGTAACCAAATGAAGAAGGAATAAAGTGAATCGTCGAAAGGATCAGACGTGTTGTTTTTATTACAATGTGCCAAAATGGAGGTTCGGCTTTCGAACCAGGAGGTTCAAATTCAGAGACCCTATTAACTGGAGCATGAATGCCCATGCCCTCAATGTGGCCAATCCTGTGCCTTCGGCGTTCCAGACTACATCTCCATCTTGGTGCAGCTCGTAGCTATCTTCGCTTTCCTCGCTGACGGAATCATATATCCGACGTCTAATTCTTCTTTCGAAGGCACCAATTATCAGGTCATTCGGACAACTTAAGAACGTGATGTTGGTTCATCGAGTTAGAAGTTTTGGCGGCGACAGTTGTTTCGTCACGGTGTTGCCGTTCCCAAGGACTGTGTCTGATCTCTTCTGTGATGCAGTTAGTGGAGTTCAGGAAACTCCTTTACTACCTTAAGGTTGTAGCTGTGGATTGTGATGTTTTGCCCCAGGTGTTGTGTGGTAGAACGATTTCAAATCGTTTGAATTATGTTTCTTCTAAAACTTTCGTCGATCGCAATTGCGGCTACGCTGCAGTTCAGTGTAAAATTAAAGCTCATACAACCAAGTCTGTCTGATTTATCTGAGCGAAGACCCGTATACTCGTTCACTTTTGAACATCCCATTGACATCCACTTTGATCATCAGTGAGAATTCAACGGACTCGATTCTGCAACTGACAACATACGTATGTGCTCACAACGAACACAACGAACAATTTGCTCATCACGATGGTCAGAGAAACTTCCAGCTGGAGGCTCCGTCGATAGTCCTTGTGCCATCATTTTTGTTTTATCGCTCCCCTGCATCCGCATTGTTATCGGGAGCCTAATGAAATGTGAAAACTTTAAAGTAGATCACAAATCATCATCTGACACCACTGTCTGTTGGAAATTTGTTCCGTTCAAATGAAAACTCAAAAGACCTCATATCCGAACTTTATTGCATCTTGTGATTAATGTGCGGCGCAATATGCCTTCAGGTAATATCCCGTGCCCATGGCCCATCGGCTCCTAGAGGTCCCTCGCGAATTCTTCAATAATATCCGTGTCACATAATTTCCCTGGCAGACAAAGCAGTTGCAGTTGCTGCAAAGGTGATTTGCGAGCGCGCGCACTCTCAAGGTGTAGCCCAAGATGGGGGCTATTAAATGCATCTCTCCCCTGGGCCCTGGGGGCAGCAATCAGTTCACTCATCAGCACTTGGCCATCACCGATGATGGTGCTTTGGTGAATTTTACGAGTGTCAGAAGTCACGCCTAGTTATGAGTTATCAAATCTTCATCTGGGGGTTTCTCGGTTGCTGTTGTGGCAGTGCGAAGCAGTTGTGCCAAGTCGAATTTGAAAATCAGTTTTCTCGGAATTGGTCATCGATTAGCTGTGGGGTTGCATGTGTCTGCTGTAAACCTGCATGGGACTGCTGCTGTGATGATTTTATGTTGTAATCGTTCCCAAGGAGGAGATTGGGCTTGTTATGAATGAGAATGAAATGTGTAAGCTGATGCTGAATGGTCTCAATCAGATGATGGAAAGATAGTGAGAGTTTTGGATGAGATGATTTAAGTTATGTCGTTATGTTTAAATGGGATGGATACTCTAGGAAGCTTTGCGAGAAATTGTCGTTATTGAACAATAAGTTAGGGTGTAGCTGAAAATCAGGGGCAGCGAAATATTGATTCCATTAAAATATGGACTGGGGTTTCGGAACCAAAAAATGTCGACAGTAGCTTTTAGGACTTCGACTATTAAAGAACTTTGACAATGAAGTTTGAAAAAATACACAAATTTTTGACGGTGGGATCAAGTTCGTCAACTTTATTTCTTGGCGCTGAGATCAAAGAAGGACAGAATCGTTTCTTATATGTTCTAAAGTACAAAAATCTGTTATACAATTTTGGAATTCAGCAAAAAGGTATGTGAACATGTATTGGAAATATTGGGAAATTCTTCTTGATTCTTAAGTGATTCACAATATTAAATTCATTTTCATTTAAGAGTAATTATAATTAATAAAATACGATAAAATCTTATTACAATAAAGTGGTATAACATACATAAGTATGGAAAAACAATAATCTAGATAATGTTGTAGTCTATCCAGCAAAAACCGCCCAAACGAGTTGCATTTCTTGTTTAGCTTTTGGTTACCATGAGGAACCGATACAAAGTAATAGTCTTGCCTTCGAGCCTTTAACTTCTCTTGAAGTTTTAAAAGCCATTGGTGCCTTCAACAATTCGAATGCTTTTGGCAATGACGGGACTTCGAATTTACTTTTAAAACATATCGGGTGCTTCATAGTTGACATACTAGCTGCTTTCATTAACCGTAGTATTTTCGCAGGAGTTTTTTCTTGAAGGTCTCAAATGCGTCGACGTAGTTGCACTGTTCAAAAAGGGTTCAGCTAATGATGTGAGCAATTACAGGCCAATTTCAATTCTGCGGGTTTTCAGCAAAGTCTTTAAAAAAATTATCAAGGAGAGTGCATTTTGGTTTTCAGAAAGTGAAATCCACTGAAGATCACCTACATTCATTGATCTCATATTTTCTGTGACCTTCATGGCAAAAAGTTTACTGCAGGCCTATTTGTGGATATCACAAAAGAATTTGATATGGTTAACCACACTATCTTGTTGATGAAACTTGAAAAAACTGGTCATCATGGATTCGTGCTCGGTCTTACCTTTAGGTCTTACTTTTTCTAATAGATCACAAGGAGTAAAGATTGGTGAGATAAGGAGCGAAATTCAATGCTTCAATTTGGGAGTACCACAAGGTTCTGTGTTGGGACCCATTCTGTTTCTGGTCTACATCCGTTCGCTGTTTGACTTTAATTTCAAAGATGCACTTACTGCTTTCGCTGATGATGTAGGCTTTTCATATGGATCTGATAGCGCTTTGAATTTGGCTTCTGACATCAACTGGGATTTTGATTTATTACGGATTTGGTCTGCTGAACATGGTTTGAGCATTAGGCCTAAAACCAAAATTATGTTTTTTAATCCATCCACTCCAGTTGGTGCCAATGCAGAAGTTTACTTTCATGCACCGGAGTGTCAAACATACGAACTGACAGGTTGCAAATGTGCTCCCGGTTTGTCCTGCCCCACTTTTTGTAGCGCTACTAACTGCAGTGACAAGTGCTTCCCATCGAAAAAGTGGATGAGTTTAAGTACTTGGGTTTCACTATTGACTCTAGGATGAGTTTTGCAAACCATATGGAGTCACTAAGGAAATATTCTTGTGGCTCTCTCAGAAGTTTTTTTACCTGAAAAATGTTTGTTCGACGAAACTACTTACAATTATTTACTTTGGTATTTTCCATTCAAAGTAAAAAATATCACCAAAAAATATATCGCATTGCCTGTTGGGGAGGTCCATACAAAAATAAAATACAGCATCTGTTAATTCTGCAGAAAAATGTGCTGAGAACGATATGCCGAAAACACCGCCGACATCCTAGCTATATATTGTTTTGTGATACGAAAATTCTTCCCGTCCGTCATTTGTACAGTTTTAAAGTGTTGAAGACATTCTTTATGAGATCTGGAAATATATATATATAATCTACGTAGAAACTTTTTGAATGTTATATCAGTACCCTTTTCTCGTACTACCGCATTTCGTAATTTTTATTTCGTTTCATCTTACCGCCTATTCAATAAGCTCCTTCGATCAATCAGAACTTTTCTAGAAAGTTTGAAACATATATTAGACGTTGGCTCTTAGATCATGATTACGCAAGTATTGAATCCATATTGTCTGACATTATGGTGTAACTACAGGCTTTCCTTTGTGCATTTTTATTTTCTAACTTTTTTCCTTTTGAATTTAAATCTTTTACATGAATTTTTTTTATATCCTTAAATTTTTTATTTTTTTTTTCTTCAATTATGTAAATTGCTTCTTAGGGTCACCCCACCCATTATTAAAACTTTTTACCGAAACCAATTGAAGTGGCATTTGAAACAATTTTAATACTTGAAGTATAATATAATATAATATGGGTGGCGCTACAGTCCGAGGCGGACCTGGGCCTAGCTTCTCAGCAACCACTCGTGTTGTGCGTGCTATTTTTCTTTCAAGAGTGGAAGGGACCTACAGTTTAATGCCGACTCCGAACGGCGAAGTTGAGAAGCTTTTTCTTGACAGGAGTACTCTTTGAGCATTGTCAGTGACGCGAGAGAGGTGGAGCCGTGAAATATAAAAGGTGGTAAGTTCGGGTATCGAACCTGGCACCCTCTGCGTAGGAGTCCACGCACTAACCCACTGCGCCACGGCGACCCACGTACAAAATATAAAATGTCATCCAAATAAAAAAAAAAAATAATAGTAATGTATGAACAGAGAGAAGGAAAGTGAATCTTCCCGAAAATGACAAGGATAGCTGAATGACTCAAAATGTCGCTTAAGCATAAATACTCAATAAACGATATTATGAATCGCAATCCTTAAAAAATACATACATACATATTACGGACATTATACAAAGTGGTAATAAATAGAAAATGCTGATCCAAAGTTCGCTGGTTCAATCCGGTTCGAAGGACCATAAACATATGTTATACAACCGATGAGTTAATCGATGTGTATACATAATATACATACTTAGACCATGTTGGTCCATTGTGATACCCACAGTCAACTCCATTGACCACTCAGTACCGTTAATTCGATCCCAGAGGCAAATGGAAAGATGGAAAAATTTGAAAACCGGATAAAAGCGTATTAACTTTGCTCTCACTGGGATTCGAACCGAGGACCCAACTAACCAAGGGCAGGCACTTAAAGAGCTACGCCATCCAGTCGTATTACCCACTTATAAGTCGCAAACAAACTGTACTGAAGTCAAGTCGGAATTACGCCACGGATTCCTTAATTTTTATACCGGAGGTTTGGTCGTCTAGCAAGTCTTTGGCCCTTGACATCGAAATGGGTCCAAAAATTCCTCGTTGATGTTTCTTTTCGAAGGCTCAACTGGTTACACAGCACTGGTGTACGGCACTTTTGCTTATTGTCCAGCTTTGTATTGGAAACAAATTGGAATTTCATTGGTATTGATCAAGAGTTCCAAGTCTAACCCAATATGTTGAACCATGTCTGAGGAGAACTTCAGTGTCAAAATCAATAAAAAGATAACATTTTTGGCGATGTGATCGGAAAGCACTCCACGATACGATACCAGATAATGGCTTTCGATACTCAGCCTTCACGACAGCACGTAATATGCTCATAAGTAGCTACCCTCGCTAAAAAATACACATCGCAACCTGGCGATCTCCGAACGGTTGAAAAGCCAACCAAATCGATGTCGTGCCCATTCAAATATCCTGGATGGGCCAACATTTAGAGGAACATGGTCTTTGACCATTTCCTCGTAGCAGCAGGATTCGGAGCTCGACTGTCGAACATCAGAAACCTGCACCAGCCAACAAAGTGGGAGTTGGAGCATTTGGATTTAAGCAGCTGTTCAACATTGAGTTCCTCGCATACTGGCGTGATTCTCACCCTATTGCTGAGTAATTCCCACAAGAGTACGAAGAGCATCTCGGAACGTTGTATTCGCGAACTTATGCTGTCGTCACCCTAAATGTATGACCATTGGTGAGAGTTGGAACAAATACTGAGTTGAAAACCGCTTACTCGGATTTGACATCAACATCGGCTTACTGATCAAATGCTAGAAGTTTTTTTCAACTTTGAAGAGGAGATGTACAAACTTTGGGTAATCGGAAAGCCGACCGATCGCGGAAAGTACAGTAAAATACGACTTGCTTGGTTCGCTTAAAAAATCAAGTGTCTCATTTTATTCAAACAAAAGTTTAAGGAGGAATTATGTTGTGGGTTGGGAATGTACGACTGTGAGAAAAACGTGGGAATGTAGAAATTCAGTAAAGTTCAACATTACTCTTCCCATCATTCTCGGAAAAAAACCTTGAGATACTTGAACTTCTCTAACTACTTCATTGCGATTCTACAAGCATGTGGAGTGCATTGAACAGACGTTCTACAAATTGCCATAAAATCTGATTTGTCCATGTTAACCTTCATTCCAGTATCGGCATCTACCTATCTAGCGAGCGCTTGATTTCCGTCATGGAGATAACTAACTGATGACATACCTTCAACTCTTAAAATGTGAAAAATCGCACAATTATAATGAACAGGATATCTGACAAGACGCATGCTTGGCGATGTCCAACGCCCGCGCTAAGAGATGTTGATTTAGCATCCGAACACATCTGCTACAGTGTGAGTATAGGGACTGGATGGCGCACAAAGAAGGACTATCAATTCTTTGCCTCCAGGAACTCGGTCTTGGTCACTTTTGAAAATCTACAAAACCTACGTGGGGGTATGCCAAACCCTGTAGATCAGTTTGTCAAACTCCCAAGCACCTCGAAACCTTATCGAAATAAAAAATCATAAATGTGCTTTATTTAAATTTATTCCCACAAGTCCGTAAAGGCCGATCGTTTAAATGAATAATATAAACAAACATGGATACAGAAAAAAACATAACCTGGTATTATAAAATGCACCCCGTAGACCACCCACCTACGTCCTCGGGATCCCAGTTGGCACAACCACCTCACAACCCGGCCAACCAAACATCTTCAGGAGTAGCTCGCAATTGCCGTAAACGCCATATTAGCAATTAGCATTCAAAATGGCGTCACCTTATTGTTACATTTCTTAATTCAATTAAACCACCCCCGGACAACTTACGCACACGCTCCATGAAGTATCCGCGTTGGAAATTATTTTATTGCTTCTTACACTCCCCCGCCCAAGTGAAGGAACGAATCCATGAATAAATTCATTCGTATGGCACGCATTCAAATTACGGTGCCACCCCTGTCGCGGGCTCTCCCCACAAGGAATTCGAAAACTTTACAACTCTCGGTGGAAAGTTTTTCATTCGCAGTGTGACGGCGGTACACGCGCATACATAATTATGGCAATTTTCGAAATTTCAATTTGCTGCCATGGCAGCGTAGCGGAACGCCGCCGCTGCAGCGCTCTAGAAGGCCGCCTAGGTCCCCTTCAGGAATCATTCAAGAATTTCATTCAAAACTGAGAGGTATGACCATTAGTCAAGCGAAGTGGGGTCGATCTGGTGAAGTAAGTCCCCGAAGGTCGATGTCATGATATATCGACGTGATAACACATTCCTGCGAACGCTCTTGACACTGGAGCCTTCCCCAAGTGAACACGACCGGTCATAGCGGTTGGCGAACAAGTGAAACACAACCCTCATACATTATCGGCCACTTATGCGAAACTGTTCAACAAATTAAGCCGTTCTCAACACCTCGTTCGGATGGTTTTATTAATTGCTTGATTTGATTGCTGGTTGAATTCCGAAAATTCCGCAGCAAAAACCAAACCATTACCATTCGAGTTATAATAAAAAACAAAACAGTGAACACGAATTTACATAAAATTTGAAGTTAAGATCTACTTAAGCAAATGGAAACGACTACTTGCCCAACCAAGTCGACCACTCTGCGGTTAATTGATGCAATTTGTAGGCAAATCTTTGTTTTATATCGCAATGAAATCGTCGCATTTGAGATAATTTCTCGATTCGATCTGGCATTGATCGCGTTTGTTTGTTAAGTTGCTAAGGATTTATGCACCAACAAATATGGAAAGACGGTTTTTTTTGTGTTTGGGAAATATTCGCTCTTGTCTCTGATTTGGTTGAGTGTTCAAAATTTGAAGGTTTGGATTTTAGAGGACTAATCCAAGGAGTTTCTTTGGCAAGTAGTTATTGGAGCCGTGAATGTTCGGGCAATAGACGCAGACAATGCTAGGGGATTAGCATACCTAGTCAGCTAACTTTTAAAGCAAGTTAATATAAAAAAATATTTAAAATTAAAAGAACCATACTCGATTCACTTGTTAAATGTAAAATAAAGCAAGACATATTTTAATACTTCAATTTTCATTTTATAATTTGTATTACAGTTGTTTGTAAAGTATAAGCTTCTTCTTCTTCTTTATTTGGCGCTACAGTCCGGGGTGTTCCTGGTCCCCAACCAACAAGCCTCTCCAGCTAGCAAGGTCTCTGGCTGTCTCCAGTGTCGCACGCCAAGTTGGTTGAGGTCCTTCTCCACCTGGGTGCGCCACTTTAGACGAGGGCGTGCTCAGTTGCGTCGTCCCACGGGTTCGGAGTTGAAGACTCTTCGGGTCGGAGCTGAGTTGTCCATACGCTCTACAGGGCCTAGCCATCTTAGGCGTTGGATCCGAAGACGCCTGACTAGACTCATGTCGCTGTACAGTCCGTACAGTTCGTGGTTGAATCTTCTCCTCCAAGAACCGTCAACGCAAACATGACCAAGGATCGAATAAGCTGTTTATATAAGCTGCGAGCACACAATGTGGTACACAATCAATCAGGACATAGCACGGATCACATATATAAAACGACAACGAGAGAAGAAGGCGTTGTTCACATAAGAATATAATAATAATATTGGTGGCGCAACAGTCCGAGGCGGACCTGGGCCTAGCTTCTCTGCAACCACTCGTGTTGTGCGTGCTATTGTTCTTTCACGAGTGGAAGGGACCTACAGTTAAATGCCGACTCCGAACTCCGAGAAGCTTTTTCTAGACAGGAATACTTGAGCATTGTCAGTGACTCGAATGAGGTGGAAGCCGTGAATTATGAAAGTTGGTAGGTGTGGTTGGGGATTCAAACCTGGCACCCTCTGCGTAGGAGTCGACGACCCAACTCACTACGCCACGGCAACCGCGTTGTTCACAGGGGTCTAGAATATCAGTAGTTTGCTGGAATGGACATGGGTAGGCTGGGAAAATCATTCCATTGGTCGGCTCGCCATTAGGAACTGATGGGCATCCCTGGCGAAACGAGTCTTGCAGATGAATTCATCGATGGGAAGGAATATATTCACTCATTTATTATTAGTGGAGGTTCACGCTAGGCTACGACATCGCATGAGTTATTTTTTCATCATCTTCTGGTCTGTATGATTCAGTAACGGGGTCGCGGACGTAAAGCACACACGGGATATCTCCACGCAAATCGTTCCTCCGCCATGGACTCTAACACATCAGGAGTTATGCACTAGCGTGACCAGAAGAATTTTGGGGCTTGGTCTGACCACCTCGTTAAGATCTGCCAAGCCGTTTCTTTGAATCGTATTCAAAGCCCGCCCCGGATGTAGTGAGGACCAAACGTGACCAAACTATCGATGCATAGCCCTTTCCGTTCGAAGAAGCAGGTGTTCAACGTTGAGTTCCGCGTGCACTGCAATTCCCACAACAGCACGAAGCAATCTCATCTCAGCAGCTTGTATTCACGATCTTATTCTTTCGGTCATTACCCAAATTGCATAACTTTAGGTGAGAGTTAGAATCAAATCAAATCATGTTTATTTCGCTCATAAGTTTACAAAGCGAGCCACCGCACAATTTACAATTCAGATATTTGATATACTGTATAATGTCATATTATATCTTTCTACTGAAATACGTTAAAAACAAAACAAGTGTGATTTTACATAATTATTTTAAGCAAAGGGAAAGAACAACAGAAACCCTTTATCTAAGGAAGAAAAAAAAAAGAAACTCGGAATAAATCCCGAGTTGAAAGCCGCTAACTTGGCTTTGTCGCCAAGCTCGGCCTTCCTGATTATAGATCTTCCAAGTTGTTGCAAAACTGACCCAGATTGATCAACTCTGCAGGTGAGCTCAGCATAACTCCTCCCAAATTTTTATTAATACAAATATTTCTCGTAAGATTCCACAAAACTTTAAATTAAGGTTATAAGAGGTAGGTACATACATTATGTTAAAAATCGTCTTGAATACTTTAAGTTCATTTGACAAGATAAATAAAGACAAAGAAACTATTCTGGAATTTAAAAAAAGGAGAAATACAACCGGGGGCCCCTGACATTTATATTGAGGACTAAAAATTATTGGTGCTTCCAATTTTCTTATTTTGATCATCAAGGAATTTCACAGCCTAGTAGAGTCGATAAAAAGGGTCGCTTTATCCTTCTTTTAGGGAAGTAAGAGGGAAATCGGTCTAGAAATGTTTAAAAATGTCTAGCGACATTAGATAGCGACACAGATTTTGATATCCAGAATCTTGTAATGTCAATAACTTAATTTTAACCTAAGTCGACTTAGACGGTTTTGTGTTGAGTCGTGAATACAAATTTAAGAACATTGTCGAAGGTGCAACCGCCGATTTTTGTTTCGAGTAGAGGGGAAGGTGATATCTTCTTAGATAACTACACTGAAAAACACCAAGATTGGGAGAAGTAGAGTTTCTTCCAAGGGAAGTTTTGTCGGCGTGGGGAGTAAATTAAGTATTTACTCCCCACGCTTTATTAAGTAATTTTGTCTAGCTCAAAGAGCATGTCGTCCACCATACATATTGCCAATAGTAGCATTTAAGTGCAGGTTCCAAGTAATGGTATCATTAAAAATAAATCCAAGATTCTTGGCGGAATCTAGGTACTCTATTGTGGTTCAGTTCATTCACTGGATTTAGACTTCATCTGTGTATAACAATTGATTTTGATTTATGGGCAATCAGTCTTTGATCATTTTTGAATAGCTAATCAAATATTCTTAACATCAGCCGAAGATCAGCATTCAATATAATAGCAGCTTCATCTACGGATGGGTTAAGTGGATTTGTATGTCTGCAAACTTATACAGGGAACTAAGCGTGGTCACTCTAGCAAATTCACTGTAATACATAGATAAAACTAGTGTATAGTATAGACCCTTGCAGGACTCCGAGGTTCCTCGGTCGAAGTCTGCTCGAAGGTCGATGATTATAGGAAGTTCATTGCCATACAACAGAGATGAGTAGTGGCCGCAGAATAGATCCTTGAGGGGATCAGCAGTTTATTGGTAGGAAATATGAGAACTCTGTCCTAGACCCTGTCAGGTCTAGCGGACTACGAACGATAAACTCGAGGAGCATAAACTTATTATTTAGGATTCGCTTAGGTGCAAGCGAAAGCATTAAACGGGACTCTATTTTTTCCTATCTCAATTTGTTATGTAGTCAAGATCGGAAGTTAATGCCGTTCACTTCTATTGCCGAAGAGGTGATGATCATGAATGATCTTGGTCGTGATGAATTGAATAATAAACGGTAGACTGGAAATCATTTTTAACAATAAGAAAGAGTGTCGAACGCGGAACTGCTGCCCTCACTTGGTGGACATCAGACTTGAACTCTTGGAAACCAACTATATTCATATATACTAGTCTATTATGACGAACTTTCGACAAAACGTGTTGATACGCAAAGGAATAATGCTGAATCAGCCATCAGCCGCCTAGCAAAGCGTTTTTCGGTTGATACGCGTATCCACTGTATTTGGGATTGCCCATGACATTCACAAAACAAAAATAATTGTCTCGTTATACAGGCTGCGTTTCTGGTTGGGTATTATCTGGTATACTATCGCTTTCCTTCACGAAACAAGGAATCAGCGATGATCTGAAATACTCACTTAGTTCTTGTGTGACTCAGAGAAATAGACACAAGTCGTGGCATTGTCTTCTGGTGATCAAATCATGTGACTGTCATAAAAACTCATTTTCTAATAAAACTGCCCAAACGTCTCTGAAAAATGTTCCCTTTAAGATCTCGCTTATGGTAAGTCTGAGGCTTACGCTGTAATGTGGCGTCACAATGAGCTAGGATTTGCTCCGGGACGCTCCCTAATTAAACTAACACTCAACTGTATATGATTTCGCTGACGAGTATGTACTTGTATACGCAATTGGTTGAGTGCATGCCTCTGGTTAGCGGGGCCCCCGGTTCGAATCCCTGTGAAAGCAAAGTTAATACGCCTTAATCCGGTTTTCAAATCTGATCCAGTCACTATTTGCCGTTAGGATCAAACTAACGGCACTATCACTGGAGTGGTCAATCAGTGGTAGTTGCATTACTGCATGTATCACAATGAACCAATATGGTCTAAGTGGACTGGTGAATTCACTATCAGCCCGCCTACTTAACCTAACCTAATCTATGTACTTGTATCAGAACAACAAGAGGATATTCCCTCAGACTGTTCTAAATTGAATTTTAAAATATAATTAAGAATCTGTTTAAACGTGTATTTAATTATTTATATATATTCAATTATATTTAAGTGCATATTTATAATTAATTATAATTGTCCAACTTTCGCTAGACAATACATGTCCTTCAATTTTACATACAAAGACTCTCCAAATCAAACACTCTAACTCGAACAAATCATGGTCCTCTGAGGCAATCCGACTTAGGGAGAGTCCACTGTATTAATATATTATATTTTAATTTTAATTAAATGAAATAACTAAAAATGTTAAAGAAAAATTATACTCTCGCAAAATAAAACCCGACTAAAACTTAGAAAAACTCCCACCAGCACCCCTTCACCAAACGCATGTACACACGTCCATAAACAACGGCTATCCAAGTCCATTTTCAAGATTAACGAAATTCCCTTCAATTTCCGACAAACTTTCTTCTCGGTTAATCTCTCTCAAGAAATCGCAATTTTTGCAGTCGTTTGTCTTTACGTTTTCTAAAGAAATTAAAAACCTCATACCGCACACCAGCAGCGACTCAGACCATCTCCATTTCATAAGAAATGCGCTTTCAAAGCAGAAAAAGAAACCAACGAAGAAGATATTCGTAATTAAAGCTTAATCAGCTTGAAACAACTTCCTTTATCTCCACAAAGGGGGAATCAAACCAAAAAAAAAAAACGGGGGAGATCCTTTCTGGTCAGGCTGCACACCTTTATGAAAGTCCTTTTGCCCGCCGCGCCGTCCACCCGTTTTGTATTTGTAAGTTTTTTTTTTCGAGTTCTTCGCCTTTCTTTGAGATTCATTTCTGCACTGCACGTAAGAAGAAATCTCATTTTAGTTTGAATGCGATTTCGTTGCCTCAAGGATTCTCGGTTGCGAAAGGAGCACCACAGAGGGGAAGAGGCCAACGGAATGGAATGAATGAATCCTCTTCACGTTCCTTTCGTATTTTGCATATCTCCTTATCTTAAATTTCCGGACTTTAAGAAGATCAATCTGGACGATGGACAAAGGATTACATGGTTTCTGAGGCAAATGACTTGAGTTTCATCGCATTAGAGACAGCGGGAGCCAACGTGAGTCTCGATCTTGAAGGAATTGCCTGTAATCCCTTTGAACAATCCTGACAAGACTAATTGCCGCAAATATTTTCATAAATCTGCCCCGAGCACCACAGAACAGCCTGCATCCACTTAAATGCTTATGTTTTGCGAATTTGCGAAAACCAGGCACAAAACTCCATCCACAGGTGCTGTGTATCCTTTGCACAAAGCCGATTGTGCAGAAAGGAGATTTCGGTCACAGTGTGATCCTTGCTCGACAGCCCACCGGTAAGACGGCTGCGCACAGGTAAGACAATGACGAGAAATATTATTTACGACGTGCACTTCAATCGTTTCACATCATATCCTTTCACAAATTTATGACAAACTCAGGGTTAGCACAAAAGGGTAGCCCAGTGTGCCCGACGACCTTGAACGGAACTAATAAAGTTTCAATTGTTTCTATTCGAATTCTGAAAGGATACTCCTCACCAGTGTGAAATATGAATTTTTGTTTCGTTTTTTTGTTACTCAAATTTTCATAACACATCCGAACCATTATCGGTGAACGCAGGTACGACGCATCGAGCGAACGTCCTTGACAGTGTTCAGGTGGTCTGTGCAGTACTCACCCAGCACTCAGTTCATTGAACGTACAATTTAGAACGTGAGCCGGATAAGCGATTGAAATCTGGAGCAATAAAGTGATAGATAACCTTTTTGTTCAATTTTATTCAAAATCTTCATTCGGCTGATTCAATGGTGTGCCCGCCATTAGCCGCTAACCAGCCAAACTGGCTAAGGATCGGAGGCTAAAGACCTCGTGTGATTGATTAAATCTCAGCCGCCTCACATCGGCCGATGATATCAGCATTTAATAATACATCTCTAATTACCTCTGTCTTTCAATTGTTCACTTAATAGCATCTCACAATGATCCTATAATTGCTCATCAAAGACAAGCCAAAAGAAGAGAAGAACACACTCGAACGATGGTCTTTATGACTTTTCCCCCATTTTTTCGGATTCTCTGGGTTCCTGGAAAAAGTTACAAAACTTTAATTTAAAATTTCTTCAACAGAGATTCTGTGAAAGTACATTAAACGCACGCCGAGGTGCCAAGGCGAGCGCAATGGGGCCTGGCCATCTGACCACGATTCAAATGAGTGTTCTTCCTTGTTTCCTGTTCGTTACCCACATTGGTTTCCTTCTTTCTCTCTCTCTCTCTGTCTTTCTTTGTCAATTTTTTGATCGTGAAACTTACGATGGATCATAAATATATTTTGTCTTTAATTGAATAATAAAACTGCTAAGAGCCTTCTGATCGATGTATCTGTAGTGTAGCAATAAAAATTCGGTAGCAAGGGTGAAGAACCGTAGATGTAGACAGATTTCCATTAATAAGAGATGGATGAGTGCCGATAGGTTGGACGTTAAAGTATCTAATGTGTTTGATTAGTAATTGGATTTTCGAAGAATTCCAAAAGTTGATTTCCTCTGACGCGGCTAGGGTTAGTAATTTATCTAAACGACTCTGGGGCATGGAAACAAAAACAAAAAATATATATATTTATTGGGTAAAGAAATGAAATTTTTCTATGAAACAGATACGCGTGAGTAGGTATGGGAATTGATCATTGCTGCTTGGCAATGCTGAACCGAAGGGATAAAATGATTTTATTTTAATGGACTTCGAATCGATAACACTTCGAGTTGTGTCCACGGAAACCATGACATTTTACGTTACGATGTGCTGGCGATGGCAGATCACATGCAATTTGAACAGCCTTTCGTAATTCTTCAGCGAACAGCAACATTTGGTTAATGTGAGTAGATAGGTAGCAGGGCTGCTAGTGAATTCACCAACACACTTAGTCCATTGTGATACCCACAGTCAGAATACTACCACTGACCCAACAGCAAATGGTGACTGGACTAGATTTGAAAACCAGATAAAAGCGTACAAACTTTGCTTTCACTGGGATTCAAACCGGGAACCCCACTAACAAAGGCGAGGCACTTAACCAACTGCGCCATTGAGTCATAACGTGAGTAGTGGCAAATATTTTTACTTTCATGAAATATGCTCCGACGACTACTGATCAAATCAGCCGTTAATGCATCTGCTGAAAATTGTACATATACATGAACTCAACGCCAGTTCATTCAAGTTCTCCCATTTTGAGCAGGTGATTGCTTCTGCTATAAAGGCAAAATGGTCACCAATCTTTTGGTTTACTTGGGAAACCTTGAGCCTGTTGATATTGTGCCTGGTGACAGTGGATTGGACACAGCATACAAGTTAACGAAATAAGATAGTCCACACTCCATAACGAAAATATTATACGACCATCCATGCTTGATCAAGCCGCTCAAGCCGCTCAGGCCGCTCAAGCTGCTCAAGCGTCAACATCCAAAGCAGTTCCCAATCCCTCTAGAAGAAGTAATGAAAATCCTGTAATGAATCCCCCGCTACAATCTCTCATTAGCTCTATGATACGCGAAGCTCTCCGTACTGAGGGCCGAGCACTCATTCATTCTATTTTAAATCCATATGCAGATCAATTCACGGGAATTGATTAAGCGATATCTCCCGATCAAAATATCAATGATGTCGATAAGATACCAGATGTCGTACGCAGCCTGCGTGAGTTCTCTGGTCAGCCAGGTGAATTCAGTTCATGGCGGAAAAGCATAGAACGAATTCTTAAAATTTACGATCCTATCAAGGGCTCAGCGAAATACTTCGGAATCTTGAATACCGTGAGAAAAAAGATAATTGGTAACGCAGACCACGTCTTGGAGTCTTATAATACTCCATTAGACTTGAACTGTATCTCTCGATGCTTAACCTTACACTATGCGGATAAGCGTGATTTGGGTACATTAGAGTACCAAATGACGGCGTTAGTGCAAGGCAATGCTTCTATACAAGAATTCTATCAATCCGTGTATTCACCTTTCGCTCATATTAAACAAAATTTCGTGCATGGATATCAGTGCCGAGTCACTTAGTTTGCTGATGCAAACTTACAGAGACAAGGCTCTAGATACGTTTATTCGAGGATTGAAGGGCGATCTTCCTAGACTTTTGGGAATGCGAGAACCGGTAGATTTGCCCCAAGCATTGCATTTGTGTTTGAGGCTAGGAAAGCAAAATTTCCGATCCCAATACGCAATAGCAAATAGCCATAACAGGAGAATAAACCATCCGGAACCACCACCAATTCCACCAAAGCGAGGAAACACTAATCCAGTTCAGAATCGCCAACCATTCTATCCTGAATTGACCTATATGATTCAACCACCGAGTCAATGGTACATTCCTCATCAATTATCACAACACCAGTATTAAAATCGGGAAAAAATGTGTTTAAATCATTTGAACTGACGCATTTCGACCCTCTCCCAGCAGTCTTACAACCAACATCAACAAACCATGAAATAGAAGAAATTTTATCACTAGAGATGATTAAAGAGCTCCACGCCAACAACACACACTACATTCAACTCCTCAGGACCAAGGTCAAAAATGGTGCAATGCTGAACATTGGAGTCTGCTTACTACTCCTTATCGTCATAATAGCAGTCTTCTGAAAAGTGATCAGATGTAATAAGTCACCGGAGAGCTCTACTACCAATACAGACCTGTCAACAAAACCTTCAGCAACAGAGAAAAGCGCAATTTCACCTTCCCCATTACCAAGAGTGGCAACAACATCCCGTATCAACCAAATTCCATTCTTCTAAGTGAACGCGGACGTTCACTCTTAAGGGCGGAGGAGTTAACGAAATAAAATACTCCACACGCGCAACCATACTTTTGATTACACAACAAAATAATCTCCACGAGCGGCGACCGTACACCTGATCGGCGACGACGGCGGAATTGCAGTGGCAGCATTAAATAAGTATTTAAGGTAGCTCTAAGTCGATTCGTTTTGTCAATTGTATTTCGGAAGGCAGAATCGCTGCCCAAATAAAGTTTTTTTTTGAAAACTCAATAAATATAATTTTAATTTATAGCGCGATGATAACTCCATTGCGCAGTAATCCATGCAATGGAATTCGCCCAACCAGGCAGGCAGAATAGTGAGACGCCCTTGGGAAGCGTGGCGCGGAACATTTGAAAAGGAATCGAGTTAGTTAGGAAAGAGTTGGGAATAGCTCAAACGCGTTGGAACTCCGAACGAGATGGCTTGAGTGACATCTATTCCCCCCGAAAGGTTAAAGAACATAAGTAGGTAAGTATTGCTGATAGATGTAAAAGTGAGGTCTGAGGAGTGTTCACTAAGCTTAACATCATCTCAACATGGGGCTGCACTATCCAAGTGGATTACGGAGTTTGATACAGACTCTATCACCTCATTATGGACCCTAGAATCGATACCAACAACTACACAATACTATAGTAGTATAGTTGAATCTCGATAATGTGAACTAATTGAAACATTCACATCTTAGAATGATCTATAGCCGTGTTTTTTTCAAAAATCTATAAATAGTGAAGCACATACAGCACATACAACAACCTACTGCCTATAATATCGGTAGTGAAAAGTGGCTGTCGATAAAAATTCGACTTCGAAATTTTTTTCATATATTTTGACAGCGATTCGAACAAATAAATTGTTTCCTTCATATATCTTGACAAATAAAAATCAAAGCCACTGCGTTTTTTTTTAATTTTACTTCACTTCACTATCGACAGCGATGAAAAAAACACGGCTTATATCTGGTGAAAGCTTGCAATATAGAGCAGTCTCATCGGGATTATCAATCTGTTCTGGAGCAAGAGCATTTTCCCATTACGTAGGAATGAACGTCTTTCAGATAGGGCTGTACAGTTTCATGGTTTGCATCCCTGCATAGTCTAAATATTCGCACACCGTGCCTTTCTCGAAACTTTAGAATTAAAATGTGAATATTCCTTAAGCTGATTGTTTCTTTGATTTCTGAGTGATTTCTGAGAGGGTGCTCAGTTCTCTGAGGTTGTTAAAGTTGTTTTCTTTCCAATTCCAGATTCCATATTTTTGATAAACTCGAATATTTTATTTTTATTATGACTGTTATTGCGTATTTTTATCATCGTACTTCTGCGAGTGAGTAGCCAATCTACAATTTTCTCAAAATTTGAACTTTTTCCTTGACTGTAAATGAAATATGTGGCGTTAACACAGCAGAAAGCACACAAAACATTTAATATAGACTGAGTCTGCTCAGAGATGTAGCCATATTCTCTGCTGACACCTTTTTTAAAACCGTTAGAATTCTTAAGCAATCAAGAAAAGAAACAAAGACGAGTTAAAAAAAAGTCATATTTCGCAATAACAAAAAATTGGAAGTTGACATTGTCGAGTAGATCAATGTCGAGTAGTGCACCAATTTTATAGTTCACATTATTAGGGTTCACATTATCGAGGTTCTCCTGTAGCCAAAGTCATTGGCACGATATTTAGCCAGCTGTCTCCAATTGCGCACGCCAGGTTGGTTGAGGTCCTTCTCCACTTGTGTTCATCATCGCCCCCGTAGGCGTCCTCTATTCCGTTGTACTTCGGAATGGATGACTTTTCGGGCTGGAGCAGTACCCACAAACTCTAGATGATCAGCCATTTTAGGCGTTGAAGCCTAAGAAGTCTTGCAGGGCTTATGTTGCTGTACAGCCGATGGTTGAATAATCTTCTTCAAGAAGCGTCAACGCAAACAGGACCATTTTTGAACGCAGAATTTTTCTCTCGAAAACTCCAAGAGCTTGTTGCTATAGTGACATTGCTGTGAGTTCGTTTCCTTCAGGCGCTTCTGTTTCAACGCCAGTAGTCACTTTGAAGGTTAGTTACCACCAGCGTGTGCTATTTGCATACTCTTAACTTTTGAAATGATAAAAATAAGTAAGCTTACATTATAGCGTGTGCACCCTCCCTTTAGGTGTGCAGTTTAACATTACTCCACACTAAACTTGTAATCTCTCATAATACATTAAATGTCATGTCATGTCAACCGACGTGCATCGCATACCGAAAGGATCACCCCACGTTTCAGTGCTCTAATGTTTTTCTGAAAATCCAATCTAACGTCACGATACATTGCTACTCACGTCTCATAATAACTGATTTATTACAAAATCAAATCTCAATGTCAAGATAACCACCCGAGCGGCGAACCGATCATCCATTCCGTTCACATGCTCCAAAAAAAATGGGTCATACTTTTCTGGGTCACGTAAGAAACAAAATCACTTAAAAGTAAAAGATACTTTTACCCAAGAACATGACAGCGAACATCATCAAAAATCCTAACAAGGCACTCAAACGATTTTTATGCAAATATTCGCAACGATTCTCCTTTTGATCTTTTGCCAATCATCGACAATATTCCATGCACGGTTACAATCGGAACTTTAATTCAAAAACTCCCTCGTTCCTTGGCAAAAAAAAAAAAGAAGAAGAAGAAAAGAAATAAGAATAAAAACATAATCAACGGTACACCGTAATCCTACTTCAGACACTCGTATGCGGTGGGAAAGAATCTCAGGAATTCCGTTGCGTTACCTTGCCCGCTTTTGACACTACTACACCCGTTTCGAGGAAGGCGACAACGACGACCGCGACGCACGGCACAAAAATACACAAAAAGTAAATAATAACAATAACGATGAACAAAACTCTACAATAGAGTAGAGAGAGTACGTCGCAAAGAATAATGTGTCATCGCGATGGTCACGTCTGCTTTTTACAGACCGACACCACACGAACGGAGACAGCGGCGAGTGCAGGCATTGCGGACCTGCTTCGCGCTGCAATGCGCTGACGGAGATCGGTGCATGTATGCATTCGCGACTAGGTTAGGTGGGCAGACAAGACAGTGGTACAATTGTCACTGGCTGCCGATGCATCGATCAATCGGTTGCAATTTATTGCATTTTCGGATAACTAATAATGCATATCTATGCGGCGGCCATTGTCATCTAGAAACCGTGGCTAAATGAGGTGCTGCGGGAGTGGGGGGCCTCTTACTGTGCATATCCTGTACAGGTCTCAATGCGTAACGGTTTTGCATGGATTGATGACGAATAGAAATGCATAGGCCGTGTCTATTTAGGTGCAATTGATTATTAAAGAAAGTGCTGAATATTACACTGAAGGAAATTCTGTGCGCAGAGACTTCATTTGAGTTGGAATCGTCGTATAAAGGTCTTAATGATATCCGATCGGGGCTTTGCATGCGTCATAGACTTACAGATAGCCTTTCAACTCAAGAAAGTTGGGAGCCGGTTAGCTGCTTGAGGTATAGACCGACAGTACGCCTGGAGGCGAAGAATTTGCGGACGTTTTTGACTGACTGGTGAGCATATTCCAAGGAACATTATGTTCCTAGCAAATCGGTTAGACGGGCATTAGACACCTTTCAGTTAAATTAGTCTTTCCCTTAGTTCGTTGCTCCATTGGTAGGATGTTCAGTCTCTCGACTTTATGAAGTAGGAGAAGAATAATGGAAAGTTTGCGTCTTGAAGATCGCCGGCTCTATTTTTGAAATGATACAAGCTCGTTTATGGACATTTAGTGCGCAGTTTCCTGATGTTTCTCCACTTCGAGACATCTCCTGCATCTATAGTCGTTGCCATGTCCCTAATTCATATCACGGATGATTGCAGCTAGAACAATCGCTAGTTATTTGCTTTATACAGTTTGGGAATGCGCTGAGTGGTGTCACAGCTGGTCAAGGAATAACACCTTGTGTTCTCCGAATCTAGGATGGTGTCGTTCACGTGCTTTTTAACATCCGAACAGTCGATCTGAAATGCGCTAAGCCGAAGGGCTTATGAATTTCTGCTACACCATATTCTTCAGTCAGTCTTGACCAAAAAGTTCACAGAAAGTAAAAAAGAAAAAAATATGGTGTACTTTGTGTGAATTTGTTGTTCAAGACTGACTTAAGAATAAATACTCAAGCGAGAGACTCAAAACGAGACCTATGTAATCGAAATATTTTAATAGTCGATGATTACTCGAGTTGGCCCCATTCGAATAATAATTCGAGTGATAAAAGTTTCGTACAAGATCTCGAGAACTTCTGGTTTCTCAAAATCAGCGAAATAACTACTATAAGTTTCGATTCTTAAATTCTTTCGATTATGGCCTTCACTAAAGCAGACGATAGTCTCATATCAGTTGCCATCGAATCTACCTTCCAAAACACCAGCCAATCTAATTGATCACATTGTCTGACACACATCAGACACTCACGTGCCTTTCTAAATTCCCAAACGCTTAAAGTTGTCTTTAGATTCTCAAAAATTGTAAAATGTTTCGCAATATTATTGACTAGAGGCCCCAAACCGTGCAATATTTTTTTCAATAATTTATAGAGCTTGATCAATCGTTTAAATCCAACGAACGAATCATTCAGTCAAGTATTCGTTAAAAAAAGATTCGGTCATTTCAATCGATCGTTCATTTCAATCATCGGTCAATAAAGATATTGACAATATGTTCCATTCGTTTAATGCTGCAGACAGCAATCAAAAATGGTTCCAATCAATCGATCGTTGTTGAAGCAACAGATACAGATTCATTGTATAGGTATACAGAAGCACTTATATGCTACAAGATTGTTTGAATGCCCATACACCTAAAATGTTCTCCGTCATACAAAAATGTTTGCTCTACATACATAAATAAGAAGTTAGTAAACATAGTATAATATGTATATTTATGTACGAGGACTCGAACAGGATATACTAATGCGTGCGAACAGTATCTTAACTATAAAGCAGAAAGTTTGTATGTCTGACCGACAAAGGCTCCGAAACTACACGTCGCAGAGCTCTGAAATTTTCAACAAAAATCATTCCAAACTTTAGATGCTGAATTTAGTCGGTACGACATACGGTTCGGAAGTTACGAGCACTTTTTAAGCGGGAATAAAATTCTGAAAATAAGGGTGGTTGCATCAATCCCGTATGAAACCATTTCGAGTTTCGTAGTCGTGGATATCAACCATCCGCCAGTGTGTTGTAACTTCCATATATACACACACATTTTTCATATTTTGCCTTGGTGCAGCCATTCATTTTTGTCTCAATCGTCTCAATCGAACATATACGAACGACTGCCTAAGTCACCACAAACATTTTTGCACTTTTCTTATTTTGTCTTACCCAAACTATCTCTGCGTGTACGTATACACAGCTAAACACAAATCATTCAATTTTGCTGAAATTGTGATTATTGAACTTTTGAACGGATTAGCCGATTTAGATAAAATTTCAGAGCTAGACTAATTACGTAATGTGTTACAAGATAGGCTAATTTTTTTCATGGTTCATGAAGTTTGACTTCAACTTGCACAACAAGTGAACATCGCGTGCCGGTACATAGATGGGATTTCAAAGAACTTGATATCTCTCCACGTTGTGTGTAAATGGTTGAGAAAAAACCGTAATTTCCGTCCGTTTTGCTGCAGCACACATTGATAATTCAAACTTCAACATGTATGCACACAGTCAACGAATTGTACTCATTATGAGTAGGGATGTGAATGAGAGATTGGGATAGGCATCAATGACAAAAGAAAATTCAAATTCTTCTCTTAGTTCTGGTTCGAGCAGTCTAATTATTTTTAAATTTAAAAGTGCGATAATAATGCAGGTAAAGTACCGGTTGAAGAAACAAAGTCGGGCAAAGCCGGGTACGAAATCTAGTATACTAATATGGAGAGAATCGAATTGCGAAACAGTATGTAAATAAAATTTTCCTCTTAAGAAAACTTAAAAAAAATATTTTATTGAGACTACATTAACGAAAGCAGGGACGACGAAAGGAAATCATCTCGCTCATTTCACTCGGAACAGTATGAACGAAGGAAAGAATTAAATAAGAATTATGTGTTCAAAGGGCAAAAGTGGTCGCCGTGGCGTAGTGGGTAAGTGCGTCGATTCCTACGCAGAGGGTGCCAGGTTCGATACTCGAATTTACCACCTTTGATAATTCACGACTCCACATCTTTCGAGTCACTGACAATGCTCAAAGAGTATTCCTGTCTAGAAAAAGCTTCTCAAATTCGCCGTTCGGAGTCGGCATTAAACTGTAGGTCCCTTCCACTCGTGAAAGAACAATAGCACGCACAACACGAGTAGTTGCTGAGAAGCTAGGCCCAGGTCCGCCTCGGACTGTAGAGCCAAGAGCCAAGAGACTGTAGAGAGATAGAATCAAATGATCGACCGTAACGAATATAACGAATGGAACAAAAATATCGAATGGTTTCGTTGTTCACGTCGTTTCTGTCATTCATATCGTCTCTTTCGTTCATATAGCTCCGAACGAATCTCTAATAGCATTGACCATCTGATTGATTGGTTTGTAGTCGTGTGATTGCAATCATCAAAACTTTTGAGTGAACGGGTCAAAACGAACGAATCAATCACGATTGACACAGCTCTGATAATTTAGTTGATCGCTGATTTTTGTGTAGACAACATGTTTAGTTTTTCCCTGAAAATCACTCGCTGAGCTGTTTACTAGTCGACACTTGGAAAATAAAAAACAAATATTATGCAACTGCAATCCACAGACGATACAATTTTTTATATTGTACAATAAATATTAAAAGCGTTTTGATTTTCCACAATATATTGCACAATCTAGCAATATTACCTACAGACGAACAATAATATTGTGCAAAATCAAATACTTCTAAAAAATATTGGACGTCTAGGGATCGCTTAAGAAATGAACTCAAACTCAGACCTGTGCCTTATTTTAGCTAAGGTAAGGATGCTTAGGTTCAGAGAGCCGTGGAGTTGACAAACAGCTGAAAGTTTGAAGTTGACGTCACGTATTTTGCCGTCCTCAATTCCTTCAAATTCTCTTCTAATTAGATTCTACATATACACACCCAGGCATACAGTCTGTAATGACTCTTATAGGAACGGGAAGATTCTGCCAACATACCAAAGCCATGGTTATTTGACATATAACCACTTAAGGTTTTTCTTATGGAGTTTTCTTTAGTAGATACTCTTAAAGTTTACATATTTCGTGCCATCGCCCTATTTCATACTTATTACAAATTTGAGCTAACAGCTAAACGCCGGAAAGTGTGACAGCAGCCAGACAACAAAAGATGTGCAAACAGCCAGACGCTAGGTCAGGGTTTCAAGCCAAGCGAACCGTGGGACCTGGCACAGCGATGCAAGCCGACACCACCGTGTGAGCGACGCCGATCATCCATCGTGGGACGCAACTCTGTAAAGGTCATTGCTCATCGACATCGAGCAATTAGGATAGGTTAAGGAAAATAGTTTAGTTTTAAGAAAGCAGTGATCGAAGCAAGATCGGATTTGAATTTAAATAAACTCCCTCATAGAGGGAAAATAAAATAAAAAAAACGGTGTTTGTCTTTAATTTATACGCCGAAAACATCGATTATTAGAACTCTCGAACGCGCACCACTTAGCACAGCGGCTTCCACTTATCATATGCCTCACTAGTAGCCATTGAAAGCCATGGAAATGAAACAAACAAATCACACGCCTCAGGACTATTTTCCCAAGGACTATCAACATGAACACTCGTCTAATGGGCTCTTATTAGATCCCTTCGATTCTGTCTTAAGCCCAATAGGCAATTGAATAAGCAACAAATTTCTTATAAGACAGAGATTTGCTTATAAGACTGCTGCTTGTTTCACAGGGGTAAAGCAGGAAACTTAATCTTATGTGATTTCTGATTTTCTGAATCTTAGTATCAACTGTGAAAATGACGAAAGTAAGAAACGTTACATGTTCAAGCAAGTTTTCAAACTAAGCATGGGTCTATTATTTACATTACACATGGAATGTATTTATAATATAATATAATATGGGTGGCGCGACAGTCCGAGGCGGACCTAGGCCTAGCTTCTCAGCAACCACTACGTGTTGTGCGTGCTATTGTTCTTTCACTAGTGGAAGAGACCTACAGTTTAAAGGTGACTCCGAACGGCGAAGTTGACAAACTTTTTCTAGACAAGAATACTCTTTGAGCATTGTCAGTGACTCGAAAGAGGTGGAGCCGTGAATTATCAAAGGTGGTAAATTCGGGTATCGAATCTGGCACCCTCTGCGTAGGAGTCGACGCACCTACCCACTACGCCACAGCAATGTATTTATTGCATAGAAACAATAAGAGGCTTGCTATTTTATTTTTTTTTCTTCAAGTCAAATGATTCGTAAGTAATCATCAATCTGTAAAACTAGCAAAGCTTCAATCTGATTGTCTTGGTTGTCGCATTGTGTTTCATATAAACTTAGAATCAACTTTGACTAGGTGCCATTTATCGCTCCGCAGTTCTGTTCTGTTAGCCTTGGAATCAGCATAACACTAACTCTCGTTTCTTTAAGGTCGTTTGCCTCGTGTTTTCGCAAGAAGTCAGTGTGAGTAAATTTCATCTTTCATGGCATTTACATCGTTGTGAACTCCTTCTCTTTAGCAGCACCAATAGGAGTCCACTATCACTCGTTTCCGTACCTTCCTTGTTGATGGGAATTTGAACCTCTCTGTGTGCTGCGTTTATATAAGAACACCCTTTACAGACTGTATGTCTGTTTTTCGGAATCACGTGATGGAAATGCAACGATGTTCTTGAGTTCAAGTCCCGACACGGGCAAGTTTCATAATTAACGGTTCCAATGTTCAGAGCGTATAAGCCGTCTGGAAAAATCTTGCTGAACTACTCCGTACAGAGTGTAGTAGCACACACAACTGGAATCTTTTTATGAGAAGTTCCAGGTCCAATTCGAATTTCAGCTTCACCCACATTAAGATTGTTATTGTTAATTTTTATTTAAAGTTTAGTTTACAATTACTATTATGTATGTAAAAACTCTGATGTAGTATAGGAATTGTTTTGGTTCTTGACTTCAGTGAAAATGACTGAATAGTAGGTCTCATGGTGTAAGGATAATAAGGAGTCCTGGACAGTTGTATTGAAGCCCTGCCTGACGTCAACACGGGAATTTGTGTGTCAACAGAAACTTAAAGGTTGCAACGGATAGGATTGCTTTTCAATTTCTTCCAACTTATTATTCATCCATACATTAAAAAAATTAAATTATTTTATTTTACCTTAAATTGGAATTAATTTTTTTTGTTTTTTGTAATACATCAGTTTCTTATGTACAAAATCGAATTGTGGTGTAAGCTTAGTTTAAGCTAGGTTTGGGTGATTGCCACTACTATAGCAGCTGTGGTCCACTTAGATCCTGGTTGGATCCTTTGTGTTATCACTACCCGGTGCGTTCCACCGACTCCTTTTAAGAGGGAATACCATAACGAAAATGAAATAAACCTAGTGACTAACTAATGGTATTCTAGTTGCCCATTTTGACAAGTCCGCTCATGTGATACTTTACAGCCAATTTGTTTTCCTAATAAAGTTAGCTCTGTCTTGTATCTTTAAATGTGCCATTTCCTCTAGGTTACTGAAAAAGCAGGTGCGTAGTATATCTTTTCTAGTTTTTGCAAGGGCTGGACAAGTGCAGAGGAGATGAAGCGTATTTTCTTCCTCCTCCTCGTCTCCACAGATTCTGCAGCAGTCGTTGTGGGGGCTCCCATTCTTCTGGCATGGATACCGCGAAGGCGGTGGCCGGTGATATTGCCCACTATGTTGCTTATTACATTCCTGTTTAGTTTTAGGAGTGTATTCGTTTTGTGTGGATTTAGTGAGGGCCAAATAAGCCTCCTACATGTGTCTTATTCCATCCATCTCCGATTAGCGGAGTCGAATGCATCTGTAAGTAACATGGTGTTTATTACTTGAAGTGGGGGATATGGGGTGTCCTGGTTATTTGCCAGTGGCAGTCCCACCCCTAATCTTGCTAACTTTCGTTGCCTGGAAAACCACTATGCCCAGGTACCCAGTATAGGGTTAGGTTGCATGTAACCGCTATCTCTCTAAGAGATAGACGGCAAAGTTTTACCATCGTCGATTTAATTGATGGTGTATCCAGAGCATTAATGGCTGCCTGACTATCTATGTAAATCGCGGGTTCATCGACAGTAAGCGGGCAGCCACTTGGATAGCTTTAACTTCTGTCTGGAATAAACTACAATGGTTGGGCAGTCGAAGAGACAGAGAAAAGCATATGTCCCGCGATATCGCGAATACACCTAGTCCGGCGCCGTCGTCTGATTTTTAGGCATCTGTGTAGATTTCCAGGTAGCCTGGTTTTTTTACCAGTTTTAAACCAAACTCGAAGACTAAAGCGGGTGTTGTATAATCTGTACGCGTTGTTAGTCTCGCATTTCTGATTATCTCTGTATGACCTAAGCTATGTGAACTGCCTTAACGCTGCCTTGGTTGTTACCAGCTTCCCATAGATGACCATGGGATGGTGTAAGCTTAAGCAACACATATGTGCAATGTCAAAAAAGGACTCTGAGTGACGTCACAAAACAAAAACATGGCGGTTTTGACAAGCTGTCCAGCACACCTTATTATCCTTACATCATGAGTAGGCTTGTGCTTTTTAGTTCAATTCAGAGAGCCCTCAGCTTAGTTCAAATCTGTTTATTGAACTAGTTCGTTCATTTAGTTCATTTAGTTTAATGGAGTTCACAGCTATGATAATAGTGTCTTATACAAACTTCGTCAGTTGGTCGTAATACTATCGTTGTGAATAAAAAAAACCCCAACGATCTCTCATTGATGATTTACAATTGCTGCAAAACCTAATTGTATTGTCGTGAAGAGTGTGCTTTCCGATCAGGCTTACTTGGAACAAGAAACGAGCTTATGTGGAGCCCATGACTGAGCCATATGGCATGGAAATGATTTGACTAGAATGATCTTAGCTGCATTGGAGATTCCAGTCCTTCTCATCGGTATCCGCTTTGAAGTCTCCGACTACGACTTTATGTTCGCACTACGGAATTCGAGGACCATCCCTTCCAGTTCCGCAGTTCATGGATTGCCATGATCTCAGGATAGTTTCCAATTCAAATTAAACTTATAACATACTTTGGTCCATACGCGTCAGAAGTGTCCAAAAACTACGCTAGTGAGTATATCATACTTCTCCCTCAACCAAGAACAGAGTGGCCAGGAAAAATCAAGTAGGTACACTTATCTTCGCCTCTGTGGAATTGTAATAAACTCTAGGGTAGTGTACAGTTAATTCAAGTTTGCGGAGATCCCCTAACGCCTTATTTCCTGATTCGAGTAGGGATGCCAGAAAAAAATCCCGCGTCGGGACACCCACTTTAAAAAGTTGTGAACAAAAAAAACATTTCATCATCTCTATAATTTCATTTTTTTATATATACAGTGGACTCCCCCTAAGTCGAATTTCCACGGGATACCAAAATTTGTTCGAGTTAGAGAAAGTTGAAGGAAATGTATGTAAAATATGGCGAAAAAGTTCGAGTTAGAGAGAGTTTCGACTTAAGGGCAGTTCGACTTAGGGAGAGTCCACTGTATATATAATATTTTTTTTAATAGATATAATAATTTAAATTAACATTCGGCAAGTTCTTTAATTTATAGTTATACATTTTATGTACGAGTTACTAAGTGCATACAATACTTATATTTTATTGTATACAAAATTTTACTTAGTTTTATTAAAATTTTTTTTATAATAATTTAATAATATATGATAAATAACATTTGGTAAATTCAAGTCTTTCAATTCATATTTGTTCACTTAATGTTCCAGTTACAAAATGAATGCTTATATATTATCAGTCTTTTATTACTATTTGTTGGCAAGTTAAATAATATTTAATTTTACTTACAACGCCATTTAAATACGAAGATGCTACAAAATTAATTTATTATTATCAGTACTTATCAGCGGATGTTATTTTTAAAACAATTTCAGTTTTTCCAAAATCGGTTTCGCAAAACTCTTTACAATCTCTGCAAGTCATGGACAAATTTTGTTTTATAAGACGCTCAGTTTCCAATACTGCCTTAGAAAGCTGATTTCGGTCCTCTCGCCATGAACTTTTAATGAAACTGAAAATCCTTTCAAAACTACCAAACTGTAAAGAAAAAAAAAATTTGCAAAGCATTTCCAAATTTGGAGCTTTATTAATTTAAAAAAAATCAATCCAATTTTTTACATCGTTTTTCTCATTCAAATCATTTCTTCTTGAACTATCGTCATTAACCAATGGGGCGCGTTACATTTCTGTAGTGCAAATAATTTTATGGCTTGATAGCAAATTTTGAACAAACTGAAATCGGGACATTTCGCGGGACAATTTTCAAAGCGGGACACTAGCCATTTATCGGGATGTCCAGCGCTGAGCGGGACGTCTGGCATCCATAGATTCGAGTCCATGTCTTAAGCCCCTTCTCACACTTGGACGTATTTTTAAGTAACAAAACTATCGAGCTTCGCTCAAAAAAGTGGCGGAATCTGTTTTCGATTAAGAGTCCATAAAAGAAGGCACAACACGTGTGCGTTTAATGAATTACCAGCAGCGTCTTAAGCTTCCTGATCACTCTTAACTCCGAGTAATAACTCACCACGATCGTGTGTATTTAGTGGCTGCGATTTCTTTTTCCCAGTGTATCCAAAGCCGTGAGTGTGTGCACCCAGCCAGCCGCGTATGCATTCGCCCATACAAATCGCGATCATGTACGGTAATATGAGGAGAACATACAATTCATTTCGCATTCAAATTGAGTTTATGGTTTTATTATTTATCGTGAATTTTGTCATCAGTGCCAGTCCAGGTCTACGTCTCCCGCGCCGCACCGCAGCTCACCTTCTCGCGAATCGCTCGCTCACGATCACTCTGTCAATCCATACATCTCGCATATGAATATCGGTCACTAGGTTCGCATAGCCGTCTTGCGTATTCGCATTATTTGCCTTTTCACTTGCATCAATAATCAAGATTGTGTCTCGGGGTTTTGTTTTGCTTTTTTTTTTATGAAGCATACCCAGCCACCAGCACCGTGTTCCGCTTGCCAAGCGAACAACGCGATTTCGGTTGTACTCCGCAGCGGCGATCGCGACCGCGACGATTCTAATTGATCTGATCGATAGATAGGTGCGTACAGAATCGACCCGGAGACCGATTCACATTTGCATCAACGTAACGTAACGAGTGTATGGTATCTATGAATTATGGGAGAGTTTTGTGTGTGATGTGCAAAAAGACGACACGCTGCCTTTGGGAATTTTGTCAGGTGCCACCGGATAGCGCGCGGACACGGTGGGAATAATGTAAGTGCATAATTACCGAGACCGTTAGAACCAGTGTTAACCCATATTAATTTAAGAATTCTCTTGAAGTGTTTCGTGCGAACTGACGGCATGGTCGTTTGCGACGTCTGCATATCAATTTGATATTTATTTACAATCGCGATGTGGGTGCGTGGTCTTGCCGTGGACAAGGTCACACCGAGGCACGGTGTCTTATGCGGTGTGGACGTGCGAGTGCGTTGCGTGCATCGGTGATGGGGGAGTGCACTCTTTTCGATGGCCTTGTTAAGGTCGCATTCCGCCGAGGCAGAGGTGGTGCGTCTATTGTTTGTTTTCCGTGAACCATCTCTTGAGCATCCCCTCGGCAAGGGGGAAGTGGGACTCATCTGATTAATGTCCCACCCTCATGCTGGATAATCGCTTCGAAATCAAAGTATCGAATAACCATTAAAAAGGATATTCTACCTCACTTTCAAATCCGTCCCCGCACACATCTGCACTGTCATCGTTGAGAATTCCTCTTGACCCCTGTCCACACGCACATCAAACCTCAACCGACAGACCAGTTCAATTGGTGCCCCACACACACGCAGAGGACACGCAATGTCCTAAAGGACAATCGGAAATAATGTCCTCTTTTCAAAATTGCAAACAATGGAATTGTGAACTTAGCAATAAATTCGATGACATTTATTGGATTCCTTTTCATACACATGCCCGTGTGTGGCTGTGTGGCTGTGTGTCTGTCTCATTGTTCACTGGTGCTGATGCTGGCCAGAAAAAGGACACTCGAGTGGACAGCCATTCATATAGATCTGCCCCCGAGCTACACACAGCGACTGCATGCATGTCCTCGCATATTGAGTTGTTATAGATTTTACGAGGTCAGAAACAAGGTCGGAGGCTACACCTTTTTCTGATCAATAATTTGACAATACAAAGTGCCACAGAGACCAGCGCACACTGGTCAGGGTGCAGGGTGAAAGGGCAACGAGATGGTACACTGCGCGCTGCATGGCCCGGAGGGTGGACACGGTACCAGCTACCCCACGTTAATGTGAGTGAAAATAAATTTTCAAATTTGAAATATTACTCGGAGGACATTGTGTCCTTTATTGTTTGAAACTCGAAAAGAGGACCACGGAGTGCCGGGAGTGCCGAGAGAGTCTGTGTGTTTATATGTGACAGGCGAAGCGTTTACGGAAATATTTATAGAATTTGATAGAGAGTCTCAATTTTATGAAATCGGATACACTGTGTCAGGGAATTAATGATCCACGAGTAGCGTAGCGGCGGCGGCGGGTGCTAAGGATACACAGATGGAACAACTACTCATTGTACACAGAGCACGTGGCACAATGTTTGTGTTGGCTTGTGCCGCGAGGGAGGAAAACTTCGAGGAACGTCAACGAACGCGGACGACAGAAACGGCCACCGTAAGAATAATAATACACATGCATTTGATTGACGTTTTGAAAATTCTTTCCTTTGCCCCCGAAAGAGTGTGCGAGTGTGGGACATATTCTTGAAGAAGGAGAACTGGGAATGGAGTGGAGTAAGTGTTTTCGGTAGTTTTGCAGAAAGAAGCCATATGGAGGAACAGATGAATTGTCTAGCACTTGATAAGGAAGCCGTATGCAGGGGGTTGTCAAATGCAATGCACAACATGTAATGAAAACTATAAAATTGGGAAGGAACAAGAAATGGAAATTGTGTTTTTGTTTTAAGTGAAACAACGTTTGACATGTCACACTCGCGACACCGAACGTTTTCGATTGATGGATGTCAATACAGGGAGACGAGGGGGCTTGCCAGTGGAATGAGGTGTTGGAGTTGGGTAGGTCAAACGATATATTTAACTTGGTGGCAGTTGGATACACAAGGTCTTCTGTGTAAACTGGGGTCAGTTGGATATATTGGGTGTTGTTAGGTTGCGACAATCCTGAATTGGGTGTGGAGATCCGAGCATTGACTGTCTTTTTGAGTTGTACTTCCTCCGAGATGAACTTGGGACGCGATTCCAGTCCTACTGCAGGTTTTAGTGTTCTACCTGCAATCTTATGCAAAGTCCAAGAGCTTTACATAACTCTCATACTCAATGTAATCTTGTGTCAAATTTGCCATGTTAAAAAGAACGTTTGTCGTAAGAGTCGATGGACCTATGTACATGCCATTTTACAGAAGCCACATTGGTTGAACCCTTGGTCATTTTACAAGTGGTTTTCGGGAAAAAAAATTTAACCGATAATGGCAACCTTGTTTTTCTTTTGTCGCGATTAATGAAAAACATCAATGTTAGTGGGTCGCCATGGCGTAGTGGGTAAGTGTGTCGACTCCAACGCAGAGAGGGCGCCAGGTTCGATACCTGAATTTACCACCTTCCATATTTCACGGCTCCACCTTTTTCGAGTCACTGACAATGCTCAAAGAGTATTCCTGTCTACAAAAAGCTTCTCAACTTCGCCGTTCGGAGTCGGCATTAAGCTATAGGTCCCTTCCACTCGTGAAAGAACAATAGCACACACAACACGTAGTGATTGCTGAGAAGCTAGGCCCAGGTCCGCCTCGGACTGTCGCGCCACCCATGCTAGATTACAGGGTTTCGTGTGTAAAATCTGCCAAAGTTGCGTCTTATGGAATATTCACGTTTGGGGAACCAATCGACCTAATCCATCAGCAAATACAGGTACGTCAAAGAAATGAAAAACATCAACAGTCTCACAGTAAGCAGTAGTTCCCACAGTCAATTTCGCGACGGGAACACAAACTTGTCCTTTCGCAAACTCAGACTTATTGTTTTCCTCCTTATAATAAGCTTGATCATTTTTCTAGTCTATATTAGGGGCTGGGGATATTAAGTGGAAACATATTAGTGTCTATAGCCATTGTGGACATTTTTTTAAAAATATTATATTGTAATACACAAACAATACAGTTTTTAGACGGACTATCTTACACGGTTTTGATTTATCACGGTCTAGAAAAAATTCAGAAACAATTTAAAAACTATTTGATTAAAATAAATTGATTTTTTTTTTTACTTTGGTTGATGAAAATCTTCAACAAGACAGTATGTGACCCGTGTCCACATAGTAGTGTCAGATTTTTACTGACTAACACGCTTCAATATTTTTTTTTGTATTTTATCGTGGCATGCATTTTACAATTAATTATTTACAAGATTTGATTTTTATTTAATCTTACATCCACAATATAATACAATTTGTCAATCAATATAATTAATTTTATAGTTTTTATGATGATTTGAAGGAAAAGCCACTAAAAACCTTCATTAAACAAAAAAAAAGACAAAATAATATAAAATTCGGTAGAAATAGTGCAACGCAATTGACGATGATCGACGAGAATTCCGTCCCCCCGACCTAGACGAAGTCAATATAGCGATATCGAGACTAAAATCGAATAAAGCTGCTGGTGCAGACTGTTTAAGGCAGCTGCAGATGAGCTGGTAAGGTACATGCACCAACTCAGCATGCCCGACGAGTGGAACCTGAGTATAGTTTGCCCGATCCACAAGAAAGGAGCCCCTTCAACTGCCAAGGGATAAGTGTCCTCAACATCGCCTATAAGATCCTCTCTGCCGTTTTGTGTGAGCGCCTGAAACCATTCGTCAACAACCTGATAGGTCCATATCAGTGTGACTTCAGGCCAGGGAAGTCCACCATCGACCAGATTTTCACACTACGGCAGATCCTGGAAAAGACCCAAGAGATGCCGATCGACACCCACCACCTTTTAGTCGATTTCAAGGCCGCATATGACAGCGTGCATAGGGACGAGCTATACAACGCCGTGTCTAGTTTTGACATTCCTGCCAAGTTCGTCAGGTTGTGCAGGATGACGATGGAGAATTCTCGCTGCTCCATCAAGGTCGGTAACGAACTCACCGAGACATTCCATGTCAAAAAAGGTTTTAGACAAGGCGAGGCGTTGTCATGTGATTTCGTCAACATCATCCAGGAGGAGATCGTGCAAGACTCACACCCCAACACTAGAGGCACGATCTTCCAGAAGTCCGTACAACTGTTAGCATACGCGGATGACATTGACGTGATTGGCAGAACACAGCGAGTCGTCAATGAGGCGTTTGCTGGCATTGAGGCGGAACCGGCTAAAATGGGTCTAGCGGTGAATGAGGGCAAACGAAGTATATGCTGTCATCAAGAAAGGATCCACAACATTGACGTCTTGGACAGAGCGTCACAATGGGCAGCTATAACTCCGAGGTAGTGAAGGACTTCGTCTACCTCGGCTCCGCAGTAAATAGTACAAATAACAACACTACCGAGATCAAACGCAGAGTAACTCTTGCCAACCGCTGTTTCTATGGGCTCAAGAGGCAATTGAGTAGTAGAGCCATCTCTCGAAGGACCAAGCTGACTTTATAGAAGACCTTGTTCATCCCAGTCCTGCTGTACGGCGCGGAGGCATGGACAATCTCAAAAGCGGATGAGGAAGTCCTTGGTCTTTTCGAGAGAAAAGTTCTGCGTTCAATCTTTGGTCCTATCTGCATTGATGGTTATTGGATAAGAAGATTCAACCACGAACTGTACGGGCTGTACAGCGGCATGAGCCTAGCCAGGCGTACGGATTCAACGCCTAAGATGGCTGAGCCATGTAGAGCGCATGGACAACACTGCTCCAGCCCGAAGAGTCTTCGACACCGAACCAGTGGGACAGCGCAATAGAGGACGCCCACGGAATTGATGGCGCACCCAGGTGGAGAAGGACCTCAATCGACTTGGTGTGCACAGTGGGAGACAGCTAGCTAAAGATCGTGCCTGCTGGAGAGGCTTACTGGTTCAGGCCCAGGTCCACCCCGGAGTGTAGCGCCACCAGAAGAAGAAGAAGAAATAGTGGAAAATATATAGTTCGTCGGGGGAAGAGAGAAGTGTTGACATGAATTGATTTCCAATTTCTAAGTACGAGAGAAAAATAATTAATAAGAAGAAACAAGCAATTTAATAAATAGTTGATAAATAACGGACAAAAAGTACAATGTTAATAAATACAAAAAGTAGATTACTAAGTACGTGAATAAATAAATAAATAAATAAGTGAATAATTAAATAAATAAATATATTAATAACTGAAGTATGAACTTTCAACTTGAAGACTTTATCAAAAGTATATAATAAATAAATTAACTAAGCTTGAAATCAATTCATTGTCCGATGATAAGCAAGAATTCATATAACGTCGTTCATTTCTTGTTGTAATCATTTCTATATTGGCCATTCTATGAAGTTCCTTTGAGAAGAAAAACCAAGGCAGATTTAGGATCATTTTAAGTAATTTGTTTTGAGCAGCTTGTAATTTGCGTAGTAGGCAGTTCGCGCACTTGCTCCAGACTGGTGATCCATAAAATATTATGGATTGAAAAATTGATTTCAAAATTAAGTGTTTATTCTCGTCGCTTAGTTTTGAGTTTGCTACGTATGAATGGGTACAACTAAGATCTAGTATTGTTAGCAGTTTAAAGATGTTTTCGCGTGTTGCAGATAGACCCTCGGTAAAATCACCTGCCATGACCATCGTTAGGATGGTTTATTACTATTCACCAAATCGTACACCGGAGTTGGCTTACTAAAGGTCTCATGTTCAAAGTGCCGAGGATGGCATTGTCACAATGACCATGAAGTCTGATACTTACATTTCGAGCGGAGTTTGTTATTTCTCCGTCGACGGTAGTTATCCCTAGGTCCCTTTGTATATCACAATTCCTGAGATACAAGCGAGCTTTCACAATGTCCCTTATAATTTTATTTTTACAATAATATAAATTGGCGACAGTCCGAGGCGGACCTGGGACTAGCTTCTCAGCAACCACCCGTGTTGTGCGTGCCGTGTTGTGCGTGCTATTGCTCCGAACGGCGAAGTTGAGAAGCTTTTTCTAGACAGGAGTACTCTTTGAGCATTGTCAGTGACTCGAAAGATGTGGAAGCCGTGAGCTATGAAAGTTGGTAGATTGGGAATTCAAACCTGGCACCCTCTGCGTAGGAGTCGACGCACTAAGCCACTATGCCACGGCGATACAATTTCGTTTTTAAAGGACTAAATAAATCCTCTGTTATTTGTTCTGGCGCAACCCCACAGTTGCATGCCGTAAGTCGATATAAGCTTCAGTACATGCTTGTATAGCAGTTTGGACATGCTTAGTTTGGAGTGACTTCCAAGTAAACAGTACATTTTTCTATACAGTCCTTCGAGCTCATCCCGTTTCTTTTTCACGTGGGCCTTCCACTTAAGTTTCGCATCGAGAGCCATAACAAAATATTTTGCTTTATTAGCGTACGGTATTTGTACAGAATTAATGAAAACTTGTAGATTGTCAATATTTCTGTAGGTAAAATTTATGTTCCTTGATTTGGTCTCATTGGGAACAATGCGCCAGCATTTTGACCATTCGTTTATTTTGTCCAGAGCTCGTGGCAGTTTTTCAGTTGAGGACTCGACTGAGTGTCCCGCTGCCAGGATCGCTGTGTCATCCGTAAATGTGGCCACAAGTGTACCCTCAGTTTGAGGTATGTCTCTATTGTACAACAGGTAAAATTTAGGGCCAAGGACACTCCTTTGAGGGACTCCTATTTGGATCTCTTTAAAATCGGAGTATTCAGTTCCGTGCTTAACTCTAAATATCCTCTTATCGAGATAAGATTCTAGAATCTTATACAAGCTTGTCGGTAGAAGCCTGCTTAGTTTGTATTTTAGGCCTTCATGCCAGACTTTGTCGAAGACCTGGGAAACGTCAAGGAGGGCGGTGGAGCAGATCTTTTTTTCTCTTCTAATGCTCCTTCAATTTCATTCATTATTCTGTATACCTGGTCAATTGTCGAGTGTTTCGTTCGAAACCCAAACTGATGGTGAGGTATTAGTTGGTTCTCTTCGATAAATTTTTGAATGCGTTTAAATAAAAGTTGCGATGTGGGTCTGTACGACTTTTTGTAGCTTTACGGTTTGCCCGGTTTCGGAACCATAATCACTTCTGCAACCTTCCATAAGTCTGGAACATACAATAGCCTAAAGGAAGCGTTAGTTAAGTAGAGGAGTTTAATTAGCGCCTTTTTCGGCAAGTTCTTCATCATCAAAGCCAGGAGACTTGCTGTTTTTAGATTTTTGTTTGCCTGGCAGAGTTCGTTTAGCGATACTATTGCTATACTAGAGCTTTCAGATATAGTAGTTATACTTGGATCATAATCCAACATTTGTGCATCAAAAGGCTGAAATTTTTCCTACAAATGCTCGGCAAAGAGATCCGCCTTTTCGTTATCAGTTTTTGCTCACTCATCACTTGTTTTTTTTTTATTGGCGTAGCCTGCATTTGGGGCTTCTTGATATTTTTTCCTTCTTTCCAAAGTGAGTACTTTGTACATTTTTCATTTTCATAAATAATAATTATTCAATATTTCACAAATAAATTGAAATAAACAGAAAAAAGTTCTATATAACAAATACGAATTTAAGATTTGTAACCAAAATTCCGAGGTGAGGCCAACTTTAAAAGTCTTAATGTCAATGTCTTGATCCAAATTCCAGTCCCAGCAGACAAGAATCTTAAAATTCGGCTTTATTTCGTTCGACGTTACTACACTGCACCGGTGCCCCCCTACTTAACCTAACCAAATCATCGTGGAGTCCCATTGGAGCTGGTGGAGAAGCTTAATTACCTCGGGGCTGTATGAAAAGTGATGGGAGGAGTAGTGCTGAACTTTCCTGTAGAATAGGCTGCTTCATTATTCAGACAGCTTGGAAGGTATGTAACTAATAAGGTGGGGTGGTTGCGGGAGTTACTCGCCGCGATAGTTTGAGAAACGCGTCAGTACGCGAGGAGCAGGTTTTTCTTCGAACGGATAGGGCTATGATTCAATGGTTTGGTCACGTGATACGAATGCCACCATCATGTCCAACAGGCCAACAGGTAGGCAACCACTAGGCAGACTTAAAACGAGACTGCACAAGCGAACGCCTGGTTGCGCTTGTGCATAACTCTTGATGCGTTAGTAGTTTCGTTGATTGCTGTGAAACATGTGGCCTAGAGATCTCTCATGCATTTTTGGCCTGGGTGACACGTAGCACTTTCCTGTTGGACCCAAAAACGTATGACTTTCAAGGGATGCATTTCAACTTGATGGACGTCTTATTGATTGTCATCGTCCCAAATCTGACGATTGACTTGCTGATGCGGATATCAAAAACGGGCATGGTTGCTCGTGCTGATTTTTTTATTCTGAAATCGCGCTCAGCTTTTACTTGACACTGATATGTACATGTGAGAGTCGACTATCATCAGGATTGCGAGTGTTCTTAGAGTTCAGTCGCAGTAATTGATGAAGTACTGTAGACGAGGGAACCTAGAGACCAGACGCCATAAGCGTGCGCCACAAATTTGTTTTCTGAATCGTATTTATCTAGCATACCTAGGCATACCATAAAAGCAAAGGTGAAAAAAACCAAACAATTGGAAATGATGGCCTAATTGCATAAGCCCTTATAAATGTTTACTCATTTCTATGTCAATTATGTATTCTAAATCAGTCTGCGTGATCATACACAATTTTTTGTTTTTTATATCAAATTCTGATGCACTTTTTTTTCAATTCTATAGGACTCAGCATTTTCAAGACATGCATTTTTTCCGTCATTCTGCAACACTGTGCGGTTTTGCCCATGGGTACTCCTTGAGGGTCAGTTCTACGGTCAGGTCTACGGATGTAGATTTATCCAAGCCCATTCTAAGAATTATGTAAATAAAGACTATATTGTAAAGTAATCCACTATGCATGATACCACCTGCAGCTTTACATTAGCCCTTTCACAAAATTGTGTCGAATGCAGAATAACAATTTCACACTTCATTTCCGGGTATTATATTCAATTCAGTTTTGCATCTTCTCAGAAACCTTACACAATTGTTAATTCGTCGGTCAGTCGCTTATAAAATGGTACAAGATATATTGAGACCGGTTGGTATTAGAGTATTGTGAAAGACAAAAACGAAATGAAATTTAAATAAAATCGCAATTTGCACAGTTTGCCAATGTGATACGAATAAAGTAGGGGCCGATTAAAAGAAACCAAATTTGCGATAAGGAACCTAAGACACGATTAATCCACGACCTTAATCTTGGATCGGTAATCTTGAATATTTTTGAGACTAAAGAATGAAAAATTGCAGAAAATTTGCGGTAGAAAACGGTTGTGTATTTTCCAAAAAATATATTTTGGTATGAATTTAGAAATTTATTTAGTGTAACTTCGGGGGGAACAAGATGTTGGAGTGTTGGACACTTCGTCTTCATTCTCTTGCTGTAACGTGATGTACCTGGGCTTCAGCCAAAACGTTTCTCCAGCTGGAATGATCATTGGGCACCTGCCTCTTTTGCACGCCATGCTGGTTGATGTATTCCTTCACTGGTGTAGGCAATCGGCTTTACGGGCGTCCTCAACTACGTTGTAGAAACTTCGAGCTGTTGTCCATCAGTATATCCCCACAGCCCATATGAGTCTTCATTGTGACTGTCCTCCCACACACTGACGATTGATATAACTGAATCAATCATTCTACCATTTGCAGTGGCTTGCTACGATTTTTGCAGGAGCTTAGTCTTCACGTCACTCTTGAAACAGGATTCAAACTAAGATCAAATGAAAAAAAATGAAAATAAAATACTGAGATATTAAGACTTCAAAATGTGTCAATTACAGCTCCCGGTAACATTTGAACAAATACCGGATCCGTCGAATACAAGCCAAGCCGGAGAAAGGAACTCATTACCATCAATTAAAAATTGTCAAAACATTTATGAAAATAAATTTTAGCACGAAAATTAAAATGCACTTAAACACAGAATAGGTACATAAATTAAAATTCATTATATCAAACTCGAATTTTCAACCAGAACACAAAACATCTGAATCATTGACTCTCGCGTCCGGTTAAAGAACGACAAAAATGTTTGTTGCGGTAACACGGTGGTCACACAGAGACATTGATTTGATCTTAACCTAATACAATGTGTGTATAACTAGAAAACATGTCACACTGTCTTGGGGTAAAAGAATGTGTGAGGATCCAAGGCACTGAAAAGGCGGACTCCCTCGTAAATAAGGGATCAAATTGGTTTGAAACTTTAGAAAAACTTGAATACCAGACATGGCAAGAAACGACCCAAGTCGGAATGTTGTGTAACCTCACAATATGTTCCAAGAATAATGAACTTCCGGTTTCTGGTTTAAACTTATACCGGCTAAGAGCTACGAGTACAGTGTCGTGGTACTAAAAGTGTGTTGATCCGTGTTTAAGATGTCAGCATTTCATAAGTTATATAGGCTTCCCCTTCGTAAATAAGGGATCAAATTGGTTTGAAACTTTAGAAAAACTTGAATACCAGACATGGCAAGAAACGACCCAAGTCGGAATGTTGTGTAACCTCACAATATGTTCCAAGAATAATGAACTTCCGGTTTCTGGTTTAAACTTATACCGGCTAAGAGCTACGAGTACAGTGTCGTGGTACTAAAAGTGTGTTGATCCGTGTTGCAGATGTCAGCATTTCATAAGTAATATAGGCTTCCCCTTCGTGGAGGGCGACAACATTAGGCTGCAAGCCTCGTTGGGTATATCTCCGTCGGCTTTCCAAACGGATCTAAATTGTGGAAAACGGACAGAACGGGCGAAGTATTTGTGTCTATATCGGCAGCCGACATGGCAGTCATCTTTGAATTTGATCGGAAGTCTAAATTCACTACGACTTGTTCTGGATCCCAGCCCACCACAAGATCACGGAAAATCAGATCCCCGACGGGCTTGCTTGAGAAGCATCAGATAGTACCTCCTGAATCTGCGCCTTCGTTAGGGCTTCCATCGTTATTTGGTTCAAGTTGAAACCCTCTACGACGTCTGTGGAAGAGACGACGAACCTGAGGAGCACATCCTGTTCCACTTCACGCAATTGCTTGGATCAAGAGTTTCTCGGTGCTGGTGCCCCGTTGATATAAGTTCCTAATCACAGAAGCACATGCTGAAATAAAATTCCAACAAATTTAGGTTGCTCCCTGGAAGTAGAGTGGACCAGTTATTGAGCATAGGTGCTCAAGTGAAGTGTTTAAAACCTCCAACAAATAAAAAAACTACAAAAATCTGGAATGGAAGAATTAAACGTCGTCACGATCAAACTCAATCAACTTTGTATATTGGTCAAGAGAGTGGCATGAAATTGTCGAAGTCCAGCTGACTCGTTGTTGTGGAAGCAACACAGCCACTAATTAAGCTTTATATATAGACGAACTTAAGCTTTATAACTAAAACTTCAACTAGATTCAAGGGGTTGGGGTGATAGAGTGAGATGGAGAGGGACTAGAGTAGGAAAGAACGGAACTGAAGGTACTTGGGGAAATACCTTTTGTATGCGATTGCGGTGGTCTTTTTCGTTTACAGCAGTAAATAATTGTTTGGAATTTACTGACGGGAAGACTAAGATGCTTTTTTGAAACCAAACAGAAACTCTATATAGGTCTTGAACAGGGGAAGATCAATGAGAAGATTTTCATGCCATCGGCGTAGGCGAAGAAATGAGTGTCCATAATAATACGGTCAACATAGTTGGTAGTAGATAAATACGAAAATTAATGGACCGAGTTGTGTGCCTGTGTTATGCCCGATGTAGCGTTTTTTGAGAAAATAGCGGATCTCATACAACTTACTGCAACACCCATAGAGAAAGTTGTTAGATACGCTGCATGAAACTCATTTACGGGGCACCAGCTTACTAGCATTCGAGTCTTTGAAGGGTTTGATTTATATAAACTCAAGTTTTGACTTATTTTTTTACTTAAACAAACAATTTTATTATATTTTTATTTTATTGAATAACCCTTAAGGGGCAGAGTATTAACCTTACACGATTTCAGTTCAACTCACAGCAAAAGTCCACAAGTTACAAGTCCAACAAATTTTTTGTGGACTACTGACCCATCCGTTATGGACTTATGACTCACCAAAGTAAGAAACAAATGAATAAGGGCCGGTACAAGTACGATAAATTTGGGGTCAAAGTAGTGAAAGAAAACAAGAATTTTTAACTTTGGGATCCACTTCAGTGGGTCATAAGCCCACAATCGATTTGTGGACTTTTGTCCCACTTCGGTGGGCCATACGTCTTCTACTTCTTCTTTATTTGCCGCTACAGTCCGGGTCGGACCTGGGCGTCAACCAATAAGCCTCTCCAAGTAGCACGGTCTCTGGCTAGCTGTCTCCAGCGTCGCAAACCAAGTTTGTTGAGGTCCTTCTCCACCTGGGTGCGCCACCTTGAATGCGGGCATCCTAATTTTACGTTGTCCCATTGGTTAGGAGTCGAAAACTCTTCGGGCCGGAGCTGAGTTATCAATGCACTCTACATGGCCTAGCCATCTTAGGCCTTGCATCCGAAGCCGCCTGATTAGACTCATGTCGCTGTACAGCCCGTACAGTTCGTGGTTGAATCTTCTCCTCCAGAAACCGTCAACGCAAACATGACCAAAGATCGCACGCAGAGCGTTTCTCTCGAAGAAACCAAGGACTTCCTCATCCGCTTTTGAGATTGTCCATGCCTCCGCGCCGTACAGCAGGACTGGGATGATCAAGGTGTTATATAACGTTAACTTGGTCCTTCGAGAGATGGCTCTACTACTCAATTGCCTCTTGAGCCCATAGAAACAGCGGTTGGTAAGAGTTACTCTGCGTTTGATCTCGGTAGTGTTGTTATTTGTACTATTTACTGCGGAGCCGAGGTAGACGAAGTCCTTGACTACCTCGGAGTTATAACTGCCCATTGTGACGCTCTGTCCAAAACGTCAATGTTGTGGGTCCTTTCTTGATAACAACAAATACATTCGTTTTGCCCTCATTCACCGCTAGACCCATTTTAGCCGCTTCCGCCTCAATGCCAGCAAACGTCAATGTCGTCCGCGTATGCTAACAGTTGTACGGACTTCTGGAAGATCGTGCCTCTAGTGTTGGCGTGTGAGTCTTGCACGATCTTCTCCAGGATGATGTTGAAGAAATCACATGACAACGCCTCGCCTTGTCTAAAACCTTTTTTGACATTGAAGGTCTCGGTGAGCTCGTTACCGACCTTGAAGGAGCAGCGAGAATTCTCCACCGTCATCCTGCACAGCCTGACGAGTTTGGCAGGAATGTCAAAACTAGACATGGTGTTGCATAGCTCGTCCCTATGCACGCTGTCATGTGCGACCTTGAAATCGACTATAAGGTGGTGGGTGTCGATCTGCATCTCTTGGGTCTTTTCCAGGATCTGCCGTAGTGTGCAAATCTGGTCGATGGTGGACTTCCCTGGCCTGAAGCCACACTGATAAGGACCTATCAGGTTATTTATAAACGGCTTCAGGCGAGTACACAGAACGGGAGAGAAGACATTGTAAGCGATGTTCAGGAGTCTTATCCCTCGGTAGTTGGTGCAGTCAAAGGGATCTCCTTTCTTGTGGATCGGGCAAAAGATACTGAGATTCCACTCATCGGGCATGCTTTCCTCCGACCATATCTTACAGATGAGCTTGTGCATGCGCCCAACCACCCAACCACAACCGCACCGGCAGGTTTGTTAGACTTCAGTCTTAATATTGCTATCTTGACTTCGTCTAAGTCGGGGGAACGGAATTCTCGTCGATCATCGGCCAAAAGTCTACAAAACTCAATTATGGACTTATGGACTTTTGTCCGTGCACCGCTGGCGTATGTTGCTTGGTTGACCGCTGGAGTGGCTATTCAGATGTACTCAGATGAATTAGAGATGTTTGGCGTATGCATTCCGCAGACGTTATGTTGGCTCATTCTTTCAACAATGTGTCTGTTAATTTTTACATACAATGAGAAAGGAACAGGTCCGAGTGTACATTCCTGCAGTATGCCGCTTGCAAAATCACCCATGTTATGGCTTTGCGACTTTCTCAGCAAATGGAACACATCTGTATCTTCATCGACGAAATTCGACGCCTTTATTTTTCTTTAAACTTAGGTCCATTTCTGCTTTGGTTCTTGCATTTCGAATATCAAAACGATGAATTCAATCCATGACTGAACATACGGACGGTTCCCTGGTTACTGTCACTGTAACTGATGAATAGCACTAGCGTGATAGAAGCGGTCTGTTGATCACTAGACGACTATCAAGTCAGACGCTACATCACATAGGTTACAATAATTAGGACAGAAGTGCACATTCAAGCTTATCACTGGTTCTGGAAAGTTGTCTACAGCAATATAGCCTGGGTGCAAGGGTCCCTCGTTTAGATAGCAAAAACTAGCTAGCCAATGGAAATAAGAGATATAGAAGTAAAGAAAATAAAACGAATACTCGCCTTTCAGGGACCATGCGTAATTGCACGTCCCTGGGGCACTTTCCTGGTCAAAATTACGCAAATACACAAAATAACCTCACGAACTACCTTCAGACGCACCACATGTATGAACAAAACTATGCGCTCCGGGAATAAACAAACATGTCTCAGCTTATCAGCCACCCATGGACTCTGAGTCAATTAAGACCTTCCTGTCATCGAGCAAATCCAAGCCAATTAATCATACTTTCCGCTTCGATACATGGGTCATGTGCTCAGCTCAATACCTCAAAAGTGACATTCACTCCTGGGACACGTCCCGCTGCGACAGCACACGAACATGCACACGAATGTATGTAAATCAATAAAAAAACAATTATTCTTCTATTCCGCCAGCGATTACATTTAAAGTCATTCTGCATTGACATCCCCGCCGAGAGACCAGACGGCCAGGGACGATCATTAATTAACCCCGTGCCGGGTGCCCGATACACAATCAAGGATTCGGGCATAAGCCCCGAATGAAAAATGATTCCGATGATTTCATTATAAATGGCTCAGCACAAGAGTAAATAGACCTAATTGCGGGCCACAGTGCCAACTGCGATTTTCAACACTTTCACGAATGTCACCGTCGCGTCTTGATCTGAAGCGAGTCGTTCACTGCCCCTCAATCTTTCGCCGCGTAGGGGCATAATTTCGAAAATTTGATTCCGCACCAAACCCATCCGGCGTTTCGGCGTCACTCCCGCATAAGCAGAACGTGCTTTTGTTTTCCCATCACACTAGAGTACATTTCCATGTTGAAATCATTGCAACATGTTACACCCTGTGACCAGAGTGCGCCGGGGGCTATTTAGAAGTTCCGCAACCTGCCCGCTGATTCCATCAACCATGAGCAGCGCATATCGGTCGAAGAAACTACACTCAGGTGGGACTGCGGCCGGCAGCTAACCATTTTTCAAATTCAGATCATTGTGCCATCTCTTGTTGCAGTTCGCCCCGGCAAGCTGGTGGCTTGCCTATGCCCGTGAGTTGAGGCTAAAGAAGTTGTTCTTAGCCTGCATCATTTGAATGCGTTGTCCATGGAGCGAATAATAATTAATGGAACGGGGCAGATTCATTTCGGTGAGAATTCAGGAAATGCTGGTTCACATATTTTTGTTTTGAGGAAATATACGAATGGGAACAACGGGGAAAATTGAATCCACCTGAGCTCGCGTCGTAGACAAGTGTTTTGGCATATGATCGCGGTGTTAAAGCAACCGAAAAGGGAAAGACTGTTGCTTGAGTAGTGATGAGTTCAGGGCATGAAAAGGGGAGCTCTCAGTTCTCATCGTGCTTGAATTACACAATCTTCTGCTTCACTTCAGATCTTAATTTCGTATTGATCGAATTCAGATCCCTTTGAAAAGGTAAATGGAAGGTATGCGTTTCCTTCAAGAGGGAAATTCGAATCACACGCTTCATCTCCAACATGTAGAGTGGCCTATGAACCAACACAAAAGGGTCCCTCTTCGAAGAGGTCTAACTGAAACATTCCATTTAATATCCACCTTGACTGCTTTGGGTGGCGATCGTGATCGATATTAATTTTCTAAGAAACCACATCTTCATAAAAGTGGGGTGCTTAAACAGCGTTGAACTGAAAAATCTCCAAAGATTGATTAGACTGAATCTGGCTGGTTTTATGGCTGCTGTAGTTAAACTCTCCGTAGCATGACCACAATGGACCCCACACATTGATCTAAGTGAGCTACGGCCACCAGGCCATCAGGGCACCCCATTATCTACCTACCTGTTCAACGGACTATAGACATTGAGGTGCCGACCTGCTCAACGTCGCCTATAGATGACAGAATTCCGGATCCCGGAAAAAATGAATCAGGTTGTTTCGAACAACGCTAACTTATGCTACAAGCCGGGTGCATTTGGTTTAAAGGAGGGCAACCGCCACCGGATATTGCGGTCATGTCCCATCCACAAAAAAGGCAATCCTACCTCTTACAGCAACTATAGAGGTATATCCTTGCTCAACGTCGCCTACAAGATCCTTTCCAGTGTACTATGTGAACATCTAAGGCCGTTTTACACCGCACTAATCGGCACGTACCAGTGCGGTGTCCGGCCCGGCAAATCGACGATAGACCAAATCTTCACACTAAGTTAAATAATGGAAAAGACTAGCGACTTTCAAATCGATACGCACCACCTTTTTATCGTTTTTAAAGCCGCATACGACAGCATTCATCGCAAGGAGTTATTTGGTGCGATGGCCGAATTCGGGATCCCGGGAAAACTGATCCGGTTGTGTGGCACTACGCTAACAAACACGCGATGCACCGTGCAGTTCGGTTCGAGAACTTCCGAGCCGTTTGAAACCTGCTATGCTGTCGTGTGATTTCTTCAATTTGGTACTGGAAAAGATGCGTTGGACAGCTGCAAACACGGAACCCACTATTTTCTGCAAGTCAGTCCAACTGCTGGGATATGCAGACGACATCGACATCGTCGCGTGTTCCCAACGTGCCGTAGTGGAAGAATTTACGGCAATTGAAGAAGAGGCGAAGCAAACTGGTCTTTAGAACAGTGAGGATAAAACTAAGTATATGCTGTCGACCAAAAACCGATCTGTCGCACACCACCTAGGACAAAATATCACAATCGACAGGTACAGTAAGTAAGTAAGTAAGTAAGTAAGTAAGTAAGTAAGTAAGTAAGTAAGTAAGTAAGTAAGTAAGTAAGTAAGTAAGTAAGTAAGTAAGTAAGTAAGTAAGTAAGTAAGTAAGTAAGTAAGTAAGTAAGTAAGTAAGTAAGTAAGTAAGTAAGTAAGTAAGTAAGTAAGTAAGTAAGTAAGTAAGTAAGTAAGTAAGTAAGTAAGTAAGTAAGTAAGTAAGTAAGTAAGTAAGTAAGTAAGTAAGTAAGTAAGTAAGTAAGTAAGTAAGTAAGTAAGTAAGTAAGTAAGTAAGTAAGTAAGTAAGTAAGTAAGTAAGTAAGTAAGTAAGTAAGTAAGTAAGTAAGTAAGTAAGTAAGTAAGTAAGTAAGTAAGTAAGTAAGTAAGTAAGTAAGTAAGTAAGTAAGTAAGTAAGTAAGTAAGTAAGTAAGTAAGTAAGTAAGTAAGTAAGTAAGTAAGTAAGTAAGTAAGTAAGTAAGTAAGTAAGTAAGTAAGTAAGTAAGTAAGTAAGTAAGTAAGTAAGTAAGTAAGTAAGTAAGTAAGTAAGTAAGTAAGTAAGTAAGTAAGTAAGTAAGTAAGTAAGTAAGTAAGTAAGTAAGTAAGTAAGTAAGTAAGTAAGTAAGTAAGTAAGTAAGTAAGTAAGTAAGTAAGTAAGTAAGTAAGTAAGTAAGTAAGTAAGTAAGTAAGTAAGTAAGTAAGTAAGTAAGTAAGTAAGTAAGTAAGTAAGTAAGTAAGTAAGTAAGTAAGTAAGTAAGTAAGTAAGTAAGTAAGTAAGTAAGTAAGTAAGTAAGTAAGTAAGTAAGTAAGTAAGTAAGTAAGTAAGTAAGTAAGTAAGTAAGTAAGTAAGTAAGTAAGTAAGTAAGTAAGTAAGTAAGTAAGTAAGTAAGTAAGTAAGTAAGTAAGTAAGTAAGTAAGTAAGTAAGTAAGTAAGTAAGTAAGTAAGTAAGTAAGTAAGTAAGTAAGTAAGTAAGTAAGTAAGTAAGTAAGTAAGTAAGTAAGTAAGTAAGTAAGTAAGTAAGTAAGTAAGTAAGTAAGTAAGTAAGTAAGTAAGTAAGTAAGTAAGTAAGTAAGTAAGTAAGTAAGTAAGTAAGTAAGTAAGTAAGTAAGTAAGTAAGTAAGTAAGTAAGTAAGTAAGTAAGTAAGTAAGTAAGTAAGTAAGTAAGTAAGTAAGTAAGTAAGTAAGTAAGTAAGTAAGTAAAATAGGCAATCAGCTGTGCTAAACATGCTGTTGCGTCCAAAATATTATGAGCTTGTTTACTGTTTTGAAATATTAGATCTAGTTGTGTTTCGTTCCTAAATTCATGCATTTGAGCTCCATTTGAATTCTAAAACAGAGTAATATGCACCAAGTAGGCTTTGCGTTGTCATGTAAACGCACATCAGATGAAGGCACCGAACGAATATGAATCTAGTAGGCTTTGCGTAGCCATGTAATCGCACGGAATTAGGCGAAAATTGTTTTCTAGTTCATTGTACGATCGCCTCTGCCAATATGCACTCCGCTTAAACGAAGCTTTCGGTTATATGCTACAAGAAATTTATCGCGGTACAACAAAGTTGACTATATCCGAACATCGGTTATATGATAACTGCGATTAGTTGCAAAACATTTTCTGCATTTTTTTTTTGTTGTAAATAAGCGGAGTCTACTGCATTCACTTGTTGGTGCTCATGCCGAAGGGACACAAAATTGTAAGTTATTTATTATTTATTTATTATATTTATTCTCAATGTTTGACATAGTATAATTAGTGTATATAGTGAATGTATCTCTTGTTTGTAATTAGTTTATAATAAGTTCATTGTAAAATTATTCCAGAATATTACAGACCTTTCAACGTATACGTTTAATAAACGGGTTTCCCTGACTTAACGTCAAGACACATGCATACTCTGACGAGTATAAGAAATCATAAAGTAAAAATGCTATTTGGAAGAACGTTCGATACCATTTCAAAGTCAGCAAATTATCCATATCTGTTAGCATCCTTCTTATGGACGTCTCATCTCCCGACGTTAACCATCCCATCCATTCTTCCTTTGGGAGGATGATCCTCCTTTTTGAAGCAAACAAAGCATCCAAACCTTCTTTCTCGCCTTAAATCCTCCATTTAACCTCCAATCCATCATCTTTTCCTACAGAAATCATAATACGATTTTGTTCAACGTAAGTCAATTTAAATTACGTTGCAGTAAACATTACAGTTGTGGCTGCCGTGGCGTTGTAAAATTCTCTGCTCGCTCAAATGCCAAGGTTATTCCAGTCTACAATTTGCCATCGTACCTGTACATATCATAACTTATTAAAGAACAACAAGGTATTCAAGGTGGTTGTCGTGGCGTTGTGGATATGTTCGTTAGGGGTCGATGAACATACCCACATCGCCACTTAAGCAATTTAAGCTCGCTGCCTAGGTTTGATTCCCGGTCGGTATGACCAAATGTAATTTTCAGGGTCCACCCTTTCGAGTCTCTGACAATGCTCAAAGAATAATTATTCTCTTCTGAAACTCGGCCGTTCAGAGTCGGCATTAAGCTTTAGGTCCCTTCCACTCGTGAGAGAACAATAATTGTTATAAACTTTACAGTTGTGCTTAACAGTATTAACGACAGTACGGATATATCCCGGCGATTCTTTTCGCAGTCAAAACAAAATGTCCGCGGAATCATGTATGTAAGTCCAGAGAAATATTATGCATCTCATTTGTAGCTCATGTTCCGAATGATTAAAGAAGTGTGATTTGTTGCTCAAGACTCAACTACAAGTCAGCACACTAAGGGCCATTCTGACCATTAAAATCGATTTAAATATGTTATGCCTGCAATTCTATTCGTTTGTCAATACACAGCCGCATATGATTCGCCAAAAAACGAAAAAGCAGTTGATGAAGATAAATTAGGGAAAAAATGGACTTAGAATTTTCAGACGACGTACATATGTATTCAGTTCTTTAATAAAAATTAAACTTACAAATGTTTGTTTCATCGTTCAGTTCTCCTTAAATCCTCCTTTTGGAGAAAAAAAATACATCCCTTTTGGCAAAATTTGGAAGGAAAACCCTCCCTTTTGACAAAACAGAGATGAGATCGTTACTCTAGTTAGCTGCAAGTAAGTTCTTTATCGGGCATTTTGAGGTTTTTCTTCGTTTGAGGTTTCGTTGAAACTGATCGTCGTGACATAACTTTATGATCATCGTGGGGCCTAACCTAAAAGTCATCAGCCCACTGTTCGTTGCCATCCGCTTTCTAATATCCAATGTAACATTGTGTTTGCTACTTAAAAATAATTGCTGAGGCGACGTATGTATTTATGACACATCCAAGTTGAGGATTGGAGGATGTTTGAGCACCAACGTGATCCACTTTTATCTATATCCATTAGGTACCTTCCATACCTTCTTTAAGGTTATAAGTTTTTTGCAGGGCTACAGTTCGCCTTAAAGCTTTAGCCTGGAGAGCTATGTGAGAGCTGACGTAGGCTTAGTTGTATATTTCTATTCCTGCCGTTGGAGTGGTTCTCACAACTCTCCTGCTACATACATGATGTATGAGAATTTATAATCCAGTGTAATACCTAAGACTTGTTCCTCTTGCTTTCGCATAATGGAACAATTCAAACCATAAAATTGTTTAGACCTACTATTTCCGAACAAGTTTGCAAAAACAACGGAAGACGCAGTGAACTAGCCAAAAAAAGGGAGCGCATTTTTTTTTAATTGTTCATTCATTCGATGTCAGAAAGTACCAGAGATTTGTCACGTCAACTTGATAAAACGTTGAATCCGTTCCCATCGCCAGACAAATCCATCCACGCACTTTTAGTCACAACGGCTTTCACGAAAGCCCCGTCTGAACGACTGCTCTTCGACAGTCCATAACTTAGGCCGCCACGTGATCTTCAAATGAAAGGGAAGCCATTAGTATAAAACATTTAATTCATCTGATCAACAACCAACGGAAACGTTCATAAATTCAAATTTTATCTTCGTTCATAAATCCATTTCATAGGCGTTGTTCGCCCGTTCGTTCGTTTCACCAGACCGCTCTTTGCCGACGACCGACGGCGGGCAGCACAACCATCTCGAATAAAATAAGAACAAAATGTATCTTTCCATTTTGAATTGAAGAAGATACATTAATTTACCATCCACTGTTTACACAAAGTCAATCGAAAACCAAAAGAAAAAAAACGCAATAGAATACGAGAGTATATTTCAAAAGATACATTTCTCTCTTCGTTTCCTGTAGGATGGCCACAAGATAGATGCGCGAGGAACACATCTCGATCCCCCTCCCGACAAAAGTCCTCGTCATCACGAATATATTTGTATCTGTAATAAATAAATGTTGGAATATCTTTATTTCGGAGCTGCTCCTTCCCGCCCCGCTTCATATGCATATGAGTGTACGTCGCGGTCGCGTTTCGTCTCGTATCCCCCGTTTCACCGAAAATATCAAATTATATCTTTTTGTTCCCTAATCGGGGAAAATGTGTTTATTTTTACTTCGCCTCCATTATGTTCGCTGGGCTGTTGTAGTCCAAATAGCTCGTTCCACTCCACACTCGAAATAGACGCATATGCCGAAGAGCTCCAATGTTGGGATGAATTGAAAAATTTATGAAAATTAGATGTTCACACACAGGCCACGTTCCCAAATGGCCACGCAATGCGGCGCGGCGGTGGGGCACAGTTGTAGGCGCAACTCCACCATCGTTAATTAATTGACCTGCCATAATCCCATGGATACCACCTTCTCCAGGGATCACTCGGCGGCGCAGCGGTGAATTGCTCCTTTGGTTCTGTCCAATTAATTCTGTGGTATTTTAAAAGAGCGACGACTCACTTGCGTGTGAGTGGTGGAAAATTGTTTTGTCACCTGCTAAACGCGCTCACAAACCGTGGGCCTCCCCCAAATCGAATGAGTTCAAAATTCCAATTTCGGATGATAAATCGTTGGGGGATGCTGCGCGCCGGCCCACTGCTAAAGGGGATACCTGTACGACTGTACGACACACGATGAGAATCGACTGCATGCGCGCTAAACGCCTAATGGGGCGTTTCGAATGTGTGTGCCCCCAGAGTGGGTGTCAAAAAATATTTTGAAAATTTTTACAACCGACAGTCAACTAATTGAGTGTGTTTAACACACTGTGAAGGGGTTAATGTGATGATTAATCGTTTGTTGAGTGCTTCGGTGTGACTTGTGAGTTGTGAGTGGGTTTATTAAACATCATATTTCAGGGTGTGTGTCGGGCGATGGGAGTGCTGGCTGCAGTGCCGGAGGTGGGTGCTACTGCCAAGATGAAAGAGATACTCTTTCCTCTGAAAGAAGTTGCCGTGGCTACGTTTTGTCTGTTGTGATGGATGCTTGGTGTTCGGGTTGGTTGGTTCGTTTTTCTTTTCTTTCATAAAATTGATGGTTCTATAATTTTATGAGCGGTGGAAGTTGGAGTTTGTGGCGCAGAAGGTGTGCGATATGACAAATGAGCTTGTTGATTTTATGACGGGGTTAAGTGGGGATTGTGGCTCATTCGAATGATATACGGTTCGTCGAGTCGATGGGCATTTATTAATTTTTTTGAGAAAGAGAAAAACAGCTTCGTATCGAGTGGATAGTATTTTATTTACAAAATTGTTATCATGAGTGTATGTCGAGTTGACAACTTTTTGAAGAATTTTCGTTAATTACAATTTCATCGACAAGTCGTATTTCTAATTATTTATGCACGACGCAGCTATGCCCTGGGATGACAATGGCTCCAACCACGCGAAAATGTTGATGGATATGAAAGCTACTAAAACAGAAGTTGTTTCGGAGCCAACAGTCTTATGCGAACTTCGAATTAGGCTTGTGTAGTTAGTTCATCAATGAACTATTTCAAAAAACAGTTCTTAAAAGTGAACTATGTGAACTAGTTCAAAATATCACTTTATTTTAGGTTATTTAGTTGAGTAGATCGACAAACACTTGAATACCTTCTAAGTGTGTATACTTGTATTCTAGAATAACTCGATTTTACTAAACTGTTCTACATTGTTCACGCTTTGTGTGTGTATTTCTCACATTAGGATCAGTGTTGTATCCTCTCATGCTCCATACATACACAACAAACTTTCCTACATGTAAAACATGTCAATGTCAAAACGAAGTACATACATACATACATAATTCCCATAGTTCCGCGGGTAAGTTCAATGCAAAAATGCCCCATGAAATGGACATTTCTCCTGGCACTTCTTAACCTAACTTTCTTCTTCTTTATTTGGCGCTACAGTCCGGCGTGGACCTGGGCGTCAACCAACAAGCCTCTTCAACTAGCACGGTCTCTGGCTAGCTGTCTCCAGTGTCGCACGCCAAGTTGGTTGAGGTCCTTCTCCAGCTGGGTGCGCCACCTTAAACGAAGGTGTCCTCTGTTACGTTGTCCCATGGGTTCGGAGTCGAAGACTCTGCGGACCGGAGTTGAGTTGCCCATACGCTCTACATGGCCTAGCCATCTTAAGCGTTGGATCCGAAGACGCCTGACTAGACTCATGTCGCTGCACAGTTCGTGGTTGAACCTCCTCCTCCAGAAAGCGTCAACGCAAATAGGACCAAAGATCGAACGCAGAGCATTTCTGTCGAAGAGGACTTTCTCATCCGCTTTTGAGATTGTCCATGCCTCCGCGCCGTACAGCAGGACTGGGATGATCAAGGTCTTGTATAAAGTTAGCTTGGTTCTTCGAGAGATGGCTCTACCACTCAATTGCCTCTTGAGCCCATAGAAACAGCGGTCGGAAGGATTTACTCTGCGTTTGATCTCGGTACTGATGTTGTTTGTACTGTTTACTGTGGAGCCGAGGTAGACGAAGTCCTTGACTACCTCGAAGTTATAGCTGCCCGTTGTGACGCTCTGTCCACGGTGGGTCCTTTCTTGATGACAACATTTACTTCGTTTTGCCCCCATTGACCGCTAGATTCGCAAATAGCCGCTTCCGCTTCAATGCCAGCAAACGCCTCATTGACGACTCGCTGTGTTCTGCCAATCACGTCAAAGTCATCCGCGTATGCTGACAGTTGTACGGAATTCTGGAAGATCGTGCCTCTAGTGTTGGCGTGTGAGTCTTGCACGATCTTCTGCAGGATGATGTTGAAGAAATCGCATGACAGCGCGTCGCCTTGTCTAAAACCTTTTTTGACATTGAATGTCTCGGTGAGTTCGTTACCGACCTTGATGGGGCAGCGAGAATTCTCCATCGTCATCCTGCACAACTTGACGAGTTTGGCAGGAATGTCAAAACTAGACATGGCGTTGTATAGCTCGTCCCTATGCACGCTGTCATATGCGTCCGAAATCGACAAAATGGTGGTTGGTGTCGATTTGCATTTCTTGGGTCTTTTCCAGGATCTGCCGCAGTGTGAAAATCTGATCGATGGTTGACTTCCCTGGCCTCAAGCCACCTATCAGGTTATTTATAAACGGCTTCAGGCGAGTACACAAAACGGCAGAGAAGATCTTGTATGCGATGTTCAGGAGACTTATCCCTCTATAGTTGGCGCAGTCAAAGGGATCTCCTTTCTTGTGGATTAACCTAACCTTACTATTTGAAAGTAATAAATATTTGATTTTTGATTCTGAGCTTTGATTTATATTAAACTAAATGAACTAGAAGAACTAGTTCAATAAACCGATCAAATGACCGATTTGATTTGCCGCTCTCTGGGCTGAACTAAAATGCAAGCCTACTTCGAATGGGCTAGTTTGATAACCTTTTTTCTAGACAGATAGTTAATTAACTTTACTTTTTAAAACCATTCAATAAATATGACTTTTTAAAACATGTAAATGTATGTAGTAGTTGCGTCATTCGAGATTTCTTTGACCTACGTTCGCCAGCAGAACGAAAGATCGTAAAAACTCACTTTGATTGCACTTCAAGAGTTCTAAGTTTTATTTTGACATCTTGATCCGAATTGGCCAGTAAAGGCGGCACCCGTCTTGCTCATCATTTGTTTATGCACATATCGAATGACGGTATCATTTCAATTGGCCACAGTCCAGAATCTTCACCAATCTCAAGCTGTCATGGCTATCGCTTAACACAACTTCGATGAAATTGTTCACCATTTCTTCTAATGTGATATGAGTAGGACATCCTGGGTGCTCAGTATCCACTGTGCTTGTACCACGAACGACTTGTGCACCATTCCATACAAGCAGTGTCTCCTAAATATTTACTCCAAAGGTTATTAAATCTGACTTTAGGCCTTGTCATAGGCTTATAGTGAGGTTAACAGCCGAAAAAGTATTGGTTTAATACATCACGACAGTTTGTAAAAAAAGGGGTCGATAGACCTATTTGATTCTTTCCCTGCAATCTGAGTGTATCACCGTGTTGTTGTGGGTTGGTGCATCGAATTCTAGAGAGCTGAGGTCCACCTCCGACTGTCGCGTCACCCATATAGTCATTACAAATCTGAGCACCATCACTCTCAGTTACTGACTTATCCAACCTGTCATGGTATACCATTTGTCGGACATCGGCATTCTAAAGACAATTAGCCCAAGACTTGAATTCGCCACTATTTTTGCAGTTAAATGTTGGCAACATAGAATAAAAATTATGTGATATCTGATAGTTCAGGATTAGTATACATGGAGGGTCAAACGATGCAACAACGTGGTTTCATTATTAAACATTATCTCAAAAAATATGAATGCTTGTGGTAAATTTTTGACCGCCAATATCGTGTGACGTATCCTTTAATGACTTATTTTTGGATTAAATTCATATGCCTTTTTTAAGAAAGAAACCTGCATTCAGCAGCGAAGTGTCTGCAAAAAAAAAATTGAAAAATTGTTTCTTTGACATTTTGCGAATAAAATCCGGTCACAATCCTAAAACCCCCTTGAGGCCGGCTTGGGTTGTTAGGGGACAAAGGACATACAAGAGTGTGAAATTGGAAAAGACGAAAGTATTCTTGTTAACGTATCATTTTTCTATTGTTTTTTTTACTTAGAATTATTGGAAATTTTCATTTTTTTTTGTTGTATGTTGGTATTTACCAATTTAAGCAAACTTAGCTTGGAAACAAAATGCCCTGCAACCATGAAATAAATTGCAACGGAAGGAGCAATGTTTATCCTAGAGGTAGTGGTTTTTGAAGAACCTAACGTCGTTGGTCCACTGGACTTAAACTCGTTACTACATTTTTGAGTGTAAATTGCAACTGTATCATGAAAGTTTGATGAAAGCGCAGTAAGGGAAAGTTCCAAGTGGTTGCCGTGGGGTAGTGGGTAAGTGCGTCAACTCATACGCAGAGGGTGCCAGTTTTGATACCCGAATTTACCACCTATCACAATTCACGGCTCCACCGCTTTCGAGTCACTGACAATGCTCAAAGAGTATTCCTGTCTGGAAAAAGCTTCTCAAATTCGCCGTTCGGAGACGGCATTAAACTGTAGGTCCCTTCCACGCGTGAGAGAACAATAGGACGCACAACACGAGTAGTTGCTGAGAAGCTAGGCCCAGGTCCACCTCGGACTGTCGCGCCACCCATATTGTGTTATATTATATTAAAGGAAAGTTCCGCTGATTAATTTTTTCTTAATTTCTTTGTTTTTGTTTAAAATTAAAGTTTAATATAAACTCACTGCACTCGCAGCCCTCTCTCGTCAGGCCGAATATATAATTTTATAATTTTGTATACCAGCTTGTAATAAATAAATAAAAATAGAGTTTAATAAAATTTGTTTAATTTTCTTGTTTGATCAAAAAACGACTGCAGAAGTGTATGAAATTTCCAAGACGTTACTTAATGGTTAAACCAAAATAAACCATTATTCCTTAACACTTGCAAACGTACACCCAGCCTGGAGGCTGAGGCACGCATTAGAGGAATAATCCCATAAGATTCCCTTTCATCGGCTTTTTGAAGTCAAGTCAACAAACTGACTGCCAACCGTGCATTACATTAGGAAATTATATCCTGAATCAACGAAATTCAGCCACATTTCTGCTTCATGCAAATTTTCGACAAAAGAGAGCGCTTGTGGCAGCTAAGCCGTGGTGGCCATTTGCCCGATGCGTTACTCTATAATTTATAAAGTACATAGCTTCAACAAAAATAACAACCTGAGGACTAAGAACTGTGTTTCATATATCTTGGTGATGATGATATTTATTTAAGATCCAATAAGTTCACTTCGTTCATCGAGCTATCGAAATCTTTTTCGTGGCTCTCTGGCCAAGAAAAATATATGTCTGTCAAGGCTGTTGTGGCGTAGTTTCTGTTTAGCCTTCAATACTAGCAACTTACATTATTCACCTTAGTTAAAGAGTACACGTCTATAAAGAACTTCTCAAACTTGGTCGTTTTCCACTCACAAGTACATCAATTTTCTAAAAACTGCAAAGCATTTTTGCTTAAATTTATATTGTTTATTTAAAATTAGGGATAGCTTTTTTTTCTATTCTTTTTTTAGTTTATTGGAAGACAGTTTCGACTTTACACTAGCACTTTTGCCCTCCTATTTCCAAATATATTTTATTTTGTGTACCTTTTGGTACCGTTGTTGATGTAGAATTTGGCGCCCTCTGACGACGCACCAACCGCACATTTTACCACGGCGACTCATATTATCGATTTTTACTACTCGACCCAAGAAACGAATTTTGGAAGGCTTACAATGTATTCTAAAAAGCTCTTGGTAGTTCCATGCTTGCTATAAGCAAATATGCATTTACGTTCCTTTTAGAATTTTTTAATAAATGCGTTTTTTGTTCTTACTTTTTTATGTTCATCAACAAAATCCGCGGAGATAATTCCCCCCACTGTTTTCGGATACACCGGCATCGTCACTTCTCGAAATTTTTCTTGTCTTCGTGTATGGGTCTCCATCTCGTGGGTAGCTGCAATGTAACAAGTAACTTATCGAATTAATCCATTTTGACTTAACCCTGTGCATCTGTTGAATGACCTGTTAGCTCGATATGCTTGCTATCAAGGAGGACAAAATCATCTGCCAACAAAGATGAAGTCAACGAATCAAGAGGTGTGCATGCAGATGTTCGATGCCATCTAAGGTAATTTGCAATAGGGGCACAGTTCGTATTAAAATTCTCCTTTAAAATCCCCACAGCAGCACTCGAACATATGTTGAATTGTCAATCCTGGCACGTGTCATATCTGACCCCTGTATCTCCCCTACCTTTGTGCTCCCTACCGAACATTATCTTCTCCCAAAATCTCCACTCACCCACAAAATTAATGTCAAGATCACCGTCGCTCCATTCTCCTGTGTAAAAGCACCCCCTCGCTGTGCACGAACAATATATATCTTTGGTTTTTCATTAATCCTACCCACTGATCCTCGATCCCAAAACTGGTGTCATTCTGCGCACATGGAAATTATACATCATATGCACTTCACTGGTGTTAAATGGCATTCACTGACACGACATTACCGAGGAGCACATTATTTATGAGTGTTTTTAGCCCTTGACAGTTGAATTCCTCCCGACCATCATATCGTGCGATGGGTTCAAAAATGAACACATCACATTAGAGAGAAAGATTGCCTGCCGCTTTGCCGCTGCGGTAAGCAGCCACCGCCGAAGTGGAAGCAACACCAGAAGAAGGGGGCGGCCCATGGTTCCTCCCGATATCTGTGATGTCATTGAGAAAATTTTCCAAATTTAAATGGTCATTAAAAATTTTCCAATGCACCCTAGCACAACGACCAGCAATCGATTGTCATTGATGCTATTTAAATTGGTTTTAGTCTATTTTCGGTGTAAGTTCGACGCTAAGACATCACGCGTTGGGGTGACTGTGCGATCGACACTCGCCGCCTGGCATCGGATGAAGCTGTAATGAGGGTATTTATGAAATTTATTGCATATCATCAAATTACTTTCACCGAATGTAGTGGAATTTCTCCATTTTCGAAACACATTAAGCGACACTTTTGAGAATCGAAGAATTCGGCATGACAGCGGCACACGCGCTCCGCGCTCGTGTATGGCGTAAGTGCATGTGCCGTGATTTGATGTAATTTATGTAGCGAGCAAATATTTATATAAATTACCGCCCTTCACTTGGGATGGGTGAGGTGAGGTCAGTGTTGATTGCATAAAGCTATTCAGCTTAACAACGTTTGATGTTATTTAAATTGAATGCCGCCTGCATGTGGTGACAAGAAAGTGCTTGTAATTTAAAAAAATAAAAGAGTTTAGAAAGAATTGTGTACCTTTCTGACGATGTTATGCATCTAATTTTTTACTCTTTCAACAATTTGCAAATATCGTCGATACAGAGTGCTAGACACGGATGTAGCACATTAGGTCTAGGTCAAGTACTCCTTACCACTACCTTTTTTAATTGTAAAAAAAAAAACAGAAACAATTCGAAAGCCGTTCTTGCTTTTTAACCGCGTGCCTAAGATAGAGTCGTTTTAAACAAATTCATGATAACCTTTTTTGAACTTGGGGTTTTTGCGGATGTGGTTGTTTTCGACCCGCTGTAATTTGAATTCATTTATTTCATTTTATTACAATTTAAATGACAGTTTTGTTTTGGAAATTGTCAAGTGGTGAAGGTTTCCCCACGGGTAGTGACGATGAGTTTGTAACAAAGATGTGGTGGAAGTGAATCCGAATGTGAGAATGAATCGTCACCTGTACGAATACCGATCCACTTTTTGTAACAGTAGCAGACCCAATAGGTTTAAATCGACTTCAAGGCCGCATATTACAGCGTGAATAGAGGTGAACTACACAACGCACTATAGTTCCATTACAAGGGAGTGGAAGAAATATTTCCATGTAAAAAAACCCATTATTGAAAAAACCCGATCTTAATGAAATTTGAAAAGTGGTACGAATGGAAGGATCTCGATGAACTTTTTAACGATTGTAAAGGTAGCCGAAAAATTAAGGTATTAAATAAGTAAAGCAATATATTTGAATAGAAAAATGTAAACAATTTGTGTGTGAGTGTGCAATTTAGTGTTTCTTCAAATTGGATCTAAATGTCTAACAGAACTTGAGAAAACCTTTATATCTGTGAATTAGAATTATGTCCTCAAATAATAAATATACATGTAAGTTATCGCATTGGGTGCGCGATTGGTGAAAAAAATACAACTCACGCCTTCGAATCACTGAACTAACTGATGTTTTATTGATGGATCTTCCTCTTTTAAACAAGGTTAATTCATAATGATGCTTAATGCTAGATACAGCTGAGTACGGATACAAGGATTCAAAGATTTACATTGTTTATTTATATTTTAATTTATAAACTTATGGAAGCAATTAAGAACTGGTGCAAAATGATTTGTTTTGAGGAATGGGAATATTGTCACTTATGGAATCAATTAGGGAAGGGTGGGACATGATATGTTTATGCGGTGTTAGCAGTTTTGAGGAATGGGAGTCTTGCCTGTGACCAGTAATGGAGAGGGAATGGTAACTTTGTATGTTAATTTGTATAAACTGCTTTTTACATAAATAATACATATATTTCAACAAAATTATTTCATAAATATTTTTTTTATTATTTAAGTCAAATAAGGCATTCGCTCAGGAAAAGTATTTCTTTGGCATTTAATTTAGTCCTTAAATTTGTAATCCAAGGAGCTGATGATAGAAACCGAAAAAAGGGAAATACAGTGGACTCTCCCTAAGTCGAACTCTCCTTAAGTCGAAACTCTCCCTTACTCGAACTTTTGCGCCATATTTTACATGTCCACTGTAATTAACTTCAAGTCATCAAAAAAATTCGTATGTATTTTTAAAGACGAATGATAACTCCAAATGGTAATTAAATGTTTCGGCTTTTAAGAAAAGCCCGAAATATAAAAAAAACACAATTTCAATAAGGTTCAAAATAATAGAAACAAATTTCTTTTAAAGAAAATTATTTAAACGCTTTAAGTCAATTATGGCTGTGCATTAAGGCGTCTAGAGCATGTGAAAGATGTCATTTGTTCAAATCCTACCTTCAATGTAAATCTCTTCACATACGCAATTGAAAAACGTTCTCAAGCAGCTGCGCTGAAGAAAATTGACGAATGGCGCCCGATGAAGGGCCTTCTTAATTGAAAGTCGTGCAGATTGTTCCTGTTTTTGTAACAAAGCAATAAGAAAGCAAGTAAATTGAAATGCCGGTGTCAAATTTTAGAGATTTCATTCATCAAGGGTCCATTCATTGTGATGCGTTGCGACAGTTATCATTCTCTGGAGGAACTCAAACAACAACATTAATTTTTTTCCGATGTAAATTTTACCTGCAGAAATATTGAAAATCTGCCAGTTTTTATTAATTCTGACCAAATACCGTACGCTAATGAAGCAAAATATTTCGTTATGACTCTCGATGTGAAACTCAAGTGGAAGGCCCACGTGAAAAAGTAATGGGATGAGCTCGAGCACCGGTATGGAGAAATATACTGGAAGGCACTCCAAGTTAAGCATGTACAACAAACTGCTATTATACAGTAGTAGTACTAAAGCCTATATGAACTTATGGCATACAACTATGGGGTTGCACCAAAGAAATAACAGAAGGTTTATTCAATCCTTTCAAAATAATACTCTACGGGGTATTGTGAAAGCTCCCTGGTATCTCAGGAATTGCAATAAACAAAGGGATCTAGGGATAACTACCGTCGACGAAGAAATAACTAAGTCCGCTCGAAAGCTAAGAATGAGACTTCATGGTCATTGTCAATGCCTTCCTCCAAACTTTGGACATGAGACGTTTAATATACCAGGGTATGAGACCGCTCGATTTGGCGCAATAATAATAAACCATCCTAACTATGGTCATAACAGGTGATTTTACCGAAGGTCTACCTGCAACACGCGAAAATATTTATAAACTACTAACAATATTTGATAAGGAATCTTAGTTGAAGTACAGAAAAACCAGAATGGAAGCGTGTTAGTCAGTAAAAATCGGACACTCCTATGTGGACACGGGTCTCACAGTATCTTGTTGAAGATTTTCACCAACCCAAGTAAAAAAAAAATCTGAAATAAACTAAAAAACAGACCAAAAATGGTCAAATTTAACTTTTTTATGTAACTGAGATAAACACTAAACTGCCAAATTTGTCCTGTTATGCAGGATGACAATGGAGAATTCTTTCCTCCACCATTATGGTCGGAAATGACCTCACCGAGACTTTTAATGTCAAAAACGATTCTAGACAAGGCAAGGCGCCGGCATGTGACTTCTTATTTTTATTCGCGAAAAAGTCACAAGTGCGTACGACTGTTAGCATAAGCTGATGAAATTGACTTGATAAACAGAATACGGGTTGTCATAGGGAGTGAGGTGTCAATTGGGCCGTTACTGGCTTTAAGACGGAAGCGGCTAAAATGGGTCTGGCGGTGAATGAAGGCAAAACGAAGTACATGCTGTCCTCAAGAAAGAAAATTCAACATTGACGATTTGGACACAACGTCACTGTGGGCAGATGTACTTATGAGGTAGTCAAGGACATCCAAGCTAAACAGTTCGAACGCGATCAGAATAACAGAAATACTCGATCTATGCCCTTATAGGCATCGACGAGTGATTTGAAGCATTCTCAAAAGCAAGAGTCAAATGCTTCTAATCGCAGCAAAAAAAATCACACTATTTTTTCTTACGACGCTTCACCGTCATAATTGAGCCCTGTCCAGAAGCTTTGACGATACTGCAAGGGCATTGTGCAGAAGTCTATCAGTGAACTTAGTTCCTAGGGGCTTTAGTTCTCTGCGCTATTGAGACGACTGGATGGCGCAGTTGATAGAGTGCCTGCCCAGAGGTTCTCTAGATCGAGGCAAGCGTGAACGAGTTAGATAATTTTATTATTAAGCTGATCAGAAGGCACACTGCACGAGCTATGACTTCTACCAACAGTCTGATCTTTGGGGCTTACTAAACCAATTTTATATACCATGGAAGGGTATAGCGCCTTAGCGGCTCTATTCCTACCGAAGCATTCCTCTATCTATTGGACTTATACAGGATCCACAAGGATGTCCTATCATCTTCCATGTCGTACGCCGAACAGTGGACAGGCTACTCTAATACGAGCCGGACGTCGTTCGCACCCAAGAGGATCTCTTCCGGTTCAGTAGAACGATCCCTGCTCGAGACAGGAAAGAGTCTGCCAAAGAACGTCACTGATGGTTACTCAAAAACCAGGCTCCGCCACCGCCAGCTTTTTCAAATGATCCGGTAACTGACCATAGTGGCCAGCTTACATAGTTTTTTAAGGTATTATTTAAGGGTAAAAAAAGCTATAAAACCTAAATAAAATCCAAAAAAAAAAAAATAACGAATACAAAACAAAAAATCAAAAAACAAAAAATCTAAAAAAAAATATATACGTACATAAAACAAAAACAAAATAAAAGGTACATCACGGCGTATAAATTATATATGTTAGGCATATACATAACATATTCGCCCTGGTGCACGTGTCCGTACTATTACGGACATGGTAAGCTTGTCTTAAGTCTCTAGTTCAAGTTGTTTAGTTTAGCCAAGTTTTTTATAAGTTTTCGTGGCAAATGAACAAAAGTAATAAAAGATTGTCTATAAAGACTAAGAAAACCCTAGATTAAGCCGAAAGGCACATTTATAATGTAGACTAGATTAGGTTAGAGTACTCGCATAGGGTCAGTAAGTTAGTATTAAGAACATTTGAAAATTCTTAAGATATTTAAGCTAGTTTTAAGCACTTTTACCTAGCAAGTAAGTAACATATCTTAATTTAATTAGAATTACATGGAAAAACAAAATGCCTGCCCCTGGTTAGCGGAGTCCCCGGTTCGAATCCCAGTGACAGCAAACTTAGTACGCTTTTATCTGGTTTTCAAATCTGGTCCAGTCACCATTTGCCGTTGGGATCAAAAACTAACGCCACTATCACTGGAGTAGTCTGACTATGGGTATCACAACATGATCTAATTGTGCTGGTAAAGGCACTAGCAGCTCCTATACCTAACCTAACCTAAGTAAGTAAGTAAAATCTGTATTATTCCAATAATTTTTTCTTAGAAAGCTTACAAAATTTGAGTTAAAATTGTCGTTTGCCGTCAGCCAGAAGCGAGATTCATTTTAAAATTGTTGCTTATACTTTAATGCTAATCACAGATAAAGAGACAATGCCCGCCAGTTGTTTCCATTAAGTGCAGCCACCACCAATGATATTGCATTACAACATATCGTAAATTCCTCAGGATTAGTACTCATACCTGGTGTGAGTTTATTTTTCGACGGCAGATAACTTTAAATTGGCAGCATTGTTTTCTGTGACAGCTGATTTAACAGTTTTCGGTTGTTTTGAGATTCATTTGGTTGCAACGCCGGAGTAACATACTGTTAAATTCGAGAAACTCAAGCTATAGACGTGGTGGAAAAAATATTGGTGCCCTATATGAGCGGCTGGAATCATTGTTCATGTGTTTTCAAAAATGATGATAGTCAAAGTTATACAGTCAGTTTATAATCAAAAGTTATGATCATTCAAATTTTTGTGTAATATTTTGAAATCGATTCGATTCTTTATTGCCTGAAAAGTATGTGAAAATTGGGCCGACGGATTACGGATTGTGCTCACCAGCCTCATTGGCGAAATCGTATTCAAATTTGTGTGTCATAAAATTTTCGGTCAAATATGTAAGTTCAATTTGATGATTTTCAAATATGGTCCAGTCACCATTTGCCGTTGGGATCAAATTAACGCCACTATCAGTGGAGTGGTCAATCAGTGGTATTAGTCTGACTTTGGATATCACAATGGACCAATATGGTATATTTGTGCTGGTGAATGCACTAGCAGCCTGCCTACCTAGCCTAACCTAACTTAAGGCTACTTGTTAAAAGGGTTCCAAGATACCAGTATTCATTTACCACTTCTATACTTTCACTGTTAAAATGCCATTTGTCGTTACGAGCAAGTCTACCACCTCTCTTTTTAAAAATCATTACCTTGGCTTTATCCAAATTCACTACCAGACTCTATTAGCTGCAGTACTCATACAATTTATTAATCATTTATTGCAAGGATTCCGGTGAGCTTGCAACAACAGTACAATGTCGTCTGCGAACAGGATGGCCAGATAAGATCTATAGGAAATGAAATTTAAGTGAGACAATAACAGCGGGAGGTATACAATTCATACAGGCTTAATTTTGAAGCTACATCCATGTGTAGTTCTTATGTGTTCTTTGCTACTGGACACTACAGCGCCTGATTTCTTCACTTTGCCCTTATCTTTGTCTAGTTGGTAGCTTAATGTTGACTTCACTCACAAAATGGTCACCATGCCACGGCACATAGAAGCCATGATGAAGACCAATTTCATGGAAAGATTTGCAGCAGAACAATAGTGATAATAATATGGGTGGCGCCAAAGTTCAAGGTAGACCTAGACATAGCACCATCTACACCAATCACTCCTGTTTTGCGTGTTATTGTTCTTTCACGGTTGGATGGGTCCTTTTGAGAGAAGCCTTTTTATTCGAAAAGAAACTGTGCGTAAATCATTAGTGGTTATAATTTAAATTTACTAATCCTTAGAAATTTAATTATAATAATAATATGGGTGGCTCTACAGTCCGAGGCGGACCTGGGCTTAGCGTCTCAGCAACCACTCGTGTTGTGCGTGCTACTGTTCTATCACGAGTGGAAGGGACCTACAGTTTTATGCCGACTCCGAACGGCAGAGCTCAGAAGCTTTTTCTAGACAGGAATACTCTTTGAGCATTGTCAGTGACTCGAAAGAGGTGGAGCCGTGAAATATGAAAGGTGCTAAATTCGGGTATCGAACCTGGCACCTTCTGCGTAGGAGTCGACGCACTAAACCACAACGCCTATACCGCTTATCAAAATTATACAGAGCTTTCTTAGTTCAAGAGAATACGTCGTTAAAATTAATAAAGACATATCATCTACCCAATGTATTCGGTATGGCGTACCTCAAGGTTCTGTCCTTGGGCCTATACTATTTAATTTATACGTATCTGACATACCTTGCCCCCTACCTAACCTAATCAAACCTTCCTGCGCTACTAGTAAAGAGCATGGTTAGTGTTTTTTAGTGAAAACTAAACATGTTGTCTTAAGAAATATCAGCGGTCAACTAAATTATTGGAGACAAATATTGCACCGGCTGGGGCCTTTAGTCAATAATATTGAGAAACATTTTTCACAAAAATATTAAGGGTCCAGGGACCGCTTAATGGTGGTAAGACTGTCAATCAAACCACAAAGTTTGACTGGAAGACTCTGCCATAGCCATTAAGTTTGTATGAGGAGTGCATGTCTAACGTCAGTGCCTGTTAGCCTTTTATTTACCCATTGTCCACTCTTCTAGGGTTGAGAAGAGTAAGTCGTTCGGATTTACAATCAAGAACGATCTGATAGCCCGTAAGCCACAATGCGATTCATCTTAAATTACATCATCACCCATTAACTCTCAAATTCAACAATCGTTCGAAATCTGTCACCGATTTGACAGGCATCGGAAATTATGTTCGAATCACAAGTCCGCATGACTCATCCCCGCAGATACCCCAAGAGAGGACATGTTTTCACACGCCCTGTACGTTCAAAAGTGATACATTTATTCCATCGTTTACTGGCGCTCATAGCCAAAAATGCAAATTAGTGTAAATGAATTTAGAAAAAGTCAAAAAGAAACAAAACAGAAAAGATATCACCAATGAGAAATAAGAGCCAGTCATTTATTTATAACGAAATTGTAATTTCAAATTTCCCATGAGCATTTGGTACGACTTGGCGTCGTCGGTCGTGTCGGTGCCTAGCACATCGTTCTTTATATATTTTGAGTAAAAATTTAAAGTGCTTAGGTAAATATATCGCTCGAACGTGCCCGGAATCGAATTATCGGGTCAATGAAAGTCATAACATGCCACCAATACGATGGCAAGCAAGTATTGTTAATGCATAAAAATGGCTCAAAGTACCCATAGCCAGCGACTTTGGTTCTATTGCGGCTGATGCCATCAAATGAAATAACTATAACAGTGAATTACCATAAAAGTCAAATTACCCATTGCGTCGAACAAATATTAAAGGTGGTAGATGGAAGTGCCACCGCCAAACGATACGATTACGCTCGACCGACGCGACGAGTGTACTTTGTGTTGGTGGACGAAGTAAAAGAGCAGCAGCATGAAATGAATTTACAATTCGCCACAAGCCATCATCACAAGCCCTCACAAATGGCGGTGTCTTCAATAAATTTAATTAAAAACCGAAAAGATACAAAGAAGATACGCTTTTAATCAAGCTTCGATTGTTGTTTCACTGCAATGGTGTGTACTTTGTTGGGGCAAACCACCGCATACGCTATTGGAAATCCATGTGTCATTCAGCCAACAAAGTAAGGGTTGTCAACACCCTCGTTCAGGCTACCAGACTACCAGGCTACCACCGCCATAAATCCAGCAGATCGGAGGACAAGTAAAACTATCTGACCATCGGTCAGAGCGCACACGGGGCACCCCCTGCGTGCCAGGGACAATGGGAAAATCTTTTAATTTTCCAATTCAATGGGATTTTTAACGCCCACAACAATTTGTAATGGTCGCCTAAAGGAATTGAATGGGAATTAGACACTCAAGGTGATCGAAGGATTGAATCTGGCGCGCGTGTGCGGGTGTAAGGGCACGCCGCGTCAAGAGCGCCTTTCATTCATTATGCGTTTAATCCAATAAAGATTTGGTCCATTGTTGTTCGTTGCATTATGTGTCCGATTGTTTGTTTTGTTGATTGAGACTAGTGGTCAGGCAGATGGTTTTTGGAAACTGGATGGCAGCGTGGTAAGGGTTGACAGTTGATTGTCACTGAAGGCGAGTGATAGAAGATGAAAAATGAGCCATTGTCCGAGGAAAAAAAAAATTAACGCCACGAGCTAGAGTTGATGGGAGAGGAGAACTGTTGGATGACCATTGCGATGGAATCGATGCAATTTTGATTTTGAAACAAGATTTAAGTTTATGAGATGTTGTTGGTTGCAGAAAAAAAATCTCTGCAGTGGAACAGGAACACCTACTTCTGCAGATTCACATCTGAAGTATATTGCTTCACATGAGTCGAGTGTACACTTTCTGAGATTCTGCTGTTTTGTCGGGAGATTTATCGAGACCCAAAGACTGGGCCTGAAATTCACAATTTTTATTTGTCAAGAATTAACAAAAATGCTGCCGATTTCTTATAGACCTTAGTTAGCTTACGATTGGTCTGTCTGCATCCTGGAGACTTATGCCAAATCCGGTTGTGCTCTCGAGAGGTCCAGGCATCGATGGAAGCTGTAACCAATAACGCAGGTTCAGGTTTGGAGAGAGTCTCCTCGGATCCTTATCTAGCAAGTTCGTTGCCGATCTCATTTCGTACCAGCCGATCGTATTCAGAAAAGATTTTTAACTATTCCAGAAGTCGTTGAAGGGTTATGCAAGGCCTTAAGCAGAACTTTGGTACAGACACAAATACTTGAAAATACAGTTCGTGGCCATTGGGACCGAATTTTTTCGTTTGAAAAACCGGATCAAATTTACCTAAAAAATAAATAAAAAATAAAAGCTGTAAATAGATATTTTAATTAAATACACAAATCATGTCTTTTTTTGCGAGGGTAGGTGAAAATCTTCAAAAGACACTATGGGGACCATTCCCACATATCGAAAGGGAACACCTCCCTTCAGATAAAATATATTTCCACTGCAACTAAGTTTTACACTTATCCAGCAGTTTTACTTTCTTTTGATTTGGACGCATTTGGCAAGAGATTCTCCATTGAGAGCTCTTGCTTACACCGCAGTCAAGCGCGGGTTGAATTCACAGTGATAGGTCAAGGGGTTTAATCCTTTGATGACGGCGAAAAGAGTTTCTTTCGTCGAGAATTGGAAGGACAGCAGAGTTTATGTACTCTTCCAGCAGACGCTTATGCTTACTAGCAAAATTCGAGACTCCATCTTGGACTGATGAAATTCCAAGATCACTGTGGATATCGTTGTTTCGTATATACCAGGGTGCGTTGTCGATGGCCCTTAGCACTTTATTTTGAAAAGTTTGTGGTATGTTTCTATTACTTTCTTTGGTACCACCCCACAGTACCAAAGAACCACACCCACAGTTGTATACCATACGTCCAGACGGGTCTTAGCACTTGCTTATATATAAGCAATTTGTTATCAGTACTTAGCTTGGAATATTTTCCAAAAAGCCAATACATGTCTTTGTATCTTAATTGGAGCTCCTCACGTTTATTTTTGAAGTGCTCCTTCCATTTAAGCTTCACATCGAGAGTCATTCCGAGGTATTTCGCTTCATTGCCGAAGCGATTATTTACAAAAACGGGCAAGTTATTCACGTTCTTATACGTAAAATTTATATGAACGGATTTAGCTTCGTTAAGCTAAATTCTCTGAGTATTCGTCCATTCGTGTATCCGGTCTAAAGCACATTGCAATTTTCTAGTTGATTCTTCGACCATTTTGGCAGTTACCAAAATGGCGGTGTCGTCAGCAAATGTGCCTAGCATTCTGCCTACGTCCTGCGTTATATCGCTGCTATACAATAAGTAAAGAAGGGGACCAAGAACACTTCCTTGTGGTACTCCAGCTTGTATAGATTTAAATATGGAGTATTGTTTTCCCATTTTCACACGAAGATCGAGATTCTATGTGATAGATAGTTCGATAAAATTGTGAAAAAAGTTTTCTCGGGAGGAATTGTTGAAGCTTGCGTTTAAAGTCTTCGTGCCAAACCTTGTCAAAGGCTTGAAGAATAAGTGACAATATAAATATGTATGTAAAATAATAAATAAGCAATAAATATAATTCTTCAGAAATCAGGTATTGATTGTTTGAATGCCGATGTGTCATCACATAGATGTGCTACTCCACAAACAGGATAGAAATTATGTATGCACCTTGTAAGCGGTTCATTTAAACCATAATTGTAGCCGTGCCTAGGCTGGAATAACAGATTTCTTGTACGAAGATTTCCTTCCGTTGCATAAAGTTTTACTTGTCGAAGAACATCAGGACAGTTTTTACGTTTCGAGAAAATATCGTGCATGAACATTATACTTTGAACACATCGCCTTTTTTCTAGCGTGTCTAATCCAATTAAGGTACATTTTGAAAGATAAGGGGGCATACGATCCAGAGTCCAATCCATTCCAATTCAATTGTAAAAGCCTTCTGAACCCTCCCTAGACGTAGCACATGTTTTAAGTGGACAAGACCCCATATAACAGAACAATACTCTAGAAACGGACTTACAAGCGTCATGTCGACAGAGATAAGGACATATGGCTTCGACAAATCAGCACAAGTACGTTTAAAAAACCCAAACATTGAGTTAGCTTTAGCAACCACATAATCTATATGAAACAGGAATGTCAATTTCGTATCAATAATCACTCCAAGGTCTTCAGTTTCAGTTAGACTACACAAAATTGTCCCACATATAGTATAGTCGAAGACAACAGATGACAGAACGTGGTAAACTGACAAAGGATGACATTTGTTTACATTTAACCGTAGATAATTTAGATCCCACCATTTCACTATTGTATTTAAATCATTATGAACATTTAAACAGTCTTTTGATACTTTGATACGAAGAAAGATCTTGACATCATCGGCACACATGAGACAATTAACATATTTAAGCATTGCACGAATGTCATTGACGAAAATTATAAAAAGTAGTAGTCCTAAGTGACTACCTTGGGGAACTCCGTCTAATACCATAATGTTTCTCGATTTACAACTAAACACTTTGACAAATTGAACCCGATTTAAGAGGTGACTTGCAATCAATTGGATTGGAATGGAGTGGAATTCACTGAATGACTTTAATTTGTTTAATAGTATTTCAAGGCAGATTTTATCAAATGCCTTTTTGAAGTCAGTGAAAACCACATCAACTAGATATCCTGACTCTAATGAATCGAAGAGATATTTTGCAAATAGAGTCAAGTTGGTTGAGTTAGATGTAGACTACATTCCTTTCATGGCTCAGGGCCGGTCCTGAGTGCGGGGAAAGTCAACTTTGCATGTTCGTCGCCGCTGTAGTAGGTACTAGTGTCTGTTCATTAAACGGCATATCCATAAGACTGGGGTCAAAGGAAATGCGGTGTGCAAGGTCATCCAAGCTCCAGTGCAAGTTGTATCAAAACTTAACAAGGAGAGGGGCATAATTTGGTAAAATCTGAAGCAATATTTGAAGTATAAGAAAAGATCGACAACTCTTCAAGAACGTCACTGTATGCAGCTATAACTTAGTTCTAGTAAAGGACTTCGTTCTTGGCTTCCAGGTAAACAGTATGAAAATCAAATGTACCGAGCTTAAACGCAGAATAACTCTTTTTAATCGCTCTTTCTTTGGGCTCAACAGCCAATTGAGTAGTAGAGCCCGAAGGTCTCGAAGGGCCATGCTAACATTATGTGACACTTTGATCATGCCTGCCCTGGTCTAAGGCGAGGAAACATGGACACTTCAAGAGCGGATTAAGACTCCCTTGCTAATTTCGGGAGAAAAGTTTTGCTTTCAATCCTTGGTCCTGTTTGCGTTAATGGTTATTGGAGAAGAAGATTCAACCACGAACTAGCCAGGCGTATACGGATTCAACGCCTAAGATGGCTGAGCCATTTAGAGCGCAGGGACAACACTGCTCCAGCCCGATGAGTTGTCGACTCCGAACTAGTGGGACAACGCAACAGAGGACGCCCGCGTTTAAGGTGGCGCACCCAGGTGGAGAAGGATCTCAATCGACTTGGTGTGCGCAGTTGGAGACAGCCAGGTTCTTGGAGAAGAAGTGGCGATGGCGGACTGTGGCGGAACCAGAAGAAAATGAAGAACTATCTTATAAATAGTTAGAACTTAATCCCACTTAGATTTGGCTCACTATCCTGGTTGTTCTCTTACAGGAATAACCTCGGATTTGATTGTCTAATGGTCCAGGATATGGTAGAGTTGCATCAGTTAGTTATCTCGTTACTGCCAGCTTGATAGATGAGGCTCAACGGCCCTCTGATGGTCTACTTGAACAGCGACCCTATTATGTTCGAAGGAAGTTGTCCCAGTTATTCCCTCAGACTATGAGCAATCAAGTGTTACACGACTTCATGCACTGCTATAGTTTCCCGCCCTTAATAAAAAAGCAACACAAAACGTGTTACATGACACTTCTAGAATTTCTAGATCTACGCGTAACCTTTGCATCCGTCTCTGACTTATTATACATATGGCAGTGTATCTATTGAGTTTTTGTCAGAAAAAGTCAGACAAACACTGTGATACTTCAGAGTCTTGCTTCAAACATCTTCGGCCAAATTTCGAATGCTTCTCTTCCTGCGACGCCGGTAATTTTTAAGTTACACGACTGGGTTTTAAGATAAACTGGCTGAACAGTTTCTTCAGGCCTTCGCTCATCTGTCAAATTGTTAATTGAGGTTTGATTCTCTTTCGTTGTAGATTTGCCACTCTTTTCGCCCTTCAGTCGCAGCCAAGGTGATAATTGAGATGTTGATTTGTTGCGGATATTCTTTCTCAATCTACTAGACTCACTTCCACAGACCACGATTCAAATTCAGGCACATCAGCAATTGTCTTCGCAGCGCAGCGCAGGACTATTCGGAAATTTACTCAACCACTGCTGCACAAATTGGTACAAGGATGATAGCATGTAGTTATTCCTTGGAGTACACGTACCGTAATTGGGGGGTGTGAATAAAAATGTCTCACTCAATATGGACGTTGATCGACGAGAATTCCGTCCCCCCGAAGAGACGAGACCCGACAAGATAGCAATATCAAGACTTAAGTCTAACAAAGCTGCCGGTGCGGACGGACTGTCTGCTGAAATCTTTAAGGCAGCTGGAAATGATCTGGTTGAGCGCATGCACCAGCTCATCTGTAAGGTATGGTCGGAGGAAAGCATGCCCGATGAGTGGAATCTCAGCATCATTTACCTTATCCACAAGAAAGGAGACCCCTTTGACTGCGCCAACTATAAAGGGATAAGTCTCCTGAACTTCGCATACAAGATCTTCTCCGCTGTTTTTTGTACTCGCCTGGAGCCGTTAATAAATAACCTGATAGGTCCTTATCAGTGTGGCTTCAGGCCAGGGAAGTCCACCATCGACCAGATTTTCACACTACGGCAAATTCTGGAAAAGACCCAAGAAATGCATATCGACACCCACCACCATACTTCGACTTCAAGGCCGCATATAACAGCGTGCATAGGGACGAGCTATACAACGCCATGTCTAGTTTTGATATTCCTGCCAAACTCATCAGGTTGCACAGGACGACGATGGAGAATTCTCGCTGCTCCTTCAAGGTCAGTAACGAACTCACCGAGACCTTCAATGTCAAAAAAGGTTTTAGACAAGGCGACGCGTTGTCATGTGATTTCTTCAACACCATCCTGGAGAAGATCGTGCAAGACTCACACGCCAACACTAGAGGCACGATCTTGCAAAAGTCCGTACAACTGTTAGCATACGCGGATGACGGTGACGTGATTGGCAGAACACAGCGAGCCGTCAATAAACCGTTTGCTGGCATTGAAGTGGAGGCGGTCAAAATGGGTTTAGCGGTGAACGAGGACAAAACGAAGTATATGCTGTCATCGAGAAAGAACGCACAACGTCGACGACTTGGCCAAAACATCACAATGGGCAGCTATAATTTTGAGGTAGTCAAGGACTTCATCTACCTTGGCTCCACAGTAAACAGAACAAACAACATCAGTACCGAGATCAAACGCAGAGTAAATTTTGCCGACCGCTGTTTCTATGGGCTCAAGAGGCAATTGAGTAGTAGAGCCATCTCTCGAAGAACCAAGCTAACTTTATACAAGATCTTGATCATCCCAGTCCTGCTGTACGGCGCGGAGGCATGGACAATCTCAAAAGCGGATGAGGAAGTCCTTGGTATCTTGGAGAGAAAAGTTCTACGTGTGATCTTTGGTCTTGTTTGCGTGGACGATTTCTGGAGGAGAAGAACCAACCACGAACTTTACGGGCTGTATAGCGACATGAGCTTAGTCAGGCGTCTTCGGATCGAACATCTAAGATGGCTAGGCCATGTAGAGTGCATGGATAACTCAGCTCCGGCCTGAAGAGTCTTCAACTGCGAACCCGTGGGACAACGTAACAGAGGACGCCCACGAAACCGATGGCGCACCCTGGAGAAGGACCTCAACCAACGTGGAGTGCGACACTGAAGACATCTAGCCAGAGACCGTGTTAGCTGGAGAGGCTTGTTGTTAAAATGTTGCCACCATTTTAGTGTGAATAAAGATAAAATATATTGAGTGAAGTTTTGAAGAGGAAAGAAATGAGTTGAAGTTTGATTAGAAATACGAATACGAATATACGAATATCTTGAAGTTACCTCCAATGCACACTCATTGGAGGTAACTTCAAGAGATTCGTATATTCGTATTCGTATTTCTAATCAAACTTCAACTCATTTCTTTTTATATTTATAATTAACTTTATTGAACCAAATATGTACCATCAGTGTAAAACTTTTGTGATTTCTCGGCGAGAAACTGCGACAAGTAATTTTCACAGGCTTCTCTTGAAGCCAACATTACTCCATTAAGAGAGTTCTGCATTGACCGAAACAAATGGTAGTCCGATGGTGGAAGGTCAGGCCTATATGGTGGATGCATCAAAACTACCCAGCCAAGCTCTACCAGTTTTTGCCGAGTCATTAAAGATGTGTGTAGTCTAGCGTTGCCCTGATGGAAAACTTAGCCCTTTCTGTTGATCAGTTCCGGCCGTTTTTTTCGATTGCTTTCTTCAATGTCATCAGTTGTTGACATTAAAGTGTAGAATCAATCGTTCGACCAGCTCATAGTGGATGATTTATTTCCAAACCCACCAAACACTCAGCATAGGCGTCAATCCTGGCTTTGCGACCATTTGTTGAACTTCACCACGCTTGCACAATGATCTTTTTCGCACATTTTTGTCGTATTTGATCCACTTTGCGTCTCCTGTTACCATTCGCATCAGAAATGGTTCTTTTTCATTTCGTTTCAGCAAAGAATCGCAGATGTTAATTCGGTGCGTTAAATTTTTCACATACAATTCATGTGGTACCCAAACATCGAGATTCTTTTTGTAGCTAGGCTTTCTTAAATGGTTCAAAATTGTTTGATGATGAATGTTTAGTTCCTTGGCGATGTCATGGCTGCTTATGTGACGGTTCTAGTCAATCTTTTCCATAATTTCATCGACAACCTCGCGACCAGAGCGAGGTGCATCTTTCACAAGCAAGCGAACCATTGCTGTGTTACACGAACTGATACAGCATCGTCTCCGTAAACTTCACAAATTTCATTGGTGGCTTGCGTGGCATTCTTCCCATTTTTATACAAAAATTTCAAATTATAGCGGATGTCTTCATTATTTTCACTAATTTTTGAACAGCTGTAACTTTTTTTCAGCTTCTTCGAATTTACTTTTTTTTTTTGGTTATAACACAACACTTGGCAAACTGTGGATGCCCATCACCAATCTATCGAAGAAAAATGTTCATTCTCTCATTCCTAGGTATGGCACCACCACGGAATTCTTCAGGGATATCGGGAAAGAAGTGATTACTTAACCACTCCACGTCATCAAACTCGAACTTATACAGGTTCTGGAAATTATCCCTTGTGTCCCCTAAAAAAGTGAATTTTGTTATTTATTTCTCGCGTTTGTATGCCTAAAAACATCAGCACTCACCCTTATCCAATTTTGGACCCATCCCTAAATGTCAAGAGCTCTAATTTTTAAACGTCAACTTTCACACCACAATGAGTGTTCCCCTTAACGAAAACACTGCACACATGAGTGTTTACTGGGAGTGTTCCCTTAGCTTTTATTCACTCCATCCATTGTTTCGGCCCCGTGGAACTGACAGGAAAAAACTCGCATTCCCCCTAAAAAAAGAAATGAGTGTCGAACAAGCCAAATTGGAGGTGTATCGATTGCGGAGCTGGCGTATCGACTCCAAGGCGAAAAAGATCACATTAGAAGAAACCTCCAGAATCGGAAAACTCTAAGAGGCTCCAAGAAGTCAGGTTCAACGCTGCATAGCAAGGTTTTCACTCCTCATTATATACAAAAAGGTGTGTATCGAGTACAAAATGTTGTTCTAGCCAAAGACTACCCCAATAAAATACTCGACCTCGTGGAGGATCCTAAAAAAAGTCCACAGAGCCATATCCGTCAGTAGGGAACCCTATTAATCGATGCCTGCTGACTGTTTCAAAATCGGAGAATATCACAGGGTTAAAAATGGGGATAATCTCAAGCATATTACATTTTAGATTATGACGAGAAAGTCTGACATCAGCTGATAGATGCGATAAGCTATCGTAAGTGTGCCGGAAATGGACGGGCAACTTTCAGATAATAGCCACATAAGCATCTATATCAATTTGTTGATTAAAGCCGATGATTCATGATCAGACGACCCTCGTAGTGGCGCTTCTAGAAGCCAACATCCTGTTTGTAGATAAATCAAAGCGATAGACGTCAAAGTGCCGCTCGAAGCCGGTGAACTGTCTGGACAGAAGCAGGCTGATGAAATGGCGAACTGATGCCAATCTTTAACGAAATGAATACGCATTTTCATTTTTCGCCACCCCATCAGCAAAGTCTAGACTCTTAGAAGAATGTCGTCAGCAATCGGATGATTCTTTAATGTAAAACTTTACACCATTAACGTGTTTCATCAACTAATTGACCACCGAGATGGGTTTTAATGCATCCATTAAAACATTCATTTTTATGCGAATCTGCTGAAAGCCTTTTATCCACTTGCGATAAGAACTAAAAAGCATTTTTTCCCATTTTTTGACATATCGCTTTCGATGAAGTTATCGAATGCGAGTAAAAACCAAGCTCTATTTCATCAACAAGCTCAAATATGGCGATCGAGAAACCTGATCGGAAGCACATGTTGTTTTACTTATGATAATTCGTAACATGAGGTTGATCGTAAAAAATAGACAAATTGTTATTGATGTTTTATTCAAATAAACGTCCATTATCGTCGACACTAAGCAGCCTGCAATCTCTCAACCTTGGGCGCACGAGACTCTTTTATGGGTAGTAGTTTGTTTTTTTGATTTTCTTTTTTTTTTTTTATCAGATGGTCAAACCAAATGTACACCACTATGAACGCTAGAATTTCATTAAACAATACATAATTGAATCAATAATCACAACACAACTGACTGGAGAAAAAAAAAAGCCATAAATTAAAATCCGAGGTTGCGCGTAAAACAGGCCCCTCGGCATGCCCAACTCACGTTCGCTTACAAAACAAAAAATGTAATTAAATCTCACAAAAATGTCGATTTCCAATAATTAAATTACTTGTATAAATAATATAACAGACAGCAAAAAAAAAAACTCAAACACACACCTACACACAGCAGTCTGTGTGTGTGGGGGGAGCAAAACAAAACAAAACGAAAAAAAAATAAAATAAAGCGAATAAAAAATGAAATAAACCAGTTAAACTATAAAATATTTCAATAAAGGAAATTTTATGAAAGCAGCCTTTCGACGTCGATTTTCAATTTGCCAATTTTAATTCAATTAATTAACACAACTTTCAATTTTATGGTCGAACACATACACGCCCCAACTCACGTACGAAACAAACAACGTTGAAAAAAAGGTAAAATCCAGTCAAACCATTTTCGATTTGTGGATGTACGGTAGATATGCGTATCTCAAAGATAAATCTCGAAAAAAATAAATAAAATTTCTCGATTTTTCCTATTTTTACTGCAATATTTTGAAATTCCATTTTTTTTGTTTCGTTTTTTTTTTTTAATTAATTTATCGTTTCGTTTTAGTTTCTATGGATTTTGTTTTTGGTCTGTGTCCAGTTCATAGTTATGGGTTGAATTGAGTTCTTATGGCACTGCGAAGGCTTGGTGTTCACAGCCTTGTACCACACTGGTTGTGTCGAGTGGATACATTGAATTGGTAATGTGGTCGATGAAAGCTCTAGGGAACTCAAACCAAACAATCTCACGGGGCTCAACATTTTGATGTCATTTTGAAATACATTAATTGACGATAAATATTTGAAGAGATAATTTTAGTTACCTCGTTGGGGCATCTGTCATAAGAGCGAACGGTGAACGGTGTCTCGTCGGTCATTTGATTTTATTTAAAAAGCAAGCATAATATTCTTGCGGTATTAAACCAGACTGAGAGAGCGGGACATGGGGGGGGGACACAGAGGTGGTTTTACCGCAGCCTTCTGGATTCCTTTTGTGGGTTATTAAAAATGAACGACGTCCAAGTTGAAGTGAACGCTGGAATCAATAAGAGACTAAATTGATTTTTATGGCGAATATAGAAGAAAACGTACATCTGCTATCAATTTGTTAAGATATTCATTTTGGAGGGTCTTTGACCCCGCATTCGATGTGACATGATTTGAAAATATAAAAGTGCCCAAATCGGATTGAAACGGAATCTATTATACGAAACGTTGATTACCCTGCGACGTTGATTCGACGTTGTATCGATCATAAATCTGTGCTGACTAAGGAAGATATGTCGCCGTAATAGATGATGACACTGAAATAGTTGCTGTTTATGTCATTTAAGCGATTGCTTGGATAAGGAATTCTTATATGGTTTTGAAGACTGTCCATGTTTCTGGGAGCTCTTTAAGTCCTCTTTACTTCGCCATAGGTTACTGTGATTATTTCATTTCTTGGAATAAAGAAAGAGAACTATTGAAGGCTCTTAAATCAACAAGGATGAATGCTAAAGTGTCCTACGTCTTAAAATTGTGGTCTCAGATCTTATGTAGGGGACAAACCAAAAAAAAGCAACTTCAGGTTTAAAATAAGGTTATTCCTGTTAATTACTGTTTCTTAGGCGCCCAATTAGGTATTAAGCAATACAGTCAAATCTGTTAAGTGGCATACCCTTGTAAGTTGGCCACCCACCGATATTGGGCACCATATACCAAGAAAATGTCACGCTAATGTTCCTCCACTTATCTACCTCTGTTTGGTGGCCACCTGTCTATCTTGGAACTTGGCCGCGCACTTTATGATATATTCTTTCTTTTTTCGTACGAAATAACCTGCGAAAGTTGGCCAGCAACATAGTCGTCTGCTGCAACTATGAAAGTTTGCTGGTCGTGTATAAAACTGCAATGAAGAAAATATTAAAAAGACTATACAGACAATAAAATTATTTCTGCGTTAAATATTGTTGGGATAATTATGTGGATGACTTAATTTCTGCAGTTTGTGATTTACTTTCTAAGATGCCTTCAAAGTGTGCCGTCGTTCAAATTCACACTGATCTATATGCCAGAGTCCTCGAAAATCTTGAATGCTCTTCACCCAGCGAATTAACGAAGTCCTTTTGTCACATTCTAGATATGTGACCTGCCTTTTATTGGTACAGTCACCTCCGCTTATATGCACTCCGCTTAAACGAAACTTTCGGTTATATGCAACAAGAAATTAATCACGGTACAGCAATGTTGCCTGTATCCGAACATCGTTTATAAGAAAACTCCGCTTGGTTGCAACATATTTTCTGCATTTTTTGTGTTGCAAATAAGAGGAGTCGACTGAATTTCAAATAAATCAAAATAAATACCTGATAGACATCTCTCACAGCTTGCATTATTGAAGTCACGACTGCGCTTCGTTTGATCTAGGCGTGAAGAGTATATACCCTAATTTATATTTAAACACTAATGATATAAATTATCTTTTTAATAAACCGAATATCATTGGCATTAACATTAAACTTAAGTGAATTAAGAATCATTGTTAATTTGTATGCAATTCAGAATTATAAAATTGACACCTTCAGGTTCGAAAGACATCTACATATCGATCAGATTGGCTACTCTTTACGTTTTCAAATTCATCTACATATTTTTATTTTTTTTTTTATAATATGCGATTGCTAATACCCTTATGTGTCCGGGGTCAAGACCCAGCACGCGCCGAAGGTATAGAGGGAGAAAGGGAGAGGATGTACCTGTGCACATTGGTCTTAAATATCTGCGGGTTGTAGTCTGTGGGAAATATTAGCTTGGGAAGAGCATTCCACATTCGTGCAGTGTGGCTGAAGAACGAGTCTCTGAATTTAACTGTGCGTCCGAAAGTAGGCTTAAGGGTATACTGATGGGCATTCCTGGCGAGACGAGTATTGCGGGTGAATTCATGGAGAGGAGGAATGCAGTTGGCTAGCTCACTTGAGCATCGTTTGTTGAAATAACGATAAAACACGGACAAAGAAGAGACGGTACGTTCGAGAGAATCTAATGACTCTGCGATATTGTTGTCTCCTATAAGTTTTATCGCTAGCTTTTGGATTCTATCAAGTAGGTGATCTTAGGGGCACCAGACCAGATATGAGCGTTATACTCAAGCTTGGGGCGGATGTACGCCTTATAAATTAAAGCCAAATCAGAAGGGGTGAAATATTTCTTGCATCGATTTCGCAGCATTTTTGGCGACCTCAAATATGTGATCGCTCCAACTCAGTGTTGTGTTGATACACATACCAAGGATGGAATGTTTTCCGGTTTCATCGACACAAGCGCCATTCATGGATAATGGCTGATTATGAAGGGTTCGCTTGAGTGTCAGCAGACAGCATTGAGTTTTTGAAGCATTGAATTCCACTCTATTGTTTTTTCCCCAGTTAATTATGCTGTCAAGATCGGAATTCAACGTGCTTAACATACGCTGCCGTTCCAATTCTACGGCCGAAGGGCGGGGTCGTGAGTCTTGGAACGAATACGAAAAGCTAAGGGTGCTGTCATCAGCGAAGGAATGGATTGGATTAGAAGAGACAAGAGATCATTTATAAAAATGAAAAAGAGTGTCGGAGACAGAACTGAGCCTTTGGGGACCACCAGCATTAATTTGGTGGATATCAGACTTGAACCCATCCAAAACAACTTGAATTGAACGGTTCGAAAGGTAATTTCTAATCCATAGAACTAATCCATAGAACATATAAATTCAAAATTCGAGTTGAAATCGAAAAAATGGTGTTTTCATGGCCATTAGGATGTGTTGTTTACTGATGTGATGTCTTCTTTTTGATTTTTCAGTGTTCTCTTCTTGACAGTTCATGCGTGATTCGTGGTATGTGTCATTTGTTGTAGAGAAGACCTCGAAACAAATAAAATTTCTGCTCTGTGAAAAAAAATGGTTTCGTGCACTTCGATCTGTTGAGTCGTCATAATCGAATTTCAAGCCACTGTGCCCAGATTTCGCAGCAATTTCACGCTACTAGACGTCAAGTGACCTACCCGTAAGCGTAAAAGGCCTATATAGGGCCTTAGCTTTGCAGCTATATCCTTATGACAGTACTTTTTCAAAGATTACCGTATGAACGTTGTTTAGGTCGATGGCACCAACCATCGTTCACTCGTGCTCCACTGGAGCCTGACACCAGCAAAATGTCGCTATTTACCACACAGAAGCTGTCTCAATGCGTCAATTAAGAAATGAGCTGGGTGAGCAATAGTCTTGGTATATTGAATTGGCCGGCTATATAGTGAAATGACATGTACACAGCATCTTTATAGCTGCGTTTTTTTTTTACGCTTACTTTTCAATTTGCATGTAAAATACACTTACAACGAATCCTATATCCGTTTAACTTACTCATCATATTTATCGCCGCTTAAGGAATAATCGCGGATAAAAACAGAAAGAGCTATGCTTCGATGGTCACATGGCATGAATGTTCCCACCATAACCTACCATCAGGTAGGTGACCACATGGCAGACCCAGGCTGAGGTGGACCAAGTCCATAAAATCGGCTGGCTACCCTTGGGCATGGCTCCTGATGTGTTAGAGTCCAAGGCGAAGGAACGAGTTGCCTCAAGATCTCTCCTGCGAGTTACGTTCCCACCCTACACAAAACCGAAGTTTGAAGGAAACCATGTTCATTCGATACTCCAGACAAACTGACTCAGTCTTGAAGTCATGCAATGCTTCCAAACATTATTTTCTGTGTGTTCATTACTGAATTTATTCATTCATCGTTTTGGTTGCTGTATGTGGCTTAAAACTGCAGGTGTGGTTGATGTATTAGATAATTTTCAATATTTCATATCAATATTTTGGCATCCATAGGTATGCAATTTTTTGGTATATCCAGAGTGTCTCTGCTATACATTCAGTTTAGTTTTCGTAAACGATTCTTTTCATTTGATGAACTTTTTTTTTATTTTATAATTATTAAGTGTTTTTGCTTTTAAAGTTATTGTCACGCTACAAAATCGGAAACCAAAGATTGTGGCCATTAACGATCAACCATCACCTTAAACGGTTCCACCCTTGACTAACACAAATGTTATAAATGTCGTCGGTGCTGCCAAGATTTTATGATGAATCATTAAGTGCCGATGATCATTTCTTTGTGCACTTCAAAATTAGGCGTATATACGCTTGCAAGAAAACACAGCTTATGATGATGTGTTTGATCTTTCTTTAAATCATTGTGGTAACCGTGGCGGTGTGAGTATGTGCGTCGATCCCTACGCAACTTAACCTCTCTGCCTGGGCCGGTACGACCAAAAATACTTTGTACGGTCCCACCTCTTTCTAGTCACTAACATTGCCGAAAGAGTAATAAATGTCTACAAAAATCTTCTCCAACATGGAACTCTTAGTCGGCATAAAACTGTAGATCCCTCCTACTCGTGAAAGAACACTAGAGGTTGCTGAAAAGCTAGGCCGTGGCCCTTTTCGGACTATAGCGCCACCCATTTAATTATTATTTTTATTATATGCTGCGATGTCATATTTGATAAACCGATTTCAATTGCAGTCTTGGAAAAAAGTAGATAATTGGGTTCCGTGACTGACTTGTGGCCGTGGGTTATTTGATCAATGTTTTGGGCCCATTGTGCCCAGTCTTGGAAGAAAGAATTGCATGCATTAATGGCGAGATACCAACGCGAACAACTCAAACCAAATTTATTATCCGTAATTTTTTTTTTCTTCATTTACTCTCAAATTGTAGTCATAGTCAACATTCTCGTGAAATAGTCTTCAAAAATTCAATGGCCAGCATGAGATTTGGGTAATGACCGAAGGAATAAGATCGCGAATACAAGCTGCTGAAATAAGATTTGTTCGTGCTATTGTGAAACTAACTCGCCGGAATAGGCTGAGAAAGACAGCTGTGCGCAAGGAACTCAACGTTGAGCTGCTCCTTCGAACGTAAAGAGCTATGCTTCGATGGTCACATGGCATAAATGTTCCCACCATCACGACTTCCGAGGCGGGTGTTTGAATGCGTGCTCATCAGGTAGGTAACCACATGGCAGGCCAGGCTGAGGTGGACCAAGTCCATAAAATCGCCTGGCTACCCTTGGGCATGGCTCCTGGTGTTTTAGAGTCGATGGCGAAGGAACTAGTTGCTTCGAGATCCCACCCACATAACCGAAGTTTGAAGAAAACCATGTTCATTCGATACTCCAGACAAACTGACTCAGTCTTGAAGTCATCAATTTTGTTGAAAACCTACACCGATCTCGACTCAGTCTGGTCTTGGCGCGTGAAAACCTGAGTAAGCAATTTCTATGAATTGCAGTTTGTCCGAATGAAAAGTAATAGAGAATTGATGAGTTTTACTTCAAGTTTCGGACGTCCCGTCGGTGGACTTCTCCAGAGAGAAATTAATAAAGTGTCTCTTAAGTATGTATATACGTGTGTTATTCATTCATTCTGTTTTTGGTTTCTAAAGGACACCAAAATACATAACTTGCATGCTTTACCCCCGCAATCCCTTTAGTGGATCATGCGGGTCAGAAGATGGTGATGGTGATGATGCATTGATTTATCAAGTCAAATAAAAATTTTCGACGCTTTTGATTCTCTCTCTCTCTCACTCAGTTAAAACCTCACTCTTTCACATTGAAGTCATACTCCGTATTGATATCCGTAGGTTCATATTCGACATTTCCCCACGCTGATCATAAACAACTTTCAACTAAAATCGATCCAAATCCATCGCTTGAGCCCTACCCAAGTCCACATCAATCTCTGTCAATATTCTGAAATTTGAGCTTTTTATACGTCCATGTACCACCCCGCTGCTTACTAATCAACGTCTGTCAACATCATTTTTCATAAGCCAGCTTCACTTTCATTTTTAGGACCACTCTCTAATTTAGTCACTTCCAGCCTAAAGTCATCATCCATAAAAGGTTCTTCATTAATAACGCCGGCAGCGTTGGGTGGTCTCTCGGGCCACCATTGTTAACCCGAAAGCCTAACACATGTTCTTCGATTAACCCGCTGATGGCATATCATAATTTTGATCGTTTCACGTGTGTCAACAAAAGCTGTCAAGCGCATTTGTCAAGAAATGACGAAATCGAAAGGAGTAGACAACTTTCAACATCTTTATGAGTCTCGGCATAGTTGACACAAACATGCCAAGCCAGTTTGATTTAATTACATCCATTCCTCGTAAGTTTTTATGCAGCGTGTTTTTGTGCTGGTTTCTTTGCTCTTTTTCGGGGAGACTCAGATATATTGCCAATTATTGTAAATTTGTGAATATTATTCAATCTTGAATAAAAAACAATCCAAAATGAGCATATTTATGTTGGCTGTTGATTAGAATATCAATTAGTGAATAGTAAGTTCAGCGAAACGTTTTTTTTCATAAATTTTGGAATAGGTTTTGCTGAAATAAATAGTTTTACCTTGAACCAGTGAGGATTAATGAAGCCTTGATAAGTAGTGAAATATTTATTTAAGAAATCCTTTTTATTAAGCGTGACATATACGACTGGATGGCTCAATTGCTAGAGTGCCTGCCCCTGGTTAGCGGGGTCCCCAGTTCGAATCCCAGTGAAAGCAAAGTTAATATGATTTTATCTGGTTTTTTACTCTCCAGTCACTATTTGCCGTTGGTTGTCGATCAGTGGTAGTGCTCTAACTATGGATTTCACAATGCACCGATATGGTCTAAGAGTGCTGATGAATGCACTAGCAGCCCCCTACATAACATAACCTAAGCATGACTCGCGCAAAGAAATCTATGAACGCACTGTACTCGTTTATGTCTGAAGTCAGACCACAACGTGGGCATTAATAAAAAGCCAATAGATTTATAAGTAGGTTTGATTGAGATCTTCAGCAAAACCCCTTGCTATCAGGTGACAACTTTAACCTCAGCCTTGAGAGGATCTTTTTATATTATTATTGTTAAGGCTACATGGCACCTTTAGATCTATTGTGACCCTATTCATCGCTTTGCTTTCTTAAGAGCTCCTCTCCCAGGCAGCTCTTTTCAGTTGACACACGTTGCTCATTTTGCGCGAAGGGGGAAGAGATTCATTCTAGAGTATTCTCTCAAACCCAGTTTAGTGTAGGAATCTAAGAATAAGAGATGGTTCTTAGGACTTCTGTACTCCTCTGATATTAGGTGCTTGCCCAGCTAGCTATGTCTTTTGTGGGCTCGTCGCTCTCAAAATCCCAGTATATCTTCGTGAATTTCCTTTGATTCTCCGCAGAATCTACAGATGCCTTCTTCTGACAGTCCTAGTTTCCTTTGGTGCTCTTTAAGTCTTCAGTGCCCCGTTAAGCAGTCTGTTAGTTTACGTAGGTTGTTCTTACTCCTTCTGATGCATGCCTCAAACCCCTTTCGGTTATTGTTTCTTGGCCTGCTTCATGCCATGAGCGCTGTTCTAGTTATCTGCCCCGTACCTTCTTTCTAGGTCTAGATAGATAGATATGTAGATATGCTCTCCTACAGCGCAGAATGTTTCGGGGCCTATAAGAGGTTCCGATGTTCTTTTCTTAGCGGTAGGGAGGAGTCGGCCATTTCGTTGCCTTCTATCCCTGTATGGCCAGGTATCCAGCGGTGGCTTACTCTATTACTCCTGCTAAGCTTCTTAAGCTTCGGTAGACATTTCCATACGATCTTGCATCTGATGACATAGGAGTCGAGTGCCAGGATAGCGGCACGACTGTCCGACATTATTCGTGTAGTTCCTGTTAAGATTGATCTAAGCGCATCTGTTTATGGCATAGACTTCTGCTTGAATGATACTGCTGCATTTGCCCATGGCCTAGCAGTACTTTGTGCGAGGTCCAAATACTCCTGCCCCTGTTCCTTCATTAGTTCTTGATCCATCTGTTCCCCATTTTACCGTTTTACTGTTCAGTCTGTGGGCTATGGATTCATTTCTCCAGCCTTGTCAGGATGAGGTGCTTGCGTCTGGGCTTGTTGTGTCTGTTACTGTTTCTTTGAAGACGCTGAAGATGAGGCCGCGGCAAAAACCCCCGCCATCTGCTGCTGAAGAAATGCATTTAAGTCATTGCTGGCCTTAGTTTGCGGCATGTACGAATCGTTGCCGAGAAGTTTTGAAGCCTGCAACAAGTTATTGTATTCAGCAGTCTTTTGCTGCTTCTTTGAATTCCACTGCTGCTAGCACCGGTGAGGTATGAAAAATCTGCACCAAAGCCAAGAGGGCTCGGTGTAGTGGCACCGAATGCTTTTTCTTGCACATTCTGCAACCACTAAATGCAATGCAGTCGTCACCAATAGCACCTCCATGAGTAATGAAATTCACTTTATTTCACTTGTCTCAGAACTTCAATTTCATCAAAGACGAAGTCACTCTTAAGGTATCTTGCCTCTGCTCATTCAAAGGTGCATGCCTATGGGCCTGTGCCGATGTCTTAAAAATATATTGCCTCATGACAGGTGACGGACACGTCTAGGTTAGGTTAGGTAAGAGTGGCTGACTACAGAACGCAGACACACTTAAGACTTAGTAGACCCATTGTGATGCCAAGGGGATTGTCCTAACATCGGAACTAGTTGGTGCTGATGACAAAGCGCTTAAGCTGTCGAATGCTGGCTCGTTGAGATTGTTGAAAAGTAGGTCCATAGGTGTAAGTACCTACAATGTAAGATGGCTCTAACTGTCATGTCAGTGGCTAAATCTATTTCTATAACATTGGCGTTGACATCCAACTTCCTTTCGATTTTGGCCAGATTCGTATTCTCACCCATGCCACACCACAATTTGTGAATGAAATGGGTAGCTGCTTGTGTGCCATTTTCAGCCAATCCCGCCAAAATGAGATCCAACTCAGCCTGAATTCCCAACAAATGTGAACCGCCACCAGTCATTGGTTTTCTAGGAACTTGAATCAGCCACAAAATCAGAAATTCAACAGGTCTCCCCCAGGTCTGCAGCGGACAGAGCCCAACAGTCTACCTCAGTCAACCGAGCCCATATCTACGATAACCATCTGAGGATCAAGCCACAAAAATACAACCCATTCAAAGCGACTTTCCCATCTATAAATTATCAACTAATTTTCGACAACAGAACTGGTTCTCCGGTTTCTACTCGCAGCCGTTTCGTGAATGAAATTCCAGCAAGATTTTCCTGCCGCCTGCGACCGTCCGTTCATCCACTCAGACGTTCATTCGTTCAAATCAACAGAATTATGAAAACAAAATGATGATCGTAAAGAAAATCTTCAGCCGATAATCATCATCCTCCGGTTATACGCGCGAGATATCCTATCTCCACTCATATGGCCCCAACAGCTCCATAAACAACCCGACAGTCGATCTCGGCGCAGCCCGCGTGAACAAAAACGAACGCGTACACAAAAATCAACAAGTAACGTCCCCCGACGCGAAGAGGACATTTAAATACTAAACAAGTGTCAATTAATTTTTTTGGTTTTTTGTTCGTCCCTCAGAGTGTCCCACCCGATCGGAGGAAACACCCAATTCCTACCTCCTTCGGCTGCCTGAACAGCTCCAGTCACCAGCCAACATCCACCATTAACCAGCATCCACCAGCAGCGTGATAATCAGAAATGAAAGATCAAAAATTAACGACTTCAACGAAAAATATTCATAATGAGGCATTTTTATTTTTTCACCTTGGCTCGTTAATAATTTTGAGTCAGTTTCGTTGTGTACCCGTATCGGCAGCGACGGCGGCGGTGGCGGTGGCGACGATTCGGTTGTGAATGGATCGACACCGGGCTGGGGACGAAAATCTGTGTGCTGTATCTCTGCGAAACAAGTTCCTTTGGGCGAAGTATATCCTGTCAGATGATATACTCTCCGGTTGAAAACTGAAACACAGAGCAAATGTAAAATCGTGTCGCTGTTTAAAAAATATGCGAGTGGACATTAAAAACAGAAAACAAAAAATACAGAACAGCAGAGGAGATCCACAAAGAAGAGATCTCGTTGTCAGGAACAAAAAAGCATCATTCGAGGGATTGGTCGGCTGCGCGAGAGAGAGTACGAGATGTGCCGCGTGTATCTCGTGAAGCCTACGTTCATGTGCAGGCATCGCAGATGAATTATTGGCATTTTAGCCAATATTCATTCGCTGATTTTATTTTTGCGTTTCTGCTCGTTATTCTGTTTGTTTTTCGCTTTTTTGTTTATTCACGTTCGCGTTGAGGAGTTGAGGTGTCTGTCTCATCCTGCTGTTGCTGGTTTATCCGCTTTTTGGTGGCCGACCCTGTTTTGTCGTTGTATCTTTTGAATGCGGTCTTTCAGTATTTTTAATGATTTTAAATCGCCTCCTTTATAATATTTAACAGCTTCTTTGGGTATTTTTATGGGATGCATCTATGTAAGTCGAACGACGATCGTCGAACGATGCACGGCCACGGCGACTGGCGACACAAGACGGGAAGACATTTTAGGTGCGATTGTATCGATTTGTTTTGTTTGTTGTGTTCAATATGACATTTGTCTCTTCTTGTTTTTTTTTTGTTTGTTTTTTCTGTATGTCTTCGATTTGCGTCCACACGTGTTGTCAGCGATAAAAATGCAAGGTTTACCGGTTCGATAACGAATAAAATATCTGCATATTTTGCAGGTCATGTAAAAACATTTATTTTGAATTCAATAAGGACAGAGCCATCAATCAATTTTTGTTGGTTCTCAACAAGATCTGATCAATTGACATGTTTGGGGATAGTCTGCCTTTGTCTCGATGAGTGTTCCAAGATTCTGTAACGAATGGGTTCACTTGGTTAATCGAAGTTCAGCCGTGGGCTGAACTCTAGATTTCTATCCCTAGTCCTATATACCTAGGTTCGAATCATTCAGTCTTGGTGCGTATCTTCGGATTCGAATCACCTGTCTCTATTCGCCAAGAGCACGGACTAGTACAACAATTTATAACCTACCTTGAACTCCTCATCTATTTGGACTCAAGTATATTTCAAACGTTTATTTATTTCCTGAATCACATTAGTATACAATGATCTACGAGCCCTTAATTGTCTACTAAACATGACCTACTTCTTTTTGCAGAGCTATAATACGTGAGGACCTGGGCTTCAACTTACAAGCCTCCCAGCAAGTCCGATCTCTGGCTTGCTGTGTCGCGCACCAAGTTGGTTGTAGACCTTCTCCACGTGTGATAATCACCGAGATAGTCTGTGCCTGGCGTGCCATTGGACAGTGGGTAAGTGAGTGAATTCATACGCATTTGCACCATGGTCCTGTATGATAAACAATATTTACGACCCTCGTGAAATCATGGACTAATTCACGAAGGACTCTAAAATGCACGTACGTGAGACGTTTGCTTCTAAAAAAATGCAAATGCGTTCAGAATCTCTTGCGGAGAGACTAATAAAGGCAAACACTTACCAACATTTAATAAGAGCCTCAAACAATACCGTATAGAGAGGTCCCATGTGACATAATTGCGAAACCATTTGATGTGCCTAGAATGATAACAAGTACGCCTCCGACTAATTGAGGACCTACTCCATGGCGGATAGCCGTGGAGTCCGTCGAAACCTACGTAGAAGGATCAATTCCCAAATTTAATAATTCACGGCTCTACCTCTTTCGAGTAACTGACAATGCTCAAGGAGTATTTCTTGTGTTGAAAAATCTTCTCAAACTGGGCCGTTCTGTGTTCGCATAAAAACTCTAGGTCGCTTCCACTCGTGAGAGAACAATAACGCCCAAAACACAAGTGGTTCTTGTAAAGCAAAGCTCAGACCCTCTAATGAGCGAATCCATACCATATTATTTTATTACCTTCTGTTGCCTTGTCTCTCTGGCTCGAATTTCATCCCAGACCGGAAGCAAGTTACCAAACTGCTCTAAGTAGACACTGCTCTGCGTTCCTCTCTAGATCCTAGTTGTTGACAGGGTCTTCAATACTGGAGATATATGGTCTCCATGATTCTGTTATGTAGAGCAACATTGGGATGGTCAATCTTTTGTATATAGGCAGTTTGGTTCTTCGACGAGATATGACAACTACTCAATTGTTTCTTTACCATAAGAAAACCTCGAGTGTCGTCTTTCTAAAACATCGTAGTCGTATTTTTTTTTTTTACTCTCTAATTGATCTTAGCGATATCCATTTCAATAGCAGCCTACTTCTCACTAACGACTTCATCCAATCATGCCCAGAAATGAAGTATTACAGAGATGCCCGACTTCTACCTCTCTTGCTCCTTAAAATGTTTGAAAACTGTTTTTTGTAACGTATTCATAAACCAAATTGCCAATCAGAGGACGGCATTTACGTTATTTCGTGAATAATCGTCGAAAATTCATGAATATCTGTCAAAAAGGCACTCAAATTCGTCGATGGACTAGGTGGCAATCAGCTGTGAAGTCGGCTATCTCTGCAATACTTCATTTCTGATCATGCCAATGTCGTAGTCATCCGTGTCAGCCCGTGCGCACAAATGAGCTTTCTTTGAGTCTAGTCACGTCATGATCAGGGGAAAGAATATTCGATAATCTCCGACTGCCATAATTTATGCATGTTCCTTATTCAAAAGATTATGTAAAGAATAAGGAGCATGAAGAAGCAGTACGATTTCAAGAACTTTAAACTCTTCATTTATGTATTCTGCTCTGTAAGACCTCTATATGGCCTACCCAGCCCGGAACCCAGACTTGCTTTATTTGTCGTATGTCGTTACATAGTGAACTTTCTAAGAAACGAAGTCAAGTTGCTTCACGGAAGATAATTGCATTACCTGTTCCATTGCCTGTTGAGCCAGTTTATTGCAGGTGGAATGATTGTTTCTGTATTTCTCCTATGTCCCCGTGCTGTCATTTGTCATTATTATGCTGGAGTCCTTATAAATGCTGGTGTACCACAAGGGAGTGTTCTTGGCCCTCTGCTATACCTACTGTATACTAGTCACTTACCACAAGAAGGACACACTGTTCTAGGCACATTTGCTGACGACACCACCATTTTGGTAACAGTCCAAACGGTTGAAGAGTCTTCAGCAAAATTACAACGTCCACTAGATCAGATGCACCAATGGATGAATATATGGCGAATTCCTAATGAAGGCAAATCAGTCCATATCAATTTCTTTTATAGGCAAGTTAATAATCGTGTCCAAATACCTTTTGGCAATGAAGCGAAATACCACGGGATGACTCTTGACGTAAAACTCAAGTGGAAGGAGCACGTTAAGAAGAAACGTGCAAAACTTGACATGAAATATAAAGATCTGTACTGGCTTATTGGTAAATATTCCAAGCTGTTTGTATACAAGTAAATTCTGAAACCTATTTGGACGTATGGCGTACATCTTTGGGGTTGTTCTAAAAATGAACATAATACAGACTTTTCCAAATAAAGTGCTTAGAGCTATCGTTAATGCACCATGGTATATCAGAACCGACGATATCCACAGATCTTAGAATATTACCACTCCAAGATGAAGTTAAGAACTTTGCTTATAAACATAAGCGCCGCCTAGAAGAGCACAAAAACTCTACAGTCAACCTGATCCTTGAAGAAACTAATGTCTTGCGCTGACTCGAAAGGACTAGCCCCTTGATCTCGTGCGATGGTCTACACCCGCGCATGGTTGCGGTGTTAGCAGGAACTTTCATTGGAGAGTAACCTGCCGATATGCCATGAAATACAAACAACTGGTTAAGTGCTTCACTTAGTTGTAGTCTTAATAAATTCAGGGCGGTAGTTTTAGTGAGTTAAAATCTCACACTTCTATGTGCGAACGTTCGCCATAGAGTCTTGTGGAAGATTTCCACCCAACCTCGAAAAAAAAGAAGAAAATTGTCATTATTCACAATTATGTTGTACTTCCGAGGTTTTTAGAGTTGCAGCTTATTTTTCGATGATGACATAGCTTTTATTCCGCCATTTGAAATACTTTCGTTTACTGTGTTCTTCCAATGCATCGACAGAGGATCGAATATGATTTAAATGAGTGTTGAGACTATTAGAGCATTTTTGAGAGTAAGAGGTCCTTCAGATGTCCACATCTGGTTTCACAATCAAGTCACATGTCAATTCCAAATTTAAGAATCGTTCCAAATTGTTCAAGTTATTTTTACCATTTAATTTGAAATTTCAGAAAAATTCTTGACTTGAGGCGATGACTGCTGCACCAGAACGCCTAAGATGTTCATGACTCTAACTCAAACTCTATTCAGTGCTTTTGGTTGACCTAAATTGAAAATTCGCGGATGACATTGACGTGATTGCCAGAACACAGCGAGTCGTCAATGAGGCGTTTGCTGGCATTGAGGCGGAAGCGGCTTAACGAACTATATCCTGTCATCAAGAAAGGTCACACAACAGCGACTTCTTGGATAGAGCGTCACAATGGGCAGCTATAACTTCGAGGGAGTCAAGGACTTCGTCTACCTCGGCTCGGCAGTAAACACAAATGACATCAGTACCGAGATGAAACGCAGAGTAACTCTTGCCAACCGCTATTTCTATGGGCTCAAGAGGCAATTGAGTAGTATAGCCATCTCTCGAAGGACCAAGCTGACTTTATACAAGACCTTGATCATCCCAGTACTGCTGTACGGCGCGGAGGCATGGACAATCTCCAAAGCGGATGAGAAAGTCCTTGGTATCTTTAAGAGAAAAGCTGTGCGTGCGATCTTTGGTCCTGTTTGCGTTGACGGTTTCTGGAGGAGAAGATTCAACCACGAACTGTACGGGCTGTACAGCGACATGAGAGTAGCCAGGCGTCTTCGGATCCAACGCCTAAGATGGCTAGACCACGTAGAGCGTGTGGACGACTCAGCTCCGGCCCGAAGAGTCTTCGACTCCGAAACCGTGGGACAACGCAAGAGAGGACGCCCGCGTTTAAGGGGGCGCACCCAGGTGGAGAAGGACCTCAATCAACTTGGCGTGCGACACTGGAGACAGCTAGCCAGAGACCGTGCTAGCTGGAGAGGGTTGTTGGTTGAGGCCCAGGTTCACCCCAGACTGTAGCGCCAAAAAAAGAAGAAGAAAATAGAAAATTGTTTTAAATATTAGTATAGTAAATTTTAGTAAAGTTCAGTGGGTCGCCGTGGCGTAGTGGGTTAGAGCGTCGACTCCTACGCAGAGGGTGCCAGGTTCGATACCCGAATTTACCATCTTTCATATTTCACGGCTCCACCTCTTTCGAGTCACTGACAATGCTCAAAGAGTATTCCTGTCTAGAAAAAGCTTCTCAAACTTGGCCGTTTGGAGTCGGTATTAAACCGTAGGTCCCTTCCACTCGTGAGAGAACAATGGCACGCTCAACACGAGTGGTTGCTGAGAAGCTAGGCCCAGGTCCGCCTCGGAGCGGCACCCATATTATTATTATTATTATTATTATTAGTAAAGTTCAATAATAGTTCTACGACTATAACAGTCTATGGGTGGATAGTCCTTCGGTTTCGAGCTTTAGGATTTGAGAATGTGCCTTGAACGGAAGTATAGTCTTCGAAATTCAAGTTCAGCCTAAAAATTGGCGCTCCTATATGTATGTACATATTTGTGCAGTCCCAATTGCCGCTGCGACTCATTCTCTCAGATATTTCTAAATGGACTTTCGCGGCCCAGACAATCCAACACATTTGTACGCTCTGCCTTAACTCGCGAGGTAGGAATGACTTGAAATGATGGATTATAGTATTCCTTAGTTTTAAGCTAAACGCAACTAACGAAGACCTCGTATTTACGGAATAATCAATACCCTCCCACAAAAAGAAGTATCCAATAATGATTGTACCCCCGGTCACTGACTTATGTCATTCCTCACTCCAAACAGCTGACACGTATCAAAAAGCCCACACGCACAGCACCCCCATGGAATGACTGCAACTGATAGATACTGCTTGATCTCGATTAAACAATGCGAAACATCACGAAAAAGATGCTGCTTCGTGATTGAAGTTAATAACTAAAAATGATTTTATTGTACTTCACTCATTTCTGGTAGTGTTGTCCATCTCCCCTGGGAGGGATTACGTGCCGTAGAGGGTGAGCCAAAGATAGATGTCCATCAAATACAAAACCGCCCTCGTATGGCGGACAAGGAAACACCATCACTTTGTGTCGATGAACTCAATCAAATGTCGATTTGCTTCGGCTCACATTTGAGTTACTTCGCGTCAAGTCTCATGCCTGGCCGGGTCCACATCTTCAAAATGAAAAGGAATTATTAATCCTTAAGTACCGGGCTATACCCTGGGGAGATATTTGCAATTGATGAGAGCGAAATTCTATTACTCTGATGGATGTGTGCAGTTGTGATATTTCGAAGGAAGAAAGTAGAAGGTTATGTTTTCGTTAATTGGCCGATGAGGCTTAAGATAATACTCTTACGTTACTTCGGAGCTATTGCGCAATTTAATAGAGCCATCGGACAGACTCCCTTGAAGATGCATTGATTTCTGTTCGACTGTTGGGGCTGGTGGGTTGGTTGTTAAGTTGGCTTATTGTTATTGATTCCTACACACATGGATGTTTTTGGAAAGTGTGCAGATAGCTATTTCTGATGAAAGAGTCAATCACTTCAAATTGAGAGGAAGTAGTTCTAGCTAGGACTGACACTTGCAGGGAAATGATTGCTGACTGACATCGATATAATTAGATTGAAGACCTTAAGTATTGCTTGTGAGTAGCATGGTAGGGTTGGATTTGGTTAGGTAGTTCGGTTGCTAGTGAATTTACACTTAGACAATATTGGTCCATTGTGGTACCCATAATCAGACTACTACCACTGATTGACTACTCCAGTGAATGTGCCGTTAATTTGATCCCAACGGCAAATGGTGACTGGATCAGATTTGAAAACCAGATAAAAGCGTATTAACTTTGCTTTCATTGGGATTCGAACCGAGGAATCCGCTAACCAGGGGTATTCACTCTACCAACTGCGCCATCCAGTCGTTGAGTACCATGGTAACAGGAAATAATGATTTTTAGGCCTTTACAAGATTGCCAGAAATTCATGCCCCGTGCTCAAACTAATCCTATAAACACATCATGGAACACAATTGCGTCGATCCTTATTCTCCGGTATCATTGTTCGATCTAGAAGGCACGATCCTTCATTTTATTTCACGTCAGGAGATCTCGCATTTCACGAACAATGTTGAGACAAATGTTGCCAGGAACATACATAGCCGGTGTGGACGAAATTCTCAAGGTACTAAGTCGTACAGGCTGTAAGCCCATAGCCTATGCATTCGACATAGCTCTACTTGTAACGGGAAAATTTCTTTACACTGTTAGGGATATTAGAGCCGAGACGAAGGGACGAGACCCGGCTTCTCAGGAGAAAGAAGAAAGAGCACGAAAAGCGCGCGATCGAGGAGATGTAGAGGTGCAACGGCATGAACGACGTCCGAAAGTTTTACCAGAGGGTGAAACAGGTATCCAGTGGATATAAGGTTCGGACAGAAGCCTGCCGGGAGGAGAATGGACAGCTACTAGTAGAGTCTTAGTCGACACTGAGAATTTGGAAGAACCATTTCTGCAGACTGCTAAACGGCGATGATGACACCAATACCGCTGTCAGGCAGAATGCTCCACTCAATATGGACGATGATCGACGAGAATTCCGTCCCCCCGACTTAGACGAGGTCAAGATAGCAATGTCAAGACTGAAGTCTAAAAAAGCTGCCGGTGCGGACGGACTGTCGCTGAAATCCTTATGGCAGCGGGAGATGATCTGGTTGGGCGCATGCACCAGCTCATCTGTAAGATATGGTCGGAGGAGAGCATGTCCGATGAGTGGAATCTCAGTATCGTTTGCCCGATCCACAAGAAAGGAGACCCCTTTGACTGCGCCAACTATAAAGGGATAAGTCTCCTGAACATCGCTTACAAGATCTTCTCTGCTGTTTTTTGTACTCGCCTGGGCCCGTTTATAAATAACCTGATAGGTCCTTATCAGTGTGGCTTCAGGCCAGGGAATTCCACCATCGACCAGATTTTCACACTTCGGCAGATCCTGGAAAAGACCCAAGAAATGCAAATCGACACCAACCACCATTTTGTCGATTTCAAGGCCGCATATGACAGCGTGCATAGGGACGAGCTATACAACGCCATGCCTAGTTTTGACATTCCTGCCAAGCTCGTCAGGTTGTGCAGGATGACGACGGAGAATTCTGGCTGCTCCATCAAGGTCGGTAACGAACTCACCGAGACCTTCAATGTCAATAAAGGTCTTAGACAAGGCGCGCGCTATCATCTGATTTCTTCAACATCATCCTGGAGAAGATCGTGCAAGACACACACGCCAACACTAGAGGCACGATCTTCCAAAAGTCCGTACAACTGTTTTTTTTTTTTTTTTTTTTTTTTTAATTCATTTTTATTTTTAATTCATTACATACTTAGGTACTAGACAAAAATGCTTAAAACTAGTTAGACGAACATTATGTTAAATATAACTTAATGGCCCTCGGCGGGCACTCTAAGCTAAGCTTAACCTTATACAATGTCTTTCGACCTAGACTAAAAACCTTTCTTTTTACGCTAAACATAGATATTGACTGACACTTTCAGTTGAAAATTAAGAAAATTTATCAAAAACTTAATGAAATAACTGTTTTCCTTAAAACTTATATACTAACTTACATACTTATGGATATATGATAACATATACACGTATATATAATGCACTTAATTAATATATATATACATATGCATACACATAAGTACATACAAGTGTACACATGTGTATACCAAAAATTTTTTATTTATTTTTTTTTTTTTTTTTTTTTTTTTTGTACAACTTATAGCTACCTTAAAACTACCCTAATATGTGTAAGTCGGCCAAGGGATGCAGCAGATAGACCTACTTCGAATCCACTGCAAGACGGAGACCGACTATTCCCCCATTCGGGGATACGCACTACCCTTTTTACCCCGGGTCTAAAGGGTTCGACGCTGGAGTTCTTTCGCTCCCCAGCCACCAGAACTTTCGATGTTGCATAGCAACATCCCATTTATCCCGTCTTGAGACCACCGTACTGAAACGGAGGAAATCCTCCGCAGCTCGTTGTGCGACGGAGCGGTCGTGGTTGAGTCGCCCATCCACAGTTGATCTGGCGATGTGGTAGATGAGCGGTACCGCATTAATATCTTGTATCAGTCCATTTTTGTCGAGGTGCAGAAAAGCTTCTGGGGGGATGAAGCCACTAGAACGTACCCTTTCGTGGTATTCTGGATTGGGGTAGTAAGCCCCCGAGATCAAGTTATTGACCGAGTTCATCGCTCTAGCAGTGTGACCTCGAATCAACTTCACCAGGAAATTGTCCACTCTTATCAGGTTTGCCCTGTTGTATAAGACCTCATTGGAATAGTATTTTATGTACTGGGACTCTGGAGTTCGATAAAGACGAAGGCAAGCCCTAAGACATGCCCTCTCGAACAACCGAATCTTTTCCATCAAGCTTGCACTCACGTTGAACCAAACGGGACACCCATAGGTCAGCATTGGCCGGATGAGGGCCATGTAGCAGATAACTTTCACCCTCGCATCGAGTTGGCTGTTGTAGAACAGTCTCTTTGTAAGGGCAAAAGCGCCTCGGGCCCTGGCCAGAGCAGCATCTACATGTTTATTAAAATATAGATACTGATCTAGCCAGATCCCCAGGTATCTGACTACAGTCCTTTGCGCCAGAGGTTCCCCGTGTCTTCCAACGATTGAGAACTTTCGCCAATTATTTTTCGTATCCGCCGAGGCCTTATACAACGGCGTCCTGAACAGAATGGTTTCCGACTTCCGGAAGTTGATACTCAACTTCCAGTCATCGCAACTTCTCATGAATGAATCGAAGTCACCCTGCGTGAGTGTAGTGATTTCCTCGATCTTTTTGCCTGATCTGTACACGATCAAGTCATCGGCATACGCAATTGCATGAGGAAGAGAACTTAACAGATCGCTCAAGTAAATGTTGAACAGGATCGGCGAATTAACGGCACCCTGTTGGAGACCATTTTTAACTTGGAATATACCTGTGGAGGTCACGTTGCCATTCTTGACTACGAACCGTCTACCGGTAAGCATGTTACACAGTAGGTACAGCAGTGGTTTGCTTATGCCTAGCTGATTGAGCTTGTAGAAAAGACCTTCTAACCATACGGTGTCAAAGGCCTTCTCCAGGTCAATCAAGCAGGCACCCGTACATTGTTTCTGGCTCTTGTTCCATTGGATATCCGACACCAGTTTCGACGCAGCATGAATAGTGTCATGCCCCGCTTTGAAACCGAATTGGTTATCCGGAATTATATTTTTGTCCTTAGTCCAGTTGATCAAGGCTCTATTGATCACCTTCTCGAATACCTTGCTGATGTTCGGAAGGAGACTAATTGACCGGAGGTTGCAAGGATTCGAAGAATCTTTTCCTCTCTTGGATATGGGTTGCACAATAGCCGTTTTCCAATGCTCCGGATAATGTGCATTATTCAGAGCATTGTTAAACAGAATTGTGTACATATTAACCACTTCCAGGGGAAGGTGTCTTAGCACAATGTTGGAGATCCCGTCGATTCCAACAGACTTTTTCTTCTTTAATGATTCGAAGACCGCTTGGAGTTCTGTCTTCGATATGAACGGGGGATGCACCCCTTCGTCGGCGATGGCATTATCTGCCATGTTATCATCATTGAACACGACAAAGCCAGTGTTCTCAGATCGCCATTGTTGCATGTCTTCTCGAAGTTGAGAGTTGCTAGCCAGTACGCGGTTATCCAAGCCGTGGTTCGGGCGAACACTCTCATTCACCTTATATACTTCTTGGAAGACCGCGCCTAGTACCTCCATTTTTTCTTGCGGATCTTCGACCACAAAGAAGTTATCGTCGAGTAACCGTACAACTGTTAGCATACGCGGATGACATTGACGTGATTGGCAGAACACAGCGAGTCGTCAATGAGGCGTTTGCTGGCATTGAGGCGGAAGCGGCTATCTGCGAATCAAGCGGTCAATGGGGGCAAAACGAAGTAAATGTTGACATCAAGAAAGGACCCACAACATCGACGTCTTGGAGAGAGCGTCACAATGGGCAGCTGTAACTTCGAGGTAGTCAAGGACTTCGTCTACCTCGGCTCCGCAGTAAACAGTACAAACAACATCAGTACCGAGATCAAACGCAGAGTAACTCTTGCCAACCGCTGTTTCTATGGGCTCAAGAGGCAATTGAGTAGTAGAGCCATCTCTCGAAGGACCAAGCTGACTTTATACAAGACCTTGATCATCCCAGTCCTGCTGTACGGCGCGGAGCCATGGATCTCCAAGCGGATGAGGAAGTCCTTGGTCTCTTCGAGAGAAAAGCTCTGCGTTCGATCTTTGGTCTTGTTTGCGTTGACGCTTTCTGGAGGAGAAGATTCAACCACGAACTGTACGGGCTGTACAGCGACATGAGTCTAGCCAGGCGTCTTCGGATCTAACGCCTAAGATGGCTAGGCCATGTAGAGCGTGTGGACGACTCAGCTCCGCCCCGGAGAGTCTTCGACTCCGAACCCGTGGGACAACGCAACAAAGGACGCCCGCGTTTAAGGTGGCGCACCCAGGTGGAGAAGGACCTCAACCAACTTGGCGTGCGACACTGGAGACAGCTAGCCAGAGACCGTGCTAGCTGGAGAGGCTTGTTGGTTAAATAAAGAGAGAAGAAGAAGTTAGGGATAATATGAACGTCTTACTTAATAAAATAGAGAAGTGGACAGAAAAAGATTGGACGGTAACCCGTCCAAAACAGAGCTCGTACTATTCACGACAAGACGTTTCATACCTCCGATAGAGCCCCCTAAGCTGAAGAAAAAGGAACTCAACGTCAATAGTCAGGCCAAATACTTACGAGTAATTTTAGACATCGAGTTAAGTTGGAAACCAAACATTAAGGAACCTATTAAGAAGGCGGTGGCAGCTGTTTACACATGCAAGAGCATATTTGGCCCCACATGGGGAATTAAACCAAGAATGGCTCATTGGATGTATACGGTTGTGGTTAGACCCAGCTTAACATACGGTATCCTTGTTTGGTGGCCAGCACTGAATAACAAATCCAATCTTAAATTGATAAGCAGTATTCAAAGATCAGCGTGTATCGGCATCACAGGGGCATTGCGTCCACCCCCACAGCTGCCATTGAAACATTGGTACACCTACTTCCCATATACATCTATGGGAAGCTTGTAGCTACCAGGGTACGGGAGTTAAGGGTACGGGAGTGCAACCGCTGGAGCATAGTAGTTCACATAGTTTAGGTCATACAGAGATAGTCATAAATGCGAGACTAACATTGCAGCAGACAGAGAAGATTGGGAAAAAAGATCTGGTAAGAAAATCAGGCTACCTGGAAATCTACACAGATTGCTCGAACACAGACGAGGGCACAGGGCTATGAGTATTCGCTATATCGCCGGACATATCCTTTTCCCTGTCTCTTTGACTGCCCAACCATTGTAGTGTATTCCAGGCGGAAGTTAAAGCTGTTCAAGAGGCTGCCCGCTTGCTGTCGATGTACCCGATATGTAGTCAGGCGGACATAAAGGCTCTGGATACACCATAAATTAAATCAAAGATGGTAAGACTTTGCCGTCTATCTCTTAACCCTATGCTGGGTTCCTGGGCATATGGGTGGTCTTAAAAGTAACGAAAGGGCCAACGAGTAAGCAAGAAGAGGGGTGGAACTGCCACTGGCATATAATCATCATCCCTCACTCCAAGTAATAAACACCATGTTACTTACAGATTCCTTCGACTCCGCTAATCGCAGATGGATGGAATTAGACACATGTAGGATGCTTATTTGGCCCTCACTAAATCCACACAAAACGAATACACTCCTAAAACTAAACAGGAATGTAATAAGCAACGTAGTGGGCAATATCACCGGCCACAGCCTTCTCGGTATCCATGCCAGAAGAATGGGAGCCCTCACAACGACTACTGAAGAATCTGTGGAGACGAGGAGGAGGAAAAAAATACGCTTCATCTCCTCTGCACTTGTCCAGCCCTTGCAAAAACTAGAAAAGATATACTAGGCAACTACTTTTTCAGTAACCTAGAGGAAATGGCACATTTAAAGATACAAGACAGAGCTAACTTTATTAGGAAAACAAATTGGCTGTAAAGCATCACATGAGTGGACTTGTCAAAATGGGCCACTAGAATACCATTAGGCAGTATCTTGGTTTATTTTATTTTCTTTAGTGTAGTCCCTTTGAACTTAAGAGTAGCCGGTGGCAAGCACCGGGAAGTGATAGCACAATCATAGTGGCAATCAGTCTAACCTAACCTAACCTTCATAGCCGTTCGTTGTCAAAGAGTATTTTAGGCCGCCTTTCCCTCATAAGAGAACAACCATCATGATTGCTTTAAGATCGCAGACTATGGTTACTTGGCCTTCTCATAAAATTTACGTGAAATCTTGCATTTATTTCATGTGCATTTAGAACACACACACGATCACATGTGTTAATCGATGTGCGCTTAGAACCGATGGGTCTGTACTCTAACGCCAAACGTAGAGAATAGTGATATCAATCATGTAACCACATTTCTGAAAATAGGCCGTTTGGAGATGAGCCATGTGTCACCTAGTTTCTAGTTCCGTGTCACTGCCAAATCCTTACGCGCAGTAATAACAGAAAAGTGTCGATTGCCAGTAACAAACAATCAAAAAAATCGTATATCAAAAAACTATTGCTGACATGTCGACGACATGTTGATCGATAAGGACTAACTTAGTGAGTGACTGATGACTAAGTAGAAGGAGACGGTATTTACATTAAAATTCTGCAAATTTGATTACACAACGAACTGGGAGTGAGAAGGTGTGTATGTTAGTAAGAAGACTACGGGTAATTTCCCGGTTCGAATAATATAATAATAATAATAACATGAGCGGCACGACAGTCCGAGGCGGACTTAGGACTAGCTTCTCAGCAACCACTCGTGTTGTTCGTGCTATTGTTCTTTCACGAGTGGAAGGGGCCTACAGTTTAATGGCGACTCCGAACGGCGAAATTGAGAATATTTTTCTAGTCATGAATACTCTGTAGGCGTATGTGGAGAAAATAAAACAACAAAACAATACGAATGTGTTGTAATCCGTTTAATGAGCGCTGCTGCTGAGTTGGCAGATCTTTTATGCACTTGTTATGTTCAAATGAGTGAAGAGTTCTCAGGCCGTTCACCAGATCGAATGATCGAACATACATAATTCATTTGCGGCTAAATAACTGATTCAGAATATGAGTTGAACATCTACGACAGTGGTGCACAAAAGTGTTAATTTCAAAATTCCCTACAACTCTTTAAGCATTGTCAGTGACTCGAAAGAGGTCAAGTACTAAAGATGGTTAATTCGTGTAGCGAACCTGGTACCTTCTGCGTAGGAGTCGGCGCACTTATCCACTACGCCACGGTGACCCTGATTCGAAATTATCATTAAATGATTTGTGCCTAACTGAACTTACTTACGGTGAAACCTTCGAGCCGACCACCTTAAACCGAAGATGGGACACCACTGTACGACGTAGTAGGGGGCTGTAAGCCCAGCACCAGAGCTGATCTCGCTTCGCGGAAGGAGGGACTATCTCATTAACGGCGACATGCAGAGCTCCAGTGAGGAGGGGCTACCAGATGCGCACTCCTTTGTGTTATTTCGACATAATCGAAACTCGGGTATGAAGGAATTTTTTAAGGCCGCAACCATGAAATGGAATCGTCGGGAGATGTGCTGTGTCCTCCAGGCGGCCAAAGGAAGGACCTGGCCCTCTGTCTATAGTGGATGAATTCTGGTTTCAACAAATCACAATGGCAACCAGAGAGTGGTGGTATGTGAGAAAGATAATGTACTACATTTCCTTCTGTGATATGGTACGGTTGTCTACTGTGGTTCAACGTGAGTCCTTCACATATGGAAAATCTGAGATTGTACGAGAAATGCATGTGAACATGACTCCTTTTGTATCATATAACCGAGTCTCAATGTCACTTCTTTTTGAGCAACTTTCATAATTCATTCACCGCTGCACCAATTTCGAGTCACTGTCAATGTTCAAAGTGTATTCATATCTAGCTTCTAAATCATCACCGTTCGTAGTCGGCATAAAATGGACCTACACCCGTGTTCGAACAAAAGCAAGCACAAGGCAAGAAGATGATGTGAAATCTATGACCATGTATACCTCGAACTGTGACTCCAATCCTTACGCTATTGTATCACATGGAAGGAGAGCATTGTTTTTTCACAAAATCTATCGTTTTCATAAAACTTTGGGAAACGATTCATTGCAAAATTCAAAGATTCAAAGATTCAAAGATTCAAAGATTCAAAGATTCAAAGATTCAAAGATTCAAAGATTCAAAGATTCAAAGATTCAAAGATTCAAAGATTCAAAGATTCAAAGATTCAAAGATTCAAAGATTCAAAGATTCAAAGATTCAAAGATTCAAAGATTCAAAGATTCAAAGATTCAAAGATTCAAAGATTCAAAGATTTAAAGATTCAAAGATTCAAAGATTCAAAGATTCAAAGATTCAAAGATTCAAAGATTCAAAGATTCAAAGATTCAAAGATTCAAAGATTCAAAGATTCAAAGATTCAAAGATTCAAAGATTTATTTCATAACACCCTCTGTCTGTTTGCAACTTCATAATTTGTGAAGGGCTTACGTCTTAATCCAAAAAATATCTAATCTGTCTACTAATTTCCATCCACATCTGAGAAGCTGTTTAGGAACTAGAACTCAAATATTGTCGAACTGTTATTGATTATAAATTAATCGAAATGAACAAATCCGAAGTTTTGTATCAGCTCTAGCGTTGGTTAGCTGTGAGTTTTGCAGGATCTTTTGAAGAGTGATCTAGAAAAACTGCACGTCGCATCGTCTAAAACTTGTCTTGACACTGAAAGTCTTAATGAGGTCTATGCCCACCGCGGTCTATTGTGGACTTCCCTGAAATCACTCTGATAAGGACCTTTCCGAATGTTGATAGTAATCATCTTCAGTTTTCCGATACTTGCCACACTGTACCAATTGTACATGCAACCATTCAGTAGTATCCAAACTTTTGCCATAATTGCCTACCTTTCAATTTCTCGCCACTATGTGCCAAGGCGTCATTTTCATAATTCCAATATTTACTTCATGGTGCCGGGTCAGCATTATTTTGTATACAAAAATCGTATAAAAAGAGGAAGCAAATAAAACATGAGCGAGTTCGAACAACTAACTCAAGAAATGAAGACGTGTTTAATTTAAATTGGTCTTGTTCTATTGCTATCCCGCCACCAGTGGTAAGTTGGTAATAGTTGAAGCCTAACACACACTTTGGCCATAATTTTCTTCAACATTATCGTAAAAATGAATCGGTGAATGGTTCCAACATGATCATCCCTGATTGATTAAGTTCATCAGAAGGTCTATGAAGAAGCGTCTCTCGACCGATCATGCTGACATTTTATTCTTGATCATCTCTGTCCTGTTCTATGCCGCGAACAAGGGCGAACAATCTTAAGATCAGGCGAAGAACCCCTCGCTTTTAAGAGAGAAAACTTCTGAGTTCAACTGTTGATTATGTTTGCGTTGTTGGCATTCAACTCGAACACTGCGACAGCTAGTCCTTAACTCCTAAGATGGCTGGGACATATAGAATGCATGGACAACACTGCTCTAGCCCGAAGATTCGTCGAGTCTGCGCCAAAGGGATACAGCAATAGAGGACGTTCACGACACCTATGAGGCACCCAAGTGGGGAACTACCTCAACCAACTTATCATACGAAATTCGAGGCAGCTGGCTAAGGTCAGTTAATCACAAATTTGGGATTTTTCTCTTCAATTTCTGGATTCGGTTGCATTCACTCAAATTTTATGGTATCTTTTTTCTTTCAATTTACAACTCGCGAGTTTATCAACTCCTCATTTTTTCAACTTACGGAAATAGAAGAAGTTAAGGGATGAAATGAGGGATTTTGCTCTCTCTCTCTCTTTCCTTCCATTATCGTAATGGCCTGCCTGTCTGTGTGTGTATACTGAATGAAGATGGGATGATTGTGACTTCATTTATCGTTTCCATTATTTAAAGCAGACTTAAATAATGGTGATCGATCTCGTACAGGATTCTTTGCCGTGAATCGAGAGAAGACACGTGCGAAATAATGAAGCATTTGATAGATTCCTTTTCTTTTCTTAACAGACCCTGTCCTTCGCTTTGTTGCATACCTTGCCGGTTTGCGAAGGCTTAGTAAAGTTCATCTAACCTATTACAATATTATGTAGACTATATAAGTGCAAGCACTAGAAATGTACACAGTCGCTTGTGCTGTTCTCCATAAAATAGGCGGCAGGAACTGGAAACCAGAGACAAAAGAGGATGGAGATATCCAACCATTATCTCTGCTAAAAACGTTCACTCTCAATTCTGTTTCTCATAGCGCACACGAACCGCTCAAACCGTACATTCAATGTTTAAAATGACATTTTGTGAGTGAATTATCAAAAAATCTGAGGGCAAATTTAAAAACTGAACGTTGGACAACTTCTGGATCTTAAATTTCAGACTGTGAGTTGAAATAGTGAACAAATCAAGTTTTCAACTCTTCGGATATATTACGAGTTGAGACGAACTCTGAGTTCGTTGATCAACTCCCCAGTTTCCGGCAAGTTGAGCAATAGTGAACAAAACGGCCCTTAAGATGGTGCCAGCTAGGGAGTCTTCTTCTCCATGCCTCATTATGTGTCATCAGAAGAAGAAAAAAGAGTAGATATCTACAATCTTGCTCTCGATACTTTCATGTTGACCTCATCAGGCCGGAGACTGAATTGACATCTATCATCGACACTTTCTGCCTGACATCACTACTTGGATGCTATTGCACATTTAACACAATGAAGAAGGAGATTCGACCAACATTTCAGCATCAGTCTTCTGTGCCGACTCTATATTAATAAAGTAACTAATTATCATTCTTTTTAAACTGCCACCATCATTCCGGAGGTAGCACGTCTCCATCTTGTCCATGTTGCCCTTTTGATGGTCTATCATTTACCTCCTTAGGAGCCAGGTCACTTCCCTGCTTTTCTCTCCATAAAGCTCAAGAATAGCTCTAGCAGTTCGTTGCAGTCTCTTAGACTTCCTGTATATCCTTGCCCTGTATGTGCACTTCTTCTCAAACTTGTCCCCGAAACCCCAGCTTGAACTGAACTCAAGTGCAGTCCATCACTCCTGTGACAACATTCAGTGCTTATTTGATGCTTGCTATATTCATTTATTCCATATTTCATACACCGTCAAATATAACCCCATTCTCCGTATCCGCTGAACCTTCAAACTCAACACACACCCCACATTTGTTAACTTAACTTACGATTCCAAATGGATCATAAATTCAAAACCGAAATCGATCAAAAACAAAAGACCAAAAAACAAACACAAATTTCAAACTCTAATATTGATTATCCTGTTTTGTCCCAAGACCCAGCCGACCGCGACCCCTACACTCGCACTGACCACCGTCCACTTACCCTCGTATATATCAACTTTTGTCACTTTCAGTCAATTTTCGTTTCGGCTGTCTCTTCTCGCACTTCTGTATTCCGTAAGCTGTTGTATCATAGCGTTCGGGAACCCGTTCTTCGTTTTTTTTTTGTACTTTGACTCACACACGATCCCCGACCGGTCCAGCAGCGGAGAGGATCAAATTCTCTACCTCACGACACATCTTCAGTTCATAACGAGTATAATTTCAAACATTTCCGAACATTATCATAAATTTTGACTCCCAAATGTTTGTTGATTTTTCAAAAATTTATGTTTCATATAAATGTGTATAATGGGCTACGAAGAGTCAAAGAACAAAGCGCGTGAGAGAAAGAGAGGGGAAAAATAAAAATGTTTCGGTTCCTTTTGTGGGCTCCTTTACCGTTGATGGGACATTAATAATTTTTGAATTTCACCTTTGGGTCTCTGCCGTGGTGTGCTGGTGGTTTCTCTTGTATTTTTTTTTCCAGATTTCTCCTGAAGATTCATTGATCCGGCCAGAGGTGTAGATTATTAGAGGTACCCAAAGTCAAATGAAGGTTCAAAAAGGACAGAAATCAAAACACGGGGGACATAAAACATTGATAGTGAAACAGGTAATCATATCGTGGCTGGATTGTGCCTGTGACCGAACTTAAAGAACTTTGATCTTAAAATCGATTTGGTGGGTTAGTTCATTAAAACAAAAAGAGACAGGGAAAGGGAAAGGGAAATCTAACAAGCAAAAACGAAGAACAATGGGAGAGATGACAAAGTAAATTATTTACGTCTCACATCTGAACTGAAAGAGGACGACTCCGACTATGGGACAGGTCGACGGAAAGATGTTCTTAATTAAGATAGGACACATTTAACGCATTCACTGGCGTTTGTTCTTGATTCCCCAACATATTATAAAAATTAAAATAAGGGAACATTTCTTTTTAATGAACTCATCCCGAGTCTGGTTGGTTTTACTACTCTCCATTTTTGACGGAAGTCTATAAACGATCTGACTGATTAATGCACTAATGTTGATGTAACCTGGATTGATGCCCCCGCGCTCATGTTAACCTCCGGACAATTTAGATCGGACTATTAGGTATATTAATTTTAAATAGAAGGATTTGGAGCCGGACGGGCAGATGGCGTGAGTTCGAATCGGAGGAAGTGGAAGAACACAAGAGTTTAGGTCTGCGTTGAAGGTGGCACACAGAAGTGATGAAGAACTTCAAATTTTGTGGGTAAAACGAAAAGAAAACGCTATTTGGTTAAACACGGGTTTCCTTCGTACTGTACCGCCACACAATTGAGTAGAAAGCCAATCTTATGTCTAAAGCTTACTGTTTCATATTTAAAACACGCTGGTCGATATTATCAAATATTGGTAACTGAGTTTGTTCCGTTTTATACATATATACATTTGTTCGCTAAGTTTTTTTTTGTATAGTTTTTTGCTTAAAAGGACTAACTACTTTATACATGCTTTAACTGTTAAAAAAATACTATCTAATTTACAAAAACGTTAAGCGCTAAATGAATTAACTATTTATATTTTGGGGGCTGCTTCTAGGTCGACTCCCACGCTATTTGACACTACGGTACCTAGGTTCGATTCCCGGTAGAAGCAAAAGAAATAATATTCACGGTCACACCTGTTTCTAGTCACTTACAACGCTAAAAGAGTACAATTGCCTAGAAAAGCTTCTCAAACTTGGCCGTCCGGAGAGCAATAGCGCGCACAAGATGAGTGTTGGACAGTTGCACCATCCATATTATTACTATTATTTAAATGGTGTCCGGATAGAGATAGACACATTTTTGCCCAAATATTCCGTTTATTAAACGTTGAATATTAAATACATAAATTATGCTGAATATCATATTTGTAGGTTGTGTAAGTGTAAGTTGTAACTATTTACCTTTCTAGGATTCCGTAACTCCGTAATACAGTGGAGTCCCATAAGTCGAATTATAACGGGGTACCATAATTTGTTCGAGTTAGAGAGAGTTTGACTTAGAGAGAGGTCGTTGTATGGAAAATTGAGGGAAATTTATGTAAAATATGGCGAAAAAATAGAGAAACTCGACTCAGGGTGAGTTCGATTTAGGGAAAGTCCTCTCTACATATACAATTTTCAAATACAATCGATGACGGATATAATAAATTGCTAAAATACAAAACATTTTTGTCTAATATCCGAGTTCTTCAAATATTAATCTTCCCACGGTCTTCGGGCCGTTTATGACCCATTTAACGAAAAAACTTAACTTTTCTCAAAAAATAAATTTGTTTAGGACTTGATGTTTCGTGACTTTGTTCAAATTTTTATAGTGTAGATAATAAACGTAAAATTAAAAAAAAATCTACGACCCTCGGATCAAATTTGACCCGAAGTATGATGCAGACGTTATTTACAAATAAATTTATTTTCTAACTGCACATTTTGAGCTACGCGGTTGCATTGTATGATTCAGTCTGCTTTTATACAGTTAACAGTAAACATAAAGTGACAAACACGTGCTTTGTTTAGCAATCCGACAATTTATTTCGTAGCGATGAATGATATCGAGAGTGAAGTGTCCTTGATAGCATTTTCGGATGAAGAAGAATCATATTCTGAATTCGAAGATCATGTTGAGGTTGTTGATTCTTCCGACAGTGATATAAGTGACAATGAAAATGCTCTTGCGCCATCCGAAATGATGTCGTCCGAAAATGGTCAAGTAAACTATTCAAAAACCCCTCTTCTAACAAGTGCCTGAAGAGCTTCGAGAGCAAATATTATCAGTTTGGTGCCTGGATTGATGTGTTAGTCTTGATCAAGAATTACCGAAGAAGAAATTTCCGGCTTTGAAATATTTTCCCTCCTCCTTTGATACGTACGCTATTGACCTACACCAACATTGAGGGAAAATATATGGTGAAGAATGGCTGGACATTGATAACGTCGAACTCCTTGCATTTATTGGATTGCTAATATTAGCTGAAGTTTTCCGATCTAATAACGAAAGCGCAGAGAGTCTCTGGAACTCTGAAACAGGAAGATCAATATTGGCAACTATGCCTCTGAAGACTTTCAGAAAAATATCGAGAGTTATAAGGCTCGACAGCAGGGAAATTCGAAGTCAACGAAGATCGCTGGATAAATTTGCTCCAGTACGTGATTTGTGGAATCAATGGGTTGAAATATTACCAAAGCTCTACAATCCATCCCAAAACGTGACCATTGATTAACAATTAGTAGCTTTTAGAGGAAGGTGTCCATTCCGGCAGTACATGCCATCAAAGCCTGCAAAGTATCAAATCATGTTTTGGGTACTTTTTGATTCAGCAACGAGCTATACTTGGAACATCCAACCTTATATTGGCAAGAAAATTAAAAAAAAACTCCTGAAAATAATCAAGGCATGCGTGTTGTTCTTGACTTGATTTTAGAGCTTAAAGAACATAACTTCACATCCGACAATTTTTTCACGTCTCATCAATTGGCAAAAATATTTTTGGAGAAACACATCACGTTAGTAGGAACAATACGCAAAAACAAGACAAAACTACCAGCAGAATTAGTAAACCCAAAATGAAGACCACTTTACTCATCAATGTTCGCTTTTACCAAGGAAATTACCCTCGTTTCGTACATACCTAAAAAGAATTAAGCTGTGCTTCTACTTAGCGTTCTACATCATGATTCAAAAATTAGTTATCGTTCGCATAAAAAGCCCGAGGTAATACTAGACTACAAGAAATGTCCACTAACCACACCTGGAAAGAGGGTCCGTCTTTACTTGGGAAACCTTGGTATGTTACACCCTATATAGAAAAGCGCCAAACGCTACCTCGAGCACATTTTTGCCTTGAAATTGCCAAAAGAATTCGAAGTGATTCTGAAGTCAATAGACAGCCATCGTCATCACGCCAATTGGGATACACAACGGAAAAGAAAACAGCTAGAGGAAGTCGATGCCCAAAGACTGGTAACAAAACAGGATTAGTTTGCGACATTTACAGAGGATATATATGTAAACAGCATTCTAAAGCTATCACTTTCTGTACAAACTGTCATAATTAATTTTTTTTTCTTTCATTATTGAATAAATATTTTTGTTAAAGTTTTCTTCATTGATAAATTTTTTATAGTTATTGAAGAAACGTTTCTGTAGTTTTCGTTAAATTTAGTATTATCTACATACATTAAAATATTTATAAAATATATGAAATTTGAATAAATTTAATTGAATTTTTTTTTATTAAAGATATCCATATAATCGAATAAAAACACCCAATTGCAAAATATAATCAAAAACATAGTATAAGCCCTGAAAATATAGTATTGGGTCAAATTTGACCCGAAGACCGTCCGCGTCAGTTAATTTGAAGACCGTAGAATGGTTAAAAGTATACCTACAAATTAGAAAACATGAAGTAGAAATGAATTCATATAAGAAATATGAAAAGGTCGGATCTAAGAATCATCATAATTATCCAAATAACGCTTTATAGCAAAAAATGCATTAACAGCTGCAACCTTTGTTGGTGCTGGGACAGATTACGTGGTAATCGCTTCAATTAATAACTAATTTCTCATTATCTTCCTCTTCTGAACTTCATAAAACTTCTCTTTCCGTTTTCCAAATCTCTTCATATTCGCTGTTGCCAGTGCCTTCTGCTGCAATATCAGTTATTAGGCTCGTAACTTTGTTGCAAAGGTAAAGTCAAGAAGTGATCAGTAATCACGTGATTCGGTCTTTTATTTCTTTTGATTACTTACTTTTTGATTTTCGGAAATAAATGTGCCATCAGGTGGGAAGTTTTATAGTAAATCAGTTTCATCTGCATTCTGAACCATTTACTCATAGCGTTATTCAAAAAAGTTTCTCTTGGACTCTTGGAGTTCTGTTCTCTTTCCCCTTTTTTATTAATATTCTTGAAACTAAACTTTATCCATTTGATATTTTCTGCTCAGATACCGTGCTTCTTTTTTATTTGTTCACTGTTCAACTGTTGGAGAATTAAGAAAGGAAAAAACAAAGGATTTTCGTTTAAAAAGTTAATGTTATGAACGAAATTACGATTCATATATCGGAATGTTGCTTATAAACGTGTTTATTATATCAGATCATTTTTATATAAACAAACACAGTAAGGACACAGTGTTTCCACATGTGTTTCTTATAAGCGACTTATTTTTACATTGTTAAGCTTCTTTTTACGTGATTTAGGCCGAGAATTGACAGGATCATTTTCCGGTATAACACATTCTTCGAATTCAGTTGAATTTCAGGAGTTTTCAATATGTCGATTGTTACACCCGTTCTTTGGCTTGTGGCAACGTCATCTTCAAACCAGAAACTATAGTCTAAATAAATAATTTTACCGCATGCGTTGGTAGCAATCTGCATTGACTGTATCGGGATGGTAGTTTTCATCGAGGAAGTGGTTTCCGGAAAGCAAAAATCAATCGACAGCATTAGCATGGACACCAGTGGTCTTCGAAATCGAGTCCACTGAGCAGATGCAACCTCCGGTATAAGCTCCAAGTTATTGTGGACGCAGGCAGTCAACAATGGAACCAGCGTGCCAGGACAGTCAGCGATGAAAGGCGGCCTTAGCTCTGGCTCAGACCCTCCAAGAGTCCCTGGCCTGATAAGTGAATAATTGGACAGTTTTCGTGGAACCAAACCCTTTGGCAATTTTCCTCTCATATCTCATAGCAGCTTACATTCCAACTCAGTTCTTTGTCAACCGCACCTCCTCCAATGCCGTCACCTTTGACCTCAATCATCACCTGTTCAAGAATACCTCCACTTCAACATCAACAAGGGCAGTTAAGTTAAGCACATTTCAACTTTCCATTTAACCGAATCAGCAGCATCATCAAAATGCGAATAATCATGCCACAACGCAACCATCACGGCAATCCGAACTGCAATCGTTCCGTCCTCACATGCAAAACGCCAAGAAATGCAAAAAAGATACCTAAATTAATATAATTTTTCTCTGAGCCCGATTATTCCCACGACGAACTGGTGCTGGACACTGCCACCACATGTCCTTTTGATTTCCACCGAAAATGATTACCCCGTGGACATTCTTGAAGAGTGTTCGTGTTGCCCTTCTCTCCTTCTCCGCACAGAGTGTGTATTCAATTCTCAGGCTCATAATAATTTATCGAAATTCCATTCGACGAAATGAAATTATTCAAAGTCCCCCTGACAGTGTCACACATAACAAAACTCCGATGGGATAATGGCCAACGAGATGATGATGATAGCCCATAATAATACAAAAAAAGACACACACACACATGCTCTAAAGCCAAGAAGGATAAGCCAAAGAAGACACGGCACGGCAGAGAACCTGAAACAATATCGATACAGAAAACGAAAGGAAAATCTAGCCCATAACATGGGCAGACTTTGAACGACCTGCACAATGCACGTTCGCTTCGACAGCTCCAACAAACGACGCCGCTCTGTCTGGCTCGGAAATATGTGCCAACAATTTCCAATGATGGTGATGGTGATGGAGACAAAACCCTTTCCCCCATCACACAACATCACTGCAGAAGCAGTATCCCCGAGGGGGACTTTTGTAGGATACAATATTGCCATCCACTATGTGATCATTATCCAACGCACACAGGAGACGATGGTGTGGTGGTGGATCATTGGTGGAGCATGCAGCATCGAGCATGGAGCGTGGAGCGGCCACTGCAAGCTCTCCCATTGACCATAAGAATCTCAATCAGAATTATTACACGGCCAAATGAATAAAATAAGCGGTGCGCGGAGGGGCGTGGTGATGCGATGCTGTCCAGAGGTGGGATGCAGGGACGAGCGCTGTCTGCGAGACAAGTGGCGGTTTTATGGGATGTCATTGGCTATAACTCTTATTTTTTAAGGGTCTTGCCACGGGACTTGTGAAGCAAAAATGAGACTCTTCTGAGTCGAGGTCTCATTGTTGGCCTCCATTGACGCTGAAATGGGCCAAACATGAGTCAATGCTTTTTTCATAATTGTTATCGTTTTTCGAAGCAATCTTTTACCATTGATGGGTTTGACATCTCGGACCACTTCTATCGAGTGTCGTAATCGAGAAGAATTGGAGCTTGTAACAGTGACAAGATTTATTCCACTCCAGACTTCAATCTACCACCATTCAACAGATCAACAATTAAATAAAATAGGTTCCAAAGCTTTTAAGAATTATTTCTTCACGTGGATTTTTTAACTTGGAAAACAAGCAGCAGGCAAACTGTACCCTCAGCAAATAGGTTCTGTCATCTAACTCGGGGTCTAGCCTCCATTGGGGAGACAGAAGACCAGGCAATCTTTGTATAAGGTCGTGGGTGCTAGATTGTCCTTGTGCCCAAGCTTTGTTTATGTTGACGGAGAGGAAAACCAGCACAGGACAATGATCACAGTTCCAGTGTCCAGTGGCGATGGATCGGGGATGCAATTCCGTAAGCAATCCTATTGTAGGTCGCCGTGGCGTAGTGGACTCCTACGCAGAGGCCATCAAGTTTGATCCCCGAATTTACTGAATTTCATTATTCAAGGATCCACCTCTTTCGAGTCATTTACAAAGATCAAAGAGTGTTCCTGTCGAAAAAAAAAACTTCAAGCTTCGCACTTCGGAGTTGGCTTAATACCACGGCCCGACAGTCGGAGGTGGACTAGGGAGCAGTACCGGTGTTGACGATGTCTGAAAATCATTTTCTAGATATCTGTGAACATTGTCAGGGACTCGAAATTGATTCGGATTGTATTCAGAATCCCTAGCGTAGGAGTCGGCATTTTACCAACGTCAACAACTGTCAGCATGGCAAGGTGGGACTACAAGCTTAAACTTAAGATGAAGCGAGGATAAAGCAGGCAGAAAGAAGATTACTACTACAAACGTTTACCACGCCACCTATTAACTACCATTCTACGTCAGCAGTTTCCAAGAGAAGCTTAGTTTAAAAAGCAGGGATTAGAATTCATTGCGATTGCAGTAACTATTTCAATTAGACTGGAAAGAGTCCTGACAGATATAGCAATAGTGAAAGGTACGGATACTCTTTCAAGGTTGGTAGCTGCACTGTCGACAGAGGCTTTCGGTAATTTAACAAGCTGCCCGTCCTTGCTTTCATGAGAATATTTAACAAAACCCGCTGACCAAAACTATAAATAATAATACAATAATAATATGGGTGGCGTCCTAGACGGACCTGGACCTAGCTTCTACAGCAACCACTCGTGTTGTGCGTGCTGTTGTTGCTACACGAGTGGAAGGGACCTACAGTTGTGTGGCGACTCCCAACGACGAAGTTGAGAAACTTTTCCTAGACATGAATACTCTTTGAGCATAGTCAGTGACTCGCAAGAGGTGGAAGCCGTGAATTATAATAGGTGGTAAATTCGTGTATCCAAATGGCACCAGGTGTGTTGATAGCCTCATTTTATGCATCCCTAAGTCATATTTGAAATTTAAAAGAATAAGTTCCATGGAGCGGTGTTTGGAATTGTAAAAAATGTATAGAATAGCATGATAGCTTGGCTTGTAGTCTTAAGTAGTTCATGTATAGCGTATTCCGCTGACCGAGAGAGCAGAAAGCGTTTTTGGAAACGTCATCGATGGAAGACCGCATTTGTTTAGGCTTAAGTACAAGAAATAAGCTCCGGAAGTTGAGCGGAAACATTTTCGAGTAAAGATCTTCGCTTGTCACATGCTTGAACTAAAATCCAAGAATTAGTTGTTGCACAAAATGTATTTTGAACGAGGTCAAATTGTCATGGAATATATCACAATAGCTAAAGAAAACATATTAGTTTCGTCAGCATGCCCAGTGCATGCGTCAGTGATCCCTGAATATTTGGTTGTTCTACAAATGTCTTAAATTCTTAAAGGAAAAACCCATGGACCAAAGTGACTACCTTGTGGAACCCCAAAAATTGCGTTAATGCTGCGACACAGACTGAAGGTCTAAAGGGAAGTGAATTGATTGTTACTGTGACATAGATTTGTAAGTTTCACGAGCCACTGAATTTGAGAGTTCTTCAGGCGTTGATATACAATGAGATATATATCCACTCTTCATAGAGCTCCTGCTTGAATGAGTGGTACTTGAGCTAAGCTTTGGCTCTTCTGTACTTCTTCGACTTACCAAACCCGCTCCAGTGATGTTCCCGAATCCCTCAAGTAGAACAATCAAATTTTCAGATCATTTCATGAGCCATTGTGGGACAAAGATTAATAAGACGCTAAACGTCACTATGATTCATATTTTACTTTTCCATTGGACGAAACAGAAGCCCCCCAGTCGTCTCGTCTGAAATCCTTCTCATTTCCAAGTCGTTGCACATTACGAGTTCTTGCATTAAATCCATCAAAATGCGTCTACACACTTATCTGAACCACCGTCTCGCCAGCAATTAATTTATAAAGCCGCTCTTATAAACTTGCTCAGAGGGTGTCACTTCACTTATTTGTAACAAATGCGAAACAGTTCGTACAACAGCTTGCTTTGTCATTTATTTCACGACTAGTTTTGGTGTTTTGTCATCGCGGAGTCCTTTGAATCGCTCGCCGACAAAGTTTAAATTTACACATTAATTGGTGTAATGTCACAGCAATTAGTACTTGACTCCATTGCATAGATCTCTGGCGCCATTCTAATCTATGAACACATCAAACTGACCGCACCTACTGCAGCCACACACACACTCACTCCCCGCATGGATTGTGTGTGTGTTTTTTGTGGATTTGGTGACCAATTTCTGTGTCATTTGCTAACGAATATCATTTATAATCTTGCGCTGTATCCCCCCGTGGGCAACGTCAACTCGCACACTCTCTCAGGCGGTCGTTTCCCCTGCATTGATTAACATGGAATGGAATCCTTGCGTGGGTCGTCGAGCCGTTCCCCATACTTGGCAGCAAACACGAATCAAAAACGCAACTACTTCGAAAAGATGTAAATTTCTGTTCATGAATTATGACCACTGCACATGTAATACACCGGGGACCGCAGATAGACCGATGGCTGGCAGAAGAGAAACCGAATGGCATGCGTATGCAAATCAACATGTCTGCTTTCTTTGGCCAGCTCCGATTTCCTTTACATGGCATTTGATTCATAATCATGGACGCGTTTATATTTCTTCTTTACCCCTTCCTCCTCCTCCTTCACCTCCTGTCACCACTTGTGCATGGCTTTCCTTTTGGATTTTAGGGAGAATCGCGGCTTGTTGCGACGCGACGATGTGTGCCCACAACCTACGCGAAATTCTACACAAAGCGAGGCTGGCTGTGTTCACTTGTACCTCTAGCAGTGGCATCGAACCAAATGCCGATGCCGATGCCGAGTATCGTATGACACTTCTCATAGTGACACTCGAAAAATTGCGAGCACTGACAGCGAGATGCTCCATCGATTCATTTGGTCGTGTCAATTTGTTGTCTCCAACCCGGGATCCTTCCCTCACCCCCCCCAGAAGCAACAAGTCACTTCAATTTGGCTGCACAGATTAGAATGTTGATTTATAACTGACTAAAGGGTATTATTACCGTGGCGCATGCACACAGTCCCCACGCGTGAAGTCTCCCAATGCGGAGGCTTTCGTTTATGGGTTTTCTATGAATCCAAAAGTCACATTCTTAATTACAACTTAAATATTTTTATGGGAATTATGCCAAATTCGGGGGAATTAACAACTGTCTGCGTGATAGTTGTTTTCCATTAAGCCGATGGGAGCCGTAAACGTGGACAAATTAGCTTCAATTTACAGCTCCTATTGACCATTTTGAGGATTAGAGTTGCCCAAAATGACGAGAGTGCCTTTGTTGTTTTTTACGATACATAAATTGCACAAAACTGTAAGATTCCATTAATGCCACAGTTTGCCTGGGGGAGCGTATATATTTATGCGGTTTAAAGTAAGTCGTAAAAATGTTAATACCAAATCTGGAATAGTAAAAATTAAGTGGCTCGACACAGCTTATGTACACACATAAAAGATTTGAAGGTTAATCAAACGTCAAACATGTGCATTAACATATGTTTACATAGAGGAGATGTCACTTAAAAATGTAATCCTGTGGGTTTTTTGTTTGTGCTTATGAAGTGTCTTATTGTCGCACTGTGTATCCTTTTGAGAGATGAATCTTAGATCCCCACCTCTTCTAGGAGGTGTACTGATGTAATGCATTGTGCACTTCTTCGTTTGATGTTTACTTCTAATGAAGTCTCACCTTTTCTGGTTATGTGAAATGTCACTTGACTGATCTGTGACAGTCAAATATGGTGAGAACTATAGAAATAGACTAAGTCCTGGATGGTCCAGTTGAAACATTATTCATTTTTTTCTTGTGTTATAAAAGACAAAAACTAGAGTGTTACGAAGTGTTTCGAGAAATGGCTGGTCCAATGTTCATCGTCTGAACGTTGTTGTATTGCTGGGTTGTTGAACCTCCATCAGTGGGTACAGTGCTTAATAGCCAATCCAGTAGCGTCATCGCCTTTTGCCCAGTACTCCATACTTTTTTTGTGTCTTTAGATGGGCTTTAATTCCGGGAAAGGATGTGGGCGGTTTTGGTTTGAAGGTTTTGGTGTGAAGGTTTTTTATATGTCCGCCACCATAAAGTCCTTCCTCTGACTCTCAGAGGTTGAACCAAACTGACATTATGGAACACTGCTGGTATAATTCATGTATGCACCGCAAAGGAGGACTGGCATGATGGTTTTCGAGAGATTACTCTTAAACTCAATTCTCTCTTGAGCCAATAGAAACGGCAATAGTTGGCAAGAGTTACTTTGCGTTTAATCTCGGTACTGGTGTTGTTCGTACTGTTCAGAGCCGAAGTAGACGAAGTCCTTGTCTACCTCGAAGTTAAAGCTGCCCAATGTGACGCTCTTTCCAAGATGTTGATGTTGCTTATCTTTTCTTGAGGACAGCATACACCTCGTTTCGCCCTCATTCTTCACTAGACCCATTACAGCTGCGTCCGTTTCAAAACCAACAAAGGTCTATTGAACAATTAACAGCTCGCTGGGTTCGACCAATCACGTCAATCTAATCCGCATATGCTAGCGATTATACGGACTTCTGTCTGATCCGACCTCCAGCGTTGGCGTGTTAGTCTTAGGTACCATCTTCTACATAGCGATGTTGAAAAAGCGACACGACAGCGCGTCACCTTGTGTAAATCCTCGAACCTCGAATGTTTTGGTGAGTTCGTTTTTACCTTGATTGTCAAGTCATCCTGCAATATATGCCGAGTTGCCAGGCACGTCCCAACTAGACATGGCTTTGTTTCGTTCACTATTCTCTATCCATGCTGTCACATAAAGCCTTTACATCGACGAATGGTTGGTAGGTGTGGATCTTAACGTCTCGGCTCTTTTCCAGAATCTGGCATAGTGTGAACATCTGGTCTATGGAGACTTTCCCGGCCTGAAGTCACGCTGATAATTGATATAGACCTATCAGGCGGCTACACAAACCAGCCGAGGAGATCTTGTATGCGATGTTAAGAAGACTTATCCCTCGATAGTTGGTGCAGTCAAAAGGGTCGCCTCTCTGTGTGTGTTGCCGCCTAGAGCCCGACAATACCTCGGTTGGTAAGAGTTTGAACATTGAGCTTGGTCTCGGTACTGTGTGTTGTCTCTGACGAATTCGATGTTGAAGCTGATGATCCCGCTTAGCCCAAGTCGTCGATTAGAAGCATCCTATCTAGCAGTCAGTATACCTGGCGGTTCAACTGTCAGACGCATATTAGTCTGTTCCGATTGAATAAAAGCGACTGGGTATGTTCGACCGGCTTTGTCGCTGTTGTTCCCGTATGCTAGTAGCAGTATAAACTTTTTAGAAGATCGATCTCCTACCACCTCGCCGTGGCGTAGTGGGTTATTGCGTCGACTCCTACTCAGAGGGTGCCAAGTTCGATATCCGAATTTACCACCTTTCATAATTTATGGCTCAACCTCTTTCTAGTCACTCACATTGCTCAAAGAGTATTCATGTCTAGGAAAAGCTTCGTCGTTGGGAGTCGGCATAAAATGGGAGGTCCCTTCCACTTGTGAGAAAACAATAGCACGCCTCGGACTGTCGAGCCAGCAATATTATATCATTGCTATTACCAGCACAGCTGTTTCAAGCTATTCATTCCGTCTTTCCTTGTTTACGCTTCTGCAACCATAATCCTTGCAGCCGTGTTTCTGCAGAGTTTCTTACCTTTAGCAAGCAGATCGACGTGATGCATTCTAGTGCTTTAACTGTTCATCCATCTCGGGATCGCATTTCTGGAGCCATGTTAACTTGTTCTTCTTATACAGTGTCTACATTGGAATACATGAATTTTCTGACTTTTCAACAGACATCGTTAAAGGAGTACCTCATGGAAGAGTTCTTGGCCCTGTTCTTTATCAGTTTTATACCTGAGGTAAAGAACATGACTTAGGGACCATTCTAGGCACATTTACTCACTATACTGGGGACTATTTCACAGATCATACTTCACATACATTTCATACAACATACAAAACTTTCATAGCTCATACAATTTTCTGTTTCTTAGATTCCACTGGAAGTATTGTATGACATTTTCTGTGTTGTACGACGTGTATAACTTTGACGTTTAATTTTGAATGACAAATTCAAATTGAAAACTAAATAGTGTCGTGCAGAAATGAAGTATTACAGAGATGCCCGACTTCTACCTCTCTTGCCCCTTAACTGTTTCTTATAACGTGTTCATAAACCAAATTAACCAATCAGAGGACGGCATTAATGTTATTTCGTGAATAATCGTCAAAAATTCAAGAATATCTGTCAAAAAGTTACTCAAATTCGTGGACGGACTAGAGGGCAATCAGCTGTGACGTCGGCTATCTCTGTAATACTTCATTTCTGGTGTCGTGAATGAAACCCAGACACAATATAAGTGGATTGCAAGCACACAAAAAACTAATTAACGGAGTTCCCCAGCAACGAACAGAGATATCATTCAACTGTGCTTCCAAATAGTACACACATCTTAATTATAATAATTAATAATTAAATATTTTATATAATAATTAAAATTTCTTGAAGAACTAGCATTCCTTGTTCCTATATAATTTAAAAAAAGAAGATGAAAAACCAATCATTATTCAAAAAGCATAAGCTCAGTTGAATCATTTTCTCATTTGAAAACTCATTTTTGCAGTGGCTACAGCAGTTTGAAGTCCTGTATGAAATGCATGATAAATTTGTAATAAAACTGTTGTATGATGTGTACGATATTTTTCTGTGAAACAGAATCATACAACTTTCCAGTGTAAACTTTAGATGATACATCTTGTATTACAGCGGCTCATACAACAAATCTGAGAAACAGAAAGCATACAGGAGAAGTGTCAGAATCATGCAATCAACCCTATTTCCAATTCCGACGGATCGGAGACTGGCTTCACTCGTTCGATTCACGTGAACAGACGTGCTATCATTGAATTCGTCGGATGCACTATATTATCGACATCACTTCTCTCTTTTTAGAAGTCAGCTGTTCCACGGTTTCACGTCTGATTTAAGAAATTTAATTGGAAATTCAAACATTAGAACTTGTGTTTTTCGTTCCAAATGTTCACTGTGTTGTTGACAAAACAAAATAACAGTGTGATCATGTTTAAGGAGAACCGCTGGCGAGTTCTTCAATGGCAAACTGACTCATATGAAGCAAGTCGGATAAAAACGAAACTATGAGAAGTTAATACATATCTACATGATGTAGATACATACATGTGCATGTACTAGCGTATAAATAAAATTGCATCTATTCAACGTAAAAAATACATCTGAGTCTTTCATCTTCGCAAATTTTCCAAAAGATCTCTTACTTCTTAATGGAGTATATTTGTGTTTGTTGTTTTTCGCTGTCATGGTATTTTCTTTCAATTCCTGGATCACCGCTTTGAGCCCTGTATGTAGTTTTCTTCCTACAATTTCATACGTTAAATAATGCTAATCACAATAAAAATAACTTAAATTTTTAATTGTAAACGACTCAACTTACACGAATACGCAACGATATTGATGCGGATCTGTTTGTATGATTAGTTTCGATCAGTTTTAAGAAAGCAGTAAATCTTAATTCACATTACCGACATGTGGGCGATTCTCTTCTATAGGATTACGGATTCCAAAATTTTCGATGTCGGAGGATGATTCCCACCGGCGGATTTGGGATTAGATGTGAATGTATAAGATTGTATGTTCTGTGAAATGATGGACAGGTACATACTAATAATAATATGGGTGGCGCGACAGTCCGAGGTGGACCTGGGCCTAGCTTCTCAGCAACCACTCGGAAGGACCTACATTTTAATGCCGACTCCGAACGGCCAAGTTTGAGAACCTTTTTCTAGGCAGGAAAAGCTCTTTGAGCATTGTCAGTGACTCGAAAGAGGTGGAGCCGTGAATTATGATGGGTGGTAAATCCGGGTATCGAACCTGGCACCCTCTGCGTAGGAGTCGACGCACTTACCCAGTACACCACGGCGACCCACATAGATTAAGAAAAAAAGTTTCGATAATCAGGTCTACGCTTGGTTAGTTATTCTTCGTCGTATTGACGAACACCAGTTGACGTTCTTTGAAATTTCTCTTTAATAAATCATCCCTTATGATTGACTTTTCTTACAATAATAGCTTGAGTAAATGGAATACATTTCATTCGTTCCTTTAAATCTACACTTACATAAGAGTGTGCATTATAAAATTACAGTATCATAAAGAGATTTAATGTACACTCGCTCTTCGTACAAAAGTAGTGTTTGCAGACACAGCCTTAGGACAAAGCATAAATAAATAAATGTATATGCTAATATGAGTAATACGGTGAAACTTCTCTATAGCGGACATCCGCAGTTATCATCATAATTGCCCGTTGCTTAAGGAATTTTGCTTTTTAGCCATTAACGGTGGACGAACAACAGCGCCATCTGTTGTTAGCGCAGCGCAAAGCCAAAAGCCTCACGTGGCTCTGGGAATGCTTTGTCACCTTCTCGACCCATTATGAAGGGCAAGCGGAATGTCTTCATCGATGTCTTCAGCGCCGCCAAATCAGCGAATCATCATTTAATAGCTTTAATTGTGACACCAATTACCTGACGTATCATCTGACCTGGCATAGTTCATGTTCTTGGTGCTCACTTATGCAAATTAGGTTTCCTCATTGATTGAATGGATTTTTTTTTTTGTACTTTTGTTGGTGAAAATTTACAACAAGACACTATGTGACCCGTGTCCACATAGCAGTGTCCGATTTTTACTGACTAACACCCCTCCCTTTTGGTTTTTCTGTACTACAACTGAGTTTCCTTACCTAGTAGCTTACATTTAAGGATATTTTCGCGTGTTGCAGGTAGACCTTCGGTAAAATCACCTGCCATGACCATGCTTAGGATGGTTTTACGCTGGAGTCGGCGTACTAAACGTCTCATGTCCAAAGTTTATAGGATGGCATTGTTACAATGACCACGAAGTCTGATACTTAGCTTTCGAGCGAAATTTGTTATTTCTTCGTCGACGGTAGTTATCCCTAGGTCCCTTTGTATATCACAATTCCTGAGATACCAGGGAGCTTTCACAATGTCCCTTATAATTTTATTTTTATAATAATATAATATTGGTGGCGCGACAGTCCGAGGCGGACCTGGGCCTAGCTTCTCAGCAACCACTCGTGTTGTGCGTGCTATTGTTCTATCACGAGCGAAAGGGACCTACAGTTTTATGCCGACTCCGAACGGCTTTTTCTAGACAGGAATACTCTTTGAGCATTGTCAGTGGCTCGAAAAGGTGGAAGCCGTGAATTATGCAAGTTGGGAATTAAGGACTCGAACCTGGCACCCTCTACGTAGGAGTCGACGCACTAAGCCACTACGCCATGGCGACACAATTTTATTTTTAAAGGACTAAATAAATCCTCTGTTATTTGCTTTGGAGCAACCCCATAGTTGCATGCCGTAAGTCCATATAGGCTTTAGTACTTGCCTGTATTATAGCAGTTTGTTGTACATGCTTAACTTGGAGTGCCTTCCAAGTAACCAGTACATCTCTCTATCCGGTGTTCGAGCTCATCTCGTTTCTTTTTTACGTGGGCCTTCCACTTGAGTTTCACACCGAGAGTCACACCAAGATATTTTGCTTTATTAGAGCACGGTATTTGTACAGAATTAAGGAAAACTGGTAGATCTTCAATATTTCTGTGGGTAAAATTTATGTGCCTTGATTTGGTCTCATTGGGAGCAATGCTTCAGCATTTTGACCATTCGTTTATTTTGTCCAGAGCTCATGGCAGTTTTTCAGTTGAGGACTCGACTGAGTGTACCGTTGCCAGGATCGCTGTGTCATCCGTAAATGTGGCCACAAATGTACCCTCAGTTTGAGGTATGTCTCTAGTGTACAACAGGTACAATGTAGGGCCAAGGACAACCCCTTGAGTGACTCCTGCTCGGATCTCTTTAAAGTCGGAGTATTCAGTTCCGTGTTTAACTCTAAATATCCTCTTATCGAGATAAGATTCTAGTATCTTATAAAAGCTTGTCGGTAGAAGCCTGCTTAGTTTGTATTTAAGGCCTTCATGCCAGACTTTGTCGAAGACCTGGGAAACGTCAAGAAGGGCTGTAGAGCAGAACTTTTTCTCCTCTAATGCTCCTTCAATTTCATTCGTTATTCTGTATACCTGGTTAATTGTGGAGTGTTCAGTCAGGTATTAGTTGCTTATCTTCGATAATTTTTTGAATGCGTTTTAATACGAGTTTTTCAAACATTTTGGAGCGATATGTATCTGTACGACTTTTTGTTGTTCAACGGCTTGCCCGGTTTTGGTACCATTATAAGTTCTGCAACCTTCCATGAGTCTGCAACATATAATAGCCTAAAGGAGGCGGTAATTAATTAGAGGAGTTTAAGTAGCGTCTTTTTCCGCAAGTTCCTCATGATCAGTCCGATTATTGGATCATAGCCACGAGCCTCGTTGTTTTTTAGATTTTTGATTGCCTGGCAGAGTTCGTTTAGCGATACTCTTTCAATACTAGAGCTGTCAGATGAAGAAGTTACACTTGGATCAACTTCCAACATTTGTCCATCAAAGGGCTGGAATGTTCCCTCCAAATGTTCGGCAAATGATGATTGAATGGATTGTAAAAATCGGATGTTTATATAAACCATGACCAGAGCGTCGTGATTTATAAATTTTTTTGTAAACCGAACTATTAAGATATTTTACTCGCGCGGGGTTTTACTGAAGAGAACAAACTTAAGCGTTTGTTTCTCTTATTTCGTTTGGCAACTATAAAGCGCGTGCGATTGATAGAATATAATTCACATTTTTTTTTTTCGTTCTTTGGGATGCAATGTATTTGTGGACTTGTAGCTAAACCAATTCTTAGGACAAGGAATTGCCACTGATTCTCACTCAATATTTAGCACTAAACTTCATTCCGTCTTGCCTTCATCTGGATAACACTATGTTTCTGTTCGCCTCCATGTTTGTCGAATATCCCGAAACTAAGCAATCTATAACAATTTGTCTTGAAAATGTGCTCTTACTATTTCATTTGCCGTCGTCTATGAGTGTGTTCGGAGTTACGGAGAAACTATATGAAAAACATAGTTTATTACCATAAAAGTTCAAGCTCAGACACAAAAACTTAAGTAGCGTCCATTTCTGGCAATGTGCGGAGAGTATAGGTTAGGTAGTCGGGCTGCTAGTACATTCACCAGCACTTCTTCTTCTTCAGGTGGCGCTACAGTTCGGGGTGGACCTGGGCCTCAACCAGTAAGCCTCTCCAGCCGGCACGATCTTCTACCACACCACAAAAGACACATTCACCAGCACAAATAGACCATATTGGTCCATTGTGATACTCATAGGCAGACTACTACCACTGATTGACTACGCCAGTGATAGTGTCGTTAATTTGATCCCAACTGCAAATGGTGAGTGGACCAGCTTTGAAAACCGAATAAAAGCGTATTAACTTTGCTTTCACTGGGATTCGAACGCGGGACCCGATAACAAGGGGCAGGCGCTCTACCAACTGCACCATCCAGTCACGGAGAGTATAAATTTTGGTTGATTTGGTTTGGCTGCGGTTAATTGGTTGGACTTTCTTTTGCCAGGTTGTTTATATGGTCGAATCCAGGAGGATAACCACAACGCCAGAGATTGTGCTTTAAAGAACAAACAGTTTTGCGTCGGATATTTGCGATTTCATTCTGCGAGAAAGATGAAAGGAGGAGAAGCAAAAATCGCCAACTACGCAAAGATCAGTTGACAAAACTGCCTCGTTCACATCGAACGAATGGACTTCCATATTCTATCTGAGCGCTTTGGAAACGAGCCCCTTAATTAGGGACGGAGAAGAAGACGAAACCTCCGATATAAAGACCAAGCATACCAGCATTGTGTTGATGACTGAGCAGCATTCTCAAGTTAGGTAATTATGTAAAGTAGCTTTTTTTCAGACTCGATGAGATAGGCTAGTGCGTCGTACATTAAATGGACGCGTGGATTTCTCCGTCGACTCTTACGGTGTGCGACTAGATTCAATTCCCGTCACCAATCACATTCAAAATGTACACAGTCACTGAAAAGGGTTGAAAAGGATAAGAAACGCTGCCCAAACTTCGACCTTCAGGCCAGAACATTTTTGGAAAGACCAGACCCACGTCCATCCTGTATATTCGCAACCTCAGACATAGTTGAAGTTCCAATAAAGGCGCGAGACAAATTGCTACTTGACGAATATATATCAATTTTAGCATTTTTTATCAATTTCAATTCATTCCTCATGATTCTAAAGACACATTCCCGACTCATTCTAGACAATAATTCGCACGCAATCCATAATCTAATTTCGCAAAGTCATGCTCAGCCTTACCAAGTAGGAAATCAAAACAATATCCGACGTCAAGGCATTTAGCAACACAGAAATATCGCAAAAAAAAAGCTCTGCATAAGCACGCTAGGAACACAGGCATTTCCTAAAACCACCTTAATTCCGCCATTATATCCCGGTAAACAAGCTAGCACAATCCAAAAATACAAAAACACGGAGACACAACATCGATCGGTACCACATCCTCAGGTCGCCAAGAGCCGTTCCCGTCGCGTCGCGTCGCGGTCGTCCCCAACAGTCGTACCCCATCCAGCCAGTTCGTGGTCTCATATTTTATTCAAATCAGGCCGTCACTCAGGCGGCGAATTTATGCCAGCGGAAACATAATATTCGTTTTTGATTTGAATCATGTATCTGATAGTTTTGATCTAGAAAACGTTTTGCCCCCGTCGTCCGTTCGTCGAATCCGTCAGCAAACCGAATCGTATGCAAAGTTACAGTGGCAGCCAACAAAAATGGAATGGAACACAAAAACAAAAAAAAAAGGTAAAATATTGTGAACAACGCTTGGCAGTTGATATTATGCTCAAAATTTTCATACATTTATTCATTCATGTGACGGACATGATTCCATGTAATGGAGTAGACGTGCAAATAGGTGGGATTGGCTGCAGGCCGGCAGGCATACGGATCGAGCTTCGACTACTCATGTGCGCATATGCGATGTAAATCAATAGGGCACAATTATTGGTCATTGTCCATAATGCACTGATGGCCTACACGATTTTGATGGACTTTATAGTTGTCACATTGGAGGGTGAAAATTTATCATTGTCTTTCATGAGGTGGAAATGACTTGCAAGGAGTTAGTTAGAATATATCGAACACTAAGTGACTTCCAATAAAGACTGAAACTCAATGGCGCGTTGTTACAGCCGATTTAGCGTTACGCAAGTTGTGTCAATCAGTAGTACATAATCATCCCAGAAGAGATGTCATAGTCGTGGGCTTAACACGTGCAACCTAAAGTTTGTATAGAACCTTTTGATCTTAAAGGCTTGTGTAGAAAGGCGATATAAGTCGCGGATGTATCATTTCGACTTGATTCTTTTTACAATCCCATGCGAAAGGGGGTGTGGTGGCGTGACAGCGTCATGCCGTTAACCGTCACGGCATATTAAGGCGGTTTTACTGCTAAGACGCGCAAATAGAAGTTTAACATACGAAAACGAAGAAACTGGCTCTGTCACAGATGTCTTCAGGTCTATCCTTCATCGGAATGAACGATCTATCGAGCATATCGAGCCATTAGTAGAAAAAATCCTGATGAAGATGCAAGTGTATCGATTTCCAGACGAATTCACCGTATTTTGAATTTGGATTAGCGTCTATACTCTTAGCTAAACTGTCACGAATTGGTAGCAGTTGATGACGGATTGCGTGGTTCATGCGGCGATTGGATGCGTTCGGATGACCAACTTTTACTTAACGCATTCAGCGATGTGGCGCATTTTTCAGTCGATGGATACGGCATCAGATTGGAAAGACATAATCCACATGTAACAGTCGAAAGATCTGTCGTGGACCCATTCTTCTACGAAAATGGGGGATGTATAACGATCAAGGCTCATCACTGATATTGTCTGTCACTAATCGAAGATATGGATGTGATTGATAACAGACAGTACCGCCTCTCCTACAACGCGGCGACTTTTGGGTTTATGGCAATAGTATTTCTCCTGGATAGGTTATTCGGCGCTTTGGTGTTCTGAAATGTGCAAGACCGTGGGATTTATCGCAGTTGGATTTATTTTTATGGAGCCATGTAAAATGAGACAAACCGCTCCAGCTTCACGCTCCGTAAAGGAAGACTCTTCAAATGATGGCCGAGTTATAGCCCGATGTCTGTAGAAAAGATATCGAAAGTGCTCTTGTCAGAACAGAGTCCAGCGTTAAATGCCGCGGTGGACATTTGAATGACATGAAATAGAAGAACTATTTTAATTCTGATTTGATGGATTTAAACTATTTTAGTTCTGTAGTTGATTAAAATCTAACCAAAAACGCGTTTTATTTAAATTTACTTTCAGAACCAAAAACTGGGCGATTATTCTCAAACTTCCTGCACCAACCACTTGAAAGATTAGTCCATTCAACTAAAGAAAGTCTAACTGTTCATGGAAATGCGGGTCAAAAATAAATCGCATTAAGAAGTTCGTCTGATGTGGCTAAATTTGAAGAAAAAAACCTCCAGCAAAGAGGCGCAAATTCGAACCATACTAAAGCAGCCCTTACTTGGCTGACTTACCTTACTTGTCTCCTCCAAGGGAACTGACCACGAACACCTACTCTATTTGAACTCATCTCACTGCTTAACGTAACTACACTGGGGGAAATTAATTTAGAGGCATAATATATAATTAAGTAAGATCATATATCCGTATAAAGTCTTTTGTTAGACTTTAATGTCTGCCCAACGAGAGACCTAAAAGTACGGAGCAAAAATAAATTTGATCAAATACGTTCCGTAAAAGCGAATTAGTGCGAAATTAAAATAGATGCACAGTTGTTCTGATGGTTTTTGTTAATTTTATTTTTAAATTTATTTTACAAATGTTGTATGTTAATCATGGGTACTTCCCCCCTTGTTGCTGATGACCTCAAAAATTCTGCTAGGCATCGAATTTATAAAAGAATGAAGGTATTCAGCATCCAAGTTCCTCCAAACTTCTTGAATGGATTGTTTTAGTTCGTGGACTCTGTTGTACCCCATTCGTATAAACTTTTTTTGCCATTATTTCCCATAAATTTTCGATTGGATTCAAATCGGGGGATCGCGGTGGCCACTCTAAAACAGGTGTATTTGTCTTAAGAAAATACTCCCTTACCACTTTGGCAGAATGGACCGCAGCATTATCTTGTTGAAACATTAAATTCTCGCCTCCAATTTCATCCGCAAATTCATCTAAGACATTTTCCATCATTTCTAGATATTTCATAGAGTTCATTTTTGGAGGAACGTAGAGGATAAGCATTTTTCCGTTGTAGCTGAAAGCTCCCCATATCACACACTGCCTCCTCCAAAGTTGCGGCTCCTTCTCACTTCCGGTTTATCCCGCAAATCATGCCAATAGCTATGGAAACCATCTGGTCCATCCAAATTGAACTTCTTTTCGTCACTAAAAATCACTTGTCTCCATTCTGTGGTCCACGACATGTGATTTCTAGCGAACAAGAGTCGACTTTCCTTGTGCCCGGGAGTAAGTGCAGGTTTTTTCAGTTTTTTGGTGAAAACCAATGTTGGAGTTGCATGCAATAGCTGTTGGACACGTCGTACACCAATTTTAAGGTCTAATTTCGCCTTTATTTGGGAAGCATAGACCTTTTTCTTGTGTGCTTCTTGAACAATTTGGTTTTTTTGGCGGTTTGTCACCTTTTTTCGAGCTCCTTTTGCCTTTTTTGTTCCATAGCTCTCTAAAATGGTCTACAACGTTATTCCCTAACTTCTTCTTTCTATTTTAACTGCAATTCGCCGGTTGGAATAGCCATTTTCTTTTATTTGTCGGATTTCAATTTTTTCCTCTTGGGTGAGCTTTGTTCCACGTCCCATTATTTTTAAATAGTTATTGAGCTCGGTACTGTAAAATTGAATAACTCTAAATAACTCTGAATACCTATTCTGCTAAACTATAACCAAAACACTTACCCAAAAATTGATATTTTTCGAAAAATTGTAATTGCCTCTATATTAATTTCGCAGTAAAATTTTAAAAAACCACAGTTTTTCTCAAAAACACGCGTAATGGTTGAGTGAACATGGTACGCACGATCTCATTAGCTCAAAAGCAAATGTGAAAAAAACAGACCGTTTTGTTAATGATCATTACATTCAATGGGAAGCCATGCCATTTGTCAAATTTATTGCGTTGCCTCTATATTAATTTCGCGCAGTGTACGTAAAAGTTGAGAAGTGAAATCCTAACGGAGACCGTAAAATAATTCAAATCTTGTCCATGTCTCCTATTGCTGGAGATCTTATCACAAATACACTGAACATTGAACAAATGTGAAAATTGCATTCGTATCTACCGACTGGCCATAAACCAATCCAACTGATGCCTTATTCATGCGAAGCAAGCGTGTCCCCGCGAAATGCATGCGCCACCGCATCCACGCTCCGAAGGTGTGTAATAAGGTGGAAATATGAATTTGAAAAGTTCATAAGTGCAAACTTTGTTTCGCGCTTGTAGCTGTCGACGGACAAAAGAATGGCAAATAAATCTTGACTTCAAGTGCACTTGGCACCTGACACCGACATCACATCGATGGCTTGCCGAGCTCCCATGATTACCCGTTGATCTCTGAAGTCCAAGCACAATCACCCACGTCCCACATCACATTTCATCATGCGGCAGCTGAGAGCAGCTGAGTTTCCTCAATCGTCAGTCAAACTATGATTTACGAGCACGAAGCAGTCGTGGAAACAGTCTAACATATTTCAAATGCCATTCCAACACCCATTAGTCAAACATAAGACCGCACTTATGCGCGTGTGTGTGTTTGTGCGCTCGAGTGGATAATGTGTGCATGCATTTGAATACTGATTGCATGCAATATGAGAATTTGCAACAAATTAATTTCTTATTAACGACTTGCGATAGTGCAGTGCATTAGGCGATAATTAGTGTCATTTGAATGGAATGCTTGTTTTAATGTTTACAATATGATCACAAATCAATTTGATTGAATGCCTTTCGTGGTAGCCCCTCTCGATGAATAGTTGAATCAATAAGAAGGATGGCACTAAGCCACATGCAACAAAGGCGTTTGTATGGGAAATTCGAATGGTATCGGGTTTCCTTTGTGTAAATAGAGGGAAGGGAGCGTTGAACTAGTGTATGAACCAAGAAATGCGTGGTCTAAGAGGAAAATCACTGCGCTGTTCTTCAATATTAAGTTGTTATGAGTGAAGACCATCTGAACAATAGATCCAGGTTAAAATTGATCGCGTCCTCCTACGTTATTCTGCACAATTTTAAGAGTCTAGGTTAGGTTAAGCTGGCTGACTGCCGCGCATACGGATAGCAGACACACTTAGGCCAAGCGAAGGCCCATTGTGTTACGAGTCTAGGAGGAATGTCAGAAATAAACATGGCCTTGTCTCTCTTCACGGTCTCTATAATAATAATATGGGTGGCACGACAGTCCGAGGCGGACCTGGGCCTAGCTTCTCAGCAACCACTCGTGTTGTGCGTGCTATTCTTCCTGCACGAGTGGAAGGGACCTACAGTTTAATGCCGACTCTGAACGTCTCTATATGCGGCCTTGAAATAGACGAATAGGTGCTGAGTTTCGGTATGCGTTTCTTGAGTTGCTTCAAGAATCTGCCGTAGAGTGGAGACTTGAACTAAGATAGACTTGCTCGGCCTGAAACCACGCCGATAAGGACCCAGCGGATTACCCACGAATTGTAACAGGCACTCGCACACGAAAAAGAAGATCTTCTGAGTGACGTATAAGACTAACTACTTGGTATTTGGCCCATACTTAGATTTAACTCATCGGACATACATACATTCCTTCCACCATATCCAACAGATGAATTGGTGCATCCGCCCTACTAGTTATGTCCAATTACATGAAAAAAGTTCGGAGTTCGGTTCGGATGTATTCGGGTTCAGTCTCGATATCTTGACTTCGTTTTGGGTCGGGGAACGGAACTATCATTTTCCATTATGCGAAGTGAATGTATCAGTATTGGTGACTTTCTTGTCGTTTAAAAGTGTATAGTAAGACAATGGGCCTATGTTTGGCCTGAGTGTGTTTACTGCTTGTGTGAGCGGCAGTCAGCCAATTCAACCTAACAGTGTACAGAAATTATACTTCCAGATTCTTCGTATCAACTGCTTTTCCAGTAAGAGTTGTCTCTCTTCGTCCCGAAAGTTTTTTTCGAAGTCTTTACACCAAAGCCCCGCATTGCGTCCTTAAATGAGACTGGACAAACACGACTTAAATCGAATTAACTATTCCCATTTATTGTTGCATGTATTGTTTCCAAACTGTGGGTTGCCGTGGCGTAGTGCGTTAGTGAGTCGACTCCTACGCAGAGGGTGCCAGGTTCGATACCCGAATTTACCACCTATCATATTTCACGGCTCCACCTCTTTCGAGTCACTGACAATGCTTAAAGAGTTGTAATGTCTAAAAAAAGCTTCTCAAATTCGCCGTTCGGAGTCGGCATTAAACTGTAGGTCCCTTCCACTCGTGAGAAAACAATAGCACGCACAACATTAGTGGTTGCTGAGAAGCTAGGCCATGTTCCTCTACCGGCTGTAGTGCCACCCATATTATATTATTATTATTATTGTTTCCAAACTGAATGACTTGACGGATAGAAGATAAGCCTTAATTAGTTAGTTTAATAAAAGAAAATATTTTTTTTTTATTTTGATGAGAAGCCTTTTACTTTATACATTGTCTTGAATCAACTGCCTAACACATTTTATACGCTAACCCTAATGACCTGCCGTCACTGGTCAGTTTTGCTGCATCAGCAAAATTATGGTTATTTTTGTTCTGCTGCTGCCGGAAGTCTTTCTGCGAAATATTCTTGACCGATCTGGTGGTTCATTGGTTGTGAAGTGGGAAGGAGAATGAATTTCTTGGAATCGTTGAGCATCCGGCGTATCTGTCGTTGCTATTCCACCTCGTTATATTTGTCTTTAACTCATATGCACAAAAATCTTAAAATTAGGGAATACCCTTCTTACCAAAAAAACAAAAAAATAAATAAATGATTAAAAAAAACGCAAACCAAAATAATATCAACGCAACTTCGAAATCACTTCGAAACCGATTCAAATCGGAACGACGCAAACCGAGGCTTTGATGTACTTATTGTAAAATGCCCGAACACCTCTCCATTTCACCCGATCATCAGCCCGAGTCATCCTTTCTTTTTCCTTTTGAGAAGCCAGTGCTCCCTTCTCTCAAGTTCGTAGAGCTCACGTTCTTCTGTCTAGCTTCTCCTTATATGCTGCATGCTTCACTGAATGCAATGCTGTCTGCCTAGCTGTCAAACCATGAATTTTTTCTGGGTGCCACATCAGAGGCAGGTTCTCTGATGGCGTTTTGACAAAGTTTCCATTTCTTTTTTTGTAATTCATTTTTATTTCAGGAATTCATGACAGATATACATTCTAGACAAAAATGCTTAAAACAAGTTGGACGAACATTTTTACTATTTCTAACTTACTGGCCCTCAGCGGACACTCTAAGCTAAACTTAACCTTATCCTATGTCCTTCGACTTAAACTAACACCCCTATTCTGACAAACCTCAGTGATGGGTTTTAAGTCACGACTACGTCACAAGAGCATGGTGAGTCTCAAATTGTGAGGTCTTCGTATTCTCACAGCTTGTGAGCATCACAAGAACCGTCAAAATTGTGATGTTCTCATGAGCACATCACAAGGAAAAATAGCAACAAAAGAACTGTCACACACAAGGAAAAATTATTAATTATTATTAAAAGCTTGGCTTATTATTTTATATCCCCGTGTGTAGGTTTGTGATCAAAATCTGAAGTTTCTGCATTTAAACGCGAAATTCCCTGGATCATGCCATGATGCCGGCATTTGGACAACATCGTTAGTCGGAATGCAGCTTATTCAAAGTCATAACAGCCGGCAGTTCAAGTGGCTTTTGGGTGATTCTGGATATCCATTAGAACCTTGGTTAATGACCCCAGTGGATAATCCTTCTTCGCAAAACGAGCTTGCATTCAATCAAGTTCACATAAAAGCCAGGAATGTGATTGAACGAGCTTTTGGTGTTCTGAAATCTCGTTTCAGATGTCTGTTAAAGCATCGAGTACATGTATTCATTATTAATAAATACTTACAAATATATCATTAATATACACAATATTACCTTGTTCGCTACGTTCTGCCATTATTTTGTAGATATTACTTTTCCAAAATCAAGTATTTGTAGACCGCTCAGTAAGAAAAACAAGCGCGAATATAATAATTGTCAAAAAAAAAACAATTTTTGGCATGGCAACGAATTCACCTCAGCATGGTGACTGTTTCTTGTGAGGTTTTCGCCAGAATACCAAATAGCTGAAACCTCACAAGGTAGGCATCATCATTTTCGCCTCACTCACATTCGTGCGATGTGACCACAGAGTACCAGAGTAGAGGGGTAAGAAGTGTAGAAGGGGTGTAAGAATCCATGCATTTAAGGAAAATTTACTTTAACTGTACAAATTAACATTAAGAAAAATTAAAAAAAAAATAATAACAGAACTGGCTGACAACGTTTCCATTTTTCATCGATTGTTTTCCTCGGCAGGTTTGGACCTTCTGAGAACTTCGGGGATGCTCTTGCTATATTCCGTCCCGTATACTTACCTTGGCTAAAATAAGGAAATTATCCATGTGGATTTGGTCTCCTCAGAAGGATCAGACATGGGAACTATTGGAAAAGTGTCTGACGTCGATCGCAATGTCATCAATCTGATTGAGGGTTGATTCATTAGAGGATCGCCAGGTCCCTTTGTGAATGGCCATTGTGATCGTAGTCTACTAAGGTAATTCTTGTCATCCAATTCCACAGAAATTTATCATTAAGCTAGGGCTTGGGCAAATTTAGGAAATGCCTGATATTTACCTGACTAAGGACTATGAATTTTCGAAGAAAAATTACGGTCGTTGCCTAAAACCGGAGGCATAAGTGTATCAAGCTAATTATATAAAACAGGTTTGGATGCTCTAGAATATGCAGATACTGCCGAGAGAGGACTCGAAACATCGACGACTCGGCCAGAACGACACCGTAGGCAGCTATCACTTCGTCGTAGTGAAGGGCTTCGTCTAACATGGCTTCCAAGTAAACAGTTCGAACAACATCAGTACCGAGACTAACAAATAATAACTCTTTCTTTGGGCTCAAGAGGCAACTGAGAAGTAGAGTCATCTCTCTAAAAAAAATCGATCATCCCTCTCTTGCTCTGTGGAGCGGAGCCCTGGATAATTTTAAAAGCAGATGAAGAAGCACTCGGTCTTTTCGATAAAAAAAAAGTTCTGCATTCAATCCTTGCCCTTGTTTGAGTTGACGGTTTTGAAGACGGGGATTCAACCATGAACTGTGCTCGCTGCACGGCGACATAAGCCTATCAACGCATAAGGTGGCTAAGCCATGTAGAAGGCATGGACAACACTGCTTCAAACCGAAGAGTCTTCGAGTCCGAACCAGTACGACAACGCAATAGAGGACGCCCACGGAACGGATGGCTCACACAAGTGGAGAAGCACTTCCACCAACCTGTCTTGCAAAGTTGGAGACAGAAAAATCGTACCAGCCAGAGAGGCTTGTTGGTTGAGGCCCAGGTCCACCAAGGACTGCGCGATTAGAAGAAGAAGATGGGGTTCAAGAAATATTTCTGGCGTGCATAGCCGCCTTTCTACGTGGCGGTCGCAAAGCTTCAACTCGGACGGCACCTAGTATGCTTGGTTTTGGATGGGTACCCATGCTTTAAGGCAAGTTGCTACTGCTGTCACTGACAACGATTCTGCGAGCTCATCTTGCGTTCGACATGAGGCTTCGGCGAGTAATGCCTACAAGACGTAGAACTTTTCCGCTTGGATATAGCGTTTATTGTGTGCGGGGTAGAGATTACTTTTTCGAAAATGGACGCATCAGATGGATTACCAAATTTACGTTAGTCCGGCTTGTCCCAAGTTGGTCTTGGAAAAAAAACATTTAGTTTGAAACTCAGAAAACGACTGGATGGCGCATTTGGTAGAGTGCCTGGCCTTGGTTAGCGGGGTTCCGGGTTCGAATCCCAGTGAAAGCAATGTGAAAACGGTTTTATCTGGTTTTCAAATCTGGTCCTGTCACCATTTGTCGTTGGGATCAAATTAACGACACTGTCACTGGACTACTCCCATTACTGAAAGTAGTCTAACTAGGGGTATCACGATATAGCCAATATGGTCTGAGTGTGCTGGTGAATAGACTAGCAGCCCCACTACCAAGCTAACCTTGAAACTCCAAATATGTCAGACCAGCTCCAAAAGGAGAGGGCCCCACATAGAACCTGTTGACCGATATTCTGGAGTCTTTCGCTATTCATAAAGAGGGATTATCTCTGGTACATACACACTCTCCCCCCTCTTTTCCAGCCGGCAGGAACATTCAAGGAGGGTTGAGTACCCCGACTTCCACTAAAGGTGCTTTGGTCCCAGAATTGACCACAGATTTAGAGTTCGTTGACAGGTGCTTAGTGCAGGCGCCTGCGCATGAACGGGACACAAACGGATGCTTTGAAAATTTTAAAATCTCCACACTCCTTACACTATTCAATATCACTTAGTCCAAATATGAATTTCACCGGTTTAAACGAGCAGCATACACAAAAAATCCAACAGTTTTCCATTTTAATGTTAAATTGCCAACCAACGAGTAAGAAACGAACAAATTCTTCACCACCCCCTTAACCACAGAAGGTCATCCTTTGATATCAAAATACACCCTAAATTCCTTCCAGTCGGCCCAGTAGATCTTCCTGTCAAGAACATCTGCGTATGTGCCGATCACTTTCATAAACTTTTCACCAAGACGCGATTTATCCTCAATTTTCAATTAAATCTACCAAAAGTCTCAGTAATTGGCAACATTGCCCAGCACTTCCAATTAACCAAAACAAACATAAATCCAGCGAGCATAGATATTCATTCGGCGACCGCAACCGTAGTTCATTCTCATTTCTCGTGAATCTAATAAGCAATTAAGGTGCCTTTAATCAAGCCATTATCCCAGCGGGGCATCTGCTGGGGCACTCACATCCAATGAACACGTTCATTCGTTAGTCTCCCTTGTGCCCCTTAGCACCACTATCTCACTCCTCCCATTTCACAGGCGCCACGAAGACAAACTCCAGCATCCCGAGCCTTCGAGAAACACCAATAATTCTTATTTTGGACAAATAATTCCATTGTGCCAATGCATTTATTGCTCCATGGGCTTAATCCGATTAACTTCAAATAAACAATCGCCCATAATGGAGGCACTCTGCCGGCCTACCCTCGCCCCAGCAGGGGACATCGATTTAAAATTATAATTTTGTGGGCGCTTACATCTCGCCACCTTAGATCATAGGCGACGATAGATACATAGAGATAGATAGATTTGAGGCAGATATTTCAGAGTTGTACGCCGTGCGCCGCGCCATGTGTGAGCGGCACTGTTGCCCAAGTCCAGATGCCGTGTGTGCGTAATTAATTTTTTGGCAGTTATTCTACCAGCGGGCCCCATGGACTCTCTTGCCCCCGCCGCCGGCCAAGAGCGACCAAAATATTTATTACTTTTTAATTTCTGTGGGCCTTCTGAAGTAATATTTGTTGACTTTGACCATAGGGGCGTATGGGAATGTGCTTTTAATTTGCTTTGCTCCCATTCAATGGCTGTTGGTAATGTTGTTTCGTGTAAAATAAATGGGCCGCCTCACTACGGGAGTTGATGCATTGGCCAGTGTTGTGAAACTCTCCACGCCACTGTGTTCTGATGATGGGCTTATGAGGCGGCACATGTTGCCCGAGCCACTCGCGCTAACAATCTGCATTTATTCAAATCCAGAATCAAAATCCATAAGTCACATCGCGCATCCCGCCAATTCCCATGATACGTCCGCGACTCTGCACAGCATAAAATATGCACCTTCCGAGCCCATAAATACCGCGACTGTGTCCGTCGCGTCGCCTGCCACCGTTTTGGTAGTTGCAAACAATTGTTTATCGTCACAAATCGAAGCACAAAACTGAAACATTTCTCAACAAATTCAGTCCACAGAGACCTAAATTTAGGCTCCAGAGAGTCACACCGTCCAACTGCAGCGTCACCCCACCCGAACGGCCAACGTTGTCGTTTACCTCGGGGCCCTGCAATCGATGGAGAAAATCAGTGGAACACAAAAAATAACAATCTTACTAATTGGATGATTTTAGCATAAACAAATGTATTTTAGGGCCATAAAGAATCCCAAACTGAGCCGGAGACAAAAGCCACGGCGGGCAATCGTACAGGAACCCACCGGACTAGGAAAGCCAGGTAACGCTAGACGGTGAAGGTGGTTTCTGTTCAGGAGGATGTTGGCAGAAGGGTTTTGTGCGCCAAAAAAAAAAGGAGGAAGAAACGAACGATTGCAAGACGAGATGCTTCTGTTTCTGTGTTATCCTTGCGATGGTAATGGTTATATCAGAATCCACGCTATTGACTCCCTTGTGACTTGAGAGCATCGCAAGTCGAAGGGTATGCAAATGGGTGCTTACCTGCTGCTCCTTGGATATGAATCAAGGTACATTTAGTGGTAGGCACAGTCTGCGGATTCATTTGTTTCCTTCTTATGGAAAAATAAATGTTTTAAAATGGGACGTAGTGTGTGGAAAACGGTAGAATGGCGCGCGGCGAAGGGTAGGTTATGGAATTACAATATGTTCCTATTAGCGCTAGATTTAGGACGCCATTTACTTAAATACTTACTGGACATTGCAAAGTGAAATGTGGGCGCTTAGCACATTTCAATCTGGCTTAATTTTCGGAAAAAAAAATATTTGAATGCTTCTGCTTCTTCCGATTAATCCAGTACCTTCTCCCTCTCTTCAAAAACCACAATCATTCGATAGAATTTTACATGTTGCATTGCAGACTTCAGCTGCGTTTTTATGCAAGCGTATAGACGCATAATTTTCAATTTGCATGTAAAATACACTAACAACGAATCCTATATCCGCTTAAGTTACTCATCATATCTATCGCCGCTTAAGAAATAAGCGCGGATAAAAACAATGCTTCCAAACATAATTTTCTGTGTGTTCATTCCTGAATTTATGCATTCATTTATTCATTCAAGCAATGCTTCCAAACATTATTTTCTGTGTGTTCATTCCTGAATTTATTTATTAATTGCTTAGGTTGCTGTATGTGGGTTACACTTGCAGGTGTGGTTGATGTATTAGATCATTTTTAATTCTTTTGGCATCCATAAGTATGCAATTTTTCTGCTATACATTCCGTTTAGTTTACATTTGATAAACATTTTTTTTTATTTTGAAATTATTAAGTGTTTTTGCTTTTAAAGTGATTGTTACGCTACACAGTCACAAAACGAAGATTGTGACCATCAAAGATCAACCATCGTCTTCTAAGACTACACCCCTGACTGCTTAGCATATGTCATAAATGTTGTCGGTGCTGCCAAGATTTTATGATGAATCATTAAGCGCCGATGATCGTTTTTTTGTGCACTTCAAAATTAGGCGTATATACTCTTGCAAAAAAAAACACAGCTTTCGTAAATAAAGACGTTTTCCAGCAGCCTCAATCTTCATAGTAAGAGGTGTCCAGTGAAAAATAATTTAAAATTAATTTTCTTTTAACAACAAACTCAGACTTTTCACCAAATTTTCTATGTTTCAACTTGTTATCGCTTCCGTATCTCGTTCCCCTATGTCGCCTTGTTTTCACTAGGATTCGAACCGGGAACCCCACTAATCAAGGGCAGGCAGACTTAATCAATTGCGGCTTTCAGTCGTCTCTCGGCCCCAAACTACGATGGATCTTCAGTTGTTCCAGGCGTTAACTCAAATAAACTCCTTGCTAAATCGGTGTATACTGTATATAGAGTCCGTTCAAACCTTTTATGTACAGTCAAAAATATTTGCAACACATTTTGGCATAGGAAGAAGGTGCTTTTTTCTTAAAATGCAAAATACGTTTTATTCCTTTTTGTATCACAGTACATCTCGTGCTGTGCGCGTATTTTTATTTCATGACTGGGTGAGACCTACGTCCTCTTTACTATCCAAACTACAAAGGTTAACGTCTAAAAAAACATGGCTTATAACACCTTCTGTTTCGTTTTGTGTGGTCGCCATAAACAACTAGACTGGCCAAAATCGGTGCGGGTTAATCACAACACAGTCCACCATTGAATACTCACAATATTTTCATCCATTTTAATGCCACGTCTAATAGTATTTATAGAGACGAGTTATACAGCGCTGTGTCTAGTTTTGGCCTCTTTGCAGGATAAAGATGGAGAACGCCCATTGCTCCGTCGAGATCCGTACGTAACCAGCCAAAATGGAATCAAGATAAGGCGATTAACTACTATGCGATTTTTTTAAGATAAGTCTTAGGATGGTAATGTGTAACTCAGACGTCAACACTAAAGGCACGATATTCCACAATTTAGTACAGCTAGTTGAATATGCCGATCATATGAAGAACTCAACGAGATGGCAGTGGGTCATTTGTGAGCATCAAGAAGGAAACAGCCAAGATTTAGCATATTTGTCCAGAACATGGCTTTATAAATGGTAGATCCACCACTACCAATTTAGTAGTTTTTACAAATTACTGTCTTTTTCGTAGCATGGAAGAATTCCAACAAGTTGATAGTGTCTATACAGACTTTTGAAAGCCTTTAATCGAGTTCAGCATAACGTTCTGTTGAAAAAGCTCGAAATGTTTGGATTCTATTCAAATATTCTAAGTTGGATAGTTGGCTACTTAGAGAATCGGAAACTACATGTAAAGATTGGAGCAATTCTATCTAAAGAAATATGTAATCTCTCTGGTGTACCACAGGGTAGTCATATTGGTCCGCTACTTTTCCTTCTATTCACAAATGATCTGCTATCGATTATATCGTCCAAGTGCCTTTTGTATGCACACGATTTAAACATTTTTAGCACAGTTGATTCTGTGTCTTATGCGAAAAAAATGCAAACGGGTTACATTTAAATACGATTAAGCGCTCAGTTCTTGTGGGTCGCCGTGGCGTCGTGTGTAAATGCGTCGACTTTACGCAGAGGGTGCCAGGTCCGATACCAGAATTTACCACCTTTCACAATTCACGGCTCCGCCTCATTCGAGTCACTGACAATGCTCAAAGAGTATTCCTGTCTAGAAAAAGCTTCTCAAATTAGAACGCCCATTGCTCTGTCGAGATCGACAGCTAAGCAGCCAAAATGCGATTAAGATAAGGCGATTAACTACCATGCGATTTTTTAAGATAAGTCTTGAGATGGTAACACTAAAGGCACGATCAAGGCACGTTCGGAGTCGGCATTAAATTGTAGGTCCCTTCCACTCGTGAAAGAACACTAGCACGCACAACACGAGTGGTTGCTGAGAAGCTAGGCCCAGGTCCGCCTCGGACTGTCGCGGCACCCATATTATTATTACTAAGTGCTCAGTTCTAACATTCTATAGAATAAAATTTCCAATACTTCTTGGCTTCATAATTCAAGCAACAGTATTGAAAAGAGTAAAGAGTCCAAAAGAGCTTGGAGTTATTTTTGATCCTGTACTGAATTTTTGGTTACATATAGACCAAATCGCATTCGTGAGTTCTTATTTCGCAACTGCAAGGATTTCCACAGAGATAATGGATGATAGAGATATCCAACTTCGGCCATTTTTACCCTTAGCCCACAACGAAGATGTAGTGGTTATCCCTTGTATTTCACTTATACATTTACAACGCTCGTCAATTCACCACAATATGGCGGCCGATTCGTGAATTTTGTGGGAAAAAAGCGCCAGATTCATGAATTTAGTGGGAATCCATGTACTTTCCATGTAACGTACATGGGTATGTTGTTCGGAAGGTGTTCAAAAGATGACTAGTATTTCTAAGGGAATTTTCTTACAATGTTATATGGACTTTCGTGATTAAAATTGTATTGCAATGTCCATTTAACTGGAACTATTTGACCTAAAATTAATTCTAAAGTGTATATATAGCCTATTCATAAACCGTACCTGACAAATTAACTAAAAAAATTAAGCCCGCTTTATACGCATAAATCATGAATTCTGAAAAACTCAAGAATTCAATTTAAACAATTTGATAAGAACAATGGCAAGATATTGCAACTTTTACTAATGCTAAAAAATGGTTGTCAAAACATCTTATTTGTGATTCACGCTTCAATAATATTTTTATTATTGGTTAACTGAACGTGTGAATGTATTATTAATTTTTATTCATATGGAAAAATTCACACTATGTTGTGCATTTATTAATTATGTCCAAGTATTTTGAGATTGTAAATTGCTGAAAGTTTTAATGAATCGACTTCATGAACATAAGCTTTGTTCGTTCGTTTACCCCTCCATACTGTGTTGAAAATTGAACACCGAAATTTGAAAAAACGTTCAAATAACGAGCGAATTTTCAAATAAGAACTCTAATTCACCCCATTACTAAGGTGGGGAAGGGTATCAGCTGTCTCCACAGCTGTTCTCAAGAGCTCACACGTATTCACAGACAGGGGACAAAAAGCGTATAAAAAACGCTGTCAGATGAAATCAAGGGGCAAGGGAGGTAGAAGTTGGATATCTCTATTATAGGTTATCCCTGGATTTCCATGACCCTTACACACTAAAGTCCCTGTATACTTCGTTGATTCGTTCCATTTGGAATCTCGCATTGAAAAAATTCAGAAACCTATCACGAAATTTGCGCTTAGATAAAATGAATTGGAATAATAACATGCCTTCATATGAAGTGACTTGAAACCGCACGCTAAAAGAAGAATATATTACTCGGTTGTGCAAAAATACAAGATGTTATATCTAGCCATATAGATTGTTCGCAATTACTATTTATGTTTAAATTATATGTTCTATTTCGCACTCTTCAACTTAGGGAACAGTTTTCTTTTGGCAGAACGAACTACACTTAGTAACAAAAGTCTACGTTCACTAGACGTTCGAGTCAATAAACGAGTTATTCTCTAGTAAAACACAGTAAAATTCAACAAAGTAAATATGGTTCGCTGTATTATTCGATCAACTATAAACGTAACATTTATACCGTGAAAAAAAAATTAAGCATTAGAAAACAACTTATTGTCCCGTAAATCTAAGTAAAACCAGGATGACAAGAGTTTACGTACACCAGCTGCAGCTGTTTTTGTGTGAACTGTCAGATTTTTTTAATAAATTTTTGTTGCTGCACAAAATAGACGCGAAACGCAGGGAAGTTTCCACTGAACTGCGGAAACTGATAACAAAACATAGTTCTGAAGGAAAATCAGTACGGGAGATTGTAAAACCTATTGGAAGACCACACTCTACATTGCAAACAATAGTAAACAGTTATAAAACGACCGGATCATTTAATCCTAAACGCCGATCTGGACGCCCGAAAATAATTAGCAATCGTGAAGAGAGGATTTTTGTTAGGAAAGTGTGCAAAAATCCTAAAATAACCGCATCGGAAATTAAAGCTGAGTTGCTGGAGGAAACAAGTAAGTCTTGTGATGCAAATACTGTTCGAAGATTTCTCAAAAGAAAAGGTTTTCGGAGTAGAGGGGCCAGAAAAAAACATTTTATTAGAAAAAAATAGGTTAGACTTCGCTAAATTCCACCAAAATCATGCAAATTAGTTCTGACGTAAGCGTTCTCGTGTGGGATTGTATGTCAGAGGCGGGTGTTGAAAACCTAGTTTTTATTGACTCCATAATGGATCCTAAGACTAACTTAAAGCAGAGTGCTTGGGGGAGTCGTTTGTCTTTCAACAAAACAATGATCACAAACATACCTCTCGCCTCGTACAGGAATGGCTTGTATACCACACCAAACAATTGAAAACGCCGAACCAATCTCCTGATAAGAACCCCATGGAGCATTTATGGGACGAATAAAATCGGCGCCTCAAGAAAAGAAACATCACAAACAGGCACGGTTTAAAGAAGGCTCTTCAGGAAGAATGGGCCAAAATTGATCCCTCAGTTACCAAAAAATTGGTCGAATCAATGCCAAAAATCCTCAAAATGAAATTCATCGCCTTATTAACAACCATTCTATTTTTTTTTTAATTCAAGTTATAACCTTTAAGTGTACGTATACTTATGGGAAAATAAGCTGTTTTCTAGTTTTTAACTTTTTTTTACGGAATAAATGTTTACGTTTATAGTTCATCGAATAATAAATCGAACCATATCTACTTTTTGGAATTTTACTGTGTTTTACTAGAGAATAACTCGTTTATTTACTCGAACTTCTAGTGTACGTAGACTTTTGTCACTAAGTGTATGTGCAGAATGATCCTATAACCACGGCTTGCGTAAATTACAATATGTATTCAGAACCAATTGATTTGAGTATGTCCAAATCTGAATATAAATCCCAAATAATGAGATCATTACGTTAAACAATTCATGGAAAAAAATTAAAAAAAAAATCCTTTCGTGATTGTTGTTATGATTTTAAATTATATTAGAAGTAGTCTAAAACAAATTTATAACACTAAAAACGAATAAATAAATAAAGAAACTAAGAAGATGTGTCAGGCGGTGAATTAGGGTTAGGATAATGCTCTCCTCAAAAATAGTTCATGAACACCGAAGCACATCTTAGACTAAGTGTCACAATAGACAGGTATTAAAGGACTTTGTCCACATAGGCTTCGCAGTAAAGTCCGTGAGTGACATCGACACGCTGAGATATAACGAACTATAACTCTCGCCAATCACTGTATCGTTGACTTACACGGCTATTAAAAAATAAGGCCCTCTCCCGAAGATCCAAGCTATTTCTATATAAGACCTTCATAGTCCCAGTCCTGCTGTTCGGCGCAGAACCATCGTTAATATCAAATGTGAATGCAGAGATTTTTGGTCGCTTCGAGAGGAAAATGCTTCGAGAAATAAAGACGCTCCTGCTTGTACAGAAGGGGTTGGTGGATAAGAGTGAACGACGAACTCGGCGAGATGTACAACGACATCGACCTATTCAAAAGAATTATAATGCCTCGGCTTAGATGGCTCGGTCATGTAGAGCCTGGACACCAACGCTCCGGCACGGAAAATATTCGAGTCCAACCCTGAGGGACATAAGTAAAGTAAGACCCCGCCTGCGGTGGCGTGCCCAGCAGAGAAATGATCTTAATCAGCTGGGTGTACAAAACAGGAGTCGCCTAGCCCAAGACCGTCTGATGCCCAGGTCCAACCTGGCTGTCGGGCTGGATATAGAAGAAGGCTAGTCACATGAAATGAATGGCGACTCTGAAATGCAAGGTTCGAGAAGCTTTTTGTAGACAAGAGTACTTTTAAAGCTTAGTCAGTGAATTGAAAAAGCTGAAGGTGATTACGAAAGTTGGTTAGTTCGGTATCCACATTTCTACTACGAGCAAAACTGCTGCTTCTTCCAGCCTTACAGTCCAGGGTGGACATGGGCTGCCCCTATGGTGCGCAGTCGAAGACCTTGACAAACAAGATCACGCTGCCACTTAAAACGACAGCGAAGAACGAATAACTCATGAAGTAAAATTTTTGCTTTTCCGATTGTGACATATTTATCCAGAGCCCGGGTTTATTCTCAAGTTCTCTTAAATTTCTGAAAACAAAATTGCTGTGGGTGAAATTTTCTTCAAGCCGAGAATGCAGGATATCTTCTTCTTCTTCTGATGGCGCTACAGTCCGGGGTGGACCTGAGCCTCAACCAGTAAGCCTCTTCAGCCGGCACGATCTTTAGCCAGCTGTCTCCTACTGCACACACCAAGTCGATTGAGGTCCTTCTCCACCTGGGTGCACCATCGGTTCCGTGGGCGTCCTCTAATGCGTTGTCCCACGAGTTCGGAGTCGAAGACTCTTCGGGCTGGAGCAGTGTTGTCCATGCGCTCTACATGGCCCAGCCATCTTAGACATTGAATCCGTAGACGCCTGACTAGGTTCATGCTGCTGTACAGCCCGTACAGTTCGTGTTTGAATCTTCTTCTCCAATAACCATCAACGCAGGATACCTTCACTGGCAACTATGAAGCGTCCTATTAAAGCGGCTATTAGTGCTCGCAAGCCTCGCATGATCGTGTGGCTCTGGCAGTTTACTAGCAGAATCGAACATGAGTCTCATAGTGTCTAGAAAGCGATGCACTCAATCACACGGCCAGTGCGACTAATTCTTCAGAGTTCACATGCGTGATTTCACACAAACACTAATCCAAATATTTGAGAATAAACTGTTCTACAATGAAACCATAACCAACATATTAACTCAATCAAAACTGCATCCCCAATCGGCGCTACAGTCCACAGTAGACTTGAGGGTCAACCAAAAACTTGAAAATGATTTATTAATTATTTCCCCAACCATCCTCCACCGCAGTTGTTCACCGCAACTTATGCCCGACGTGGAAACCAATTAAAAAAGTAATTTAATATTCACAATGTCCGAAATGAGATGGGCGCATTCCCCTTCAAAGGCGAGACCACCCACTACCACCTGAAGGAGCGAACATCATCGATGGTCATCATACTTGCACACAATCGCCGGATGGAAAATAAAAATGAGCCCCCCATTTACCGACCACCGCACAGCGGTAATTTTTCCAATTGCCCACCGCGGAATGCCATCGGAAACTTAACCGGCAATTGTCAATTGGAATGCCGATCCCATAATTCTGACGGCAGCGATAAATTCATCATCAGCAAGTAATCTCATTAATTAATAAAATCGACAAAAAAAAAAACCGAAACATTGTCAACGTGCTGGGCAACCGGCTGCGTTCTTTGACTGGCCATCGTCCCGTCAACGTGAATGATGCCAGCGGTGGCGGCGGCAATCTGAAACTCATAACCATGCGCGCTCTCTCGGGTTCCATATAAAAATTATTGCATTTCAATAAAAATTGATCTTATTTCACAACGAGCCGGAGACAACGATGCCATTAGCCGCAATCTAATTATGGTTGCGTTGCGATGTCCCGAGGTGGCTTGCGGCTAAAACTCTATGTGGCATGCCAAATGTGGCGATGCGCGACCGCACGCATCTTCCATCGACTTGGACACCCATTGAACGAATTATTTATGATTCGATTAAGTTTTATGTCGCAGCGCAACGCGATTATTATTGCAGTAAAGTGATGCGACCTTGATGGCGACCGATCGGCAAGCAGCCGCTGTGCACACAACGTCAGTCCTCAATGGCAACAGTCCACGGGCGTCACAGGCACAGGGGCAATGGCGGTGACAGAAGCAGTGGCACTGACAGTGGCAGTCCTGCATCACGGTTATGATGTCCGCGTCGCAAGATATTGTAATAAAAATTTATTGAATTTTGAATTTCGTTCACTTCGGCAAACACGGGTTATGAGTGCCCGTGCCCATGCCGATGCCCATGTCCATCGCAAGTCCGCATCCGCATGATGTCCATGTTGGCTGTTCTCGTTTCCACTGTGCGCGCCTTTGCGGTACGCGCCGGTGACGATGGTGCGGTGCGCTGCATTTGACTGCACAAAGTGAGCTCTTGGAGGCAGCAAGCCAACAAGGCAACTGATCTTCCGATTCAGCGAAATCTCCTGCTGCGCCTGTGATGCTACCGGATTCGTTTGGCGGAACGTTTTGTGATTTATTTGCTCGTGCCCCGCGGCTGCGTTCTCTCCTTCTGCGATTTCTCGCTCCTGCAGATGACATTTTCAACCCCTGTGAAGTGTGCTCACCGATTTGCTGCCCCGAGTGTACAATTCAGGTTTCATTATGAATGCAGTCGAATAAAATCATCATTAATCAGAACTTCATATGGGTGTGTGTGTGTGTGGGGGGCGGTAGGACATTTGCCAGACCCAGAGCTAACTTCATTCTCGGTCGGGTTGTTCATAAATAAGGTTTCCTTTTTTTCAATTGTTTTGTGCGCCAGTCTATAAACTAGCCCACCTCCGTCTGGCCAGCCGACCACCACCGCGCCGCCATCCGCCGACCATAGACCAGGTAAGACTCTCTGTGTATGAATAAATGGCGAATTTAAATGATTCCTGGTTGGTTGACTTTCCATGGTTCCGTCAGAGTGCTGGCGCTGGTGGCCAAGAGGCGATTTGGCTTACGACTTCTCTCTCCAGCAACAACGACGATGGTAATCATAATGAATAGAGGGCGCATAATCATTTTGTATACCTTCATAACGAAAAAGGAGGCAAAAACCCGATTTGCATAAGACCCTGCGCGGCCGTGCAGCCGGGATCTGGCTGAGTGGTGGAGGTGGCCCGTGCAAAGGCGTGGTTCTTCACGGCGGGAGGCTTCATTTTAAATTGACTTGTCACAGAAAACCCATTCGTACACATAGTCTCCCCCCCTGGTTTTGACGGTTGGGAAGGTTCTCTCGAACTCATATCTAGAATATGCCCGAGGCCTTATCTACACGTACACTGCGACTGGCACAATAATAAATTACACAATACGCTATGCAAGCAAAAAGCGAGTTCCGCTCTGGTGGGTGAGTTTTTTCGTTGTTTCTTTTCAGAGACAAAGCATTCGGTGGAAGCCTTTCGAAATTTTCATAAAACATCATTTGTCGAGTTGATAAGTCATTGGCCTGACCTGAATGCTCTTGTTTTGGGATTGTTTGTGGTGTGAAATTATTTTCATTTTTATCACCACCGCCACCCCGACGATACCTGCTGTGAGGTGTGAGGTGAGAGAGTGTGTGCAGTGTTGTTGGCCGGTTAAGATGTTAATGTCCCGAATTTAGGTGTAAAATAAAATTATACGCTTAATGAAAAACATTCATTAATGCAGGAAGGCAGCGGTGAGCGAGAGAGACTTACAATGCAGGGAAATGTGTGTACTTTCACGTAGCTAGGAGGAACTATCTTCATCTGTGCGAAGGGAGGTCGTACATGGAATTAAATAGGTGGGCACGTCTAAGAGAAGTCGTTATTTGTGACCTTAAGAAGGAGACTAACGTTTGACAGAAATCTTCTATTTATTCTTCGGTCACTTCTCTCTTCCCACGACGAACTATATATTTTGCACTAATTCCACCGTATTTTATATTTTTTTATCTATTTTTTGTTTAATGAAGGTTTTTAGAGGCTTTTCCTTCAAATCATCATAAAAACTCTAAAATATACATTTGGTTGATAGTTGTATTATTTTGTAGATGTAAGATTAAATAAAAATCAAATCTCTGTAATTTAATTTTGTAAATAATTAATTGTAAAATTCATGCCACAAATATACAAATATGCCAAAAAATATTCTTCTGTTAACTGTACTGATCGAAGCGGTTCTTTAAAACTCATCTTCGACGAGAGTAGGGGACCTAAGGCTGTGTGCGGCATCTAAAATTATACTCAAACAGCAATAGAGCTGCGTCTTCAAGGACCAAGCTGACTGCTGGACACTGATCATGTCAGCAGTGCTGACAGTCTCAAAAGCGCAAAAAGAAGTCCTCGTTCCTTGGCGGATGAAGAGGTCCTTGGAGAGACAAATTCTTCGAGTGATCTTTGGTCTTGTTACCGTTGATTCGTTGATAGATGAAGGAGACGATTCAACAACGAATTTTTTGGACTGTGCGAGAAACATGGAGTTAACCTAGCTACTTGTAGGTTGGTAACCTAGTCCAATCGGGATTGAGCGCCGCACTTAGGAGAAGATGACTATAGAAGAATTAGAGGAGAAGATGACTATAGAAGCATTAGAGACATTGCCCAGAGAAAGTTGAAATTGGTGTCATCGGAATAGAATTATGATCCTTTTTCGTGGGAGACGAAGCTCATTGCTTGTATTTAAAATAATATATGTTTGTTTGATAAGAACTTTGTATACGACAACTTGTACGATTACCCTTATTTTACTTATACTTTTGGCAGGTTAGAGTATTGTCAATACTACACGACGTTTAGCTCTTATCTTTTTTGTCTGGTGTGCATGTTCCAATTTATCTCAGGGCAGTTATGAACTGAACACCGGCAAGAGCGATCGTAGTGATTCGGTCGGGTCTTTACCCAGTTTCACATTTAATGTTTATACCTAAGGTAGATGACCCAAATAAGACCCACCTTATAGATTTTCGTTAATAACTTGCAAACGACTAAAATAAAATTACTTAATTGATATTTTTATAAGCCTTAGTTCAGTTATCTACTTACAAATATAAAATGTATTCGTTGTAACCCATTTTGAAATATATTTTTTAACATTTTTAAAAACCAGCCTTTGGCCTTTTTTACCAAGACCTATTCTGTATAAGGCCCATACATAATTTCGTTCAATTACTCTGGTTATACTGCTAAAATAAGATTTTGTTTGTCAAGAAACAAATAAAACAATTGTAGCAGCCCTTATAACGAATTCAGGCACTCTTCTCAGAAAAAAAAAAATAAACATGTAAAAGGGACTACCGGTGTGAGAGCAGTGAACATGAATAAAGATCACTCTTGTGTAGTTTGCGAAGCGATAAGGACGTACTTATAATAATGTTGATCGTTAAGTGTTTTATTATTTCTATTTTCTATCGGTTAAACAATATGTTTTATTCCTTGATACAAAACACAAAATACACAACCTTCCCGGATACAAAGAGAAATTAAAATTAAGAAAAAAAAAATGAATAAATTTAACTTACACCCCTATTCTGGCACACCTCAGTGATGTGTTTTAAGTCACAACTACGTCACAAGAGCATGGTGAGTCACAAATTATGAGGTAATCGTATTCTGAGCAAAATCTCGCAGCTTGTGAGCATCACAAGAACCGTCAAAATTGTGATGTTGTCATGAGCACATCACAAGGAAAAATAGTAACAAAAGAACTGTCACACACAAGGAAAAATTATTAATTATTATTAAAAATTTATGTTATTATTTTTATATCCCCGTGTGTAGGTTTGTGATCAAAATCTGAAGTTTCTGCATTTAAACGCGAAATTCCCTGGATCATGCCATGATGCCGGAATTTGGACAACATCGTTAGTCTGAATGCAGCTTATTTAAAGTCATAACAGCCGGCAGTTCAAGTTGCTTTTGGGTGATTCTGGATATCCAATAGAACCTTGTTTAATGACCCCAGTGGATAATCCTTCTTCGCAAAACGAGCTTGCATTCAATCAAGTTCACATAAAAGCCAGGAATGTGATTGAACGAGCTTTTGGTGTTCTGAAATCTCGTTTCAGATGTCTGTTAAAGCATCGAGTACATGTATTCATTATTAATAAATACTTACAAATATATCATTAATATACACAATATTACCTTGTTCGCTACGTTCTGCCATTATTTTGTAGATATTACTTTTCCAAATTCAAGTTTTTCGCACAGTAAGAAAAAAAGCGCGAATATAATAATTGTCAAAAAAAAATTTTTGACATGGCAACGAATTCACCTCACCATGGTGACTGTTCTTGTGTGTTTTCTTGTGAGGTTTTCGCCAGAATACCAAATAGCTGAAACCTCACAAGGTAGGCATCATAATTTTCGCCTCACTGACATTCGTGCGTTATGACCACATCATAACCAGAAAAGGGGTGTTAAATTAATTTACAATAAGGAAGTTATTACTAAGAATTACATTTTAAATTGGGTTTAAGTAAATTCTTGTTTGGTTCCTCCAGGCAATAGAATACTTTGGCATTTCTCGTTAGCCCGACGCAAAGTTTGTGGTACCACACACCTAAATTCTGACACTGTCTCATATTATATCTTATGTTGGTTAGATTTCAGGGCTCTTTCCATATCATCTGATGACCATTTTCCCTAGCTTTCTCTTCCCTAACATTTTTTTTTCTTTGACATTTTGTCTAAAAACAACACTAAGAAACAAATTTAATTTTTCATGTTCCCCTTAAGGGTTGTTTATCTTATCGGTGGGCCTTTTTAGGAACATGAACCGAAATTTTAACGAAAATCTATTCAATGGACTAAGATAGACTTAAACCACACTAATCCTTAGTTTAACTTGTAATGTATTCAGTGTAAAAAGCAGACTTACTTACTCCTGAATTGTTATCTGCGATAAAATGAGTTAAAAAAAAAAACACTTTCTTATACAATAGACTCTCGATAACGTGAACAATTAAAAACCAAGGGAGTTTATGTTACGTTTGCGAAGGTCAAATTTTAATAATCCACTGAAGATTTTCATTTTAAAACGTATTATCTCTAATAAATTAAAAAAATTTCGTTTGGTTATTGGCATGACGAAAAAATAATAATATAATAAAGGTGGCGCTTCAACCCGTGGATAGCCAGGGCCTAGCGTCTATATCAACCAGTCGTGTTGTACGTCCTATTGTTCTCTGACGAGTAAAAGGGACCTTCAGTTTAATGCCCACACCCAACAGCCAAGTTTGAAAAGCTTTTTCTAGACAGTTCTTGCTTTTGGGCATTGTCAGTGACTCCGAAAGAGGTGGGGCCGTGAAAAATGATTTTGGTCATATGGGGGATCGAACCCAGGCAGCGAGATTCAGCTGCGTCTATACGCCACAGCGACCCTCTAGTAACATTAAATATTGAACACGGGCATTATCGATACGAAATTTAATGGACAAAAATAGTCAATTCTTCTTCTCCAAAAGCATTATCACAGTTTTTCCCTAAGTATTGGCTCAAGAATAAGGACTTTCAAGCTAAAATACAGCTTATTCAAACAGTCGATGTTCACGTTTTAGTGTGTTCATGTTTTCTGAGAGAAAAAATCTGTACACGTTATCCGGTGTTCACACTAACCGGTGTTCACGTTATCAAGAGTCTACTGTAATAAGGCGCTTGGGTACACATGCACTATATTGAATTGACTGTAAAAAACATCGTAAACACCATCGATTTTAGTGTAAACTTAGGCGGTCACGACCACATTTCAAATAAAATCCCGGTTGTGGGCCTTATTAAGTTATGGGCCTTATTTGAATGACTTACCTTACTTAATTTCAACTGAACGTCAAGCCAACTTAAACATTTTTTTTTCAACTTCTCCGGTTTCACATTAAAATCTGCCCTTCAGTTCTGTTGATTTTCGTTTGTGTGATTTGATCGAAAAAAAATTGAAATCCTTAGATTTGGTGCTTGTATTTGCTAAGAATTCAATTAGATTGTTGATGTATTTGCTATACTTTGTAGTTTCAAAATTCCCTTGATGCAGTAATTCGGAACTTTTTGTTAGAGCGTTCTTAATGTTGTCGGCAATGGCAGATAAATAACGAACAAAGGTAAAACACATACAAAATCACATCAGATAGCGTCAGATCCCCCCTGAGTCTAAAACTTCCTAGTCGCTGTGCAAAATAGAACCACATTCTTAATCAAATGTTGAAAATAAACAAAAATGGAAGAACAAATAGAGAGGAATTGTACGCATTCCATTATCGAACAACAAGTATTTTGGGAGCAAAATGCTCTCGCTCTCAAAAGCCTGAAACAAGATTCAGATGTGGTGCAGAACTGAGGTTTAAACTGCAGTACACTTTCTTTTAACTTAAGCTACAATTTGAACTAAATTAAAGGTTCAAACGAGACTGTGAAACGGAATAAATCGTTGAACTGATGTTTAAACCCAAAATGGAGCTTAAACTTGCGCTGTTAAACTGAGCGTAAGGTTACCTTTCGTCGGATCAACCAGCCCCATTTTTAAAATCACCTTCTATCTATGCTCTGAAAAACTCTAAGCTCTTCTATAGCGACGAGTGATAACGTCAACAATACAAAAAAATATCATTTCGGCAGCTTGAATTCGCGATCTTATCCTTACTGTCATTAAATAAATTTCATTATCTTAGGTAAGAGTTGGAATAACAATTTAGTTGAGAAAGCTCGACCTTCTTGATTTAAGATCCCCCAATCTGCTTCATGTTCCACAGGAAAACGTACCATGACTCCTCCCAGCACTCAAGAAAAATACCCTCAAACACTGAAACTTCTCCACTTGATTCAATGGGATTCCACTGACACGTAGAGTGCATTCAGCAGGCGTTCCAGAAATTACAAAAACCTTGGATTTGTTTACGTCCAGGACATCCTAAACAACAATAAGTATAAAGTTTAAGATGTTTTAATGTCATTGATTACATTGATTCCTTCGGAATTAGCATTGAATTTACACCAATTTCGGGAAAGGAACGATGGCAAACCGAAGTATATCCTGTCATCAAAAAAGGACGCACAACATCGACGACTTGGCCAAAACGTCACCATAGGCAGCTATAACTTCGAGGTAGTGAAGGAGTTAGTCTACCTTGGCTCGCAAGTGTACAGTACGAACAACACCAGTAACGAGATTAAACGCAGAATTACTCTTGCCAATCGCTATTTCTTTGGGCTCACGAGGCAATTGAGTAGTAGAGTCCTCTCTCAAAGGACCAAGCTAACATTATATAACACATTGATCATCCCTGTCCTGCTTTATGGTGCGGAAGCATGGACAATCTCAAAAGCGGATGAAGAAGCACTTGGTATTTTCAAGAGAAATGTTCTGCGTGTGGTCTTTGGTCCTGTTTGCGTTGATGGTCATTGAAGAAGAAGATTCAACCACGAACTGTACGGGCTGTACAGCGACATGAGTCTAGTCAGGGGTCTACGGATTCAACGTCTAAGATGGCTGGGCCATGTTGAGCAAATGGACAACACTGCTCCAGCCCGAAGAGTCTTCGACTCCGAACCAGTGGGACAACGCAATAGAAGACGCCCACGGAACCGATGGTGCACTCAGGTGGAGGAAGACCTTAATCGACTTGGTGTGCGCAGTTGGAGACAGCTGGCTAAAGATCGTGCCGGCTTACTGGTTGAGGCCCAAATCCACCCCGGACTGTAGCGCCACCAGAAGAAGAAGAAAAATATCGGGAAAACTTTGCTTTAGCAAAACAACTTTCAAAGTACAAAATCGATCGTCAAGCTTCACTAACGTCACAATAATTGCTTTCTGGACGATCAGATGGCGCAGTTGTTTTAGTGCCTGTCCTCGGTTAGTGGGGTCCCCGGTGCAAAACCAGAAAGCAAAATTAATACGCTGGTCCATTTACCATTTGCTGCTGAGATCAAATTAACGGCCCAGGATCACTGGAGTGATCAATCAGTGGTAGTAGTCTGACTGTGTGTGAACCAACATTGTCTAAGTGCGCTGGTGAATTTTCTAACAGCCCCCGTACCTACTAACGTACTTACTTACTTATCCGCCCAGCGACCGATGGTGGGTCTGAACCTGAGATAAAGCTGCCTTCCATCGCTCACCGCCCTGGGAACGCTTTTTCTAGTCATCAAGACCAAGCTATCGCAATGCTTTTCTTCGCCACAGTTAAACGTGGCCCGGTCTAGAGTCGGCACTCGATAAAATGTGGACATATACTTCTTCTTTATTTGGCGCTACAGTCCGGGGTGGACCTGGGCCTCAACCAACAAGCCTCTCCAGCTAGCACGGTCTCTGGCTAGCTGTCTCCTGTGTCGCAGGCCAAGTTGGTTGAGGCTTATATGTCCTTGTGGACATATACGCACCTGAAAATTAATCTAAGGGCATCGTAGCGTCTTGTACTATCTAGATTTAGAATAAAATACAACCAATTAACAATAAGATTAAATATTTTTGCTTAGAAGACAAAGCACAAGAAAGAAAAAACCAGTTAGACTGCATACTTAAACCAATTCGTGCTAAACATCCGTCTCCCGCAAGTCGCCGAAAATTCGGGAATGCACAACTCCCACCTAACTTCCCCCGAAATGAATATGAAACAAATGGGCTACCAGCCGTGGAATATTTCCCATGCGGCTGAATGTTTTATTGATCACCATGTCAAGCGGCTAGTTAGCGGAATATCTTGGCTTGCGATGCTCCATAATTTATTGCGAAATAGGCGAAAATAAATAAATTCGCAGAAGTTGCCCAGCTCCCACTGCCTGCGAGCACGGTGTGGGAACCAACTTGTTAGCAGCCACCAACAACTGTGTCATCTTGAAATACTGGTTCTCAAACTGTTTCTGCCCATCGACCGGAGCAGACCCATGTCTCTCAAGCTCTTTTAAGGACACCGTTTTAATTGTAATTTGTTGCACCACTAATTGAAAAATAATGTAGAAAGCGTTTAATATGAAATGTTCGAAATTGTATTAATATTGCGTTAAATATCAAATTTTAGTATTATTGCGAGACGAACACTAATTGCTTGGCAGGCAATCAAGGTGCTGAAATAAATAAGAGTTGTCATAAAAGCATTTAGGTTCTTATAATGCGGTCCGTATTGAAATTCAATGGCAGTTCTGAGAGTGTTTAGACGATAAAATCAGGTTTTGAATGGGTTTTATGATACCAAATAGCACCAAAGGCAAATGGAAATGGTCATATTTAACACTTTTGACACAATAATTTGATGCAAAAAGTCCATTCGAGAGCGATTTGGAAATGTTTATGGGACATTTGTCAGATTTGTCGGCAACACTTACCGCGGCCATATATTGCGATGGAATGTGAAAATTATTCAGTACATTAAGTTGGCAATATCTTCGAGTTCTCACTGATCGCGACACGAAATTAAAAAGATTGCGACGAACGAATGGGGTCTTCTTTTTTTTTATGCAAAAATTATATTTTCCACAGAAGATGGCACGTGGCGGGGGAAGGGGACCGAGGACACACAGAGCGAAGCAAAGGACAGTGGCCTAGCGCGGCTTGACTAACCTGCTTGCCGAAAGCAGACGTGAAGAGAGAGGAGCTAAAATTGATTTGAGGTCATGGAAAAATACAAAATTTTTGTCTTGCGCACTCAACATTTGGACTCGTTCTTAAAACTGCTGGTGCAGCCCTGGTCTACTTTTAAACAGAATATATCTCCATATACTCCTCCACAGCATTATGGCCACAGTCAGAGGCAGCGACGCTATGGTTGTTATCTCCGGGAAGGCTTTTGCAATTATTCCTATGGCTTCCACTGTGCCGCGATCTCTGCTGTCTGACATCAGTGCTGGTCTTGCAATTGTGTTTCTATTCAATTTATATAAGCTGACTTTAAAATTAAATGTGTTCTACAAGGGGAAATATAAATTCAAAATAAGAAAAAAATGTTTTATAAAATTTTATTTAACTGCCTTTGGAAAAGGTTTCATTCCTTGGAAACTTATCTGAAGGCATATGAGTTATGTGAACATTGACATACTGACACAACTACAACGTCGAAATCATTCGAATACCTGGCTGAGATGTTAGATGCTGATCTCCCAAGCACGCTCTTAGCTCCCAGACTCAGTGTCTACGCCTACAAAGAATCGGGTTTTGAAACATTTGATTCATGGAAGGCAGTCAAAACCCTTCCACCCATTCCGTTCATAATCATCCGGCTTGCTTACGAAATCCAGTGGCCTCGGACTGAGGATTGGAAAGCCGTTTTGAGCTTCAGACAATGAGCACTAAGAGACAGAAAGAAAGAGGAGAGACCATGCCTCAGAACTCTGACGCCAAGATTATACCTCAACACGACTGTATGGTGCAGTTGGAAGAGTGCCTGCCCCTGGTTAGCGGGGTTCCTGGTTCGAATCCCACTGAAAGCAAGGTTAATATGCTTTTATCTGATTTTCAAATCTGATCTAGTCACCATTTGCAGTTGGGATCATTTTAACGGCACTATCACTGGAGTAGTCAATCAGTGGTAGTAGTCTGACTCTGGGTATCACAATGGACCAGTATGGTATAAATGTGCTAGTGAATTGACTAGCAGCCGAACTACCTAACCAAACCTAACCTAGATTATGCCTCGAACCCATGCATAGACGAGGAGTACCGAGTTGAACAGAAAGAAACGAACACTTGCTATGCAGCTGCAGTGCTCTCTCTCTCTCTCTCTCTCTTCCCGCAGATTCAGAGCTTAACGGAGCAAAAATAGAGTCAGCCATCTTCTCTGCTTTATTAAAAGCTCAAACTGGGTTGCGGAATAAGTATTTTTAGACCGGCGTATATGGGCCCACTGCTGCCCCTGTGAGCAGCAATCAGTCAAAAACTTCGGCCTGCGTCGAGCGCCATTTTCGATTTTGGTCGGATAAGTACGAATTTAAGGTAACGTATATATGTATACGTATAAACCATCTGATAAACATTTGACGATAACTATGTGTACGGTTAATGGTTCACAGACGGGTCAAAAATTGACCCCTTAGTTAGGGCTGGAGTCTTTGGCACCACGACAACGATTTCCTTACCTATGGGGTCGAATCCTACAGCATTTCAAAACAAAATCCATGACATAGAGAACTGAGCCAAACACAATTTCTTTCAAAGGTATTAAGCGAGCTAAAATTCACATCACTTCAAACATTTTGGCAGCACTTGAGGCATTATCGTCCAACCTAATGGATTCCAAAACGGTTAAATGTTATTACTCCGCGCTATAATCCCTAGCTAGACGCAATAAAGTGGACTTTGACTGAATCCATGGACACAAGGAGTTTGCAGGAAATGAACCCGCTTTGAGGTTGAAACTTGGAATTTGCGTCCATAATTCTTTGGCGGTAGACAAAAAGGCTTCAAGTCAGAAGCTCAAATACAAAAATACAGAAACTTAAGACGTTAATACCAAGACACATATGCATTGTTAAATGTTTTATGAAAAAAGACACTGTTTATAATTTTTAAGCATATATAATATAATATGGGTGGCGCGACAGTCCGAGATGGACCTGGGCCTAGCTTCTCAGCAACCACTCGTGTTGGGCGTGCTATTGTTCTTTCACGAGTAGAAGGGACCTACGGTTTTTTATGCCGACTGCGAACGGCGAAATTGAGAAGCTTTTTCTAGACAGGAATACTCTTTGAGCATTGTCAGTGACTCGAATGAGGTGGAGCCGTGAATTATCAAAGGTGGTAAATTCGGGTATCGAACCTGGCGCCCTCTGCGTAGGAATCGACGCACTTACCCAATACGCCATGGCGACCAATTTTTTTAGCATACTGTGCTTTATTTTGAATATGTATTAAAAGCGAGAAGCGCTACAAAAAATTGTCTTCTTACTTGGCGTATATTTTTTAACTGTGATTTTACAACAAATTTTAAAAACGGTACAGAAAAGGATATGATCGAAAAAATTATACATACATATAAGTGTCTCTTTTGCACTTCGCCAGTGGTGCCAATATCAATGAGTGCACAGAAATATAAATTTTTCAATTCATTTGGCAACTTGCATGTTACTGACTTACCGTAAGGTCTAAATTATTACATGGGAAAGCAGTGGTGCTAGTACTAAGGCGTTAGTACCGAACAAACGTAGAGAGAGAAAACTGAGTTTAAACCAATCAAAAACCCAAAATCCCCCGAAATGGCAGAATAATTTCAATAGGACAGCAGCTACAACACCGATTAACAAATGAGAAAGCAAGCTTCGTCTAGACAAATGGTTCAATGGGGATAGTCGTAAGCAATCCGTACGATTAATCAGGTTATATTCCTAAGAAAATCCTCGGGCTCAACAAGGAAGGTATGACATTCCTCCCCCATGAGTTTTCTTATTGGCTACTGCGGCCTGAATAACCATATTTTGATAAAAATAGAACTGTGCCTAACCAAGGTACATATGTCCCTCTTGCCTGGAAGAGGATGAGACATCCGAATAGTGAATGTGAATTATTCTTTTTTAAAAGGATGTACTCACTTCAGAGGAGTTAAAGAATTCAACTACAAAGGATACACAGTAGTACTGAACGTAGATAGTAGTAATTGCGGTAACTCACAATTCCAATTAATAAAGCAGATCGACGAGGAGGCAAGAATACAGTTCTTAGAAAAAGCGGCGGGATCAATAGATCGCATAACATACAGCCGGCTCAACCACAACCTGAGGAGTCGAAATCACTTTAAGGATATCCATAGCATCCAGGAAATTTCTGTGAAGTTCAAACTTAGAGGCGAATTTCTTAAGCTGAATTTTGTACCGCATAGAGAGGATCTCCCTATACTCTGCAGTATGTGTAATTTGGAAGAGATATCATGCATTTCCTTTTCAAGTCTTAGGCGATCCTAAGGGAAACTAGGAGATCCCTTTTTGGAAAGAACTACTTATCGGAACAAGAAATCCTATCACTCCTTAACGAAATGGACGTAAACAAGTTGTTTAAATACTGCGAAATATCACTAAAATACTGAGATAATGTCCTAAAAGGGAACTTTTGAAATAAGCATTTTGTATACATGGGTCACCGTGGCGTAGTGGGTAAGTGCGTCGACTCATACGCAGAAGGTGCCAGGTTCGATACCCGAATTTACCACCTTTGATAATTCACGGCTCCACCTCTTTCGAGTCACTGACAATGCTCAAAGAGTATTCCTGTCTAGAAAAAGCTTCTCAATTTCGCCGTTCGGAGTCGGCATAAAAAACCGTAGGTCCCTTCTACTCGTGAAAGAACAATAGCACGCCCAACACGAGTGGTTGCTGAGAAGCTAGGCCCAGGTCCACCTCGGATTGTCGCGCCACCCGTATTATATTATTATTATTATACACATGGAGAGCTAATAATTATTACTTGTATATAATAAATTATAGTCAATCCGGCAGACGGCAAAGCCATGCTGATTTTGATTTTGTTAAATGAACATTATTCGAAATAATTAAATCAATATAAATCTAAGAAATCTAATTTATATCTCTTCAGATCGCTGTGCAGTTGCCTTTACGGCATGGGTTGTACAAGAGAAAAAAATGTGAGTGGGTGACCTCCGAGGCAGTCACTTATTGTTATTCGAACATTATGATTGGGATTGGTTAGATTAAAATTTCCAACCTCTCCCTCTCTATGTAACAGCATTAAGCTGTCAGAATTCTAGAAAGTCTAGTCAGTCAGTTCACAAAATACTACAAGCTAGTGATGGACACATTCTACCTTACCTCGAGAACATCTCGATTTTCAATCAATCATTCGAATGACTACTAACTCATTCGAATGACTACTTACTAATTACTAATTACTTACTACTAACACAAGAGAATTGGATAGTTGCCTCATCAAAGTCATTCGAATTTTGTATTTTTTTTTTATTAATGAACTGATAGGTGGTGTAATAATAATAATAATATGGTTGGCGCGACAGTCCAAGGCGGACCTGGGCCTAGCTTCTCAGCAACCACTCGTGTTGGGCGTGCTATTGTTCTTTCACGAGTGGAAGGGACCTACAGTTTTTTATGCCGACTGCCAACGGCGAAGTTGGGAAGCTTTTTCTAGACGGGAATACTCTTTGAGCATTGTCAGTGACTCGAAAGAGGTGGAAGCCGTGAATTATAAAAGTTAGTAAATTGGGGATTCGAACCTGGCACCCTCTGCGTAGGATTAGACGCACTAACCCACTACGCCACGGCGACTCACAAGTGGAGTAATACTTGAGAACTTTTCCTTTGCGTTTTTCTTTCATTCTGTGAGACTTATCTTGTGGTAGAAGTTAGCGTGTTGTTTTTTGTTATTAATCGATTTCATTCGAACAATCATTCGAATGCGCCCATCTCGAGTGATCATTCGATTATTAAAATATTTCTATTGTTAAAATCATTCGATTATGCTCATCTTTATTACAAACTCAAAAATCCACGGGATGCCGAAGGTCACAAGAAAAATTCGCAAGAATTGTCATGCCGGCCCCACCACAGCTCCTAGATTTCATTCACAACGATAACGTACCAAGTAATCCCATTTGCATTCTCAAAATTTCCGTGAGTAAGCAAATTTTTCACCGTGCCCCAGTTAGGGCGAGCACATCCTTTTCGCGTTGTCCTTCCTGGCAACCTTTTTTGTCGAACAAAAATATTATTATTCCTCCTCGAAAAAAAAATAAACAAAAATCGATATCTTTCTCAGAAATCAGCTCATTAAAACAGATTTGACTCGTCGCGTCGTCGTCCAGCTCGTACTGATCGTCACGCATATATACGAGAGAAAATCACTTTTCTTACCGATGCAGAGCGTTCCATAAATAAAATCGAATGCAAGGAGTTCACATCACGATGGTGAAACGCGACGCGAGGACATTCGCTACAACGACGCAACCGACTACAGAGACGATGGCAACGAAGACGACGACGCAAACGTCCCGTGCGATGTCCCCGAACGACAATGTGTGATGTCAAATTGACAATGTCAAAAATATGGCCAGCTAACACTATCGATGGCATAAGTTATAAATCTCATATCAGATCCAAAAACGGTTGACACGAATATACGAGGCAGGTATTTGTGGCAGGTAAACAAGCTGCCAGGCAGCCGGCAGTCAAGGCATGTGTGTATCAGCGCGGTTTGGCTGTTGAGATGTTGCTGGACCACTACTGTTTGTGGTAAGGTGATGATGTCCGGAGGGTGGCAGATACGGAGCGTTGAAACGTGGGCAAGCCTATGTGTGTGTGTGACTGTGTGGATACAAAACGCGGATTTGTGCTGCAGCTACTGGCGCGGCGCGGCGATCTGGCTGCCTTTGAGAATGCACGCGGTGAGCGATCAAAACAAAACGAAACGTGAAACTGATCAACTTCTTGAGAGGTGAACAATGGGATTGCAATTGACAGCCACGCAATCAATCATATTCACTGATCTGTTCACCTCGGTTGGATGTATTTAAATGCGCGCTATGCAGAGCAGATCGCTGACGTCGCAGACGGGTAGAGGCGGGCCGCTGCCGCGAGTCGATGATCCCAGTGGAGAGCAACAGGGCATTCTAAGCCATCATAACAGATGTCACTGCAATCCTCACTCAGTCTCGCGCAGAAAAGTGAAAATGTTCCCCCTTGCATCGCTGAGTGCAGCGGGAGCAATTACTCAACGTGTCCCAATGGAATTGCTCGTGTAAATAATTCGTGATCGGTGGCCCACATCAGGCCGGAACACATTGCCATCTTAACTTTGGCACAACCAACCGCGTCGAGTCTGCGAGCGCACAACCATGTCCTGGTGCCGTCGGATAATTGGGCCGTTTATGCTGAACCCGTCCGCCGGCCAATAAACTGAAGTAATTTTTCGCCAATTACTCAGTGCGCAACAGCTTTTGTGTGTCCGTATCCGTGTCCGTGGCCGCGGCCCTAAGCAATTATTCCCGAGCCGACAACATCTGCAAAAGGATTCACCTCCGAAGGGAGGACGAATTCAATTGAATGCAATCTTCAGTCGGGGGAGGTCAGAGTCAGACAATACGGCCACGTCATAAATAATTCATAATCTTCGGGGGAAAAGGTGTTAAGACGGCTCGACACAGCGAGGAGCTTGTGATGCACCACATGCGAGCACCGGCGACCACATGGTGACACGGTGGTATTTTCGTACGAATGTAAAACATATGATAAATCGTCCAAACAGGTGATAATTGGTAAACACGAGGGGCCTCGGAACAGTGGTGCCGGAATGTGATGAGTGAGTGTGTGTACGAGTATTAATCAAGATATCAGGTGGGTAAACGGATCGTGCGGTTGTGCGCCGTCCCGCAGAGTTGAGTTGAAGGAATATCCTTTTGGCCTCCTTGCGTTCTCGCGTCTCGAGGGGTCATAATTAATTTTGACTTCATTTGTAAACTGGCGCAGGTACGGAGGACTTTTAATGCGCATTCACGTTGTGGCTCCTGGGCTTATGCGGGCATAACATTCGAACGTGTCATGTTTTCAGTCAACAATGAATTATTTTTCATTTTTTAATAAATTGACTCCGGCACCGGCTCAGGATGGTCAGTGGCGGGATGGTTAGGCGGGCTGCATGGTCGGCTGCGACTTGTATTAAGTGTGACCTGCGGCTTAAGTCCGAGTTAAGTGGAATGATAAATTGGCTGGGTATTTAACGCCAGTGTAATTTGAATGATTTACTGCAAGGGCGTCAATGGGCATGTTCATGTCCTTAAGTGAGATGTAATTCGTTGTTTCCTTAAATTCTCTGGCAATACTCAGTGCAGAGGGTAACTAAGGAACGGGGCTACTAGTTTAAGCATGTCATTTAATTACTGCCTGGTTAAGTATACAATTTCTCTTTAGTGACAAGCGAGTGGATTGTGTATAATTTATGAACTTAACTTTGGGGGTCTGTATGCACATTGAGTGGCTTTTAAAATAACTTTACTTTGTATTCAGGTCCACGCATTTTAGCACACATGTCAACATGAAATATTTGGTCATCATTTGATGATAGGTGGCTTGCATGTTCAATTTGTTCGGTGCACGTGACAACATTGTCAGGTTACTGTTCTATGCTGCAGATTGTTAAATAAGACTGAGAGACCTCAGGAGAGTCCATTAGGTCCTTAGTTTTTTCATTCAGCTAGTTTGGTAGCAATGTCAAAATAGGGATTATATTATATTCTTCCTGTTAAATTGACACTCACCCTGGTAATGATGACTTCGAGGTTACTTGGGTTATGGCGCTCAGAGACGAGCGATACGGAAACGCAAAACTATGGTAAAGTATTTTCGTTGGAAAATCAAAAAATCACATAGGATCAATAAGGCCAAACGAGTTCTTTGGCAAGCAGGCTTGATTTCATCTGACTTTCTTCTTTGTGTGATAGTACCACCGACCAGGGTGGGCCTGTGCCTCTACCAACAAGCCTCTCCAGGTAGCAATCTTTGGTACATAGGTTCCCTCTTCTTGTTGAGATCCTTCTCGATATGGTTCGTAGAAGATGACTTTATGGGCCGGACCAAAGCGTTCAACCATTCGCTCGGTTGGCTCATGTCGACTTACAGTGTTTCCACATGTATGAGGTGGTAATTAATTTGAGAAGTTCGTAGACAGTTCAATAGATCTCCCAACTAGTCCGTACAATTATCATCATATGCAGAAGACAAACATTCAAAGAACACGTCAATGAGAGGGAAGCTCTTAAAATATGAGTTGTCTTCAAAAAATGACAAAAAACCTTGACAACATGGCCATAAAGCTCCAAAAACGATTAGTTGCTTTTTGAGCTGATTCGACACCCATGATTGAGTCACATAAGTGTAACAGACGGAACGGTCATTCGTGGCCATCGCGAAGACCCATGAGGAGTCTCCACCTGTAGAACTCTAGCCAGACATGTGGGCTAGGGCGGGGCCCGTTGTAGTTAGTTGCCCCGTGGCCAAGTTGGGACACCGAAATTGTTCAAAAACCCGAAGTACTACACGAAACGAAGCAAATGTACACACTAACCAACCCGTGCAAAACTGGTCTCAATGGCATTTCCACCAGATGGGGAACCACGCGCATTTTTTGTTTTTGAAGTGAAAAAGTAAAAAAAATGTGGATTTTTTTTTTAATTTGATGACAAAAAGGTAGAAATTATACATTAAGGTACAGTTATTTTATGAATCACGTTATTATATTTTAGTATTTTCTTTGAAAAACTATAACTGTTTTGAGTATACAGTGAAATCCGGATATAACGAGAGTGAAGGCACCGGACTTAAATGGTCTTTATAGCCAAATGTCGCTACAACCGAATGTCAAAAAAAAAAGTTAAGTTTTCACCAGTAGGTAGAAGTATGTACAAATTTATTGTATTTAAATTTTTATTAATTAGTCAGAAGTGAAAAAAAGTAAGTAAGCACATATTTACTAAAAATAGCTCAACTTATACGAGTATCTAAATTATTTCAGCGAAAAAGTCTGTAATATTTCGCTGTTTTAAGTCCCGTTTCTAAGCAAAAATCTTTTCTAGTCGTTTCTCACTTCTTATAAGCCACGAAACTTTCATCTCGATTTTTCCTTCACCAAATGGAGCAAATCGTTTTACCGATCGAAACAGCACCTAGAGCATCTGTAAGTGGAAGTTCCGGATCAGACTTACAGATCAAAGTTACGTGCGAATCAACTACTGCACAGCGTGCGAATAGTTTTTCCTTCGAATCGTAGTTTCAAAATCAATGCAGCAGAACAAGCATCAGAAACAAACGGAATTTGCATGTTACTGCGGTAAACTGCTATGTTGCAATTTCACACACACAACTACAGATACAATTTTTATTTCGTCGCTGTATCCGAAAGCAAAATTTTAAATTCTTGAAAAAACATACACTTCATCCGGAATAGTCATTATATCCGAAGTCGTTATGTCCGGATGAATTTCTATGGAAAATATGTTGTTAAATCATGGGACTCAGAATTTACTTCATACTATCCGCATGGCCGTTTTAACCGAGGTGGATACAGGCGACTTTCACTGTATATTAAAGTTATGACACAATATGTTCGTCAAACTAGATGTGGGGCAAGTTGGACCAGATGGAACAAAACCAAGGAAAGGCCCAAAATAAATGTTTACAAAAGGAAAAAAAATAACGCAAATGAAAAAATCAAGTTCTGGAAAGGAAGAAGAGCCGGAAGGTTATTATCTAACGTGGATGAAAGCATTCCCTGTTATTCAACATTGTTATGTTTCTGCCCATAGGCAAGCGGGTGGGGTAACCGCTGTCCCAAGATACCCCGTTAGCCCATATTAGACAAAATTATCGACAGCATATTTTCAATTTTTCAGAATTTCATAACGAACCATGCGGACTATTTCATCAACTTACAAATTTGTTTTTACAAGGGTTTTCTTTTAACAAAAATTGTTATTTTGTCGATTTTTGTCGTTTCACCAAATTCTGGGTATTACATAAATTTGTACTTGTAATCAACAAACAGGTATTTGTAGAAAAACTTTTATCGTTTCACCAAAAGTGATTTCTAGTTGTAGTTTACTATATGCAAGTTTGTGGAAATGATACTTATTTACAAGTTTACGTCTCACCAAGAAAATTCAAATCACAAATTTTATACAGTATGTGCGAATATTCACCAAGAAACAATGGAATGGAAGAGTTTACTAGCACGTTATTACCTTTCGATAGAGGTGGGGCCGTGCAAATTATTTGTTTGGTTGTGTATCGGTTCAGTTGCGTAGGAGTCGACGCACAGACCCACAACGCCACAGACATGGATAATAATAATAATATGGGTGGCGCTACAGTCCGAGGTGAACCTGGGCCTAGCTTCTCAGCAACCACTCGTGTTGTGCGTGGTAGTGTTCTTTCACGAGTGGAAGGGACCTACAGATTAATGACGACTCCGAATGGCTAAGTTGAGAAGCTTTTTCTAGGACAGGAGTACTCTTTCAGCATTTTCAGTGACTCGAACGAGGTGGAGCCGTGAATTATCAAAGGTGGTAAATTCGGGTATCGAACCTGGCACCTTCTGCGGAGGAGTCGACGCACTTACCCACTACGCCACGGCGACCCACCACAGACACGAATAGTCCCAGCAAATTTGAATTGTCGAATATCGATAGCACTCTATTAATTCTATGGTGGTACGTGGATTCAAAAATTGAACTGGGCTCTAATCGCGTAAGGCGACAAACGCTCGCGCTAGCGTTTCGATGATAGCTTCGCTTCATGTACTAGCAACTGAGAGATATCATTTTGCCTGATTCGAGTAAGCTAAAAGCTGTCAGTAACGATCGTCTTGACGACTGATTTTTGACCGATACCCATCACGATACTGAGTCTCCTATCAAATGGGAACAAATTCTGTTTGCATATCCTTTTCTACACTTTTCAGACATTTTTAGAATGATAAATCGGATTTTTATTAGTTTTGTTCGCTAACTGAAATGAGAATGTGTTGAAATTTGAGAGGAATTAGAGCATAGATGTCATTTTTACGTGAGAAATATAATTTTCAGAGTGCTCAAACTGTAATGATAGGCGAGACGATATTGAGTGTCTTACATGAAGCAAATCACCGACGATATAATCGAAGTGAATCAAAAAAGATAATCGTCTGAAATGTTACGCGATGGGAGCCCTGGAAATGCACACGATAAAAGAAGGTTTAGAAGAAGCCCCATCATTAAAATATACCAATACAATAAAGCACAAAAATCAACTAGAAAAAAATATTAGAAGGCAAAAAATAAATACTAAAATTTAAATTTCCAAGCAAGAAGCATGTACTATTGCATCGGTACGTGTCTAGGACTGAGCCAACTGTTGAACCAGTTTTACTCGAATTATCAATAAATGTAAAATTTAACTTTTACTACATTCGTACGTGCGAAAATATTGAGATATTTACCACAATTTGCACATTTGAAATTTTTGTCACGCAACATTTCGAATGTATTTCCAGTCCCAAATGCGCAAAATTTCTTAGCATGAGTTAAAAATCAATTTTCTGAACAAATAAAATATATATATATATTACTAGAGGAGAAGCCTCACTTTATTCGACGCTAGTTTAGAAAGAAGAGAAAGTTCTTACAAGCTAGCTTATTTATACCCAAATGTCGACTCCATTGTAGATGCAGCGTCAGCATTCTTCGTACAGAGAGAGGTGTCGTTTCCCGGCCATGTGCAAGGTAGAGTGTTGCGAGTGTCTCGTTGGAATTTAACACCGATGTGAGCGACTGCAAGTGGGCATGCATTAAGCATAGATTTTCCAACGTTAACTCATGTAAAGGAATTCAAAATATTCTCCAACTCAGACATTTTCATATCATTTGAAAATTTTTGACGAACTATAGATCCAAAAACATTTTATTTAGTTTATAAATTTGTTTGCAAGTATCGTCTACTATTTCAACAAACTTGTGAGAAAACAATTGTAAACTAAATGTTTATCCCACAAATTGCTTGCCATCTTATCACAAATTTATCGGTAACATGAAAAAGAGGTTACACATATGTGATTGTAAGTCACAAGGCACTACACTACTAAAATTTCAAGAGAATCACTAGTGATCTTAAGGTCTATCCAACATAGAAATGCAGTCTAGTGAATTTCTTAATAAGATAGATACTAGTCCCAGCGAGCACAGCACTGGGATGTTGCATGCACATTATGGCAAACTATGCACTTGCATTCTTTTGAAGTTCAACTGACTCAAGCCCAATGAGTGGAACATTAGCCTATTGGGTGCTTCATCGCGTTTTCAAAACATGACTGAAGGCACCTCTCTATGAATAATTGGTGTGCTTGTGTCAGCAAGCCGTGGCGTAGTAGGTAAGTGCGTCAACGTCCAGGGGGCCATCGGTTCCCCGACCTTGTTTTCTATATTCACTGCAGATCTTATAGGTCCATGTCGCACTTAATTGCGAACGCCGACGACCTAGTTCCCTACAGATCAGGTCCGAAGGTCGAGGTAATAAACATCTTGTTGCAGCGTGACTTCGAGAAAATCCAGCGATGCTGCGTAGACTGGAAGTTGCTTATCAACTTCCAGAAGTGCGAAACTAGTCTTTTCCTGACAACGATGGACAGGGCAACGCGGGATACGCGCCAGAACTGGCGTAAGTTCGGCATAGTTGACCCGCATGGTCGGCCGTTATCTGTAAAAAGTGTAGTTAGACATCTACGCATTTGGCTGGATCAATATCTGTATTTCGACAAACATATAGATATTGCTCTGACGAAAGCCAGAAAAGCCTTTGCTGCGGCAAGAAGGTTGTTTTTCAGCAGTCAACTTGATACCAGACTGAAGGTAATCTGCTACATGGCCCTAGTACGGCCCATTATGGTGTAAGGTTGTCCATTGTGGTTCAACGTGAGTCCTTCCCAGGAAAAAAATGTGTTCGAGAGGCAGTGTCTTAGGAGCTGTCTCCGTCTGTATCGCACACCCGAATCTGAGTACAAGAAGTACTACCCTAACGAGGTCCTGTACAACGAGGCAACCGTGAATAGGGTATATAATTTTATTATTAAACTAATCAGAAGGCACACTGCACGAGCTATGACCTCTTCCAACAGTCTGATCTTTGGGGCTTACTACCCCAATAGTATGTACCCTGAAAGGGTGCGCCTTAACGGCTTTATTCTTCATTCCTCTATCTAGACACAATTGGCCTTATACAGGATCCACAAGGATGTCCTATCATCTTCCATGTCGTACACCGAACAGTGGACAGGCGCCAGTACGAACCGGATGTCGTTCGCACCCACTAGGATCTCCTCCGGTTCAGTAAAGCGATCCCCGCTCGGGATAGGAATGAGTCTGCCAAAGAACGGCAATTTTACTTTAAATAAATCAAATATAAAACAAAAAATCCAAAAAAATATATATGAAACAAAAACAAAAAAAAGGTGCATCACGGCGTATAAATTATATATGTTAGGCATATGCACAACATATACGCCCTGGTGCATGTGTCCGTACTGTTACGGACATAGTTAAGATAGTATTAAGTTTTATATTAGGTTAAGTTAGTATAAGGTAGTTTAAGTAGTTGGGTTTAGCCAAGTTATTTAAAAGTTTTCTTGGCAAATAAAAAAGTCATTACAGAAAAAAAAACGTAGATTAAGCTAAAAGTCACATTTATAACATAGATTAGATTAGCGCAGAGAACCCGCATAGGGTCAGTAGGTTAGTATTAAAAACATTGTAAATTCTTAAGTTAGTTAAGCTAGATTTGAGTAATTTTGTCAAGTTAGTAACATATTTCAAAATTAATAAAATTACATGAAAAAAAAGTGCGTCAACTCCTACACAGAGGGTACCAGGTTCGATACCCGAATTTATCACCTTTTATAATTCACGGCTCCACCTCTTTCGAGTCACAACAATAGCACGCACAACACGAGTGGTTGCTGAGAAGCTAGGCCCAGGTCCGCCTCGGACTGTAGCGCCACCCATATTATTATATTGTCAACAAATGCATTTTTTTTTTATTTCAACGTTCACTCATTTTTATTTCAACATGCATACTGTGGGCCGTTTGATCTCCCTCCCGTTCTCAAACAATCGAGCAGAGAAAACAGATGAACGAGGAACGCACCTCGATCTCTGAAAGTGTACAACAAGAACGACATTTGAAAGATCATGAGGATTGTTCTAACTTTTCCATCCTATGAATGCTTTCCATTCCTTTCGAAGTATAGAAGTCAGGACATCCTTCCAATTTCAATTGCGCACACATTTTAATGACGTCAGCAATCTCATCTTACCCCATACCCCGTTCGGTTTTCAAGTACAACCCAAACCGGATGACAAGAAACAAACACAAACCCAAGTCGTGAATGTAAAATTTGTTTGCTCGCATAAAAAATCGATTTGAATGTGTTCAACATAAGCATTCACCTAACCGCTGCGCTGGATGCACCCAAAAGCCTGAATGGCCAGTCTCCTTAAAGCAAAAAAAAAGAGGAAGAAACATAACTTTCATTTAAATTAAACCAAAATGAATTTCATTGGAAGATATGAGCTTCTAAATATGCCCCCGGCCAGTTGAGGTACCCCTCCCCTTGCCACCAGCAAAGTCACAGCGGCAGCAAGCAACGAGCAACGAGTATCCAGAATTCAACCAACCGAACCACAACAAACCATGTTAAGTATTTTCGTAAACACGAAAACATCTTGAATATTTTCTCCGTCCGTTTCGGACAGTCCTCCACGGCGGCGGCGATGGCGACTGCCATTCGTCGTCATCTAGCAGTTGGCCGGTCCGCAGCCGATGGTCGCACACACACACAAAGCGTATCCAACCGTTTTGCATTGTTCCGTAAACGTACGAACTTACTACGTATCTGATGACGATGATCGTAGTGCTGATGCATGAACGCGGTATCTATCTGTAGTATCGGTGGTATTTTGCGCTTTGGGTTTGGGTGATCATCGCGAACAAGCAGAATTGTCTTGTTCCCATAATTTAAATGTCAGATCGACCGTATTAAAAATTGTATCTTGCAGATACAATTTATTTGTTATTTTCTTTTGTTTGTGTGTGCGAGTGTGTGCGAAAAGACGAACAACCGTCTCCGATATGATGACGATGGAGATGATTATAGTTGAACTTGTATGCAGTGTGCGCTCACATTTTACTCTGCAAAATTGCTTTGTTTTCCGCCCCTCTCCCCACCTCGGCCATTTGTTGCAACGAATCCGATCCGAACTGCGATCTGCGGATCGTGATGAAAATTTTGCAAAAATTTACTCTAGCACATTGTTTTGTGTTGGCCAAGCAAACGAGGGACAGAGAGAAAAATTTAAATGATTTTGGATAATTATCGAGATGAAACAATAACGGACTATTATATTGTTTGCGAACCGGAAACGTAATGTTTGATCGTGGCTGTCATGGCAGCGCAGTTTATGCCGTCAGTCAGTCATTCGGACATTCAGTCAGTTGGGTGAGTTCGCGGTCTCGCGCTGGTCCTGCGGGCTGTAATTATTTTAAATGCCGAATGGTCTCAAATGCATTCAATCGCGCCTTATTTTCCTTTCGTTACATGTGTGAGAAATATTCTTTTTCGATGAAGTTTTATCAGGGGAGTGGTGGAGTTTTTTTTTTTCTCAAAGGAATTGAGTGCAGTCGATGTTTGACTTGTCATTCCTTTGGGCGTTGGCTGCGAGTGAATTGATCTGCACAAAGAGTCCGTTTATTAAGCTAAGTTATGGGTGGTTGTAATTCTATTTCACTCTCATTGAAATATGGCCCAATATTGTGAACCAATAACGGGGGCACCAATTAGTCCCTTTACGCCGGTGTGGTGATTTTCAGCGATCACCTGGACTTCAATTGACGTAAGTTCCGTATTTACTTCTGATACCACTTTGGACTTTCTTTCTTTCAACTACGTTCCCCTGGCCCTTGCATTCAAGTAACAAGAGCAAGTTGTCTTGTGTCTGTGACTAGTTGCTGGTTGAATGTTCGGTCTTCCTCTTAACATGATGTTCATTTCGATGTAGCCGAGCCAGAACATTCGACAGCCTTCCGGTCATCATCCGCCTCATTGTACCATCTTACCCTGTATCGCCTTCTGGGTCCTAGGGCCTCCAAAATGTCTACGCGCCATCGAGTGCGGTTTCGGGAAATGTGCCTCAGCTCTCCCCTACGTTTTTCCCAGTTGCAGTCGACAGCCTTCCGGACATCATCCGCCTCATTTTACCATCTTACCCTGTATCCCCTTGTGGGTCCTAGGCCCTCGACAATGCCTAAGCGCCATCGGGAAATGGGCCTCAGCTCTCCCCAACTTTTTTCCCAGTTGCCGTCCTGCCTTCTCAACGCTTCTGCGCCACGTACTCCAAGGACCGCATGCTAACCTGAGTAAGCGGGATCAATTGTATCGCCTGGCTAGCTATGGATCTTTCACCCTTACGGAGAGTGTGACCAATCCACTACCGCTTCCGTCATCGTATAGTCGTGCTTAAACGACTGGATGGCGCAGTTGGTTGAGTGCCTGGCCCTGGTTAGCGGGGTCCCCGGTTCGAATCCCAGTGAAAGCAAGGTTTATACGCTTTTATCTGCTTTCAAATCTGGTCCAGTCACCATTTGCCGTTGGGATCAAACTAACGGCACTATCACTGGAGTAGTCAATCATTGGCAGTAGTCTGACTAGGGGTATCACAATGGACCAATATGGTCTAAGTGTGCTGTGAATTCACATGAGGACCCGTTCTCTGATGAAGCTGTTCGTTAGAGATACGGCTTGGCCAGAATATCCTTGTACCATCTGCTCCTCCATCAAAGGCATCAAGAGTCAGCGCTGCCATTCTGCTCTTCATCCAGCTTGGGAGTATAGTTGGTGCTATTCCTCTCACACGCCACTCGACAATCCGACAACTACTATAATCCGTGGTGCTTTGTGAGTCAAGATTTGTCATGCTGGCTCTATAATCCAACCATAGTCAACTCCATAGTCCGCCATCTTCCTAAATTGCATGCGCTTATTAATTTCAACTCAATTTGTCCTTCTTTTATATTATAATCCACCGTTTTTAGTAATCCGCCAATGGTTAGGATTTTGTGGTGGCAGAGTAGCGAGGGAATATGGTAACTGTTTTGTAGATCAAGATTTGGACCCTTGGACCCAGCGATTTTGAAACAAACTGCAGAAGCAAGAACAATTCTGGATCAGGCCTCCCCTAAATGTGCGAGCATACTAGATTTTGGTAAATTGGAGCTGCTTTTCTAGATTTTGGTATTGTCCATGTTTTTTTTTTTGTTTTAACTTAATTTTATTTAATCCATTCTATTTTTACTTACTTGCTAGACAAAAGTACTTAAAACTAGCTTAGCTAACTTAAGAATTCGTTCTTAGTAGTAACCTACTGACCCTATGCGGGTACTCTAAGCTAATCTAATCTACTTATAATTTTAATTACATATAAATGGGCCTTTCGGCTTAATCTACGTTTTTTTAGTCATTAAGACAATCTTTTATTTCTTTATTCATTTGCCAAGGAAACTTGTAAAACCTAACATAAACTTAATACTATCTTAACTATGTCCGTAACAGTAAGGACAAGTGCTCCAGGGCGTATATGTTGTGTATATGCCTAAAATGTGTAATTAATCCTTGATGCACCTTTCTTTTGTTTTTGTTTCATATATAAATTTTTTTGTTTTGGATTTATTTATTTTATAATTTTTTTTCCATTAAAAACTATATAAGCTGGTCACTATGATCAACTATGTGATCCTGTGGAAAACTGGCGTTGGCGGAGGCCGGTTTTGGTGTTACCATCAGTAAAATTACCGTTCATTGGCAGGCTCTTTCCTATCTCGAGCGGGGATCGCTCTACTGGACCGGAGGAGATCCACGTGGGTGCCAGCGACATCCGGTTTGTATTGGAGTCACCTGTCCACTGTTCGGCGTACGACATGGAAGATGATAGGACATCCTTGTGGATCCTGTATAAGGCCAATTGTGTCTAGATAGAGGAATGCTTCGGTAGGAATAAAGCCGTTAAAGCTGTGTTTTGAGTGGCTTTTCCTTCAAATTACTCATGTGATATATTATTTAAGAACTTTTATTAATATTTTAGTGGTAAGGTAATAATACCGAATCTCTGTAAGCAAAGAATGTAATGTATAACCGTTGTAAAATTGCTGCCACAGTAAACAAACTAAACAAACAGGCGCACCCTTTCATGTAAGCCCCAAAGATCAGACTGTTGGAAGAGGTCATAGCTCGTGCAGTGTTCCTTCTGATCAGCTTGTTCACGTTTGCCTCGTTGTACAGGACCTCGTTAGGATAGTACTTCTTGTACTCAGACTCAGGTGTACGATACAGACGGAGACAGCTCCTAAGACACTGCCTCTCGAACACCCTCATCTTTTCCATCCGAGAAGGACTCACGTTGAACCACAATGGACAACTCTACACCATAATTGGCCATACTAGGGCCATGTAGCAGATTACCTTCAGTCTGGTATCAAATTGGCTGCTGAAAAACAACCTCCTTGCCGCAGCAAAGGCTTTTCTCGCTTTCGTCAGAGCAATATCTAAATGTTTGTCAAAATACAGATATTGATCCAGCCAAATGCCAAGATATCTAACTACACTACACGGACTTACGCCAGTTTTGGCGCGTGTCCCGCGGTGCCCTGTACAACGGGGTCCGGAAAAGACTAAATTTTTTCGAAGTCACGCTGCAACAAGATGTTTATTACCTCCACCTTCGGACCTGATCTGTACGCAACTAGATCGTCAGCGTACGCAATTAAGTGCAGCATGGAACCTATAACATCTGCAGTGAAGATAGAAAACAAGATCGGGGAACCGATGGCTCCCTGTTGCTGACCGTTTTTAATGTTAAAGACCTTAGTGGAAGTTACATCACCATTTTTCACAACGAACTTTCTACCTATAATCATGTCATAGACCATTTATAGCAATGGTTTACTTATGCCAAGCCTGACCAGCTTGAGGAAGAGGCCCTCCAACTGATTGACTATGAGAAGGCGTTCGACCATATTGTCCATGTTTTCTTAAGGTGATGCAGACCCTCGAGAAAAGACTATATAACCCTATCGGCTTCCCTTCTTAGTTTGCTCGTTGTCTGCGGCCGTCAACCAGCAAGGTTTGTTCGTGGTACACGATATTTTGATGCTTGTCTTTATATTCACACACCAGGTTTGTTGGACTCCTTTTCGACTTGTGTGCCCCGATACGACGGATAGCTGCACAAACTGGGAGGATAAGACTATCTAAAAGCCGGTGACGGATTTCGCGGGATTAAAGTAGAAACAAAATGGCGAGAGATATCTTATGTCCTCGGTGACTTGTGTCTTTCAACCGGCGGTTCGGTCTTCCTCTCCCTATTTAACAAAAGCGCTCCGATTCGAAGACGTAATTTGCTGGGGCATTGCATACATTGCATTCAGAGAATTTTCGCCTTCCGGATTGCATCCACAACTTAGTACAGCTCCTAGAGTTCGTGATTGTGACTTCTCCTTCATTGGCCTTGCTCGCAGACATGAAAAGCACAAAGGTTCAGTTGTCGGAGCACAACAAGCCGGTTTCCAATTGTAGTGCGCCGGAATTGAACATCGACGAGATCTTCAGATCAGAAACCGTTTTTATAGGTCGCCGTGGCGTAGTCGGTAAGTGCGTCGACTCCTAGCGTGCCAGGCTAGATACCCGAATTCACCACCTTTGATAATTCACGGCTCCACCCATTTCTAGTCACTAACAATGCTCAAAGAGTATTCCTTTCTAGAAAGGCTTTTCAACTTCGCCGTTCTTAGTCGGCATAAAACTTCAGGTCCCTTCTACTCGTGAGGGAACAATAGAACGCACAGCACGCGTGGTTGCTTAGAAGCTAGGCCCTGGTCTGCCTCGGACTGTCTCGCCACCCATATTATATTATTATTTTTATCATATTATTATCATTCCCATGACCTAAAAAGTACACCAAACTTCATATGATTTTCAAATTTCCATTAATCCAATCCAGTCTCACCTGCTCAATCCACTCAACACACAACCACAGTCAGGTTCAATCATCCATCAGTCGTTGGCGCTTTACAGTTTTGCCATTTATACCGACAACGATTTTAATCACGAATTAAAAATAAAATAAAAAGTTGAAGAGCGCGTAAAAAATTAAAATACACACATTCTCAGCTATGATAATTAAGTAGGCGACTATGATTTTTTCCCAATAACAGGAGCATCTCCACCACGCTCCAGCCAACAGCAGTTTTAAATAACACGGAGCAAATTAATGGACGCATGATGGCTTTCAAACCGAAAATCGAAACTTGCCATACTCTAATGTAATATTAACACTTAAGCAGAAAAAAAGGTTTTCATTATAATTTGCGAAACATCGTAAATCATTAATCCCCATGCTCGCGAAAGCAATATTTTCTGATATTTGCTGGCCTGTTTAAATATTAAAAATGCCATTTACTCAGCTACGTGTACGGAAATTATGCAATTAAGCACAGCCAAATATGAAAAATCAGCATTCGACTGAGGCTAATGATGTGGAGTGTGTATTCTGTAAGCATGGCAAAATATTGCGATCAATGGTTGTTATTAACTAGTTTGTGAATTTATTTTATGGATTTTTTACCATTTTTTAAAGGCGTATAATATTTTGTTTTTGTTCAGTTTTGCTTATACGTTCTAAGGCTTCAGAGTCTTGTCCAAAATATAATTGCCAAATGTAAAAAATAAGTTGGATGAAAAAACAGCTTTCAACTATTGAGCGAATTTTAAAATAAGAACTCCGGTTGGGGAGGAGCATCATCTGCTCACGACAGGTCACACGCATTCATAGACATGGGGCAAGGATCATATAACAAAGGTTTGATATCTCCCTTCTCATTTATTTCTGAAGTATACTATGGTCAGATAGAAACCAGAAATGAAGTATTACAGAGATAACCGACTTCACAGCTGATTGCCCCCTAGTCCATCGACGAATTTGACTGCTTTTTTAACAGAAATTCATGAATTTGTGACGGTTATTCACGAAATAACGTAAATGCCGTCCTCTGATTGGTCAATTTGGTTTATGAACACGTTATAAAAAACAGTTGTCAACATTTTTAAGGGGCAAGTCGGTCATCTCTGTAATACTTAATTTCTCATAGAAACATTACGCAGCTCACTCAGCGAGGATAAATTAATATAGTATATTTTCGCTATAGAGGGTCGACCACCCTGATGGCGTGACAGCGTCATGCCGTCTGCCATCACGGCATACGAGTCGATTTCACTACCAAGGCGCGAATTACGTGTTGCAATACATGTGTTGCATATTATATTATATAAACTTGGAAGTGTTCTCTGTGGTTGGACATTCCGCAGGAAGCTTGGAGATGGAATGCCATGGAACGCTGGTCCTCGAATGTCACTCTTGTGCAGCGAGTAAGGCAACTAGAGGGCACCGCTGTACTAGGTTCTCCATCCACACTTCTCGAGAACTAAATGAACATTTCAACAAAGCTTCAAAAACTACGTTGAGTATCCGCTCCGCTGTCAGTAAGTCATTGCAGAAGTTTTCCTCATTCCCAATTTGATTGTGATTTCTGTGATCTTACTGGTAACTTATCATTTAGATCCTAATGGCCGACTACAGATAGAACTTACATTTAGGACAATATTGTCTCATTGTGATATCTACCACTCGGATTGAATGTCCCCTATTGCGACTACAACTAAAACCTAGACCAGGCCTACGCTGTTGTAAGTTAGCTCCGTAAAATTGTCATCAATGAAGTAAGCTTGTATCAATAGCCCCGCTCTGCTATGAGCAAGCAGTAGTAACCGCATAGAGGAGAAACTGTCATGGGTGTAAAGGTATTCTTGTGATATTTTGAGTTTAGCGTTTTTTGCCTTAAGCGTTAAAAGACTGTAAAGCAATTGACTAATGGATTGCCCTTTGCCATAGGCAGCCGGAAATCAGAGCCGCAGGGCAGTTTGCCCACACATCATTGACATCCTGCTGGCCAGGGAGATGAACACTCGCTATGATCTGGGCGAATCTCAAGCCGTCCTAATGCAACCACACACCTGACCCTATTCCTTAAAACCAAGATATTCACTGAAAAAGTTTAATATGCAGCCAGTGAACAAGAGCTAAACCTCAAAATCAGGTAAACAGCGGGGCTGATCAAGTAGAGTCGCAAGGACCTTATGTCAGCAATGAAAGTGATCATAATTCCTTCTGGAAACTTATGCCAAATTCTATCGACAAGTGTATTGAAAAGTGATCGATTTCACTTGAACTTGAGTAACCGAAACCAAACGAAACTGAACGAAATGGTTATAACGGGCACAACTTATCACATCTGTGTATTCGCTCGATTGCTTAAGTCGTATAAGGGCACCCCCTTATGTTTGCGTCTTGAGTCGCAAGGATGTACCCATGATAGTGAAAGTCCTTATCGGACAATGTAATGTTATTCATCATAGTGACTTGACGTAGAAGTTGTAGGGCCAAAGGGATGGACACTGATCGAAACAAGATGACTGTAATTGTTTAGGAGACTTACTCAAATTTCCACACCCGTTGTCGTACGGAGAGAGTACGATACTTTGGCGCCAAGAAATTTTAACGGTATTTTGCAGAGGGGTTAAGAACTAGCATTTTTCACTAATGGAGAGCGGGATCCATTTCGCCACCCTTAGGAGCATTTAGTTTCTGTATAGTACTTTATAGCAAGTATTGCCATTGCTTTTCATTTAAGAAATCAAAATTCAACGAAACTGAACGAAATGCTAATAAAAGCTGCGTTTTTTTGCAAGTGTATATACGCTTAATTTTCAATTTGCATGTAAAATACACTAACAACAAATCTTATTACCGCTTAAGTTATTCATCATATCTATCGCCGCTTAAGAAATAAGCACGGATAAAAACAATGCTTCTAAACATTATTTTCTGTGTGTTCATTCCTGAATTTATGCATTCATTGTTTAGGTTGCTGTATGTGGCTTACACCTGCAGGTTTGGTTGATGTATTAGATCATTTTAATTATTTTGGCATCCATAAGTATGCAATTTTTGGTATACCCAGAGTGTCTCTGCTAAACATACCGTTTAGGTTTCGTAATCGATTCTTTACATTTGATTAAAATTGTTCATATTTTATAATTATTAAATGTTTTTGCTTTTAAAGTGATGGTCACGCTACACAGTCACAAAACGAAGATTGTGACTATCAAAGATCAACCATCATCTTCCAAGACTACACCCCTGACTGCTTAGCATATGTCATAAATGTCGTCGGTGCTGCCAAGATTTTATGATGAATCATTAAGCGCCGATGATCGTTTTTTTGTGCACTTCAAAATTAGGCGTATATACTCTTGCAAAAAAAACAGAGCTAATGACTATAGCGCATCATATTTATGTATTCGCTTGATTGTTTTAGTTGACTTAACCCCCTATTCTGGTTGTGATGTGGTCACAACTCTCAAATCTTTGTAATGGGGAAATTGTGATGCCTATCTTGTGAGGTCTCAGCTATTTGGTATTCTGGCACATCCATCGCAAGAAAATACACCCATACCTCACCTCGTGGTAACATTAAAAAAAAACAAATTGAAACGATGCAAAGTAAATTATGATTTTCTATAGCAAACCATGTAAAGATCGAAGATAGGTTCCAGGGTTACGAAAATACTACTTTTTAAAAAGAAAATTCAACAAAGTAGGCATTTAAAAAACAAAAATAATATAAAATTTTATTATTATTACCTTTTTATTATTATTATTTTATTATAAAAATAAATTATTCAGAAACAAATATTTATAAAAAGTAAAAACTTATAAAAAGTTATTATTCTCTTTTAAAAAAAAACAAAACAAAACACACTAATTGAAAATGAATTCTAAAATTAAAAAAAAAAAAGTGAAAATAAAATTATATTAAAATTGGGTTGATTTTCAGTTAGAAAAGAAATCCCCGAGTTTTGATGGCATGTCGCAATTAGGAACAAAAGTCATCTTTAAGAAAAAAATACGGAATTTAAGAAAAATAAAAAAATACTCGAACCCAAAAGAACGCAACTCTAAAAATCTAACGACGTGCAGTGAAAATTAGTACTAATTTAGCAGAGACGCAACTGCGAAAAAACTCAAAGCGAGGTATTGACAAGAATTGTTTTCAGGGCGTTGTGAATTCGTTTTCATGTGAAAAATTTGTTCTTTTTGCTCTCTTTTTCGTTTTGAGAGAGAAGCAACATGTTTTTGTCTCGAATTCCTCCTTGCGATGTGCTCAAGATAACCTTACAGTTTTGATGGTCCTTGTCATGCTAAAAATTCACAACTTGTGACTTACCATTCCCTTGTGAGGCAGTTGTGACGTATGACACATCACAGAGGTTTGCCAGATACATCATTAGTCGCAAGGATGTAAGAACGAGAGTTATTCAGGCACTGCCCTATCCGCACTCATGTTTGACGCCTCCGCTGCTGGGGTCCATATCTAGACAGAAGGAGGGTGTATTCATTTACTGAGCAAGCATCGCCTAGGCGAGCAACAAGATTTAAATACAATCAAGCCCTTCATGCATGATTCCCCGATTTTTAGTAAAGGAAGATATCAAAACAACGATATTCCCGACCTTGTCATATGACAATAGACAACCGACTAAACTTTAAAAGTTCAGACTGATGATTTGATAATTTGAAACAAAGATAAACGGACTGTATGTAATCTAACAATTCCCTCCAACGCATCTCTTTACAAGCATTCTCCTTCAGTGTCATCCAGACGCTTGTTGAATCCGATCTCTGTTCCGAAAACATATTCAATTTTAATGAAGATCAACTGTAAAACTGACTCGATATTATTTGTACCCCATCTTGGAGCTTCCTTGTGTGAATATGTTACCGATTTCTTGTTCTCTCCTTTCCCTGTTGCTCGTACCAACAGCCACCAAAAGGGCATCCTCCTTTCGCCATCCAACCAACATCGAATGACAGACGACAAAAACTTATTTTGCATGTCCTTCTTCGCCTTCATCCAATTTAAATAAAATTCAACAAAACTAAATCACCAAAAAACCTAAATAATATATTGACAGATCTGCATGTCGCTTGCTTTACGATATGGTTCCAGAGATAAATCCAGCGATTGATCTGCATGCAACATGCGACGCAGAAGATCGACCAGAGGACGTGGTTTTGTGCGGTTGTCTCTGCGTTCGTCCGTGCCCAGCAGTGCGCGCGGCGGCGTATATCGATGATTGCACATGCAGATTTTTGAATTTCCAGAAAATTATTATTGAAGATGCGAGTTTTTGAACGGGACAAGCACAGAAGGAAAGAGCGTAAACAAAAATCGAACACAACGCAGAGAACGAGAGCAAATGACTGGCCCCGAATGAGAATGGGACTCATTAGGGAGTTCCTTGTTTTTAAGGAACGAACGAAATTTGAATACTTCTTTTTTAGCGGACTGCCAAGCTGGTGTGTGTTTGTGTCGTGTTTTTGTTGGGGGTTCCTGTCAATTTGCATTGTATATTTATTAAGGGCAATTTAGCAGTTACCCAGTTCTTCAGGTAGTCATTATTTCAAGGAAATTTATTGGATACGTTTTAATCTGAATATTGATTTGATTGTATAGATTGATAAGATTTTCGTTTTTATACTGAAACTTGCCTTCGACAGCTGGTGGGATGAATTAATGCCGTGTCGGATGGCATGAGGAATGAAATGCAAGTCAATTCGTGGTGGATCTACTGCTGGAGGTGGACTTGGATCTAGCTACTGTACGGCAACGTGTGGTGCGTGTTACTGTCCATCCTCAGATTTATGAAGCAACCTTTTGTTGGTGATAGGGTCTGAGTCAATCGGATGGAATAATTACTACAATTACGATGTTAATATATGTGGTTTTAAAACAAACAGAATTATAATAATATGTTAGAATTTACTTATCAGCCCTCCAACCCATGGAAGGGCTGACCATGAGCTATGGGCTTTCATCGTAGTCCCTGCCAGGCCAGCCGCTTCAAGTCTTTAAGACAAAGGCGCTACATCCAGTAGACGGCCAGGGCCTAGCTTGTAACACAAGAACTCTTGTTGTGTGTGCTATTGTTCCTACACGAGTGGAAGGGACCTAAAGTTGTATGCCAACTTCGAACGGCCAAGCTTGAGAAGCATTTTCAAGACAGTTACTAATCTTTAAGCATTGTCAGTTGTTAAAATTATTTTTGTCGTACCGGGAATCAAACTCGGGCAGTGAAGTTCAGTTGCGTAGGGGTCGACGCGACGTCCATATCAGCGATGACTTGGTCTTTCTCAAGAGGCTTGTATTCGAAGATTGAATTGGCATCCATATAACTTTGGGAACCCATCCAAATCTTGGTACAGCTCATAGAGCTCACAGTCTTCTCCTCCATTCGAATTCGCCGCAAATAGTACCATGTATCTGATGCAGAATTTTACTTCCGGAGGCATGAAGAATCGACTTTGCTGTTTTTCTTACGGCTCAGGTGTTGGCTTAGCAAACCGAGATTCTAAACATTGGAGCCAGTTTTTGACAAACTCCATTATTCCCTCAAAATTGTACCAGTCGAACGTAAGGCTTAGTGGGTCTAAGCCTAAGTGTGAGATGGAACATATGTGTACTTTGTGTTGTCCACCTTGACGCTGCTTTTATCAAAATTCGTTGAGAATCCCCGACGATACCTACATATGTCTCCTGCGTCGTGGATTTGTTGAAGGGATTTGTAGAAGATAGAGCCTTGCTTGTTTGCAGCACTCCGAACCAAATTCAGAAGCCACACGACAGCACATCGCCTTATCCCCAGTACGGGGAGGACCTGGCCCTCAAGGGCAAGCCTCTCCAGCTTGAGCGATCTATGGCTAGTGATGTCCAATTTTGTATACCAAGTTGATTGATGTCATTTTACCCTTGGGTGCTACATCTTCCACGTAAAACTTTTCTCTGAAAGATACAAATGACTTCTTATTCGGTTTTGAGATGGTCCTTATCTCATCGCAGTGCAGCAGCGCTGGTTATTCAATTACCTCTTGAGTCCACAGAAACAGATGTTGGCAAGAGCTACTCTGCGTGTGATCTTGGTACTTATGTGGATTGTGTTATATATCATCGACATTTTTGATTCGTTTGAAAATCGTATCTATGGCACTCCGATACGTCAAATTTTCCTTGTCTTTGACGCATACGTCTGATCGATTGACGCTGAATTTGATCGATGCCATGGGTGATTTTGACTGTGAGGGCCGCTCTGGTTAGTGGATTATTCGCGACTTCAGAAAACTCCACAAGAAAAAGTTTAGCGGGGTCTACTCGGTGGCCAGTTCACATCACGTGAGATGGCCATGCACGCGAATCAGTCGTGCAGAATTTGGCGTGGGCTGAGTGGTGAGTTACTTATCATCATTTTGTTGTACACATGGTCCACATGTCAGTCGTGTCCGTATCATCCTATTCAGGCCAATTGGTAATCATCGCGCTCGATGTTGATTCTGGCCATGGACCCACAAGGGATGACGCCGCAAGTACAAAATGCACACCAAACTGCGACTTTTTCAGGACGCATTGGACACTATTTTTTTTTAATTTCATTTTTATTTAATTTCCAGGACAACTTATACTAGACAAAAATGACATAAAAACCTATCTTAATATCTAACAATTCATGTCCTTAATTCTATCTTAGTGACCCTTCGCGGGTACTCTAAGATATTCTAATCTAACTTCCTATTTGCCTTTCGGCGTCTAAACTAAAAAGAGAAAACTAAGAAAAACTTGGCGCTCTATACATTCTTATTATTACCTAACCTAAATCTAAACCTAAACCCTAGTACCTATTAAAAAACCTAAGAAAACTTAATCTAACCTAATCTATGTCCGTAATACTACGGAAGTGTACACAATGGCGTGTATGTATGAATTTATTTTATCATTTGCAAGTGATGTTGAACGCTGTGCACTTCCATAGTTATTAGACAAGAGAGACTGAATAAATTACAGGCAATTTCACAGATTTAGCTTCAAAAATATGGCCTCTGTCAACTGTCAAGGCTTGCAAGTCCCTATTGGAAGACGCTTTGTTTTCCGAAATTAACCAAACCCGAACTAAGACGAAAGTCGGTGGATCGCATATGATTGTAGAAAAATAATACGCATATCGCAACGGATCGTTCAGACGTTTGGGCTTACGGTAATACGGACTGAGAAAATTCAACGCGCGACCGCCCCATTTCGACTTGAACATATGACTCACAAATCATTCATATCCTATTGAAAATGTCAAAGACCGAATGCCTGAACCCGCCGTTGCGATATGGGTATACATTTTAGGGTGGAACACGGGCTTTTTTGCATTTGTGAAACAATTTTTTGAATTTATTTCTCAATTGGAATTTTCGGCAAAACTGAGACGATTATTTCCGAAAGTAATTCATTTTTGGGTCGCCGTGGCGTAGTGGGTAAGTGCGTCGACTCCTACGCAGAGGGTGCCAGGTTCGATACCCGTATTGACAACCTATCATAATTCACGGCTCCACCTCTTTCGAGTCACTGACAATGCTCAAAGAGTACTCCTGTCTAGAAAAAGCTTCTCAACTTCGCCATTCGGAGTCGGCATTAAACTGTAGGTCCCTTCCACTCGTGAAAGAATAATAGCACGCACAACACAAGTGGTTGCTGAGAAGCTAGGACCAGGTCCACCTCGGACTGTCGCGCCACCCATATTATATATTATAATTCATTTTCTCTAAGAACTTTACTTACTCTTACACAACTTTATTTCATATTTTTTGGAAAATTATATTTCAAGCCATTTGAGCAGGGTAAACGCAAGCGTTCATTTCGATATGGACAACATTCTCGTAAGTTCGATAAAACGCATAGCAACGCCTATCAAAGACGGACCGAGAACGTGCCTTTCCAATTCAGCCAAAATGCGATACGACAAGATCAATTGCATGGAATCCCGAATTCGGCCATCAATTCTAGCTTTTTCTTTGTTTGGTTCCAGCAGAGACATCTGTGTCAGTTCTCTTCTCAAAATCTACCTCTTTTTAAATATTAAGTTACCCATTTGTTACCTGAACCAGAAAAATTGAATTTAACAATGTTGACACAGTCTAAGTTGAATGAGCAAATATCTTGAATTCAAAAATGTTGTGAATGGTTCAAAAGCAGAGGTGGCAGATTAGACTACATGAGGTTACCTATGATTACGCATAGTTACTTTATTTTTAATTTTTATCAAATAGTTATTTTATATTAAAATTTGATTTAGTGGTCGCGATACCTTGCAAAGGGTGAGCAAGGCAATTTCAAACTTCTCGAGCAATTTAAATCTCGAATGACAGATTGTTCTTGCCGATAGACAAATCAACCTCCATGCAATCTGCCTTAATTCTCAACTGCCGCAAATAATCTAAATATTTCCCTGGCATTAGCTTATACATTTTTTCCGCCGTCTCAATTAGAAAGCATATGCAACTCCAGGCCGTATCTCGGTACCCACAAGAAACATAGGAACTTCCTTATTCAAATTCAAGAAAATAAAAGAAAAAGAAATCAAGTAAAACAAGAATCTCAAAAGCCTATGTCAGCCTTCAGTCGACAATATGCAAATCAACATCGCATTGGCATTATAATTTAACAAGATTCGCTCTTCGCTCCATTTTTGCAAGTCGGTCCTGGTTGGCGGGCCAGGCGGACGGAGGCCGTGCCGTGCCTCCTTCTACACGCACCACAACCAGCTTACCGCACAGAAACGATGACGGTGGCAATAAATAAGAGCACTGTCGACGAGATAAGATCATTTTCTTCATATTAATAACTAAAAACCAACATTTTTCAAAATGAAGACTAAACTCCGACTGAAAAAGGAAGAGGAAGAGAAGGCAAACGATGCGAAGAGGTTATCTACGCCATTGGTTGGCGGCCACTGGCAACTTGGCAACTTGGTCGGACGAACGAAGACGCAAAGCAGTTGAAGCTTGAGGGCAGCACAAAGTGCGACGCCAATTGCTTGTTGGATGAAGGTTCTTATCTGCTGAACTTCAGCAAATGAATACCACGATAAGCTTGAGAATGGCGATTATAAGAGAGGGTAACTAATAGGATTCTCCGCTGACTGCGACGATGTTGACTAGAAGGATTCATTAGTGTCGTGCAATGTAAATATTGCATGCCACCTTGGTGACTATCAGTGGGATGGTCTTCATAGGTGGTAACGTGCACATTTTTGATTTTCTTTACATTAATATGTGCTTCGAATAAGACTGGATGTGGTTGTGGGAGAAAAATGTGGTTAACTGAAAGAGCATGGGAAGTTCGGTTCTGTTTATTAATAATAATAATATGGGTGGCGCGACAGTCCGAGGGGGACCAGGGCGTAGCTTCTCCGCAACCACTCCTTGCGAAAAAAAAACAATGTAATATCGCGCACAGATATCTTCATCTGTTCAGTCACTTTTCATTCCACGACTTCCCTTAATTGCAGCCTATCTCTTAAGATGGCCAAGTACCTTAGCATATAACTTAAGTGGGTGCCGGGACACTATGACATTCCAGAGAATGGCGAAGCGGATAAACTCTCTAGAAAGGGCACAACTCAGTGCTCTCTCCGGTTGGAGACCCACCCTCCATGCATATCGCTGCTATAAAACATCTGATAAAGCTTGAAACGCTTTCTAAAACAAACCGCGGATGAATATCTGGCACAGGGTGCCTCATTACCAAACAACTATGGCCCATGATCGATCCCAAGCGATCGCTTAGCTTGATCAGATTAAGCAGACCAACTCTCAGATCTCTTATTGGCGTTTTAACATGGCATTGTTCCATCAGAACACACATCTCTAGACTAGGTCTTCCCTATAATGATTTCTGTAAAAGCTGCATGGACGAGGATGAGGAAGAAACCATCGAACACTTGCTATGTAATTGCAGTGCTCTCTCACCCCGTAGATTCAGACCTCTGGGGGCCCTTTGTTAATCTGGCTGAACTGAGCGGCATCAGAATCAGCCCTCTTCTTCGCCCTAGCCCTCTTCAAAATCACAAATTGGTTTGCGGAATAGGTAGCCTTAGATCCGCGTGGAAACACAATGTGCCTATGTTTGGCCGAAGTGTGTCTGCTATCCGTATGCGCGGCAATCAGCCACCTTAACCTAACCTATTGCTGTTCTTGTTATAACGATGAGTCATTAAATTAAGCGACCATTGAATTGTCTGTTTTGTACAAGTTTCATGGTCTTCCTTTTGATCCTGTCTAGTGAGAATAGAGATGCCTAGAGGACGAACTTGCCTTATGTATGGAAACGTAGAAATTGAACCAAATTCAGAAGGAGTGATTTTTGGTCGTGATTACTAGATATATTCCACAATCTAGCAAGGATGGATGAAGAATTCTGGTAGCTTCTTCTTAGCAATGTTGGGTGGGACCTTAGTCAGCGGTGGACCTGGGTCTCACCCAACATTGTTCTTCAGCTAGGACGACTTCTCGCCCTCTCGCAAACCAAGCTGTGGCCACCCTTGACACTTTGTGGCTGCCTCTGAGTCGATGTTTCTTCAGGCTAGATGGCCTAGCCTAGAAATCCCAACTCCAGTCGATGACGTAGTCCTCTCACCTAGCTTTGAAGGAGTCGACACAGCAATCAATGGTTGACGAACAACAAAGCCGCAGGCTCAGATGGCCTACCATCAGAGCTCTTCAAGGCTGGTGGCGTTGTTCTGGTAAGGAGCATGCACCAGATCATCTGTAGAATTTGGGAGGATGAAAGCATGCCCGACGACTGGAATATCAGCTCCATATGCCTCATCTACAAAAAAAGCGATCCTACCTCTTGTAACAACTATAGAGGTATATCCCTTTTCAACGTCGCCCACAAGATACTGTCCAGCGCACTGTGTGAACGTCTAAAGCCGTTGTGCACCGCACTAATCGGCACGTACCAGTGCGGCTTCCGGCAAGGCGACAATAGACCAAATCTTCACACTAAGACAAAAGCTGGAAAGGTCAGAGAGTTTCAAGTCGATATGCACCACCTCTTCATCTATTTTAAAGCCGCATACGACAGCATTCATCGCAAGGAGTTATTCAGATCCCGGGAAAACTGATCTGATTGTGCCGCACTACCCTAACAAATACGCGATGCACGATGCAGTTCGGCTCAAGGACTTGCAAACCGTTTGAAACCTTCACCGGATTTCGGCAAAGAGATACGCTGTCGTGGGATTTCTTCAATTTGGTACTGGAGAAGATAGTGCGGCGGAAGCCACTATCTTCTACAAGTCAGTCCAACTGTTGGGATATGCAGACGACTCCGACTCGTCGCGCGTTCTCAAAGTGCCGTAGTGGAAGCATTTACGGCAATTGAATAAGAGGCGAAGCGAGCTGGTCTTAAGGTCAATTAGGATAAAACAAAGTATATACTGTCGACCAAAAAACGATCCTTCACTTCCAATCGACAGCTACAATTTCGAGGTAGTAAAGGAGTTTGTCTAACTCGGGACAACCGTGAAGTCCACCAACGACGTCATTGTGGAGATCCGAGATACAACCGCCTTTGGCAACCGGTGTTACTTCGGTTTGTTTTTGCGCGTGCTCAATTTGCTAATACCCTTATGTGTCCTGGGTCAAGACACAGCACGAGCCGAAGGTATAGAGGCAGAAAGGGAGAGGAGGTATCTGTGCACATTGGTCTTAAATATCTGCGGGTTGTAGTCCGTGGGAAATATTAGGCTGGGAAGAGCATTGCATATTCGTCTCTTAATTTAACTGTGCGTCCGAATGTAGGCTTAAGGGTATACTGATGGGTATTCTTGGTGAGTTTGTCAAAACAACTGGCGTCAAAAATCCTGACTCGAAGGACCAAGATCATGCTCTATAAGATCTTTATTTTGCAAGTGCTGCTATATGGAGCCGAAAGCTGGACGATAAGCAAAACTGCGGAGCTGATACTTGGTGCCTTCGATAGAAAAATTCTACGTCGGATATATGGTCCCATCTGCGAGGAAGGCGAATGGAGGAGAAGGCACAACCGCGAACTCTACGAGCTGTACCAGGATGTGGATGTAGTCCGGAAGGCAAAGATCCGTCGACTGCTCTGGCTCGGCCAGATCGAGCGCATGGACAACAATGCTCCAGCTAAGAGAGTCTTCGAAACCGAGCCTCGTTCGAGAAATAGAGGAAGACCGAATCTCCGGTATAAAGACAAAGTAATCGCGGATGCCAGACAGCTTGGTCTTGATGACTGGAAGCAGCGTGCCCAGGACCGTCAGTAATGGAAAGCAGCCTGCATGGGTCGTCAGCCGGATAAGTAAGTAAGTAAGATGGCCCAGTAGTGGTTGCTTATGGCCTTCTTAACTCACTACCAACCCACTAAGATCCTAAATCTACCTAATATGCATATGAAAGATGTGAAAGTGATGGCGGCAGATTCGTTTATAATTCCATTTCTATGCTTTTTGGTTTTTCAGTGTTCTACTTTTGAGGAATCGCGTGGTTAAGTGCCTGCCTCTGGTTAGCGGGGTCCCCGGTCCGACCCCCACTGAAAGCAACGTTAATACGCTTTTATCTGGTTTTCAAATCTGGTTCAGTCACAATTCGCCGTTGGTAGTCTGACATCACAATAGACCAATATGGTCTGTGCTGGTGAATGCACTAGCAGCCTCGTCTACCTACCTACTTACCATTATCGAACATTGTATTATTCTTGCTTTGTGAAAAACGTCTTCAGAAGCGAAGATGCGTTGCATTAACTTCTGAGACGATGTCTGGCGGTACAAGAACTTTCATACAGTATCGAGCAAAAAAATGCAAACGGGTACAACATTAGAAATAATACTGCGTAGCTTCCTGAAGCGGTATCCAATATGGTTCTTCTTTTGAAATGTTTCTTTCCTTTGTGAAACCATTTGATTTTGAGTATCAATTTGTGATTGGTCTCGTGCAGATGTTAAAATCATTTAAATAAGTGGTATAAGACAAAAATTTGGACGAGCAAAAAAAAATGCAAAAAGAGAACATGTCTACTAAGGTAGGTCTATAAAATAGGTTATTCTTATAATAAACACTTGTACTATACAATAATTAGAAACAACTGTCTACTGGATGCAAAGAAGCAATCATTGCAGCAGAAGGATACTGCTCTCGAGTTTGGTGTTGCAACTTCAACCATGTCACGAATTGTATCCCGATTCCGTGAAGATGGCCAAGTTAGTCGAAAAGTTGGCAGTGGGCGTCCTCGCAACATCTCCCCGACAAGATCGTGAATTAGTCAAGCAAGTAAAAGTCGACCACTTAAGACTGCAATTAAAGTTACAGGCTACGTCAGTGGACATGTCGACCGCTACTCTTACGGTACCGACTGTTAGGCGACAACTAAGGAAGTCAGAACTGTCTGCAAGACGCCCAGCAAAGAAACCATTCCTCAGTGCAATAAATAGAAAAAAACGGCTGGATTTTGCGAAACGCCACATGCATTGAACGAGAGAACAATGGGCTAAGGTTTTATGTAGAGGCGAGGGCAAGTTTAACATCTCCTCGTCAGACGGTATTCGCTATGTTCGAAGACCTCCGCGGCAAATAAATTGTCCCAGATATCAAGTTCCAGCCATCTAACATGGGGGAGGATCTGTAATGGGATAAGCAATCTAAAAGGTTCTTCAAGTTAGATTTCTAGTAAAACTTTATTTCAGGTTCATTCTCTCGTCAAGGAGTTGGTCAGTTGGTTGAAATAAACGGACGGATGAATGCCGAAATGTATCGGGAAATATTAGAAAACCACATGCTTCCACATTTAAGGTCAAATATGCAATGACAATGACCCAGAACACACCAGCCGGTTGGTCCGAGGGTTTTTGGGCATCGAAAATATTGATGTTCTGGCATGACTGACGCAATCTCCTGATCTCAATCCGATAGAAAATTTATGGGACCTTGTAGATCTGAGGGGAGGACATCCAATAGAACTGAACTATGGGAAGCAATAAAGTCCGAATGGGAAAAGATCTGACCAGACATACTGATTTCCCTGGTAGACCCAATGCCCTCAAGATTGCGGGCCGTTATTGCTTACAAAGGTTATGAAACGAAATATTAAGCCTTTTATTATGTCCCAAAAAATTAATAACTTGGTTATTTTTGTATTCTTTTATGCATTTGCATTTTTTTTTTTGCTCGTCCAAATTTTCGTCTTATACCACTTATTTGAATGATTTAAACATCTGTACGAGACCAACCACCAACTGATACTCAAAATCAAATGGTTTCACAAAGGAAAGAAACATTTCAAAAGAAGAACCATATTGGATACCGTGACAGGAAGCTACGCAGAATTATTTCTGATGTTATTTTTACAGGAAGCTACCCAGAATAATTTCTAATGTTGTACCCGTTTGCATTTTTTTGCTTGGTACTGTATGTACTGTTTAGTCTAGCGGACACATTATCCTATATATTTCAAGGATGTCGAAACAAAGTCATGTACTTTCATTTCGCTTAAACTCCTTACCATCGCAATCTTCCTCATCTAAACCGAAACACTCTTCCCCATCAACCCCTAAGTCCACACGATCTCCATCGCCCGCCGCTTTCCGTCTATCTGGAGTAATTCCCAGACTCAAGATTTACAGCCCACATGTAATTTATTAAAAATAAATATATCTCTAAAAATGGAAAATTCCGCTTCGCTTTGTGAGCAGCGAATGCCGCCAAATGAGCTCGATGACTTGCGAAGGAGGCAAGCAGCGAACGGCACACAAGTCCAGCTCCACCAGGATAACACTCCAATTAACACAATGATGAAGAATTATGCTCGCCCGCGGAATTAAAGCAAAAGATTCATCTCATTGCAGGAGGCCCTCGTTCGTTCTCCGCTCTTTTTTTTCCGTTTATTTTTTTTTGCGCACACTCACTTGCACACTCCTACCCACTGCGGGTAGAAGAATGGCCTAGATCATATTTACATGGCCGAGGATGGCGCTGTTCTCGAGTGTGTGCGGCGCGGATCCCTCTGTGCTCCCATATACATTAGAGATTTGAACGCAACAGAAAGCCGGCGGCGCGGCGGCAGCTTATAGATCGATGACTATTCGGCCGCCAGGGCATATAAGGCCACGTACCACATTTGTTGGTGCTATCGCAGAATTCATAAATCAAGTGACTAATTAATGGCAGGTAACTTTTCTAGGTCCACCATCGCTGTGTTGGTGGCGGCGGTGGCGGTGGCGGTGGCGTTGAACAATTTCTTCATCACCAGGACCGCAGAGGCACCAGTCGGTGCTAACTGCTTACAACGATGGCGGCAGTTACTCGTGTGCCCCTCCAATGGACATGGAAAATATTTTTTATTACTCCAAATCTGTTGCGGATCGACGACGACGTCGACGCGTCGTTCTCCTCTCATCGCTGTCGCAAGACGGACGACGATGAAGCAGACGCGATATTAACGTGTGGCTTAATGGCTCCGTTGGTGTGTGATCTTATGAATCAACAATCGGACAGTAATTAATTTCTAGAATAGCTTGAGCCACAGGAGAGGAGGTAGAACTTAAAGAAGTTAAAAATGACACAATGTGTACCCTCGGAAGGAATGTGGCGGAGATATTTCAGTTTGCGGAATGAGTTCGGAACCGGATTTGGAAAACTGGAGTAAAGGATGAAGTCAGTGATAAATATATTGTATGCGGAAAGAAATGCCATGTTGGGGAGTGTGCTCGTACGAGGAACATGGATGAACTGGCTGCCGTAGGGAATTACTGACCTGCGCAATGGCATTCTACTTCTGGCCGCCATTGGATCACGAGATGAGTGTGTTATGTCATTTGTCTCTATCACTTTAAGTAGCTGAATGCTGGCGTGGTACTGCATACCCTTTGTGGTATTTTATTTTGTAATGGCCTTAGCGACAGTTTCTTTATATTTATTTTTTAACATTCTAGAATTAAATTACATATTATAAAAACATGGGTGGAGCGACAGTCCGACGTGGACCTGGGCCTAGATTCGACAGTACGGAACTGTGTGTGATATTTGTTCTTTCACGATTGGATGGGATCTTCAACTCAGAACGGCGATGTTTGAAAGGCTTTTTCTAGACAGGAATACCAGTTGTCAGTGACTCGAAAGACGTGAATTCGGAGATTGAACCTGTAGTCGACACACCAAAACACTGCCCCACGGGGACAAGTCGTATGGTCAGGGGAAATGTACTTCAAGACACACCACCCCTTCAAAACTTTCCAGAAATTACCTACATGGTGTGGTTTCGTTGCTGAAAATGACCGCCATGTTACAGTCAATGGAGATCGCTACGGAACTGTTGTCACGTTATTTAGTCAATTGCATGGAATAGGTATGAATATTTCGTGGTTTCAACAAGACGGTGCCTTAAAGCACACAGCATATGTCACAATGTACTTATTGAAAATTCAGTGATCCTGCGGTCCCCAGTGGCCATCTCCATCTGCTTTAAATCAATGGTCTACGCCACACGCTGGTGTAAAGGTGCTTAATAAAGATGAAATGTACGAAACAGAAACCCAAGGAATCTATCGAGTAGAAGAAACAAATCTATCTAATTTAGAACCAAAATTCGGCGACAGGCTGCAACTAACTTCAACATTCATATACATTCATATCCAGTCGAACTTCGATAACTTAAACCACCACTTGCCACAAAAAATAATTCGAGTTATCAAGTAAAATACAATACAGTCGCCTCTCAATAATTCGAAACTCATGGGACCCCACAAAAAATTCGAATTAACAAGAGTTTGAAATATCAAATGGTTCGAAAGTGTCGAGAGAAAAAATATGAAAGTTCGAATTATTGAGTAATAATCAATTGGTATTTATTAACTGCTAATTTTTTAACAAAATCAAATGGTTAGAGGTTCTTATATACATGTATATACATATGTACATAATGTGAATTAATTATTAGTCTGTTGGAAGAAGCCTTTAATGTGAGTTTGCTTCAAAGTACTTTGCTGAGATTGATCAATAACTTTTTTTTATCAGAAATAGTGCCTGAAATGCTGTTTCATCAGCGTTGTTTTGTAGACACAAGCTTTATAATGTGTCGAATGAGGCTCTTGCTTCCTTTACAGACACATCTGCCAAGGACTGTGATGTATCATCCTCATCTTCGTCGTTGCTTGTTTCATTTGTATCTGTAGAGGTTAAAATTTCGCCATGGGTTACAGGTACCGAGACAGCAATATCTTGATCCACCTGAACAAAGTCATAAAAACTCACTCCGCTAATATCAACCAGTGGAACTACTGCTGCTTCTGCATCTTCAGTAATTACAGGCTGATTTTTGAGTAGAATTTTCCGCTTTTGTCGTTCGTTAGAAGCCAATAGTTAAAAAGTTCTGTGGTCATCCAAGCTTTTTGTTAGCACGATAATCAGTAGGAAACGATTTGACTCCTTTGAAACATCGCGGCTTTATTGCTTTTCCTATCACTAAGAGCTTCAATTTTTCCGATCCGTCCATATTTGCTGCAGGTAAAGCTGTCAATCTCTCTTTACTATGTTTTCCGCCGTGACATTTTTCATCTTTGAAAGTAAGAGTTTTGTTAGGTAAACATTTGAAAAAGAGGCCGGTTTCATCAGTATTAAAAATGTCTCGGGCATCATAGTTTTCTATCAAAGTCTTCAACTTGCCGTGTCAATCTAAGCAAACTGCATCACTAACACTTCCACTTTCCCCACAAACAGTTTTCAACACAACACCATTTCTCTTCTTGAAATTTGTAAGCCATCCTTGATTTGCCGCAAAGTTTTTGATTTTAAGAGTAGACGCGAACTGTTTTGCTTTTTCTTTTAACACGTTTCCGCTAATAGACACTTTTTGTGCTCTACACTGCCTTAGCCAAATGACCAGGCTCTCTTCCAGACGAGGAAATTCACCTTTTTTAGTTCTTTTTCTTACTCCAGTAGTTTGAGTAGCATAAGTCTTCTCCTTGTGCTTTATTATGGTTGAGAGCGTACTCAGAGGAATTTTAAATTCTTTTGCGATAACACTTTACTTCCCACCCTCCATCCACTTTTTCGATTAACTCCTTCTTTTCAGCAATCGTCAAGCATTTATACTTTTTAGGACTCATAATTAACACAATCTTTTAATCTGTAACCAACGAAAACTGAAGCTAAACTACCCAAACTGAAGTGTGTGACAAACTACTCATTTCAATAATAAATGCTCTTGTCTCAAAATGTACCTCTATTCTATACAATGTGATAACTTTGAATTGTCGAGTGTTTAAAGCCTATGAGTTCGAATTAAGAATATAAAGAGATTTTCCAGGGAACTCGTGACAACTTCCAATTACGGGGAGGTTCGAATTATCGCAGGTTTGAATTAACGATAGGCGACTGTATATAATTATAATATGGGTGGCACGACAGTCCGAGGCGGGACTAGCCTTACAGCAACCACGCGTTTTGTGCGTGCTATTGTTCTTTCACGAGTGGAAGGGACCTACACTTTAATGCCGACTCCGAACGGCCAAGTTTGAGAAGCTTTTTCTAGACAGGAAATACTCTTTGAGCATTGTCAGTGACTCGAAAGAGGTGGAGCCGTGAAATGGGAAAGGTGATAAATTCGGGTATCGAACCTGGCACCCTCTGCGTATGAGTCGACGCACTAACCCACCACGCCACGGAGACGCTGGCTGTGGCTATGAAGAAACCCGACTATTTAAAGGCACAATCGACACTCAAGTCATTGAAACAATTCGTCAATCTACACACACTCATCAATTCCTCATGGCTTCATTTAATGAAAAACATAAACTTTTTTTATTTACGCCCGCTTGTAACTTCAAAATCAAAAAAAAGACCAACATTAAGCCTCATACATCGTTTCAAGGCAAATTACCATCCCCATTCCTGTCGCCCCATCTCCCGGAACCATTACTTCAACGAATATCCTGCAAATTGTATCGCGATAATACGATAACCTTACAAGTTTCCTTTTGGAGTCACACCACCCATTTTGTATCACAACATGACTGCACTCCAAAGATACCAGATCTGCCAGCAATTTCAGCACAAAATCTTCCCTCCTCCCAACTTCAACGACAACGCCAACGACACGTACGCGTGTACAATTGAATGTGGCAAGCGATATGACTTGCAAGTCAAAAGACACAAGTCAAAAATCTGTCACCTCCAAGGAGTCAAATCTAGATAAACACTCGCACTCACACTCACACTCACACAGCCACATGTAACAATGAGAACAATCAGGCGAATAAATGAATACAAAATCACCTCGGCGACGCGGACGATAGGATCTATCGTTCGCTTGTTACACTATCCCATGTTCGACACGATGCTCATGCATTCGCGCACCAGCAATCATATTTCTACACCTTGGCAACATCCAGCAAAAACATGCAATTTATTCATTTATTCAATATTTTTCATCCTTCGTCTGGTGGTGCTGTCCAGCGTCCTGAGACTGAGATGCATTGCGAGTGTCCTCGCTTCTGTTTGTGACTTCGCTTTGCATAGGAATTTTCGCTAACTCTTGGGCGTTTTGGCCATTTTGGGACGCATCGATGACGATCATCAGCATCATCATCATCTTTCCGTTATGGACAGCCGGGACAGCGGCCTCTGGTGTTTCATAAATTTTTGAAGGGCACACCGACCGACCGCGACCGGGCACACAGCCTGACTTGGGGTCCCCTTTGTTTGGGAAGTGTGATTCAGGTGCGGCAAAGGAGACAAGAAAAATGGAAATGAAAAATAAAACCCACAAAAACCACACCAGCATCCGCAGACAGAACGTCTCTCAGCGGAGATCTGCTCGCCGAGTGTTATTGTTTCGGCGTTCTGGGGGCTTTTTTTTCTTCCCGCCACTGCCACCGACTGGTGTCCTCCGACAAATGCCACCAAAAGGTGCGATAAGCGGAATATCGCGGAATAATATTTATGATCGCAATGATATTTTTGCGAGGCGATGTTATTTATGCGATCGCGATTTGAGTGTAGTTGCGCACAGGATACCTGTTGGCCGGTGTTCGCCGGTGCAGGAGGAAGTCGGAATTCAAAGAAGCATATTTCTCGCATCCGTCGAAGAATTCCTGCGGGAAGTTTTTGCTGGATTTTCTGAGAAGGTGATGACAAAAATGTTTGAGTCTCTCGAAGAGCGCTTGCAATGTGCGTGCTATCGGTGCTTGCTTTGTTTCATTTGTCTGGGCATCTTCAAGGGGCTTCTGTACTTTGCAGGCAGTCGGACGGACGTGGAACAACTGTCAAACGCATAACGTCAACACCCCCACATTAATCGACGAACAGACGATGAATTTATTTGAAATTATAATTTGGTTGAACGAAAACACCTGAGCACCCGCAGGCGACATACCCGTAAGTGGATGTGTCTTTGGAGGGTGTCCCGGCCTCGGTCTCGGTCGGCGTCATCGTCGTGTGCTCAGTTCACCCCCACGAATTGCAAATTGAAAAAACGAAATTAAAAATGTATTCCATCGCCAGGGGATGATGACAGACTGGCTGACTCTGACTGGAGTGGTGGCGGGAAACAAAGTGGTGGTTTGGGCTGGTGTTTGAAACACCTTGGAGTGGTGCGCCTTAGGGTACTGCTTGTTATGGCACTTGGCCCAAGCAACCCACACATTTCGGGGGCAAGTGAAGCAGCAACAAGTTGCTGAGTCTGGCGTGTGGTTGGTGTGTGAGTTTGTGGTGTTCGTGCTTAATTGGGTATGGCTGCTGCTGACAGAATAACATCGACAGCAACGCTTAAACAAGGGTGGACATCTTTTTTTGCAAAGCTCATCCTATTGTGGTTCTGTAAATGGGAACAATAGTCTTATAAAGATGTTGAATATTTACCTCAAGGTCCTGACTTCTCAAAGACAGGACTGGCTTGGGATATAAAAGCAGATCAAAAGAGAAGCAGTTTGAAACATCGCTCCAAGCTGACAACAAATAGTGGGAACTCGTTTGAGACCGTTTTGAGAAAGTCTACCTGCTTCGATGGAGTTACATGTAATTTTTGAATTTTAAGAACGGCAATACAATTGCAATTTTATTTGGGCCGGCTTGTGGAAATTGTTAAGCAGTATCGAGGATATGTAAGCTATGAGTTTAGGTTATTAGGTGCTCCAACTTGTTGAGAGGAGCCGAAGTAGAAAATTGAGTGAATTTGAGAAAGGCCATTGTAAAGATGTTGTTGCTGTTAGGCATATTTATATGCCAAGACACAGTGTTAGGTTATAAACACGAAAAGAGTCCTATTCTAGTTAAGGAGGTATATGAGTTCCCCGTCGGCCGTACGACCACGTCTCAGTTGGACTAACGTGTTTAGTCTTCAGTCCCATTTATTAATCTCAGGTCGTTTTCCAGTTCAGGAAGTAAAGTGTTTCCCAGGAACTGCCTTTCTTTTCACTGCTTTCAGGAAGTAAAGTGTTTCTGGCCCTGTGTTTCTGGAACTCTGGTGTTTCGAGGAACTGCCTTTCTTTTCTTTTCTAAGGCTGGGAACTCGCAGGTCAGATGTTTGGCAAATCCAATTTCTTCCTTGTCAATGCAGCTTCTGCAAAAAAAAAGGGGGAGTGTGGAATGCTTAGACGTGTTGCGTGTCCAGCTATGACACAGTGCTCAGTAAGGACTGATATTAGCATGCGCACTTCCTTTCAACTGAAACTGACTATTGATCTCCCATTACCTACTCTAAGTTGAAGTGATTACGAATGTAATGTGGATGTGGATGATGATGTGGATTACTAATTACTTAAGTAATAGGAAACAATTGGTAAAGATCGACAATTTTATATTGCGCGTATTAGAGGTAACTTCTGGAGTTCCTCAAGGTAGTCATCTCGGCCCGCTGCTGTTTATTTTATTTATAAATGATGTTCATGAAATATTTAGTTTTTGCAGAGTTTCAACATTCGCGGATGACTTAAAAATATTTGCAAGCATCAAACATTTTAATGATTGTAATCGTTTCGAAATGGATATATGTAAATTATTAGAATGGCGTAAACATAATAGATTGGAACTTAATATTTCGAAATGTAAGATACTTACAGTGGGGTCGCCGTGGCGTAGTGGATTAGTGCGTCAACTCCTACGCACAGGGTGCCAGGTTCGATACCCGAATTCACGGCTTCTACCTCTTTCGAGTCACTGACAATGCTTAAAAAGTTTTAATGTCCAGAAAAAGCTTCTCAACTTCGCCGTTCGGGGTCGGCATTTAACTGTAGTCCCTTCCCCTCATGAAAGAACAATAGCACGCACAACACGAGTGCTTGCTGAGAAGCTAGGCCCAGGTCCACCTCGGACTGTCACGCCACCCATATTATTATTATATTAAGATATTTACAGCGTACCATATTGCTGCCCAGTTCTTATATGATTATTTTATCAATGATCTTCTGCTTCATCCTGTTCAAGAAGTTAAAGATCTAGGGCTCATATTTGATTCAAAATTAAAATTTTCGCTACATTATGATTATGCCATATCTAAATCTAACTCATAGTTAGGATTTCTAAAGCGGAATAGTAAAGACTTTCAAGATATTATAGCCTTAAAACTATATACTGCTCGTTGGTCAGGCCTCTTTTAGTATATTCTTCCATTATTTGGTTGGGACCCTCCATATAGTGTTCAAGAACAAAGATTCGAAAGAGTTCAAGAAAACTTTACGAGGTATGCCATCCGTTGTCCATGTTTGACGAACTTCCTCCTTATGACGAAAGATGCAAGATCATTGGCATGCAAACCTTAAGTTTCAGGCGAAAGGCATCTTCAGTCATGTTTATTCGTGACATAATTAATTATCGTAAAAATTTACCAGAATTGGTTTTGCTTATAAATACAGTGGACTCCCCCTTAGTCGAATTGTCACGGGATGACATAATTTTTCGAGATTGACTTAGAGAGAGGTTTTTGTAAGGAAAATTGAGGGAAATGGTTGTAAAATATGTCGAAAAAGTTCGAGTTAGAGAGAGTTTCGACTTAGGGGGAGTTCGACTTAGGGGGGTTCGACTTAGGGAGAGTCCACTGTATACATGCTCCCCAAAGATCTCTTCGGGTTAAAAATACACTTTTCGATCGAATACATAGAACAACTTATGGTTGCAATGAACCTATAACCAGGTGCATAAAAACATTCAATGAACTTTGCAACGAAATTGATCCAAGCTTATCTCGATTGGAATTTAAAAATTGTGTTCTTTCTTTGGTTTTGGATTAATAATATTATTGTTTATTGAAGTAATCTGTGAGATGCAAATCGGTGGATGATTCTAAGTCGCGCAATAAACGCCTGTTGTGTAAAGCGCTACTGAGGGCATGCACTAAGAGAAGGTAGTGTTTTGTGTTTGCCCTGTGATGGTAAAAAAAAAAAAGAAAAGAAAAGTTGGGCATATAGCATTCACTGTTGATCCAATATCCAGACTATGCCATCGATTCCTAGTTATATCCAGAGCTTCGTTTTCCAGTTATTCCTTTTGGAACCAAGCGGCGTGCATACATCAAGGATTGCTAAGGAATCCCCCAGCTCAGCACATCTGATTCTTGGTTTCCTATGATCTATGTGTGTCCCGGTGCCCAGAATAGGGCCACAGTGTTGACCAAGGATATCTCGCCGAAACTTTGTCTGTATAACCTATTCAGTTTCAATCTTTGATGCTGCAATTTGAAAATATGGTGATCGATGAGACTAAGCTGTAATCTAATCAGGTATACCCAATCACAGTGTCCTGCAACTCGCATAAGATGAAAGCCGAAATTCTTAGCACACTCATCAAGAGATGTTCATCAGCTCAAGAAAGTACAAACTCGATTTACGCAACCCTCGATTCGAGCAACTCCTCGATTTTCGCAACACTTTCAATTTCTTTAGAAAAAAAAACGCTTGCTTTTGTATGTATCCATTCTAACTTTCGGTTTTCTGATTTTGTAAGAACTGTGTTCAACAATAAAGATTTGCCTTCGTTCCAAAAATGCATTTTTTTCAAATTGCCATTTTCTATACACAAACATAGCCGTTTTGACTTATATTTCTTATTGAAAAAATGTGACCCAGTAAGTGCAACAACCTCGGTTAGTGCAACTGCCTTAGTTTCTATTAGTTGCGTAAATCGAGTTTGTACTGTTTTACGTACGCTTATACACCGTTCTACTCTACCGAATGGCATGATATTTACACCATTGGAAAGGTAATTTCGCGTAGACCTTGCCATGGGGTTAAGTAGAACCTTGGTATACACATGTACAGAATTAGATTATTTTACAACGTATTTACAATTTTACGTAACCCCTGCAAAATTTTCTGTTTGCGTTTCCCCTGATGGTCGTCGAATTTCGAAGACGGGCTAGACTAGTTTGAATTAATTTGTGATGATCCGTTCGTGAAATACTTAAATAGGAATTTTAAAAGAATTCTCCGACCACAGGATCAAACATCCTTGTTCGAGTCACTCCTTTTATCGCTCTTACACAAATTCGGTAAATTGAGGTACCACCGGGAAGATGTACTTACAAAGCAATCTGGATATATAATAAAAATAATTATAATATTTGTTTTATTTAATTGCAAGCTTAAACTCATACCACCAAAATTCTGAAAATCTTTGAGAGAGTCTGCCGGTAAAAATCTGGTGTGATTCACGATATAAGCTAGATGAACTCAAAACACATGCAGTCGTAAAAGCATATTTCAATACATGTTGGACATTCCGCAGGGATACCCTTGGCATTGAGTCTGATTCAAGACAACTGTTTTTCTCCATTGATATATTTTAATGATAAATGCAACTGACACACGAGTTCTTGTATCGAACCGAGGGACATACAAATTAGAAAGGTCCCTCGATTTAGAGTGCGGCCTTCTTTCTAAGATTGGCTAACGTCATCGATTAACTAATTCAGTGATTTGGTGGTTTGAATAACAACTCTGTATTGACCCAAAATTTAAATTCCAACCTGTTCTCTGGGCCCTATTGAACCAACCACTTATCCCTACTCACTCAGTAGCTTATCGCACATTTTGATTTAATTTCTGTTGCACCAAAAACAAATTTGAGAATAATTTACAGGAGCATCAAAAAAGAATAGCACTCAACTTTCAAAATTAGATTCTCAATTACAATACATTCAATGACAATTGTGCTTATCAATTCTCATTATAAATATTTCGATAATTTTTAAAATAATTATAAGTGCAATTCAAAATGTTTCGTTTCGATAGTTTGTTTGAAGAAAATTCTGAAGAATTAGATAGCTCATAGCAAGGAAGGCGTGTAATAAATCCGCGTAAAAATTTAAACAGTGAGTCGCCGTGGCGTATTGGAAGGGTGCCAGGTTCGAATCCCCAATCAACCAAGTTTCATAATTCACGGCTTCCACCTCTTTCGAGTCACTGACAATGCTCAAAGAGTATTCCTGTCTAGAAAAAGCTTCTCAAACTTTTCTTCGGAGTCCGCATAAAACTGTAGGTCCCTTCCACTCTTGAAAAAAATAACGCACAAAACGAGTGGTTGCTGAGAAGCTAGGGCCAGGCCTGCCTCGGACTGTCGTGCCACAAATATTATTACTATTAAAAATTTAAACTTAAATTTGGAGTCAGTGAACATAATCGAAAACTTTCGCTTATCGAGTACACAAATTGTATGTCTTTTTGGTTGGAAGACAGTATGGCAACAAAGGAAATAATGGCTTAAGTCCCTTGCAACAGCTTCAACGCTTTGCTGAACCGGAAATGGGTCACAGACATCACTGCCACTTCCCGCAAATCATATTTTTAATGCAATAAATTATCTGTCAAATGAATTCAATTTCGTGGGTATCAAACACATTTTTGCGTGTTTTATTTTAATTCGAATTCATCCGTCTCTTAAACATCACCCTATTGGTGAAGATAGGGGGTTGGAATTAAAAGAGTTCTATGATTAAATATGATAAGTGCACGTGGGCATTTTATACGTGGTCTTTGCTAACCGAGAATATTTAACTCTGAAGAAAATACAAGGAAAACATATTTATACATTTGTAAGGAACGCAAACAGACAGAGTTGAGTTATCTACATATATATCTTACAGGCAGTCAAAGAGTTTCAAGAGATCGGTCTTACCTCACTTTCATGAAGTGTTAAGCGAGTCAGGAAGTGGATACTGAATAAAAGTGACCGGGTAGCGAGATTTGCTGACAGGGTGTCTGTGAAAGAAAGTTTAAGAACATTTTTATTTAAAAGAATGAAATTTTTTATTCAATACTGAACATAGCCTATATTTGATGAAAACAAATAACATTGACGTACACAATTAGCTGAATTAGCTATCCAGTTACCCTATTACTATATGACTTAACCCTTATCTCATCCTTGAGTAGAAATCTACTCAAGAGCTACTTTTTGTCTTATTTTCTTTTTCAAAAACCACATATTGGAAATTATAATAATAATATGGGGAGCGCTGCAGTCCGAGACGGACTTGGCCTTCAGCAATCATTCGTGTTGTGTGTGCTATTGTTCTTTCACGAGTGGAAGGGACCTACAGTTTAATGCCGACTCCTAACGGCGAAGTTGAGAAGCTTTTTCTAGACAGGAATACTCTTGTAGCATTGTCAGTGACTCGAAAGAGGTGGAGCCATGAATTATGAAAGGTGGTAAATTCGTGTATCGAACCTGGCACCCTCTCCATTACCCACTACGCCACGGCAACCCGCATATGGAATTACAACCCTTATTTTACGCATTCCCTCTTTCGTGGAATTCTAAAAAAAATTTAAAATTATTAAAGTCTTGGAAAACACACTAGAATACGTACAAATCTACTCACAATTGAGGATGAGATGAGGGTTAAGAAAAAATGGCTGAATCTAGAAATCGGCAAAACTGCAGACATCAAGAAGAGACTGATACAACATCTGATTGTTAAACCATTTCTTGGCAAACACGACTAGAGCTGAAAGAATTAATACAAGGGCTTCAGATATTGAGTACTCTTGGACTTATGTCGCTGAGGACTGTGTTCTACTGCTGTACTGGCGTGAAATTACTTCAATTTTGAATATGATCGAACTGAAAACTAAGATGCACTCATAGGTTAGGTTAGGTTGAAGTGGCTGACTGCCGCGCACACAAGCAGCAGACACACTTAGGCCAAACATAGGCGCATTGTGTTACCACGCGGATCTTAGGCTACCAATCTTTAGCTAACCAATCTGTGCTTTTGGTACAGCGATGAAGTGGCTGCTCAGTTCAGCCAGATTAACAAGGAAAAGGGCTCCCAGAAGTCTAAATCTACGGGATGAGAGAATACTGCAGCTACATAGCAAGTGTTCGATGGTTTCTTCCATCTAGTTCAGCTAGATTAACAAAGGGACCCCAGAAGTCTGAAGGAGAGATTACTGCAGCTACATAGCAAGTGTTCGATGGTTACTTCTTCATCCTCGTCCAAGTAGCTTCTACAGGAATCATTATAGGGAAGGCCTAGTCTAGAGATGTGAGCTCTGATGACACAATGCCCTGTTAAAACGCCAATAGGAGACCTGAGGTTTGGCCTGCTTAATCTGATCAAGCTAAGCGATCGTTTGGGATCGATCATGGGCCATAGATGTCTGGTAATAAGGCAACCTGTGCCAGATGTCCATCTGCGGTTTGTTTGGGCAAGCGTTTCAAGCTTTAGCAGATGTTTAATAGTAGCGATAGGCATGGAGGGTGGGTCTCCACCCGGAAAGAGCACGGAGCTTGTACCCTTTCTAGCGAGCTCGCCCGCTTTGCAATTCTCACTCATAAATATGGACAATTTCAAAAATAAACATAACTGCTGAGTTGGATTGAGCCGTGGTTGCTTATCTATCTAAATGTGAAAAGGAGATACCTTGACTCTTGAACAACTTCTAATAAACAATTAAAATATCACTATTAACCACACCTCTAATGACTCAAATGGGGCTTAAGGCTGAGTAACTATGCTAGTCACCTTAACATGTTCATCAACTTCCACACTCTTCCAAATATGAACACCAATGAAAGCATGTTAAAAAGTCACTACCTATAACGGTATATAGATCTGTGTACAGTGCAAATAATGAGTAATGTTATGTTTAAAGCAGAAATGAAGTATTACATAGATTCCCGACTTCTGCCTCGAATTTTTGACACATGGTTTTTCTATCGCTATCTCATACCAAATTGACCATTCAGATAACAGCATTCACTTTATTTCGTGAATAACTGTCAAAAATTCATGAATATCTGTCAAAAAAGCACTCAAATTCTGAGATGGATTAGGGGGCAATCAGCTGTGAAGTCGGCTATCTATTTAATACTTCATTTCTGGCTTAAAGCATTTGAATAATCGACGTACACGTAACCTCGCTGAATATTCTGTCGACTCTGCATTAAGTATTTAAAGAACGACTGGATGGCGCAGTTGGTAGAGTTCCCGGTCGAAACTCAGTGAAAGCAAAATTAATACGCTTTTATCTGATTTTCAAATCTGGTCCAGTCAATATTTGCCGTTGGGATCAAATGAACGGCACTATCACTGGAGTAGTCAATCCGTGGTTGTAGTCTGACTATGGGTATCCCAATGGACCAATATGTTCTAAGTGTGCCGGTGAATACACTAGCAGCCCCACTACCTAACCTAAGCTAAGTACTTACACTGTACTACATCAATAATTGCCGATCGACATTTCCTGAGTACAGTACGGTAGGTTTTGTAGGAGTTGCAGTGATGAATAAGCAGCTTTATCGATCGATCTAAGATCTTTTAAATTAGAACACCAGACATTGAGTATTCTTGAACTCGTGTTGCAAGGCAGCATGTACAGACAGGCAAACATGTGTAATCCCTTTTCTACAGAAAGCGCTTAGGGGCAACTTGTGCCTCGGAACGCCCATGCCGGTGCCCTTGAAATTCGCAAACTCCAAGTTGTGGGTGACCGTTTTAGCGGGTGAGGGATGGAATATAAAAGGAGGAACAGCTGATCCAACGAATTTTTTCTTAAGAAAAGGGAAATAAAGTGAATTGAATACAAAGACTATTCCAGAGGCTGTTTTCTTTTTTGTTTGAGTGACTTGCTGTTTTTTTTTTTAGGGCAGTTTTTTCTGATTTGCCTTAACACATGTATAAGTTACGGATCATCACAAACAACAAGCCTAAATTGGCTTGCTTGGGTGTTGACTGCACCCAATTGCATCAGCGGTACCTTGTTTACCACAAATAATTGCCAAATGTGTAAACAAGCATATGGGATAATATGATTGTTGACTGTACTATCCTTTGAATCAGCGGTATCTTGTTTACCAAAACCTTTCTTGGCAATGGCACTCTTTCAAGCGATTTGCTGCTGAGAGCATTGCAAGTCAGCAGTCTAAATTTGGAGTTCTCCTCGGCTAGTCGTTTGCCGACCAATAACTTCCTCAAAAATGTGTATTAAGTTAAATTAAGCAAAGATTTGGTAAATAAATTTATAAGTAAAGACCAATAAATTGTGTTATGCATATTATTTACTTTATATTCTACGTTATTCTATGTTATTACATTCACCCATGTCGGACTAATTTCACGTTTATTTAGGTGACAGAGTGTAGTATTGCAAGTATTGCCGCGTAATAAAAGTTCACGTGAAAGGAACAGGTATCTTGGACTTTAATGTGAACATCATTAAACCGAAAAGCCTCCTAAGATTCATTCACTAATGTGGAAGGTCTTGGCAAGAGAAAGAGGAAGTTACGCAAAATGTGAATGATCTTAGCAAGAGAAAGAGGCAGTTACTCGAAAGGCAAACGAACTGGCTGTCTAAAACCTACATAGAAGACAACTTCGTGAGGACTAGGAAGAAGTACTCCGACAATGATATTCTCCGTTTAACGAACGAATTATAATGTTCAACCGTACGTCCTTTCGAGTATGAACACCACTGAAAGACTGTCAAAAAGTCACAATACAACTTAAAGTATCGACCGTGCACATGGCAATGTTTGTAGCCATAATGTGTAAAGCATTTAAAATACCGACGTACACGAACGAAGCTGAATATTCAGAGCATTCTGCATTAAAGAGCTACCATTGTCCCAAATTTAGAAATCTCATTTTTCTAAGCATATAAACATGGGACATAAACAAGACACATTTCTTCCGCAGCTTAATTCCAAAAAATTCTTAACTGTCTGGTATGTCCACAGATATGGTGATTTTTAATATTTCCGACGAAACAATTTCAGTAAACGTCCCCCATCGGCTGCTCACTTTAATTTTTCTCGTGCAACAAATATTTGTCTGTTTTTTTCGAAATAAAAAAAGTCAACCTCAGTATCTACCCCCTTCGACTCATCCGCCACCCATTACCAACGACCTACACTTCATCTCCAGATACAGATACTTCATTATCAGCAACGGTGTCCAAAAGCAGGAACCTCACAAGAATTTCCACCGTTCACCGTCATGACAGCTTCCCATTGAATGTGCAGTCCAACAAGAATTTTCGAATGTCATGGGAGAAATCGCACGAGAGACAGGGGCGTGGTTTCGGACACACAGCTGAGCGAGTTTTTCCCCTCATACACACTCTCTATTCGCGTATCTTGTCCCTCTTTATCAGATGCCTTGCTCACGATTGGAGTTAAAATGAGTGAGAGTTTGTGTTCGAAATTATTCGAACTAGTTGGCCGAGTGTGAGTTTGAGTGGTTTGTTGAGTGGAGTTGCTCTTCAGGGCAGGTGAATGGAACTCAATGAAACCCATTGAATCGAAGGGGTTCACATGTGAATTTGTGACGTTGGTGGCAGAAAAAATGAACAAAAAGAGCAACAAATCATTCATTGAACATCTTTCATGAATATTTTTCTGAAAATTTAGAAGGAGTCTTTCTGTTTTCCTAACGTGCGTCGACAGAATGAACAATTTTATTTATTTATGCTGGCGGCGCAGAAAAGTAAGAAGAATGGGGACATCAACCCACAGATAGCACCCACGCACACAGAGATATGCCTATCAACTAATTAAGAATCTAGACGAACAATACACACAATTTTCGTGATGCACATTAATGCGACGAAACCACCCTCATTTCGAGTCACCACCTCCTCGCGCCAGCATTGAGGGTGGCAACTTGGCAGATGAATGTTGGCTAAAGTATCACCATCACCATCGGCATCAGACCAGCAGACAAAGCGAAGCGAAGCATCCCCCAGACAATGATGTCGGCGACATTATTTATAACTGCTTCATTGCTGTATCGGGGGTGAATTTTTAATTATTATATTTTTGTGTGTTGTATCCGCTTTCAAAGTGCCACGGTCGGCGACGAGATGTGTCCATTTTGTGTCGCTAAGCGATTCAACCCACGAAAAGTCATCGCAGTTTCCGTGTGCAAGTCTGCTGTCTTGAGGGGTCGACGGATGTTTAATGAGATCCATTGTTGAACTGGTCTGTTTTCATCCCTTTATGGACAGTGTCAGAGGGTGTAGCAGGGCGGACGGAAATTCCCCAATACCCAGAAGTAATTATAAACGTCTTCCTGCACTGGGTTTACATTTTCTCTCTTACTTGACAATTCGATATGGATGGACAGCACATTATATAATTGTGGCTATCATCCTGCTTTTGAAGACATGGAACTAGCAGTCTTAATGTTCCAAGGGAATTTCTAATGACGGCAGCTAATAGAAAGTGTGATTTGGGCTTGTGACTGTACAGAGAGCGATTCCCTTGGTTTTGTTTGTGTTTGAATGGATGGATGGAGGGCAAGTTGATAGGCCAAGATATAAGGAAAATTGTGTGCCTAGGCAGGATAATAATTAGGATAATGCATTCAAATAATTTAAACTGTTCTCCTGTCATAGGCTAACAACGACGGTTGCAGCACTTCTGCCAGGCTTTGGGAGTTGTCCGTCCATGGGAATGTAAGGAACTTGAATTCACGATCCACAGTCATAATAATAATAATATGGGTGGCGCGACAGTCCGAGGTGGACCTGGGCCTAGCTTCTCAGCAACCACGTGTGTTGTGCGTGCTATTGTTCTCTCACGCGTGGAAGGGACCTACAGTTTAATGCCGACTCCGAACGGCGAAGTTGAGAAGCTTTTTCTAGACAGGAATACTCTTTGAGCATTGTCAGTGACGCGAGAGAGGTGGAGCCGTGAAATATGAAAGGTGTTAAATTCGGGTATCGAACCTGGTACCCTCTGCGTAGGAGTCGACGCACTAACCCACTACGCCACGGCGACCACAAGATCCAAAGTCGGTCGTGGGAAATTTTCCGCATTCATCTTAGTATCTATCCTTTGTACCAAAAAAGTATCTACCTATCTGTTCTGAAATGCGTTGACAGTTGCTGAATGCACGAAGACATACCCTATTATTCATCATATGTTTATTGCTCTCTTTTGCTCATCATAAAATCGTTGATAAACTGTACAGTAATTTTTGCCGCAGATAAGCTTAACTTACTTGCTATGTGAAAACTCTTTCTTTTTTGATGTGGACCACCAAGTAAGAAGGCAGTATTTTCCTTAATAAATATTTAAGCAGGTGGTGTAACTTATTTTTGCCTCATCATCGATGGAATTATTCTTCGCTCTTTTCTAAAACACTATCTATATTTCTAAAAATTACTTCGGTTAAAGGGATGTGTCAAAAAATAAAAAGGCCTCTTAGTCACAAGCCGAGTTACCTTCGATTCGACCCGTTTTGAAGGGTGCTATAGATCAAGTAAAGAAGTCAGAAGAATGCAGTATTTGTCTAGGCATACTAGCTCAACTTTAGGTTTATTCTGAGGCTTAATTATTTGTTCAACTGTACTCTGTGGAACATTATACAGAAGCTTGATTTAACCAGCGTGAGTTGTCCGCTTGCAAAGGCGGTTTGATAAGTCAATGATTTAAAAGTCTTTTTAAATTAAGAATATTTTGTCGCAAAATAAGCGTTTTTTTCTCAACATAGTCGCTTATTTGCTCGATATTCCCTGCAAATAACGGAGTTTTAACAAGCCCCTCAAAATAATTTGTTTCAGTGATGACTTCTCGATTAGACCCAACGTTTTACCGCCCAGACATCTTGTCAGGTTTTGAAACAGATTTCCTGTTCCCGAATATGCTGTATAGAAATAAAGTTAATGCATTTTTACACCGTACATTAACAAAAAAAAAACATTTCTTGTGTTATCCTTATTTTTGGTACGGTGCGAACACAATGAAACTCAGTAAATCACTTCCAAACTATTCAAATTTTATTAACGAAGTCTTTCTTTGGTTTTCCTGATTAATCAAAACATGAATTTCACTTTTAAATTTTTTTTCTTCAGAAAGTCACTGACTTACCGATTTGGCCTAGTGATAATATGAGTTGCCAATGTAAGACCCTACACACATTCATACACAAAAGACCGACCGCTATTGCAGCTACAGTCCGGAGGAATAGAAACTTGCATCCAAACGGCCTGAGTTATGATGACCGCAAGAACGCTGGTACTGTCCTGATCTCCCACCGATCACAATTCGAAAGAAAACATGAACAACAAAAATAATGAACAAAGAAATTCCTTGCTCTCCTCTTACCACAGGCTACCTAAAAACATCCTACTATGAACTTCTTACGTTCTAAAATTCTTACACCATCACATTTTGTAGCTAAGAAAAATTACTAAAATAAAACCAACCGAGCTATCTATAGAACACGAGTCGGTTTATTTGGCTTGGCGCTTTAAGTGGATAGACTTACACTTGGGAATTCTTCTTCTTCTTCTTCTTATTCTTCTTCTGGTGGCGCTACAGTCCGGGGTGGACCTGGGCTTCAACCAGTAAGCCTCTCATGCCGGCACGATCGTTAGCCAGCTGTCTCCAACTGCGCACACCAAGTTGATTGTCCTTCTCCACCTGGGCGCGCCAACGGTTCCGTGGGCGTCCTCTATTGCGTTGTCCCACTGGTTCAGATTCGAAGACCCTTTCGGCTGGAGCCGTGTTGTCCATGCGCTCTACATGGCCTAGCCATCTTAGGCGTTGAATCCGTAGACCCCTGGCTAGGCTCAAGTCGCTGTACAGCCCGTACAATTCGTGGTTGAATCTTCTTCTCCAATAACCATCAACGCAAAGATTGAACGCAGAACTTTTCTCTCGAAAAGACCAAGTGTTTCTTCATCCGCTTTTGAGATTGTCCATGCCTGCGCACCATAGAGCAGGACAGGGATGATCAAGGTGTTATATAATCTTAGCTTGGTCCTTCGAGAGAGGACTCTACTACTCAATTGCCTCTTGAGCCCAAAGAAACAGCAATTGGCAAGAGTAATTCTGTGTTTAATCTCGGTACTGGTGTTGTTCGTACTGTTCACTTGCGAGCCGAGGTAGACGAAGTCCTTGACTACCTCGAAGTTATAGCTGCCCATCGTGACGCTCTGTCCAAGACGTCGATGTTGTGTGTTCTTTCTTCTGATACAGCACATACTTCGTTTTGCCCTCATTCACCGCTAGACCAATTTTAGCCGCCTCCGCCTCAATGCCAGCAAACGCCTCATTGACGGCTCGCTGTGTTCTGCCAATCACGTCAATGTCATCCGGGTATGCTAGCAGTTGTACGGACTTCTGGAAGATCTTGCCTCTAGTGTTGGCGTGTGAGTCTTGCACGATCTTCTCCAGGATGATGTTAAAGAAATCACATGACAGCGCGTTGTCTTGTCTAAAACCTTTTTTGACGTTGAAGGTCTCGGTGAGTTCGTTACCGACCTTGATGGAGCAGCTAGAATTCTCTATCGTCATCCTGCACAACCTGACGAGTTTGGCAGGAATGTCAAGACTAGACATGGCATTGAATAGCTTCTCCCTATGACAGCGTGCATAGTGACACTTGTGAATAGTGTCCTATTATTTTTAGTAAGAAGAATAAGCCCATATTTTTTAAAAATGTTGTTACAGATTGCTCTGCAAGTGCTCTTCTCTCTAAGGGTGGTATAGTAATTCGTGTTCAATTTTAGCTTGGACAGGAACCACACATATTTTGCGTGATCTTTCCGAGAAGAAGGGGCTTACAGTTTTTTTTACCAATCCCTAACGATATTGAGACTAAAGTTTTAGGCCGCTTGGCCAGTTGGTTAAGTGCCTGCCATGGGTTAGTGTAGTCCCCGGTTCGAGTCCCAGAGATTGCAAAGTTAACTATTATCTGGTTTTCAAATCTGGTCCAGTCAACATTTACCGTTAGGATCAAATTAACGGCACTATCACTGGAGAGGTCCATCAGAAGTATTAGTCCTAGACTGTGGGTATTACAATGGATCAATATGGTCTAAGCAGCCCCTCGTACCAACCCACCTACGGTTCCACTGATTGCGATAACTTTCTAGAAAAGACTTCTTAAACATTGTTTGGAAATCGTTTGGAATCGACATCAAAGGTCATCTCACCTTGTGAGAGAAGAAGGCAGATGGTATGTAGAACTGGAGATCTAGCATCCTTGCTCCCTGAGCATAGATAGTTATTCGGAAAAAGGGACTACTGGAAAATGTTTTAAGCTCTTTTGACCAGAATTGAATTATCGACTTTTGGATTTTAAAGGCTATACTTACTAGGTAATCGAAAAAGTCTTTTCGTATTTTGTCAATAGATGTCGTTGGAGTCGTCTATCGCCAGTGCTACCAATCACATTGTGTCATACCATATGGTGTTGGAAAGTTGACACTTCAAGCTTCATTTGAAGAGAAGTTGAACAAAAGTTAGAGCTGTTCAAAAATTAATGAAAATAATGAAGAAATTCGCTATATTTTGAAAGTTTTGTGTAAAAAAGGGAAGAATGCCACACAAGCCACCAATGAAATTTGTGACGTTTACGGAGGCGATGCTGTATCAGTTCGTGTAGTACAACAATGCTTCGCTCGCTTCCGTTCTGGAAATTTCGATGTGAAAGATGCACTTCGCTCTGGTCGACCAGAAAAAGTCGATGAAATTATGGACAAGATTGACCAGGACGGTCACATAAGCAGCCATGACATCGCCAATGAACTAAACATTTACATCAAACGGTTTTGAACCATTTAAAAAATACTGGCTACAAAAAGAAGTTCGATGTTTGGGTACCATATGAATTGTCTGTGAAAAATTTAACGGACCGAATTAACGTCTGCGATTCTTTGCTGAAACGAAATGAAATCGAACCATTTCTGAAGCGTATGGTAACAGGAGGCGAAAAGTGGATCAAATACGACAATAATGTGCGTGCAAGCGTGGTGAAGCTCAACAAATGGACGCAAAGCCAGGATTGACGCAGCGGAAGGTTATGCTGAGTGCTTAGTGGGATTGGAGTGGAATCATCCACTATGAGCTGCTCCAGCCTGGTCGAACGATTGATTCTACACTTTACTCTCAACAACTGATGAGATTGAAGCAAGCAATCGAAAAAAAACGGCCACAACTGATCAACAGAAAGGTCTTAGTTTTCCATCAGAACAACGCTACACCACACACATCTTTAATGACTCGGCAAAAACTGGGAGAGCTTGGCTGGGAAGTTATGATGCATCCACCATATAACCCTGACCTTTCACCATCGGGCTACCATTTCTTTCGCTCAATTCAGAACTTCCTTAATGGAGTATAGTTGGCTTCAGAAGCCTGTGATAATGACTTAGTTTTTCTACGAGAAACAACAAAAGTTTTAAACCGATGGAATAATGTCTCTAGCGGAAAAATGGCAAAAGGTGGTCGACCAAAATGGTACATATTTGGTTCCATAAAGTTCATTATAAATATAAAAAAATTAGTTGAAGTTTGATTAGAAATACGAAAAGACTTTTTCGACTACCTTATATTTTGTGACTTATCGTCTGACTTTTCATACCAATCAATAATTTTGTCAACCAAATTTAATTGTTTCCAGTGTTCCCAAGCACGCTCATAAAAAATACTGAGCATGTCCTCAAATGTGACAAATAAGTTTAGTTTAGTTTAGTTTGTTTATTGTGGCAGTAATATTACAATGGTTATACATTACATTTTTTGTTTACAGAGATTCGGTATTATTACCTTATTACTAAAATATTAATAAAAGTTCTTAAATAATATATCGCAGAAGTAATTCGAAGGAAAAGCCACTAAAAACCTTCATAAAAAAACATCAGTATCGCTACAGGGAAGAGAGAGGCGAATTTTCAACTTGATTTCAAAAGTTTGAAGCAACTATGACACCTAATTCAAAGAAGACAAAGTGATTAAATAAATAAATATATGAAAAGAAAAAAATAAATAAATAGATAACTACATAAATAAATAAACAATTAAATAAGTGAATAAATAAGTAAATAAATAAATAAATAAATAAACGAATAAATAAATAGAGGCATAATCAATAAATAAATAAATGCATATATAAATAGATAAATAGAATATATAAATAAATACATCATTACACTTATAACGAAGCTAGATTTGAAATCAAGTTATTTTCAGATGACAAGCATGAGATGTCATTTTTGTGATTTAGTTTTTCAATTCTAGATGTAACCATTTCTATGCTAGCTATGTCATGAAGTACCTCTGTAGAGAAAAACCTTTGTAAGTTAAAAATCATTTTCAAACTTTGTTTTGAGATGAGACTCTTTGCGCACCTGCCCCACACGGGAGATTCATAGAACATGTTGGCTTGGAAAACAGTTTTAAAAATTAATAACTTGTTGTCAATGTCCAGGTGTGAGTTTCTACAAATAAATGGATAAAGAACCCTTAACGTGACATTCACGTTTTTAATGATTTCCTGGACATGTCGATTAAATGTCAAGCGCTTATCTAAATAGATGCCTAGGTACTTTACACTGGACTTCCACTCAATCTGAACGCCGTTGAGTTGAAGGCTTTTGCTAGGAAGTAAACAAGCCTTGCTTTTACGTGTAAAGAAAATAGCTTGGGTCTTCGGAGCATTAAATTTAATTTTCCAGGTATTACAATATCCTTCGAAAGTATTTATAGCAGATGTGACAAATAAGGCATCACAATAAACACAGTCTACTCCATAATCAATTTAACGAAACCTTAAAAGAACAACACAAAATTAATAAAATGGCCTGCAATCTTGGCTCAGCCTGGATTTTCCCTGGATTCTCCCAAGTCACTTCAATCCAGACCAGTGTCCAGCAAAAAAAAAAATCGACAGAGATAAAATAAAAACTTAATTATTTTGCTTTATAAAATCTGAATGCAACGAAAATTTCCAATTAAATTTTGCAAAGGATCCTTTTCTGGACAAAGGAGGTTGCATAATTGGATCCGGTGTTGGAGTTTACGCCAAAATGCATCCAAAAAGCTTCAACAGATATGTGTATGAAAAGCCATCAGTTTACCAAGTGAAAGGATTACGTTGCATGTCTCTGCCTCGGCATTCGTGTGTGTGTGTGTGTTTGAGTGTGAATGTGTGTTCTCCACCATTGGTGGCTGGCGCTGTCAAAAGGATATTTTTCTGATTAATTCCCATTTTGATTTTGTCACTGTGAACGTCACTGAGGCAGTATAATCCTCACCCTCGGACAGCCTCTACTGTTGCAATGTCACCCATCGGCCATGGCTGTGCATGGATGTGTGACCAATATGTAAATACATAGTGAGGGAATTGCAAGTGACCAGTTTCACCTTAGCATGCTGATGATGCCGAAAAGGATGTGCGGCACGGTCGCCTTTCTCTTTGTACAGTTTTATTAACTGAAGCAAAATTATTTATAAGGTACAACTCTTATTCACAAACAAAAAGTGAGTGTCAAAAAACGACACACAAAAACACGCCACACACACACCCACACCCACATACAGACGGGCGCATACATAAAAAAAAAAAAAAACTACTCGATCGGTTTGTTTAAAATTCTGGCCAGACATACTAAAGAGTACACATATTTGCTGTTAGATCATGGGAACAGAGGTGCAAATAGTGGCGTTGAATTGAAATTGTTAAGTTATGGGGTTTTCTACCTCCGCACTGAGGCGATCTACTCCAAAGTTTTTCCATTTTTTTGAAATTTAATCATTTCAAAGTTTTGTGGCTGGAATGTTAATTATTTGGTCGGGCCACAATTACAGTGCCATGAAGTGAAGTGGAGCATCGACTAATGCTTCACGTTGCTTGTGTAATATTTCTTTAATTTTTTTTTCTGTTTTTTTTTCGTCTTTTTTGTTTTTTAGTTTTGTGGTTTTTGGTGGTTTCTTTCAAATTGACTTGCATATGCTTATAACAAGAAAAACAAAATTAAAATGTAAAGAAGCCAACGGCGAGAAAGGAAAGACATGGATGAGGTCGTTGATTAATAGCGAAACATAAACATGCTAATAATTGTGCAATGTGACGGTACAATTGGGGGAGAAAAACAGCAAAATAATTCAATTGGTTCAAATCGGCGGCCGCGGTGGCGTAGAGCGTGAATTATAAGTGGGCGTCGTTTTCACCCACAGATCCATTATTCAACATCTTCAAGTTGAACATGTTGTGAGAGTACATTTTTTTTCGGTTTTTCGGTTGAAGATTGCAAGATAAGATATGACAGTGAAACACCACACTAAAAAAATGGAGATTGTTAGACACGTTTATTTAATTTGCAACGACATTCAAGTAGGTGCCGTGAATGAATAAAGTTGAATTGTCATTGATGTAAGTGATTGGTGGCTAGTAAATTTGAAATAAAATTTTATTGAACCGTTAAGTTGTTTTTTCCTTCCTTTTTTTTTTTAACTGTATAGCGGTTTTTATGAATCCTTCCAAGTTGAGTTCCAACAAGAATTTCAAGGGTAACTTGGAGGTTGGCAGAGTAGTTTGATTTTTAATTCTGAAAGTCATCACCCGTATTTTTACAGTCAACGAGACAAGGTAAAGGAAAACGAGCTCAAATTTAAAAAGATGCACAATTATGAAGAAAGTCTTCAACAAATTTTGCTTGTGCAGTTGGTAATGGTAGTGCCCCAAAAATGTTCCTTTCAGTGACTTCTGGCGAACCTGCAGAGATCAGGAGGAGCAAGAAACTATTGTAAATCTACTCTGCAACTTCAGCGCTCTCTCCTTCCGCAAAAAAAAGTCATCTTGAAGGTTATAACCAGTGATGGGACTTGGAAAATGAATAATTATGATATAAAACCAGAAAAAAAGAAGGTGGTAGAAAAGTGGTTGTCTTCGACTCCGAACCCGTGGGACAACGCAACAGAGGACGCCCGCGTTTAAGGTGGCGCACCCAGGTGGAGAAGGACCTCAACCAACTGGAAACTGCTAGCCAGTGACCGTGCTTGTTGGTTGAGGCTCAGGTCCACCCTGGACTGTAGCGCCAAATAAAAAGTGGTAGTAAAGACCAAACATTCTATGTTAATTCACTTAATTATTTGATGATGATATATGACATATAAATATGAATGAAAATGTACAGTTGATTCCATTCAAAAACGCTGAAGTCTGTATGCTGCATTTTTTTTTGATGTAGTATCTACATTTGACCATCAGATCAAATAAATGTTTGTCTCACCGGACTAATGAATATTTTCTATTTTTTTTTTTTTTGCTTTTTGAAACTTAAGTGGTCTGCGAATTTAAGATGGTTTATCTTGTGCTTTTGGTAAGGACTGGTGCTACTTTTGTCTACATCTGCCTACTCTATTACATCTTCCGAGGAAATTTCGTTCTTCAAGTCTTTTTTGTATTATTGGGGAGTCTAGTAAGTTTCTCCTAGAAATAACGTACGATCAATGCCCCAGCTACGACAACAAGATGGTTCTAGGAGATTTCAACGCAAAGCTGGCAAGGCAGACATCTTTTCTAGAGTCATCGGCAAGCACAGCCGATAACACGTCCGAGAACGGACTGAGGCTGTTGGACTTCGTAACAGGCCGAAACCTCTTTGTCCACAAAGGGACCCACATTGCGATCAACGTCAGACACTCCTCCAGTATTCTCGATATCCGAACATTCCGAGGAGCCAACATTGACTCGGTTCACTTCCTTGTTGTAGCCAAGGTAAGAACACGGATATCGATAGGACAACGGAGTAGAGCAAGACCAAAACAGTCTGACGTTCGAAAGCTACAATCGCAATTGACGAACTTAAAACAAGCGAAGAGCACCGGCTTCTCAAAAAGAAAAAGAAAGAGCATGAGAAGCGCGCGATAGAGGAAATGGAGAGGTGTTACGGCAGAAATGATGTCCGAAAGTTCTACCAACGGGTAAAACAACTATCCAAAGGATACAAAATTCAGACAGAAAACTTGTCGTGACGCAGAGGGATAACTCGTAGTAGATTCGCAGTCGATACTGAGAATCTGGAAATATCATTTCTGTAGACTGTTAAACGGCGAGGAATACTCCAATACCGCTGTCAGGCAGAATGTTCCACTCAACGCAATTGACTATGATCGACGAGAATTCCGTTCCCCCGACCTAGACGAAGTCAAGATAGCGATATCGAGACTAAAGTCGAATAAAGCTGTTGGTGCAGACGGACTGTCTGCGAAACTGCTTAAGGCAGCTGGAGATGAGCTGGTAAGGTACAGGCACCAACTCATCTGTAAGATATGGTCGGAGGAAAGCAAGCCCGACGAGTGGAACCTCAGAATCGTTTGCCCGATCCACAAGAAAGGAGACCCCTTTGACTGCGCCAACTATAGAGGGATAAGTCTCCTCAACATCGCCTATAAGATCCTCCCTGCCGTTTAGTGTGAGCGCCTGAAACCATTCGTCAACAACCTGATAGGTCCTTATCAGGGCGGTTTCAGGCCGGGGAAGTCCACCATCGAACAAATCTTCACATTACGGCAGATCCTGGAAAAAAATCCAATCATATATTCGTCGATTTCAAGGCCGCATATGACACCGTGCGGAGGAATGGACAATCTCAAAAGCGGATGAAGAAGCACTTGGTCTTTTCGAGAGAAAAGTTCTGCGTTCAATATTTGGTCCTGTCTGCGTTCATGGTTATTGGAGAAGAAGATTCAACCACGAACTGTACGGGCTGAGCTGTGTAGCGGCATGAGCCTAGTCAGGCGTCTACGGATTCAACGCCTAAGATGGCTGGGCCATGTAGAGCGCATGGAAAACACTGCTCCAGCAGTCTTCGACTCCGAACTAGTGGGACAACGCAATAGAGGACGTCCACGGAACCGATGGCGCACCCAGGTGGAGAAGGACCTGAATTGACTTGGTGTTCGCAGTTGGAGACAGCTGGCTAAAGATTGTGCCGGCTGGAGAGGCTTACTGGTTGATGTCAAGGTCCACCCCGGACTGTAGCGCCTCTAGAAGAAGAAGAAGTAAGTTTGATTCAACCATAATCTCTGTAGCAGATTTGAAGGGCTTTTCATTGGGAGACCTTTAATTTGGTTTTAATCTTTTTGCAATTTTGATGGCTGCAGGGCATTTAAAATTACTTCAAAAACAAAATAAGAAATAACCCGACACAAACCAAAAATTTTAAACAATCTTATTATTTCGACGGCACGATTTTGTAGGTCGATCTAGTTTACTGAACAATTTTCTCTATCCATTCATGCATATATGGTAATCTTTTTGCTGAGAACAAGGTACCGTAATCATCAGATTTGATGCAACACATTGCAGGGATCTTAGGGATAGTTTTCCATACCATCATTAATAATTCGGAATTAATTCCATTAAGGCCCATTGTCATCATCAGTCATTTCTATTTCATTCGCCAATAAATTTCATCCACTATACATTAAGATTTTCAATATTCACTGTGTTTCGTGGAAAAAATTTAATAAGACCCATAACTGGTGGCATGGTTCAAGCTACAACCTTTTTGGATCACGGTATTTTAAAATTCTAATTTTAGCGTCTAACAGACCAAATTTTTCTCGAATCTTAAGACATAATCAGAAAAATGCTAGGGATATGATGAGCAATGGGCAAAACGTGGTACATTTAGAGTTAAGGTTGGTAGGTTTTTCAACATTGGAAAAAGTGGTGGAAATACCACTCCCATCACTGGTTATAACGACCTTCTAGGGGCTGACGGTCATTTGATCGTTATAACAAATATCAGGCATGTAAATTTATCTGATAATAAATACCGGTACTTTCATGTGTCTTAAGCCATATTAGCAGAGTACTTTCAACCTAAGTGTGCAATGAACGGTGTATTTACTCTTTTGTTTTTTCAATATTTTCCTCATCTTTAATATTGTGGATACAGTAGAGTATGAAAAAAAATTCTCTTTGGCAAGGTCTTAATTTTCATCTCCAGCATTCAATCGAAAAGTGTTGCCGCACTCTCTCTCCTCAATTTTTTCGGTACTGACTCATTTTCAAAACCGAATAAAATGAACTTACACTACCACTCGTCACACAAAACAAAATTGGCACTAAGTTGAATAAACCGAAAACAAGGAATAGGTTAGTTTAGGTTAGCTGGATTGCCACCACTGTAGCAGTTCTGGCTCACTTAGATCCTGGTTGGATCCCTTGTGCTATCACTACCCGGTTCTTGCCACCGGCTCCTCTTAAAGGAAATACACTAAAGAAAATGAAATAAACCTGGAGACCAACTCATGGTATTCTAGTGGCCCATTAGATGCATTAGAAGAGCCAATTTGGTTTCCTAATAAACTTAGCTATGTCTTTTATCCTTAAGTGTGACATTTCCTCTAGGTTACTGAGGAATTAGTTGCTTAGTTTATATTTTCTAGTCTTTGCAAGGGCTGGAAAAGTGCCGAGGAGATGAAGCGTATTTTCATTCTCCTCCTCGTCTCTACAGCTTCTGCAGTAGTCGTTGTGGGGGGCTACCATTCTTCTGGCATGGATACCGAGAAGTGGCCGGTGATAATGGCCGCTACGTTCCTTATTACATTCCTGTTTTTTTTGTTTGGATTTAGTGAAGGCCAAATAAGCCTCGAAGTCCTACATGTATCTAATTCCATCCATCTCCGATTAGCGGGGTCGAAGGCATCTGTAAGTAATATGGTGTTTATTTCTTGGAGTGGGGGATATGGGGTGTCCTGGTTATTTTCCAGTGGCAGTCCCACCCCTAATCTTGCTAACTTGTCGGCCCTTTCGTTGCCTGTAAAACCACTATGCCGAGGTACCCATCATAGGGATAGGTTTCATCTAACCGCTATCTACCTCAGAGATAGACGGCTTTTTTTTATCTTCCATTTAATTGGTGGTGCATCCAGAGCCTTAATAGCCGCCTGGCTATCTACGTAAGTGGCGATAGATAGGTCGTCTATCGGGTTCATCCACAGTAAGCGGCCAGCCTCTTGGAAAGCTTTAACTTCTGCCTGGAATACACTACAATGTAGTCGAAGAGACAAGGAAAAGGATATGTCCGTGATATCGCGAATACTCCTAGTGCGGTGCTCTCGTCTGTTTTGAGCCATCTGTGTAGATCTCCAGGTAGCCTGGTTACAAATACAAAACAAAAACAACGAAATTTTACCGAATTCTAAGACAAACAGTGCAGTTGTTGTAACTAATATTTGATTTTAAAAACATGAGTAGATCGGTCTTTGTTGGCGATATGTCGTTTTAAGTGATGTCGTTGTTAGCAATATATGACTCAATGGGATTATAATGGATCTCAGCCAAGACCTAAGAATTTGGTCGTTATAAGCGATGTCGTTATAAACTTTTTTGACTACTTTAATGACCTAGCTGAACAAAGTAACGTCAGAGCCAGTCGTCTCCTACGCTTTACTCAAACTACTAACACATTTGCGAAGTAGGAGCAAAATATTCATATTTCTTTTATTGAGCCTATGCTGGCCTGGTTGTGACTGCTGGTTTACCAGATATCTAATCAAGATGAACTTTATGGTCACAGTGAATACTCTTCGTACAGATTCTTCTTTGATTATGACTTGGCACCACTTAAAACTTTAATAACTTTTTCTTCTCCTTCTTCTGGTGGCGCTGGGCCTCAACCAGTATGCCTCTTCAGCCGGTACGGTCTTTAGCCAGCTGTCTCCAATTGCGCACACCAAGTCGATTGAGGTCATTCTACACCTGGGTGCGCCATCGGTTCCGTGGGCGTCGTCTACTACGTTGTCCCACTGGTTCGGAGTCGAAGACTCTTCGGGCTGAAGTGGTTCACATGTGCTCTACAAATATTCTGCGGTATGGGGCGAAATATATTTCTGGAGACTAGAGTGTCGAATTATATTCTGTGCTACGCGGCGCAATATATTACAGGCCATAAGATTGTTGATTTTGGTTTCGATGTTAACATCGATGACCTCTCGACATTCATTATAGAATGAATTTATATAATGAGAGTGAGTCACTATCTTCGTAATGTATGTACATATTCAACATGCATTCTTCACGTCAAAAACCAAGAATGAACGAATAAGAAATACAAAGAAACTCAAAACATTCTGTATACTCGGCAACACGAATGTTGGGATCAGACTCAAGTCCAAATGATGCATGAACAAATTCCAAGAACTCTCTAGACCAGTCTTATTTGCCTATATATATATATATATATAATTTACACTGAAAACCGATGTTTTGTTCTTAACACTTAAACATCGATGTTGAAACATCGATATTTTGTCTCTGAACATCGAGGAACATCGATTGTTGCCACCTCCCCGTCCACCGTTCGTTGCTGAATATTCTTCTTCTTCTTAACCTAAAGTAACTTTGATATATGTCCATTGTACGTCCACATCTTGAGTATCGTTCAGTAATATGGTGTCCATTATATATGAACTCTATAGTATGTCTAGAAAAAGTTCAGAAGTCATTCACTAGATTTGCTATAAAAAGAATGGGGTGGAATCTTGACATCATGCCACAATATCTTACAAGATGTGCATTAATAGGTTTAGATACTTAAGAACGAAGTCGAGGTAATCATAGCATAATGTTATTTTATGATATTCTTTCGTATCGTGTAATTTGCCCTGAGCTCCTTCAAAATGTAACCGGAAAGAATTCTTCGAAGCCGAAAATTCTTATTACAACCAAGACACCTGTATAACTATGGCTTTAATGAAGTCAATTTAATTCTGTCTGTATACCCCTGTGATGATAGACAAAAGTTCAAACAGTCTATTCCAAAATCTTTGACAGTTTCCCTTAATGAATTTAATTTACTATCTATACTTATTTATTACAAAATATATTTATTCAATTTAATATACTGTTCAAATACTTATTTATTACTTAATCTATTTATACATGTATTTATTTAATACATTGTTGTCCTATATTTATTTACTTATGATTATCAAAATGTTTCTATCATGTACTAAGATTATAAGCATATTTTCATCATAATAATAATATAGGTGGCGCTACAGTCCGAGGCGGACCTGGGCCTAGCTTCTCAGCAATCACTCGTGTTGTTGTTTTTTTTTTTTTTATAATTTGCGCGTGCTCAAGGGATTGCTAATACCCTTATGTGTCCGGGGTCAAGACACAGCACGGGCCGAAGGTATAGAGGGAGAAAGGGAGAGGAGGTACCTGTGCACATTGGTCTTAAATATCTGCGGGTTGTAGTCTGTGGGAAATATTAGCTTGGGAAGAGCATTCCACATTCGTGCAGTGTGGCTGAAGAACGAGTCTCTGAATTTAACTGTGCGTCCGAAAGTAGGCTTAAGGGTATACTGATGGGCATTCCTGGCGAGACGAGTATTGCGGGTGAATTCATGGAGAGGAGGAATGCAGTTGGCTAGCTCACTTGAGCATCGTTTGTTCAAATAACGATAAAACACGGACAAAGAAGAGACGGTACGTCGATGTTCGAGCGAGTCTAATGACTCTGCGATATTGTTGTCTCCTATAAGTTTTATCGCTCGCTTTTGGATTCTATCGAGTAGGTGCAGTGTGGTCTTAGGGGCACCAGACCAGATATGAGCGTTATACTCAAGCTTGGGGCGGATGTACGCCTTATAAATTAAGCCCAAATCAGAAGGGGTGAAATATTTCTTGCATCGATTAAGAAAACCTAAACATTTCGCAACATTTTTGGCGACCTCAAATATGCGATCGCTCCAACTAAGTAAAAAGAATATTATCATATGGTTCCGAAATCTGTAAGAGTTAAACTTGTTAGATGGAATAAATAAATAAATAAATAGATTTTCATTAATTTTTGTTCAAGTTTACGTTACGTTAAATTATTGTCAAAGAACAGATCCGTCTTCCAGCCGGAAGCCCAGATTCAAGCTAAAGATAATTTCTCCACAAGCCGCAATAAACCACAAACGCAGTCAGTTTCCCTTAAACTATGCCCCTACATGTTCGTTAATCACAACGATTACAAGAATAAAATTTCCAACAGCAGTTTAGTTGTGTAATGAGACTTTGTTTTAGTGTCCTCCCCGTCGAACTGAGGTTGCATATGTGAAACCGGAAACCCTCCTCGCAATGGTACCAATTTGCATGAAACCCTCATCGTGGCCACCAGAAGCGTGCCAATTATGAAAGTTATAAAAATTAACTGAGGTCTTCGAACCGAGAACGTATGAGTTTTCACATAACCTACTTCAATTGGAAATTAAAACTGGGCGCAGAAAGGGTTCCACTACCAGACTCAAGAGTTCTACTTCAGTTAACCGTATGGCTCGTTGTGAGGCGCGCGCTTTCATATCGCAGCGCCGATAATTACTGCGGTACCCAGGTCGACGGCAATTTGTTACGCCTAAATGTCGGCACGCGTACTCTAATCTTTGGCCTTAATTTGCCTCCTGCCTCAAGTCCATGCCGCACTGAAAACGAAACGAATGACTAGGACGGGGAATGGGAATGGGAATGGGTTCCGTACGAGATACTCGTACTACCCTTGTTTAAGTATGCAAAACTCCATCGATGATTATGTCCTTTCGTGTTGCGGCCAATGATAGTCTCCATGAAAGTCACTTGTTTACATTATCCACTCGAGCCAAAGTGGGTGAGGTAAGTTTGATTTGCTTGCCCGTAAATAATTAACTTTGCCCGGGGGTGGGTTCTCGGACTAGACTTCTTGAGGAGAGTGTATCAAAATTTTCATAATGAAAAGGGATATATTGTAGTAAGCAGTTAGGAAAGGAAGTTCCTTCGGCAGCAAGCTGCTTCGGCTGCAATCATTTTCTTTTCGAACTGTGAAGAGCCTGAGGTTTAGGTTACCACACGATAGAGGGTTAGAAGGTCGATGAATGGCCTGTCTGTCTGCACATACACACTCGCTCACGAATCGAGTAATGACGACACAAAGTGGTGGTGCTGGTGGTGGTGTTGGTAGATCAGGCGATGAAAGTCATGTCTTGCGTGTGTAATAAGTAATTTTAGACAGAAAATTTAATTGCCTCCTGGCTCCTGGATGTATATGTTAATTCAAGTGGAATTAATTGTTTCCGGTATTTAAGTTGCTTCAAGGATTTTTGCCCCACCGCCGCACCGCCGCACCGCTGTCTTGTGCCTTATCCTGATCCGGCAATTGTTCGAGTAGTTCGGCATTATTATTGTTGTTGTTGCTGTTGGCATTTGCGGTAGGAGGAGGTGCTATCTCAGATGACTTCGGGTTTTCGGGCTTTCGGCTTGACTTGATTTGACTTTACAGTATCTTGACTTTATGGTCGTCTTTGAGAGACGAACAGACACGTCTGTTCGTGTGTGCTTGGGTCCTTGTTGTTGAATGCAATAGCTATTATCATGGCTTTTTTTTTCTTCTTCAACTTTTGTTAGGTTGAATCAATAATTACTGTTGAAGTGGGTTCAAGGTTCAGTGAGCAGGCGGAGCTGTGGCGGTGGCAAATATGTGTGGTTTTGAGTACACCGTAAATTTCGCGCCGAGGGAGATAATTGAGGTATGAGTTTTATGAGGATTTATGGTGAAGGGTTGTGTTTTTTTATTCACTGTGGCTTATGGGAAAATTGTTAGAGTTTACAAAAAGAAGACAACTTTCCAAGAGAGAATGTACACTTCTTTATTGTTCGGTAATTCAAGATCGACTGAGAACACAGTTTACATTTTACCTGAAAGGAAAAAATTAAACATATGCATTGGCGAAAAAACAACAGTTTCATGAGACATTAGAAAGACATAAGAAAACAGTGGAGCGAAGAAGTTTCACAACGAAAATCGATTAAATTTTATTCGCGAGATTTATAATCAGTGAAAGGACTGTCAAATCGATTCCTTTGTACGGAGGGAATGTATAAAGCCTGTGAGACCAAAGGTAGGCGAGAGCGGGGCTATTAGTAACAAAGGTAAGTAACATAAAAAATAACATTTCTTTTTTCAGAATTAATAAACACGTAAAAGAGAAGAATGATTGTTCTTTCCATACCTTTCGCCATGTCTACTTCAAAATCTCATTCATCGTCAAGGAGGAAAGACCATCGATGGGTATAACTATTTTAAATGTTTCATCTCCCTCTCCGCACACATGTTGACTGCTTTTCATTTTTTTCATTTTAATTCATTTTTATTATTTTTCATTTATTTATTTAATTCATTTTTATTATTTACTTTTTATTACTAACTTATATACTAGACAAAAATGCTTAAAACTAGTTAGTCGAACAGTGTTAGTTACTTATTCTAACTTACTGACCCTAAGCGGGTACTCTAAGCTAAACTTAAACTTATTCTATGTCTTTCGACTTAATCTAACATTATTTTGTAAAAAGAAAATTTTAACATGACTAATAAATAATAAGAAAAAAATTTAAAAACTTAATGACCGAACATATTTTTTTTAAAAGAAACTACAAGCTAACTTACATTCTACCTTAAAATAAAAACTACAAACTATCTTAAGCTAATCTACGTATATATACATATACACATTTGTATAACATCCTTTTTTTTTTTACATAATTTTTCTTTCTTTTATTCTTAGCTTTTTTATAATAATTAACATAAACAGCTTACCCACTACCTTACAACTACGCTAAAATATGTAATTCGGCCATACGTTACAGCTGATATAAAATCCGCTGCAAGACGTGGACTGACTACTCTCCATGAGGGGGTCTGAATTACCCTTTCTAGCCGGGGTCTAAAGGGTTCGAAGCTGGAGTTCTCTCGCTCCCCAGCCACCAGAACTTTTGGTGTTGCAAAGCAGCATCCAGCACATCCCGCCTAGATACCGCCGTACTGAACCGGAGGAGACCCTCCTCAGCTCGTTGTTCGACGGAACGGTCGTGATTGAGTCGCCCATCCACAGTTGATCTGGCGATGTCTGATACATTTATATTTTGTATCAGACCGTGCTTATCCAAATGGAGGAATGCTTCTGGGGGGACGAAGCCGTTGTGACGTACCCTTTCGTGGTATTGTGAATTGGGGTAGTAAGCCCCCGAGATCAAGTTATTGACCGAGTTCATCGCTGTAGCAATATGACCTCGAATCACTCTTATCAGGTTTGCCCTGTTGTATAAGACCTCATTGGAATAGTATTTTATGTACTGGCACTCTGGAGTTCTATAAAGGCGAAGGCAAGCCCTAAGACAAGCCCTCTCGAACAACCGAATCTTTTCCATTAAGCTTGCACTCACGTTGAACCACACGGGACAGCCATAGGTGAGCATTGCCCGGATGAGCGCCATGTAGCAGATGACCTTCACCCTTGCATCGAGTTGGCTGTTGTGAAACAGTCTCTTTGTAAGGGCAAAGCGCCTCGGGCTCTGGACAGAGCAGCATCTACATGTTTGTTAAAATATAGATACTGATCTAGCCAGATCCCCAAGTATCTGACTACAGTCTTTTGCGCCAGTGGTTCCCCGTGTCTTCCAACGATTGAGAACTTTGACTGCTTTTCCCTATCATGCTGATGTGATTTGAGTTTGATTTTATGCAAATATAATTTTGTGTGAATTGAGGTTTTTTGTAAGCTTTGTTTTTTCTGGCAAATTCAATGCCGGGGCAAGTTGTAACATTTTAGCAGGGTAAGTTGTATCATTCAGCTATGAACATTAGCACTGTTTATCAGGCACGCTGGGGCCACAATAAGGTTCTTACAACCCTGGGGAAATGAGGAGTTATCCGAAGACGGATACATGGAAGGTAGTATGCGGCTTAGTGTACTTAGGCCAAGGAAGGCCCGTTCTACTGTCACTTGGGTTTTCACCGAGAATGGGTTGGGGCGACGTGATTACTACGACAGCTAGCTAGATTCGTCAGTGAAATCTAGCAGCGATTTGAATGGTGTTTCTCTCAAATCGCGTACGTTAGCAAAGAAGTATAAGCCGAGAGTGGCTTTTCTACCTAAGGCGAGTGCAGGGTATTTGCAGAGAAAGTGTTGCATACATTCCTCTTCTTCATCTTGACAGCGTGCGCAAAAATCATTAGAGATTAGCTTAGTCTTTTTGGGTGTAGACCCAATAGTTCCAGGGATTATTCCCACTGTGGTACTGATTTTGGATCTTTTTAGAGAGATCAAACTATCAGATGTAGACTGGGCCAGATTTTCTTGATGATTTGGCAAGTGCTGCCATTGCCACTTGCAATGCAAGTGTTTCCATCATTGACATTGACATTGACTTCTAGTTTACGTTGATTATTCGGCTGGTAGCTAGGGGGGGTACCTATGTCACAAAAGGTACCGTCATCTGGCAGTGTGGTGGCGATTTCTGAGAATTTGTCAGTTTCACAGTTTCCTCTGACTTGTCTTATGTTCTGGCACCAAGCGCAGGCGAATGTGGAACTGTTCGGATAACTCTTCAGCTTATGAATACTTTTGAGTTTATTGAGAACGATGTTAGGAATTTCATTGGTGCCTGGCTATCCGAAAAGAAACAGATAATGAGGCGGAGGGCGGATAATGATATTTAAATGGTAAATGAATGATTTTTAAGGTTGTGGTGGATCTCCCTCAGAGCCAGTAGCTTTTTAAATACATACATTACAAATACATACAAATACAGTGAACTCCCCCTAAGTCGAATTGTCACGGGATGACATAATTTGTTCGAGTTAGGGGGAGTTTGACTTTTTGTAAGGAAAATTGAGGGAAATGTATGTAAAATATGTCGAAAAAGTTCAAGTTAGAGAGAGTTTGGACTTAGGGGGAGTTCGACTTAGGGAGAGTCCACTGTAGTTCATATTTAAAAAAAAAGTAAAGAAAACTGAAGTTGTATTTACTTTCTGTTTCACTTAAGACTAACAAAGATGTTCAGAGAATGCACCCCTTCCTACTCCGTCTTTCGTTTTGGATCGATCTGTGATGAAATGTATGGCGATACCAAATGGTATAGTATGGTCAAATAATAAAAATACTATACACAATATGACAATATTTATTTATTATTTAAAATGCACAGAATTCAATTTTCTAGTTTCTAGTGGCAAGTGAACACATCGACAACCTGAACGAGAAGATAAGGCCCAATCGGCAACATGTGCCCAAAATTATAAAACGCCCTCTTATGATCGGTCCATGAAATTAATACAATTTATTTCTAATGACAATTTGAATTTTGCCGGTTGAATAGTAGACTCCTACACCGTCATACCACAGGTCTCTTTCCGGAATCAGAGGTTCGGACTTTTTCTCTGAGAAGTACATATGAAAGTGAGTTGCAATCTAGATTAATAGAGGTAGGTAGATAGGTAGTAAGTGGCTTACTTAGGCCAAAGTAGGCCTGTTGCCCTGCCACGTGGGCTTATCTGAAAAAATGGGGGATGGTCCGGCGTTAGTGGTTATTACGACAGTCAGCCAGATCTGTCAATGAAGTCTAATAGCGATTTGATAGAAACCTCTCTCAGTTCGCTTAGATTATCAAAGAAGTAGGAGCCTAGAGTAGCTTTCCTAGCTGAAGCAAGTGCAGGGCAGTTGCAGAGAAGGTGTACACTTTTCTCTCCCTCGTCTCGGCATCTTCTGCAAAAATTGTTAGAAAATAGACTTAGTCTTTTCACGTGTAATCTCAAAAGGCAGTGTCCAGTGATTAAACTAACTTTGGGTCTTTTTAATGATCATCGGACTAACAGATCTTTTGGGGTAAAGATTGGGCCAGATTTGTTTGGTTTCTAGTATGCTTTGGTTAATGAGTTGTAACTTAAAGGAGGCTAGAGGAGTACCTAAGTTACAGAAGGATCCATCATCTAGCAGTTTTGTGTCGATTTTTGCGAGTTTGTCAGCTTCGCAGTTTCCCATAATGTCTGAATGGCCCGGGACCCAACACAGGCGAATTTAAAACTGTTCTTAATAAAAAGCATTTCTGGACACCAAGTGTCTAAACTGCGCGCCATACCGCAAAACCTTTCTGGACACTAGGTGTCCACAAACAGATTGCGCGCAATACTGCAAAGCATTTCTGGACACTGGGTGTCCAGAAACATATTGCGCGCCATACCGTAAACCCTTTCTGGACACTGGGTAAGGAGACACAAGGAGACAAAGAAGGCAAAGACAAGAAACGAGAAAATTCACTATGTTAACCGATACGAGAGGGAAGGTAACACTTTAGAGTAGGAAATAAAACAGGAAAACAGCAAATAGTGAGAAAAATTGTTGTATTCCAGGCGAGTACATCATCTAAAAGGTGGGCACATTTATTTTTACATATTATTTAAATTTTATTATTTATTTAATTTAAATTGTATATTCTTGTTACAACCTACCCCGGGCCAATGTTACAACATGCACCTGGTCTCAAAACCAGGACATTGGTTCCAATATTGTATCCTCAGAAATCTTGAACCAGTTCCGCTGATCTTTCTTATATTTGTAGTTGAAATAATAATTTTAAATTGAAAAAAGGTTTGGCAGAATTATCTCTAAGACTGTAGTTTATAGTCTTTCCTATAGCATCAGTTTTAGTAAAAATTGTTACTTTTTGCCCCGCTCTCTCCTCTGGCTGGGCGAGTAAGTATGTCGACACATGAAGATATACTTATGCCTGAAACACAATAGTGCGCTGGGCTAGCCGACTTCATGTTACGGAGAGAGTGCGATGACGCACTGCTTTGAAATAAATACTCAATTTATCAGCTGTTCTCTCTCTCAGCTACTAGATGAAAAATATTGCCGCCTTTCTGCATACACTCATTTGAAATGACTCTTATCGTTAAATTATTTTTAATCAGCTGTTTTAATTTTTCAAATGACAGTTGACACAAAATACTCTCAATTTGGAAGAAAACTCTCCATCTGGGAGAAAAACCGTCTTACAGCGCACCCCTCTGTCAAAAAATACCCAACATGTTGAATAATGACATGCGATGGACTACGTTTTACGTTTTATTACGATCCTCTCATCTCTCTCAATTTTCACTAACGCAGGTCGACGCTGTATTTTGTGCTTGGCCATTGAATTGTGTGTGTTGAAAGCCAGCGCCAGCTCAAACGCACTATTGCGTTTTAGGCATTTTTCGCCCAGCCAAACTGAAGGTCCACGGGGGCAACGTTTTCGAGATTTGGGCGGTTAAGTAGTAGTGTGTGTTAGCGATTATTCCTTTCCTAAGCCGCCTCCTACTCCGCCTATTGGACTCCTGTTGGGCTGGTATTGGGGCTAGCAGCAAAAACCTGGCATGAAAAAGCTTGTCATTGGCTCAGCTATCGATGTCTAGAAGAAAGGTCCTGAGTCGGAGTAGGAGGCGGTTACCAGATGCAATAACACAGATTTTTACCGGACCATCTGGTTTGAATAAAACGGACGTATTTCAATTGTCATTCTTTCCAAGTACTGCTAAGCATTTCTATAGGATTGGCCAAGCTGGGTCAATTTTGAAACAGCTCGTAATAACTTGGTGTCAAATCCTAGATAGCGGCTTTCTACTCAGTACTTATTTCGACTCCCACCTATGGACATAAAGTTTGGGTCTCAGGCCGAAAAATATCGATCACGAATACAAACTACTGAGATGAGATTTCTTTGTGCTGATGTGGGAGTCGCCGTGGTGGGGTTAGCGAGCAGTACGCGAAGAGCTCAATTTTGACCAACTGTTCTGTCGAATGGAAAGGGTCTTGCTTCAATGGTCTTAAAGCATAAATGTCCTCATTACCACGACTTCTTAGGCGTCCTTTGGCGTCATCAGGTAAGCGATCGCTTGACGGGTTGTTAAACCAAGTTCGAACTTCGCATTGATGCGTGGGTTATGTCGGAGTTGGAGACCACCAGCAGAGGAAACGACATACACTCATTCGTCCAGGGAGACGAGTAAGCAGTAATAAACACCAAACGTTCATCCGTCCAAGGAAACGACTCAGCAGTAATAGATACCACACACTCATTCCCCAATAGAGAAAAGTCAGCAGCTATTATCAATACCAGTAAAAAAACAGCCCAGACGATCATGCTACTGTCGCCGAAACAATAACAATTCAGTTAGGAACACAATGAGAATCGAGGCGAGAAAAGTAGAATTAGGATTTCAGTCTCATGACACGATTCATTCAATAAAGTTCGTTTTTTTTTAAAAACTCGATCCGCTTTAATCCTCATTTAACTCGCGCGGGCATAATTCGTGGAGATCTCTTGTGTGTTCTTTGTCCCCAAAACCACTTTCGTTTATCATGCTGGTCATGGAGTTTGAGATGAAAACTCTAATTTTTATTATGTCAATCCACTGTTGTAGACATCCATCCATGAGATCTGAGTGGATGAGCAAATTTAATAAACAACTCTATCCGATTTACCATCTTCATGTCCTCCGTTGGGCGTCATTGTCAGCAATCCACTTGAACCCGACTAAGAGAACTAGAGATACTCCATGGGAAGAGTTGTGTAGTTATACTACCTGGAATTACTTTTATTCCGTTACTTTAGCCAATGACGCAATGGGCTTAAAGGACGAGCCTGAGTCGGCGCAAAACTATTAGCCCCTCTATTCTTGAAGGGATGATACTACACATCTTCTTACAAATAAACTTGATCCATATCAATCTTGTAACTGTGGTAACTGTAGCATCTATCAAAGCTGGTAAACACATAACCGATACCAAAGTAAATCACAATTCGCAAAATCGTCAGAAATATGACAGTGCTTGAGACGGTGATGACAGACAGATGTACGATTAGCAACGGATTTTAATGAGGTTTTCTACTATAGATAGATTAGTTCAAAAGGAAAAAGTTTTGTGTTAGTTTGTTCAGGATGTTCAGGATGTCGGAAGAAATCAAGACGACTATAACATATCCGCCAGTAATAGATTAAAAGAATGCCATCTTTCTGGGTCGCCGCGGCGTGGCGGGTAAGTGCGTCGACTTCTACGCATACGCTGCCAGGTTCGAGACCCGAATTTAACACTTATCATAATTCACGGCTCCACCTCTTTCGAGTCACTGACAATGCCCAAAGAGTATTGCTGTCTAGAAACAGCTTCTCAACTTCGCCGTTAGGAGTCGGCATTAAACCGTAGGTCCCTTCCCCTCATGAAAAATCAATAGCACGCCCAACACGAGTGGTTGCTGAGAAGCTAGGCACAGGTCCGCCTCGGACTGTAGCGCCACTCATATTATTATTATTATTAACCTTTCTGAAAAACTATTGATTAGTAAAGTCACTCCCCCTAATGCTGTACATCCTTAAGCTCACAATTAATACCCTAATCCACCAGGTCGTCCACCCCATCCTCTTTTCCAAGTCAAGGACGTTTTTTTCTCAGTTACTCCAAAACAATACCCAATGGAGAATTGGCAAAGGGGCAATTGAAAATTCGCAATAAGATTCATCACAACCATCACCGCCCCATGCGCTGCGGATCGCAAAAGGGACTCGAGACAAAGTGTAGAACAGCGGAAAATTATCATCATAGATTCACTTTATTGTTGGCCATTTAAAATCTCATCGCGTACGACATGAGAGAGGGTAGTTTTTAATGAAAACCCATCTGTAGGGGAGGTGCACAAAAAAATAAAAAGAATCGCAAAACAGGAAGAATGACAGAAATCACAATACGAACATTTTAGCAAAACTCCAGCCGTTTGTCCTTTCGCAAGGACGAGGGTTGCTTTGCGAAAATTAATCATTCAAAAGAAGCCAATTATTCGATTGAAGATATCATTGCCAGTTGGCACAAAGGTGCTGCTCAGCATTATTTTTTTTTTTGTTCTGTTGTTGCTTACCTCTCTCCATGGAATGGACTTTGTTTTGTCGCACGGGGAAATGGTTTCAATTGGCACCTGACATACATGTTCCTGTTCATTGGACGCCAATCATCACTCTTGTCTCATTAGGCGGGAGTTTACTAGCTCAGGGACATATTCAACGAGCTCTATGCCCGGCAACTGATCCAAATGCATTTTAAATGAGAGCTCGCTGTCCTGTGACCAATTGTGCTTTACTCCCTTAACTTCATCCAAACGAAACAAAGAAAAAACAATTTAATTGCAACATTATGAAAACACATGAACAGACATTGCAGCCCTCACCGAAACACGGCTGAAACATGGTGTCCCGCAACGAAAAAAAAAAAATGAAAAATAAACACCCATGAGATGAAGAGTATTTTGATAAAGTGATAACTGGTATTCTCGTACACTTCATCAGGACGTCGACGTACGTTGTACGTCCGAGTGACGCATCCCTTTTCGAACATATGTCAGTTCACAGATTAATAAGGCTAACAATAGAATTTATGTGACATGCATTCTGATTTTTACGCATACCACCCCTTGGATGGGCATATCCTCTCGTTAATCGTTGTACCATGGCGGGGCAATAATTGATATATCATGTGGAAAATTTTCCGCACGCTTGACTGCCATGTGATGTGTTGTCATAAGGAAAAATCATGTTAAACAGAACGGGTGATATTTTGACTGGTGTTAGATGTGCGATAAGGTAGAATGACACCCGAATCTTGATATTAATTTTAGATACATTATATCTTACGATCTTAAATTATCATATTGGGTGTATAATTTCTTCTGTAAACGCTCTGATTATGACCTGAGTAATAGCGGGAAATTTGGGGAAGGGACTTTAACAAGGGTGCTGTGGATAAGAAATTTTCTCAGCAATGTCGCTTCATTGTACTATGTATGGTTATGGTTCGTTAGCTGTGACGCATAAGTATATACAGTGAAAGCTCCTATTAAGGACACTCTCTTAAATGGCCACAATCCCCTTGAGCGGACAATTTTTCACGATCGTAGAATTAACTTGAAATAAAGTTGCATCCCATGAACGAACAACCTCCCCAGCCGGACAATAGTGCTCCAACCATCGCTGCCCGGTAGCTTTTAATGTTCACTCACTTCAGCAAAGGCTTGTACGAGTACATACGCATTAATTGAATTAATACTTTCTAGGGAATGCGATCTGACTAATTAATTAAGGAAAAATTATGCAGATAGAGTGAAACTCCTCTTCGTCATGGCTCCGGTATGACGTTACGACGGACTCCCTCCAAACCGGACACGAACATGAATTTCAACCCTTGTTAAGCTGTTGTACCATCATTTTTTGTACCATCATTTCTGCAAATCTCCAACATTTCGCCAAACATTCTCGAAGCTTTGAATCCTCGCGATTTCGTTGACATCTAGATGAAACCTTTCCGAGGTCATCCGTTCGTGAGAGTTAGTCAAACCGCACCGTACATCATGCCATTTTTTCTGGGTTGTCAACACAATTAATTCCTGCCAACAAACAGCTGGTCACGCCACTTCAAAATTGGGAGCTAATGACATTTGAAAACACTTCAAACTCGGTTGGAATGGTGATTTCGGTTCATCGGGGGAACATGATATTACGATGCTGTTTATTCATGATTTTCGCGTTTTTATTCTAAAAGCAAGAAAAAAAAGGGGCCAAAAAGACTCACATTAAAACAAATAGTAGAAGTGAATATTTTTGTTTCTATAAACTATTTGGCCACCTCCTAGAACGGACAGCCTCCCATAACGGACAATCATCATGTTCCTGCGACTGTCTCTTATGTAGATGTCTGACTGTACTGTGAACCATACCACACACGACAGTAACAAGTTGAAGAGTGTCCACAAAATGTTTTCAACTTTGGCCCATTCGTGCAGTTAAAGTTTTCGAACGGAAATTGAACAAGCAGGGAAGGAACGGAGATATAGGATTTGTTCAATCATTGGCAAGATTTTCAGGGCAAAAGAAACTCCTGTTCAAGATGTCATGTTTCAAAACACAGCGATTTCTGAAATGTCTTGCCTGTCAGTGGCTTTTAATTAAGTAGAATTGACTCTAGACGCCCAGCACAATCTGATGAACTTGGCAGGAATGTCCAAACTAGACATGGCGTTATATAGCTCGTTTCGAACCATGGTGTAATATGCAGCTTTTTTAAATCGAGGAATAGGTGCTGTTGTCGATCTGAATTCCGTGGGGCTTTTCCAGGATCTGTCTTAGTGTAAACTTTTCTGGCCTGGAGCCACACTGGTATGGATGTATCGGATTGCTTATAAACAGCTTCAGGCGGGCGCACAGCGGCAGAAAAGTTCTTTTACCCAATGTTAACGAGACTAATCGCTCTCTATTTAGCGCACTTAAGGTAGTCACATGACAGTGTGTAGACAAGGCCCAGATTTATCCATTTTTGGCGATTATGTACGAATATAGTGACATACGGCCCGCTTAAGTAGACTTGTGTGGGCGAGTGTCTATCATAGAGCACATGATACTGCAAGCATTCCATCGGTCATATGATCAACCGTGTTGATTCATTGACACTTTTGCCTCATCGTCTATTTTCGCGCGTCCGAAACCATAATGCGACTCTGCACATTTTGAACAGCTTGTGGTCGCACTGTGTTTTCCTGGACCAGATTCTCGTCTCAGTCGACGTGCAGCAACCAACCGGCAAATCTCGTATTTCATTATATCTGACTTTCCTGGTAGATTATGGCACAGCCTCTGCTACTCTTGACTTTTATGCCTATCGTTTTTTTCATAATCTTTTATCAAACCGTAAAAAATAACTCGTGGAAAAAGACTTTTAGATTTCTTGCATGATCGTGCTTAACCCGTCCCACAACAAACCAACAAATTGCCTCATTTTGTAGCTCAATGCCGAGAATAATACTCTACCAGAAATAAAATGGAACAAAAGGAAGTTATATAAACCATTCCAATCAAAAACCAGGTTTTATTTAGAATTTTCAGCGATATTTTGACTTAGAATGATCAACTATTAGACATGTCCTTTAGGAGAATCACGAAGAGATAATGAAAAATAGCACCCACCTCGAAGTACGGCCGTGTTGCAATGACGTCACACAATCAATCATTCCATAGTTCCGCAAATGGCGCCCAATAATGGAACAGTCGCTACAGAAATCATCAAATTTAAGTTTTATGCAATAAGCGATTTTAGATAGATAGATAGTTCTTTATTGCGCATAAAATATTTACAAGGCTCTATTACCACACGTTTTACAATTCAGAGATATGATAACTAGTATCTTACATCTGTAAAATTATAATATAACAAAAAAAAGAAGTCAATATTGCTTACATATTAAGGAAGTATCCGAAGGGAAATGCGAAAAAAACCATCCAATTTAAAGACAAAAAAAAATAATAACAATAATAAATAACCATAGCAATGAATAACTAAATGAAATAATTGATACACATGTGTGTAAATAAATAAATAAATAAATATATATATATAAATAAATAAATAAATAAAAAAAAAATAAATAAATATATAAATAAAAAATAATTAAATAAATAAAAAAAAAATAAAAAAAATAAGTAAATAAAGCAATAAATGAAAGATTTAATATGTAAATGTATAAATATGAGTACAAAACAAAACTTATACACATAAATATATAATTAAATACAAACAAAAACAGGTGTTGATATATTCAATATCGAACACTGCTGTCATTTAATCTTCTAAGGGATTTTCTGCAAAATCGCAGCGAGCTAGAAAGCGTTGGTTTATCTTCTGAATTCTATCGAAGATCAATTCAAAATTGGCCCTTTGGTGAATATCGATTGTTGAATCATGCCACGGTAAGTTTAGTATCATTTTTAGTAGCTTATTTTGAGATATTTGTAATTTCTTAAGATGACTTTTAGCGCAATTTCCCCACACCTGACATCCATAGAGTAGGATTGCTTGGAACACAACTTTATGGATTATTATTTTGTTTTCATTTGAAAGCTTTGATTTGCGGTTAATAAATGGATATAACATTTTGAAAGCTATACCAATTTTTCTTAATGTACTAGTTATGTGAGCACTAAAGGTTAGCTTGGTATCCAGATAAATTCCTAGGTATTTTATAGAGGGTTCCCATCCTATACCTGTCCCGTTAACTTGCAACTGTCCACTAGGGAGGAAACAAGCTTTTCTTTTCCTGGTAAAAAAGATAATTTAATTTTCCATTTGTTTAGATACATTTGAAATATACTCAACCCATTATCAAGATTCCTCTCAATGTTAAGAGCGAATTCGTGAGAAGAGAATATCGCCATATCATCAGCAAATGTTGCTATTTCACAATTGGGCACTGAGGGCAAATCAGAGGTAAACAAGTTATACAAAACAGGTGACAGGACAGACCCCTGGGGAACACCAGAGTGAAAGTGAATAATATTGGAAACATCATTATTAACGTGCACTTTAAAACGACGGTTTGATAAGAAACTACGGACAATTTTACAGAGATGGGGGGGGAAAATTATGATCAATTCAGCATTCGCTTTTGCCTATTGTTAGTATATTGTAAGTATATAGAGAATATCGGAATTAAGGTAAAACTACATGACCAAAGGGAAATTAAAATATATTGTATTTACTTTCCCGATGGTAGAGCTACTACTGACAAAAAGTTTAACTTAACAAGAATGATCTACGCAAACTATCCTCGATAGACGGTGAGTTTATTTTAGGGGGTGACTTAAATTCTAGACATAGAGACTGGGGTTGCTTGCGAGCAAATGCCTATGGCTCCATTTTGTCCGATTTGTGTTTAACTGTCCCAATTGCTGTGTTATACCCATCTAGTCCAACATACAATCCCGATTTTAATCGTTGTCCATCAGTACTTGACCTATTTTTGTCTAATGTCCCCAGTTATGTTACTCAACCTTTCTCGATTAACGACCTGAGCTCTGATCATTACCCTGTGTTTTGCCAGCTTCTAAAATCTGGAGTTCGGAAAGAGCACTATAGGTTAGACCTTAGAAATGCGAATTGGAATCGTTATCGTTCGGTATTAAACTCTAAGTTCCGAAACACTTCAAATAATTTAGATGGTGTCACTTCCACTGACGATGTTGACTCTATAGTTGCAAACTTTGGTGAACACGTACTTAGCGCCATTGATTTAAGCATCCCGAAAGTTCCTAAAAATACTTCACCATGCAAGTTGCCTTGTTATGTTCTTGATCTCTTTCGAATTAGAAATGTTTACCGTAAACATAGGCAAAGATATCGTCAGCCATATTACAAACATCAAGTTTCACACCTTAACAACTTAATCTCCCACCTTATTTCTGTTCATAATAACCAAAAGTGGAACATGAAACTAAGTTCTCTTGATAAAAATTCGAAACCATTTTGGAACATAGTTAAAGTGATAAAAAATAAAAACAGACAAATTCCATTCCTACATTATTCAGGAAACACAATGTGCACGGATCTTGAAAAAGCTAATGCACTTGCTCTAAACTTCGCGAAAAATCATGAAATATCTTCCAGCTTAGGAGACGTTGCAACCACTGTGTTAGTGGATCCTACCACTCAAAATTTTTTGATCAATAACAATAGGAGTCCGCCTTCCAGTTTTTTTATAAATGTGGAAGATATTATGTTCTTTGTCAGCCAACTCAGTACACAAAAAGCCGAAGGAATTGACCAAATTAAAAATATATACATTAAAGAGATGCCTAAATCTGTTTTTGAGCATTTGTCTTTCATTATTAAATGCGTGCCTTAAAATGGAATACTTTCCAAACAAGTGGAAAATTGCTAAGGTTGTGCCTATACCAAAAGCCGGTAAGCCCCCCAATTTGACTAGCAGTTATAGACCAATTAGTTTGCTGAGCAGCCTTAGTAAAATCTATGAAAAGGTTCTTAAGAAGAAAATCTCGAAGCACATTGCCGAACTCAATAATCTTCCTAATGAGCAATTTGGCTTTAGGCACTACCACAGTACGTCTCATCAAGTCCTTAGAATCTGCAAACATGTTATGTCATCTCGTGCAATAGGTAAGTCAACGGGCATGATATTACTTGACATCGAAAAAGCCTTCGATTCTGTTTGGCATGACGGGCTTATTTATAAAATGATCAATCATAAGCGAGTTTGACGAATTAACCAAAGTGATCATAGATAGACGAAGACTCAATTTTTCGTATTCTAACGACAGTACTTTGCGCATAAGAACGAAGACGTTTGTAAAATGTGCGAAGTTTTGAATTATGTTGCAGACTCTAATTTATTACAGCGGCTTGTACTGACTTTGCCAAAATGAAAATTTGTTCTTCTACATGGATGACGTAATATTGTGCTTTAGAGTTAACGTCTTCCTCAGACATGTTTGGGCCTTCTTATTATAATTTTCCAAACACAACGCACCATTCGAGTGTCCGCTATCAGATGTCAAAAATGTCTGATGTTGAGACCTAAGTCAACGATGGACTATAGGGCGACCAGATAGAAGAAAAAGAAGAAAAAAAGCATACTAGTAGGAGGGAATATAACAAGGTTACGCACCCTTGGAAAACGCGAGAATTAATGCATCGATGTCAGATGTCAAAAATGTCTGCTGGTCCCGGTCTGAAGTGTTGGTCTCCTTAATGAAAATGGTGATCTGTAAATGTACTTGTCATACAAATTCCAATTTCAAAGTTGGGATATTTTTCCTTGAAATCTACCCTTTACGCTGTAGTTACGCGCTGTTCAACGATTCAGTTTTTCTTATAAGGTTTAAAAGATGAAGTCAATTTGTGTTTGCTATTTACTGGAGACCACGGAATATCAACACATCCTGTGATCTAATTTTCAGATGACATACTGTATGATTGGTGCCGGAGATATCGAGGATTATCACCTTGTTCTTCTTCAACCATCACTGGCGTTGGCAAGTCCTATGTTCATAACACGATACTGACCGGCAAATTTTCGATGATGTTTGTGACTTTACCTCGATTAAACAAGGTCAGGTGTCAGAACATAGGCCTTGACCATTTAGGAGCTGTAGTTAAAAGCCTCAGAGTAACCTCGAAGAAGTTAAGTCTTCTGCTCCTAGAATCTATGAATTCGTCTTCCATCTTTTTTTTTTGTTTGCATCAGTGAGAGGTGGCTTGGCTCATATTCTGCGAATTATCCATTTGGTGGCTGTGGCCGTTGTAGGCTTGTGCGTCGGGCCCTACTTGCTGCCTGGGTTCGATCCTCGGCCGGTACGACCAAAAATAATTTTGCACGGTCCTACCTCTATCGAGTCACAGACTGTCTAGAGAGCTTCTTAAAGTTGGCCGGAGTCGGCATTAAACTGTAGGTCCCTTCCACTCGTGAAAGAACAATAGCACGCACAATACGAGTGGTTGCTGAGAAGCTAGGCCCAGGTCTGCCTCGGACTGTAGCGCTACCCATATTATTATTATTATATACGATTTATTTATATGTGCACAAAAAAACGGATCATCGGCGCTTAATAATTCATCAAAGAATCTTGGTAGCAGCGACTATATTCATGACAATTGTGACAGTCAGGGGGTTGAATAGTTTAGGGTGATAGTTGATCGTTAATGGGCATAATCTTCGCTTTGCGACTGCGTATCGTGACCATCACCTTAAATGTAACAACACTTAATTATTATCAATTAAAACACATTTTTCAACGAATGATAGAAACAAAGAAAAGAATTGGTAACGAAACACAAATGGAAAGTAGAGCACACGCAAAAATTGCATACTTATGCATGCAAAAACATTTAAAAATGATCTAATACATCAACCACACCTGCAAATGCGTGAACAGAAGTGATCAGGGGCTAATATCGTAAGCCACATACAGCAACCTAAACAATGAGTGAATAAATTCAGGAATGAACACACAGAAAATATTGATTTCAAGCATTGTTCTTATCCGCTCTTATTTCATAGTGGCGATAGATATGATGAGTAACTTGACCGTATATAGGGTTTGTTGTTAGTGTATTTTAGATGCAAATTCAAATTGTAAAAAAACTTACCTATTATTATTATTATTATTATTATTATTATTATTATTATTATTATTATTATCCATTTTAAGGCCCTTTGCCTGGATAGCTGAATAGCTCTTTCATTAAATGTTTTCTACGAAGTATCAAGAACTTCGCATTCTTTGCGAGCGTGTGCGACATGTATGTATATTTAACCTTATTTTTATTGCGAAAATTTCTTGAATAACCTGCCAATAAGAATGGAAATTTCAGGTGGTAGTACATCCCACATTCTGTTCGCATATGTTTAATTCATTTGAGTTGTTCTCTCTTTAAACAACACTCTTTTTTTCCACTCAATATCTACAAATCATTTCAAAATTTAATTAAATCACATTGTCTCAAAACAGAACAAAAAAAAAAACAAATAATCCAGAGCGTTAACAGAATAAAGTAAAATTTACATTTTTCTCGTGCTCGCATGAAATCTCATTCGAATTTTCCGTTAATTAAAAACCAATCAAATTTTAAGTCCTTTTGTGCATTCCATTTGTATCAGTGTTGTCCTTTGAGTGAAAAATAATAAAAATTTAATCAATCGCCTGATTGACGACATGTCGATCAAATTGATTGTTCCACACTGCAAAGGAAGTGTGTCCTGAATGAAATACAGACAAGGGAATGAAATATGTATATTGCGGATGATGTACAATTTCATAGTCACTGTTTCGAGGTTCGTTTTTTCAAGAGGGCTTTTTTTTTCTGTCGTAAATTACATTTTTACTTGATGCGAGTACACACTAGATCTACGTATATTGAAAAAATCCCAATATTTTCTATAGACACTTCAGTAGACATTATGTATCAACAAAACAATAATAGAGAAAACATCGTATTCAATCATAAGAAGTTCTTCTAAAACTATACTAATGATTATAAGTCCGAGCTAAGTGCATGAATACAATATCAGAACTTGACGCAATACAATCAGTGTCAGTTAAACTAAAATAGAAGACATCATATCTGACCACAGCATCTATATATTTTCCTCCGCGATGCGTGCCCACAAAGGATGACCTTGTAGGCCTTTTCAGGAAATCTAGAACGAGTTCCATCGTTGGTGGTGATTTCAACAACAAACACACCTTTTGGAGCTCGTAAAAATTCTACAAAAGGCAGACTGTTGTACAAAGTTGGTATGGAGCTCGGGGTTTACTTCCACTCATCTGGTAACCCAACATATTGGCTCGCCGACACAGCAAAAGTACCCGACTTAGTAGACTTTTTTATTATTAAAGGCATACCTAGAAACTTCGTTAAAGTAGAAGAAAGCTTTCACCCCTCTTCCGACAAATCACCTGGAATCTTGACCATAAACAATAAATTAAGGAAAGTGGAAGGTGCGCCGAGATTGACAGATAACAGAACTGACTGGGAAAGTTTTAGACACGACTGTGGGGAAAATATTAGTCTAAATGGGTATTTAAGAGTTAGAACTCGAACTTGAAAAGTTTAATAATAGAAAGCATAACAGAAAGCAGTCTGGAAAAATACTTCTCTCAGTGAAAAAAATATCCAAATTCAATGAAACAAATTTTGCGCCAGAAATAAAAGAACTTATTCTCGAAAAAAGAAACTCGCGCAAGAAATGGCAGCAGCTTGCTCCCCACAACATAAAACATACTTAAATCGTCTGTGCAACTAACTAAAAAAAAGCCTTACAAGTTTTTAAAAATCACGAGATATCGACTTATCTTGAAGGCCTACCAAATGAAAAATGTACAAACTACTCACTTTGAAAAGAAGTAAAGTATCAAGAAGCTCCAAATACAGGCCGCGCCAATCAAGAAAAACAATGATGCGTGAGCAAAAAGTGATAAAGAAAAGGCGGATCTCTTAGTCTAACATTTGGAGGAAACATTTCAGCCTTTTGATGGACAAATGGTGGAAGATGATCCAAGTGTAACTTCTACATTTGACAGCTTTAGTATAGAAAGAGTATCGCTAAACGAACTCTTCCAGGCAATCAAAAATCTAAAAAAAACAACAAGGCGCCTGGCTATGATCTAATAACCGGACAAATCCTGAAGAACTTGCGCAAAATTTAACTCCTCTACTTAATTAACGCTTCCTTTAGGTTATAATATGTTCCAGACTCATGGAAGGTTGCAGAAGTGAGTTCCAAAACCTGGCAAACCGTTGAACAACAAAAAGTCGTACAGGCCCATATCGCTTTCACCAATAATATCCAACATTTTTTAAAAACTTTTATTAAAACGCATTCAAAAATTTATACACGAGAAGCAACTAATATCTGATCATCAGTTTGGGTTTCGAGCGAAGCACTCTACAATTGACGAGGTATACAAAATAAAGAATGAAATTGAAGGTGCAGTTTTAGTCAGTTAAAATCTGACACTACTATATGGACGGGTCACATAGTGTCTTGTTGAAGATTTTCACCAACCTAATTAAAAATAAATAAAAATAATGAAATAAATCCGAGCTTAAGTTTTTCGTTATTAATTGTTTTGATAATTTTTTGTGTTTGAAAAATATATTATATCTTTTACAGCGATTTACTTAAAGTCTCTTTACAAAGGTTATAAGAGAAAAGTTGATGCAGTTTATACGAGATCAAAATATTCTCCCAAACGAACAATTTGGATTTCGGAATGCACACAGCACTTCACACCAAGTCTTACGAATTGTTAATTATGTCAAAGAACAACGAGCTCAAGGCAAGTCTACAGGTATGATTCTGCTCGACATAAAAAAAGCCTTCGGTTCTGTGTGGCATGATGGTCTTGTATTTAAAATGATTCGGCTCAATTTCCCATATTATCTTTGTAAATTAGTCCAAAGTTTCCTTAGTAATCGTTCATTTAGTGTATCCGTTAATAATGTGCTTTCGGAAATCAAATACTTCCATGCTGGGGTTCCGCAGGGTTCTGTTCTTAGTCCTGTCTTGTATTCTGTATTTACTTCGGATATTCCCAATCTCCCGTTTTGCGAAATTGCAACTTACGCGGATGACACAGCTGTTTTTACATCCCATAAATTTTCTCTCGTTCTTCAGATGAATCTATCCTATGGGCTGGAAATTCTGAGTATCTACCTTGCTAAGTGGAAAATTAAGTTGAATAAGGAAAAAATTCAAGCCATCTTTTTCACAAGAAAAAGGAAAGCTTGCTATATTCCCTCCAAACCTTTGCGGGTGGATAATGTGTCAATCGGGTGGAGCTCTCGCGTAAAGTACCTGGGAATCCATCTGGACTCAAAACTATTATTTAACCAACACACAAAAGAAACATTAAACAAAATTAATATAAGTACAAGACTACTATATCCACTCATAAACAGAAAATCTCTATTATCACTAGAAAACAAAATAATAATTTATAAAGTAATATTTCAAGCAATAATGTTATTTGGGTGTCCGGTCTGGGGTAACTGTGCGAAATGTCACATAGCAAAGTTACAAATTGCACAGAACAAACTTTTAAAAATGATGCTAAGTCTCCCGTGGCATTACTCTACAAAATCCTTGCATAGAAGAGCGAATGTTGAATTGATCTCTGATAGGATAAACACACTTAACGAAAAATTTGTAAGTCGCTGCAACTGCTCCGAAAACCCTTTAATAAGAAATTTATTTTCTTAGACATTGATCTGCAATACTTCCAAGCAATTCCAAGAAACTTTGGTATTAAGCATTCGTTTGTACTTATTTATTGTTCGTATAGGCACATACATGTACATTTTTGTTTATTTAGTATTTATTTATTTATTTTTTATTTACTTATTTTTATCTATTTATTTCTTTATTTATTTATTCACGTATCCATGTGCTTATTTATTAAATTTGTATACTTACTGTAAGGCATTAAACAAATTTATTTCTTGCCATATTTAAATTCATAAATATACATTTTTTATTTACTAACTTAAATGAGGTTTTTTTTATTAATCTATTTTTTCCTCAAATGTTAATTTGTACATTCATTATATCTTTTGAAACAAATATAATCATAAATTCAGTAGAAAGATGGTATCAAATCTGTGTGTAAGATAATGTGCGGTAACTCAGACCATGTACATTTTAAAAGAATCTGAATAAATCTCTTCTTCTTAAAAATCTCTTTACAAGTAGTGGTACAAAAATTTAAGAGTATGCCTCTTTGCCTGTTATAAAGTTTTTTCAAGTGTTTTTTAAACTTCAACCCATAAGCAATTACCTTTACTTTTCAAAAGTTAACGTTTTTGTTTTTAGCGACGTAAGCTACGATGCCTCCCAAATGAGCAACCTTATCTGAAAATGGCTTAATGTCAGCGATCCGAGCATTAGCATCAGAAATGAGGTATTACAGAGATAGCCGACGTCACAGCTGATTGCCCCCTAGTCCGTCGGCGAATTTGAGTGCTTTTTTGACAGATATTCATGAATTTTTGACGGTTACGAAATAATGTAAATGCCGTTCTCTGATTGGTCAATTTGGTTTATGAACACGTTATAAAAACAGTTGTCAAAAATCTTAAGGGGAAAGAGAGGTAGAAGTCGGGAATCTCTGAAATACTTCATTTCTGATTAGAATGAGCAGAGCGTCGGTTTTATCAGAAGATTAAAATGACAATTTTAAGTGTCCTGAAGGCTGTTAAACAAAAAATAATGTCTTGGTTTAAAGCTTTTAATTAATTTAGAATTGTTTGATCTCTATTATTAAAGTATATTTAAATTTTTTGTGTTAAATGTTTTTTACGACCATCATTTAATAGGTCTTATTATCAAGACTTTTAAAAATGTTCAATTTTGTTTTTGCTTAGGACAGAAGTTACCATGTTTTGTTCTTTTTAAATAGTAATACATTCCATTTCATTCAGTTCATTCTGATAAAAAGTCTTGGTTTTATTTCAAATTTCACACAAGTTCAAAAACGAAATTCAGACAACTTTGCGTAAGTAAATAGAAGCACTTGATTTAAGATCGCGCCTGCTGGAGAGATTTGCTGGTTGAGACCTAAGTCAACGACGGACTATAGGGCCACCAGCATAAGACGAAAAAAAACATATTATTAGGAGGGAATACAACACGGTTACGCACCATTTGAAAACCAGCTTGTTTGCATGTCAAAACTTCCCTCGTGGTTTCAAATCAATCAATTAGAGAAGCAGTTCGGAGTGTCATCGACGAAGAGATTAAAAAGAAAAGGCTGCTAAAGACTCCCTTGAGACAGACCAGACTGGCGCCCTATATAAAAATATAGCCCCCCTTGAATCTTGACAATCTTTTTACAATTAGAAAATTCTTCCGGTTACCCTTATTTTTCACACACTGGCTACACCTTCATCGAATCGACGAATTCCATCACTGAACTTATCTTATCTTAATATTTTAAATATGAACTCTTAGATGTTTTAAGTTTATTTCAAGTATTCCAACTATTAGTGGACCAAAATTAACTATTTAGGAGAAATCACAAAAAATTAAACTGGTGTTCGTCGATGAAGGGTTACCGTGTAGTGTTAACGGCTTCAAAAACTTCGACTTCCATTCTGCTAGAAAGCAGTAAAAACACTAAAATGGGAGAAAATATGGAGAAAAATTCTTTGTAATTTTGAAAAAAATAAGCTACAGCCCGAAGAGGGCCAGAGCCTAGCGTCTCAAGAACCACTCGTGTAGTGCGTGCTATTGTTCTCTCACGAGCGAAAGGGACCTCTAGTTGCCGACTCCAACGGGCATGTTTAAGAAGCTTTTTCTAGAAAGTTATTACTCTTTGAGCATTGTCAGTGACTCGAAAGAGGGGGGACCGTGAACAATTATTTTTGGTCGTACAGGCATGGGAATCGAACACAGGTAGCGAGGTTCAGTTGAGTAGGGGGCGACGTACAAACAAACAACGGCCACGGCCACCAAATGGATAATTCGGACAATATATATGAGTCAAACCAACTCTCACTGATGCAAAGGAACAGATGGGAGACGAATTCTTAGATTCTGAGAGCAGAAGACTTAATATCTTCGAGGTTCTTCTGAGGCTTCTACTAATACACTATAGCTCCTATATTCTGACACCTGACTTTGTTTAATCGTGGTAAGGTCACAAACAGCAATGCGCCGGAAGAATTTGCAATCATTTTTATTTTTTTCGATTTAATTCTCAACACATATTCCTTTTAGTTCTAAACACTTGACCTGGCAATGCTTCAACTTCTTTAACCAGACTGAAAATAAATTTCCTGGGCCGCTGCAAAGTAGGCCTCCGTGGCGGCGATAATCCCATCACTCGACTCAAATAACTTCCCAGCCAAGTCGCAAGTGGCCAAATCTGGAGAATACGAATTGGGCAGCAGTTTGTAGACTAAATCGACCAATTTGGCCGTGGCGACCACGGGGGTTTTACGGTTGCGCTTGTTATCCGGACTGAGCAAACGCGGCACCCATCGCGCAGACAGCTTTGGCATGCCTAATATTTCATCCAGAATATGATATGACCCGCGCTGTCTTTTGAGATGCCTACTGTGCCAGCTATGTCGTGGACCATCAATGGGCGGTCTGCCAACACAAGATCGTAGATATTTGTCACGTTATCCCCCATGGTAGAAGTTTTCGGATCACGTGGAAGTGGCTCATCAAAAACCGACCGCGTTGAAAATTTTTGACGGTCGCAATCGAATAAGAATAGTCACAGTACACAGCATCCAACCGCTCTCTGATTTGCGCGATTTACATTTCGAAAACCAGAATCGAATTAAATTTTTCTAAGATCCACAGACACGCCAGCTTCCACACGCAGTCAAAACAAAACTACTAGTTCGATTCGGCTGAAATTGACAGGAGCAGTCTATGAGACGACAGTAAATATCCCTTGTGATAGTGGCGCCATCGAACGGTGAGGCTAAGTACTTACCGGACGACCCTCGTAAAACAACTTTAAGTGCAATATTAAATCTTTCAAAAGCTAACGTCTCAAATCATATGGATTGTAGAATGTTTTGAGAATGGCCTCTAATTCTTAAGTCTTTTATTAAACCAACATCTATTCTTTTCCGCCTTTGTCTTGCGATAAAACACTTAAATCCGTGCTCGATCCTAAGACGGAAGCACCGAGAAATCCCTCGAGAGTAAGGCTTGCAAAAAAGGGTGAAATAAAGTCATTACCCTGGACACTCCATCCACACACACTATTCCTTAATCTCCAAAAAATATCAAGAAATGACTTAATTCCAATTTTGCACACAGTACAAGCAATCGTTGCAGAACACGGTTAATGTCTCCCATTTGACTCATAAATTCCACACTCGTGTCACCTTTCGTGACTCTATTTTCCACCAAAGGCCAGCCACTTTGACATGCATTCCATGGGCAAGACAAAAGCAGCCATAAACAAGAAAAAAATATACATTTCCTAAATATTCATATTCAGGGGTTGGAATACCGTCAAGTACTTAAGCACTCGTCCCCGCCACGCAGCAGCAGCAGCACTTGACCAATCACCCATTACATTACTTGCTGTTCAATTATTTGCTGGGGAAATCAACGAACAACGAACGACATCTGTGACCTTTTCAATCCATGAAATTACAATTACACTTCCAACACCCTCCGCATCATCGACCTTAGCACATCCTCCTCCGATCCGGTCCGTTCGTCCGTTCGCAAGGATTCCCTCAATTTGAAGACTTTCGATTCGTGAAGAAAAACCATCCTTACACACAAATAATTGGAAAAGCAAAAACGGAATCTGAAATTAACCTGCAGGACGCCATGCGATGGGGTGGCCACGAAGGTGATGCGTACCCTGCCTGACGACCCTCGGACTTTGCCGAGAGAACAAAAAAAATTGTAATAAGAAGCAAAGAAATGCTAAGCATCCTGTAAACGCATTAAATCAATAGTGAAATGGACATAAATTATCCACAAGACACACGATTTTTTTCCTGCCGACGGGAGGGGTCCCCCAACTCGACGCGACTTTCGGTGGATTGGTTCATGACACTGTCGGCGGTGGTGTTTCATCCCTAATTTTGCATAGCTACATGGAGTATTATTCGGCTTATTAAGTCTCAACGCTCTCTCTCACGGAGATCACGGAATTTTGTTGCTTCTGACTTTTTTGTGAATTTTAAACACGTTTTTTCTTTTCATTTTATTTACGTTTCGCATCGGAATGGAAACAGGGTTCCCTGTGCGGGGTGCGCGGGGTTGGGTATTGGCCGGATTGGATCTATGATTATAATTGCAAAATAAATCAATCAATTGGGTTTGGGCCCTAATAAGGATTGACATTCAAAAGCGAAATGGATAAACAAAAAGCTTGTCCCATTGCGGAATGTCTTACCGATGTTTGTCGGGGGGGTAGTTGACGCACGGTGGTATGTTCGCCAGTTTCTTGACGGAATATATTTATATCGAGGTTTGGATTTGATTTAGGGAATATGCCGGAAATTTACGTCGCAACATTATAGCAGTAAGTCGAAAGAAGGTAATTGGATTGTAATGCATAAATAATTGGATTGTCGCAGCAGGCTAGTCCGGGGATGTGTTTCCACGAATTGTTTGTCTGTGAGTGGAGAAGGAAATGGTTCAAGAAAAATGCTCATCAATATTTTATTAAAAGTTTCACTTCATACCGAGTTTTTGAGAGTGAGTACAGCCGAGTGTGGCTGTAGTCCCCGCCGAGATCAAAGTTCAACTTAAAGCTGACATGATAAAATTTATCGATTGAGGCAACCACTTTTAAACAAGGTTAGATTGTGTGTGAGACATAAAAGCCGTTTCTTTGAGAGTAGAGCACTGCTCTATAAGCTGGTCCTGGGCTGCCACGTCTATAGCGATATTTGTATCAAGGTGTATTTCGACATTGACGCGCCGAGTGTTCGCTTTAAGTCAAAGTGTTGGAAATTAAATTTAGTAAGCGTGGCGTTTTGGATATGTCCGTGGACCCCAAGGCAACTTAACTTAATGATTCTTACTGATTAACAGATTAACGTTCCGAGGAGCCAACATCGACTCGGACCATTTCCTTGTTGTTGCCGAGGCAAGAACTCGGATATCAAGAAATCAACGGAGTCGAGAAAGGACACCACGGTCTGACGTCGGAAAACTACAATCGCAACGGACTGCATCATCTTCGCCGATCGAGTCTCCCGGAATCTCTCTCTAAGTGCGTCGCCACCTGCGCAAACAATCGAAGAAGATTGGAGGCGTTGTCAATAAGCCATCAAAGATGCTGCCACTGATGGTGTGAGTTTAACTGCAACACCTAAAAAAAACCCATGGTTCGACAACGAGTGTAGGCTGGCACATGCAGCGAAGCTGGAAGCCTACAAAGCAACCCTGCAACGAACGACGAGAGCTGTTCGTGAGCTCTACGAACAGAGACGAAGGGATGAGACCCGGCTTCTCAGGAGAAAAAGAAAGAGCACGAGAAACGCGCGATCGAGGAGATGGGCGCTGCTACGGTAGGAACGATATCCGAAAGTTTTACCAGAGGGTGAAACAATTATCCAGTGGATATAAGGTTCGGACAGAAGCCTGCCGGGACGAGAATGGGCAACTAATAGTAGAGTTGCAGTCGATACTGAGAATTTGGAAGAACCATTTCTGCAGACTGCTAAAGTGCGATGATGACAACAATACCGCTGTCAGGCAGAATGTTCCACTCAATATGGACGATGATCGACGATAATTCCGTCCCCCCGACTTAGACGAGGTCAAGATAGCAATATCAAGACTGAAGTCTAACAAGGCTGCCGGTGCGGACGGACTGTCCGCTGAAATTTTAAGGCAGCTGGAGATAATCTGGTTGGGCGCATGCACCAGCTCTTCTATAAGATATGGTCGGAGGAGAGCATGCGCGAATAGTGGAATCTTAGTATCGTTTGCCCGATCAACAAGAAAGGAGAGCCCTTCAACTGCGCCAACTATAGAGGGATAAGTCTCCTCAACATCGCTTACAAGATCTTCTCTGCCGTTTTGTGTACTCGCCTGAAGCCGTTTATAAATAACCTGATAGGTCCTTATCAGTGTGGCTCCAGGCCAGGGAAGTCCACCATCGACCAGATATTCACACTACGGCAGATCCTGGAAAAGACCCAAGAGATGCAGATCGACACCCACCACATTTTTGTCGATTTCAAGGCCGCATATGACAGCGTGCATAGGGACGACCTATTCAACGCCATGTCTAGTTTTGACATTCCTGCCAAACTCGTCAGGTTGTGCAGGATGACCATGGAGAATTCTCGCTGCTCCATCAATGTCGGTAACGAACTCAGCGAGACCTTCAATGTCAAAAAAGGTTTTGGACAAGGCGACGCGCTGTCATGTGACTTCTTTAACATCATCCTGGAAAAGATCGTGCAAGGCTCACACGCCAACACTAGAGACACGATCTTCCAGTAGTCCCTACAACTGCTTGCATACGCGGATGACATTGACGTTATCGACAGAACACAGCGAGCCGTCAATGAGGCGTTTGCTGGCATTGAGACGGAGGCGGCTAAAATGGGTCTAGCGGTGAATGAGGGCAAAACGAAGTATATGCTGTCATCAAGAAAAGACACACAACATCGACGTCTTGGACAGAGCGTCACAATAGGCAGCTATAACTTCGAGGTAGTCAAGGGCTTCGCCTACCTCGGCTCCGCAGTAAATAGTACAAACAACGTCAGTACTGAGATCAAACGCAGAGTAAATCTTGCCAACCGCTGTTTCTTTGCGCTCAAGAGGCGATTGAGTAGTAGAGTCCTCTCTCGAAGGACCAATCTAACATTATATAACACCTTGATCATCTCTGTCATGCTCTATGGTGCGGATGCATGGACAATCTCAAAAGCGGGTGAAGGAGCACTTGGTCTTTTCGAGAGAAAAGTTCTGCGTTTAATCTTTGGTCCTGTTTGCGTTGATGGTTATTGGAGAAGAAGATTCAACCACGAACTGTACGGGCTGTACAGCGACATGAGTCTAGTCAGGCGTCTACGGATTCAACGCCTAAGATGGCTAGGCCATGTAAAGCGCATGGACAACTCAGCTCCGGCCCGAAGAGTCTTCGACTCCGAACTTATGGAACAACGTAACAGAGGACGCCCGCGTTTAAGGTGGCGCCCCTAGTTGGAGAAACACCTCAACCAACTTGGCGTGCGACACTGGAGACAGCAAGGCAGAGACCGTGCTAGTTGGAGAGGCTTGTTGCTTGAGGCCCAGGTCAACCCCGGACTGTAGCGCCGAATAAAGTAGAAGATTAATAGAATTATTATTTATAATTTTGTGCAAAGTTAATTTTAAAAAATTGTATCATAAAAAAAACAACATTTCTCCAATTTTTTGTATTATTTGACTAATGTTGTATTAATTTGTACAATTTTCAATTGCGTGCGATTGCCCTGAGCTAAGGAATATTGAAAAATGCTGTTTTTTGCGGGAGATAGCTGCAACCAAGCGCTAAATTATAAAGTATTGAATGTTTAATACTAAACATTCATAAATATTCTCGAGTGTTATGACTTAGAGGTTCATCTGAACTAGTAAAAAGGTTTTTATTTTAATTTTAAAACAAATTAAGTAAAAAATAAATGCATATTAAAACGTACATACATGATAAAAAATAAATATTTTTGTGATATTTTGTAACAATAAATAAAATATTACGAAAATCTGTAAAAATAAAAGTATTTATCATAACCATTTGTATGAACTGGCGACACTTTGCGCTGACTGTAAATCGTTTCAAAATAAATTTGAACCGCATTTAAACCTTGCCCCGGCGTGAGACTATTCATGATGATTTGCCAAACCAAACTGCCAAACCACCTGTCACAGAAAACAATGTCTTAAATTTTATATGTTGAATTTCCTAAAAACACTTGATCAATAAGAAAAGAACTGTAACTTGGTTAGGCAGTTATTAAGCCTTATATGCATTCCATAAATTTTTTTCTAGTGACAGCTGATTCTGGATGAGAATAGTCCTCATCGAACATTGGTTCGCTAAAAGTTGGTAAATTCGCCAGTGTGGGTGAAATCCGGCCAGAAATTCTTAAGGCAATGGGTATAGAGGGAGTTTTATGGCCCTCTCAATTTATTAAGGTGGCCTTGGAACACGGTGAGACACCTGGAGGCTGTCAAACTGGGATGATTGTACATCTTTTTAATAAGGGGGGCAAAAGAGACTGCTCTGACTATAGGGGAATAACCCTGTCTTAGTCTCTCAGGGAAAGTCTACGCTATGGTTTTGGTAGCGCGTTCTAGAGCTATGGTCGAGCCAAGGATGGGCAGAAGTACAACCGACCAGCCTTTCACTCTCAGACGTGAGAGTATGCCAAGCCCAGGGAGTGTTCTGCAGGAGTATCAGTAGTATGGGATTGGGATCCTCTTTTGAAGGCCATTCAATCCCTGTACACAAACTGAAAGCAGCTGTGTTAGGGTTAACGGTGCTAAATCAACACCTTTCACAGTGGACTTCACCAAGGGTGCGTCTTGTCACCTCTCCTTTTCATTGTTTATATGGAATGGATGTTGCAGCGCCGCCGAGGCGAGGAATGTTTCTGATTGGGAGAGTTGAAGGTAAGTCATCTTCTTATTGCGGATGACTTAGTTATGCTCACATCTTCCCAGTCGGAACTCCACCGCGCACTCGATAGGTTTGTGGTCGTATGTGCTGATTCTGGAATGAAGGTTAACGTTGACAAATCAGAGGTTGTTGTAATTTTCCGAACGCTCGTCCAATGCACTCTACATGTTAATGGAGTCCCCTTGAAGCAGGCGGAGGAGTTTAAGTATCTTGGGGTCTTCTTCACGAGTGATGGGAGGAGTAATACTGAACTTTCCTGTAGGATTAATCAAGCAGGGTCAGTTTTGACACAGCTTGGGAGATCCGTAATCAGGAACGCCGAGCTTAGTGTGAAAGCCAAGTTAGCTGTTTTCAATTCAGTATTTGTTCCAACTCTCACCTATGGTCACGAAATTTGGGTAATGACCGAAAGAATAAGATCCCGAATACAAGCTGCTGAGATGAGATTTCTTCGTACTGTTGTAGGAATTACTCGCCGGGATAGGTTGAGAAACACGACAGTGCACGAGAAACTCAACGTCGAGCAGCTGCTTCTTCGAACGGAAATAGCTATGCTTCGTTGGTTTGGTCACGTAGCACAAATGTCCACACTATCACAACTTCCGAAGCGGCCCTTGAATGCGATTCCATCAGGTAGTCGACCACTTGGCGGACCCAGCAAGAGATGGTTGGACCAAGTCCATAAGTTCGCTGGTTACACTTGGGCATTACTCTATTGAGCTAGAGTCGATGAAGGAGGATCGAGTTGCTTGGAGATCTCTCGTGCATGGTTTACCCTCGCGACCCCTTTAGAAGATCATGCGGGTCAGAAGATGATGATGATGGTGATGATGATGATGATGATGACATTATTATACATCTTTTGATCTCCTTACTGATACAATCAATGTTAGAAACCGTATGCTCCGTAATGTTTATCCGTAATGTTTGATCAGCTCAAAGTTGTGTGAATACGGTGACTTGCAGTGTTGGTAAAATAAATAATAGTAGTGCCCTGTACTTTTTTAAATATAATTAACTGAATTTATTATGAATAAATACATACTGCAATCGAATCAAAATGAAAAAAAAGTACCCAACACATCAAATTTACTAGCGGTTGCAGTTTATCACTCATAAGAAGCTGTCTTGCTACAAAGTGTATGGCATATTTTGCGTATCACTGTGCGCCGTCAGGTATGTTTTTTTTTTTTTTTTCAAGCGTATATACGCGTAAATTTCAATTTGCATGTAAAATACGCTAACAACAAATCATATATCCGCTTAAGTTACTCATCATATCTATCGCCGCTTACGAAATAAGAGCGGATAAAAACAACGGTTCAATTCATTGTTTAGGTTGCTGTATGTGGCTTACGATATTAGCCCCTGATCACTTCTGTTCACGCATTTGTAGATGTGGTTGATGTATTAGATCATTTTTAAATGTTTTTGCACCCGTAAGTATGCAATTTTTGTTAGTGCTCTACTTTCTATTTATGTTTCGTTATCGATTATTTTCATTGTTTTTATCATTCGATGAAAAATCTGTTTCAATTGATAAAATGAAGTGTTTTGGCATTTTAGTGATGGTCACGCTACACATCAACTATCACCTTACACGATTCTAGCCCCTGAATATCATAATTGTCATAAATATCGCCGGTGCTCTCTAGATCTTATGATGAATTATTAAGCGCCGCTTTTTTGTTTTTGTGCACATATAAATGAATCGTATATAACAATAATAATATGGGTGGCGCGACAGTCCGCGGCGGACCTGAGAATAGCTTCTCAGCAATCACTCGTGTTGTGCGTGCTATTGTTCTTTCACGCGTGTTAGGGACCTACAGTTTAACGCCGACTCCGAAAGGCGAAGTTGAGAAGCTTTTTCTAGACAAGAATACTCTTTAAGCATTGTCAGTGACTCGAAAGAGGCGGAGCCGTGAATTATGAAAGGTGGTAAATTCTGGTATCGAACCTGGCACCTTCCGAGTAGGAGTCGACTCACTTTCCCACTACGCCACGAATACCAAATTAAGCGTATATATGCTTGCAAAAAAACACCTGTCATGTCAGATATTAATGCAACCAGAGACCATAATTCACATAATTCGTTTGTCCAACTCGAAGCATAGTGGTCATACCGTGTAGAGTTGAGCAAAAAGAATCACTAGCTGCTACTTTTTCGAAGTGATTGATCACAATCACAGTTATACATGTGAATACAAAATCTCAACTTAGCTCAACTCTAATACCGTGTACCGGATCGATAGAAGACCCTTCCGACATGCCCTTTACATGGCATAGTCAGGCGTTGGATCGAAAGCCTGCCTATACTCATGTTGCAAATACAGTCCGCACCATTTTTGGTAGCATATTCACTTCTCCTCGAAATGCCATCAAAGAAAACTGGACCAAGAATCGCTTATATTTTCGCTCGAGTATAACATAGACATCCAATTGGCTGACAAATTACTTGTCAGCTTTGACAACTTGCTTCTTCAAAATAAGACTACAATGGCTGTTCGATATATCCGTTACTGTAATGCAAGGCGCAGAAGAACAATCAAAACAGTGGACTTCTGCGGGCGAACGTACACCAAAATCGGAAAAAAATGATGCAACAAAAACATTTTTTTGGAAAAGTAATAAAAAAGTTAGATCATCGTTCGGAAACGCGTGTTGCGCTGACAATGTTGAAAAATTAATTTAGTTTTGAGAAAATAATTAATACATTTAATCGTCCAACCAAATTCAGGATTTGGTCTTGGTCACTCTTGGCATACGCCTAGCTCCGCTTCTGTCAAGATGGTAAAAAAAACATCGCTTACAAATGCACAGACTCTAGAGGTGCAAAACTGCGTGACATTGAAGCCGACACGTGCTGAGGATGAGCAGGACACAAATTTCTGTAAATAATGATAATCTTCTTATTCGCACATAGACTATTTAAATTATGAACAAAATTGTATCCTTAATTTTCGACGTGCGCTCACCTATTAATCCGACTCCGATAAATGCGTAATCCTCCATGTCACCCATTCGATGTCGTAGCCATCGCGCCATCCATTAGCTCACCATCTTCGACTTTCAACAATGCCGCCTTTGACTTGCCACGATCTTTGTCTATCTAATCCCCTCGCATAACACCTAGTCACATGTTGCTAAGCCCACCCCGCCGCATATTCAATATCATATTTAACCCAATTTAACCCTACATATGTGCGTGCACTATGCGTGTCATGTTTACAGTGAGCGCACGCGTCGCGCGTTTGTCATCTTCCTATCACAAGGCGATTAGCATCTTCGAACCCTCCGCGCTCCAGTGACAAACAGCACGTGCTCTGCCCGATTAAACGCCGATAATTGAGAGTTTTGAGTTCTTTTTCGTCTCGTTTTATTTATGGAAACCAAAGAAAAAACGAATAAAAGTGGTGAACCCACCCTCGCATCTCGTCAACGCGCTGCCAGGAGCTGATTTATTTCAATGCCATCCAAGGAGTCCCAACTAAGGCGCTGCTTATCCGTGGATTTAACCTATCTCATTGCTCATCTCCATGTATGTGGATATAATAAAACAAAAAACATGTAAACGTGACTCTTCGCATTTTGAATTAATCCCCTGCGTCGTTGAATTAACGACAAATAAAACCTAAGGCTAAACGAAATATAATACATGCTAAAAATTACATCCGATCCCTAATTCCAGGACCAAGGGATTGAATTGAACTACACTGCCACAGCCAGGGAAGCCAATCATCCTCATTAACTGGCACTGCCGCTGGGGCTGGAGCTGATGCCGGAGCTGGTGCTGTCGTTGCAGCTCCGAGCTGTAATGGAATATCTTTGGAATCAATCTTCATTAAAAATATCTCAGCAGGTGATCGGTTTATTGTTTTTTCGATAAATTCATTAAATGCAAATACTCGTGCTAATTTAATTTTACAATCTCCGTTGAGCTTTTCTCTTTCAGCAGTTTTCTCAATCATTTGCATGCATTCCGGTTCGTAATTCGCTGGATTCAATAAATTTGAGTTGAAGCCGAATGTTTATTGTTCTCCTTCCGGTGGGATAGCACACTAATGAATAAGCATGTGAAGCATCTGAGACGTAATACTCGGCTGTGGATGGTGGGGAACAATACAGGGGTTGTCCTTCAGGTCATCCATCAGTTTTCCTCCTTTCTTATTTCGGCGATGACAATTGGGAATGTATAACTTGAGTTGTGGCCCGGCGGATTGACATTGCGTTGACGGGTTGTTCCTTCGCTTGAATTTACTTCTCAAATCGCAAATGTCGGTTCGGTGAATGCAAGTTCTTGTTCTTTAAAAATCGGCTTCATTGAGGGTTATTCAGTCACAGTTCAAGAGCTACCGAAATGTAATTTTCTTTTCGAGTTCCAGTTCGATTTAGTGCGGCTACCATTTTGCTTGCGATGACATCTGTCAGTTGACATTTGACAGTCACAGAAACTAGTAGATAGCAATTTACACCCCTATTCTGGCGAACCTCAGTGATGTGTTTTAAGTCACAACTACCTCACAAGAGCATGGTGAGTCACAAATTGTGAGGTTTTCGTATTCTGAGCAAAACCTCACAGCTTGTGAGCATCACAAGAACCGTCAAAATTGTGATGTTCTCATGAGCAAGGAAAAATAGCAACAAAAGAACTGTCACACACAAGGAAAAATAAACATATGTTGATTTTATTTTGGCACTTAGCTTATCTGCTAATGCGGCCCAATAATTCTGCATCCTATTCGGGTCAGTTGGATCATTTTTGCCCAGAAGAAAACCAGGATTCATTTTCAAGAAATTCGTATAATACTCCAACTGCTCGTGGGATGTACGCTGATATGTTCTTGTTGCTGGAAAATATTCATTATTAATGAATACTTATATATATGTCATTAATATACACAATATTACCGTTACGTTAACGTTAACGTTCTGCCATTATTTTGTAGATATTACTTTTCCAAAATCAAGTATTAGTAGACAGCTCAGTAAGACAAAAAAAGCGCGAATATAATAATTGTCAAAAAAAAACAATTTTTGACATAGCAACGAATTCACCTCACCATGGTGACTATTCTTGTGAGGTTTTCGCCAGAATACCAAATAGCTGAAACCTCACAAGGTAGGCATCATAATTTTCGCCTCACTGACATTCGTGCGTTGTGACCACATCACAACCAGAATAGGGGTGTTATTATGAACCCAAATAATTGAAATATGTAATTTATTTTGAGAAACTGCACAATCAATATATTAGATGCTTGATTATTTAATTAACTTACAGCTGTCCCCAACCGTTTTTCCCGATGCAAACAAAAAACTGTAAGTTATCTTAGAGAGAATCTCTGGAAAAAAAACCGAGTCGAAAATGGCATGTATCAAGGCACTCGGATAGAGCCCCTTCTCTCCTATGCATGGTGAAATAACCTTTCGCGGAAAAAGGTTTCTACTGCTTTCACTAAGCTTCAGAGCGGTATGGTCTACACGAATGGCTACAAGGCAAATGACAGATCTGGCTTTGGCGCCTTCGTGGAGGCCGACATTAGACTGCACTACTCGTTAGGTAAATGCGCGTCGGATTTATAGAGGAAACCTATGCGACAAGTGGAATGGGCGAAGTATGTGTTTGTAGGCACAGCGAAGCTGTCTTAAGGCCTTACTCAATCCCTTACATACTTCCAGAATAGTTCAGGAATGTAAATCTTCTCTGAATTTGACCGGCAGTCTGAATTCGGTAAGACTTGCCTTGGTCCCGGACCACCATGGGATCAGGCGAAATGGCATCGACGATGAACCTGCTATGCAAGGACCAGCTGAGGTTCTCTGAGAGCTTGAACCAATATCCGGGCTTCCATCGATTACTGAGATTATTGAGAGCACAACCTGTAGTTGCATGACTCTCCGGGATGCAGACAGACCAAGAAGTCCACGGCATGCTTGTTGAATGTTGGCTCTTGACAGAAAAGTTTGCAGATGACTTACCGGCATACTTGAGAGTGACTACATCTTCTCCAACAACCCCGATATGTAAGTGAGCTTAGCCTAGGCGACGAAACCCTTTAGGACGTGGAGATGACCACCCTGCAGAGCACTTCCTCTACCACTGTCCCGGTTTTGCTCAGATCAGATTGCAAGTTGGTGCTAATAAGGAGAGAGCTGATGATATAGACTCCACATCACAGAAGCGCCTGAAATTCCAGCAAAAGGAGGCTAGATAAAAATAATATGGGTGGCGCGACAGTCCGAACTGGACCCGTACGAACTGGACCCGTCCGAACTGGACCCGTCCGAACTGGACCCTCTCTACAGCAAGCAAAAGCAGGCTGCTGCTGGTAACACAATGGACCTGTTTTTGAGTCTGATTTTTACAGGGTTGTGTTATATAATGTTATAATGTAGTTGTCAACAAAAAAATATCGATTCATAATTCGCGTTTCATTTGATGAAAAGACGTGTGAAGAATAGTCCTTTCACCATCCATGACAACCTTGAGATATTGGTTCTACGAACTTGAAGAGACATTCTCACATTTTTTTAATGAAGAGCGACTAGTGTGATCAAACGCGCTACAAACGAAAATCGAACACATGAATGAGTCAGTACAAGGTAGTACAAGACAGACCACCAAATTCCCTTAGAAACGTCAACTGATTTCAAATACAGACACTCGTCGTGCTGTGCCTGTCCCCCGGATCATCTTCGACGCTAAAATTGTAGGTACTTTCAACGAACCTTACAAATTGCCTACAATCAGCATTGTCCATAAGGCTTGTGCTGCAGTCTTTCAAGCCACGAATGGGAAAAGACTGATTCTGATTCTTCGGCTATTGGATAGTTGTAAGACTCTACAAATGTTCAGGGTTCTCAACTGGTCCCAATCGAATACCAAATCTGGTCCAGTCACCACTCGCCGTTGGGATCAAATTAGCGGCACTATCACTGGAGTAGTCAATCAGTGGTAGTAGTCTAAGTGTGCTGGTGAATGCACTAGCAGCCTCCTTACCTAACCTAACCTAACTGGTCCCAATTGAGATCACTTTGAGAAACACACCTTCAAGGACCATTTCTAGGTCTGTCCAGGATGTATCCAATCTGGCGCCCAACACTGGCCTTCGCAGCCTTCGCAAGTGACAGACAACTGGATGGCGTATTTGGTTGAGTGCCTGCTCCTGGTTAGCTGTGTCCCCGGTTCGAATCTCAGTGAAAGGAAAGTTAATACGCTTTTATGTGACTTTCAACCTACCTAACCTAACCTAACATGCCACAAATTATATTCAAAAATGAATGAGATCACTTCTACTACAACTTTTTGATAGACAGCAAGTCAATGTCTGTCGAGAAATGAAGTATTACAGAGATAGCCGACTTCACAGCCGATTCCCCCTAGTCCATCGACGAATTTGAGTACTTTTTTGACAGATATTCATGAATTTTTGGCGGTTATTCACGAAATAACGTAAATGCCGTCATCTGATTGGTACATATGGTTTATGAACACGTTATAAAAACAAGAATAATAATATTGGTGGCGCGACAGCCTGCAGCGGACCTGGGACTAGCTTCTCAGTAACCAGTCGTCTTGAGCGTGCTATTGTTCTTTCACGCGTGTTAGGGACCTACAGTTTAACGCCGACTCCGAAAGGCGAAGTTGAGAAGCTTTTTCTAGACAGAAATACTCTTTGAGCATTGTCAGTGACTCGAAAGAGGTGGAGCCGTGAAATGGGAAAGGTGATAAATTCGGGTATCGAACCTGCGTAGGAGTCGACGCACTTTCCCACTACGCCACTGAGACCACACAAGACTTAGAACTCTCAAATTATGCCAGAAACACTATACGAAGTAATGCTAGGAATAGAATTTTAATCCCAAGAAATATAGTAGAAGAAAGTTGTGTATGCAAAGTTGAATCGCAGCCATTGATTGAAGCCCCGTCAATTATCTGAAGAATTATTAATATCGCGTTCATTGGAACTTTCTGAGACGCACTCAGTCAGGATGGCGCCCAACATTGGGCCAGGAAAACTCTCCCTATTCACATGACTACTATCAAGTGACTTTTTCTCATCCATTCATTCCTGTTTCTACGTCCAATTAGTTCCCTTACATCCTCCTCCCTTATGTACATTATATAAAATGTATAACAGCTTATAATTTAAGTTACAAGCCACTGATGGAAAACTGTCCTGTACACAAGTCGGAGTAGCTAGACCTACAGAAACATGAGCTTTCAAGAAGACGGCTTCACAGTACCCGCGACTCGTTCTATGATGCAAATTCTGAGGGAATCCTTTCGGGACGGAATTATTTGAATATCTAGTGATATCGCCGGTCTTCAACAATCTACTCATTTCGATAAGGTACCTCCTTTTAGTACCTTAAAAAAGAAGCTACTAAAATAATAATAAAACATGGAAAACCAGAACAATCTTGATTCTTTAAGTCAGAATTCGAAACGAAATTATTGAAATTACACAAATTACACCAGAAAAAGGTATCGAAATTGTTGTGAAAAATGTTCTTGCGCCTCTGACGGAGGATCGAAATCATATCTCATTTTTATTAACCAGCATGATCCACGCACTCCATCCTCCGCAATCGACTCTTATTCATCACGAGTTATGCCCAACGGCAAGCAAGCTTAATTTTGACTTGGTCTAACCACCTCGTCATGGGTCTGCTAACCGGTCATGACATCACATACGGGTGACGTAAAAAAACCATTAACATGAAATTGCAAACAACAAGGATTTCTTATTTTCATAAAATTCAAACATCGACCTTCACTGGTCTCTCACCTAATTCACGATCAACGACAACCGCTAAGAAGTTCATCTGAGCGCTGCAGCTCCCAGCCCTGATTATCGAGTCAGAATCGCCAAATAAATCATACCGCAACAACATATCAAACGTATGCAAAGTGCCTACCATCTAACAGATGAATGCTTGTCACTCGCATCATATGCTCCACAAACCTCTAAGAAAAAGAATCAAAATCAATTGTTTCAAGCACCACGTTCGCACGAAACCGTGCCCCAGTCTGCGGCTTCCAAGGAACACGTCCAAACAATGGCATAAACAATTTTATGACATTTCTCGACTGACATCCAGCCGATCCCCGAGCAAGCACACACACCCAAGAACCTTCGAGTGGAGTGGAGGGCTCTATCCAACTCTAGTGCGTTGCGTTTTGCAGAACGGCCTTAGCGACAAGGCAAGCCAAAAATTATTAATGTGACCACCTTTAGTGTACTTGAGTGACAGTTAAATTTATTTCATCTCCTCAGTACTTACGACTTAGGAATATGCAATGCGACCGATCATCACAGCATTCAGCACGCAGGACAACACGAACAACTGCGGATGGTTCGTGCCCACGGGAGACGTCCGCAGGACCGCCAACAACAAGTATCTCCTGATGCAGTAAAAAGTTATTACTGGTTCCTGCCGCTGAGGAGTGAAGACACCGACGGTCAGTAGCTGTTTTAATTCATGAATGGTTATAAAAATTCGCTTCCCCTCTCTGTAGGAAACTCATTAGCAGGCAATTAACAGCGTTTGCCCACTGCCGGCCACTTTGGGAACATAAATTATAAAAATATGCTTGTTATTGGCTTCCGTCGAAGGGGCAGCAGCGTTCCTCATTTGCGAATCAAATTGAAATTAAAAATCAATTTCATTACTGTCAGTTGAAGGATGTTGAAGATGATGTTATGGATTGTTACCTTCAGTTGCACTGTCCAAGGATGTTTATGAGCGCACATCGAAGGGGGCTGTCGATGAAGTGAATGTTCAATTCAATTAATAAATTAAATGCCGAGTCAGATGAGCTGGACTTTGTTGCTGGGGAAGAATTATTCGTTTTTGAAGTTTTAAAGCGCCTTTTGCATGATGTTTCGTTTCGCCTACTTGCGCGAATAAACTACGTTCTGAAAGTCTTTATGCAAGAGATCCACTTTAAGTAGATTCCTATTTATTTGATCATTTTAAGGAATGCTTAACAACCTTGTACTCACTCCTGTACAAGTCTGTCGAACTTTAGAGCTACTTGATGAGTGCCCAATTCAGGTATTGCTAGATCGCTTGCGTTGGTTAGTGTAGAGTCAATAATAAGGTAATGCTAACTTTTCTTTTAGGAAAAAAGAAAGAACTTTGTGAATAGAAAATAGACAAGTATTAAGGTGTCGCGTCAGTTTGGTTCACAGTTGATCGTAGTGTTTTGCCCGATCCACAAGAAATGAGACCCCTTCAACTGCCCCAACTACCGAATGATAAGTGTCCTCAACATCGTCTATAAGATCATCTCTGCCGTTTTGTGTGAGCGCCTGAAACCATTCGCCAACAACCTGATAGGTCCTTATTAGTGCGGTTTCAGGCCGGGGAAGTCCACCATCAACCAAATCTTCACACTACGGCAGATCCTGGAAAAACCCAAGAAATGCAGATCGACACCAACCACCTATTCGTCGATTTTAAGGCCGCATGTGACAGAGTGCATAGGGACGAGCTATACAACGCCATGTCTAGTTTTGACATTCCTGCCAAAATCGTCAGGTTGTGCAGGATGGCGATGGACAATTCTCGCTGCTCCATCAATGTCGGTAACGAACTCACCGAGACCTTCAATGTCAGAAAAGGTTTTAGAGAAGGTGACGCGCTGTCATGTGATTTCTTTAACATCATCCTGGAGAAGATCGTGCAAGACTCACACGCCAACACTAGAGACACGATCGTCCAGAAGTCCGTACAACTGCTAGCATACGCGGATGACATTGACGTGATTGGCAGAACGCAGCTAGCCGTCAATGAGGCGTTTGCTGGCATTGAGGCGGCAGCGGCTAAAATGGGTCTAGCGGTGAATGAGGGCAAAACGAAGTATATGATGTCATCAATAAATTACTAACAACATCGACGTCTTGGACAGAGTCACAATAGGCAGCTATAACTTCGAGGTAGTCAAGGGCTTCGCCTACCTCGGCTCCGCAGTAAATAGTACGAACAACATCAGTACTGAGATCAAACGCAGAGTAAATCTTGCCAACCGCTGTTTCTTTGCGCTCAAGAGGCAATTGAGTAGTAGAGTCCTCTCTCGAAGGACCAAGCTAACATTATATAACACCTTGATCATCCCTGTCCTGCTCTATGGTGCGCAGGCATGGACAATCTCAAAAACGGATGAAGAAGCACTTGGTCTTTTCGAGAGAAAAGTTCCGCCTTCAATCCTTGGTCCTGTTTGCGTTGATGGTTATTGGAGAAGAAGATTCAACCACGAACTGTACGGGCTATACAGCGGCATGAGCCTAGTCAGGCGTCTACGGATTCAACGCCTAAGATGGCTAGGCCATGTAAAGCGCATGGACAACTCAGCTCCGGCCCGAAGAGTCTTCGACACCGAACCCGTGGGACAAGGCAATAGAGCCCGCGCTTAAGGTGGCGCCCCTAGTTGGAGAAGCACCTCAATCAACTTGGCGTGCAACACTGGAGACAGCAATTCAGAGACCGTGCTAGTTGGAGAGGCTTGTTGGTTGAGGCCCAGGTCCACCCCGGACTGTAGCGCCACTAGAAGAAGAAGAAGGATCGAAGTGTTGATTGCTGAGCATAAAAATAGAAGGCAAGACTTGGCTTCCAATGTCTTACCCACTGAAGCACTGAACTAAGCATTTTACTTGAAATTTGTAATTATTATAAAAGGGTGGAGCTAGTAATATGATATTATGTATATCATTAAACATAGTCGACATCAGGAATTTGGCGGAATGCTGACGTAGTGTCGAGTCCCACGGTCGTCTTCAGCTTTTAAAAAGCTGTACACCACAATGGAATCAGGTGTATGATCCTCATCCGACACAATTCCCATGTCTGCATGTGCGATGATATTTTGAAAATAAAATAAAGTTAGTTCTATCGCAGAACCTCAAGTAAACTGTTGTTTTACTTTACTCGCTACAGCCCGTAGAGGGTCAGGTCCTAGCTTCTATATAACAACCCCTTGTGCTGTGCGTGTTATTGTTCTCTCACGAGTGGAACTGGCCTACAGATTTGAGCCGACTCCGAACAGCCAGGTTTGAGAAGATTTTTCTTGACAGTTATACTCGTTGAGCATTGTCCGTAATTTCAAAGAAGTGGGAACGTGAAAATTATTTTTGCCCAACTGGCAATCGAACCTAGACACTCTAGGTTAAAGTGCGCAGAAGCCGACGTATTTGTATTTGCATTTATTGAGTGTTTCTGTATATACAAGAGATATTCTGTATAAAATATATACAGTTCAAGTTTAAAATAGAGGTCTGCAATGATCAGGTATTGAAACCAGTTTCAAGACATTCTTTTTATTTCGAGTACACTTATTTTGTACGCCTAATGAGTAAAATTAATGAATCATCTGATAGTTGATTATAATGTGAGTATTAATTTTCAACGAAACATTCAGTGTAGTGTACTCATATGAAACGAGTATTCATATAACGAGTACTCATAAAATCAGTAAGCTAAAAGAAAATAAACAATAATACTATCTTTGTAAAGCGTTGCAAATTTCAATTTTATTTAAATAAGAATTTAATTCCGGCTGCAAAAAAGGTTCGCTCAGAAGAACTACTTTGTTACAGCTAGTATTATACTCGAACTTCGCACATTAAGCAAGTTTAAACACCCTAGCGTGGGAGAGAAAGATAACTGAATATTCACTTTGGTATCAGATGATCGAACATTGTACAGTAACTGGTTCACGCAGTGTGGTACTCTTTGTACTCATTGAAGCAGTGTACTAATTTCGACAGAGCAAATAAATACTATTCATGCAGGCTTCTATTGTAAATAAATACAATATATAAAAAAGGAAACTGCTTTTGTTGCATATACCACCATTGTAAGACATTAAGCTCAGCATAGAAAGTCAAAATTGTGTTTTCATAGTCGCGGAGTTCCTTGTTTACTTCATTCATAGAATTTCAAATTTCTACATGTCGAATAAAGTCTGCATATAGTTATTTATTCAAATACTTTAGCGTTTCTTGCATTTTATTTTTTTTTTTGATTTTTAAACACATGACTTTTATGTAAGTAAACAGTACGAAAACGATCAGAATAACTCTTGCTAATCGCTGTTTCTTTGCGTTCAAGAAGTAATTGAGTAGTACAGCCGTCTCTCGAATGACCAATATAATAATAATAATATGGGTGGCGCGACAGTCCGAGGTGGACCTGGGTCTAGCTTCTCAGCAACCACTCGTGTTGTGCGTGCTATTGTTCTTTCACGCGTGGAAGGGACCTACAGTTTAATGCCGACTCCGAATGGCGAATTTGAGAAGACAGGAATACTCTTTGAGCATTGTCAGTGACTCCAAAGAGGTGGAGCCGTGAATTAATAATAATAGTGATAAATTCGGGTATCGAACCTGGCACCCTCTGCGTAGGAGTCGACGCACTTACCCACTACGCCACGGCGACGAACGGCAACCCTCGAATGACCAAGCTAACATTATATATCATCTTGATCATCACTGCAAATAGCGTGAAAACATTGGCAATCTCACAAGCGGATGAAGAAGTCCTTGATGTCTTCGAGAAAAAATATCTGCTCCTTTTGGCCCGGAAAAGTTACCAACTGTAGAGATTTTTCGGCTGAGGTCCAGGTCGACCCCCAACAGTAGTGCTAGTAGAAGAAGAAGAAAAAGTGTCTGTGACACACGAACTTCTGCATGTTACTGTTTAATTCATTTTGTATTTTAACTATTTCTGTATCCTTTCAATTATACCAAATTTACCAAAAATTTTCATTCTGCCTTTTTTATTATTTATTTTAAACTCGCCGCTTATTATTATTTTTTATGGCTGAATTATTTAGTAATCCATGTTCCATTGAAATCGTTTGTTGAGTAATAATATACATATTTCTGCAACCATGTAACTCACGTCATTGATATTAACACTACATTTCTTGCACCTGCTCTTTAATTTTGATTAAAGCAAGAGACAGACTGAGCAAATGACTTTTTTGTTTTGAATGAGTGTACTCGGTGTACTCGGTGTACTCGGTGTACTCAGTGTATTTTGAACAGTTATATGGTTCCATTTGAGTAAAGCATTCATGGGTGAGAGAGGAGTACTCAATTCGTTATTTGATCTTTGATTTTGATGTATAGTGTTTGTTTCGTAAATAGGGTGCAATGAATACAGTAATCTGAAGTAGTGTACTCATTTAGGCAGGGAAAAATGAATGTATTCATGCAGACCTCTAATTTAAAAGAAAACATATTAAAATAGAAAAATGTATATAGAAATATAATATAAAAATAAATAAATCAATAATGATTAGAATCTAAATAGAGAAAATAAAGACAAGAAAAAAACAGAAAGGTAAGAAAAAAAAATAGTAATGGAGATAGATATAAGGAAATGTTCAAAAGAGCATAAAAATATTGCAAAATATGAAAGCAAAAATAACTTAAGTAACCCATTCTTTATTCATTCTCAATTTAGAGTTGACAAATGGGAAAAAACATGACATATTAAAGTTTCTGTGTTCGGCTGTTGCGGCTTTCAACTTTGTCAGAGAGACAATTCCACAAGTTAGTAGCATAAATACAAAACTGTCTGCGCGGTGTAAGACAAGTGTGAATGGAAGATTTAAACAAAATGTATCGATTAGATTGACAGAAAGACAATTTGTTAACAAGTATTAATATTTGAATTTGAAAAGAAAACACAAGATCGATAATTAAGATATACTTTGTCCGCTCTTTTCAATGAAAGGCAACTTACAATTTATGAAACGAGTGAAAATCCGCATCACCAAAAATCTCACATCCATAAGTAATAATAGGTAAAATAAGGGATTTCACAAGTTTCAATTTAATATTAATTCGCAATTAACCGACGTAGGTTAGGTTAGGTTAGGTTTAGGTGGTTGACGCGCATACGGACAGCAGACACACTTGGGCCAAGCATAGACCCATTGTATTACCACACATATCTTAGGCTAATTATTCCGCAAACCAATTTGTGCTTTCGGTATAGCGAAGAAGAGGGCTCATTCTGATGCTACTCAGTTCAGCCAGATTAGCACAGAAATGGGCCCCCAGAGGTCTGGATCTACGGAATGAGAGAGCACTGCAGCTACATAGCAAGTGTTCGATGGTTTCTTCCTCATCCAAATCCATTCTTCAGAAATCATCATAGGGAAGGCTTAGTCTAGAGGCGTGAGTTCCGATGGCACAATGCCCTGTTAAACGTCAATAAGAGATCTGAAGCTTGGCCTGCTTACCTGATCCAACTAAGCGATCGCTTGGGATCGATCATAGGCCATAGCTGTTTGGTAATGAGGCATTCTGTGCCAGATATCCAGCCGGGGTTTGTTTGACCAAGTGTTTCAATCTTTAGCAGATGTTTAATTGTAGCGATAGGCGTGGAGGGTGGTTCTCCACCTGGAAGTAGCACAGAGATTGTGCCCTTTCTAGCGAGTTCGTCCGCTTCGCAATTCTCTAGAATGTCACAGTGTCCCGGCACCCACATAAATTGGATGTTAAAATACTTGTCCATCTCGTTAAGAGATAGGCGATAATTAAGGGAAGTCTTGGAATTAAAAGTGACTGAATCCAGAGATTTGATCACTGCCTGGCTATCGGAACAGATGCCGATATCTGTGCACGATATTACATTGTTACGTAACCCACGTATCTTCTTTGATAAATGGAAGAATATTAGATTGGCTGACTGATTTTTCATTATTCTATTTTTGACGGCTCACGCATGTTTCCTGACAAGTGTCACAGTCAAGTCAAGCTCAATTAGTATTGTCAGAGGTTAATGAACTAAAATTATGGTGGAATTTTTGGGCCGTATTTTTTTAAAATTTAATGGTCGTTTAATGATTTACATTTTTTTGCCCAAATTCCACGAGTTGAATCTGGTCGCCACGAGGTTCCAACAAAACGGTGATATATGATAGATGAGAGAATACTTATCGTTGAACCAATTCAGAAATGAAACCGATGATTAATTTTTCTCTCGCTTTGGACCAGTGCATTGGCCGGCTAAATCAAGAGCTTTGATGCCTTAAGGCGTTATTAGGAGACGTCAAGTCACATTTATATACTGACAAGAAAGCATTACAACATTGGAAGATAACCTTTCACTTGTTATTTACGAATCAAAAGCCTATGTGTGCCTGCTAGTCAGTCAACCACCCTAACATAACCTAACCTAAATGGCAATCATTGAATTGTTAACTCAAAAGAAATCATCCTTTAAATGAAGTTGTTGGACTTAACAGGAAAAATAATTGTTTTTGCATGGTGACTGCTTGTAGGTAATGACGCTTATGAGTATTAGCTAATGGAGACATTCTATTGCTAAATTATTTGGAATGCGTTCGAATGTTATTGTGAGGGAAACCAAACCGGTAGAAGTTCCGTCATTGCCTTTTCATTGCGATGGGCCTTTGAGTTAAGGAAGCGTCATGGTCGGTGAAACATTCGCGTATCTCCTGACAGTGTCCTCGGATCTCGGTGGTTAAGCAACTATTTTTTATAGTTGCCCAAGCATAGGTCGGGTGGTAGTCTTTTCATTTGGAAAGCAATGCCAATGTAGCATTTTTTACTTTAAGATCTGTCGCAAATTACTCGTTAGCTTCCAAAAATAATTCGCTTGGTTAGAGATTTTTCTTACAAATATTGCTTTATTGTAAGCTGTCATCCGGAAGAAAGTTGTCTTACAAATTCGTTCATCTATCCGAACTGTTCATTTTATAGAACCGTTCATGTTTCCAAGGTACTATTGTATATCTAAAGGGAAATGTATCATAGTTTAGGGTTAGTAGAAATTGATTGTTATACGACGCAAAACGAATATTTGGGGGCCACAGTTCGAAAATTTCTGACAAAATAAAGTCGGAATAGTGATTTATTCCTGAAACACAATAGTGCGCTGCGCCAGCCAACTTCATGTAACGGAGAGAGTGCGATGCACTGCGTTGAAATAATAATACTGCATTGAAATAAATACTCAATTTATCAGCTGTTCTCTCTCTCATCTACTAGATGAAAAATATTGCCGCATTTCTGCATACACTCATTTGAAAATACTTTCTCAAATGACAAAATACTCTCAATCTGGGAGAAAAACCCTCTCACAGCGCACCCCTCTGTCAGAAAATACCCAACATGTTGAATAATGACATGCGATGGACTACGTTTTAATTTTTCGATCCTCTCATCTCTCTCATTTTTCACTAACGCAGGTCGACGCTGTATTTTGGGCTTGGCCATTGAATTGTGTGCGTTGAAAGCCAACGCCAGCGCAAACGCACTATTGTGTTTCAGGCACTAAGCTTCGTCAACTGTGAAGATTTCTTGGAGAATTCAGGGAGACTGGATCAGTTAGAGACGTTAAACACGCTGGCACAACAACACCGATAATAATGGTTGTTGGATCAAATGTCAATATTGAAGCAGTGCGCGAGAATTTTTTCCTGGAGAGACTTTTCCTGGTCTTCGTCATAGGCCATAGTTTTAATCAGAAGAGAGTTATTCGACAAATATCTTACGTACTGTATCGTTCACTTAATAAATAACAATCTAAAAACTAGAAACTGTGTGCTTGCTTCTTGCGTTAATTTTGGAGCACCCTTATTATCAACGTATAAGATACATAGATCTCTTAACCCGTCTGTCTTATTTTTTGAATCGATTAAATTTATTTTTATAAAATCGTTTGCACAGAACAACAACGAATCTGCAAAAATATTTAAAAAAAATGAATTTCGGACTTTTTTCACCAAAAAATATGTCGAAATTCAAAAACCGCCTTGGGTTGGTAAGGGACCAAGTAACCGTGTGAAACTTGAAAACAGAAAAGTATTTAAATTTTCTATTATTTGTCCACTTTGTTCAAAATGTTCATTTTTGTATTTTGGTCGAAAATCTTATCTGTACAAAATTTATTTATTTTCATCCAAGAGATGGTTTTATCGACTTTTTGAACTTAGCTTGGGAACAAAACTGAAATAAATTGCAACGGAAAATGAAATATTTTAACTGGAGGAGGGCCTCAAAGTTGCAAAAAAAAAAGTAAGCGTTACCTCTGAACACTTGTACACGTATAATCCTCCTAGAGGCGGTGGTAGGCTTCTTTTGCCTATTTCTGGTATTGGAAAAAAGTCAAAATTAATTAACTTTCTGTTTGAAAGCATGAACTACCTTAAAATGAATAGATACAGTGCAACTTCTCTATTACGGACAGCCGGGGTGCCAGCATGATGGTCCCTGATATAGAGGTGCTCGTTCTGGAGGGGCTGATATACACGAGTACCTTTATGGCACGACCATGAAGAGTTGTCCGGAAAGAGAGGTGTTACTTATAGAGGGGTCTCCGTAAAGCGAAATTTCACTGTATTGTAATTCTTAAGAAAACTCAAAATTCCTGTAAAGGGAAATTAACCCTCTAATTCCTACCACCGCCTCTATCTATTATACATTTGCCAGTGTTAAGAGCTAACGGTTAAATTTTCTCTGCAAGTTTAAATGCTCCACCTCTCGTTTAAACATTGAACTTTCCGTTGCAATATATTTCATGCATAGCCTTTTGGACGAAAAAAAATATTTTTGTGCACACAATATTTTCGACCAAAAAAAAAACAAAAAATAACATTTTTTTTTTTAATCAAAGCGAACAAATAATGGAAAAATGATACAATATTATCAGGAATATTTTGTTCCTTTCAAATTTCACACGGGTGTATGTCTTTTATCCCTTAACAACTCAAGACGGTCTTAAGATTTTTATCTATTTTTAACTTTAAAAGGTACAAAATTCAATTTTTAGAATTTTTGAATTTTTGAAAATTGGAAAATTTGTTGGCAGATTTTTTTTTTAAACAAACATTAGCCGTTTTTTTTTTCATCGCTAAGTCGCAATGGCTTTGATTTTTATCCGTCAGAATATATGAAGAAAACAATTTATATGTTCGAATCGCTGTCGAACAATATGAACAAAATTCGAACTCGAATTTTTATAGGCAGTCACTTTTCACTGCCGATATTATAGGCAGTTATAGCCAGTAGGTTGTTGTATGTGCTTTACGTGAAAAATTCTACTTCACTTTTTATAGATTTGTGAAAAAATCACGGCTATTGAGTCGAATCAAAAAATAAGGCATTAAGTTAAGGAGAATAAACCTCTAATAACTTCTTGTAGGTACTTCTCCTTTGACATCACTGTCAAATTGTATAGATAAGCGTATCTGTGCAATTATCGCCTATGAAATAATCACATCAAAAAGCATTCTGAAAATCAACTACCAGCCATAATCCACACCTGTGCTGTACATCCCCATGGCCCTCCAAAGTCTCTGTTCATCGGTATAATTGTAAAGTTTGTCTCCATCCATATAGGAGCCAGCCACTGTAATTGGAAGCCATTCGATTGCTACAGATGTTGCCTGCTTCGAAACACAATTTTATTCCCAAAGAAGGTAAACTTCAAAAAATCTGCAACACCCAACACGCATTAATGATGCTGCAGCACTCTAAGCAGCATGATCTGCTCCCTGCTATACCATCGCACGACGACGACGTCCATCGTTTAAGTCCACGCCACGCCATCCGCCACTCTTCACTCCCCACTCCACACGACGGTATGTATTGACCGCACACCGATATACACGGACTCCGTTCTCGCTCCAGAGAATCGCACGATGCAATTATGCCGGTGAGACAATTTATGACATACAATAGTCGGAGATCTTGTTTTATATATCACACATCTCCTCCTGCACTCGTTCGATTATATATGCGCTTATGAAAATCATAAACTTCCTTCTTGTGACATCCGAGCAACGAATATGCATTTCAATAAAATACGATAAAAGCCATATAAATCACCTAAAAGGTTCCCCTGGTCACGCTTTGGGCCGCGACTGCGAATGCAGGGTAATTGTGCGGAGGAAGGACTAGCCGCACAGTCCCTAAGGTGACTGGTTATTCGACGCGGCGACACGGCGGCGTATTGCCTTGGGCGTTCGTCTTGAAATGCTAATTTGCTCCGGAGTAAACAAACAATTTACAATAAACAGTGGAAGACTTGCAGCTCCCGAATCCCGAAATTGAAAACATAGCACACAAGCGCACTCGGGTCTGCCGGCTCGTTCGCTAGCAGCAAAAAGCCAGCTCATGACGATGACGAATGACGATAGCGTCGGCGACTGACAAGATCGGCATTATGTGCGTATAAGGTGCGCGTCTCTGATTACCGCACACACGCATTCTAAGCGATCATACTTGTCACATTAGATCAAGACCGCAGATCGGCTTTTTTGTCGTGCGTCCATCACTCTCCAAGTGCGTACACATCTAATAACTCAAACCTGTCGGCTGGGCCAGCACTATTGCCAGATAATGAGATCACACCCGGCAGGTTGGCGATTACAGCGAACGTGTCAATTTGGCTGGCAACATCTTCAGCTGATGTATCTGGAGCGTGTGTGCGCGTCTGTGTGCAGCATCACATTTGATATGTCCTCGGGTTAGAAGGAACGACTCGGATCCCAATCACCAAACCGCAACTCGAGAGCAGACATTTAAAATTAATTGCAACTTTTATGTCGGACACACACAATTACAGGCAGAATGCTGGAGAAGTGTCATAACTAATTGCCCGACAAGGCTTCGAGAATTTTGACGGAGTCCGACACACCTGATTGCAACTTGCATCCGGTTCTCTGGACGATTTGATGGCTTGCCATCCTCTCATTAGCTCCATTCATCGAATCAAATGTGTCTAGACAAAAACTGTCGACTGACGACTGGACTCGGCGAGCGTGCATATAATTTTCATATTTTGATTGGCAGATTAAGTGCGGATTGGTTTCATATCAAACACATAATTGCGACCATTTACCTCTGCGCGTTTACATTTTGTGAGGTTTCCTCTCTTCTTATTCATTTTTTTTTCTGTCTCACTCGTCACTTGTGCATTGGCCAGGAGAACACAGCAACACAATCCAGCTGGTCACTTTTTTTGGATGGAATTCGTTCGGAGGGATACCGTCATCAGTTACAAGCCTTTATGGAGCTATTTGAGTGTGAACATCTTGGTATCTTGATCTGGTGTCTTAAAATGGAATGGAATGTTTAGCAATATGTTAGTATGACTTTTCGTAATTAAGAATTAATAGACACGTCTTAATGCGTCCGCGACGATGCTGTAAAGGAATGTATAATGCTGTATAATGCTACTGGCGAGGACGGCTTACGTCCTAAATTTGTTAAATCATTACTGCCTATCGGTGTATTCATCCGACACTTAGTCACAGACAACCTTTCGATCTCTCGAAACAGCCCTGCACTCACTTATTGGAACTATAGAAAGATCCCTCGATTTTAAGGAATTTACTCTCACTGACTCTGTCGATGTCGAGGGAGCCTTTAATAACATAGAACCTCACGCAATAACCTCAGCACTCAACAGACTTGGGGTCGATAAGCCTGTAGTGACTTTTATTCACTGCCTTCTCATTAACAAAGTGATAAGCTCGAAGCTTGGTGATACCACGATCCGCAAATCTGTGAAGAGAGGCACACCGCATGGTGGTGTACTCTCCCCTCTACTGTGGAACATAGTGGTCAACGAACTACTTGTGAAACTAGATGAGACTAGGTGTACGGTCATTGCCTATGCAGATGACATTGCCATAGCTGTATCTAGGAAATACATATCCACGATCAGGGATATTATGCAATGTGCCCTAACCAAGCTAGTGAAATGGACTAGCGAAAGCGACCTAGGTGCCAATCCGCAAAAAACGGATCTAGCTCTCTTTACTAGGAAAAAATACCCCCCCCCCCCACGCGACAGCGATAAATTCCTAGACCTTATAAGAGACACGAAGTCAAGCTGGAAGCCAAATATCCAGGAACGTGTCGAAAAGGCCTTAACGGCTCTCTACTGCTGTAAAAGGGCCATTGGGTGCAAATAGGGAATGCAACCCCGAATGATTAACTGACTATTTATATCAGTGTCGTAATTTCGTGGACCGCACTTGATAAGAGAATCAACATCATCCCACTCGCTAGAGTGCAGAGGATGGCATGCGTGTGCATTAGCGGGGCGCTAAGGACTACCTCCGCCGAAGCATTAAACATACTCCTCAACCTGCCACCGATAGAACAAATTGGCAAGCAGCTGTCTGCTGCCACGGATTGGGTTAAGATCACTGAGCAGCTGGAAGGAACTGCCGTCTGGACATTCAACGATCCCACGCAGGTATGCCTCTATACCCATAGATACAGACCTCACTCTACCTAAACCCCTCTTCGAGAAGAATTTATCAACCAGCATACCGCCCAGATCTTACTGGGAGTCTGAACACCAGACGCTTGAAAGTCTACTGCGAATCTTCACAGATGGACCGAAGATGTACGCAGGAGTGGGTGTGGGAGTCTACTCTAAGGATCTGAATTTTCATTTCATTGTCATTCCGACTACCTTCTCACTGTAACGTCTTTCAGGCTGAAACTATAGCGATTAAGGAAGCTCTGTCCTGGCTGAAAAACAATGTAATGTCGCGCACAGATATCATCATCTGTTCCGATAGCCAGGCAGCGATCAAATCTCTGGATTCAGTCACTTTTAATTCCAATACTTCCCTTAATTGCCGCCTATCTCTTAACGAGATGGACAAGTATTTTAACATCCAACTTATGTGGGTGCCGGGACACTGTGACATTCCAGAGAATTGCGAAGCGGACGAACTCGCTAGAAAGGGCATAAACTCCATATTCTTTCCGGGTGGAGACCCACCCTCCACGCCTATCGCTACAATTAAACATCTGCTAAAGCTTGAAACGCTTGCTCAAACAAACCCCGGCTGGATATCTGGCACAGGATCCCTCATTACCAAACAACTATGACCTATGATCAATCCCAAGCGATTGCTTAGCTTGATCAGATTAAGCAGTCCAAACCTCAGATCTCTTATTCCCGTTTTAACAGGGCATTGTTCTCACACCACCTAGGACAAAATATTGCAATCGACAGCTACAATTTCGAGGTAGTAAAGGAGTTTGTCTACCTCGGGACAAACGTGAAGTCCACGAACGACATCACTGTGGAGATCCGACGTAGAACCGCCTTTGGCAACCGGTGTTACTTCGGTTTGTCAAAACAACTGGCGTCAAAACTCCTGACTCGAAGGACTATGGTCATGCTCTACAAAACCCTTATTTTGCTACTCCTGCCGAAATCTGGACGATAAGCCAAATCGCGTAACTGATTCTTGGTGCCTTCGAAAGAAAAATTCTACGTCGGATTTATGGCCCAGTCTACGAGGAAGACGAACGGAGGAGAAGACACAACCGCGAACTCTACGAGTTGTACCAGGCTCCGGACGTAGTCCGGAAGGCAAAGACCCGTCGACTACACTGGCTCGGCACATTGAGCACATGGACACCAATGCTCACGCTAAGAGGGTCTTCGAATCCGAGCCTCCTGGTTCGAGAAGGAGAGGAAGACCGAATCTCCGGTATAAAGACCAAGTAATCGATGATGCAAGAGAGCTTGGTGTTGATGACTGGAAGCAGCGTGTCCAGGACCCTCAGAAATGGAAAGCAGCTATCGCTCAGTAACAGCAACAGGTATAATATGTTCAAGCTTCATGTTTTGACTACGAAATCAATAACTTTGATGAAGATTAGATGGACTTACTGTACGGTTGAGCTTGATCTGAGCAAAACTCTTAAGCAATGTCTCTAACTGCCAACAGTGCCCGGGACCCACGGGTTCCTTTTCGCCAAAAATGAAGTATTACAGAAGAGCCGATTTCACAGCTGATTGCCCCCTAGTCCGTCGACGAATCTGAGTGCCTTTTTGAAAGATATTCATGAATTTCTGCCGGTTATTCACGAAATAACGTAAATGCCGTCCTCTGATTGGTCAATTTGGTTTATGAACACGTTATAGGAAACAGTTGTCAAAAATCTTAAGCGGAAAGAGAGGTAGAAGCTGAGCATGTATGTAATACTTCATTTCTGCTTTTCGCCTACTCACTCCCTCACAAGACAATCCATTTTTTGACAACCTGTCAATGCTGAAAATTTAATTTTTCACTCTCTTCTTATGATATTGGCAAACAACATTAAGTTGATCCTCTTAAAATAAAAAATCCCACATAGGATATCCGCTTACAAAACATCCACTTCCCCCCACAAAATGCCAGCCAGCCAGGCAGCCAATGCGAGCGGAACACTTGCAATCTTCCCATTACGCAAAATCACATTACACATAATCCCTTAATAACTCTTTTTCCATAACTTTCACCCTCGTTTTAATATTTCCCCCTATTTGTCATGCATAAGCCCCAAGGGGTTGCTTTACGCCCGCCATGGCAATCTGAAGCGTTTGCCTTTTACACCTCCACCCCAGGCCGAGGAGCCGGGGTTAATAAGGCGAACGTAGCACCGCATCCAGAGAGTGTCATATCGCACTAATCCTCTGCATAGGTTACGCTTTTGAAATTCCTTGAGGGTGTCGTTGTCGCCCGTTCATTTTAATAATTTTAGCAATTTCATGGGTTTTATATGTTAATTTCATTAAAAAGACATTTTGCATATTTTCGGAAGTTTTACAGTGTCGTGCTGGAACTTATGGGTGATGGATTTTTAGTGGATGCAGGCGTTTCCGTAGCAATGCGGATTTAAATTCTAATTTTTAAGGGAGTTATTCGGAATGTTTTAGCACTGGAGGTTAGGGGGAATGCTTGCGGAAGGAGTTCAAACGATTTTATGGATCAGAGGAAAAGTAATTGCTTTTATTTTTATTTTGAAGCTGTTTAAGGATTGCTTGACTGTTGTGGGTGATTAATTGATCAATTTCATAATTAGCTTAAGTGTTAATTCATGTCGTGACGTATCATTCATTTATTATTTTCAGTCAAATAAAAATTGAATATACTTTAGAAATGTATGTCTACTTTGAAAGTCGTATACTCCCAGGAAAACCTGCTCTTGGACGTTTCTCTTACCCATCTGGCTTACGATGAGATGTTTTTTCATGCACGTTTACGTCGCCTCATTTCGAAAACTAAGCGCATCCAGTTATAGGCCTTATTGAGGCACCTACACAAATATCAAAACATTTAAAAAATAACAAAACAGATACAATTTCGCATTCTTAAGATTCTGTACCGTAAATGATTTTTAAGAATCAATCTGGATACAATCTTAAAGAATACAATCTGGATATTGGACAACGTCTTCGCACACTTTTGTTCCATTTTTGAGTAAATTAAAAATTATTTCAAAATATTTTCAAGTGCCCCGCGACTGCGAATTTTCAAAAATTACCAATGTCAGCAAAATTAACAAATTAAGTATTCCAAGAATAAAAATATGAATATAATAATAATAATATGGCGCTGCAGCCCGTAGCGGGCCAGGGCCCGGCGAAGTTGAGAAGCTTTTCCAAGACAGGAAATACTCTTTGAGCATTGTCAGTGACTCGAAAGAGGTGGAGCCGTGAATTATCAAAGATGGTAAATTCGGGTATCGAACCTGGCCCCCTCTGCGTAGAAGTTGACGCACTAACCCACTACGCCACAGCGACCCACAAAAAAAATATGAATATAAAAATATATATTATATAAATATATAAATATTATCGAATAATTTACAGATATAAGTAACCGCAAAAGTTAGTTTAAATATCATAATTAATGATTTTTCTTCTGGGAATTAATAGATAGTTATTTATTCAGATTCTTTTAAAATGTACATGGTCTGAGTTACCGCACATTATCTTACACAGAGATTTGATACCTAATTGCATCTTTCTACTGAATTTATGATTATATTTGTTTCAAAAGATATAATGAATGTACAAATTAACATTTGAGGAAAAAATAGATTAATAAAAAAAACCTCATTTAAGTTAGTAAATAAAAAATGTATATTTATGAATTTAAATATGGCAAGAAATAAATTTGTTTAATGCCTTACAGTAAGTAAAATTTAATAAATAAGCACATGGATACATGAATAAATAAATAAAGAAATAAATAAGTAAATGAATAAATAGATAAAAATAAATAAATAAATAAGTAAATAAATAAATAAATAAATACTAAATAAACAAAAATGTACATGTATGTGCCTATACGAACAATAAATAAGTACAAACGAATGTTTATTACCAAAGTTTCTTGGAATTGTAGATCAATGTCTAAGAAAATAAATTTCTTATTAAAGGGTTTTCGGAGCAGTTGCAGCGACTTACAAATTTTTCGTTAAGTGTGTTTATCCAATCAGAGATCAATTCAACATTCGCTCTTCTATGCAAGGATTTTGTAGAGTAATGCCACGGGAGACTTAGCATCATTTTTAAAAGTTTGTTCTGTGCTATTTATAACTTTGCTATGTGACATTTCGCACAGTTACCCCAGACCGGACACCCATATAATTATTGCTTGAAATATTACTTTATAAATTATTATTTTGTTTTCTAGTGATAATAGAGATTTTCTGTTTATGAGTGGATATAGTAGTCTTGTACTTATATTAATTTTGTTTAATGTTTCTTTTGTGTGTTGGTTAAATAATAGCTTTGAGTCCAGATGGATTCCCAGGTACTTTTCGCGAGAGCTCCACCCGATTGACACATTATCCACCCGCAAAGGGTTGGAGGGAATATAGCAAGCTTTCCTTTTTCTTGTGAAAAAGATGGCTTGAATTTTTTCATTATTCAACTTAATTTTCCACTTCGCAAGGTAGATACCCAGAATCTCCGGCCCATATGTCGAGCAGAAACATACCTGTAGACTTGCTTTGAGCTCGTTGTTCTTTGACATAATTAACAATTCGTAAGACTTGGTGTGAAGTGCTGTGTGCATTCCGAAATCCAAATTGTTCGTTTGGGAGAATATTTTGATCTCGTATAAACTGCATCAACTTTTCTTTTATAACATTTTCTAGTAATTTACTTAGACTACTAAGAAGGCTAATCTGGGAATTAATAATTTCAATGGCGTGTTGTCAAACTTCAGCAGTAACCGCAACCAGTAGCTACATATCCGCAAGGGCTTCAAGAAATGTGGCCCATTGTTCATAGAGCGAGAGGTTTTTTTTCATTTTTTTTTTCATCACAGAGCACACAAGACCACTGTTGCTAGATTGGTAATTTGTGACCAAATTTGATCATTATTTTTTTCTCCTGGTCACATTGTCATTTTGTTTTCATTTGGCCTTTTTCCACGAAATGAAAAAAGGAACACAACTTTAATTTGTATGTAACCAAAGCGCTTTCCTATTTGTCTGATTTTAATGGTGCTTTAATGTGTTTAACTGAATACACCGATTACACATGCAAAACACCGAATGCATGCATTTCCTTCATTAGACAATTTATTGACAGAAGTCAAGTGAGATTCAGAAAAACGATTCGCAGTGGCCTTCATTCTTATCTGTCAAAATATATGAAAAATAAATTTATTTGTTCGAAATTGATGTCAAAATTTATGAAAAAAAACTTCGAAGTCGAATTTTGATCGTTTGCCACTTTTCACTCCCGATATTATACGCAGTTATATGCAGTAGGTTTTTGTATGTCTTTACGTGCAAAATCCTACTTCACTATTTATAGATATTTGAAAAAAACACGGCTATTGTGTGTTTTTAAAAAAATGCCCGAACGTACTTTGCGCTGTTCTTGTTCTTGGTTAAAGCTAAACATTTTTGTTATATAAAATATAAATAAAAATATATATGTAAAATATAAAATATATAATAAATTAATAGTAATCTAATCCGTGTAATAGATTTATTCATAAAGAAAAGGTTATGCGTATGCTTGCAAAATATGAAGGAAATCCTTCAGCTTTTGTTCAATCCGTAGTAAACGGTTGTATTATCGGATTTTCAGAGCTATGTCAGATATTGTGCATGTTAGGGATGCTAAATATTACAATCCCCGCTTATCTACAATTGTTCCTAATCTTAAGGATTTATATTGTTTTGAAGAGAGGACTTTACAGTGGCTCGCGAACAGATTTTTAGGTACGAATATAGAAACTGAAGGAGGTGCCTCGTCAAATGCCTAAAGAATGAAGGTTTGTGTTATGAAATAAACTTGTAACGTAAAGTGAACGTAATTAAACAAAATTCGAAGAAACCAACAACTCAAAGATTAATTTTATTTCAAAAACAAATAAACAGTGAATACCAACTAACGAGTATTTTTATATATTATGTATATTGGAAATATGAAGTTTGTATAGTCACCATCTGTCCCCTGACACGGGCAAAAATCGAGTGACCGAGAAATACAAAGTCTGTTGGTATGTACCTTGCAATGCAGTTCCTGATGATACACACACACTGTACTTGAATAAGTGTATCGATCGTATGATCCTACAGATCCTATGCATCATACGATCCTACTAGGGTTTTTTATCTCTTATATTTGTTATGCAAAACATTTTCAAGGACAGCTATTGGTATAATCGATTGTACCGACGTAGGGATACTATAACCCAAACTCTATGGAGATGAGTACATTAATCGAAAAGGTTAATTTTCTCTGAATGTTTAAGCCACAAACAAATGTTTATTGATGTTGACGTTAGTTGGCCTGGATCCGTAAATGACATACATATATAAATATACAGAAAAATTCACAAGTGTCTCTTAAATTAATAAATCCAAACAATGTTGTGCCCAATATGTTGAAATAAATGTAATGAATTGGTTATTCTGTATATATAATATTTTGGTCATTTTTAGCTAAAGTTGGTCATTTTGTTTTCCAACTTTGGACACACATTATTTTTCAAGTGGCAACCGTGCCCGATCCACGAGAAAGGATACCCCTTAGACTGCGCCAACTATAGAGGGATAAGTCTTCTCTCTTTCCGTTTTGTGTACTCGCCTGAAGCCGTTTATAAATAACCTGATGGATCCATATGAGTGTGGCTTCAAGCCAGGGAAGTCCACCATCGAAAAGATTTATACACTACGGCAGATCATGGAAAAGACCCAAGAAATGCAAATCGACACCCACCACCTTTTTGTCTATTTAAAGGTCTCATATGACAGCGAGCATAGGGACGAGCCGTACAACGCCATGTCTAGTTTTGACATTCCTGCCAAAATCGTCACGTTTTGCAGAATGACGATGGAGAATTCTCGCTGCTTCATCAAGGCCGGTAACGAACTAATCCTTCAATGTCAAAAAAGGTTTTAGACAAGGCGACGCGCTGCAATGTGACTTTTTCAACATTATTCTTGAGAAGATCGTGCAGAATGCACACGCTAACACAAGAGGCACGATCTTCCAGAAATCCGTACAACTGTTGGCATACGCGGATGACATAGATTTTATTGGTAGAACACAGCTAGCCGTCAATGAGGCGTTTGCTGGCATTGAGGCGGAAGCGGTTACAATGCGTCTGGCGGTGAATGAGGGCAAAACGAAATATATGCTGTCATCAAGAAAGGACACACAACATCGACGTTTTGGACAGAGAGTCACAATGGGAAGCTATTACTCCGATCAAGGTCTTCGTCTACCTCGGCTCAGCAGTAAATAATAAAGATTTTTACTGTAATAAATTTTGGAGAAGAAGATTCAACCACGAACTGTAAGGGCTGTACATCGACATGTGTCTAGTCAGGCGTCTTTGGATCCAACGCCTAAGATGGCTAGGCCATGTAGAGCTTATAGACAACTCAGCTCCGGCCCGGAGAGTCTTCGACTCCGAACCCGTGGGACAACGCAACAGAGGACGCCCGCACCCCGGACTGTAGCGCCAAATAAAGAAGAAGAAGATCAGTGCACAAGACACTATGTTCTCTATGTGTTACCTCGCAGTATCGGTTTAGGTTAGGTTTGGTAGTTGGACTGCTAGTGAATTCACCAGCCAGTTGGACCATATTGGTCCATTGTGATACCCACAGTCAAACTTCTATCACTGATTGACTACTCCAGTGACAGTGCCGTTAATTTGATCCCAACGGCAAATTGTGAATAGACCATATTTGAAAACCAGATAAAAGCGTATTAACTTTGCTTTCCCTGGGATTGGAACCGGGAACCCCACTAACCAAGGGAAGGCACTTAACCAACTGCGCCACCCAGTTTTTTTTTTTGTGTGATACTTAGGACAAGTTTCCAAAGGTCAACGAGTGATTCAGATCTAAGATTTTTACTTCAGGAATTTGCTAGTGTTCGACATGTTCATCATGGGATATTCTAAAGGATTGCAGGCTGATAGACAAAGAATTTAATGCAAAGGCATGCCATCCTTCGAGATTCTAAGATCAGCGGGCAGGACTAAAAAAGCTGCACGATGAGTGGATATGAAAATATCAGAACTGTAATCGAAAAATATTTCGAAATGCGAGTGTCAGAACTGTAATGGAAAAATACTTCGAAGTGGTTTCGATTCTAAAATTTCGAATTGCATACGAGGAGAGAGAATCAGACAACCCCTCAATATATGTCCAATACCCTTCTTCGACTGCAGTCGCACTAGTGTCAAATTAATCCAACGAATTCAGTTTCTGAATACCCACTTCATCCACACCAAATATAGACACACTTCTCTTCTGCCGTCTATTTATGTACACCAAAACTCCACTTGAACATCCCTTCAATTCATCTACATTTTCAACTCCTAGAAGATTTATTTTCCTGGCGGTGCTTGGAAAATACGACAGAATGACTTGACAGTTCTCTACGAACGTCAGCAACCCATCCATCATAGCTTTTCATCGGGCTGTGTATGCGATGAGAACAATGATGATGCCAAAATTTGCATAATGAATTGAACGTTTAAGGGCACTCGTCTGCCTCATGCAAAAACTCTTCAAAGGCTCTGAAGAGTCTCATCAGCCGGAAAAGGGGACGCGATTGAAGGGAACCGGCTTGGAAAATATTCAAATTGTATCCCATAACATGTTATACTTAGCTTGCATGGAAGAAAAAACTGGATAATGTTGTTGTATTTTAAATAAACGATACGATGAGAGGCGATAAGACGACTTCGCTTGAAGAAGATTGATGGGCAACTTTCGTAGATGGCCTTCCACTGTCTGGGAGTTATGATCGTGAGGGAGTTTTTGTCCTTGAGTCAACTCGAATATCGATGACATCTTGTAGGCATTTTTCTCTTTGCATTTCTTTAAAATTGTCCTCCTCCTAGAGCCAACAGAAGTCAAACTCTCACCTTGTACCTAACCTCCAATTTCGGCAACAACCCCTCGTGCTTAGGGTATCAAATGAACGCGGATATTGTGTACAAAAAAATAAAGTGAGGAATAAAAATAAACATAAACAACCTCCCGGGGTGTTTGCAACCCCAAAGCGGTGTAAATTTTAAACCATAATTTGTTTAAAACACTCCGCCACTAGTACGCCCTACGTTTGTAGGCAAACAAAGGGACCATCTCCTTCGTCCTCCGCACACACATACACTCGTGTCAAGCCAGCACGTCGACATAATCACAAGGGACTGACACGCGGTAAAAAAGTATTATCTCAATTTTGAACTTCACAGATTTTTTGTTTTATATTTTTCTTTATTTCAAATTTCAGTGGGGTGGCGGACAGCTTACGGACACGACAACATGGACGAGTATAAATGAATAAAATTGTACAGGGCGACAATATGCGAATGTTTGTTTGTTCAGCAGTCGTTCGTTCCGCGTGTCCTCTCCCTCATGGGAATTTCATTCAAAGCGGTGGGGTGTACGCGATGCGCTGAGGAACCTTCTTAAAAAAAAAGAAAAAACGCAAACATGGAGATTTTGACAGTGTATAGCACACTCATCGCGGCTTCAACAGTGAGGGTTGAAAAAATAGTAGCTTTGACAAATAAATAAATAATAATGGGAAACAAGTGGCATCTGTCAAAGGGACAATAAAGTGTGAAATTGTTTCACAAAAGGACCTTGGAGAGATGTGTCAGGATGGAGAGGATGAAGAGCGCCTGCTGAGTGAGGGCTATTCAGTTCAAGCACTGATTTATTTGGTTATTACATCAGAGCGGTAGTCCCTGAGGACAAGTGTCCAAAAGCAGATCTCCTATAAATTAATGCTGAAGTGTGTGCGAACACTGAACGATTGATTATTATTTTTAGACTGTTTCAAAGTGACACATGATGAATGCGGGGCGGAATTAGAGACGAGCCACGTTATGTATATATATCTCTGTTGAGACGCCGGCCCTAATGGGATAATTTTATCATGCAGACAATGCATCTTGAGTGCATCCGAAGAGAATGAAGAGAAGCGGGGCTGGTTGCTAAGCGTTTTGCACTTGAAAATGGATGCGGTGAAACACAGGGGTGGGGAAAGTGTTTAGAAATTATTATCCAATTTAATTAAAACCAGCATATTGTTGCAAACTCAAAATTCTTCGTCTCATGTGGACACAGGAATGTTCGAGAGCGATCTTGGTTTAGATTGCTAGCGTGGCCTCGATTGCTTAAATATTTTGACGTGTGCCGGTCGTTTTAGAGAATGTACATATTAATGTATGAAAATATTGGCATAAGCTATGAGACTTATATTTAGACTGAATGCTTTTGTTAAACAGTTTATGTTGGACGCATGCTTCTCCTTCTCAGACTCAGAGCCTTTGTGGATCGCAGCAGAGATAACCTATGATAGAGATATCCAACTTCTACCTCCCTTGTCCCTTGATTTCATCTGATAGCGTTTTGTATACGCTTTTTGTCCCGTGTCTGTGAATACGTGTGAGCTCTTGAGAACAGCTGTGGAACAGTTGATACCCTTCCCCCCTTTAATTCGGTAGTTATTTGAACATTTTTTCAAATTTCGGTGTTCAATTTTCAACACAGTATAGAGGGATAAACGAACGAACATGGCTTATGTTCATGAAGTCGATTCATTAAAACTTTGAGGACGTTACAGTCTGAGATACTAGGACATAATTAATGAATGTACAACATAGTGTGCGCTTTTGCATATGAATAAAAATTAATAATACATTCACGCGTTCAGTTAACCAATAATAAAAATATTATTAAAGCGTGAATCACAAATAGGAAGTTTTGACAACAGTTTTTATGCTTTAGTGATACTTGTAATAGCTTGCGATTGTTGTTATCAAATTGTTTAAATTGAAGTTAGTTCCAGTTAAATGGGCATTGCAATACATTTTTATTCACGACAGTCCATATAACAATGTAAGAAAATTCTCTTAAAAATACGAGTTAACATTTGAACACCCTCCGAACAACATACTCATGTACGTTGACATGGATCGTAAATGGATTGTGGACAAAATTCACGAATCAGCTGCCATTATCCCACTAAATTCATGAATCTGACGCTATTTCCCACAAAATTCACGAATCGGCCGCCATATTGTGGTGAATTGACGAGCGTTGTAAAAGTATAAGTGAAATACAAGGGATTACCACTACATCTTCTTTGTGGGCTAGGGGTAAAAATGGCGGGTATCTCTATAATCCTGGATCCTCTGGATCCTCTGGATCGCAGGCACGATAAACCAGTAATGACTTCTATCCATTTTTCAACATTCCCAATGTTCAGTGATAATTTCGACAGTATCTGTAGACGGTAAGGTCACTAGGATCCGGACTTTGACTTGAAAGTATTCAGATTATAAGAATCTCTGAATGTTTCTATGGACTTAATTAGATATTTTGAAGTTATAGATACTTTTTGATAATTTGAGACTCGCACACTATTTTAAAATAATACACTAAAGCAATTTACTAAAATCTGAAAACATTGAATGTGTACTTTATGCAATGTTTATACAGAACTTCAAGGTTTGGCTTAACTTTAACTCAAACCTCAATTCCGTTCCCACGGAGTTTTAAGAGTTTTCAAATGTTCAATTCAAAAATTAACTGTCAATTTTGAAGGGCCGGCAAAACAGCTATTTAGTTATAGTGTTGACCACTTTACTGAAATAAACTGAAGTTCATGCTGCATGCTTGACCGGTTTGACAACCTCTCATGGCCGGACGAAATCAAGAGGACTTCAACTAGATTTCTTCGAAAATCAAAGGTTTCGAAACCACGAGAATGTATGGCGAAACCTCGGAGGTTTGCGGAAATTCGATGAAAGCTCGCGATTTCGTTTGGTTGGAACCGTAGCACTACACAAGCTCCAAAATTTAATTTTCCGGACAAGACAAGTTTTTTATGAAATGTGTGTATGCCCATCTCTTTTTTTTTAAACGAAAGACACACTGTTTGTTTTTAGTTACACATACAATGAAAGCTCCCATAGGCGGACAGCGACGGTCGTAGCACTTTACTCCAGCTTATGGAGTTGTCCGCCCATGGGAACGTATGGAACTTCAATTCAATATCCATACTTACTTACTTATCAGGCTGACGACTGATGCAGGGTCCGAGCCTGAGCGATAGCTGCTTTCCATTCCTGACGGTCTTGGGCACGCTGCTTCCAGTCATCAACACCAAGCTGTCTTGCATCCGCGATTACTTGGTCTTTATACCGGAGATTCGGTCTTCCTCTCCTTCTCGAACCAAGAAGCTCGGATTCGAAGACCCTCTTAGCGTGAGCATTGGTGTCCATGCGCTCAATGTGCCGAGCCAGAGTAGTCGATGGATCTTTGCCCTCCGGACTACACCCGGAGCCTGGTACAGCTCGTAGAGTTCGCGGTTGTGTCTTCTCCTCCATTCGTCTTCCTCGTAGACGGAACCATATATCCGACGTAGAATTTTTATTTCGAAGGCACCAATCACCAATCAGCTCCGCAGTTTTGCTTATCGTCTAGCTTTCGGTTTTGAAGAGCATGACCATAGTCCTTCGAGTCAGGAGTTTTGACGCCAGTTGTTTTGACAAACCGAAGTAGCATCGGTTGCCAAAGGCGGTTCTACGTCGGATCTCCACAGTGATGTCCTTCGTGGCCTTCACGTTTGTCCCGAGGTAGACAAACTCCTTTACTACCTCGAAATTGAAGCTGTCGATTGTGATATTTTGTCCTAGGTGGTGTGTGACGGATCGTTTTTTGGTCGACGGAATATACTTCGTTTTATCCTTATTGACCTTAAGTCCCACTCGCTTCGCCTCTTCTTCAATTGCCGCACATGCTTCCACTACGGCACGTTGAGAACGCGCGAAGATGTCGATGTCGTCTGCATATCCCAACAGTTGGACTGAAACTCAAAGCAATTTTTGTTTATTTAACTGAAGAGAAATGCTATAAAGAATAAATACAATGACTTGTAGAAGATAATGCCTTCCGTGTTTAAAGCTGCCCTCCACACTTCGTGTCCAACAACAAATTGAAGAAATCACACGACTGCGTATCTCCTTGCCGGTGCAGATTTCAAACGGATCGGAAGTCCGCGAGCCGAACTGCATGGTGCATGGCGTATTTGTTAGCGTAGTGTGATACAACCGGATCAGTTTTCCGGGATCCCGAATTCGGCCATCGTATCAAATAACTCCTTGCGATGAATGCTGTCGTATGCGGCTTTAAAAACGATAAAAAGGTGGTGCCTATCAAATTGGAACTCGCTGGTCTTTGCCAGGATTTGCCTAACTGTGAAGATTTGGTCTATTGTCGATTTGCTGGGCCGGAAGCCGTACTGGTACGTGCCGATTATTGCGGTGCACAACGGCTTTAGACGTTCACACAGTACGCTGGACAGGATCTTGTAGGCGACGTTGAGCAGGAATATACCTCTATAGTTGTTGCAAGAGGTAGGATCGGCTATTTTTGTGGATGGGGAGGATGTTCCAGTCGTCGAGCAAGCTTTCGTCCTCGCAAATTCTACAGATGATCTGGTGCATGCTCCTTAAAAGAACTGATGGTAAGCCATCTGAGCCTCCGGCTTTGTTGTTCTTCAGCCTTTTGTTGGCTGTGCCGACTTCTTCAAAGCATGGTGGGAGGACTACTTCATCGACTGGAGTTTGGATTTCTTGATTCCCTACCACTCATTCCCGGTCAGGCCCGTTAAGCAGCTGTTGGAACTGCTGCTTAAACACATCCACTATTCCCTGCGGGTCAGTAACCAGGCTACCCATACAGTTTCGAAGAGCCTGGGTCCTTGTGTAGAAGGCCCGTATTTTGTGCTTTCCCTTCTTCTAGCCCCGGTACTCCTCCTGCGCTGCTCTAGTTTTTCGTTGCAGCGTCTTTTGGTATGCCTCGTCAATTGCATGTTTCTTCTGCTCGCACTCGCCATCATTCCACGGGTTCCTCGTCAGAGGTGTTAGGTAGCCTAAGGTGGTTACGGCTACCTCTTTGATGGCCGAGCGGCAATGCAACCACATCCCGTTGGCGTTGGTGTATGGCGGGGGCATACCGGAGAGTCTCTCACTCAGTTGCTCTTCGTAGGCTCTGGCAATCTCGGGTGGGCTCAGGCGTCCAATGTCCAATTCAAGATCCATAGTGGTGAGAAACTGTCCGCTCAAGGGCGTGTCCAAATCAGCATCAACGTTAACTTTGCTTTTTAACTAAGCCTAATGATCCGAAGATTAAGGAGCGTAAGCAATTAAAAGATTCTCACCGTTTGAAGAATGAAAATGTATAGCCGCCAGCTTTAATGCCAACAAACCACATTTCTGGAAACCATTCTGTATTGCAACCACCATATCTTTTTATTTAACTTTTCGAGAATAAACGGAGGCTGGAGCAGCTAGGCGCTGGGCCTCTTATTATTATTTTTTTTATTAGGCAGTTGTGATCTCACCCCCAGTAAGGGCGGACGTTCTGGTGAGCCGACACTACAGACACACATTGAGGAGGGATATCTTCTGTAGTTGTTGCAAGAGGTAACATCACTTTTTTGTGAATGAGACGCATGGAGCTGATATTCTAGTTCTGATGATCAGCCGTCGGAGCTAAGCTGTCCTTGGCTTTATAATTATTCAGCTTTTTTATGCCAATGTCGGCCTTTCAAGAAAAGTTGAGAGCACTGCATTATCGAATCGACTTAAGATTTCTTCGCTCCTTATGAATATTGCCTGGTCATAAATACATCCACTGAACGCAACATCGGCAGCAATATAATTCCCACAATTTTCAAGAGCTTGACTCTCATTCCCTTACATGTGCCTATACTTTTGGCTTTCTCATCGAAGCGTCGCATATTTGCCTGACGAACGAGATTGTGAGAGACATTATTTTTAAGGCGCACAAGCTTATCTTCCTTCGGTCTTATAGCCCGATACTCTTCTTGCCCTGATCTTATTTTGAAATGTAGCACCCTTTAGTATGCCCGATCGGTTCTGTCTACTCAGACTCGCGATAATAATGGGGCCTTATTGTAATTGGTACTTCATTGATGGACAAGAGGCAATGAGGCAAGAGGTCGTTGTCGTCTCTCGCTTAGTTTGGCTTCGTAAGTTCTGTCCCCGGTTTGCTCAAACGACCAAACTCAAAACTGCTCCTGTTGACTGAAAGCGTGTAGATTTGAGAAATATTCAATGAATTTGAGAGCACATAATAACTTTATTGTAAATTGACACACGTTTTAAAGCCTCCACAAATCAAAATTCAAACAATTTCATGTCCTCCGCAACTGATGACGATAGCCTTCCTCCCTAAAAATTGAAGCGACCATCCTCCGCTCCGAACCCAATCACTTCGTCTTATTTCTTATTCCGGTCATATTAATTATTTTCCATTTCAGTTGAAACGACATGAAACAATAAACTCAATTCGGTAAAGTGCATTTCATTTGTCAACTTAACGGGTACTTCGGAATAATACACATCCTGCTGTCATTTTCTGTTCTTTATTTTTTTTTGGCAATTTTTTGTTAAGTTCATGCATCCAACCGTGTGCATTCACGTACAACTAGATGTCATTTCATTGAGTTCCAAAAATAAGAATTGATTGCAGGAAAAGAAAGCAAACAGAAAAATGAATAAAACTCAGAAAAAAAAAATCGAAAACGAAACGAATAAAATACGAAAAAGCAACCGAAAAATATACAAAACATGAAACAACGAAACACAACTGTCATTCTCAAATTGACAGATGAAAATCAACTCCACGAATGAACATATTCAATTTGATCCGGACGATGTTTGCAAATAAATTGCAAAATTCAAAATCCGCTCCACATGCGATATGCAGTCATGCATCCAGCTACTAGCTCCACAGCCACTCAGAAATCCCCTGAATGCATCTGCTAAAAATGTACAAATAAGAGATACAAAAATACTGAGTGGAACTACTGCTACTGCTACGGAGTATTGATATTTTGTTCCTTCCTTTTTTTCTGTTTTTGCATTTTTTTTTTTGCCTTTCTGTAAGGATTTGCTGTATCTGTGCCTTTTTATTCAACTTTTTTTCGTGTTCAATCCAGGAAACTGCTTGCATTTGTTACGATGTTTAGAGAGTGAGAGAGAGTTGGCAGGTAGTGTGTGTGTGGGGTGAGGTAATAAAAATGAATGAATCTGCAAAAAATTTCAATATTGCTGGTATTTATTTTATTCGGGTGGATATTGTATTTGACTGTGAATGTATTTTTTTTTGCCTGCTACTTGGCGCAGGAGATATCCAAAGTTGTCAAATAAAATGGTTTTCATCCTAAGCTGCGAATGTAAATGTGATCAATTGACAGCGAATTTGTTCGGCGTTTGCACACGGATGGGGGTGGGGGCGGGATTTTGAAAGTTTTCGGGGATGATTGCTTTTAAAAGTTGTGTCATTTTATCTTGCAGCCATTAGAGAAATCCGTGACAATTTTTAGCATTTAAATGGAAAAAGACTTTAGCTGTAACGCCTGTAGCCTGCACATAGATAGAGGGGTTGAAAGGCCGATCTAATTTGTGTGTGCGCCTAAATAAAATAAAAATAAAACGCTGAAATCGCTTTGTTTATTGGTTTGAAAAACAAACTTGCTTCCAGCGGGGAGGTGAGGATTACACGAAATGTAGCACCTAATTCCTTGTCAAACATTTTGCAGACTTCTGCATTCGGTGGTGCTTAGACCGAGTTTCTGAACCCAAACTAATTTAAATTTCATTTTAATTATGTTGAAAGTGTACTCACTCACCTCTCCTGCAGCATAGCTACTCATGTAACAGGATTTCTATATATTTTCATATGCATAAGAGTTTACCATACCTATGCCACTTGAATAGTAGTTGTGCTTGATTTTTTCATAACAAATAGCGACCTTAAATGCTCCAAGCTGCGATCACTTACCAGTCTGTACAGAAATAAATAACTCAGTTACCAGACAAAATTCCCACTCCAACTACAATTTTGCTGCTAATTGGAGTAGGTATCAATGGCTTATATCAACCGAATTGTATTTAAATCAGCTTGATTTGTCTTCAGTAAATTCGTCGCTGCAGTTTGATTCGTTTTTAGAATTTTTTGAAGAAACTATAAAGAATGCTGCAGATATATCAATTCATAAAATGAACCCCACAAGACACCATTCGCGCCCTCTCCCCGACCATATTTTGCAACTGATCAGATTGCGTAACTGTGAGGGAAGAAAGCGGATTCGTTATAGGCTTCAAGTTCCTTAACATCGTAATCCAAAATGAAATACATACTTTTCGTAATAGAAATTGGAATTCCTTACTAAGTGGTTTCGAAAAAGTATCCAAACCTTTCTGGAAAATTAGTAAAATAATAAAGAAGAATTGTTCGAACATTGTAACCCTTCTATGTCAAGAGAAGGGCTATCTTGTTCTACACAACAAGGGAAAGCTACCTTATTAGCAGACAACTTTTACCAGTATCATATATTCTCAGGTCACGGTGATGTCAATACAGAAAACCTCGGTAATACCTTGAATGACTTTAATCACTCCAACCACGTCAATAACGTTAACTGCCTTATTCGTCCCAAAAAAGTTGTTGACTTAATAAAAACGTTAAGGACCAATAAATCCGCGGGCATCGATGGCATAGGAAACACATTAATCAAAACGTTACCACGTAACGTCATAATTTACGTAACGTTCGTTTTCAGCAGTTTCGAAAACCGCTCATGTAATTTCCATTGCAGAGCCCGGTAAACCAAGAAACGATCATAAAATTTAAAAACCTATTAGTTTATTAAGTTGCTTAAGTAAGCTGTTCGAGAAAATAATAAAGGAATATCTCATTTTACATATCGACCAAGCAAACATCTATCCAGCAGAGCAGTTTGGGTTTCGAGCCGGTCACTCTACATGTCACCAAATCATGAGAATTAAGCAACACATTGTAAAAGGTCTAGATTTGAAATTGTCAACAGGATTAGTTCTACTGGATATTGAAAAGTCTTTCGATACTGTATGGCATGAAGGACTCATATTTAAGCTTATCCAGCATTCCTTTCCAAATTTTCTCATAAAAATTGCTCAAAGCTTCTTGCAACAAAGAAAATGTATAGTCTTCGTAGATCTTGCTCAGTCATCATTATATACCAGCCACTCTGGCGTACCCCAAGGTTCGGTATTGGCTACCATTTTATTTAATATTTTCATGTCCGACATACCAGTGGTAACACTTTCCTAGCTTTGTTCGCTAACGACACAGCCCTGTTCTAATCCAATATCTTAGCACAGGACACGCTAACTTCTCTTCAAAATGCACTTGATGCGTTTCATTTATTCTGCTTCAGATGGAAAATCAAACCGAATGCAGATAAGTTTCAGGCTATGTGGTTTCAATTGTGAGTGGGTCGCCTACGCAGAGGGTGCCAGGTTCGATACCCGAATTTTACCACCTATGATAATTCACGGCTCCACCTCTGTCGAGTCACTGACAATGCTTAAAGAGTATTCCTGTCTAGAAAAAGTTTCCTCAACTTCGCCGTCTGGAGTCGGCATTAAAATGTAGGTCCCTTCCACTCGTGAAAGAACAATAGCACGCATAACGCGAGTGGTTGCTGAGAAGCAAGGCCCAGGTCCACCTCGGACTGTAGCGCCACCCATACTATTATATTATGTGGTTTCAATTGCAATTCTTACCAAACAAACTTACAATTGAACTCGACCAGCATCGAGTGGACTGAAAGCTGTAAGTACTTAGGATAAAAACTCACATTTTAAGAACATATATCGTATACGGTTTAGAAAGCATACCTAATCATTAAAATCCTATATCCCTTTATCAATTGTAAATCAAAACTTAGTATTGATAACAAACTACTAATTTTTCAAAACGATTTTTCAACCAGCCTTAAAGTACGGCGCACCTCTATGGGACTACTGTGCCAAATCTCACATTAACACGTTGACTGCCACATGACCCACCGGTGGTCATGTTTCAAAAACACTAAAAAAACGGCACAATTTTACTAAATAACAATAAAACACTTATAAACATCAACTTAAACACACTTGGCACTTTGGTAATATTTTTTGATTTGCACGTGGGCAGTCAACATGTTAAAAAACTACAAATATGTGAAAACAAGGTGCTAAAGCTAATGTTAAATCTGCCCTGGCATTTCTCTACTTTGAGGCTGATTGAGGCTGATTGATAAATTACACATTTTTTAAGCAAACCTCTCAGAATGAGAGCGAGCTTATTCGTAACATCTTAAATTAAAAAAAAATCAATCATATCTTAAAATATTATACGTAGTTATATCGTTCTTGCATGTTGCATAAGTGGGCCTAGGTGCAATTTAGCTATAAGAGTCATTATTTGTAGGAGTCATAATAGGGGTTTTTGATTGTAGTGTTTTTTTCCCTTAACTTTTCCTATTAATGTACTCAATGTTTCTCATTATATATACTTTGAACTATCTTAGTTGTAAAGAACTTTTGTTCTGTATCGCTAAAATAATACATGTTAGATGTAACTAAAACTGTACAAGTCGAATTTCCTCCAAAGTATAATCATATTGTTTTGAAAACATAATTTTGCATAACTACATGTAAAATATTATAGAAGAAAGATATTATAATATCATATCTCTAATCTGTAAAATGTGCGGTAACAATACTTATGTCATCAATATTATGCGAAATAAAAGATCTTTCTATCTATCTATCTGTACAAGTCGAACTAAAAATAAATTGAACTTTGAACCTTGAACTACATGTAGTTGTGTTTGAAAATCAAATTATGCACGAAAAACTAATTTCAAATTTTTATTCATTATAATAATAATTTGGTTGACGAGGAGAAAAAATGGACTCCACCAAATTAATTTGTGTTTACAACTACAGTACAAACTCGATTTGCGCAACCCTCGATTCCCACAACTCCTCGATTCATATTCAATTTCTTTAAAAAGAAAACGCTTGATTTAGTATGTATCCATTCTAACTTTTGGTTTTCTGAATTCTGTAAGAACTGTGGTCAACAATAATAATTTACTTTCATTCCAAAAAAAAGTGTTTTTATCCCATTGCCATTGTTCTATACGAACATAACCGTTTTCACTATTATTTCTGACTAAAAAAATATGACCTAGTGAGTGCAATAACCTCGGTTAGTGCAACTACCTTAATTTCCATTAGTTGTGTAAATAGAGTTTGTACTGTTTTATCTTTTTTTAATTCATTTTATTTTAAAAATTTATAACAAACTTACATTCTAGACAAAAATGCTTAAAACCAGTTGGACGTACATTGTTACTGCTTCTAACTTACTGGCCCAGGGCGGGCACTCTAAGCTAAACTTACCCTTCTTCTATGTCTTTCGACCTAACCTAACAATGGATACATATGAAATAAATGCATATTAACATTTACAGCTTAATATTAAGAAAATTATGCCAAAAACTTAATTACAGAACTGTTTTACTTAAAACTTATATACTATCTTACATACTACCATAAAATAACCTAAGTTCATATCGCTGTTAAGCTTGTAAAAAATTAATCAATTTTCTTCCGGCTGTCAATTATTAATTCTTTATTTATTACTCTCATCATTGAATAACATAAAATGTAATAAAACAAACATAAAAACAGAAATTTCTTAGAAAAAACAAAAAAAAGTCAATGCGTCCAGTTTTGAACGCAAGACTCAGCATGGAAAAAACATTATTTTACCGTTATCTTTATGAAAGTTATCAAGAGCTTATTGCGTTTCTTTAATTATTTCATCATTATGAAGTAATACGGTGAAGAGTTAACATTGTTATACCCAAAAAAAGGAAAGTACACGAAAAATAGCTGAAAAGACTGGCGTTGGAAAGTCAACAGTGATAGCAGTACGAAAAAGAAATAATTTGGAGTCTCCGGGTGATTTTGGAGGGCGATCAAGAATTCTGACGGACGTGAAATGGAACGGTTGCTTCGTAAAAGCGCCAAGCTAACACCTAAAGAAGGTAGACTGGCCATTAACAAACCAACAAGCGAATGGACAGCCAGAGGATCATTGAAAAGAATAGGGTTAATCGCGTCTGTAAAGCTAAAAAAAACCTGTGCTTTCCAAGAAAACAGTTTTGTAAAGAACACAAAAACTGGTCTGTTGAAGACTAGAAACGTATTATAAGGTCTAATAAAACGAAAATCAATCGTATTTTATCGGATGGTAAGTCTTATTATTGGCACCGACCCGGTGAGCAGCTTCAGAAAAACCAAGTGAAACAAACTATAAAACATGGTGGCGGTAGTATAATGGCGTCCGCATGTTTCACTTGGTGGCACGTCGGTCCTATCCGTAAAATAGAAGGAATAATGAAGAATGAAGACTTCCTAAATATCTTGGAAACATATTTGCCTGACTTTGTTGATCAGTGCGCGTATCCAATTGAGGAAATTGATGGAGACCCCAAGCATACCTTAAAAATAGTGAAAGAGTGGCTTGAAAATCAACCATTAAAACATTAAAATGGCCTGCACAAAGCCCAGATCTCAATCCAATTGAGAATTTGTGGGCAATTGTTAAAAAAACATTGTGTCAGCATCATTCGCCTCCGAATAATTTGAACGAGCTATGGGATCGAGTCCAAGTTGCCGGGACCAATATACCAAACACAACAATTGAAAAATTAGTGGAAAGTATGCCAAGACGAGTGAAAAGTGTTTTAAAAAGAAAGGGTCTCTGGTCCAAGTACAAACATTTTACTTAAATCGTTGTTTTTTGTATGCTGAGTCTTGCGTGCAAAACTGGACGCATTGACTTTTCTGTTTTTATGTTTGTTTTATTACATTTTATGTTATTCAATGATGAGAGTAATAAATAAAGACTTAATAATTGACAGCCGGAAGAAAATTGAGTAATTTTTATTAGCTGACAAACATCCGACCAGTTTTGCTCGCCACTGTAAATACATATATTTATACATGCATGGATATTGTTATACTCACATATATATATATATATATATATATATATATATGTACCTTCCCTATAAACATTGTGTATACACATAGGTACACTCAGGTGTACACATGTATACTTCCTTATGCACATTTTTTTTTTAAATTAATTTTTTATATAAAGACATATATACATCTTAAAAACTACCTTTAAACTACCCTAAGATATATAAGTCGGCCATAGGTTGCAGCTGATAGATTTCCATCTAATCCGCTGCAAGACAGAGACCGACTGCGCCCCATAAGGAGGAGTGCACTACCCTCTTTACCCCGGGTCTAAAGGGTTCGACGCTGGAGTTCCCTCGCTTTCCAGACACCAGACATTTTGGTGCTGCCTAGCAACATCCCGAATGTCTCGGCTGGATACCGCCGTACTGAACCTGAGAAGACCCTCCTCAGCTCGTTGTGCGACGGAACGGTAGTGGTTGAGTCGCCCATCCACAGTTGATCTTGCGGTGTGGTAGATGAGCGGCACCGCATTTATGTCTTGTGCTTATCTAGATGGAGAAAGGCCTCTGGGGGGACGAAGCCATTGTGACGTACCTTTCGTGGTATTCTGGATTGGGGTAGTAAGCCCCTGAGATCAAGTTATTGGACAAGTTCATCACTCTAGCTGTATGACCTCGAATCAACTTTAACAGGAAATTGTCCACTCTTATCAGGTTTGCCCTGTTGTATAGGACCTCATTGGAATAGTGTTTTATGTACTGGGACTCTGGAGTTCGATAAAGGCGAAGGCAAGCCCTAAGACAAGGTCTCTCGAACAACCAAATCTTTTCCATTAAGCTTGCACTCACGTTGAACCACACGGGACAGCCATAGGTGAGCATTGGCCGGATGAGGGCCATGTGGCAGATGACCTTCACCCTCGCATCGAGTTGGCTCTTGTAAAACAGTCTCTTTGTAAGGACAAAGGGGCCTGGGGCCTGGCCAGAGCAGCATCTACATGTTTGTTAAAATATAGATACTGATCTACTATACTTTTCGGTGTCCGCCGAGGCCTTATACAACAGCGTCCTGAACAGAATGGTTTCCGACTTCCGGAAGTTGATACTCAACTTCCAGTCGTCGCAACTTCTCATGAATGAATCGAAGTTACCCTGCTTGAGAGTAGTGATTTCCTCGTTCTTTTTGCCTGATCTGTACACGATCAAGTCGTCGGCTTGATCAGACTTCTATTGATCACTTTCTCGAATACCTTGCTGATCATCGTAAGGAGACTAATTGACCGGAGGTTGCAAGGATTATATGAATCCTTTCCTCGCTTGGATAGAATTTTTTCTGTATAAGCATATGTCTTGTAGTTGTACTGCCTTTTCGTTGTGATTTGCCACATACAAATTTGAAAATTTGAATTTTTTGAGAGTTTTCCAACTCAAATTTATTTCCTGTTCGCTTAAATCTTTTAAGCTACGCAACGGATTTTACTGCGGTTTTCATCAATAGATTAAGTGATTCAAGAGGAGAGTTTATAGTTTTCTGTAATTAATTCTTTTTGCAGAAATTTTGTCAGGCCTATATTTTTCCTACCTAATATATAAAATTATCGTGTCACAATAATTTTGTGTGTATATTCTGAGAATAGGCCGTAAGCTATTTCCATACCCCTAAATGATGAGGGCAGTTCACTCAAACTTTTTTTTTTAATTTTGTATACAAAGCTTCTTGTCTTAATTTTTTTATGATTCGGCAAACGAAAAATCTGCCAAACTCGTCAGGTTGTGCAGGATGACGGTGTAGAATTCTCGCTGCTCCATCAAGGTCGGTTACGAACTCACCGCGACATTCAATGTCAAAAAAGGTTCTAGATAACGTCATGTGACTTCTTTAACACCATCCTGGAGAAGATCGTGAAAGACTCACACGCCAACACTAGAGGCACGGTACAGACTACAGTCCGTCCGCACCGGTAGCTTTGTTAGACTTCAGTCTTGGCATTGCTATCTTGACGTCGTCTAAGTCGGGAGGACGGAATTCTCGTCGATCATCGTCAATTGTGTGGAGTGGAACATTCTGCCTGACAGCGGTATTGGTGTCATCATCGCCGTTTAGCAGGCTGCAGAAATGGTTCTTCAAATTCTCAGTATCGACTGCAACTCTACTATTAGTTGCCCATTCTCGTCCCGACAGGCTTCCGTCCGAATTTTATATCCACTGGATAAATGTTTCACCCTCTGGTGCAACTTTCGGACATCGTTCCTGCCGTAGCACTTCTCCATCTCCTCGATCGCGTCCCTTCGTGTCTGTTCGTAGAGCTCACGGACAGCTCTCGTCGTTCGTTGCAGCGTTGCTTTGTAGGCTTCCAGCTTCGCTGCATGTACCAGCCTACACTCGTTGTCAAACCATGGGTTGTTCTAGGTGGTGCCGTAAAACCCAGCACATCGGTGGCAGCATCTTTGATGTCTTCTTGACAACGCCTCCAAAGAGAGATTCCGGGACACTCGATAGGCAAAGATCCTAGCAGTCCGTTGCGATTGTAGCTTTCCGACGTTAAACTGTGGTGTCCTTTCTCGACTCCACTGATCTCTTGATATCCGACTTCTTACCTTGGCTACAACAATTAAATGGTCCGACTCGATGTTGGCTCCTCGGAACGTTCGGACATCAAGAATGCTGGAGGAGTGCCTGACGTCGATCGCAACATGATCAATCTGGTTGACGGTTGATTGATCAGGGGACCGCCAGGTTGCTTTATGAGGTGTGGGAACCGCGTGCTAGCTACAGAGAGATTACGTCCCGCGACAAAGTCCACCAGCCTGAGTCTGTTATCGGATGTGGTATCGTGCAGGCTGTGCTTGCCGATGACTCTAGCAAAGATGTCCTCCTTGCCCAGGTTTGCGTTGAAATCTCCTAGAACGATCTTTGTGTCGAAGCTGGGGCACTGATCGTAAGACCTTTCTAGGAGATCATAGAAGTCATCCTTGCTGTTGTCATCTTTGTCCTCTGTCGGGGCGTGGGCGCAAATCAGGCTAATGTAACTGAATTTAGTCTTGAAGCGGATTGTTATGAGGCGTTCGCTTTTAATATATACAATTTTTGCACAACTAGGAGGCCAGGCCCTATTTTTTAGCCCTCGGTCGGAGGGTCCGGGTTTATCCGGTGTTGGTAGCCTCGCTAAGGATGTGAGCGCCGCCGTTGTCCCTAAAACTATAAGGATCTTCCGCCGCCATCTCAATTCCAAGGCCCCGACCTGGCCTTGAAAGAACCTTCTAGACCTGTGGTCTGTGGTCTAGACCAGGTAACTTCTCCTGACTGGAGTTTCGGGTGCCCCCGTTGACCAGACAATTTTCCAGCTCCTCCGCCGCCATCCATAAAGGGAGATGAGCCCAGGCACACTCTCCCCCCTCTCTCGTCTACAGCCGCCAACGACTTCCCACGGGGATTGGTTACCCCATTCCCCCCCCCCCCCCCCCCCAGGCTCCCAGATTTCACCACGTGGAGGTGAGAGTAGGAGTTTCCTTGATAGAGGCTAAGTGCGGACGCTTGTGCCTGCATGAGACGCCATATTAACGCTTTGAAATCCTTTGCTCGCCACTGTAATAGTAAAAAATTAAGTAAAAGTGTCCCATAATGTTTATGATTTATTCATCCTCAAATGCATGCAATAAACACAACGTTTCTTTATTTATTTTCCATTCGGAGTATTGAACTCAACTCTAAGTCTAGGATTAGTACATTAAATTACGTATAAGAATACAATTTCAGTCGGCATTTATTTAAGAAATAAATAAAGTCGCGAATAAGTAAGAGAAATAAATAAATTAATTAACTTAAGTCTTTGGTACGCTTAGCTGTTTCTGAAAATAAATTACACTCATCCTGCCTCACTTAATCTAGCCACACTCCCGCCGCGTCGTCACTTAGTGATACTCGTAGTAGTAACGATATGGATCCATGCTCGCCGACGCAGTGGCGGCGTTTGTCGGCTTGGCCATCGGTCGGACAACGTACCCGTTACGGCTTGAAATAAAAGATTGCATTGCACAAACATCTGACACATTTTTTTTCCGTCAAAAACTCACCGATTGTGCTCGCCTGCGTGCACCTGGAAGCTCGTCTCCTCCTGATGGTCGTGGGAGAAGAGTTTTTTCAATGCTATTATCCCGGCAATGGTTAGAGCCACTTTGCTTATTACCAGCGCCTTGATAGCGATAGCCGCGAGGGCCTTTAGTCCGATGGGCCCGGCGATGCCCATTGCGGTCAGCAGCGCAGCAACCACGTACTTCACATGTCCGCCGCCTTTTTTCTTGCTACCACCGCCACCGCCGCCACGACCCCGACCTTCACTTATGTCGAACTTCATCACATGAGTCCGCAGGAATCTGTCGACTTTCTCCAGAAGCGCCCGATCCAGCTGCGATAGTCCGGTCAGTGCCCGTGCATCCGCCATGCCGATGATGCTCTCCTTCTCCGTCGTGTTCTGCTTCTCGAGCACCAGTCCGTCGACGATCTTTATGGAATCCTGGTCCACGGCCTTGGTCAAGGCGTTCAGCGCCTTCTGCTTGAGACAGCCGACGAAGTCGTTCTTTCCCTGGCAGTCGTCGTACACCTTGCGAACGATCATGAACTCTGGTCCCATCCAGGTGCTGCCGCGATCGGTGTGCGTGGCTGCGTTGCTCAGTGACGCCACGATCACTGCCACCAGCAGGAGTTCGAGTATCAATCGCAGTTGCATTGCGTTGATTGTGCGCGGCCCTGGTTATGTTTATTTTAATCCGAACAGCTCTGGGGAAGATGGTCTACTGGTGATCTTCTGCGAGATGATAGCACTTTTATAAATGCCTCCTCTTCAAATTCAATGCTCTGCTTAATCTCTTGCCATGCTCCGCCACTTCATGACAATCGCTGACTGAATCATTCGTCTGTAAATACATAGCGTGCCAAGCTGCTCCAGGTCTTTTTCACCATGGCTACGTGCGCCCGTGATCAGCAGATGCCTTGGTCGAGCTTCTTCAAACATCTATCAGCGCCTGACATATTTCTCATTTTGACGTTTGTTTAGCTTGCACTTTTAATTTTTATTTACACAGTTTGACAGTGCTGCCAGATTGGATTCTACACCAGCAGCGCTGGGTGCGCACTGAATCTCGCGGAGAAACTGCTGGCCGTCGTCGGGAGTCTGGTGCGCCACTCCAGAATCTAGAACTTGAATAAAATTAACAATTAATTACAAGAAAAAATCCGTTGCGGTGGCAACTTGACCATAACAACACTTGTTTCTACAGCAAGTTGGTCCAATGGATGACTTGGCGCCGTGTAGTGGTCGTGGCACAGCGCTGCTCTTCAGCAGAAGGTGCGTGACGAAGAGTGATTATGCTGCATAAGGCCGCTGAGCTGAACGAGTGCAATTGCACATTTGGTGCAGTGGGTGAAATTGAATTGATTGTGTTAATTAGTTATTAAAATCTCATTCATGACTTTCATTTCTTTTCTGCGATTTGCTGAAGAAAACAAAATATTGCACTTAAAAAGCATGAAGATGCGATGTATGCTGTGACAAAAAAGCTAAGTACACGAACTTGCTTTTAGAAAGTGAGTGCCAGCATGCATTTGATGAAGCCTGTCAATTGAAGACATTCAGAGCCAATGAACTTGAATTTACTTATATTTGCTAGCGTGTGCATTGGAAAACGTTGAACTGGATACGCTCGTGAGAAGCCATTTGGGGCTTTCTATGAAGCGGGGTTGACGTTCGCCGGACTGCCTCTGGACTGTGGTCGCAGAGATTGGCAAAGAAGTAGACTCCCAAGTGTAGACGGTGGAGCTGGGTAGGTGCGGGAGCAGGACAATATACGAGCACATTTCATTCATTTATTCATTTATTTCATTTTAGTCATCCCAAGCCATTTGGCGAGGTGCGATGAGGGTTTGATCGACATTTCTCGTAATGCAAAGTTCTGACTCCTACTTGTGACTTTCCACTTATAGAAATAAGGGAAATTGCATCACCTACAATTTAAATAGACTCAAGAGAGGGGATGTAGTACACTTAAAAATTGGTGTGTTGGTGTGCAGCATCACCACAAAAAATCGAGTTATCAAGTAAAATACAAAATTGATATAAGGGAACCCCCACCATTCTCGGTTTCAAACAATAGATTTTTTTTTATTCAATTCGAAAAATTTCGAGGGAAAATTTCAAAAATTCTTGAAGATGTAACCGGTTTATGGTAGAAGCCAACTCGCAGGTACCTAGCTCTCATTAGCACCCCTGTCCCTTCATGATTCGACGTAATTCCGATTCCACTGAAGATATGAAAAATGAAATTTGGGCTTCATGAAATCCACATCACATGAATTGCCCTCCTGGACCTGACTCTTGGTGCAAGTTGCGCAAATCTGAAGACGCTGGGACATTGCAAGCTTATGAACATTCACCGGAATTAAACGATGACTTGCAGGAAGCCATTGAGCCCACCTTCATAAATTTGTCAGCAGATGAACTTCTTCACCGATGTCTGGGGGATAGTACGCAGAACAACAACGAGTCGTTCAAAAATTGTGTCTGGAATTTTGCCCCCAATCACATCTATAATGGTAGACACAAACAGCATATTGCATATTGCAGCATATATTATATTTAACAAAGGTTTTGTCACAATTTTAAGAATATTGGAGACAATGGGAGTCAAAATTGGACGGGCTGCAGCCAAACTCCGAGAGACGCGCGATGAGCAGCGCATCACGCCGGCTGAGGAGGACCTCACTGAGGCTTCCAGAGAGGGCAGAATTGCCCGGAAAGACGAGCCGAACACAATCAAGCCTATGAAGAAACGGAAAAAATTGTATATGGATAACATAGCTAATTGAACGTATTTAGGTCTTATACACAAGAATTTGATTCTCAAAACTTTAAACGCGTTTTTTTCGGAAGAGTGTTTTTTCGACTGACGCATGAGGTGACTCATGACACCGGTTATAAATCGGTTCCAAATGTGAATACGGTATGAACTAGGATAAATTAAATCGGTAAGATCTTCTTTACTTTTTAACTTGATTTGCGGCTGAAAAAAAGGCGATTTTCAAAAAAAAAATCAAAGATCATCCCTTTTGTTAATTTTTGTGGGAAATTTATACTCCCAATACCAGAACCAAACATGTAATGAACGCGTGGAAATAACATGCATCGCCGAAAAGAAGGGCTTTTGTTCGATTACAGAAAACAAAAAAAAAATGATGTACAATTTTTTTCTTCTTTTTTAAGTCTTCAAATAAATGCATGCAAAGTTACTAGCCTAAAAATGACAAAATATGTTAATTTACCAGCAGATTGAAAATCGTCAAAATTTTAAACTAGTAAAATGACATAATATTCTTAGTGTACAGCGATAAAAATAAAATGAAAGAAGAACTGTTCTTCTTCTGGTCGCGCTACAGTCCGGGCTTGACCTGGGCCTCAACCAGTAAGCCTCTCCAGCCATCTGTCTCCAATTGCGCGCACCAAGTTGATTGAGATTCTTCTCCACCTGGGTGCGCCATCGAGTCCTTGGGCGTCCTCTATTGCGTTGTCCCACTGGTTCGGAGTCAAAGACTCTTCGGGCTGGAGCCGTGTTGTCCATGCGCTCTGCATGGCCCAGCCATCTTAGGCGTTGAATCCGTAGACGACTAGGCTCATGCCGCTGTACAGCCCGTACAGTTCGTGGTTGAATCTTCTTCTCCAATAACCATCAACGCAGACAGGACCAAAGATTGAAGGCGAAACTTTTCTCCCGAAAAGGCCAAGTGCTTCTTCATCCGTTTTTAGGATTGTCCATGCCGCCGCACTTTAGAGCAGGACAGGGATGATCAAGGTGTTATATAATGTTAACTTGGTCCTTCGAGAGAGGACTCTACTACTCATTTGCCTCTTGAGACCAAAGAAACAGCGATTGGCAAGCGCAATTCTGCATTTAATCTCGGTACTGGTTTTGTTCGTACTGTTCACTTGCGAGCCGAGGTAGACGAAGTCCTTGACTACCTCGAAGTTATAGCTGCCCATTGTGACGCTCTGTCCAAGACGTCGATGTTGTGTGTTCTTTCTTCTGATACAGCATATACTTCGTTTTGTTCTCGTTCACCGCTAAACCCATTTTGGCCGCCTGCGCCTCAATGTCAGCAAACGCCTCATTGACGGCTCGCTGTGTTCTGCCAATCACGACGGACTCCTGGAAGATCGTGCCTCTAGTGTTGGCGTGTGAGTCTTGCACGATCTTCTCCAGGATGATGTTAAAGAAATCACATGACAGCGCATCGCCTTGTCTAAATCCTTTTTTGACATTGAAGGTCTCGGTGAGTTCGTTACCAATCTTGATGGAGCAGCGAAAATTCTCCATCGTCAAACTGCACAACGTGACGAGTTTGGCAGGAATGTCAAAATAAGACATTGCGTTGTATTGCTCGTCCCTATGCACGCTGTCATATGCGGCCTTGAAATCGACAAAAAGGTGGTGGGTGTCGATCTGCATCTCTTGGGTCTTTTCCAGGACCTGTCGTAGTGTGAATATCTGGTCGATGGTGGACTTCCCTGGCCTGGAGCCACACTGATATGGACCTATCAGGTTATTTATAAACGCCTTCAGGCGAGTACACAAAACGGCAGAGAAGATCTTGTAAGCGATGTTGAGGAGACTTATCCCTCGGTAGTTGGCGCAGCTGAAGAAGTCTCCTTTCTTGTTGATCGGGCAAACGATACTAAGATTCCACTCGTCGGACATACTTTCCTCCGACCATATCTTACAGATGAGCTGGTGCATGCGCCCAACCAGATCATTTCCAACCGCCTTAAACAGCTAGTAACTTTATTCGACTTTAGTCTCGATATCGCTATCTTGACTTCGTCTGGATCGAGGGGAGGGAATTCTCGTGGATCATCGTCGACGTGGAGTGGGAGAAGAAAGAAGAACTCTAGGACGATGGAATTCTTGTACAACGTTATTCTGGTCCAAATGTTTATCAAGCAAGTGATGAAGCAAGCATGTAATTTTCAAAGGGTTTTATCAAAACATTGCCTCAATCAATGACTTCCTGGTAGTTTTGATAAGAGAGTCTGGCGGTCATTAAATCACTGGAATAGGTATCTCTGCACTGATACCCCTGAAGGGCAATAAAGACATTATTTTAGCTTACCAAACATGCGAAAACTTTGCGCCTCTCTGTCGAGCCCAAATCTATAGCAAAAGAATAAAAGCAAAAGAGAAAAACCCTTTTGTTTAACACCATATGGATGCAAAGTACTATGTGGCCATCGTCCAAAACTATCTGCCCTGAACCCCAAATGTCATAAAAAGTTGATATTAAAAAATAAATATGTGCAGTGGTCTACTGGAAGAACACGCACGACGATTGGGATCCCCATGAGTTATTTATCCAACGGTTTTTTTGACGAAGAGGAGATGCTAGATGTGAGAAAAGGCGAGAGTTCAAAACATTCTAAGTTCCTTCCCCGCTGAGAATCTTAGGAGGCTAGTACTTCAGAGATCTGAGCAACATAAGGGAAACTACCGAATCTGCATAGCCTCGCCGCAAGCTTTAATTGGCTTGCTACTAGTGGATATTGGATTCATTTCAGATCAGTGGGTGTAAGTCCGTCTCTTAAGGCACTTGAATCTACATCCCTATCTTTCATAGGGATTAAAATAGATTTGTACTTACTTCTAGACCCATACCGGATTGCCGAAGGAAGAAATGCCTGCAGAATCAGATATGAACTAGATTTGGGCGGCGTTTGGGGTATAGTGAAACTTCTCTATAACGGACAACAGTGGGACCATCACGATAGGGGGGACCTTTTCTAAAGGGCTTTAAATACACGAATACCTTCATACTTGCCCCGTGAGGAATTGTCCTAAAAAGGTGTGCCTTATAGAAGAGGGGTGTCCGTAAAGAGAAGTTTCACAGAACTACTGAGGATGCATTTTAGTGGTTCGCGTGAGATGAGTGCATCGTCAAATTTTAACCTTTCTTTTAATGTTCCTCTCTTCTCTTTCGTTTATTACACTAACGAACTCATGAACTGTCTGTTAGTAAAGACTTTTCATCCAATCTTAAAGGCAGTCCTTAGAAAATGGTTCTGTCCCAGTTGCTTTTCTTTAGACGCCCACTCAATCATCATCATTTCATTCTTCACTTTTCATTTTCGCAGGCTGTCTTCTGTGTTACATCACAATTAGTCCTTGCCTAGACAAAAATAAAAAAAATTCCTCCTTACAGACACTGAAATATTTTTTCATTAGACATACAAAGCAAAATGCAGGAATACATCACAGTCTCCGATGTGTACCAAGAGCCCTCAGAACTTTTCCACAAGTTGCCGCAGAGTACGTTGCAACCGCTTCCCATTCGCCCACACTTGTCTCTACACTTACCAAGTGCAAATAAAGTACTAAAGAAAAATCTCAACTTAGAAATCCTCCTCACTGTTTTGCTTAACATTGTACAGAAAGATTCAAAGTGTACACACAGGAGAAAGTTCCTCCTGAAGATGTACCACGTTCGTATTACGCTCTGTACACCCCCACTTCCTGTACGTTCAAATATTGTTGCAAAAGCAAATTTACACTCGCCGACACGGAAAACAGGGAATGAAAAAAAACAACAAGAAAAAAAGGAGTAATCTCCTTTCTTGTTTTTCTTTACCTCCTTTTTAGACTAAAATAGAGATTCGAGAAGTGGAAATTCTGCGGGAATCTTGCCAAATAACGGTGTTATTATTTCTCTTTCAACAAAACCGACAAGTTTCGAATTCGACTATGCACCCCTTAAACGATGAAATATTGAATTGCTGACGGATTTAACTTTTTTATTGTGTTTGCATGAGAAGTTCATCAAGTTGTTCGGAAACTTTATTAATTTTGAACTTTGACGCAAGGTACGCTTAGGAGTCCATGTGGACACCCCTTGTGTAAAACAGAGGTGAAGACGCGCCGTTATAAAAGTATACGATCTTAAAAGGGGGACTTCTTTCTCCATTCTTCTTTTGTCGCAGATTGTTTTTATTTAACTTTTCGAAGCTTTACTTCAATAAATTGTTTAAGATGGGTGCCTAGCCGACTTCCCGCTTTGTATTAATGTATATTCAATTTTGAAGGCATTTTTCACCAGATTTTCATTTCAAAGCTCGCTTTATCATCACATCAACAACTTTAAGGAATTAATCGCGTCCCTTGTGTACATGTTTTTTCCATGACAAAAGGTTCAAATAAATTCATGCAGTGACAAATAAACATCTCAGGCAATGAATGTTTGTTGCAGCTTGAAGGCATACGTTCAGAAAAAGTTACTGCGATACGGTTTCGGTCTGTAAACTTTATCAACTATAGTCTGTTATACACAAAAATCTGTTCCTGAATGCTACAGTCACGGGTGCTCATGGAGAGGAACGGTTGAAAACATTATAATACTTTATGGAAAAAATTGTTTGTTTTTCTTTCTGAGTGCATTATACACTAAAGCTATGTTCATTCGTTTGCCAGGTCCGATAATTCTGAATACTTTTGGTTAGCAGATAAATCACAGAAATGTGTTGGAAAATCCGGGATAATTCAATTTTCACCCGGGACAAATTAAAAACTCAAATTATAAAGATAAATAAATTCTTTTATTAATAGGAAGGCACAGTAACAGCCTTTGTTCGTCAACAGTTTGCCTTCTTGGCAATTTTCGAGTCGTTTAAAATATATGGTAGTAATTTATGTTCAGTGAGTCGCCGTGGCGTAGTGGGTTAGTGCGTCGGCTCCTACGCAGAGGGTGCCAGGTTCGAATCCCCAATGTACCAACCTTCATAATTCACGGCTGCCACCTCTTTCGAGTCACTGACAATGCTCAAAGAGTATTCCTGTCTAGAAAAAGTTTTTCAACTTCGCCGTTCAGAGTCGGCATTAAACTGTAGGTCCCTTCCACTCATGAAAGAACAATAGCACGCACAACACGAGTGGTTGCTGAGAAGCTAGGCCCAAGTCCATCTCGGACGGTCGAGGCAACACATTTAAATTATTATTATTTATGTTCACAATCCACTCTAATGTAACTTACAGCATGATTCACTGTGTGAAATACAGTGGACTCCCCCTAAGTCGAATTGTCACGGGATGACATAATTTGTTCGAGTTAGGGGGAGTTTGACTTAGAGAGAGGTTTTTGTAAGGAAAATTGAGGGAAATGTATGCAAAATATGTCGAAAAAGTTCGAGTTAGAGAGAGTTTCGACTTAGGCGGGAGTTCGACTTGGGGAGAGTCCACTGTATTTATATTCAGTCATTGATGTTCTCAGCTTCGAAAAATAATTCAACAGGTTTAATGATGCTACGTCCTTAATATTTCTCAATTGAGAATTTCCAAATTTCTTAGAAATATGTATTTCTAAGTCATTTTGTCCTCAATAACCACACGAGAATCCTTTTTTTTAACAGCTGATGGCAGACATTCTCAATTAAATTTGATGTGCATTTACCATTTAAAACCAAACTCTTAAAAACCACCTAATGCAAGCTCAACGGTCGCCACATAGAGAAAAACAAACGTCATCTCTCTCAACTCGGAGAAAAAAGGTCTTGCTCACCTATGAAAAGTTGTCCATCTTTGATTTTTGAACAAGGTTCATAAAATAACATACTGTGCATCAGACATAGTGGACAGGCGCGACGACTACTATGCTTTGGATTCTGAATTCAGACGCCGACACAAGCACCATTTTTCAAACTTCATGGTTCAAAGACATTGACTTGCATTGCGCAGTTATTGTTAATGTGACGCCATCTCCATGTGTTTTGTCTTTAAATACAGCCAACATTGGGTCATCAAAGTAAGGCAACCATACGTAAAACATTCTATGCACACAGTCTTACGTGCTTGCTAAATGTGACAAATCGTCAATTTATGCATATATCCGTCTCTTGAAAAGAGGATTAAATCGCACAATAAAATCTTACACATCTCTGTCCACCATTAGTGCTAAAGAAAGAGAAGAATACCGATCGCCTCTGTTTGGTTTCATCGAACCAGGAAATCCCTAAGTCCACACTCCTCGCAATACCGGATGACAATGATGCGTTCGCTTTTCCGCCCAACCAGGGGTTGCGCTTGTGACTCTCTCAAGTGGCAGAGTGTAAATTGAGACTATTGTCTGTTGAAGATTGATTTTATTCCCCTCATCTCTCGTCAAGGGATGAGACACATGCCCAGATACATGTGCGGAAAAATATTGCCGTATCTGAAAAATGAAAAGCATATTAGCCAGCCAAAGCAAAAGGGTGTCGGATGACACGGATGGTGAATTTCCTTTCTAATTTTTCCGGACCCCTGTGCAAACAACAAGTGTGTCTTTGACAATTTGTCGCTGCTGGAGGACAAACGGGGGAAGCAGCAAATCGAGAAAGGTGGCATATGGGTGGTAAACAATACCAACAATTCCAATGAAATAGATATTGTTCCAGTCAGTGGTGGGTGGAGAAGGTGCAACATTTCACAAAAAAAAAAAGGACAAAGGATAACTAAATCATTTTTTCGGATGACTTGGCGGCGGCGGCGACTCTGGCTGGCGGGAAATAAAGAAACCATTCGCCAGACCCTCTTGCGGATGTTCGACTTTGTCTCGACTACTTCGTCCCTTGCTTTGGGGTTAAAATCGCTGTTGTACCGTTGCTTCGCGGCGCTTTGTTACATTGTAATACCATTATGGTTAAATTTTGGGATAAAGTCTGTGGGTGTGTCTGCCGCCTGCTGGTGCGTTAATGATCCTTTATTGAGTCGCGGGAGTATTATGACAAATTGCTTCTGGTCGTGTTGTGTTGTGTACCAGGAGATAGTGATTTATTTAATTAACTGAAGAAGGGAGAGATTCGATTGGAGGATTCTGTCATATTCACTTTAAATGGTTATGGTGGACATCTGTCGGCCTAAAGGCTAAATGTATTTAATTCATACATTTAAGTATGAAATTATAGGATTATGGCTACAGTTGAATTCATGCGTATGTACTTTAGTTTCCTGTTAAGGCATTCGTAGGAGATCATTTCTTTTGTCTTCCACAGAAGTGGACATTCGAGAAAATATCTACAATGCAGTCCGTGGTGCGTCGTCTACTACACAGGATGTCAATTCCCGTGACGAACATCTCCCACAAACAACGGTCCACCCCTTCAGTCGAGTCTCGGAAACTTCAGATCTTTTCTAAGAGAACACACGATTGGAATGGTTGCCGAAGATGCTGTGAAAAATTAAGTTAAGTTAAAAGTTAAAAGCCCATGTGGATAATAATCTCTTTGCGAATTCCATTAAAATCTGAACAACCGCTTAGGAGCTACAACCACACACATTTTTAGACCTCACATCGCTCAGATTTTCTATTCAGTTAATGACAGTCTCTCATATATCTTTCAGACGCTATCGTTTTTTATGCTTACATGAAGCAAAACTATCGTCGATACGCTATCGCTAGACGATTGTCGCCTTACGCGATTAGAGCCCTGTTTTGTCCTAGGTGCAGTGCTACGTAACGTTTCTTGGTCGACAGCATATACTTCCTTTTATCCTCATTGACCTTAAGACCAGCTCGTTTCGTCTGTTCTTTAATCGCCGTGAATGCTTCCCCTGCGCCACGTTGTGATCGCGAGTTATGTAAATGAGCAGTACAACAGGAAATGCTGTCTCGAACCTAGTCAACGAACTTAGCATTGCACACCAAAGTGCAAGCACAGCCAAACCGCTTGCTTGGTGATCACCTTGAGGTTCTTTCGTTGCAAGAATTGCGGTGGGACGGGTCGTACAAAAGAAGGATGAAAAACTTTACTTCGGCGACGAGGTCAGTCCATATTTGTCCATCTTTGGTAGCGCTGTTGGAGAACATAGCCTACATTTACGATATTACCTCCGATAGCTGATTTAGGCTAATTGAATTTGGAGCTGGACGCAACCTCAATGTATCAAGCACACGGCTCCCACACCTTAACATCCTCAAAGGAACATGGCGGTCTACAGATCAATCCACCATTAACCAAATTGATCATATAGCGATTGACACGAGACATTCCAGCAGCATTTTGGACGTCCGGACGTTCCGAGGCGCCAACATTGATTCGGACCACTATCTATGTGTAGACAAATTCCGAGTGAGGATTTCCCGGACCCTGCGAAATCAAAAAATCGATCGAGTCCTATGCCGTCGACATCAAGTGACGAAGACCAGTGGCAATATTGCCGAGAACCAATCTGAAAAGCCACAACTAATGGGTTTCACTCCCCCACCAAAAAGGAACCTGTGGTAAGTCTTCGACTCCAACCCCGAGGGACAATGCGGATAAGGACGACCACGTCTTCGGTAGCGCACGCAGCTGGAAAAGGACCTCAATCAGCTGAATGTGCGTGGCTGGAAGCAACTAGCACAAGACCGGGATAGATGGAAAGGCATGTTGGCTGAGACCCAGGTCCACCCCATATTGTAGCACCAGCCAAAGAAGAAGAAGAAGTTGGTTCAAGAGGTAGGATCGCCTTTTTTGTGGATGGCTCATATGGAGCTGATATTCCTCATTCATTGCGTATGTCGTCCTCCCAAATTGTGCAGATGATCTGGTGCATCATCCCTACCAGAACATCTCCAACGGCCTTGAAGAGCTCTGAGGTTAAGCCATCTGTTGTTCTTCTTCAGCCTTTTAATGACTGTGCCGACTTCTTCAAAGCTGGCCAGGAGGACTACGTCATCGAATGGAGTTGGACTTCTGGGTTCCCTATCACTCTCTGAATCTCTCTGAAAATTGAGATCGAAATTTCTTTTCAATTAAATTTCGACCCTCTTACTGAATCACTCTCGCAAAGAGAACAAAATCATGTCCAACTGTCCTTGTGACGCGAGGAACCCCCATTTATCATCTTGATGAGTCCTAGTTAATAGAAACTCCGTTCCCTTTTAACAGCCCCTTGTCCACTCACCACCCAGAACCATCCACCGCCACTGAAGGCATCAAAAAGTTTCGTGATCCAAAATCAAACCAGTGCCTCCCAACTCTCCACACTCCACCCACCATCTAGCGACCATTCTATCGTTTCTAGCCGCCGGAGGCTACTTAGGCACCAACCCCAGCGGCCGATGAGGTCATCTAATTGTTTTGCAAGACTGCCCAAATGGCAGCCCCCCAACCCATCGGCCCCAGCGGGTACAGCAAAGCAATCAATAATAACTTCCAGAAACTGTCAAAGATTCGTTGAAACATTTCTCTTTTAATAACGACAGCCAGTGAAGCTCTCGCGCCCGGAATGGGCCCTAATTAATTGTCCCCGACTCATGCAGCGCAAGGTCGTCATCGAACAAGAAATCTAATTAAATCCCCAGCGGATCGCAGCGACGGAAGCCATCGCCATCGCCATCGCCACTGTGATATCCTCGGACCGTTATTTACAAGGAACAGCCGAATTATTTTTATGAAAAGATCCCCTTATGTCGATCGAGTCGGAATATTACCTTAAAACCCTCCCTTCACACATGTTTAATGTCACGCAGGCACTTTTTCAGTCATGCTGTTCATCTCAGGACTCACCTACCTTCACAGGTACGGTCTAAGACCGAGGATAGACAATTTTGTGACGTTTGATCGTCCCATTTCAATTGCTCCAACCGAAATGTTTCCAAAAACTTTGCATTTTTTCTTCTTAATCGATCGAATTTAAAAATACAAATTTACGCAATTCTTAAGTTTAAAATCTTGTTATCACTTAACACGTTGACTGCCAGAAGGGTAAAATGTACCACCGGTGGGTCATGCGGTGCGTGTTTTTGCTATAGTATTATCTCAATGGCCTTAGAATAATAAATCGTATTATCTTCCTGGGCATGTAGTTAAAAGTCCATTACTTGATCCAAACTAAAAAAGAGGTCGGTATAAACATTCTTTTAGATGTCATTGACACTTTTATTCCAAACAAAAAATAATAATAACAAATTCATAGATAGCAATAGTTCTTTGACCTTTATCGAAAAGAATAACAGAAGGACTATAATATTAGAAATAATATAAAATATGATAAAAATAAAAATGAATGTTTCTTTTTGAAGCATTATAAGCAAAATGCTGGCTTTCGCATCGCATTTATTGCAAAAAGTTGAAACTTTTTTGGCTTTTTTTCCAGCTTCAATCCATCCCATTACTTTTGATAAGTGCTCATAGCAATTCAAACAACGTTTCCATAGTTTACGATTGCTTCGGTCTGAAGAAGACTGAGGTTCCATCCGTAAGTTGGTAGTTGTTTGCTCACATAGAGCTTAACATATCGATTTGCGGAACTCGACGATTTGAATATTTTATTGTGTCTTTTCTTTATACAGCACCAATGCATTGGCCACAGATGTTGATAGCAAATATTCAAAAGCAATTTTGTGTTACAACATAACTGTTTTCCTCAGGGGGGTGAAATAGCATGCCATTTGGTCTGAAATGTCAATGCCTTGTTTAGCGTGGTAAGTGCACGCCGGGTCGCCGTGGCGTAGTGGGTAAGTGCGTCGACTCCTACGCAGAGGGTGTCAGGTTCGATACCCGAATTTACCACCTTTCATAATTCACGGCTCAGGCTCTTTCGAGTCACTGACAATGCTCAAGAGTATTCCTGTCTAGAAAAAGGTTCTCAACTTCGCCGTTCGGAGTCGGCATTAAACTGTAAGTCCCTTCCACTCGTGAAAGAACAATAGCACGCACAACACATGTGGTTGCTGAGAAGCTAGGCCCAGGTCCACCTCGGACTGTATATTCAATTACCATTTTTAGCTTTTTTATGACTTCTTTACTCCGGTTTCTTTTTCCAATTTCTACGACTTCGAGGTCATGTTTTGTGCTCCACATAAGCACATCCCGTTTGTCTCACCATTTGGCTAATACAACAGCTGAATTCTCTCGTCCGATTATTTCGCCTTTCTTGAGCCTTGCGTTAGTTACTTCCTTCGAATTCCCTTTTCGGTTTTTGCGTGGGGTCCTATCAGATGTGTCTTACGGGCAAGCAATGTTCTTGCTAACTCAGTTGACGTGTAAAAATTATCAGGCGCCATAGTTCTCCCTTTGTCAAGATAACACTCCGCTAAGTCTAGCACTATCTGGGTACTATGTGACGCTGAGTTCGTTCCTATATCTCTGGTTAACACGGAACTAGTAAAGGTATATCCATTGGGATCACATAGCTTGTAAATTTTTTACTCCGTATTTATGGGACTTTCCAGGGTTGTATTGACGAAACTGTAGTCTTCCACGCCAGGGAATCATGGACTCATCCACTGCTAAGATCTCACCAGGTATTCGGGAAGTCGTGAAATTTTTTTCTAAGATTTCCAAAAGCCCGCTCACCTTACCCAGACGATTATTTCCAGCTGTTGCACTGTCAGAAAAATGAATAAGCCTAAAAATCAGTTGAAAACGGTTTCGAGACAACTTGTGCTACAAACGAGTTCTTCAAAAATGTATCGGTGCTCCAGTGATCATTTATAGAGGGGTATTTGACAATACCCATGTATACAACAAGCCCGAGAAACTTTTTTATTTCGCTTACGTCAGTACAAACCCATCTCTTTATTCTTGAATTGCGGGTGATTGTTCTGCTTGACAGAATATTTTGAGCGTTTATATTTTTCTGATGTACTATAAGTTCATAAACGTCTTGGGTCACCATGAAAGCAAAAAAATCATAAGGATCTTTTATAATAATGATAATATGGGTGGCGCGACAGTCCGAGGTGGACCTGGGCCTAGCTTCTCAGCAACCACGTGTTTGTGCGTGCTATTATTCTTTCACGTGGGAAGTTGAGAAGCTTTTTCTAGACAGGAATACACTTTGAGCATTGTCAGTGACTCGAAAGAGGTGGAGCAGCGAATTATGATAGGTGGTAAATTCGGGTATCGAACCTGGCACCCTCTGCGTATGAGTCGACCCACTTACCCACTACGCCACGAGGACCAGGATCAAAGGATCTAATAAGAAATTTTGCAGCAATCAAATCGAAACCACATACAGCATTTTCCTCGAAATCAAATGTTTTCAACGATCTTCCGTCAACGGATGTCCACATATCAGCAATACGTCCGATGGCTCCACTGCGTTAGACTCGCTTGATTGTTCATAAGAATTAGAAGCTAGATATTCATCTGAATCTGAAGCCTCAAAATCAAGTTCATCTATATCATCAGAAGCTGCATTATCTGAAGAAGATCCATAAATTCTTTTGTTTTTTTTTCATTTCATTTATTTATTCAGGTAACTCTGCACAATTAAGCATAATCTTATAAGCTTGTACAGGAATGATTTTTTTCTTAAAATAACAAATTTTTGGGATCCATTTTTTACAATTATTGATGTTTACCCTGAGAACATATGTATGTATGAAGAAAAATTGGAACAAAATATAACAGTATCACCTCCGGTGGGCCATGTGGCACATGACCCACCGGTGGTCATGTTTCAAAATCACTAAAAAACGGCACAATTTTACTAAATAACAATAAAACACTTATAAACATCAACTTAAACACACTTTACCACAAAAAAAAACACACTTGGCACTTTGGTAATATTTTTTATTTGCACGTGGGCAGTTAACGGCTTAAGACGACCCCCCATTCTCGGTTTTTGATCCGAACCTTTTTTTTATTTAATTCGAGCCTATAACTGTTCAAGAATGTTCCTTTAAAATTTCAAGTGAAAATTTCAAGTCTTGAAGATATGGCCGGCTTATGGTAGAAGCGTCAGCGAAGACGGCGTGTGCGCGCGTTCATCATGAGCCACCTCGCAGGTACCTAGCTCTCATTAGTGCCTCTGTCCCTTCTTGGTTTCCCCTTCGGCATATTATGTGGCTACCTGCTTGAAACATCTGTTTCTAGTCCCCCCTACTTACCGAAATAAAGAGTAGGCAAGAGAATATACAGTTGGGGGAGATATAAGATTTAGGCAAGCAGGGCAGGGATATAGAATACGTTGGCATGCTCAGTCATACTGCGTCTCTTACAAGAAAGCAGCGTCAAAAAGAAGTAAAAAACAGCCTCCTAACAAAGCTCAACAAACGGAAAAACTTATGAAAGAAATGGCTATTTTTTATGGATTAGCGATTCGATGTAATTCCGATTCCATTGAAGACATGAAAAATGAAATTTGGGCTTCATTTCATCATAAAAATTCAGCTGATGTAAATCCGCAGCAAATGAATTGCCCGCCTGGGCCTGACTCTTGGTGCAAGTGGCGCAAGTGTGAAGCCGCTGGGAAATTGAAAGATTATAAACATTCACCGGAGCTACACGATGACGTGCAGGAAGCCATGGAGCATCATCTTCACTTCTTCACCGATGTCTGGGGAATAGTACGCAGAACAACAACGAGTCGTTCAACAATTGTGTCTGCAATATTGCCCCCAATCACATCTATAATGGTAGACACAAACAGCGGCATGTATATTTAACAAAGGTTTTGTCACAATTTTAAGAATATTGGAGACAATGGTAGTCAAAATTGGACGGGCTGCAGCCAAACTCCAAGAGACGCGCGATGAGCAGCGCATCACGCAGGCTGAGGAGGACCTCACTGAGGCTTCCAGAGAGGCCAGAATTGCCCGGAAAGACGACCCGAAGAAAATCAAGTTTATGAAGAAACGGAAGCAATTTTATATGGATATCTCATAGCTGATTGAACGTAGGTAGGTTGTAGGCAACGTTGAGCAGGGATATACCTCTATAGTTGTTGCAAGAGGTAGGATCGCCTTTTTTTGTGGATGGTGCTGATATTCCAGTCGTTGGGCATGATTTCGTCATCCCAAATTCAACAGATGATCTGGTGCATGCTCCCTACCAGAACATCCATAAGCCATCTGAGTATGCGGCTTTGTTGTTCTTCAGCCTTTTAATGGCTGTGCCGAATTCTTAAAAGCTAGTTGGGAGGACTACTTCATTGACTGGAGTTGGGATTTCTTGATTCCCTATCACTCTCTCCTGGTCAGGCCGTTAAGCAGCTGTTGGAACTGCTCCTTAAACACATCCATTATTCCCAGCGGGACAGTAACAAGGCTACCCTTACAGTTTCGAAGAGCCTGGGTCCTTGTGTAGAATGCCCGTATTTTGTGCTTGTCCCTACACTCTTCGATATCCTTGAACTGGGAGGTTGCTAGAGACCTTTAATTCAGGCGTATAAGCTTTTTCTCCTTCCTTCTTCTAGCCCGGTACTCCTCGTGCGCTGCTCTAGTTTTTCGTTGCAGTGCCTTTTGGTATGCCTCGTCAGTTGCATGTTTCTTCTGCTCGCACCCACCACCATACCACGGGTTCCTCGTCAGTGGTGGTAGGTAGCCTAAGGTGGTTTCGGCTACCTCTTTGATGGCCGAGCGGCAATGCAACCACATCTCGTTGGCGTTGGTGTATGGCGGGGGCATACCGGAGAGTCTCTCACTCAGTTGCCCTTCGTAGGCTCTGGTAATCTCGGGTGTGCTCAGGCGTCCAATGTCAAAACTCCTCTTTGTTGGCTGGTGCAACTTCCTGACATTGGACAGTCGAGTTCTGAATCTTGCTGCTACAAGGAAATGGTCAGAGTCGACGTTTGCCTCTTCATTGAATTATTTTTAAATACTCGCCATTTATCACTGCCGTACTACCCTATGGAATTTCTCTCCGGCAACGCTGGACAGATCTGTCAAATGTTCCCTCTCTCTTTCTCTTTCTCTCTCTATCTCTCTCTTTCTCTCTCTCTCTACCTATCTATCTCTCTCTCTCTCTATTTGTTATGGCCTGATGAATTGCAATTGTCAGCTTTATGGCCACTGAATTGGAATTTTGGTAAACTTCGAAACTAAATGGCAAAATACACGTTTTGTACTTTTGACTTTTTTCACACCCAAAATTTAATTCTAAACGTATCCATCCTGTCTCAAAAACGCTCCCCAAAGGAAGGATGACACAATAAAAAGATGGACCATGGTGATCCTTAAACAATGCGCGCAGCCTTTCCTTCAAATATCTATATTGCATGCAAACGTCAAACATTTTTCCGCAGTCTAGCTGCCTAAAATCTTGAAAGCGTCCAAATCAATTCTATCAAAAATTAAAGTGAATGTGTTTTCAAAATCAGTGCCATCCTTGTCATTGCCGTGCGTTTAGAAAACATCAACAGTTTCTTCTTTTAATGTAATTTTTGCTGTCGACTTGTCAGTCCAACCCTCTCCATTTTAATAACGACAAAAAGCAATCTACCACTCCGACTTGCGAGCACTCATTTCATCCATCACATGAGGCCTCTTCACGGTTGTCTGTTTGTCAAACAGATGGACTTGCTTTCTAATAGATACAAATTCCACTGATGTGTGCTGTCTCGCCTTTTGATATTAAATTTGATAAGAATCGTCAAAGCATTACAATCAACATTATTGATGAGATTGATGTGTGTGCATACGCGCGCGTGTGTATGTGTGTGATGTGATGTGATGACGGTGTAACCACCCCCAATGGCTCTTAACCATTTCGACCAAATGAAATGATGGTCGTATGCTCAAGAGGGTGGATATAATTGAACATTATTTGCACTCATAGACATGCCACTCCGTCATTCGGTTAAATATTCGTTAGTTTCACTAGAGTGACTCACCAACCGGATGTGTTATCACGTCAGTGATCATCATATGTTCGGATTTTGGTTACTTATTGGAAAATTGTTATTTCATTTAGCTTTGTGTCGGATTCCAGTCATAAGTCTGTGGATAATGACTTTGTCGGACATGGACGGAGTGGGGGGGAGAAACAAAGGATTTCCGTGGTAAATAGGCTGCTTATATTCCACATTTGCCACATTTGCTTTAATTGAACGTCGGGTCCTTGGCCACGTTCGAGCAGCTGCGAGAGAGACTTCCCATTGCTTGTTCGGCAAGAAGTGGGTGGAACTTAGTTCCAGGCACAAGGGTGCGCCTTTCCACCCCCGGTTACGTAAAATTTCATAACTTTCATAACTTTGTGCGCATTCCCTTCGCCCAAGGGAATGGGTGGAGTTTATCATCGAACCACAAAATGGCGCATTCCATCTTGCCATGGCCGGGGGTCAAATCGTGTTCAACTTCAGGAGAAATCATCAAAATCACAATCCACGAAATGAGTAGATTGAAAATAAAAAAGGAGGAGCAGAAAAAAATAATCAAAGAAAATCAAAGTTCCTTCAATCCAAGGTTCGCTGCCATCATTCAGCCGAGGAGATGAAGAAAGGTGCACACATACCTTGGAGCGCAATTTTCAATTCAATATAAATTAAACCAAACGAGTGCACCCAACGAGAGGGAGAGAGAGGGAGTCATCCCCAGTCAAAACCACATTCTATTCCCGAAATTAGAAGTTGCGGCCAGGAAGAATTCCGCCCCACACATACAACGCCTTGTGCTTGTGCTCATTCCAGATTCCGTCTTTTTGATAAATTTCCTTCCTTTGTATTATGAGTATAACTATAAGACCCTGAATGGAGAACGTGAACTCACTAGCATACGTACTGCACTCCGTACATCCTTCAGTGTACCTCGAGTCGCTCCTTGAACGAGAGAAACAGAGCGACAGAGCGAGAGAGACGAGCAAAAGTTTTGAAAAGCATTTTGTGGATAATTCAAAATGAAAATCCTGATAAGAATTTCTATTCCCTCCATCTTTTGGAGATGATTTTTTGTACGTTCCTGCTCCTTTCAATACCTGCACCCTTACTATACACCAAGCTGTGGGTATGTGAGTTGAGTAGTGTGCAGAGCTTTATAGTTGCCAGGATAAATGAAATCGTACACCATCGACCGTGCAGATGGATGTACGACGAGGTCGTGTGTTCGTGTGTGTATGTGTTTGCACTTGTACGGGGAAAACTCTTGGAGCAAAGTTCTTTTCGACTTAAAAGATTCCAGTGCACCCTCATTGTGCACGGAAAATTTTACCTTCATATCCCCATTGAGGTTGAGGCTAATGCCAGGGAGTAGGTATACCTGAAACTGATGGCCTTCATCAAATCCTGGTATTTGATAGAGAGAAGAAAAAAAAAATATATAACCGAAACCCGTTCCAAATGGGCCAATGGGTTGGTCGATGGGAGGGGGTGGGGAGGGGTTGGTGTGGTATAGAGAAGGACTCTACTCTGCAGCAAAAGAACCCGAACAAAACTATGAATTGGGCAACTATACCAAAGATGCCTTAACTGGCATGGAGTCGGTGGGCAGCTGGCAAGCACCTCTAGATTCGGTTGAGCTATGCTCTAAAGAGCAAAACCAAAGGAACGTGGTCAAAGGAATCAACAAACGGCTTTTAAAGTTTGCGTTCGGGTTCTACCCGATTTTTCTTTCTCGTCTCATCTTATTGTCGATGACGATCAAGCGTCTCTTTTCATACTGGCAATAGGGTGGTTCGGTTGGGTTGCCATTGCGGGTTGGGCCGGATGGCTGAAGGAGAAAATCCATGTGGTTTTTTCTATGTGATTATGGGTTGCTGGAGAGGTGAAAGAATTTTGCAATATCATGGGTATTACACTCGACTGTGAATGGTACTGGTAGCAAATTGATGAAAAACTTGACGGTAAGGTGAATAGTTTCGAAATGAAATTTAAAGGGTATTCTTCAAATGTTTGCAACAATGTTGATTCAATTATATGGACATATTAAAGTGGGAAGGAATAATTTTCTTCGCAAAAACAATGTGCTGACGTGCTTAATTGTTTGATGGTGACGATGGCTGGCCTGGGGTCGAAGCAATCCATTGTGGACGGATCCATAATACGAACAAAAATTAGTTTACTCGTCATTCGAACGAACACATTGGAACACATTGATGGAACATATTGATATAAACGTAATTATTATTTGTGCGAAATATTGTAATAGAGTCGAACGTTGTAAATGTAACAGTTAAACGTCGAATATGTGGCATTTGTGAAATTATGTAAGTAAATGTAACGACTGAAACAAGCCATGGATTTTATTTTGCAATTTTATTTGTTTCCATCTGAATGAATGAATTTTCTTTCTCGTCTCATCTTTATTTCGTTATTAATTTACATATAGTGGCCACGCAATTTACATACGGAGATTCGATTTATTTGAGATCTCTCAACTGAAGCTTTATCCTTTGAATTTTAAATTTCGACGACAAAACCTTCAATATAAAAAAAATAGATAGATAAAATAAAGAATAATATTAATAATAAAATAAAAGTCATTGCATGTAGGTAAATAAATAAATATATAAATAAATTAATAAATAAATAAGTCAATAAATAGATATATAAATAAATAAATAAATAAATGTCTAAATAAATAAATAAATAAATAAGTAAATAAATATATAAATAAATAAATAAATATATAAATAAATAAATAAATAAATAAGTAAATAAACATGCAAATAAGTAACAAAAGGAAAATAAAAGACAATATCAACATGAAGGTCAACATGGTGGGTCGCCGTGGTGTAGTGAGTAAGTGCGTCGACTCCTACGCAGAGGGTGCCAGGTTCGATACCCGAATTTACGACCTTTGATAATTCACGGCTCAGCCTCTTTCGAGTCACTGACAATGCTCAAAGAGTATTCCTGTCTAAAAAAAGCTTCAACTTCACCGTTCGGAGTCGGAATTAAACTGTAGGTCCCTTCCACTCGTGAAAGAATTCGTGATAGCACGCACAACATGAGTAGTTGCTGATAAGCTAGGCCCAGGTCCGCCTCGGACTGTAGCAAAGCGTAAGAATGATTTGAAACACAATCCAATTCAATTCAATTGAACGTGTTCGCTTGAATGAGGAGATATTAAAACATCTACAGCCCTATTAATACACATGATATAGCGACGAATTAGTACTAACACATATTTTAACTCGCAATTCTTATTAATAAACGCGTGTTACCTTTAAGTGTCATGTGATAACGAGCGAATAACTTATCTCGCCGAATTCCGCAAATAAGAAGAAGAAGAAGAAGCTGATTACTATTTATCACAAGTAGTTGGTTGCCGAAATTGACACCTAAAGTTTTGTTTGTCATCAAAAAATAAATATTTCTTTTACAATTTAAATCTAATTATTAAAAAATTTGTGTACCGAATAACGTAAGTTGTGTGAAATGTGTGTATGCTGATTAATCTGTGAACAGTGCTTGTTTTATACCTTAAAAGCTTTCAACGAAATTCACAAAATGACCTCAAATCTTATGGATTTCCTAAATCGAATGGATAGGCTCAGTGATGCTGAAATCATCAGACGATCAAAAGCATACAAAGATCGCAGCAGTCTCATGGAGGAACTAGATGAAGCTGAATTTAAAACAAAATACCGCTTTACAAAAGCAAAGATGAATAGATTGATAAGTCTCGTAAGATATGATTTAAAAGGCGACTAAAGGGTCCATTCAATATCCAAGTGATAGCTGCAATACGTTATGGGGGTCGTAATGAGGTAAAGATGCAATAAATCATATTATATCTTAATTCTCCTCAAGATTCAAGACGACGGTGCTGATATGCATGGCCGAACAACGTAAGGTGATATGCATGGTGTTGCTACTTACAAAGTCAATATAGATTCCCAGTAAATTTTTTTTTTTTGACTTATTGCTGTTAATTTGCAATGCACCCGACATTTTCCGCAACCAGATCCTTCAATAGTGTCTTTAATTAGGATAAATATAATAAAAAGTTACATAGATCTTTATCTGCACATATTAACAATTCCATTAGTACTTATCTTATCAGCCATGCTCCAATTGTCTGTCCGTTTTTTTTTTTTTCAAAGGAAGGTTACACAATAAAATGATGGTCCATCCTTAAACAATGCGCGCAGCCTTTCTTTCAAATATTTATATTGTATGCAAACATCAATCATTTTCCACAGTGTAGCTGCCTTATCAGCCATGCTCCAATTTTTTGTCCGTTTTTTCCTCTGTTATGGTGGTCCTTCTATTTTCACGACCAAAATGCACAAATTTCGATAAGTTACATAAACAAATTTCACGCACGTCAATGTCAGCAGGTGGAATATGACAGATGTACTAGAGAATGTTTAGTACAATTTGGTCAAGTGTTGCCGTGCAGTTAGCTATAAAGAGTGGACAGCTAATATGGAGATAAAATATGTTTTTTAATAACAAAAGTTATCAAACGAATAATTTCACTATCGGCGTGCTAGATAAAACATATTTTAAGGAGCGGATAGCGTGTTTTTATAAATGAGGCTGCTAATGTATAAAATGCTCGTGATACTCTTCCAAAACGACTTGACCGATTCTTATGAAATTTTGTGTGTATATTCAATAGGTCTGAGAATGTTTTAAACTATTTTTCATACCCCTAAGAGATAAGGGTGGTTAAGCGCAAATAATGATTTTTTTTGTTTTTCACAAAATATTATTTCTTAGCTTTTTTTACAATTCGGCGTTAAAGAATAAATACAACCATAAAGTTTCACACTGCTACCACCAACCCATATTTTTTAATAGCGATAGTAATACTTCAATAATTTTAAAAACGTCATATCAGTTATCGGTGTCACCTCTCACGAACTAAACCGGTCTCATGTCTTTCTCATCCAATACGCTTTCTCTCACTCACTAAATTTAAGGGCCTAAAACGTTTTCGGCTTGGTTTTTTTAGTTTTACATTTTAGTTTGACAGTGTAACTGTCATATTTATTTTTCCTTACTGGCAAAATTTTTGGAATTCAAGATATACGTTAAGCGAATGGACAACAGTAGAAATTCGTCTACTATTTGCTATAGTATTTCAGTCATATACACATAGCCGCACAACCGCACAATAAATTATTTATTTTTAACTGAATATCAAAATATTCGCTAAAAATAATTTATATGCCAAAACAACGTTTGCGGGGTCAGCTAGTGTTCTCTTTGAAATTTAATAAAACTCAAATTGTTTACTGCACTGCCTCCTGTGCTGAAGTGTGTCATTGTATTTTATGTATGCATTTATTATATTACTTTTATTCACACATTGTTGTATTATTTTAATAATTCACTATTCACTATTCAATTCATATACGTTCACTGCCTTCTGATAGAATTAAGGTTCTAATCGATCAATACGTTCATGTGAACGATAACGTGTTGTATGATCTCAAATTAAGTTCTCTTGTCCTGTAATCCGAAATACACGATTTCGATTTTCGATAGCGATTCACTAGCTCACGGTGTTATGAAGCCGATCAGTTTGAAAATTGCGTTTGCCAGGAATTCTATCTGCACCCTAACGTAGGATTATTTTCGTTACTATATATATATTGGTGTAATTTTTCATAAAACTTCATATCATCGGGATAGCCTATGTCCTAGTCTATGTCTATTGCATAAGCAATCCTTCTTCGTCCAAATTCGAATTATAGTTCAGGAGCTAAAGCAATGCGAACATCTGCAATCGATACATTTTTCAAAATAAAACACGACCGCTTCGTTTCAATGTTATTTACATACATTGCCAATTCTTTAGCTGACAAGAGAGAGTGATGCCAGCTGAGTAAAATCCCGAAGGAATTGGAATGATTTTTTGGACAAACTACAGTGGGTTGGCAAAGTTACGTGTCGTGACATATCATGTTTCTATTTCTATTTATTGCTACACGACCAAACATTATAACTTACACCAATAGTTGATTAAACCAGATTCTCATATTCGACATTGCTCTAAATGGGGTCACAGTACACTAAAGTAGTCCCAGTGCCTCTTAGAACTCGATATATAAAGATTTGCAGTATACAAACCCTGGGTTACGAATATTAGCACTTAAAGATGTGACTGCGTCGAGTTCATCAATTCTTCTACACATGCGCCGCCATCGCTAATGATGAGTTACAGTGATTCTTATTCTTCCTTGTGTAGCTCTACAGCCGGGATGGACTTGGCATTCAACCAAAAATCCTCTCCAACTAGCTAGATTTCTAGACTGGGGTCAATTACCAGTTGTTTGCACCACCTTAGATGCGAGCGTCCTCTATTGCCTGCAGATTCGGAGTCAAAGTTTAGATAAGATGATTACTAAAATCCAATAACAACGCTCTTACGCATGGATCCTCGGCTAACAGACTAGACAATAATAATGATCAGCAGGCTTTCTAGAAGAATAGTAACAACATGGGTGGCGCTACAGACTGTAGAGGGCTAGAGCTTAGCTTCTGAAGCAACCACTGGTGTTGTACAATGTATTATTCTGAGACGAGTGTAAAGGACTCAGAGCCGATTATGAACTGCCAAGCTTTTAGACATGCGTACTCTTTGAGCTTGAAAGACGTGGCGGCGTAAAACTGTTGATCGAACCGGAAATCGGACCCGATGTCCATACGTACGTGAAAGGGTATTCACTGACTTTCGATTTAAATCGCTGCGATTAAAAATTTGCTATCGGAACAAGATTTTTCCCGTTTATCACTTAGTCGCAAGAAATGAGACATATTTTCTTGTACATGAATGCACACATATGCACTTGATAATTGCAGAGATTAAAAAATGCAACAAGCCCCATTTCAAAGACGATTTTTTTGCCGCAAAAAAACAGTTTGTGAACCGTAACAAACGCGATTTTCCTATCGCTGCGATGATAAAACGCATGTGCGCGCCTAGCTTAGGCATTCGCCCTTATTCTCTTAGTCGTGTCTCATGTCACTGACAAATTTGTATACAATAAGTAATTTAAATGTAATAAGTCACATAAAGTGACTAAAACGGTTCAAATTTGTCACTGTGACTAAGAGCATAAGGATGGTTATTCCAATACCAAAAGAGAATTGCCTTAAATTCCATTGGATGTCAGACCAATAAGCATGATTTTTTTTCAGCTAAGTTCATTGGAAAAATACTTGCCAAATAACAAGCGCAAATAATTTTCATACTGGCAGTCTGGTTTTCGAGCATAATTGCAAAGGGGAGGTGATGAATGAGACAAGTGAACTTAGATCCCGAGCAAACCAACGACCGTACCCTTTCGCGATCCAACTTTCGGTTTCCCACGCATGTCTTCTCTGATTCATTCGATCGTTCGAGAGGAAAGATTCAAGTCGACGCAGGGACTCACAACGACATGGCCGCTATACTTTTCAAGAGGCTAGACAAAGTTGGAATATTTTCTACGAAGCTATTCCAACTATCGATGGGCAATTGGGAATAAAAATAATAAAATAATTCCACAATTCCAATTAATAATAATAATAATTTGGGTGACGCAACAATCCGAGGCGGACCTGGGCCTAGGTTCTCAGCAACGACTGCGTGTTGTGCGTGCTATTTATTCTTTCACTAGTGAAAGGGACCTACAGTTTAATGCCGACTCCGAACGAAGAAGTTGAGAAGCTTTTTCTAGACAGGAGTACGCTTTGAGCATTGTCTGTTACTCGAAAGAGGTGGAGCTGTGAATTATCAAATGTGGTAAATTCGGGTATCGAACCTGGAACTCCTCGGAAGTCGACGCACTTACCCACTACGCCGCGGCGACCCACCGCAATTCCAATTATTCGAATTAAAATTGAGTGTAGTCGATTGTTGATCTTCTACATGCTAGACAAAATCCTTAAAACTAGCTTAACTATCTTACGAATTGACAAACGTTCTTAATACTAACCTACTGACCCTATGCGGGTGCTCTTAGCTAATCTTATCTACTTTTTAAATGTACCTTTCGGCTTAATCTACTTTTGTTTAGTCTTCAATGTCAACAAAACTTATAAAAAACTCGGCTTCGTTAATCTTCTATTGTTATATATCTATGTACAATTCCAATCCGCTCAGTTCGGCATAGAATGTGTTTATTCGTCGATTCTTCAATTCAGCGAGAGGGAGAGAGATTGTTGGATTGCGTGTATTCATCGATTCTTTATTTCGATAAAATAGATTGTTGGATTGTATGTATTTGGTGCAGTGTTTGGACTTCGCTTTTTACAATATTTTTAAACCTATCTACTTCGAAGAAATAAGACCTGAAAATAATAGTTAACTCTTTTGGACTGTTAACAGCCACAACTTTTGTTAAATTGGTTTTTCAGTTTCATCGAGAAAAATGTAATCTTTGCCTATTATTTTCTATTATTTATTATTTGTGGAAAAAATGAGAAAACAATATGCCACATGCAAACAGTAATCCTCTAACTCTAACAGATCCGTCACAACTCAACACACACCAATCGCAAGCACACCTACTATTCTAACTACTAAGACTACTTTTTTTTTGTCAAAATGATACGTTTAATTGAAATGATAATCTATGTCGGTCTTACTTCGCTTTTTCATTCAATCTACTTCGAAATTCGATTTCTGAAGTCCGAACACAGATTTAGTGTATTGTTGCGAGAACAATCGAACTATTCGATTGCTTTTATTCGTATTTGGACATCGCTGCTATAATTTCAACCTCTCATTTATGACAGTGAGAGTGCAATCCATTCACTAAAAGGGTGAGAACTGAGAACATTGAGGAATAATATTGAATAGTCACGCACGGGAAGAAATATTTTGTTCGATTTATGGAATGTTCAAGTTATAGAGTGTGAAATATGGGAAAACTGAGGTCTAAGGATGTTCGACTTACAGTGGTTTGACTGTATTTACATTCGCAATGTCACCTTTTTGGAAGGTGCAGTTTCTTATTAGAGCAACAGCTTTACGTAATATCCAATAAGCACTAAAAAAAATTCCAAAATTAGATTTCTTATAAATCGACAGTCGAACTAATTTTTTAAAAATTGGCAATTTATTCGATTGTGAGATTCATTCGCAATCGAAACTCACTTATTCCAACTAATACGTGTACTACCGTTTCATGAAGTCACCCTTGACTGGCTATACATCAGCAAATCATTTTCACTCAATCATACGTTCATGATTAAAATAGCGGACAGTGAAATAATTGAAAAATTTACCATAACTCACAATCTCTGTAATTATGGTTTCGCTGACTCACGCATAAATCACCATTTTCAACACAAATGAACAAATCCAAACATATTCAGGCGAATTGCTCGAAAATTTGATACAATTTTACAATACGTTACCATTCTTTGCGGTTAATTTATTTCAAAGAAAACAAACCAAAATCAAACACACATAAAATCTGATTAATGCGGTGGAAAACATCAACACGAACATTCTGTTCGCTTTCCCAACATGGAATAAACAATTCAGTTCAGCCAGTTGCAACAGCAACAGCAACAGCACCAGAACCAGCAAAAAGAGCCGCATTCATTCTTCTCATCTGTTTTGTTTCTTCAAACTTGGTTTATGACCAATTAATTCTCATACCCGCGCTATCATATCCCCAGTCAAACATTCACAAATCCATCACGTGGATTATTAATGGTCGCTGCATCCACAGCACTGGAGAAAATATTCAACGGAATGTCGGATAAACAATGTTCACCAGCCGATCTTTTAAGACTTTTCGAAATCGAGTGTAAATTCAGTCTAATCGAATTTTCAAATTATGATTACCAGCTCATAAACGGATCGTTTTGCCTTCAATTTTCGGTTTGAGTAAATATAGTTTTTGAGATTTTTTTTTGTTTTTGTATTTTCAATTCGATTTGTGTTTGTGCAATAAAAACTCATCCAACATTCTCGGGTGGATGCCGGTGGGTGAACATTTGTTTGTATATTTAGTTTTATGGAAACTGTGTGGAATTGCAGTTTTACTAGGGGTTCACACGGTTTTATTGGCAACTGGGACGGATCTTCGTTTATATCCGCTTGTGTTGTGATATTCGCTTCTTTCCCATAAAACTGATTTATTAGTTATTGGAGTTGAAAATTGAGTTATATTATGTTTGTCTTTCATTTTATACAGCAACTACTAGTAGAAGGCATGAAGTAAGGTCGTTGGCATTTGTATTTTCGTATTTGATAGCAGCTGTGTTTTTTTTTTGCAAGCGTATATACGCTTAAATTTCAATTTGCATGTAAAATACAATAACAAGAAATCCTATATCCGCTTAAGTTGCTCATCACATGAATGAAAACAATGATTCCAAACATTATTTTCTGTGTGTACATTCCTGAATTTTTCATTCATTGTTTAGGTTGCTGTATGTGGCTTACATTTGTAGGTGTGGTTGATGTATTAGATCATTTTTAATTGTTTTGGCATCCATAAGTATGCAATTTTTGGTATACCCAGATTGTCTCTGCTACACATTCCGTTTAGGTTTCGTAAACGATTCCTTTCATTTGATAAACATTTTTTTTTTATTTTATAATTATTAAGTGCTTTTGCTTTTAAGGTGATGGTTTCGCTACACAATCGCAAACCAAATATTGTGCCCATTAACGATCAACTATCACCTTACACGCATCACCCTGACTGTCACAATTGTCATATATATCGTCGGTGCTGCCAAAATTTTATGATGAGTCATTAAGCGCCGATGCTCGTTTTTTTGGTGCACTTATAATTTAAACGTATATACGCTTGCAAAAAAACACGACTACTATCAACTGCACTCATCCTTCACAACATCCTTGTTCGTTTAAATAGAATTGTGCACTTTAGCATCTCTATAAGTCCCATTTCCGAATTGCGTGTAAAACTATAAGACCTCTAAGCTAAGAGTGGGTCAATATGCTTACTTTAGATCTCAAAAATCAAATATCCTCTCTATTCCCAAAGAAAACCCAATTGCTGGCAAACCAAAATAAAAATGACAACCGCGCAAAGTTTGCGACTCCCAACTGTGGCAACCACTATCTATGTATAACGTCCAACTACTTGAATGGCAAAAATTCAACTTTCTGCCGGGGAGTTGAGGGTTGAATTCATACACATAAATCCACTTTCGCGCACACACACCGAACACATCTGGTTCCGGACAACAATCGAACAACTGGGCAGTGCACACGAGCACTCCAACTGTCCAACCCCCACCCAGATCACATTGTATACCATTACTGAATGAACAGGTGGCGTTGCTTCCACACATGATAAGGATATATTAAAACGGATCAGTGGGTGCCAAGGGTTTGCCGGTAGTGGTCGATGTACGTGGATGTGCAAAACATTGTTCGCCAAAAGAGGAAAATGAAGGAAAATTAAGAACAAAGCTCGTAAATTTATTTTCTGCAAAAGTTTATTGCCTTCGCCGTAAAATATACTCGTACATACATATTGTGTACTATTTATACTCGCGTTCGTTTTAAGGACAATACATACGAGTATAGTTGCCGTTCTTGTTATTGGCCGATGGACGATACTCGTACCATCCAAGCAAGAGGGTAGACGGATATGAGCTAAGGTATACATGAAAAATCATTTATTTGCAAGAGTTTTTGTTCATTTAGTACGACGAGATGCGATGGGGGGTGCCGGTCGGTGAAGGAAATGATGTTTCTGAACAAGAATGAATACGAAGCTAGGTTACTCGCCTCTCCGGCACACAATTGTAGCTACAGCAGCATTGTTTAATGCTCATGCATTATCCGGGGCAGTTATAAAGGGCCCGGATGACTTTTATCGTAATAAATTGCAATTTGCTGCATTTAAAGATGGGATTTGTTTTCCGCACCTTTGCAGTTCTTTGTTTTGGATAATTATTATTGGAATGTGCAGTTTTATGCTCGTTCCTTCCAATTGCAACTGACACAAATAATTTAAAGCTCACACGGACTCCGTGCATTAATCTCTCGCATTCCCTCTAGCTGGGGTACGATTATCCTGCTAAGGACTGCAGTGAAAAATAAGTCAAGTTTTAGTTCCTTAAATGCTCATGTGGGTGGAAGGGAGTGGGAAAGTAATTTGAACTCGGTGGCGTCACATTTCATACAAGCTTCTCATTACCCATTGAGGGCGACGCGTGTTAAGGATTATAACACAATGCACAATTACTGATTCAAAAAGGACTTTGGTGAAATGAATTATGTGTGTGAACTGATTGGATGTTCGAATGTATCGTATGAATACCATACGCGAATAATTGTATTCACTTAGATAGTTGCGTAAGTTTTATTTCGTGAAGCCAAGCGCTTTTAAAATAATTCACAGACAAGTGCAAGCCAGTCTGAAATGCAATTTATTTTATACAAAAAGGGGGGACTTTTAAAATTATCTTCAACTACAGTGGACTCCCCCTAAGTCGAATTGTCACGGGACACCATAATCTGATCTAGTTAGAGAGAGTTTGACTTAGAGAGGTTTTTGTACAGAAATTTGAGGGAAAATTTTTGTTAAATATTACGAAAATATTCGAGTTAGAAAAGAAATTCGGCTTAGGGGGACTCCACTGTATGTGAAAACCATTGGCTTATCAAATATAAAAATTTAATGTGGGTGGCGCAATAGTCCGAGGCAGACCTTTGCCAACCTTCTTCTTCCCAAGTTTTGTGAAGGTTTCTCTACAGTCTTTGAGCATTGCCAGTGACTCGAAATTAATGAAGCCGTGTATGTTGAAGTTTGGTAAATTCGGGGATCGAACTAGGCACCCTTCGCGTAGGAGTGGGAGCACCAATCCAGCAAGCCACGGCGTCCCACTGTCTTATCAAACGCTGCATAAAAATAGCCCGGTTGTCAAAATAACTGAACTCAAAACTAAGCTAAGACGGTCATCGAACTCGAGCCGAGCGAGTCTCCGGTATAAGCACCAAGTAAAAACCAGCACGTAACTCAAAACAATAGAGGTGACTTGATACAATCGATCATTAGTGGCACCTATCTTGGTTCAATCGAGTATCATTATCATCATCTTCTGACCCGCATGATCCACTAAAGGAAACCACGCACGAGAGATCTCCAGGCAACTCAATCCTCCGCCATCGACTCTAACTCATCACGGGATATGCCCAAGCGTAACCAGGCGAACTTATGGACTTGGTCCAACCATCTCATCCTGGGTCTGCCAAGTAGTCGCCTACATGATGAAATCACATTCAAGGCCCGCCTCGGAAGTCGTGATGGTGGGGACATTCGTTCTACGTGACCAAACCAACGAAGCATAGCTCTTTCCGTTCAGAGAAGCAGCAGCTCAACGTTGAGTGAGAGTTGGAACGAATACTGAGTTGAAAACAGATAACTTAGCATTCACACTAAGCTCGCCTTCCTGACAGATCTCCCAAGCTGTGTCAAAACTGACCCAGCCTTACCAATCCTACAAGCTCAAGAAGACCCCGAGATACTTAAACTTCTCCACCTGCTTCAATGGGATCCACTAATATGTAGAGGGCATTGAACAGGCATTCTGGAAATTACAATAACCTCTGATTCGTCCACGTTAACCTTCATTCCAGAATCAGCACATACGACCACAAACCTATCGAGTGCGCGGTGGAGTTCCGACTGGGAAGATGTGAGCATAACTAAGTCATCCGCAATAAGAAGATGACTTACCTTCAACTCTCCCAATCAGAAACATTCCTCGCCTCGGCGGCGCTGGAACATCCATTCCATATAAACAATGAAAAGGAGAGGTGACAAGACGCACCCTTGGCGAAGTCCAACGCCCATGGTGAAGGGTGTTGATTTGGCACTGCTAACCCGGACAGAACTGCTACAGTTTGTCTACAGGGATTGAATGACCCTCAAAAGAGTTCCCTCAATCCCATACTCCTGCAGAACACTGCAGAGTTTACCTCGAGGAACTTGGTCATATGCCTTTTCCAAATCTACAAAACAGCTGTAGATGGGTTTGGCATACCCCCAAGCCTTCTAAAGTACCAATCGAGGATAACACATGCATTTTACTCGATTAACTCAAAATAGGTGCTGCCAGTCTCCAATGTTTTAAGTTACGTACTGGCACCAGAAATCCAGTGCCATCCACATCAAATGTAGTTCAATTTGAGCATCCACAACTAACAGAACTGCGGCACATGGTATCACTGCAGTTGATTCATCAGTCAGTCACCAACCAAAAAAAAACTCGTCACGTGAGTACTTCACGCTCAAATTCAAATAAGCACTCCGTACGTTGTGATAAGTGTGCGAGATTCGTACCAGGGACCGGATTGAATTGATTTTCAAATTTTGGATTTTCTAATGCCTCGCCAATATCAATTCGAAACCCGCCAACTAGAATTGTCTTCATTTCATTCATAGAGAAAAATATAAAAAAAAAATAAAGTAAGTGTGTCAATTTGGCCCACAAAGAACTTTAAGCTTACCTGAAATAAGGGCGGTCCCATGAAGAAGGTTCTCTGATGAAGGTTAGGGACAGTCCGAGGTGGACCTGGGCCTAGGTTCTCAGCAACCACTTGTGTTGTGCGTGCTATTGTTCTGTCACGAGTGGAAGGGACCTACAATTTAATGCCGACTCCGAACGGCGAAGTTGAGAAGCTTTTTCTAGACAGGAGCATTGTCAGTGACTCGAAAGAGTTGGAGCCGTGAATTATGATAGGTGGTAAATTCAGGTATCGAACCTGGCACCCTCTGCGTAGAAGTCGACGCACTTACCCACTACGCCACGGCGACCCACAAACTTTCCATTTGAAATAAGTAAAAGCGTGAAGGTTGCTAGTGGAATATGCACAAATGTACAATTAGTAGAATAGTGGGAAAAAAAGAACGCAATTAGAACATTTGTATGCTGAACATTAAACGAGGGCCAAATGAAAAGAGCTTTATACAAGTCGTGCCTTAAACAATAAAAATTACACATGCCAAGTTCCAGTGATGTTCTCAAATTAAAAGCGTGTCAATTGCACGAAGAAATGAGGAGAGTCCGGGTTATTCTACCGACTTGTAGGTTTTAAAGAATCCTCAGCTCCTGGTCAAAAAGCGAGCACTAACGCTTCAGGCTTGCACAAATTTAAATTATTCGTCACGGGCCAATCATTTAAGGAGACCCCCCATTTTCGATTTCAAATTTTGACGATTTTTAATCTGCTGGTAACTGAACATAAATTATTTTTTAGGCTTGTAACTTTGTATACATTTGTTTGAAAACTCAAAAAAGAAGAAAAAACTTTTTCATAATTTTTTTTGTGATCGAACAAAAACCCTTCTTTTCGGCGGCGCATGTGACTTCCGCTCACTGGAACATCTGAAGCCAAAAATTCCAACGGGATTAGAAAGAGTGCATGTTTGACTCTGGTATGAACAAGGATTATTAATTTCGCACAAACATTAACAAAATGACGGACCTTTGGAGTTTTTTTTTTGTTTAACATCGGCCACAAATCAAGTTAAAAAGTAATAGGAGATCTTCACCGATTTGATTTATCCTTGTTCATACCATAGCTATATATGTATAGAATGACGTATTCAAAATTGGAACCTCATGTACGAGTCGCAACAAAACTGTTTCGAGAAAAATGCGTTTAAAGTTTTGAGAAGCAAATTGATGGGTATAAAACCTACCACGCTTCTATCATAAATCGGCTATATCTTCAAGAGTTTTTGAAATTTCCACTTGAAGTTTTAATGGAAAATTCTTGATTAGTTATAGGCTCAAATTAAATAAGACTTTTTGAAAGCGAGAAGGGGGGGAGGATCCCGTTAGCCCACGATCTTTCAAAAATGTTGTTCACATGTCCGTTGTGTACAAAGCAAATAAAATTGGTTTTTCCCTACATTTGTACATGAAGTAAGAACAATTGTTTTTCTTTCTGTTAAGTAACAGTCTCTCTAAGATCCAAAGGACTTCTAACAAAGACACTATTCAACCAATGGAAAATGCAAAAAAAACTGTGTTTTTTTGGAAGCGTATATACGCTTAATTTTCAATTTGCATGTAAGATATACTAACAACAAGTCCTATATCTGCTTAGGTTACCCATCATATCCATCCCCGCTTAAGGAATAAGCGCGGATAAAAACAATGCTTCCAATCATTAATTTCTGTATGTTCATTCCTGAATTCATTCATTCATTGTTTAGGTTGCTGTATGTGGCTTAACATTGCAGGTGTGGTTGGTGTATTAGATTATTTTTAATTGTTTTGGCATCCATAAGTATGCAATTTTTGGTATACTCAGAGTGTCTCTGCTATACATTCCGTTCATGTTTCGTAATCGATTCTTTTCATTTGATAAACATTTTTTATTTTATAATTATTAAGTGTTTTTACTTTTAAAGTGATGGTCACGCTACACAGTCACAAAACGGAGATTGTGACCATCAAAGATCAAAAATCACCTTCCACAACTACACCCCTGACTGCTTAGCAAATGTCATAAATGTCGTCGGTGCTGCCAAGATTTTATGATGAATCATTAAGCGCCGATGATCGTTTTTTTGTGCACTTCGAAATTAGGCGTATATTCGCTTGCAAAAAAACACAGCTTTTAATGTAAGTGTTTAGTTGATAATTATCAGAAAAATAAGTTCTCGGGAATTTGAAATACATTTTTTTTAAATAACTCTGCTTTCGATAATAAATTTACACTTGCTGCTCTTATTTGCAGAAATGAAGAAATGAAGTCCTCTGATTGGTCAATTTGGTTTATGAACACGTTATAAAAAAGAGTTGTCCAAATTTTTAAGGGGCAAGAGAAGTAGAAGTCGGGCATCTCTGTAATACTTCATTTCTGTCTTATTTGTTTTGCGAAAAAATACATTTTGACTTTGTTTTTGTATTTCAATTACAGTCAGTTCGGCGGGGAGTACTTGTTATCCTGGTGAATGATACAATGAGCACATTAAATCGAACCCTGAAAATTCAATAAAAATCAAACTCGATACGCTTTTGGTCGAACATAAATCCTACCTTACTACTAACGCCCCCAAGGTACACCCGTCTTATGGATACCAAAAGGAATAGTTATGGTCTCGATCAGCGTATACATCTCGTCTTGTGAATGATTGTTCAGTCGTATATCTTCTCATTCGGGTAAATATTGATATTGTGTTGTTTGTGTATTATGTACACAGCCCACCGCCATATGTGTGTGTACATAAAAAGCGCCTCTCCCCTTCTGCGGCAACATCATCATTTTCCTACATTCATTACAATCAACGAACGAACAGAACGTGAGCATGCAAGGACGATGAAAGTGGAGTTGCTCTTGCTCACCCTCCCACTGTCGCTGTGGGAGCAGCAGAAGTGAGGGGGGAAAGAGAGAGCGACAGAGTGAGAGGGGAAAAAGATATCCTTCGTATGCGAATGGCGTACGGGTGTGATGTGATATTGCTTATCGTAAATTTTGATATCAAATTTTATTTTATTGTATCCCTGCCAACCCCCATTTAAGCTTTATGGATTTGATCTGCACGCTATTGGGTGGCTCGGAGATGGAATTATTTTTTGTGCTTGTTCCCTTCACAACCGCCACCCAATAAACCGCCCTCTTCTTTCGTTTTTATTTTTGCTTTCTTTATCTAAATTGATATTGTTTGCTTTCAGAATACGACCGACGACGACGGTGGCGGTGGCGATGGCGTGTAAGCGCGTGTGTGTATGTGCGCAAGGATATGCTTTTATTTTATTTGTTATATTTTTATACTGAAAGGGATGTTTGGGAGATGCGGCGACGCTACACCTAGAAAATATGGAAGACAGACTTGCGATGGGTATGAGTTTATGTATTTTTTGTGTTTTGTGTCTTCTGTTCGTCCTTTCGGTGGGCTTCTCATTTGCTCGTCGGTTTCTTTTTTTATCGGGATTATGGTGCAATCTTTTTCGCTATGTGCTATGATGGAACTATGAAGGGCTCAAAGGGGGACGGAGCACGCAGCACCCCTTGTGTTCTTGTATATTTCTCCAGATTGTGATATGATATCGGCGCTTGTGTCTCCCCCGTTTGGAGGTGTGCCCTGGTGATGGTGAGCCTGCTGACTTTGCGGCGTTATCCAGGGGCTTCGATCGAAAAGTGATGATTCCCAACTCAGATATATTCGCTCGTGTGTCGAGCAGCCTCGCTGAGGGAAGTGCTCGCTGGGATGAGGGCTTCACTGAAAAGGTTGATATGAAACATATTTATACCATCATGTCTGCATGCGATGTTGTGTGCCGGGGAGTTCCCGTTTGACTCGCAAACGGGCGTTTATGTCCGGGGGCCGGGCGACGATTTATCGAATTCAATATGGTGGAAAATTGTTTCGTTTATTTATTTCTTTCTTATTTTTATTGTTATTGCCTTAAGGGGTTTTTCTTTTCTGCTACATTTTTTTTGTTGGCATTACTTTTGTAACTAGATAAGGTTTACGTCTCTGGATGGTGAATTCTATAGCACCATCGTGTTTGTGTCGCGACAAGAAATTGTTTGCATGTTATGATACAATTTTCTTGAGTACTTTGCTTTCCTTTGTCTTGATGTGATTATTTTTGGTTTCTGCTGGTACATTGAGAGAAGGAGATGGGTGTTTAGAGGCGAAGTGATTTGATTTTCAATTGGGTTTGTCGGTATTCGCAAGGAACAGTATGACTATTGAAAGCTGATTGAGGTTACAAAATGTTTTTAAGTCAAAACGGACAGTGGTAGTCATCGGAACATTAGCTGTGTTTTTTTTTTTTGCAAGCGTATATACGCTTAAATTATAAGTGCACAAAAAACGATCTTCGGCACTTAATAATTCATCATTAAATCTTGGCAGCACCGACGACATTTATGACATTTGCTAAGCATTCAGGGGTGTAGTCGTGGAAGGTGATTTTTGATCTTTTATGGTCACAATCTTCGGTTTGTGGCTGTGTACTTTAAACCACGTACGTGACCATCACTTTAAAAGCAAAAACACTTATTAATTATAAAATAAAAAAATATTCATCAAATGAAAAGAATCGATTACGAAACATGAACGGAATGTATAGTAGAGACTCTGGATATACCAAAAATTGCATACTTATGGATGCCAAACAAATTAAAAATGATCTAATACATCAACCACACCTGCAATTGTAAGCCACATACAGCAACCTAAACAATGCATGAATAAATTCAGGAATGAACCCACAGAAAATAATGTTTGGAAGCATTGTTTTTATCCGCGCTTATTTCTTAAACGGCGATGATATGATGACTGACTTAAGCGGATATAGGACTTGTTGTTAGTGTATATTTGCAAAAAACGCAGCTAACATTGCACAAAAAAACCTTTTGGAACAATTTGAACAAGGCTGGATACAAAAAAAAAGCTCTGTGTATGCGTTCCACATGAATTAACCACAAAAAACCCCGTTGACCGAATTTCCATCTGAGACGCACTGTTTAATTGCAACAACATCGACCTATTTTTGAAGCCGATTACGACAACGTGAGGCGAAAACGGTCGCACTCGAATCGCAGTGACTCGAAGCAAGTGATCTTGTTGGTCAGGAAGTTCTTACTGCAGGTTTGGTGGGACTTGCAGGCAATCATCTACTATGATCTGATCTCCTGCACTCTATTCGCAACTCTTTTATCATCAAGCAACAAGTGCTAACACCTGTACCTTTCCATGGCGAACAATTTTGCTGGTTAAAAGTTCAAAATAGACTTATGAAACAAGACTCTGAAACAAGAGAGGGATAATGGCATTCCCAACAAAATGCCAACAAATAATTCCACAAAACAGCGCATATTTTACCTAATTCGAACCATTTTTCCTATTGTAAAAGGAGCCTTGTATTTCGGGCAAAAAATGGATTTCTTTTTGCTACATCTAATATAAAGGTAGGGTTGAAATGACCAACTGATTTTGAAATATGGCATATGTCAGCTCTGTGTAAATCTTCTTTTCTCTTTCAACCAAGCTGGAACGTTCAATCGCGAATGTAATGCCTCAGGGTAACATCATCTCTCTGTAGTCATGATGGGGTCAATCTTAGGCCTTAAGAAACTGGTTGAGACTGATTCAGGAGTTTCAAGCAACATCATGCTGAATGGCCCCTTACTCCACATCTTTTAAGCGAATTAAACTAAGGGAAACACAAGAAATAAACGTTTATAGCTGTGAGATAAAACTTCTTATGAGTGTAGTACGCACAAGACAAATATATGCACCGAGTACGAACAGGAACAGATAAAGAAACGAAAAAAGAAGTGTTTTTTCTTATCTCCTCCGAAAAATATTGGATGTAGGGTAACCATCTAAAACCTAATGAAAACCAAAGGGCCCACTGCCGTATCCCTCGTATTCATAATAAGCACAAATGCAGATGATATCGAGCGAATATAAAAATTCATGTGTTCAGATCCTTTCTGCCATTTATTTCGCAAAGGCAAGGATATATATGTAGATAATCCCACCAAAACGACGAACGTATCCACACAGAGATGTGTGTACCCCGCATGTGCCTGCCCCCGCCAAGCGGCGTGGCGTGGCGCGGTGGCCTCGAGGCATATAAGACTGCTATCGGATTCATAGACAAACTGAAACCCAGTTACACGCAGCCAAAGTGTTTTCTTATACGTGCAATATAAAATCATATCTGGGCGGGGGGCCGAAGCGGGATGGCAGCTTAAGGACAACGAATGTTTGGAGGATGTGTTGTTGTCGGCTTGCTCTTTATAACGCTCGATCGTATATTTGGATTGTAATAAAAATGAAATTGGATCCACATTCGTGCATTTGAGCTCATATCAGCATATTGAACGAATTATATGGGGTGGTGGAGAAACATCTCACGAAGGGACCAGGACCAGAAGCATGAGCAGAAAGTAGAAAAAAACAAAATTGCAAACATCCTCCTCGAAGCCATGAATCTAGGATTTCATTTTATTTTATGAAGGCGTTTGAGTGCCAGCGCTGGAATACACTGTGTGGCGGCGCGTTCTCCCAAAACCATATCCACCACCGTACCGCACCGCAGCACCCGCGTTGCGCAACAACAAGGATACTCATTACTCGAAAGGGTGCCTTGTACGATATTGTGCATGAAGACAGGCAGTCAGCATGGAATATAAAAACCGAGCTCCAATCAGCAGCGGATTTATGGAACAAGGAATATGGGTGTGACAGCATCCCGGCGATAAAAAGGATAACCGGAATTTTTTCGCTGCGTCATTAAACTGGGCGCGTCGTCGTGCAGGATGCGAAATATGAGAAAGACATTCTGGACGCTCTGATTATAAGGGAATTCTTATAAAGGAATGCATCAACAGGCTCTGTTTATGGGGGTGGATAATTAAATAAGTGTACATATCAGCAACATGTTAAAAGATTCATTCGTCGAAAAGGATTCTATTGATCTGTGAGTACGGTGAAGCTGATTTTGATTAACCCATATACGACAGCCATGACCAAACGAGGACACCTAAACAAGTACCGGTTACTTTTATTCTTTCTGCTTTTTCTTCTTTCTTTTGTTGACATTTGATGGTTAAGAAGATGTTAAAGTATTATTAGAAAAAAGAGTATTCAGAAACTGTTGAAAGTTATTTTGCGGCGCATCTTTTGGAGTTGTTTTAGTGATCAGTAAATACATGAAATAAAAAAATTTTAATTTGCAAATTTTTCCACTAAGTCTATTAGTTTTCTTACAAAAATTGCATAAATATATTGTAGACTATATAGAATAGAATATATAGAATTGTTGAAAAATATAAAGCACTGTACACTGGATTCACGCAGGCTTCTTCCGACCCGAACCTAAATGTCATCTTATTTTACATTACTTATTTTTATGTAATCTCTTCACGGTGCTTAAGATCTTGGAAAGTAATTATCGTATAAACAATGGCTAAACGTACATTCAGATATCATAACAACTACCTCGGGCTTCAAGAAGTACTTGATGCTGTAATGCTTGAGGAAAAAGATGTTACGACGATATTTATGACATTTGCCAAGCAGAAGAGAAAAGAAGGTTTTACACATAGCTGACATATGCCATATTTCAAAATCAGTTGGTCATTTCAACCCTACCTTTATATTAGATGTAGCAAAAAGAAATCCATTTTTTGCCCGAAATACAAGGCTCCTTTTACAATAGGAAAAATGGTTCGAATTAGGTAAAATATGCGCTGTTTTGTGGAATTATTTGTTGGCATTTTGTTGGGAATGCCATTATCCCTCTCTTGTTTCAGAGTCTTGTTTCATAAGTCTATTTTGAACTTTTAACCAGCAAAATTGTTCGCCATGGAAAGGTACAGGTGTTAGCACTTGTTGCTTGATGATAAAAGAGTTGCGAATAGAGTGCAGGAGATCAGATCATAGTAGATGATTGCCTGCAAGTCCCACCAAACCTGCAGTAAGAACTTCCTGACCAACAAGATCACTTGCTTCGAGTCACTGCGATTCGAGTGCGACCGTTTTCGCCTCACGTTGTCGTAATCGGCTTCAAAAATAGGTCGATGTTGTTGCAATTAAACAGTGCGTCTCAGATGGAAATTCGGTCAACGGGGTTTTTTGTGGTTAATTCATGTGGAACGCATACACAGAGCTTTTTTTTTGTATCCAGCCTTGTTCAAATTGTTCCAAAAGGTTTTTTTGTGCAATGTTAGCTGCGTTTTTTGCAAATATACACTAACAACAAGTCCTATATCCGCTTAAGTCAGTCATCATATCATCGCCGTTTAAGAAATAAGCGCGGATAAAAACAATGCTTCCAAACATTATTTTCTGTGGGTTCATTCCTGAATTTATTCATGCATTGTTTAGGTTGCTGTATGTGGCTTACAATTGCAGGTGTGGTTGATGTATTAGATTATTTTTAATTGTTTTGGCATCCATAAGTATGCAATTTTTGGAATACCCATATTGTCTCTGCTATACATTCCGTTTAGATTATGCAATCGATTCTTTTCATTTGATGAAGATTTTTTTATTTTATAATTATTAAGTGTTTTTGCTTTTAAAGTGATGGTCACGCTACACAGTCACAAAACGAAGATTGTGACCATCAAAGATCAACCATCATCTTCCAATACACCCCTGACTGCTTAGCAAATGTCATAAATGTCGTCGGTGCTGCCAAGATTTTATGATGAATCATTAAGAGCCGATGAAACACGTCTATAATTGATTTTTTTTCTTTTCCATTAATACATCTGTAAACAATCATCACGTTAAATCTTTTTTCATCATGGTTTTATTTTGATTAAAATACAAAACAAACAAAAACAAATAAATAATAGAGTAAATGACTTCCATTCGCATTTGTAAGTTTTATCTCAGGGCTTTAAGACTCAACAAAAGATTTAATAGACTTAAGCAAATACGAGACAAAAGTAAACGTTGTAAAAAAGTAAAACAGTTGTAAAAAACTGCAATAATACTTAAGGGTTTTTGAAATATACAGTTTTTCTTCAAATCCACACAACTGAAGAGTCCTAGTTTTGCCATACACAAATCAAAGTCACTAAAACTAGATCTAAAAGAAAAAAAAAACAAAATTGTACCAAAAAACCAATTGTAAATTTACCCCCTTTTTACTTTATTCTAATATATAACAGCAATTAAAGAGAGAAGAATTAAAAAAAGAATACAAATAGTAAAAATATTTAATTATATCTTTGATGTTACCTTATTATATAATAATAATAATAATATGGGTGGCGCGACAGTCCGAGGACCTGGGCCTATCTTCTCAGCAACCACTCATGTTGTGCGTGCTATTGTTCTTTCACAAGTGCAAGGGACCTACAGTTTAATGCCGACTCCGAACGGCGAAGTTGAGGAAGCTTTTTCTAGACAGGAAATACTCGTTGAGCATTGTCAGTGACTCGAAAGAGGTTTAGCCGTGAATTATGAAAGGTGATAAGTTCGGGTATCGAACCTGGCACCCTCTGCGTATGAGTCGACGCACTTACCCACTACGCCACAGCGACCACTTAACCACTTATATATGTATCTTATTTTACCTTATTATATATGTATTTTAAATATACATTATTTATTATTGCAAATGAAAATAAGAAAATAAAAAAAAGCCTTTTTTTAAAAACAAAACAAAAAAATGTGTGCAGACATTTTGTTTGGGTTAACACAAGATAAAAAGTTAATACACCTAACCTACAAATTCCAAAAAGCAAAATACAACTCTTCAATTTTAAACGTAATCAAGAATGTATTTCTTGTATTTAACAGATTATTAGCTGGATCTCAATTTCCGATGATTTAATTCAATCTCCATTTTACTACATACCTACGTTTGTCTTTGATTTCAGCTCTATACATTCTTATTGTTACCAAACCTAAGCTCTATCATTTATTAAAAACCTAACAAAGCTTAATCTAACTTAATTTATGTCCGTAACACCATTTATTTATTTATTTATTAGAAAGCTACAATACAATTGAAATTGTAGACTAGCTTTTGTAGCCAGAGCATCAAGGGGCCTTAGGCTGAGTATGCTATATATATGCGTAACATATATAATCCACATTTCCTTGTGTACTTTTTATTTTTTTACTTAATCTGCCGTAGAACTAGGTAAGTGAGCCTTTATACAAACTAAACGATCTACATATCAGGCAGGGGCCGGGGAATGTGGAGACTGGTTCCACCAAAAGAAGTGCCGCTTCTTATTACTCTCTCTCCTGTCTCGAACAGGACTACTGAACCAGAAAAGATCCTCGTGTCGCGTACGACATTCGATTCGTACAGGAATCGCCTGTCAACTGTTCGGCGTACCGCGTGGAAGATTACAGGACATCCTTCCGTGTCCTGGATCAGGCCGATCGAATCCAAATAGAGGAACGCCTCAGGTGGATCAAAGCCGATGTGGCGCACCCTCTCATGGTACATATAATTGGGATAGTAAGCCCCGAAGATCAGACTGTTGATAGAAGTCATACTTCTTGCAATGTGACTTCTTATTAATTTAATGATAAAATTGTCTTCTTTTCTTGTTGTTGTAGAGGACCTCGTTAGGATAGTACTTCTTGTACTCAGACTCGGGTGTTCGATACAACCGGAGACAAGTCCTAAGACACCGTCTGTCGAACACCCTCATCTTTTCCATCTGGGAAGGACTCACGTTGAACCACAGGGTACAACCATACACCATGACTGGCCGTATGAGGGCCATGTAGCAGATTACTTTCACCCTGGTATCAAGTTGGCTGCTGTAAAACAGCTTACCTGACACAGCAAAGGCCTTTCTAGCATTGGTCAAAGCCTTCTCTATATGTTTGTTAAAATACAGAAAATGATCCAATCAAATGCCAAGATATCTAACCACAGTTTTCACGGCTAACGGCTGACCCTGGGGGTCAACAATGCCAAACTTCTTCCAGTTTACGCGCGTATCCCTTGAGGCAATGGTCAGCGAGATGCGGAAAAGGACAGTGTCACACTTCTGAAAGTTGATAAGCAGTTTCCAGTCATCGACTGGGCTGACATCTATTGGTGAGATGTATCAACTCCACAATGTATGAGGGCATGGAATATTGAGTACTCAGACCAGAAACGAAGTATTACAGAGAAAGCCGACTTCACAGCTAATTGCCCCCTAGTCAACTGACGAATTTAAGTACTTTTTTGACAGATATTCATGAATTTTTTACGGTTATTCACGAAATAACGTAAATGCCGTCCTCTGATTGGTCAATTTGGTTTATGAACACGTTATAAAAAACTGTTGTCAAAAATCTTAAGGGGAAAAAGAGGTAGAAGTCGGGCATCTCTGTAATACTTCGTTTCTGAATCAGACCCTTTGCCTGTCCCGTGCAACTAAGTCCACTGAGAGATTGTTGTCGTGACAGAAAATAACCCTAACTGACGCCTGATCGACGCGACTACAAAAACTGAGTTGTGTCGAGGGTAGAAAATGATTAGGGTTGTGACTGACGCCGCACAGTGGTCCCGTTGTATGAGATAGTCGGAAATAAATCTGTAACTTTTGAACCGATCTTAATGAAATTTGAAACATAGTGCAAGTACTACAAGATCTTATTATGTTTCAAAAATGGTTGATGTATCTCATACGCTAACAGAGTAATCTTAAGTTAAAAAAATAAAAAAAAAAACACTTTTTTTTGTTTAAATGCATAAAATAATTATTTATTATTGTCGATGATAGTATAGATATGTAATCTATTATATATATAAATTCAATTTTACAAGTTTTGGTAACGTACACTTTATTTGAAATTAAAGAAACTAAGCAATTCAGTATAATAAGGCTTGCGCTTCAGTACTAACTGTCAGCGAATCTTCTGTTTTTAGTTCAGGCCTTAAATACGCAATCCAGGGATCAGATGATACCAACATTTGATGAATAACGTCTTCATTTGTTGCCGAACGAGAAAAATTTCTACTTTTATTAATGCGATAGTACCTATAGTCTCTATTCCGACTTTCCTGCGCCTCCTCTGACAATGATCCGACGGGCAGGGCTGCTGATGATATTATTTCTGCTCCGTGGAACAGAATTTTATGCACTGTTGCTGGCACATAATACCAGGGATATTAATTTTTTAGCCATTGTAGCGGTTCCCTGGGCATAAGCTCCAAACTTGTCGGGGTCAATCCAAAAATTGCTGCATATTGTCTCCAGGATAACACTGAATCTTTTTATGAGTTGCACATCTATTTCCGTTATTTCTGCCGTTGATAATGTGTCTTCAAAAAATCTTCCCATCGTTGGTTGTGCTCTACTTTAATACCCATTTTGTGTATGAACTTTTGCTGAATTTGACTCTTCCTAGCCTGGTGTATGGGCTGTGTCGTTTTTGTTGTTCTCCAAGCCTTAAACTCCAAATTGGAGGCTACATGTAGCAAGTATTCCATAAAACGGATTCGAGCGTGCAAGGGTGAAATTCCTAATCTTAGAGCTTCCTGATTTCTTGGTTTTGCTCTAAGTAACTTCAAATCATTCATCTCTGATGTTTTCGCTCCACATATAACACATGAACTTGCAGAAGACGTGTTTGTCACAGCCTGAGCTACTTTGCCATCTATCATCGTAAACACTGCGACATGCATTTATGACACCGCAAACAAAACAAGATAAAAGCAATTAGTTTTGTAATTATAACAATTTTATGACCCAAAGAATTCTGATTCACAATAATAAAAACATCCTCGGCATTTCGCATAGCGTTTTGCACAATACATGCATTGCAAGGGAAATCGTTTGAAAATGCCGAAAAATGCACGACATTGCTCCACTTAAATGCTTCGTACTCCCAAAGTAATCAATAGTGATCTCTAGTTTTTTCAGCATCGATAGACAATACTTTTTGCTTTCAGAAAAAGTCTTGGTCTCCCGTTGGAGACTTTTGGAGCATTTTTGTTATAGTCCATCAAACATTGAAATGCACCTCTCAAAATGTGCCTTTACTTAAAAGCCAGGTTTAAGAAATATGAAAAAACTGAAAACGCAGTTTGAAAGCAAGATGCATGACCTTTTTAAAAAAAAATTACTTAAAATTACAATGCACATAATTTTAGGAAATATGGCACATCAAATTTGCTTAAAAAATGCGTCAATTTTTGTAATTTTCAAAGTCCCAACCTTCAGCTAACGGTACAGCCAAACAGATGATCCTCAACAAAATGTTGGCTTTCTCGGTTCTTATATTTGTAGAATCGAAAAATATAAACCATTTGGCCGGGAAAAAATATGTCACTTTGGGTATTTATTTCCACTGCGGGACCACTGTGCGCCGTCCAGACGACTAATTCAATTCAATTTTATCTTATTAATAGAATCCAACCTCTTATTGATGTCCGACTGGCGCCATTCATGTTCCTGTGGGTTGCGGTCGATTTTGCGACATAGAAGATGGATCCTGATTGGCCGACAATATATTTCAGATCGGGATCTGCCTTCCGTATATAAATCCGACATGAATGCCGAGAGGAGTCAGTCCGAGTTTTGAAGTCAGCGATAAATATCATCCCGAGAAACATACAAATTTTAAACACACACACTTTGCATTAATTGTGAACTGAATTCAAAGTTGATTGTTCTTGACAGAGATACTTGCAATTATCACAACGCTTATTCATTCGTTCATTTTGTCTTAAAAGCTGCATTTGTTATGATTTAGTAACAACGATCGGTTTCTGTTATGTTAAAGGTCTATATGACTGGTTTGGAATAATATTGGACACTAGTTGCACTTTGTAACAACTTCGCAGCTCTTTCTCGACCTGTTCCCCATCTATCTTTGGCCAATAATACTTCTGTGGCAAGCTCTGTCAACCTCACAAACGATTATAACTTCCACCACTGAATCACAGATGGGGCAATAATCACAATAGAGAAATTGTTAATATTTTACAACGGTAATCCCGAACACTAGCAGATTTATCGGCATCGATGTAATATTTGTCGGTGCAGGGTAACGTATCCAAATTCTAATTGTTCCTTTGTTCTGTGGATGTTCTTGGAAATTAAACACAACTGATTTTCTTTATGTATAAGACTGTTATTTTATTCTTTTGTTTTTAACATGGACTCCAGTACGTTCTAGATTAAAACTGCTGAAGGAACTACTTTCGACTGCCATACCAACGCCAAGGACACAATATTTGCTTGCTCGAGCGGCGTTGCATACCCTGTGGCTGACTTGACACGCTGCATTTTGCCATTGGCGCTGCATATGGGGCAATATGTGATGTTGTCACAGTTCAAATATTTAATCGGTTCTTGTGAATAAATGATGTTTGTACAAAAATTTGGAACACAATTTGTTGCATTGGCAAACAACTACACTCCGCACTTTTACGACTCTTGCGCCATCTATCTGCTGACATCAATACTTTCTATTTCTAGGAAATGTCATTTTCGTGGAAATTTTTTATTATGGCATTTATTTGATGTTAAAAAAGAGTAGATAATGTAAATTGAAATTAAAAACATGCATGGATCTAATTTGTTATGACGTTTCTTAGTTTTCTCAAATGACCTCACGCATGGAACTCACCCACTGCTAATACGGACAATGTCTAACCACCTCGGACAAATATTCTCGTGCACGTGAGTCAACCAAGCGACATGGAGTTCCGCGCAAACGATCCAGGAGCAGTGCAATTTGGCAATTTCATAAACTACTATCAGTTCAATTCAGCGGAGGAACGCATAGATCTACTTCCAGACCACGTATGGTTGCCATCAATCGAACCAAAGGTCGAGGACAATACTCCTTACTACGTTCTTGATGTCGGCTGCAACGCGGGAAACATCACCCAGTCGCTGCTCGAATTCCTTTCGAGACGAATTAAGCGGACAATTCACATACTCGGGGTGGATATAGACCCGAAACTAATCGAGAGAGCTGAAGCCAACAACGTGAACACCCAACAAATCGAGTTCCAATGCGTGAATGTTATGGACGACAGTGACTTTAACGCAATCACAAGGTACATGGACCAGCGGAACATCAAAAAGTTCGACGCAGTCTGTTGCTTTTCCATTACAATGTGGATTCATCTGAACAATCACGACAGTGGTCTTCGGACATTTCTACAGAAGTGTTCATCGATCGCGGAGCTATTTGTTGTGGAGCCCCAGCCTTGGAAGTGCTACCGCACTGCTGTGCGCCGCATGAAACGCTCAGCGCAGGAGTGCTTCCCCAACTTTCCGGAACTCAAATGGCGGACCGATGTCGAGGACAGAATACAAGATTACCTGCAAAGCGAGCTGAAACGAGTTAAGCTCCACGAAACAAATCAAACCAAGTGGGCGAGAAAAATCTGCTTTTATAGATAGTACATTCTATGTACAACGAATTTCTTTACTGGTTTCAAAGGTATAATTATAATTGTGTTTTTTTTTTATCAATAGGAGGGCAATCGCCTTAGAAAAGAGGTTCAAAATTGCGAACAATAAATTAGAAAAGAAAATAGTTCGTAATTTAGACTACAATCCACTTTATGGTTCTTTGTACATTTTACAACTTAGTGCGTCGTCCGGTGAACGATCATGTTCGAAAGAGGTTCACTACACATACTACTACTAAACTAAGATAATCGCGGAAGAATGCTGATCAGTTTCAGGGTGCGGGATGGGGGGTTCAGTTTCCAAGACATGGGGGGGTCACAACGTAAAGTCCTGATTATTTTTTGAAAAAATAGTAATCCTCGTCTTGGGCTTCATTTCACCCAGCCACCTCTTCGCCTGTGAACTCGAGCTTAACGTCGGAGGGCAAGCATTCCACGTCGACTTCGTTCTCTTGTGTGTTCAGTCTATTCAGGGTCATCATCATGTCGCCGGACTTGGTGCCGGCCATTAGACCAGCAGCAGCACTGTTGTCCACGACCACCGTCTCATTTTGGATTTGCTGAAGTTGTTGGATGGTCACTGTTTGGGAGGGTTGATGTGATTGCTGCGTTTGCTGCTGCTGCTGTGTGGTAACGGCTATTGGTGCCTGCTGGATTATCACGTGCTGCACTTGTTGTATCTGCTTTGGCTGCTGCTGAGAAGTCTGCGGCGATTGTTGCACTTGAGTCGCTTGGATGATTTGCTGCACTTGGCTGACTGGTATCTGTTTGGACGGGATGCCGGCGTCCTCGAATGCCTTCTTTTTCAGTGTCTGCCGGATCTGTGATCTGCAAATGACACACAGACGATAGATGCGTATTTAACGGAAGTTATCACACATAAGGATCAGATGAAGAAAGCAAATATTTATTGATTAAATTTATCATACGATTGTAGTGCTCTTACACTGTGCGATTTTTTATTCGTGAGCTTATTTTGCTTAGATCTTCTGAGAAGCGGGTAATCGATGTGTGCAACATTTCGATTTCTTCATCTGTCCATTTACTCCTGAGCGTGTGGAAGAGTGCGGATGAATTGGAAACACACGATTTGTTAGAAATGATTTGAATATTCAAAAACAAGCACACTTACCCTGATGGGGAATCAGAACTGGGATGAAGCTGCATTGTTAGTTCTCCTAATCGATTGAACGCCTGTCCAGCAGCTGTAAATATTTCTCCCACCTGCAATGGAGTAGAGTATGACTTGTTGGATGTATGGAATAATTGAAAAGTGGTTTAGGGCATATTCTAATTGCCTGCGACCCATGGATGGCATCATACCAACAGTCTTCTGACAAGTGCTTCCCGCATTCACAACTTGCTGAGGAGCCCTTAGTTAGAATACTTGGCAGACGTGCAGGGGACGGGAAGAGCCTTGCAAAATGCAAAAATGTTGTAAATTTAAACTTACTTTTGTAGCAGAGCCCATTATTTTTGTTATTATTTTCCGTCTGAGAAAGGCGCTCTTTTCACAAATGTCAAAAATTAGATGACGGATGAATGATTTATGTTTGGGACGTTTACCTTAGCGGGGAAATTTCCCATGGATTTTATTTTTTCTTATATCGTGGTTTGTCACTTGGCTAATGTCTGGGATGTGTTGAAAAGGTATTGTAGTTTTCTTTTGTCTGTTTCACTTGCGCATGCACAAGGGAAATTGCGATTTTATTATGAAATTTTGTAAATTTTTTTTATATTCGAAATATACCACTGATTTTGTTTACATGAGACCTTAGGGGAAGTAAATGTTTTGCTACGACATAACTTGCAATTCGCTTGCAAAACGCACATATGGAATTTGAGACGTCAACATCATTTGAGACATCACCCGTGAATGTTAAAAGCAAAAATTCAATATGAGCAGTGAGAACCTATGGAGGCTCTTAAGTCTATACAATATTTTTCTACTTTTTTTGCCAGAGGCTTTGAAACACTAACCTGGAGAACTCACACTCAAAATCTGGTCCATTGTATTCTTTGCATCACATTGTGAAATAAATAAAAAAAAAACCATTAACAGTTCAATTAAACCCTTTTTATTTCTATTGATAATTACAGGTTTGGTTGCGTAAATAAAGAACTATGTGGATGTTGCTGTTTAACTCCGCACAATAGTCGGTGTTCCTTTCTCATTTTCTAATTGTAACTATCCTCTTAACCGACAACCAAGAGGTTCTCCTCGGCGAATGTGTGAGTGGGCACTTCCAAGTTGAGTGGAGCAGGTCCCTTACGGATACGGCCAGAAGCATCGTAGTGAGAGCCGTGGCATGGGCAATAGTAGCCACCAAAATCACCAGCATTGGCAATTGGTACACATCCCAAATGTGTGCATACACCAATCACAACGAGCCATTGTGGTTTTGTGACACGTTGCTGCAAAAGAAAAAACAACAAATCAGTAAATCATTAACATTCTAAAAAGTTTTCAATGGAAGAACCTACATCATCTGTCTGCGGGTCACGAAGTTCAGAAAGCGCTACACTACGTTCGGCCGCAATTTCCGATGCAGTACGATGACGAATGAACAATGGCTTGCCCCTCCACTTGAATGTTACGGACTTGCCCTCTGGGATGTCGCCCAGCTTAACTTCAATCTTAGCCATGGCCAAGACATCAGCTGATGCGCTCATTGAGCTGACAAAATGTGTGACCAACGACTTGGCACCGTAAGCAGCCCCAACAGCGCTTGATCCAACCAGCATGTAGGTGAACGCCTTGCGGGTCTCGGCACTGTCATTCTTCCTGTTTGGACGATTGACACTGTCCCGACGGTAGGGTGAAAAATCGGGCACCTGCAGATCGGTGTGAGCACAACGCACTTGGTTTGCAGCTGCGAAAAAAAGCGATTTGTATTATAGTTATGAAAACAAGAATTTGTTATGAATACTGACAGATGAAAGATAACCTCAAAAAATTACATAATACAAAAACTAATCATTTTCCTTGGAAAATTTAAACAAATTATGCAATGAATTGAGAGGAATCTTGCACTTAATTGCGATTGTTACTTTGTAATCCAGTTTTAGCGACAATTGAAGTCAAAGGTGCATCCTTGTTCACAGCATCATTAACGACGACAGATTTATTCTGAGTGGTGGCGATAACACTTGGCTTCAGGCTGTTGGAAACTGCCTGAGTGGTAGCCCGCAGATAAGCTCTTGATGCCGAGTTAATCATCTTACGAATTTGGAAAATTGCAGATTTCGATTTTTAACTTCTTTAGCCGAAATTGAAGTGCGAAAACCTCGTCTCGGTGTTCAGGATCTTTTTTCGTTCGTCCAAAAAAATGACACCCAAGTTGACAGCGTAATCGATTGACGTTTGTTGCAAAAAACGAAAAATATGTTCAGCGCGAGAAGGTGAAGACGGATGGTGACGTCCAGTGCGATGTACTTTAAAAATAATTTTCTTACATTTTACATTTTAATTATCTATACATTGTTCAAATTCAACGAAAGGGTACAAATTTGGACTATTCTTAAAAAAATACAAATGAGACAGGTGAAGTTAATTAAAAAAAATCAATGGAATTCCCACAGGAATATGCATTGTCGGTGTGCCGGTGTGAATGATTTAGCTTATAACTGTGGCATATGGTTGAAGTATTCGATAAGCCGGAGGTTAGCCTTTAGTGAATGCACTGCCACCTACGGTTGTAATTACATTTGAATACTGTGGCCGTTATTTACACTGGTTTAGTGATAATTTTAGTTATTCCGAGATTTGGACCTGTTTATGAGGTAAGGGATGCAAGTGGTTGTTCACAAATGGTTTCGAAATAACGTTATTTGTGATTTATGTCCATTACGTACAGGGTATAATAATTAAGGCTTGACTATTCTCTGACAAACGTCCGAAATGGACGTCCACTTGAAGTGGTGCTACAACTAGGGTTGGATGGGCCTGATCCTGAACAAATATGTTTCCTCAGTTGACTGAAGCGGCTAACTAAGGAGTGGCAAGTCTCAATCTTGTTCCTCTTGCAGAATTGTGTGCACCTAATAACTTGGAAACGATGATAGGCATAATCATTGAACGTGTCATCGAAGCTGGGATAATAGATCCTGTGATAATAGATCCTGTGTCCTCTTTTGAAAATCGTACCGTCTAATTGCAGACTGAGTTCATTAGGACTCAGGCTGTTGGACTTAGTAACGGGGCGAAACCTCTTTGTAGCCAGTACGCGGTTCCCTCACCTCAACATCCACAAAGGGACCTGGTGGTCTCCTGATCATTGAACCGTCAATCAGATTGATCACATTGCGATCGATGTGAGACACTCCTCCAGCTTTCTCGATGTCCGAACATTCCGAGGAGCCAACATCGACTCGGATCATTTCCTTGTTGTAGCCAAGGTAAGAACACGGATATCGATAGGACAACGGAGTAGAGCAAAACCAAAACAGTTTGATGTCGGAAGGACGAGAGCGGTTCGTGAGATCTACGAACTTAAAAGAAGGGAAGAGCACTGGCTTCTTAAAAAGAAAAAGAAAGAGCATGAGAAGCGCGCGATCGAGGACATGGAGAGGTGTTACGACAGAAATGATGTCCGAAAGTTCTACCAACGGGTAAAACAACTATCCAATGGATACAAAATTCGGACAGAAGCCTGCCGTGACGTAAAGGGACAACTCGTTGTAGATTCGCAGTCGATACTGAGAGTCCGGAAAGATCATTTCTGTAGACTGTTAAGCGGCGAGGAAGACTCCAATACCGCTGTCAGTCAGAATGTTCCACAGCACGCAATTGACAAAGATCGACGAGAATTCCGTCCCCCCGACCTGGACGAAGTCAATATAAAGCTGCTGGTGCTGCGGAACTGTTTAAGGCAGCTGGAGATGAGCTGGTAAGGTACATGCACCAACTCATCTGTAAGATATGGTCGAAGGAAAGCATGCCCGACGAGTGGAATCTCAGTATCGTTTGCCCGATCCACAAGAAATGACACCCCTTTGACTGCACCAACTATAGAGGGATAAGTCTCCTTAACATCGCCTATAAGATCCTCTCTGCCGTTTTGTGTGAGCGCCTGAAACCATTCGTCAACAACCTGATAGGTCCTTATCAGTGCGGTTTCAGGCCGGGGAAGTCCACCATCGACCAAATCTTCACACTACGGCAGATCCTGGAAAAAACCCAAGAAATGCAGATCGACACCCACCACCTATTCGTCGATTTCAAAGCCGCATATGACAGCGTGGATGAGCTATACAACGGCATGTCTAGTTTCGACATTTCGAACTGTCGCTGCTCCATCAAGGTCGGTAACGAACTCACCGAGACTTTCAATGTCAAAAAAGGTTTTAGACAAGGCGACGCGCTGTCATGTGATTTCTTTAACATCGTCCTGGAAAAGATCGTGCAAGACTCACACGCCAACACTAGAGGCACGGGGTAAGTGCGTCGACTCCTACGCAGAGGGTGCCAGGTTCGATACCCGAATCTACGACCTTTGATAATTCACGGCTCAGCCTCTTTCGAGTCACTGACAATGCTCAAAGAGTACTCCTGTCTAGAAAAAACTTCTCAACTTCGCCGTTCGGAGTCGGCATTAAACTGTAGATCCCTTCCACTCGTGAAAGAACAATAGCACGCACAACACAAGTTGTTGCTGAGAAGTTAGGTTCAGGTCCGCCTCGGACTGTAGCGCCACCCATATTATTATTATTATTATTATTAATGAAAGATTAAATAGTCATCTCAGAATTCGTAATAAGAGATAGGTGAAATAGGTTATCGAATTGACGTTGGATTTCCCCAATGTGCAAGCGATGAATATATAAAAGATCAGTAGAAGTTGTGTTCGCACCAGAGTCGGTTTCTTTTATTAAACATAAGAACATAAAGAATAAACTGTGCGTCTATTTTTGGTGGTCATTAGTTCATCATTCATTGCAAGTTGTTGCGGACATCTTCAAGAACGAAGGTAAAATTCGATGTGGAATCGACAAATTTTGCGTCCCGTATTATTTATGCAGGGAAGGGAAAATAAGTATGGACGGCGAAACATTGATCAGTCCTCGTAACAATATTAATTTGTGCGGACCAAATAGTAGATTATTTATGAATTCAATAAACTCAGTTTTCTTATCAGTGCAACTATCATTTGTGACTTAGATTGAAATTTTGTCAAATTTAGCGTACAATTAAAGCCGCCCACTTAAACTTTTGCAATTTTACAACAATCATTTCTTTTTCCTCATTTAACAGATGAATGAAACGCGAGAATTCGAATTTGATCTACCCTACTTTGGTTCGTTCCAACCGAATAGTTTCGGGGTTGGAATGAACATGCGGGTAGAGGGACTTATACTGCCGAAATTAGAAATTTCGCAGTTTGTTCAGTTGTTCCTCATTTGTCTTCAGGTCGGGCAGAATCTCTGGCCAAAACCACCAATTGCATTCGAACTCAGCGACAGTCACGTTACCTATACAGCCGATGGAAAACTACAACACAAGTAATTACAACTTAATGTCCCCATCAACAGGAGCTTAATTATTTATATCGTGCGTGGAGAGACTTCGTACACGGTGTATGTGAACAGAGAGCTTGTGGTAGAGATTCCAAAGCAAGCCGATGAGGAAATAATGAATACTCTGTTTGTGAATGGCGACTTTCAACTGATAGACGTGAAGCTCGAGAGATTTTCACCAATAGCTGGACAACTGGAGGTAACTTAAAAACTGTTGTATTAAATTTAATTACATGTTTGTTTTTCCATTTTGAGACACAGTCGGATGGAAATCTTATTTGCCATCTCCATCTATATTAACAAAAAAAAATACACAAGAAGACGATTTAGAGAGCTTCTCAGTCAAAATGGACATTTCTTCACTTAAATATCTTCAAAATAGAAGAAGTCAGTTATACAACCTGTTTTATTTGGGTGAATTTCGGGAAACCCCAATAGTCTCTGAGACTTTGAAACCAACAATAGACACTCTGGGTATTCCAAAAATTGCATACTTATGTATGCCAAAATAATTAAAAATGATCTAATACACGAACCACACCTGCAAATGTAAGCCACATGCAGCAACCTAAACAATGAATGAATGAATTCAGGAATGAACACACAGAAAATAATGATTGGAAGCATTGTTTTTATCCGCGCTTATTTCTTAAGCGGCGATAGATATGATGAAGAACTTAAGCGGATATAGGACTTGTTGTTAGTGTATTTTACATGCAAATTGAAAATGAAGCGTATATACGCTTGCAAAAAAACACAGCTAATAATTTTTTTATTTCTCATTTTCTATTATTTTTACATTTCATTCGATAGTCACCCTACACGTTTAAGAACATAGGAGTTGTTAAGGAGGGTGTGAGCTTTATAGTCACCGGATACATGTTACCGACCTGGAATGAGTAAGTTTTTCTTGAAGTTATCTTGAAGTCTAATGAATTACTCTCCTCTCACAGATTCACGGTTAATCTATGTGCAGGTTATGATAGTATCCTTCTCCATGTTAACCCGCGTAAAAATAAAAACGCAATCATTTTTGATACTTTCCGGAACAAGAACTGGGACGCTGCAATTGTGGCTTATAGAATGCCGCCCAGTTTGAAAGAGAGATTAAAGTTCACCGTTCAAATTCTGGTCACAGAAGAGTGCTATATGATCGCCATAAACGGACGGCATATTAACGAGTTTAAGCATCGCTTGCCTTACACGTCTATAACTCATATTACAGTAACTGAAGATGTCGCCAATGTTGATTTTGAGCGCACTGAAGTTTCACAATACCCAACACATTTATGTGAATTGGACGTTGATGAAATTTGCGTGGAGACTGACTAAGATTTCGACTTTGAGTTCCCCTTTCTACATTTCTAGGCTTGATTCGCATTCGAAGCGAATAAATATATATATATATATCTTGCAATAAAAATGTGTTGTTTTTATTTTATTCTTGTGCATCCAGCTTTGTGGTTTGTGTAGTTCAACCGAAATGCCAAGAGAGTGCATTTGAAAATGTTTTCGAAAAGCTCTAACAGGCACCGTCGGCCGGATGGAGGAAATTACATTCAGAGAGACGACAGTTCCTTCTGAAAGATCACTAAACGAACACGAAACATAAAGCAATATATAGGTACTAGCTGTACCTGTGCTTTGTTACCTTCATGTTTATGTGGCATAACTTGACTTAGTGTAAGTCGGAGAAGAAAACAAATTGCGATGAGTGGTATTGTGACGTGAACAGGATGGGATGATCTGGGTGGAATTGTGTCATAATGTCCAAGCGTAGACAAATCAAAGCTAAAGACATTCCAAAAATTATCCGATTTCTGCGATAGCTACATCCTGCAATTGTTTTTTTATGCGACGATCTGGTTGTTGCTTGGATGTCTCAACGCATATATTCCTCTGCCACTGAGGAACCCACAACCATTTGTGTTTTTGTTTTATTTTTTTCTTGCATGTCTCTATCGAACTGCTCACCCTTGGGTTACGACTGCGTTCCGTGTTCACACTTTCACACTCACTCAAATTCGTCGGCGATTTTTTCAAATTCCCTTTTGTGATCTCAAGCCGGCATGGGCCTGTGTATCCAGGGCAAAGTTGTTGACTTGTCTCAACTTGGCGTGATGCCAGCAACGATCTCTGTTAAATGCACAGGTCAAGTTGGCATACAGCCTCCTAGCGGCGCCCTCTGGATAGCCTTTACAGCAACCGTTAAGGCTGCTTTCACACTCGCTAAGATTCGTCGGCGATTCTTTTACATTCCCTTTTGTGATCTCAAGCCACTTTCACACAGGAAATCTTTCAGTCTCTGCAATTAAAATATCAATGCTGAACTTTTTCTGTTTCCTACCCCCTCTCACACATGTGTCATCTCTTTCTCACACATGTACAGCATGCTTTCAATACACAACATTGAGAACATAAGAATAAAGCAAATCAAAGAAAAAACTAAGAGAGATAAAAGAGAACAGAAAATCGAAAAACAAACCCCGAGCACACCAGACGCGGGCTACCCCTAGCACGTCTCACCTCCCTTGCCAAGAAGATGGAAAAATCGCCGACAGAATTTTTCTGTGTGAAAGCGGCCTTAGAGGTGAACCAATGTATTCAGCGGCCCCCTTCTCCAGGGGTTTAAACCAGCACCCGGTCCTCCAGGTTCGGGGGTTGCGCGTGGTGTTAACTTCCCCACCGTGGAAAGAAAAAAAAACAGTTCAGAAACGACGAGAAGCCTCGGGTACGGATGACCCTACTGATGACGTCCATGGACAACGAAATAAGGACAACGATTTTCGGTTCTGCACGTGGAATGTGAGGTCCCTGAACAGACTACGTGTAGCCGATGAACTTGCGGAAGCCCTCGAAGCTTGTAAGGCAGATATCACCGCCATTCAGGAGGATGTGCCGGGCAAAAAGAGGGTGAAAAACTGCGATATATACTTCAGCGATTGCTACAAAGAGCGAAGGCAGCGCTTATTCGGATGCGAGTTTGTGGTTCGAGGCAGACTTAGGCAAGAAGTCTTAAGCTTTGAATACATAAGCGAGCGCCTCATAATAATCCGCATCAAGGCTACAGTCGGCAACATCAGCCCGATCTGCGCCCACGCCCCAACGGAGGATAAACATGACGACAGCAAAGATGACTTTTACGATCTCCTAGAAAAAACATACGATCAATGCCCAAGCTACGACACCAAGATCGTTCTAGGAGATTTCAACGCAAAGCTGGGCAAGGAAGACATCTTTGCTAGAGTCATTGGGAAACACGTCCCAGAATGGACTCAGGCTGTTGGACTTCGTAACGGGCCGAAACCTCTTTGTAGCTAGTACGCGGTTCCCTCACCACAACATCCACAAAGGGACCTGGCGGTCCCCTGATCAATCAACCGTCAACCAGATTGATCATGTTGCGATCGACGTCAGACACTCCTCAAGCATTCTTGATGTCCGAACGTTCCGAGGAGCCAACATCGACTCGGACCATTTCCTTGTTGTAGCCAAGGTAAGAACTCGGATATCAAGAGATCAACGGTGTCGAGAAAGGACACCACAGTTTAACGTCGGAAAAGCTACAATCGGAACGGACTGCTAGGATCTTTGCCGATCGAGTGTCCCGGAATCTCTCTCTAAGTTCGTCGCCACCTGCGCAAACAATCGAAGAAGATTGGAGGCGTTGTCAAGAAGCCATCAAAGATGCTGCCACTGATGTGCTGGGTTTTACGGCACCACCTCGAAAAAACCCATGGTTTGACAACGAGTGTAGGCTGGCACATGCAGCGAAGCTAGAAGCCTACAAAGCAACGCTGCAACGAATGACGAGAGCTGTTCGTGAGCTCTACGAACAGACACAAAGGGACGAAACCCGGCTTCTCAGGAGAAAAAAGAAAGAGCACGAGAGGCGCGCGATCGAGGAGATGGAGAGGTGCTACGGTAGGAACGATGTCCGAAAGTTTCACCAGAGGGTGAAACAATTATCCAGTGGATATAAGGTTCGGACAGAAGCCTGCCGGGACGAGAATGGACAACTAGTAGTAGAGTCGCAGTCGATACTGAGAATTTGGAAGAACCATTTCTGCAGACTGCTAAACGGCGATGATGACACCAATACCGCTGTCAGGCAGAATGTTCCACTCCACACAATTGACGATGATCGACGAGAATTCCGTCCCCCCGACTTAGACGAGGTCAAGATAGCAATATCAAGACTGAAGTCTAATAAAGCTGCCGGTGCGGACTGTCCGCTGAAATCTTTAAGGCAGCTGGAGATGATCTGCATGCCCGATGAGTGGAATCTCAGTATCGTTTGCCCGATCCATAAGAAAGGAGACCCCTTCAACTGCGCCAACTATAGAGGGATAAGTCTCCTGAACATCGCATACAAGATCTTCTCTGCCGTTTTGTGTACTCGCCGTTTATAAATACCCCGATAGGTCCATATCAGTGTGACTTCAGGCCAGGGAAGTCCACCATCGACCAGATTTTCACACTACGGCAGATCCTGGAAAAGACCCAAGAGATGCAGATCGACACCCACCACCTATTCGTCGATTTCAAGGCCGCATATGACAGCGTGCATAGGGACGAGCTATACAACGCCATGCCTAGTTTTGACATTCCTGCCAAGCTCGTCAGGTTGTGCAGGATGACGATGGAGAATTCTCGCTGCTCCATCAACGTCAGTAACGAACTCACCGAGACCTTCAATGTCAACAAAGGTTTTAGACAGGGCGACTTGCTGTCATGTGACTTCTTTAACATCATCCTGGAGAAGATCCCGCAAGACTCACACGCCAACACTAGAGGCACGATCTTCTAGAAGTCCGTACAACTGTTAGCATACGCGGATGACATTGACGTGATTGGCAGAACACAACGAGCCAGCAATGAGGCATTTGCTGGCATTGAGGCGGAGATGGCTAAAATGTTTCTAGCGGTGAATGAGGGAAAAACGAAGTATATGCTGTCATCAAGAAAGGGCACACAATATCGACGTCTTGGACAGAGCGTCACAATGGGCAGCTATAACTTCGAGGTAGTCAAGGACTTCGTCTACCTCGGCTCCGCAGTAAACAGTACAAACAACATCAGTACCGAGATCAAACGCAGAGTAACTCTTGCCAACCGCTGTTTCTATGGGCTCAAGAGGCAATTGAGTAGTAGAGCCATCTCTCGAAGGACCAAGCTGACCCTATACAAGACCTTGATCATCCCAGTCCTGCTGTACGGCGCGGAGGCACGGATAATCTCAAAAGCGGATGAGGAAGTCCTTGGTCTCTTCGAGAGAAAAGCTCTGCGTGCGATCTTTGGTCCTGTTCGCGTTGACGGCTTCTGGAGAAGAAAATTCAACCACGAACTGTACGGACATGAGTCAAGATGGCTAGGCCATGTAGAGCGTATGGACAACTCAGCTTCGGCCCGAAGAGTCTTTGACTCCGAACCCGTGCGACGAGGCAACAGAGGACGCCCGAGTTACCTACTTGTCGGCAACCCTACCCGTAAATCTGTCCTCCAGTCAGCTGATGTTTGTTTGTCTTATTTGTTTACATTTCATGTGCCACGTGGTCCCCTCTCCTTTCGTCCACGTGTCACCTGATTATGTCTCCGCCTACTAATCACCCGATCTCTCATTTGCCTCGTGGCGTCACTAACCCATCGCCTGATCTTTTGTTAGTCTTACATGTTAAATATCACCTGATCCTTTGTTTGTCTTACAAGTTTAATGTCACGTGATCCTTTGTTTGTTCTACTTATGTATTGTCACGTGACCCATTTCTCCTTGTGTATAAAAGGAGGACAGTTGGTGGAGAGCAAGCCAGTTTAGAGAAAACTGTTAAAGCGTACAAAATAAATCCTAATTAAGAACAAAATCGCTGTTTCATTGAGTCTATAACTCCCGCGTTTAAGGTGGCGCACTCAGGTCGAGAAGGACCTCAACCAACTTGGCGTGCGACACTGGAGACAGCTAGCCAGAGGCCGTGCTAGTTGGAGAGGCTTGTTAGTTGAGGCCCAGGTCCACCTCGAACTGTAGCGCCAAATAAAGAAGAAGAAGTATGACATAACGTGCCAAAAGCTTTTTTAAAGCCCGTCAGAACCACATCAACTTGATGTCCTGACTCTACAGAATCGAAAAGATATTTCATGAATAAAGTCATGGATCTTCCAGACATAAACCCATGTTGTGTTGTGAACATATTCTTTCTTTAGTTGCAAAGTAATGTGTTTTTGTAACAATTAATTCTTACAATTTCGGATATCTCAACTTTTTGCCGAGGTCCGGCTATGTAAAAGGGTGTTATAAATGAGATTTTCCGGAGGACAAAAATAAATTAAAAATTATTTTTAATGGAAAAGACAATGACACATTACACTGTTTAAGAACTAAAGACGGTCGTGAGTTTACATCTGCTTCAAGCCGTTTGAATGCTACATGTATTCAGTGGAATAAAAGCGCCGACTCGACAATGTTGATTTTAGATCTCCATTTCAGTTTGTAACTCAATCATTGGCCATTCTCCTTGTTGCCTTCTCCGGTGAGAAGGAGCTAGAATACATCATGCTACCGTTGGCGTACAAAAGCGTCCTGCAACCGCTTGAGTTCGTTGACTGGACGGCGGTGTAAAGAATAGATTTGTTGATCTCATCATTGATCTCCCGCCTTGACATTCTTCAGTGATGATCTTGCGGAGTGAAACTAGACAAACAAATTCTATTACTCAGGAGGGCGTACAATATAATTACGATGTACATGGGGAAACCAAAGTTGCGTGGAATACATCCTTGATCTTGTCTTGATCCAGACGGTGTTAAATATCTTCTTGATATAAGCATTCTGTTTCTAACATCGTGTATTTTTTTTGTTCAGACCTCGCGTGACATAACTTGTTCCCTTAACAAGCAAACTGAACGAAGTTGAAGATTCGTAACGTATCAACAACACATGCAAATTGACTTTTCGCTGAACGTGTGAATTTGAATGGGCTTAATTGCTTGATCACCTGTTATTTCAAATGTTGTGGATAAAGGAAGTACACGCAGATTTCTGTGTACATATGCTTAGGAAACTAAGCAGGACACTGTGCATAGTCCCACAAAAATAATTCTTCATTGGTTGCATTACGTATCCCCCGAGTAAAGCACCGACTTAGCATCACCAGAAAAAGAGAACATACCCAATTCAGTGGTGTGAATAAAAACTGATAAAACACTCAGAGAGAGAATGAGTCGAGTATGTTCGTTAAAGGAAATACTCAATTTGGTGTGAATAAAAAATTGCCTCAAAGTAGGTACCCTCGCTTCAGTTGACGTTTGAAAACTAGGGTTCTTGGCGTTTAAGGGTGAGTGCCAATTTGGGTAAAGGTGGGTGCAAAATATATAAATTAATTCTGTATTTATAGAAAATTCTAAAAAAAATATATTTTCTATGAGGCTTAGCCTTTTTATTCGGCGAGTTCAAACTTAAAACTAACTTAACAAATATTTTCTACCTAAAACTTAACCTACGGTGCATGGGAACGTGGGAAAAGGAATTTGGGGAAATAGAGACTTGGACAATCAAGTCTCTCGGGTTAACTTATACAATAACGTTTTTAAACAAACACACGCGAAAAAAAGGAATTATAACTCATGTCCTTTCGGGGACATAGGGATAATTTCAAGAAAGTGTATTAATTCGAGTTTGATAACATGGAATGGTTAAGTAGTCATTTCCTTTCCGATATTCCTGAAAAAACCCGTGGTGGTGCCGTGCTTTTGACTGTTTTTTTTAATGTTATGTGAAGATTGTCGGTCTTTTTCTTATCGCCTTTTGATTTGACGCGGGCCTTCTTGTTATCAATTTTTTTTTCTTTATTTGCGAGATGTTCAAGTTAAATCCATTCATAGCTTTCAACTCAGATTTTCTTTTTTTACTTTTCACGTCTGGAGTTTGACTTTTTTCCAGCAAGCACGGATAAAATTGCAAACACTTGACGAAATCGTCATCGTACATTCCAGATTTCCTTTTATTTTTGAGGATTAAGGTTTAATCCGTCAAAGTCTACCTCTTCCGACGCAGTATTTTCCATTATTTTAAATTGTTTTCACTTTTTTCTCTCTCGAAGTCACATCCTATGCATCCACATCCACTCAACTTCAACAAGCGATATCTGAGTATATTCCACCTTTATTCACACCAAAACGGAGGAAAGACTCAGTTGTCAATATATCTGAGCGGAGGGGATTCGTTAAACTCAACGAAATTCAATTTTTATTCACACCAGATGGAGCATTTACTCCCAAATGCTGAGGAAATGCTCACACTCTAAAAATTTATCATTCAAGAACTGACTTACAAGAATGCATTTCGTGCAAAGCTGGATTTAACTTTTGAGTGAAATGGATCTTGTGAGTTTGTGGGTGCGTGAGTTATCAATCAGATCTTAGTTGTCACTGACTGAAGCGGAAGCGGCATTGAATTGAATTGAAACGAAACTTGTTCAGAAAATCACAAGGGATAACTGTAACTTCCGTTGATATTACTGCTGGCCGTGGCGTTGTAGGTATATGCGTCAACCCCTACGCTACTATATACACCTCGCTGCCTGGGTTTGATTCCCAGACGCTGCAAACAGAAAAAAAAAGGCCAACCTCTTTCGATTCACTGACCATGCTCAAAAAGTAATAACTGTCTAGAAAAAGCTTCTCAAACTTAGTAGCTCGGAGTGGGCATAAAACACTAGGTCCCTTGCACGCGTTAGAGAACAATAGCACGCACAACACGAGTGGTTGCAGAAGCTTGGCCCTGGCTCTATACAGGTTGTAGCGCAACCCATATTATTTTTAATATAACTGTAACTTCAAAGTAGGGAAGTACTTCGTCAAACTCGGCTTTTCAGAAATCTTGCTAATTGCTGTTTCAACACTAGGTCCCTTGCACCTTGCACAGGTCCCTCATTTCCATCCCTGTATGCAGGAACAGGGCCGGCCCGAGACAAATGAGAGCCATGTGCAAGCCCTTCGATTGGCGTTTCCAAATTACCCAAGAATTAAGCTTTCAATCAGAAATGAAGTATTACAGAGACGTACAATTTCTACCATACTTGTCCCTTAACATTTTTGACAACTGTATTATTTTATAACGTGTTCATAAACCAAATTGACCAATCAGAGGACGGCATTTTCGTTTTTCGTGAATAACCGTATAAAATTCATGACTATCTGTCAAAAAGTCAATCGAATTCGTCGATGGACTAGGGGGCAATCAGCTGTGAAGTCGGTTATCACTGTTATACTTCATTTCTCCTTTCAATGCTTGCGACATCAAATGAACAAATGTCCATCAACTCAACATTATAAACTCAGTTCTTCGTTCCTATGGAATTATAAGAGCGAAACGTAAATTTATTCATCTGCTATACAAATACACAAATTCCTACCAAGGTTTAGCACGATAATTTCTCAATAATGTCCATAGGAAACAGAAAACTCATTTGAATGATGGGCATTGATAATTGAGTGTATTATTTTGAGAGTTTTTCCTATGGAAATATGTGAGTACTTATCAAGGCTTGTTGGGATTGGCGAAAGGTAGTGGGCGAGGAACTCAATGCTGCTGAGCTATGATTCGATGGTTTGGTGAAGTGGCACGAATGTACCCACGTTAACGACTTCCGATTCCGTTGAATGCGATTCCATCAGGTAGGCGACCACTTGGCATACCCAGAATGATGTGGTTGGTCCCAGTCCATAAACTGTGGTTTTCATTCAATATTCGACAATTCAGCCGACATCAAAATGTGTATGGTTTCTGGCAAAATTCAAAAATTCCCAGCGGAACGGGAAGTCTGCTTGTAACTTGAGCTTTATAAGGATACATTATATGATACAATTCAAATCTTTGGGCAGAATTGTGTGCAATGCCTTCCTGCTGATACCCATTTAGACAGATCAATTTCTTTTCCAAATGCTTGGAGTAGCCTGCATGGCAGCAGCAATTGTTTTTTGTAGCAGAACTCAAGGTTTTCGGTGGTATGGCTTGCAAACGACTGTTCAAAACTCGGCAAAAGAGTGAAACAACTCATGCGCCGATATTTGTACGGAAACAACCGACTCCAGTGCGTGTTAGCGGCGCATTATAAAATTTGAGTTACATTAACCCAATTGTTAATTTTCAATAAATATACATTTATTTTTTTTTTTTTTATAATTTGCGCGTGCTCAAGGGATTGCTAATACCCTTATGTGTCCGGGGTCAAGACACAGCACGGACCGAAGGTATAAGGGGAGAAAGGGAGAGGAGGTACCTGTGCACATTGGTCTGAAATATCTGCGGGTTGTAGTCTGTGGGAAATATTAGTTTGGGAAGAGCATTCCATATTCGTGCAGTGCGGCTGAAGAACGAGTCTCTGAATTTAACTGTGCGTCCGAAAGTAGGCTTAAGGGTATACTGATGGGCATTCCTGGCGAGACGAGTATTGCGGGTGAATTCATGGAGAGGAGGAATGCAGTTGGCTAGCTCACTTGAGCATCGTTTGTTGAAATAACGATAAAACACGGACAAAGAAGAGACGGAACGTCGATGTTCGAGCGAGTCTAATGACTCTGCGATATTCTTGTCTCCTATAAGTTTTATCGCTCGCTTTTGGATTCTATCAAGTAGGTGCAGTGTGGTTTTGGGGGCACCAGACCAGATATGAGCGTTATACTCAAGCTTGGGGCGGATGTAAGCCTTATAAATTAAAGCCAAATCAGAAGGGGTGAAATATTTCTTGCATCGATTAAGAAAACCTAAACATTTCGCAGCATTTTTGGCGACCTCAAATATGTGATCGCTCCAATTAAGTGTTGTGTTGATACACATACCCAGAATGGAAAGTTTTCCGGTTTCATCGACACAAGCGCCATTCATGGATAATGGCTGATTATCAAGGGTTCGCTTGAGTGACAGCAGACAGCATTGAGTTTTTGAAGCATTGAATTCCACTCTATTGTTTTTTCCCCAGTTAATTATGCTGTCAAGATCGGAATTCAATGTGCTTAATATATGCTGCCCTTCCAATTCTACGGCCGAAGGGCGGGGTCGTGAGTCTAGGAACGAATATGAAAAGCTAAGGGTGCTGTCATCAGCGAAGGAATGGATTGGATTAGAAATAGCAGACAAGAGATCATTTATAAAAATGAGAAAGAGTGTCGGAGACAGAACTGAGCCTTTCGGAACACCAGCATTAATTTGGTGGATATCAGACTTGAACCCATCCAAAACAACTTGAATTGCATGGTTCGAAAGGTAATTTCTAATCCATAGAAGAAGAGATTCATCGATACCATAGGCACGCATTTTCGACAAGAGAGCTTGATGCCAAACTCTGTCAAATGCTTTAGAAATATCAAGCGCAACGATCTTGCTTTCGCCTGAATTGTGCAAAGATTGGTTCCACTTTTCGGTGAGATAAGCTATCAGATCACCAGTGGACCTGTCGCTGCGGAAACCATATTGTCGGTCATTAAGAAGCTTCCGCGATTCAAGATATTCCATAAGCTGACGATTTATCAGCGTTTCCATGACCTTAGAAAGAAGGGACGTAAGTGCTATGGGTCGGTACGAGGTGGGTGACGAAGATTCGCCCTTTTTAGGGACTGACTGGATAAATGCTGTTTTCCATCTGCTCGGAAAGAGACCTAAAGAGTAGGATAGATGAAAAAGCTTACGCAGTGGTTTTGCCAGCACAGAAGAACACCTCTTCAGAAGTATAGGGGGAATACCATCCGGGCCAGCGGATTTGTGCACGTCGAGATCTTTCAGTACTCTTGCAACTGTACGAGTGCGGAAGTGGATTTGTCCCATGGTGAAATCAACGCTCTCAAGTACAGGTGTAGACAAATTGGATTCTGGCAGTGTTGAGCTAGCTGCAAAATGAGCCGCAAGCAGATTAGCTTTGTCTAAAGAGCTGACAGCTGGAATGTCATTATTCTTTACGTTTTTTACAAATGACCAAAAGTTTTTGCTACCCTTGGGACATTGTAGCACCTTTTGCCTCAAATTTTGCTCATAAGAGAATTTCACACGTCTGATAGTTGCATTGCAGTCATTTCTGGCCCGTTTAAACTTCTTCCGGTTTTCCTCAGTAGGGTTGGTCCGGGTCCGGAAATTCAACTCTCTCATCCTAATAGCCTCTTTACAGCTCGAGTCATACCATGCGTTTGCTTTGGGCTTGATACTCTTCACTCTGTGAGGAATGGAGGTTCTCATGCCCAGCAGAAGAATATTTGTGATCATATCAGCAGCGGCATCCACGTCACTATCGAGGAAGCAAAGTGACCAGTTAAAATTCCTAAAGAAGTTGTTAAGTTTGTTCCAATCGGCTTTCTCGTACAGCCAAACTGTTCTTTTAGGAATTTGTTCTCTAACTTCTATAACGAGAATTTTTCTGATACGACACAATGGTCCGACGAGCCTAGAGGCGACAGTATGTCAACAGAATATTTATCAGGATGAGAGGTGAGAAACAGGTCCAGGGTGTTGGCGGAATGATCTGCAATGTCAGGTATTCGTGTGGGCTCATTTACTAGCTGGGTCAGATTGTTTACCTCAGCAAAGATTTCGACGTACCTTCCTTCGGGTGTTGTCTGGCCTGAATGCCGAAGCCAATTAGAATTGTGTACATTGAAATCGTCCGCAATGGCAATTTCAGTGTGAGGATACAGGGATACACTATGGAATGAGATGGAATCGGATAGCGCATCAAATGCGTTAAAAGTTGAATTGCTATCCAAGCTTGGACTTCTATAAATAAAGCAGTAGTGGATTAAATGCTTACGGACATGGAGTTTTAACCACAGAAAATTAAATTCCGGATTGGAGGCCGTATTGTGGTTGAATTTGGTAAGCTACATCACTACGCACGTAAATGGCGAGACCGCGGTGTAAAAAGAAGAGCGACACCAAGCCATATCCAGGCAAGTTCAAATCCGATAATTCGGTATTCTCACCTACCTGTGTTTCTCTCAGCGCCAAGACAGCTGGTTTGAAACGGGATAGGTGGACATACACAGCGAAGAGATTCGCTCTAAGCCCACGCACATTGCTCACATCAACTCTAAAACTTCGCAACAGTGAAAGGAAAAAGGCGAGAGGGAGCGGACCAAACGCACTCGACACCGAAACACTTCTAACTAGCACTTTTTTTTTCCGGTTTTTTGGTGGCGGGACCGCGGGGTTTATTTATTTTTTTTTTTTGCTGTTGCACTCGCGTTATGCACGGACGAAGACAAGTGCACGCGTCGGAGGATGGCACAGAACTGTGATATATATATAATAAAAATCTGCAATCATTAGGTGACTAATTACTTACAAAAATAAGTTATAACATTTTATTTTGGTAGCTCGATTTATCAGCCACTCTGTAGTTAAGGATTTTGTCTACCACGGTGTAAAAATGAACTCTACAAATGATACTCAGGGGTCCAATTTAAATAAAAACACAGACATTTTACAGTGGGAAAATTCATAAAAACCCACTGTCAGTTTATTCTGTCACAAATATAAAACTTTTCTCCTTTACAGTCAGAGTTAGACTCCCCGCTCTTAGTTACAGAATTATTTTCAACTCCTCTCACACCATTCCAAACCAAATCATCGACTGCTGAGTTATATACTCATACAGTTCGATACAGATGTTTCTTCGGTTTGTCCAAGCAACATGTGTCAAAACATCCGGCTCGAAGGACCAAATGATTCTTAACAAAGTTTCAACTGCCAGTCTTGTTGCTGAACTGGAACCGGATCGATAAAGAAAACAGCAGATCTGATACTTGGTGTCTTCGAAAGAAAAGTTATGTGTCGGCAAGTTGAACGGGCGAGAAGGTATAACCGCAAGCCCTTCTTCTGCGTCTGGTGGCGCTACAGTCCGGGGTGGACCTGGGCCTCAACCAGTAAGCCTCCCCAGCCGGCACGATCTTTAGCCAGCTGTCTCCAACTGCGCACACCAAGTCGATTCAGGTCCTTCTCCACGTGGGTGCGCCATCGGTTTTGTGGGCGTCCTCTATTGCTTTGTCCCACTGTTTCGGAGTCGAAGGCTCTTCGGGCTGGAGCAGTGTTGTCCATGCGCTCTACATGGCCCAGCAATCTTGGCCGTTGAATCCCTAGACGCCTAACTAGGCTCATGCCGCTGTACAGCCTCCACAGTTCGTGGTTGAATCTTCTTCTCCAATGACCATCGACGCAGACAGGACCACAGATTGAACGCAGAACTTTTCTCTCGAAAATACCAAGTGCTTCTTCATCAGCTTTTGAGATTTTCCATGCTTCCGCACCATAGAGCAGGACAGGGATGATCAAGGTGTTATATAATGTTAGATTGGTCCTTCGAGAGAGGACTCTACTACTCAATAGGCGATTGACAAGAGTAGTTCTGCGTTTAATCCCGGTACAGGTGAGGTTCGAGCCGATGTAGACGAAGTCCTTCACTACATCGAAGTTATAGCTGCCTATGGTGACGTTTTGGCCAAGTCGTCGATGTTGTGCGTCCTTTCTCGATGACAGCATATACTTTGTTTTGCCCTCGTTCACCGCTAAACCCATTTTGGCCGCCTCCGCTTCAATACCAGCAAACGCTTCATTGACGGCTCGCTGTGTTCACCTGGTTTCGCTTGGTCATTTTATGTAATGCTGTATGTTGATGAGTTAGAGTCGATGGCAGAGGATCAAGTTTGACTGGCGATCTCTCGTGCGTGTGTTACCCCCGCGAATCTAGCTTATAACATACGGTGGGTCCGGCCCTGCCTGGGCATAGGTAGCATAAAAAGCGAATGGAGTTGGTCATGTTTGTGCGAACAAATTTAACTATGAAGCTTATAAACTTTACAACGACATGCGTTTGACCAGACGTCAATGGAACCAATACATGATGTAGCTAGGGTACGTAAAGTGCATGAACAACTCAGCCCTGACCCGAATAATCTTCGACTCCAAGCTTGTGTGACAGAGCAACGTAGGACGCACACGATTTGAATTGGCGCTCCGAAGTAGAGAGAGCGTTAACCGATGTGATGTTCATAAAGAGATACAGTAGACAGAAAAGAAACACGTTTCATGGCGATCCATGAAAAGAGCAGTAAGACGATAAGAGTTTTATATTCGCCATTGTCAATGGATGAAACGATGGTACCTTTGAAGACCTATCAAATTCCCGAGCAGTGCCTTGTTCAGTCTTTCCTTATGACAACTGCAGCATCTCCTGTCCAGGAGAGTGTATTTGAGTGGCTCGTCTGAATAATTTCTCAAAATTTCTCAAAAAACAGCTAATCAGGCATATTCCTCAACCAAGTATGGCATCTGTCCGAAATCGCCAGCAGGACTAAACACACCCTGTGTCCAGCACTAACGCATTTACCAATTTATACGCGCACTCATCAAAAAAGAAGCGTCCCACAAAATAAAAAAATAAAAACTCCATGCACACACAAATATATAAAAAAATTGACTCGCCTGTGTCCCATTTTAAATTCAACACACGCTTGATCAGGACTTCCTTCAGGCGTCAAGAGGACATTTTTATGTTCCTGCACTACGTGCACATCCCAAGTACATAACATCCGTTAAATTGAGAGGAAACATGCAATTCGTAATCTCACAGAGGCATCCTCCAGCGCCGGGCACAGCGGGTATTAGTTACGCTCAGACAACCGGCAAAAGGGGATGGAGGAAAAATCCGCACGCACACTTCCAAGCACTTTTCATCTGTGCGTAGGCAGAGCTTTAACGCAGCCATTCGACACGAAAGTATGCAAACGGAAAGGTGCGCCAGTGAGAGGAAAACCCTTAGGTCACTTCCAAATCCAACACCACGAAAGAATTCGTAAATCAAAAGCATGACACTGTAGTCCTGTAGTGTAGGTACACTGCCTCTCAGATGTGCGTACGTGTGTACTTTCAGTTTTGCAGGCCAACTGATAAGGGAGCGTACACCGCTCCGCACCTCGTCCTGCATCCATTGGCAAGGGATGACAAGAAACACGATGACAACGCATTGTTTGATAATCCTTACGCATTTTCTGTTTGAGTTTCTGCCGAGTGGGCCTGGGCGAGGAGCGTGTCGGAAGTGCGGCATGTGCAGGCGAATGCGCATGTTTCACTCTGCATTTGCCGCTAAGCGTCATGCAATTTCGAATCCTCCCCAATGGACTGCTGCCGTAAGCATGTGCATGTGTATAGGATGGGCTTTCAAGAGGGGGGCTCAGTTAAGACGCAGGGAAGCGTTAAAAGTGGAATGTGTACAAGGAATTTTCAAATTTGGGTGACTTTCCATGGCAAACTGGGGACACGAATAGCGGTGGAAATCTCTATTCGGCTGTGGGGATGTATAAAATGCATGCGTTGTAATTTCTATGCTAATCATCTGGACTGGACTTTTATTTTATGGCGTGGTCGAGTTTCGGACATGTACTCGCTTACATGCTTGTGCATGTATACTGTGGTGCGTACCCATGTGCACCGGATGTGTCCAAAGTTGTGCTCAGCATATAGGGGAATGTTCGTTGTACATCCAAAAATGATGGGACGTTTTTCCGTTTTTTTTGCCTCTGAGACGAGATCATGTTACGCATTGGGAAAATATCTGGAAGTAAAGTGTGGCAAACATGAAGTGGCAGAAGACTTAAAAGCAAACATTTTAACTTTCCTTGAACTGGCGAGTCTGCAGAAAGCACTTCTTTAGAATTTCTGTTACAGATTATGGATGGAAGTTGTTAAAATTAATTTCTAGGCAGTTGTCTCGAAGTTTCAATAACTAGTCGAAAGAACATAATTCTCCTTATTTACCGGGATGTTGGACTCGGGAAATTTTGATAAGAAAATGTACTGCATTCCAAAGTCAAATGTGATACTTCTATGATTTGATGCTCATGTTTGTTAATATATATTATTTGTTAGCCGTTGAAGGTGCTTGCATAAGTGGAAGTCGTAAGGTCCAAGCCAATTCTAAGTAAGCTTGAGCTTATGTTAAACCGAACGACTAGAACGAGGCGTCTTCATTTGTCTCTGAATTAAACTAAAATTCCAACATCAACTGTCATTTAATCGCGTTTGAGCAAATAATAGTGAACGAAACTTAACGAAACTTGTTACATTTCACGCTTACAATGAAAAGTTTCTGTTTATTCGTAGGCTGGTTGACGTAAGTATAATAATAATATTGGTGGCGCGACAGTCTGATGCGGACCTGGGTCTAGCTTCTCAGCAACCGCTCGTGTTGTGCGTGCTATTGTTCTTTGACGAGTGGAAGGGACCTACAGTTTTATGCCGACTCCGAACGGCCTTTTTCTAGACAGGAATACTCTTCGAGCATTGACAGTGACTCGAAAGAGATGGAAGCCGTGAATTATTAATGTTGGTAGAATGGGGATTTGAACCTGGCACTCTCTGCGTAGGAGTCGGCGCACTAACCCACTACGCCACGGCGACTCACGTAAGTTGACGTAAGTATATTATTGGATTTTCAAGATCTATATAATCAGTGATGTGAATGTAAGGGTTTCTCAGTATCGTTTACCGATCCACAAGAAAGGAGACCCCTTTGACTCGCCAACTATAGAGGGATAAGTCTCCTGAACGTCGCATACAAGATCTTCTCTGGCGTTTTGTGTACTCGCCTGAAGCCGTTTATAAATACCCCGATAGGTTCATATCAGTGTGACTTCAGGCCAGGGAAGTCCACCATCGACCAAATCTCCACATTACGGCAGATCCTGGAAAAGACCCAAGAGATGCAGATCGACACCCACCACCTATTCGTCGGTTTCAAAGCCGCATATGACAGCGTGCATAGGGACGAGCTATACAACGCCATGTCTAGTTTTGGCATTCCTGCCAAGCTCATCAGGTTGTGCAGGATGACGATGGAGAACTCTCGCTGCTCCATCAAGGTCGGTAACGAACTCACCGAGACCTTCAATGTCAAAAAATGCTTTAGACAAGGCGACGCGCTGTCATGTGACTTCTTTAACATCATCCTGGAGAAGATCCCGCAAGACTCACACGCCAACACTAGAGGCACGATCTTCTAGAAGTCCGTACAACTGCTAGCATACGCGGATGACATTGACGTGATTGGCAGAACACAGCGAGCCGTTATTGAGGCGTTTGCGGGCATTGAGGCGGAAGCGGCTAAAATGGGTCTAGCGGTGAATGAGGGCAAAACGAAGTATATGCTGTCATCAAGAAAGGGCACACAATATCGACGTCTTGGACAGAGCGTCACAATGGGCAGCTATAACTTCGAGGTAGCGAAGGACTTCGTCTACCTCGCCAGTAAATAGTTCAAACAACACCAGTACCCGGATCGAACGCAGAGTAACACTTGCCAACCGCTGTTTCTATGGGCTCTAGAGGCAATTGAGTAGAAGAGCCATCTCTCGAAGGACCAAGCTGTCTTTATACAAGACCTTGATCATCCCAGACCTGCTGTACGGCGCGGAGGCATGGACAATCTCAAAAGCGGATGAGGAAGTTCTTGGTCTCTTCGAGAGAAAAGCTCTGGATTCGATATTTGGTTCTGTTTGCGTTGACAGTTTCTGGAGAAGAAGATTCAAACACGAACTTTACGGGCTGTACAGCGACATGATTGTAGTCAGGCATCTTCGGATCCAACGCCTAAGATGGCTAGGCCATGTAGAGCGCTTGGGCAGCTGCTCCAGCCCGAAAAGTCTTCGACACCGAACCCGTGGGACAACGTAACAGAGGACGCTCGCGTTTAAGGTGGCGCACCCAGCTGGAGAAGATCCTCAACCAACTTGACGTGCGACACTGGAGACAGCTAGCTGGAGAGGCTTGTGGGTTGAGGACCGGGTCACCCCGGACTGTAGCGCCAAATAAAGAAGAAGAAGAAGAATTTAAGGGGCACGAAAAGTTAGGTTAGGTTAATGTAGAGAATAAAATCCTGTTTGGAGCCACTGTGATCTAACTAATTGGCATCTTACTTGCCGGTTCCTCTTTGGGTACTAACTAAATAAAAAAACACTTGAAGATACCTGCTGGTATCCTAGTGGCATATCCTGGATGCATCCACACCTTTGCTGGGTTACACCCAATTAGTAGTTTTTTTTTATAAATTTTGCTATACACAGAATTTTAATGCCAGACATTTCCTTAAGGCTATTGAATGAATAGCTGCCTAGCGTGTTTTCCTTGTTCTTGCAAGTACTGGGCAGATGCTGAGGTAGTGAAGTGAAGTATAGTTTCTCCTTTCTCTTCGTCCCTATAGCTCCTACAAAAGTCATTGTAGGAGGTGCGCATTCTCCTTGCAATGACCAGTAATAATGCCAACTACATTGCTGATTTCCTTTCTATTTGGATTTAGGAGAGTGCCTGTTTTTTTTGGGATTTATTGAAGGCCATATTAGGCTTGAAGTCCTACAAGTATTTAATTCCATCCACCTCCGATTGGCGGCGTTGATGGCATCTGTAAGTGACAATGTGTTTATTACTTGAAGAGAGGGGTATGTGGTGTCACTGGTACTGATTCAACGCCTAAGATGGCTGGGCCATGTAGAGCGTATGGACAACTCAGCTCCGGCCCAAAGAGTCTTCGACTCCGAACCAGTGGGACAACACAATAGAGGACGCCCTCGGAACCGATGGCGCACCCAGGTGGGGAAGGACCTCAATCGACTTGGTGTGCGCAGTTGGAGACAGCTGGCTAAGGATCGTGCCGGCTGGAGAGGCTCACTGGTTGAGGACCACCCCGGATTGTAGCGCCACCAGAAGAAGAAGAAGATGTAAGGTCAACCCCCTTCAGTAGACGGCCGCCGTTTGAAAAACGCCCATGCAATTTTTTTTTTCCAAAAGTTAAACGGGTTGTTGCGTGGCGTAGTGGTATCCTAGTTAGTGCGTCGACTCCTACGCAGAGGGTGCCAGGTTCGATACCCGAATTTACCACCTTTCATAATTCACGGCTAAACCTCTTTCGAGTCACTGACAATGCTCAAAGATTATTCCTGTCTAGAAAAAGCTTCTCAACTACGCCGTTCGGAGTCGGCATTAAACTGTAGGTCCCTTCCACGCGTGAGAGAACAATAGCACGCACAACACGAGTGGTTGCTGAGAAGCTAGGTTCCGGGCATCTACGGGCTGTAGCACCCATATTATATATTAATATTATTATAAACAGGTTGTTGCAATGCAGCAGCTGGTTTCTTCTTAAAAATTATAACCTTGACTCAACTTCTTGTCTGAAGTGAAACTTCTGGATTTTAGTAGAAAAAAAGATGTGGAAGTGCTTGCAAAAAAAGCTTAAACTCAGTGAAATATGTAATGTCTTATTAATATTTTCTTTTTACTATTTATTGAACACAAATCTAAAAAAACAAATATTTCGAACAAAAAATAGAGGAGGCCTACCTAAGGGAACAATTTTTTGAGTGATTTGAATGATTCTAAGGTCGCCCACCCTGGTTTGGCTTAGAATATTGAAAGTGTGCATGTAAAAACTCGGGCCGGCTACTAAATACTTAACTGGTCGACTTCTGAAGAGGAAGGGGCCGACTACTCAAAAATTATGTTTTCATTAACATTAGCCGTGTCTTTTTCAAAAATCTATAAATAGTGAAGAAGGATTTTGCACTTAAAGCACATACAACAACCTACTGCCTATAACCGCCTGTAATATCGGCAGTGAAAAGTGACTGCCGATAAAAATTCTACTTCGAATTGTTTTCATACATTTTGACATCAATTTCGAACAAATAAATTACTTTTTAATATATTTTGACACATAAAAATCAAAGCCACTGCGAATAGTTTTTCTCAGAAATGAAATATCACATAGATGCCCGACTTCTACCTCTCTTGTCCCTTAACATTTTTGACAACTTGTTTTTATAACGTGTTCATAAACCAAATTGACCAATCAGAGGACGGCATTTACGTTATTTCGTGAATAACCGTCAAAAATTCATGAATATTCGTCAAAAAAGGCACTCAAAATCGTCGATGGACTAGGGGGCAATCAGCTGTGAAGGCTATCTCTGTAATACTTCATTTCTGGTTCTTCTGAACCTTTCTTCACTTCACTATCGATAGCGATGAAAAAAAACAACACTACTTTACCTGTAGTGAAAACATAAGTGTTCCGTTGTAGATGTACTGAAGATGATTTTGAGTTTGTTTACTCCGCACTTTTTAATTTAAAACAATGATAAGACTGCTCGAACCAGAACTCAGAGAAGAATTTGAATTTTCTTTTGTCATTGATGCCTATCCCAATCTCTCATTCACATCGCTAATCACAATGAGTACAATTCTTGCTCTGTGTCTTGCACTTTCTTGACTGTGAGCATACATGTTGAAGTTTGAATTATCAATGTGTGCTGCAGGAAAACGGACGGAAAGTACGGTTTTTTCTCAACCATTTACACACAACGTGGAGGGATATCAAGCGATTCATAAAAAAAACTTCTTGGAAATCCCATCTACGTCACTTGTTGTGCAAATTGAAGTCAAATTTCATGAACCATGACCAAAATTGGACTATCTTGTAACACATTATGTAATTAGTCAAGCTGTGAAATTTTATCTAAATCGGCTAATCCGTTCAAAGTTCAATATTCACAATTTCAGCAAAATTGAATGATTTGTGTGTAGCTGTGTATATGTACATGCATAGATAGTTTGGGTATGACAAAATAAGAAAAGTGCGAAAATGTTTATTGTTTCCTTTTCGTTTGGTGACTCAGGCAGTCGTTCGTATATGTTCGATTGAGACGTAGAAAAAATTGAATGGTTGCACCAAAGCAAAATATGAAAAATGTGTGTGTATACATGAAAGTTACAACACACTGGGGGATGGTTGATATCCACGACTACGCAACTTGAAATGGTTTCATACCGGATTGATGCAACCACCCTTATTTTGAGAATTTTTTTCCCGTTTAAAAAGTGCTCGTAACTTCCGGACCGTATGTGTAAAAATTGTCACATTCAGCATCTAAATTTTAGAATGATTTTTGTTGAAAATTTCAGAGCTCTGCGATGTGTAGTTTCGGACACATAAACTTTCTGCTTTATAGTTAAGATTTGTTTTTAGGTAGTAAATACCCTAAAACTACATTGAATTTCATTATTTAAACATTCCAAATAATCGGAAATGATGAGTATTATATTCCTTATTATAATAACGGATTTTTTAGAGCAAGTTAAACGTAAACAAATGAGTTAAGGGGCCGACTGCTGGCACCATCTACATACGACAAGAAGTATGGCGGAGTTCAAAAATAGAAAGGGACCTCGAATGGACTGGAGCATGCAGCATGTGGTATCTGACAAAAAATCGTGGTAGCAGATCCACCTCACTCTGCACCGCTATTCGATGATAATCAGTTGACTCCATATACACTGACTTTTCGAAGGCATTTGACCGTGTTCAACATAATGTGCTCATAAAAAAGCTAGAGATGATTGGTTTTCATTCTAAAATCTTGAAATGGATAACTAGCTACCTTACAAATGGCAGACAGTTTGTAAAAATAGGTAATGATCTGTCACGGGTAATTTTCAATTTCTCTGGGGTACCTCAAGGTAGTCACCTCGGCCCTCTTCTGTTTCTTCTTTTTATTAGCGATTTGCCGTCCTATGTTTCCCATTCCAATTGCCTTTTATACGCTGACGATTTAAAAGATTTTAAATCAGTGCGATCATTGGCCGATGCAATGGAGTTGCAAAATGATATCTCATCTGTACAGAATTGGTGCGATTTGAATGGACTACATTTCAATATTAGCAAATGCTCAGTTATGACATTTTTTAGAATTTTATCTCCTATAATCTATAATTATAAGATTGATAATACAATCGAAACAAGAGTATGTTCGCATAAAGATCTAGGGGTTATATTCGCCGTTCAACTGACTTTTTCTATGCACATAGACTACATATATTATTTCAAAGGCCAACTCCATACTAGGATTCTTGTTTCGAAATTCAACAGATTTTCAAGACCCTTCCATGGAAACGAGACTTCAAGTTGACTCCATATACACTGACTTCTCGAAGGCATTTGCCCGTGTTCATGTGTATGTTTCGTTAATTCGCTCTATATTAGAATACTGTCGTTTAATATGGAATCCTATATATAACAATAGCGCTATTCGCATTGAGAGTATACAAGAAACGATTTACTAGGTTTGCTCTTCGAAAGATGTCGTGGAATTCAAATATGCCAGATTATAATGCTAGATGTCAGCTTATCGATCTAAAGCAACTGCATGCAAGAAGGACTTATTATTCAGTTCTTTCGCTCATGACGCCATTACTGCTCACATTGATTGTCCGGTGCTGCTTTCCATGTTCAGTGCTACACCCCGTCTCGTTATCTGAGGCCTAGAGATTTGTTTTATGTTTCGAGGCATACTACAAACTATGGGCAAAATGATCCTATAACTAATGCTTGCATAAAATTCAACTTAGTTGTTAAATGTTATAGACTTCAATATGAGTAGAGATAAATGTAAAAATGAAATCTTAAATTTTTTGAGTAGCAATTTACTCTAAATTACATTATAATTGTATGTTTAGTTCTGCTTATACTAGGCATTATTATTAATAGAAAATGAAATGTTATTACTATTATCAGTAGTCTTAAAAAGCTTTGTACTTGAAAGACGAAAGAATAAATAAATAAATAAAATAAATAAATAAATAAAATAAATAAATAAATAAATAAATAAAATAAATAATAAATAAATAAAATAAATAAATAGGGAAGTCCACCATCGACCAGATTTTCACACTACGGCAGATCCTGGAAAAGACCCAAGAAATGCAAATCGACACCCACCACCTATTCGTCGATTTCAAGGCCGCATATGACAGCGTGCATAGGGACGAGCTATACAATGCTATGTCTTGTTTTGACATTCCTGCCAAGCTCATCAGGTTGTGCAGGATGACGATGGAGAACTCTCGCTGCTCCATCAAGGTCGGTAACGAACTCACCGAGACCTTCAATGTCAAAAAATGCTTTAGACAAGGCGACGCGCTGTCATGTGACTTCTTTAACATCATCCTGGAGAAGATCGTGCAAGACTCACACGCCAACACTAGAGGCACGATCTTCCAGAAGTCCGTACAACTGCTAGCATACGCGGATGACATTGACGTGATTGGCAGAACACAGCGAGTCATCAATGAGGCGTTTGCTGGCATTGAGGCGAAAGCGGCTAAAATGGGTCTAGCGGTGAATGAGGGAAAAACGAAGTATATTCTGTCATCAAGAAAGGACACACAACATCGACGTCTTGGACAGAGCGTCACAATGGGAAGCTATAACTTCGAGGTAGTCAAGGACTTCGTCTACCTCGGCTCCGCAGTAAACAGTACAAACAACATCAGTACCGAGATCAAACGCAGAGTAACTCTTGCCAACCGCTGTTTCTATGGGCTCAAGAGGCAATTGAGTAGTAGAGCCATCTCTCGAAGGACCAAGCTGACCCTATACAAGACCTTGATCATCCCAGTCCTGCTGTACGGCGCGGAGGCATGGACAATCTCAAAAGCGGATGAGGAAGTCCTTGGTATTTTCGAGAGAAAAGCTCTGCGTGCGATCTTTGGTCCTGTTTGCGTTGACGGTTTTTGGAAGAGAAGATTCAACCACGAACTGTACGGGCTGTACATCGACATGAGTCTAGTCAGGCGTCTTCGGATCCAACGCATAAGATGGCTAGGCCATGTAGAGCGTATGGACAACTCAGCTCCGGCCCGGAGAGTCTTCGACTCCGAACCCGTGGGACAACGCAACAGAGGACGCCCGCGTTTAAGGTGGCGCACCCAGGTGGAGAAGGACCTCAACCAACTTGGCGTGCGACACTGGAGACAGCTAGCCAGAGACCGTGCTAGCTGGAGAGGCTTGTTGGTTGAGGCCCAGGTCCACCCTGGACTGTAGCGCCAAATGAAGAAGAAGAAATAAATAAAATAAATAAATAAATAAATAATGGATACGGTGAATAAGAAATCTGAAAATAATTGTAGGAAATATCGTGTTTTCAGACGTTTGGGACTCTTGAAAAGTGAATCATTTCAAAGAATTGAAGTAAAGCAGACACAAACCTCTGACATTTTCTGACCACTCACAGGAGTGGCAATAAAAATAGTTCAAATCCAATGAATCGAGATTCATATCGTTACGATAAATGCAAGCAGTTACTCCTACAAGAATGACTGTAAGTGATTTTCAGCAGCTGATTGTTAACAGAACATTCTCATAAGATGTACTCGCTTGATTAGTCAATGTGTTGATTAAATGGAACGTGTATCATTTCCTAGACATTATACGGATATACAGTAGACTCCCCCTAAGTGGAATTGTCACGGGATACCATAATCGTTTCGGGTTAGAGAGAGTTTGACTTAGAGAGAGTTTTTTGTATGGGAAATTAGGGGAAATGTATGTAAAATATGGCGAAAAAGTTCGAGCTAGAGAGAGTTTCGACTTAGGGAGAGTTCGAGTTGTAGAGAGTCCACTGTATTTACATTTTTTATGGTATTTGGTCTTGATGCAAGCTTCTTGATCAAAGTATCACGAGTTTGTTATATAATAAAAATATCTTTGCTTTGATTCAACCTGACATAAAATCCAATCCATAACTTCAGACATACCTACTTGTGCATAGCGTTACACACAAATATATGGCAAACTTAAACAAAAACTTAATCGCCCACCTCGCCTACGGGAAACTTCCTTCCATGAAAACCCCAAAAGAGAAAGTAGAGAAAAACAAAGTTGTCATTCGAATGAAAATTCAAAAACTTTTTTGAAACTTTCACTAGCGCCAGAGCCATCATTCTATTTTTTGTTTTTGTTTTCTTTCACTTCCCTGCCCAGCCCACAATACACCCAGGCCATCACAACCGCTACCGCCACCGCCGCCACCGTCACCACTGCCACCACCACTGTTTCCAAGCTTAGAGCACACAAAAAAAAAAAACGAACCCCATTCCATCAGTTTCGACAATGATCTACTTTTGAAACTACCATCCTGACGCACCCACACTCAAACATCGAGCGCAACGGACAATTTGCGAGAATGGCAAAAAACGAACAACCGAACGAACGTCAAGTCGACTCGAGTCGAGTCGAGTTGAGATCCCAGAAGTGCGTGTGGCAAACGAAGCACATCGCCAGTCATTCATCCTACCCCACAGAAATTGAACTAGAAAGAAAACTACCCCCATCTACCCAACCATCCAACCACCCACCCACTCAAACCCCTCTGCACTAACCCTATAACCACACCATGGCAGAGCTTACCCACTGCTTTCATATACACACACCGATGCATACATACATCTGTGCGTGGATGGATGTTTGTACATATTTTCAATTTGGAGAAACGCAATGCCCTCCTAATTCTATAAATCTAAAGGGGAAACGGAACGAAAGAAGTGACTATGAGGCTGTTTCCTGGCAACATCATCAGATCCCTGTTGTCGTCGCCGTGGTCGTCGTCGTTGTCGTTGCCGTTGCCGTCTTCGTAGTCGTCTTCAACGTCGTCGTCGTTTCTCGTACTAATACTGAAAGTAATTCCCGTGGCGCCACTGTTATTATCGGCGCGCAGCAATACAACACAGCGATGTTGTGCTGTTTCCAAAACAACTCAAACTCTGCGTTTTTGAATGAGCAGTAGGGAGAACCTCCTACAAGCAAGCATAACTCACAGCCTTATCACCAACGCATATACGCCCGCACATTTATTCATGTTTGTCAGTATGGCTCTCGTGCGCGTACGGACATACACATGAGTGTACATCCATTTTGCCAGATACAACACCAAATGCAACGCTACATAACGATGGCAAATATACATATATCCTGGTTGCTTCAAATCCTCCCACCGTCCCTCACCGTCCGTCAACAACATCGTGGCACCCCACCCAAGGCGCATGCAGAGTACATAAACGTGTCCCACTTTTCCCACCCAAACCTCCCCAGTGGGTCACAAAAAAGTGCAAAGCTATTCGGGGATAGTGTATGTGCAGCGCTCTCCTTGCAAAGCGACGGCGAAAGTGAAAGCGAGACGGGGAGACAAAATACCGTCATTAATACCCTTTTGCGCTTTGCCAAGGACATTCGAGACATAAAAAAAGTGAAAGCTTGCAGTTCAAACTGCTGCCGAGCGGTGGATGTTGCGCTGTGTGATGGTGAAAGTAGAAGGACGACAGTATGCACGTCTTTGCTCTCTTAATGTGCTCAAGTTCTCTTTTCTTAGAGACACCGCACAGATATACAACACACTTGAACAGCCCACCACGGCCAAGTGCAATCCTTGACAAAGACACTTGCTTGCTGTGTCTCTCTGGGTCGCTCGCGCTCTCTCTCTCTCTCTCTTTCTCCGTCTCTTTGGTTATGAAATACTCGTATTTGTACATGCGTACTTGGGATACTGGCACTCTGGCACTGACACTTTCACATCCACAACGGTGGTGCTCAAGATTTTCCTGTTTTCGCTTTCATTTTCTTCCGTGAAAGGAAAAGCTCAATGGTGGTAGTTGCAAGGATCAAGGACGTTCACCAAGGAGCTCTACGGTTGCCGTATCCCAGGATACGTTCGTAAGTGTGAGCTTGTGAAACGGGCGGTGAAGCAGGTGAAGTGTGGAGGGCGGGAAGCGGGTGAATATAAAACCTCGTAGATGTCAGCCGGTTTACACTGGTTTTGTTGTTCTTCCTTCGGCTGCTGGTTGCCTTCGTCCTTTTGCTCTGACTGAAATGAAAGTATACACACGCACACACTGCGTGTACCTCATGCCAGAAGATGCCAGCTGGGTTGCCCTTAGCGAGGGGAAGAAGTTTCCGTTCTTCAGATCCAGCATTGTGTTGTTGCTGCCTAGAGACGAAATCCCTTTGTGCACTCAAGGGCTCCAGCAGAAAACCCGCAAAAACGTGCGAACGCCATGTAGCTAGGAAAAGCCGCAAGCACAAGCACAAGCACAGGCACTATGTACAACTATTCTGGCTCAGTGGCCTAATTAATTTTCTATTCGTGAAATTCCCGAAATGCTGAGCAAACGCTTAGCTGGAGAGGTGGTAATTGTCGGGATCCCAGCTTAAATTAATGCAAATCCGGTTCTCGCTCTCACCCCTCGTTGGTTTAGACATGCGAGTGCAAAAATAGTCACGGCCCAATGGTGGTGCTGATGGTGGTGGTGGTAGTGTTCCAATGGGATGAATAAAGCGGGGTTATGTAAATTTTTAGCAAAATGCTAAGGGTGATACGACTTTGGGCTCGTTTGAGGCGCGGTAAAGCAATTAATGATGTGAAACCTTATCAAAGCAATGCAAGCTGTCAGCAATTGGGGGGGCACCAGTGATTCTCGGTTGCGTCACAGTTAATCCCAAACTAGATTTTCCTTTTTCCTCGGATTTGGTTTCTTTTTCTGGCCGAACTAACAAGTCGGTGTCTCCAACTGACATTGAGGCACATACCAAAAATTTGAGTTGAAATATCGGCAATCGGTGGTGGTGGTGCGATTGCCTAGTTCGGGTGTGTCCACAAGGAGGGCGGACACTTCGTCACTCGTCACTGGGGGCTGCTCAGATTCCACCTGTTCTGTTGAGTTGGTTCAAAGGATCACGGGAAAGATGTCAAATGGCCTCTAAGAACACCAATGTTACTTCTTGCTACAACCGACTAGCTTAGAATGTTACTCGAGAAGCCAAGAATGCCACGCCGATCTGCAGCTGTTTTGTTGACTTGGAAAGCCATGCGATCGAGTGTATGTATAGAATTGTTCCACTCCAACCATTCAGTCTCTCTACACAAACTGTATCAGCTTCTTGTGCTCGCGTTAACGGTGCAAATGCAACACATTGCACCATGAGCGTTGGACTTCGTCAAGGGTGCGTCCTGTCACCTGTACTTTTTTTTAAATAGATTGACTGGATGTGGCAGCGAAGCCGAAGCGAAAAATGTTTCACATTGTCAGAGTTGAGAGTAAGCCTCGTTATTTTATCAAATTGTTTTTGTTATCCTGGGGCGCATGCGCTGATGCTGAGATGAAGGCTAACGTGGACCGATAACGTCGAGGATCCGTAATCTTTCTTTCCTTTATTGGCGGGGGTGGACCTGGGCCTCAACCAACAACCCTCTCCAACTAGAACGGTCTCGGGCTAGCTGTCTCCATTGTCGCACGCCAAGTTGGTTGAGGCTTTTCTCCACCTGGATGGGCCACCTTAAATGCGGGCGTCCTCTGCAACGTTGTCTTACGGGTTCAGAGTCGAAGACTCTTTGGGCCGGAGCTGAGTTGTCCATACGCTCTACATGGCCCAGCCATCTTAGGCGTTGAATCAGTACCAGTGACACCACATACCCCTCTCTTCAAGTAATAAACACATTGTCACTTACAGATGCCATCAACGCCGCCAATCGGAGGTGGATGGAATTAAATACTTGTAGGACTTCAAGCCTAATATGGTTCTCAATAAATCCCAAAAAAAAAAAACAGGCACTCTAGTTGACATTATTACTGGTCATTGCAAGGAGAATGCGCACCTCCTACAATGACTTTTGTAGGAGCTATAGCGACGAAGAGGAAGGAGAAACTATACTTCACTTCACTACCTCAGCACCTGCCCAGTACTTGCAAGAACAAGGAAAACACGCTAGGCAGCTATTCATTCAATAGCCTTAAGAAAATGTCTGGCATTAACATTCTGTGTATAGCAAAATTTATAAAAAAAAAACTACTAATTGGCTGTAACCCAGCAAAGGTGTGGATGCACCCAGGATATGCCACTAGGATACCAGCAGGTATCTTCAAGTGTTTTTTTTATTTAGTTAGTACGCAAAGAGGGACCGGCACGTTAGCTCCCGATTAGTTAGATCACAGTGGCTCCAAACAGGATCTAAGTGGGCCAGAACTGCTTCAGTTGTGGTAATCACATTAAACTAACCTAACTTTTCGTGCCCCTTACATTCTTCTTCTTCTTTATTTGGCGCTACAGTCCGGGGTGACCCGGTCCTCAACGCACAAGCATCTCCAGCTAGCTGTCTCCAGTGTCGCACGTCAAGTTGGTTGAGGTTCTTCTCCAGCTGGGTGCGCCACCTTAAACGCGAGCATCCTCGCGTTTCGTTGTCCCACGGGTTCATATTCGAAGACTATTCGGCCCGGAGCTGAGTTGCCTATACGCTCTACATGGCCTAGCCATCTTAGGCCTTGGATCCCAAGACGACTGACTAGACTCATGTCGCTGTACAGCCCGTACAGTTCGTGTTTGCATCTTCTCCTCCAAAAACCGTCAACGCAAACAGGTCCAAAGATCGCACGCAGAGCATTTCTCTCGAAGAGACCAAGGACTTCCTCATCCGCTTTTGAGATTGTCCATGCCTCCGCGCCGTACAGCAGGACTGGGATGATCAAGGTCTTGTATAGGGTCAGCTTGGTCCTTCGAGAGATGGCTCTACTACTCAATTGCCTCTTGAGCTCATAGAAAAAGCGGTTGGCAAGAGTTACTCTGCGTTTGATCTCGCTATTGATGTTGTTTCAACTATTTACTGCGGAGCCGAGGTAGACGAAGTCCTTGACTACCTCGAAGTTATAGCTGCCCATTGTGACGCTCTGTCCAAGACGTCGATGTTGTGCGTCCTTTCTTGATGACAGCATATACTTCGTTTTGCCCTCATTCACCGCTAGAAACATTTTAGCCGCCTCCGCTTCAATGCCAGCAAACGCTTCATTGACGGCTCGCTGTGTTCTGCCAATCACGTCAATGTCATCCGCGTATGCTAGCAGTTGTACGGACTTCTAGAAGATCGTGCCTCTAGTGTTGGCGTGTGAGTCTTGCGGGATCTTCTCCAGGATGATGTTAAAGAAGTCACATGACAGCGCGTCGCCTTGTCTAAAGCATTTTTTGACATTGAAGGTCTCGGTGAGTTCGTTACCGACCTTGATGGAGCAGCGAGAATTCTCCATCGTCATCCTGCACAACCTGACGAGCTTGGCAGACATGGCTTGTATAGCTCGGCTCAATGCACGCTGTCATATGCGGCCTTGAAGTCGACAAAATGGTGGTGGGTGTCGATCTGCATCTCTTGGGTCTTTTTCCAGGATCTGCCGTAGTGTGAAAATCTGGTCGATGGTGGACTTCCCTGGCCTGAAGCCACACTGATATGGACCTATCAGGTTATTTATAAACGGCTTCAGGAGAGTTCCGGAGGAGCAGTCAAAGGGGTCTCCTTTCTCATGAATCGGGCAAATGATACTAAGGATCTGAAATCAACTCTGTATTTATTCCAACTCATCATGAATGTTTGAGTAACGTGAACAGAAGGAAGCTGCCGAGATGAGATTTCTTTGTGCTCCTCTGAGAGTTACTAGCCGGAATAAAGTGTGAAACATGGCCATACGTGAGAAACTTAATGTTGAGCAACTGCTTCTTCGAACATAAAGTTCTGTGTTTTGATGGTTTGGTCAAGTGGAACGTAAGTCCCCATCGTCATGACCTCCGGGGCATGCCTTGAATGCGATTTCATCAGGCTTGGGAGATCCTTGACGAGGTGATAGGTTTAAGTCTAAAAACTTATCTCGATGCGCTTGGGCATATCTGCTGACGAATTAGAGTCGATGGTAGAAGATCGTTTGTGGATCGTGATCCCTTTAGCGGATCATGTCAGTCAAAATGAAATTAGACGATTTGAGATGTTACTTCTTCCCATACAAGCATTGCGTCCCTTCTTAATTGGTTTAGTTTTGCCATTTAAGCCTCGTTACAGCTGTCGCGCAGTGGGGTATTTGACCGCAAAACATGATCCAAGCCTCCACTTGGAGCTGGGCACCTGCTTATGACTTCTAAAGTGTTTTTCCTACAACTACAAGTCAATTTGTTGGGTTCCTGGTCAGGCGGGAAGTTGTGGGATAATTTAAATACATACATATGCCCTCATTCTTTGTCACTGGGGCTACTGTTACAGTTCTAATTGTTTCTTCACCAACTTACAAATGATTTGCAAAAGGGTTCTGCCCTTCAATAGCTATATGAAGAAACGAAATGACTTATATTTTTATCTATATTTATAAATATGTTGTATACGTCCCTCCGAGATCTGTGCATTTGAATTTTGACACACTATAGAGTCAGGTATAAGCTTGGTTTTTATCCGGTTTCTGTGAACCGACCGCAGCGCCATCTGCTGGAACAACCGCCATACTAGTGACCGCTTGCGTCCCTTCATCTCCACCAGATTTATGGGAACGATATCGTTCGCATATGGCTGAGGATACTTTGCACAGAGTACGCATTGAAAATTCTGACATGACCATGGGATTGACAGAAGGCATTTACAATGAAACTTTAACAAACATTGAAGACAAGTGCTTAGTCATTGCGAATAAAGTGCTAAGTCAATTGGGAATGCCAGCACCCACCCGAACTGCGACTGCTTCATTTGATGTGGATTTACGCCTTGAGCAGACTTACAACAGCGATGATCTTCAGTCATAAGTCCAATCAAACATTAACAAATTAACCCATGAACAGAAAGGCCTTTATGATCATGTGATAAAAATGATAACTAGCGGGGCTGGGGGCATCTTCTTCTTAGATGCTCCAGGAGGAACTGGGAAAACATTCCTCATCAAATTGATTCTGGCCACGGTTCGAGCAAAAAGGACATAGCTTTAGCTCTAGCTTCATCTGGAATAGCTGCGACCTGTTGGAAGGACTGCTCATTCAGCGCTGAAGTTGCCATTGAACATGCAAATCATAGAGACTCCCACGTGCAACATTTCCAGAGCATCATGTATGGAAAAAGTATTGCAGAAATGTAAACTCATTGTTTGGGATGAATGCACGATGGCACACAAAAAATCACTGGAGACTCTTGATCGATCATTGCGGGATTTGCGTGGAACCCCTCAACCATTCGGAAATGCGTTGATATTGCTCGCAGGAGATTTCCGGCAAACGTTGCCTGTAATTTCTCGATCGACACCAGCGGACGAGATAAATGCTTGCCTGAAATATTCAACATTGTGGCGACACGTACATACATTGCAGTTGACGACGAATATGCGTGTCTAGTTGCAGAACGATGAATCAGCCGAGGTATTCTCACGACAGTTACTAGACATTGGGAACAGAAAGCTGCCAGTCAATGAGACGTCAAGAAAAATATCGTTGCCCGAAAATGTTTGTAATTTAGTCACATCGAAAGAAGACCTAATCGAAAGATTGTTTCCTAATATTCAAATCAACTATAGGAATCACGAATGGCTCAGCTAACGAGCTATCCTTGCCAATAAAGACGTCTATCAACTTAATCATGTTATCCAATCCAAAATAGGAACTTAGGAAATTACAAGGACACCGTTGTGGAGACAGATGAAGCAGTTAATTACCCAACGGAATTTTTAAATTCACTCGATCTGCCTGGAATGCCACCACACATATTGAAATTGAAAATAGGTGTGCCAATTATCATGCTCCGGAATATTAATCAGCCAAGACTCTGGCACGGCACGCGACTCACGGTCAAAAAATTGATGTGGTGGAAGCAACGATCTTAACTGAACCTATCAAAGGTGAAGATGTCCTCATTCCTGGAATTCCCATAATCCCAACTGATACACCGTTTCAATTCAAAAAGTTGCAGTTTCCCATTCGGTTGTGATACGCAATGACAATTAATAAAGCTCCGCGACAGTCCGAGACAGACCTGGGCCTAGCTTCTCAGCAACTACTCGCGTTGTGCGTGCTATTGTTCTTTCACGAGTGGAAGGGACCTACAGTTTAATGCGGACTCCGAACGGCGAAGTTGAGAAGCTTTTTCTAGATAGGAATACTCTTTGAGCATTGTCATTGACTCGAAAGAGGTGGAGCCGTGAATTCGGATATCGAACTTGGCAGCCTCTGGGTAGGAGTCGACGCACTTACCCACTACGCCACTGCAACCACATTACCACATTACCAATTAAATATATTTAAAACCTATGCTATGTTGTGTTCCTCATTTCTTATGCGTGCAACCACATTATGCCACAGCGAAGCCTGGCAGGGTGTAGCTAGTATTATATACATCATCAAAACAGGTCTCACAAGAATTTGGAATAAATACGAAAATTGCAAAAACGTGCACCTAATTTTTTTCCCGATTAAAAGACATCTTAAGGTACAACACAAGCTCGGCCCAGGTCCGCCTCGGGCTGCGCCACCCATATTATTATTATATAATGTACAACTGGGACTCCTCGGCAACATAAACAAATCTTCCATTTTACTATTCGGTTAAGGGAAAAAAAACTGCTAGTGGAGAGGTGTCACATCCTTTGTTAGTCAAAACCAGTCAAAACACAACAAAAATCATCGTACCCTATTATATTATTAATTTTTATTCGGCATAAGCCTTCAGAAACCGACTCCATTTCAAAAATTGTTCACTTAACTCTCCAATCAAACAAACCAATGTTTTATGATATATTTCGAGAGTTTCAAACTGCACACGTGAACTACGATAAACATTCAACTTTGCAAGCTCATTGTGGCCAACTGGTTTAACAGATTGACTTCGTGTTTTGTTTTTCTGATAGGTATTATATTTGAAGGTTCGATACCCGAATTTTGTACCTTTCATATTTCACGGCTCCACCTCTTTCGAGTCACTGACAATGCTCAAAGAGTATTTCCTGTCTAGAAACTATGCCGTTCGGAGTCGGCATTAAACTGTAGGTCCCTTCCACGCGTGAGAGAGAGCCCTCTACGGGCTATAGGGCCACCCATATTATATTATTATTATTATTATTATTATTATTATTGTTTTTCGTTATTAAGAAAAATACCATGTTTTGGAGTCAAATACCCCACTGTGTGTCGGTATTCGTTCATCTCGCTGTCGCCTGTAAAAAGGCCTGTTTCGAGATTAGTTTCAAATGGCACAAAGATCTGTATTGGGTGAATTGTCAGTTACCTTTCTGTCTAGATCGTTAGTCACCAGAGATATAACCATGTCCGGGAACTATGCAAAACCCCAGATATTATTTGTCAATAAATTGGTATAATTTTCCGAGCCATTTGAAAACTGCGCCGGATTTCGGCAAGGAGATGCGCTGTCGTGTGATTTCCTCAATTTGGTACTGGAGAAGATAGTGCGGCGGGCAGCTGTGAACACGGGAGGCACTATTTTCTACAGGTCAGTCCAACTGCTGGGATATGCAGACGACATCGACATCGTCACGCGTTCCCAAGGTGCCGTAGTGGAAGCATTTACGGCAATTGAAGAAGAGGCGAAGCGAGCTGGTCTTAAGGTCAATTAGGATAAAACAAAGTATGCTTTCGACCAAAAAACGATCCGTCACACACCACCTAGGACAAAATATTACAATCGACAGCTACAATTTCGAGGTAGTAAAGGAGTTTGTCTACCTCGGGGCAATTGTGAAATCCACGAGTGACATCACTCTGGAGATCCGACGTAGAACCGCCTTTGGGAACCGGTGTTAATTCGGTCTGTCAAAACAGCTGACTCGAATGATTAAGATCATGCTCTACAAAATTATTATTTTGACACTCCTGCTATATGGAGCCGAAAGCGGAAGAGTCCTTCCGAAAGAAAAATTCTACGTCGGATATATGGTCCCCCCTTCGAGAAAGGCGAATGGAGGAGAATACACAATCGCGAACTCTACGAGCTGTACCTAGAAGTGGATGTAGTCCGGAAGGCAAAGATCCGTCGACTGCACTGGCTCGGCCACATTGAGCGCATGGACAACAATGCTCCAGCTAAGAGAGTCTTCGAATCCGAGCCTCCTGGTGCGAGAAGGAGAGGAAGACCGAATCTTCGGTATAAAGACCAAGGTATCGCGGATGCAAGACAGCTTGGTCTTGTTGAGGTGGTGCCCTTTCTAGTGAGAATGTCCGCTTCTCAATTATCTAGGATATCACTGTGTCCCGACACCCACATAAGTTGGATACTGAACTACTTGGCTACCTCGTTAAGAGATTCAGGGACGGGCAATTGAGGGACGTCTTGGAGTTAAGTGCGCCTGCAATCAGACATTTGACCGCTGCCTGGCTGTCCGAACAGATGACAATATCAAGGGTTTTCCAATAGAGACTTGACAACTTTGAATTTAATTTGTGAACGCACTCTTTCACTAATCATCAAAAATTCAACTTGCAACTTTAAGAGCGTTAGCTCCAATTTGACTGGAAGCAGCGTGCCGAGGACCGTCAGGAATGGAATGCAGCTATCGCTCAGGCTCGGACCCTGCGGGCCCACAGAGTAATCTACGGTAGCGTATAGTTTGCTCGCAATTTAATGAAAAAAACTACAGTACACAGTACTACAGAACTAGAGATCCACTAAAGGGGTCGCAGGGGGTAAACCACTCACGAGAGATCTGAGGGCGACTCTAACTCATATGGCCATCGCGGGCACGTTTGCAGCGATCGTTTCAGCGACCCATTTCTTGAGATAACACCGTTATCATACTTACTCTTGATTAAATCGATTGTAACGTGTTTTGTAATGTGTGAAACCACATGTCGTCCAAGTCCATATCTTCCAATTCGGGCCAAAAATTATCGGTAATCATGGCACTATAACGCTGACCATTCACAGTAACGTGACGATCGTTACAGTCTATGAAAAAATATGGCCCAAACCGCACCAAACAGTTATTTTTGTGGATGGAGTGGTGATTCATGTGGATTTTCACCCGACCAATAACGAACAGCGGCATGAGTCTAGTCAGGCGTCTACGGATTCAACGCCTAAGATGGCTGGGCCATGTAGAGCGCTTGGACAACGAAGCGCATGCTCCAGCCAGAAGAGTCTTCGACTCCGAACCAGTGCGACAGCGCAATAGAGGACGCCCACGGAACCGATGGCGCACCCAAGTGGAGAAAGACCTCAATCGACTTTGTGTGCGCAGTTGGATACAGCTGGCTAAATATCGTGCCGGCTGGAGAGGCTTACTTGTTGAGGCCCAGGTCCACCCCGACCAGAAGAAGAAGAAGAATAACGTATATTTTGTTTATTAACGAACCCAGTGACTCAAAATTGACCTTCGTCGAAAATTGGAGCGAACGAATTTTTGATGATTAGTGAAAGAGTGCGTTCACAAATTAAACTCAAAGTTGTCAAGTCTCTATTGGAAAACACTTGATATTGTCATCTGTTCGGACAGCCAGGCAGCGGTCAAATCTCTGATTGCAGGCGCACTTAACTCCAAGACGTCCCTCAATTGCCCGTCCCTGAATCTCTTAACGAGTTGGCCAAGTAGTTCAGTATCCAGCTTATGTGGGTGTCGGGACACAGTGATATCCTAGATAATTGCGAAGCGGACATTCTCACTAGAAAGGGCACCACCTCAACAATCTTTACGGACGGGGAAATGCCGTTCATGCCCATCGCTTCTACAAAACATCTACTTAAGCTTGAAACACTCACCTACACCAAACATAGATGGTCGTCTGGCACTGGGTGCCTCATCACAATGCAATTATGGTCTACTATCGATTAAAAAACGTTCACGTGACCTGGTCAAAGTGAGTGGGCCGAATCTTAGAACTCTCATCAGAGTCATAAGTGGGCTTCTGTACAAAATTCTACAAAGGCCTGTGTTGTTGTGTGTATGATCACCATGTTGAGGCACTGTTCCATTGGAATTCACGCCTCAAGACTAGGTATCCTCTTAAACGGTTTTTGTAGAAGTTGCAGAGATGAATAGGAAGAAGAACCACAATTTTAAATTGCCCTCTCATCTCGCAGATTTAGTCACTTCTACGCTTAGAACTTTGTTTATAAACATAAGTTAACATAGTTCACCCGATCCTTGAGGAAACTAATGTGGTGGTCGACTTCAAAGGATTCGACCCCTTGATCTCGTGCGATAGTCTACACCCACGCATGGTTGCGTTGGCAGGAACTTTCATTGGAGAGTAACCTGCCGATCAGTACCTAAATTATGAAATGCAAACTACTAGTTAAGTGCTTCACTTAGTTGCAGTCTGAAAAAATACAGGGAGGTGGTTTAAGTGAGTAAAAATCTCACACTACCCTCTCAACCTACCCACGGAAAAAAAAAATTAGACGCCCATAATACAACGACTTGACAGAACTTATTATTATTAGGTGTACAAAGGCGTGTAGATTATATATGTCAAGCAAATAAATAACGTACACGCCCTTGTACACAATGTCAACGACGGGTTTAACGTAGATTTAGTTTATTTTTATTTTCTATTTTATGTATTTTATTGTGGCATGAATTTTCCAATTAATTATTTACAATATTTACTTAAAGAGATTTGATTATTATTTAATCTTACATCTATAAAATTATACAAATTGTCAATCAATGTGCAAATATTATAGTTTTATGTTGATTTGAAGGAAAAGCCACTAAAAACCTTCATTAAACAAAAATAGATAAAATAATAAAAAATAGGGCAGAAATAATGCCAAATATATAGTTCGTCGGGGGAAGAGAGAAGTGTTGAGATGAGTTCATTTCCAAGTTCGTTATGAGTTCGAGAGAAACATAATAAATAACAAGAAACAAGCAATTTAATAAATGTTTGAAAATAACGGAACAAGTGGACATAGTTAATATATAGAGAAAGTAAATTAAGTGAATAAATAAATAATAAAAAAAAAAATAAATAAATAGATAAATAAATAAGTAAATAAATAAATAAATAAATAAATAAATAAATAAATAAATAAATAAATAAATAAATAAGTAAATAAATAAATAAATAAATAAATAAGTAAATAAGTAAATAAATAAATAAATAATTAAATAAATAAATAAATAAATAAATAAATAAATAAATAAATAAATAAATAAGTAAATAAATAAATAAATAAGTAAATAAATAAATAAATAAATAAATAAATAAACATGTGAATAATTAAATATATAAATATATAGATAGATAAATAAGTAATTAAATAAATAAATAAATATATTAATAAGTGAATACGTGATACGTGAATACGTTGATTTAGGTATGAACTTTCAAATTGAAGACTTTAACAATGGTATATGATGAATAAATTAACACACTCTTTATGAGGCTAACTTTGAAATCAATTCGTTGTCCGATGTTAAGCAGGAATTTATATAACGTTGGTAAAGTCGTTCATTTCTAGTTGAAATAGTTTCTATATTGGCCATTCTATGAAGTTCCTTTGTGGAGAAAAACCAAGGCAGATTTAGGATCATTTTAAGTAACTTATTTTGAGCAGTTTGTAGTTTGCGTACATGGCAGTTCGCGCACTTGCTCCAGACTGGGGATGCATAAAATATTATGGATTGAAAAATTGATTTAAAAATTAAGAGCTTATTCTCGTCGCTTAGTTTTGAGTTCCTACATATAAATGGGTACAGGATTCTAATAGTGGTATTAACTTTTTTTTTATAATTTCCTGTACATGTAGATTGAATGTTAATTTTTTATCTAAGTATATACCAAGATATTTTGCGTTTGTTTGCTTGTTTTTGTTGCAACTAGAGAACCGTTGAGAGAAAGGTTGTTGCTTGGAAGTAAGCAAGCTTTTCTTTTACGAGTGAAAAAGATAGCTTGGGTCTTTGAAGCATTAATATTAATTTTCCAATTGCCACAATACACTAATAGGTCATTTAATCCCGATTGAAGATTAGTTTCAATATTGAAACCAATTGAATCTGAGGAATAAATGCATGTATCATCAGCAAATAGGGCAGTATTAAAATTTCTCAAGTTGGGGAAATCAGAGGTATAAATATGAAATAAGACTGGTACAATAACAGATCCTTGTGGTACTCCAGCTGTGATCTGTTGGCTGTTAGAGAAGCTTTGGTTAATAGATACCTTGAAGCTTCGGGACTTAAGGAATGATTGTATGATTTTGACCAGATAGAAGGGAAATTTGAAATTTAATAACTTGTGTATCAAACCTTCATGCCAAACAGTATCGAATGCTTTTTCTATATCTAAGATTACCATTCCGGTGCTTTTGCCTATTCTGAACGTAGATTTAGTTAAAAAATGTTTAGACAGCCAAGTTTTTTCCTAAGTTTTCTTGGCCAGTAAGCAAAAACAATAAAGATTGTCCATATGGACTGCAAAACAACAATATTAGTAGTAGACGCCGAAAGCCAAATATATAAGTAAGTTTAGGTTGTTTTAGAGCACCCGAAGGGTCAGTAGAATAGATTTTAAGAACATGAATTGTTTAGATATTAAGATAGATTTAATCATTTTGTCTAGTTTTAAGAATCATGAATTTAAAAAAATAAAAATAATAAAATAAAAATTTTAAAGTTAAGAAAAACGTATTATTATTAGCATCAGTCAACTTCATCGCTCTATTGAAGGCTGCAGATCGTTCGCGGATTAGGATCTGTTAAGTCTTTGTGACGCAACGGCCCTACTTTTGGCATAAGTGTGGCTACTATTACGACCACTCTAACCTAACCTCACTACGTCCCCAATTTTTAATGCCATTTGTCAATCCTCGAAACAGACGGAACAGTCTATTCATTAGATTGTGCACTCATTTGTGTAACTTCTTACAGATGCTCAATTAAGAATCAGCTTTAAAGACTGCTCATAGAAAACTTTTCCTTGCAACCGACCAACTTTTACTTTACTACAGGCAACTATGTGAATTTATATCAGTGTCAAAGAAATTGCATAAGCGACCGCACGAATTCGCAAACAATTCCATCACCATACATCAGTCCCTGCACACGGTGTACATAGGCCACCTGTGTTCTTGTGTAAATCTATCTATGTAATCTATGTGTAGCCATCTACATTATTCTGTTACCCGGATTGAGCAAAAGTGCACATCGGTGAAAGGAAAACCGATACCCGACCGCACTAAAAGGCGCTGCCGGTTACATGGGTGGCAAATGCGACACGAGCTGCCATCCACGAATGTCTGTATGTAGAGGATACAGCCAGCGGCACACCGAAAAGGTAAAGCTTAAACGAAATTTCACCAAGAGGAAATTTATATTTATAGTGGGTGCCAGCCATAATCTAGGTTTACAGGATATACACGCTTGTGGGCTTGTGGGTACATGCACGGCAAACATAGTCAACGAAAATTTCGCTGTGTTGTTTTCCTTGCTGACGATGAAAAGACGACGACACGGTACGTGCGTTGATTTTCTTTCTTTCGATTTCAGCCAAAGCATCCACCAGGCAGGCTTTCTGCAAATATCCTTTTTTTCCTTCGCCTTGTTCGCTTCTCATTCCCTTTCAAGTGCCTTACAAACTCAACACACATATATAATGTATGTGCACTCAAGAAAAAAAGGCGCAACTAACGCACAAAATTTCCTACAGGACAGCACTGAGGCACAGTGTTTGGAGGGTGGCGCAAGACCAAGAAGGAACAGAAGAAAAAAAAATAAAAGACACTCGATAGATCTTCAGATTCCCCCTTAACGTGTATCCCTACAGCTCTTGCTTATGACAAATGGCAAAATACCAATTTCCTTTTCTAGTATGCTCGAATAGGAGATTTCTTTTAAGAGGATTTCGTTTCCATTCTCCAGTGCTGTGTGTGTTTCCGCTGTAGTCCACCTCGTTGCTTCACTATCTCGCACTTTCCCTGCTGCCGGTCGATGTAAGGACCTTCTTTGACAGTGCATTTGATAGTATACCAAACGCGTAGTAGTGGATTTCGTATCGTACCCCCATGCAGTGTCCTCGTTGGTAATGTATGCGAAGTCGGGGGTGATTTTCTCTCTTTCACTTCATTTCTTTCCTCTTTATGTTGATTTGGGTGCTGAGCTCGAGAGCCAACGGAGACGAGAGGCTGTGCTACAATCTAAATTGAATGTAGTTCATTCCTTGCCGGCAATGTTTCGGTTTTGGGTTGGCTTGCTATTTGGGTCAATTGGGTATTGCATACATATGCATGTTTTTGTCTTCGCCAGTGTGCGGGTGTGTGTGTGTATTTGACGTTGTTCTGTTGGTCCACAAATTGAGTCATGATAATTTTTAAATCAATTCGAAGCCTAAACGGGGCTATTTCTTTCCAGCAAATGACACAGATAAGCAGTTTTGGAAATCACAGGCTGAAGTGAAGGGATTGATTTTGAAACTAGTTGCAGGTCAATGGGCCAGGATATCAATTTTGAAGGATTTTTTAATTGAATCTTATGTGGGTTTTGGGCATTCGTTAGTCTTGAGAAAGGAGACCCACGGAGCGACGAATTGGCAAGAGTGTGACAATGGGCAACTTCAACTTCTAGATATTCCTCAATTTCTCTGTAGAATTATTCAAAGTATTGTATCTAATCGTTGTTATAAAGTAGTGCGTCTGATGAAGTCGATTTTCGTGCAGGTGTACCCCAAGGGTCTGTACTTGATCCAATTCTTTATAAAATATTTACATCTGATATACCAAAGCTACCACATTGTGAAATTGCGGATGATATTGCAATACTAGTCGTGTTTTTTCACAAATCTATAAATAGTGAAGTAGGATTTTGCACGTAAGGCACATACAACAACCTATTGCCTATAACACCCAATATCGGCAGTGAAAGTGTCAGCCGACAAAAATTCGAGTTCGAATTTTCATCATATATTTTGACAGCGATTCGAACATATAAATTGTTTTCTCATTATATTTTGACAGATAAAAATCAAAGTCACAGCGAATCGTTTTTTCGCATCTTACTTCGTTTCACTATTAATAGCGATGAAAAAAAAACACGGCTACTATCTTCGCATATGTTTGGTCTCAATATTGAGACGAATTTAAAAAATGCAATCGAAGTATTGCAATCTTATCTTCCAAGTGGAAAATTAAACTTATCACTGGAAAAACCCGAGCGAGGAAAAGAAGGTCTTGCTTTCTACCGGCAAATCAGTTAAGTGTTAATGGTCACCTAAACGACTGGATGGCGCAGTTGGTAGAGTGCCTGCCTCTGGTTAGCGGAGTACCCGGTTCGAATCCCAGTGAAAGCAAAGTTAATACGCTTTTATCTGGTTTTCAAATCTGGGCCAGTCACCATTTGTCATTAGGATCAAATTAGCAACACTATCACTGGAGTAGTCAATCAGTGGCAGTAGTCTGACTAGGGGTATTAATAGACCAATATGGTCTAAGTGTGCTGGTGAATGCACTAGCAAGCCCAATACCTAACCTAACCTAATGGTCACTGGAGGCCAACTATTAAGTACCTGGGCATATTTTTGAACCAAAAGTTGACGTTAAAAAAGCAGATCTCAGAAACAATTAATAAAAATAATATTGCCATGCGAATGTTATATCCGTTTAATAATAGGAAGTAGTTACTTTCGAAAGAAAATAAGATCATTATTATTAAGACGATTTTTCAATCAACTTTACTCTTTGGCTGTAAAAGTGAGCCAAATATAATCTTAAAAACTTTAAATAACACAAAATAAAATATTGAGAATGATGCATAATCTGCCTTGGTATCAATCTACATTGGATATACACGGCAGAAATAATAGCTGTGTTTTTTTGCGAGCGTAAATACGCTTAAATTATAAGTGCACAAAAAAACGATCTTCGGCTCTTAATAATTCATCACAATATCTTGGCAGCACCGACGATATTTATGCCAATTGTGACAGTCAAGGGATGGCATCGTGTAAGGTGATACTTGATCGTTAATGGGCAAAATCTTCGGTGTGCGATTATGTAGCGTGATAATCACTTTAAAAGCAAAAACACTAAATAATTATAAAATAAAAAATGTTTATCAAATGAAAAGAATCGATTACGAAACCTAAACAGAATGTATAGCAGAGACACTCTGGGTACAATAAAAATTGCATACTTATGGATGCCAAAAGAATTGAAAATGATCTAATACATCAACCACACCTGCAGGTGTAAGTCACATACAGCAACCTAAGCAATGAATGAATAAATTCAGGAATGAACACACAGAAAATAATGATTGGAAGCATTGTTTTTATCCGCGCTTATTTCTTAAGCGGCGATAGATATGATGAGTAACTTAAGCGGATATAGGACTTGTTGTTAGTGTATTTTACATGCAAATTGAAATTTAAGCGTATATACGCTTGCAAAAAAACACAGCTAACATTAACTAACCTCTTGAGTGAAAGAGAGGGTGGCCAACGATCGCGTGAATCAGACAAGCCATGCATTGGAATCGTCCTTAGATTGCGAAAGGGTACGGTCCTTGGTTTACCCGTGGTAGATATATTCTCTTCCAATGAGAGTTTAAAGCGTCTTATTCTTGTATCAGAAATAATTCGACTAAGTACAATGACCTGTTCTAGTTTGAACAAAAAGGTCCATCGAACTCAGTCCTAGATCCACCCCATTCTGTTACAGCCACAAGCGGAATTAGGAGGCGCTCTTGTCTAGTTTCCGGTTTGCACAAGGTCTTCCATGCCATTCAAACTTACACAAGACCTAGTCTGTGTGAACACAGAAGGTACACAACAAAATGTCCAATTAACCACATCATCCATTAATTGCTGTCCCGCATCGCATCCCCTCCGTCAGATTCACATCGAACAATGCCTAACCCAAATGCACTTGACAGACATCACATTATCTGTGCGTTTCAAACGGTTAAATTGGGACAGAGAAAGGACTCTTACATCATTTCGTAATCATGTAAATTCGCTTCAACCCTTAAATTACCCCCGAATTCTTCCCACGACACACAGATCGGTACCGGGAAATAGAATGCTGCACTCGGTGAATACACAAAAGCTTCGCAAGCAGGAAGCGTATGTAATTACATACAAATGTATTTACTTGATAACACCCCTCGCCAGCCGTGCTGCTGACCTCCTTTTTTCCATCCAGCATTCACTTTAATTTATATTCACTTTCACTTTCACTATTCGATCGAAGAGTTCCTCTCCGCTCCGCCGACGTTCGTTCATATCTCGTTCGTCCATCTTCTTCCCTTCCCGTCGCGTCGGTTGTGTAGTTCTCTCTCTGGCTCTCTGGCTGTATCTCGTTCCACATTTTGTTAATTAGTTCAGAGATGCGGCAACAAACGAATTTAATTTTGGGTTTTAAAATCATCCTCTCCCACTACAGCCTCCTTAGCGAACACCCCGCCAAGCCCCACCCCTTCACCACCACCGCCACGTAACGCACGCAACTCGAGTCCGCATCGACGAACGAGCAACTTCGTTCGCTGTGAATCCTGAACGTATTGTATCTAGGGAGAGTGATTAATACCGTGGAAAAGTTTTGCTTCGTGCACACAGGGGGGGTTTGGTCTTTCGGATGGTACACGACACCATTCCGCCCGTTGATAAGGAGGAAAGGAAAATGAAAGCAGTGAGCGAAGCACAACAATTGTAATCAACTGCGATGTTCTAATTACGATGGAAGCGGCGAATTGTAATTGTGTGCGTCGTCCTTGTGTGCGCGAGCAGTGAGAGTTGAACTTGCACAGTTTAAAATGTATCCTGATTTGATGCGGTGGCCACCCACCACCCGGGTGGGGCGAATTCTCGACGTCGAGAATTAGAAATTCCATTAATTTCGATCGCTCTTTGCTGGTGGCTGGTGGCTGTTGGCTGATGGCTCCCTTTTTCTGGTATCCTCACAACCACCACTACACTCATTCGGAAAGATATAAATCAATAAAATCGTTGTACACCATTCGGTATCTGGATACACACCGGTTCAGGAACACAACGCGTAAAGGTGTACTATTCGCTCGACCATCCCCAGCACCGAAATGGGGGACGGAGGTGGGCGAGCGATACCTTTTTGACTGATGCTAAGGGTTAGGCGAAAAGCACCGAGTGAGTGGGAAGCGAAGAGACGTGCTCAACGGGAAATGAAAGGAATCCCAGTGAGTTGAGCCTACAAATGGCCTAGTATGCACACGCACTTGCCAACCAATACCATTAAGTTTCTATAAACGCTCCATGTACCACCAGCTCCAACAACTACCGCCGCACCACCGCCGCCATCCACCGACCGTTCGGAAATAGACGAGCGCGCTACACGATGGTGGTTGATGATGGCTGGCATGGCACCGAGTGGGTGTGAGGCAACAGATGCAGGTATGTTGTGATGTTCGGATGCCAAGTATTTTAGGTATTCACAACGGCCCCCCTCGGGGCGGCTTTCGAAAGTTTTCAACCCCATTAACTTAGTTTGGAGGAAAAAAAAAATATATAAATACTGTCAGAAAAATTAAACAAAGTTTTGAAACGAAAAACGCATCTAGTTCGGAGGCGTGAAGGGATTCAAGTTGATTTTGAGTCATCCTTTGCATCGGTGTACGTTTTTTCAAATGTTCGACAACCTTTTAGCGACACTGTATGCACTGCACATACATGCCCATGTACACCCTCAGTCAGCTCCGTGTCACCGGCTTGCAATTCCACTCAGTTGAGGGTGGAGAGGGGGTGGGGGAAGGATGAAGAGGGAGAATGAGGCTTTAAAAATTTGGGGGGTTATGGATGTATTTTAGTTCGTCTCTCATGACAATAAACTCCCCCCGCCCCCTCTCCAGCCTCTCCAGGGCAGTGGACTCGGCTATGGTTGAACAGTTTTGAAAACTCCTCACCTTGGGACTCTGGTGGTGCGTGCCTGTCGGCTTGGTGAACTCTCGGCCAGTGAACGTGGGTGTAAAGGGACGCACACAACAACACACTCCCCGTGTTACCCAGCTGGAGAAGGATGAGCGTTAATTGCAAGTACTCTGCACGACCGTCAACTGACTATTGGAATTTCGAAAGAAAGGTGTTCCACAACCTCCCCAGTATACCCCGCATACTTTGTTAGACGGGTTTCCTCCTCTGCTGGTTAACGGTATAGTGTTTTGATTTAGACGGACCTCCACGAGTCTTTCTTTTTTTTGTCTTTCTTTCATTTATATTTTGAAAGTTTATCTTTTATGTGCGCGCTTGTGGAAGCACTTTTTATTTCTATTTTCACTTTTTGTTTGACATCCATTCCATTCCACGGTCCTGGTTGGTATTTTGTTTTTTGTTTTTTTTTTTAAGGACACTGGTGAGCTGATGTCATTACGTAAGGGTACGACGAGAGGATATTTTATAGATTGTGCATGTGTGACATGTGCGATGGTCGGTCCATGGTCCATGTTGCCGTGCGTGTGGATGTCACAGGGAATCGGCCGAGATAACAAGCGCGTACAAACAGTGCGCCATACAAAACGGAAGGACTCTTGCTATCTGATGGATTTTAATGGTAACATTTTTTTTTGTTGTTTTGTTTTTAGCGGTAGCCAGAGTTATAGGAGCGTAAGCTCAGTCGGAACTGAATGTTTGTCCTTCGAAATTGTAAAAAACAAAAATGTGAACAATGTGTGGTTGGTGGATAAATGAAAAGTCAAACAACACAGACGAGGCTTCGTAATAATTCATTGAAGCGCGCCATGATGATACTGCAATTTGGAAATCGATAAATTGCAATTAATATAATGGCCCTTCTGATGGGTGTAATTCATTAATAAATCATCATCGGATTAGAGATGAATGTGATTGAAATTGAAAATGTTCTGCGGGATTGTTGTTATACACTGTGACAGGTGTATGTTGTCTATGACTTGCATTTTTAAGAACCAACTCAACAAAGGAAGGATGAGTTTTTTAAGAAAAAAAAACCTTCCTGAACCACTTACTCAGGATTGCCTTTTATGGGTCGGAATTATGGGCAATCTCTTCATTTGCCACTACATTTAGTACTTTCTGGTTGTTAAATTAAAAGAGGCGCCTTATCTTTTATCGTTGGACATAGACGTCTGCCTGTCAGTTGGCGGATTACCCTTAGGAAGAAGACATCATGGATGGTTACCTTGTGTGTGACTTACACCCTTAGCTCTTATTTCAACTCCAGCAGATTTGTCCCACTCTACTCTCGCAATACTTACAACGCAAACATTTGTCTGCTGGACAGTAAAATGCAGTGTAGAGGTCTGCTTGAATACATTCATTTGCCTTGTCTAAATGAGTACACTACTTCAGTGGACTCTATTCATTGCACCCATACTGTACAGCATTCGATCACCAGATATCGAACTGAGTACTCTGTTTGATTTCTCTCGCACCCATGAATATAAAAATAATATATTATGGGTGCCGCGACAGTCCGGGTGGACCTGGGTCAAGCTTCTCAGGAACCACTCGTGTTGTGCGTGCTATTGTTCTTTCACGAGTGGAAGGGACCTACAGTTTAGTGCCGACTCCGATCGGCGAAGTTGAGGAAGCTTTTTCTAGACAGGAAATACTCGTTGAGCATTGTCAGTGACTCGAAAGAGGTTTAGCCGTGAAATATGAAAGGTGGTAAATTCGGGTATCGAACCTGGCACCCTCTGCGTAGGAGTCGACGCACTAACCCACAGTGCCACGGCGACCCACGACAGTATTCTAATATAGAGCGAATTAACGAAACATGCACAGACTTAAGAGTGTAAGGGTCTTGAAAATCTTTTCAATTTCGAAACAAGAGCCCTAGCATGGAGTTGGCCTTTGAAATAATATATGTAGTCTATGTGCATAGAAAAAGTCAGTCGAACGTCGAATATAACCCCTAGATCTTTATGCAAACATACTCTTGTTGCGATTGTATTATCAATCTTATAATTATAGATTATAGGAGATAAAATTCTAAAAAATGTCATAACTGAGCATTTGCTAATATTGAAATGTAGTCCATTCAAATCGCACCAATTCTGTACAGATGAGGTATCATTTTGCAACTCCATTGCATCGGCCAATGATCGCACTGATTTAACATTTTTTAAATCGTCAGCGTATAAAAGGCAGTTGGAATGGGAAACATAGGAAGGCAAATTTCTAATAAAAAGAAGAAACAGAAGAGGGTCGAGGTGACTACCTCGAGGTACCCCAGAGAAATTTTAAATTACCCGTGACAGATCATTACCTATTTTTACAAACTGTCTGCCATTTGTAAGGTAGCTAGTTATCCATTTCAAGATTTTAGAATGAAAACCAATCATCTCTAGTTTTTTTATGAGCACACGGTTGAACACGGTCAAATGCCTTCGAAAAGTCAGTGTATATGGAGTCAACTGATTATCATCGAATAGCGGTGCAGAGTGAGGTGGATCTGCTACCACGATTTTTTGTCAGATACCACATGCTGCATGCTCCAGTCCATTCGAGGTCCCTTTCTATTTTTGAACTCCGCCATACTTCTTGTCGTATGTAGATGGTGCCAGCAGTCGGCCCCTTAACTCATTTGTTTACGTTTAACTTGCTCTAAAAAATCCGTTATTATAATAAGGAATATAATACTCATCATTTCCGATTATTTGGAATGTTTAAATAATGAAATTCAATGTAGTTTTAGGGTATTTACTACCTAAAAACAAATCTTAACTATAAAACAGAAAGTTTTGTGTCTGACAGCCAAAGGCTCCGAAACAACACCTTGCAGAGCTCTGAAATTTTCAACAAAAAGCATTCTAAAATTTAGATGCTGAATGTGACAATTTTTACACATACGGTCCGGAAGTTACGAGCACTTTTTAAAAAAATACTCAAAATAAGGGTGGTTGCATCAATCCGGTATGAAACCATTTCAAGTTGCGTAGTCGTGGATATCAACCATCCCCCAGTGTGTTGTAACTTTCATGTACACACACACATTTTTCATATTTTGCTTTGGTGCAACCATTCAATTTTTTCTACGTCTCAATCGAACATATACGAACGACTGCCTGAGTCACCAAACGAAAAGGAAACAATAAACATTTTCGCACTTTTCTTATTTTGTCATACCCAAACTATCTATGCATGTACATATACACAGCTACACACAAATCATTCAATTTTGCTGAAATTGTGAATATTGAACTTTGAACGGATTAGCCGATTTAGATAAAATTTCACAGCTTGACTAATTACATAATGTGTTACAAGATAGTCCAATTTTTTTCATTGTTCGTGAAATTTGACTTCAATTTGCACAACAAGTGACGTAGATGGGATTTCCAAGAAGTTTTTTTTTATGAATCGCTTGATATCCCTCCACGTTGTGTGTAAATGGTTGAGAAAAAACCGTACTTTCCGTCCGTTTTCCTGCAGCACACATTGATAATTCAAACTTCAACATGTATGCACACAGTCAACGAATTGTACTCATTGTGAGTAGCGATGTGAATGAGAGATTGGGATAGGCATCAATGACAAAAGAAAATTCAAATTCTTCTCTGAGTTCTGGTTCGAGCAGTCCTATCATTGCTTTAAATTAAAAAGTGCGGAGTAAACAAACTCAAAATCATCTTCAGTGCATCTACAACGGAACACTTATGTTTTCGCTACAGGTAAAGTACCGGTTGAAGAAACAAACCCGAGCAAAGCCGGGTACGAAATCTAGTTATTTTAAAAATAGCGGTGTTTTTTTTCATCGCTATCGATAGTGAAGTGAAGTAAGGTTCAGAAAAACCAGAAATGAAGTATTACAGAGATAGCCTTCACAGCTGATTGCCCCCTAGTCCATCGACGATTTTGAGTGCCTTTTTTGACGAATATTCATGAATTTTTGACGGTTATTCACGAAATAACGTAAATGCCGTCCTCTGATTGGTCAATTTGGTTTATGAACACGTTATAAAAACAAGTTGTCAAAAATGTTAAGGGACAAGAGAGGTAGAAGTCGGGCATCTATGTGATATTTCATTTCTGAGAAAAACTATTCGCAGTGGCTTTGATTTTTATGTGTCAAAATATATTAAAAAGTAACTTATTTTTTCGAAATTGATGTCAAAATGTATGAAAAAAATTCGAAGTAGAATTTTTATCGGCAGTCACTTTTCACTGCCGATATTACAGGCGGTTATAGGCAGTAGGTTGTTGTATGTGCTTTAAGTGCGAAATCCTTCTTCACTATTTATAGATTTTTGAAAAAGACACGGCTAATGTTAATGAAAACATAATTTTTGAGTAGTCGGCCCCTTCCTCTTCAGAAGTCGACCAGTTAAGTATTTAGTAGCCGGCCCGAGTTTTTACATGCACACTTTCAATATTCTAAGCCAGACCAGGGTGGGCGACCTTAGAATCATTCAAATCACTCAAAAAATTGTTCCCTTAGGTAGGCCTCCTCTATTTTTTGTTCAAAATATTGTGTGTTCAATAAACAGTAAAAAGAAAATATATGACAAGACATATAAAATATTTCACGTCAATATTTCACTGATTTTAAGACTTTTCTGCAAGCACTTCCACATCTTTTTTTCTACTAAAATCCAGAAGTTTCACTTCAGACAAGAAGTTTAGTCAAAGTTATAATTTTTAAGAAGAAACCAGCTGCTGCATTGCAACAACCTGTTTATAATAATATTTATATATAATATGGGTGCTACAGCCCGTAGATGCCCGGAACCTAGCTTCTCAGTAACCACTCGTGTTGTGCGTGCTATTGTTCTCTCACGCGTGGAAGGGACCTACAGTTTAATGCGGACTCCGAACGGCGTAGTTGAGAAGCTTTTTCTAGACAGGAATACTCTTTGAGCATTGTCAGTGACTCGAAAGTTAGTTAATCTAGTTTTAAGTAGTTTTGTCTAGCATGTAAGTAAAATAATTCAAAATTAAATAAAAATGCATTACAAAAAAAAAAATGATGATGATGATGATGATGATGATATTATTATGTATCTTTTGATCTCCTTACTGATATTATCAATGTTGGAAACCGTAGGCTCCGCAATGTATAAAGTAATTGATCAGCTCAAAGTTGTAGCTGAATACGGTGACTTGCAGTGTTGTTAGCTTAGACTAAGGACTTGATGTAGCCCCAGAATAAACAATCGTAGTGCCCTCGCTCTGAAATGAGCCAATCGCTTAAACTTTTCTAAGGTGCGACTGCCACAATGCGAAGAAGATGGACCTCACGAAAAATGCACGTAATTACAGTCGGATTTTCGGTAATAATTTTTTAATAATTTCCACTCAAGTGGTAATATCTACACCAGACGAGTCGTGACCGAAGATTTTTTCGCATTAGACGTTCGATTAATTGCTCTTCTGGTTAATGTGTTGAAGACCTTCTGTCTTCGAACATTAACTTAAATAAAATGGCCAAGCGAGAAAGGGACTTGAATGCGGACTATTGGCATCCTCTTTAGACTTCACCTGACAGAGTGTGCGACGATGAAAATGATGTGGTTATTAACAATGTTTTTGAAAAACGGGTTAAAGTGCCTTCAGTAATTGCAACATATGCAACAAACCAGTGAAAATGTTCACAAGTTACTTGGTGAGAAAGAATTTTCGAAATGATATACGAACAAAATTTCAATCGGAATCGAAATTACTTGCTCTGACAGTGATACACATTCGAAAGTATGCACAACGTTCAGATCCATGAACTGGCAATTTTTTACTCATGATCTTTCTACTTCAAAGCCATTCAAGGTCGAGCTCGAGACGAAGGGCCATTGGGTAATGGGGACTGCAACCCCGAATGGTATTTATATCGGTAGTCAGACCCATACTGCTGTATGGTGTCGCAATTTGGTGGACCGCACTCGACAAGCAAATCGACATCATGCCACTCGCTAGAGTGCAGAGGATGGCATACGTTAACGCATTACCGGGGCGCTTAGGACTACCTCCGCCGAAGCATTAAACATATTCTTCAACCTGTCACCGATCGAACAAATTGGCAGACAAACAGCAGCTAGTACGGCGATCAGATTAAGATCACTGAGCAGAGCACAGAGAAAGAACTGCAGTCTGGACTTTCAACGATCCTACGCAGGCATGCCTCTATACCCATAGATACAGATCTCACTTTACCTAAATTCCTCTTGGAGAAGAATTTCTCAACCAGCATACCGCCCAGATCTTACTGGGAGTCTGAACACCAGACGCTCGAAGGTCCACTGCGAATCTTCACAGATGAATCGAATATGGATGTAGCTACAATGGCTACAAATTTATATCCCTGGTATTATATGCCAGCAACAGTGCATAAAATTCTGTTTCACGGAGCAGAAATAATATCATCAGCAGCCCTGCCCGTCGGATCATTGTCAGAGGAGGCGCAGGAAAGGCGGAATAAAGGCTATAGGTACTATCGCATTAATAATAGTAGAAAATTGTCTCGTTCGGCAACAAATGAAGATGTTATTCATCAAATGTTGGTATCATCTGATCCCTGGATTGCGTATTTAAGGCCTGAACCAAAAACAAAAGATTCGCTGCCACTTAGTATTGAAGCGCAAGCCCTATTATATTGATTTGCTTGGTTTCTTTAATTCCAAATAAAGTGTACATTACCAAAACTTGTAAAATTGGATTTATGTATTATAAGTAGTGATTACATATTTGCTTTAAGTCCCAATTTCGAGTCATCGACAATAATAAATAATTATTTTATGCATTTAAACAAAAAAAGTGTTTTTTTTTTTGTTGAACTTAAGATTACTCCGTTAGCTTATGAGATACATCAACCATTTTTGAAACATAATAAGATCTCGTAGTACTTGCACTATGTTTCAATTTCATTAAGATCGGTTCACAGGTTCAAAAGTTACAGATTTATTTCGGACTCTCTCATACAACGGGACCACTGTGCGCCGTACAGCTAGTATTCAATCTCAGAACAGTGAAATCACTGATAAGATCTATGTAATGTAATGTTTGACATTCGATTTCATGCGCTCGACCGAATCTTCTGAGATGATTCTATTGGCTCAGCATTTCTAAGTTAAACTTTTCTCAGGGCTGAGCAGACAGTATTGAACTTTTATCCATCGAAGGTGATTTTATCCGTAAATATCGAGTGCAAGCGACTTCTTAACATATAATTCATTATTTTGACTTCGTCTAGGGGACACACGTACAGTGGACTCCCCCTAAGTCGAATTGTCACGGGATACCATAATGTGTTCGAGTTAGAGAGAGGTTTTTGTATGGAAAATTGAGGGAAATGAATGTAAAATATGTCGAAAATGTTCTAGTTAGAGAGAGTTTCGATTTATGGAGAGTTCGACTTATGGAGAGTTCGACTTATGGAGAGTTCGACTTATGGAGAGTTCGACTTATGGAGAGTTCGACTTAAGGAGAGTACACTGTATTTCACCATTGTCCAGATTGACTGACACATTCTGCAGACTGCTGGGAAGTGACATTTGGTCCAACTTTAGCAGTCTGCAGGAATAGTTTGACAAATTCTCAGTATCGACTGCGACTCTGCAAACAGTAGTCCATCTTTATTTCGACAGTCTTATGTTCATTCGATTTTTATTTAACCACGACGGGAGGATGACAAGTCACGTAATTCTTTACTCGATTCGTCTGTGTTAACTGATATTGAGTTCACAGAAGTAGACTGCACATATTGTGGATTGTTGAGTTATAACCTAAACGGACAACCGTCTGCTTGAAGTAGTAAATGGAAACTGTACATATATTTTAAGCTATTATATAATAGCTTAAGAATGGATGTATTCAGTTACACAGTTTAGTTTAGACCAAATAGATAATAGTGGGAAGTCGCATTGCCAAATTCAATATATTCAAATTAATACACAATATTCGTTACTTTACAACATAAATACTAACAAGCTCTGCACCTTCTTAATAACGAACTCAATTCAAAAAATGTAACTCTGTATGTATTACAAATTAAAATAAAAATACACACGGACGAACACAGTGAGAAAACAAAGTTCCAGCAGTCTGCAATAATAATTTAGCAAACTCATTGCGTTCATACATGTGTACTCGTACTCGTACTATGTCCGACTAATACGCACCATAAAACGCACTTAACGCGTCATCTAAGCCCCAACACCCGCCGAGGGAGCAGGAGATCGAACATAGCTTTCCTTCCATTCGCACACGCATTCTTGCATGCCGGCTCTTGTGCGTTAATCATCCGGCCGGTTAGATCATAGATGAGATACGAGTATTTGAGGATTCCCCACCCCGTCGCCGAAACGAATACATGCAAGCTTTAGAAATGATGTGGCGGACGTGAATGTGTGCGAATGCAAAGCAAGGCAATAAACAAGTTTCATCCCGTCAACCCTCTCACCCACATCACGAACACTGCTGTTGCTGCTGCGGCTGTCTGTACACACTTCTTCTCTATTTTATGTGAATTTTGATGTGCTTCCATGGGGCCGGTGGTGTTGCTGCTGCTACTGCTGTTTTCGTTGCCAAATGTTGATGACCCAGTTCAAGGATTTTATGTTTCTACGCGTGCAAATAGATTCTAATGCGGATTGTTGAGTTTTGTTTCGCATGTGCATAGTTGTGTTTGTGTGCGACGACGCTTGGATATCCTACTGGGGAAGACGCACAGCAATGTTGGGACGGATTTAAATTTGAGATCAAAAATGTAATCAGTTTGTCATTAATTTTATGGAATTTTTCTATATGTTTGGTTGGATGATCACTTGGTACCTGACTAGTGACCACCATCCGACCGACCTTGTTTCCTAATTTGGCCGATGCTCAGAATTCACATTTCACACTGGAATATAATGTACCCACAATCGTTTTGGTTTTATTCAAAATTGTTTTGATACATGGGTTTCCAAAGATTTGAAGAAATCTTACCCTCACCGCTTTGCCATCAATATCCGTGGCTTTTGCAATGATCTCATCCTCCTCTGGCCATTATCTGGAGATTGCCGATTTCGATCTTCACTTTGAGCATAGTTTTACTCCGTCACACCCCCGTTTGTGGTTGTCTGATATTAATTCACGTGTCAAATCGTGTATTGTAAAAATACCAATGTTCAACTGATTTCTTGGAGTCAGTCTGTGAGCTCTTAATCAAGTTCGTTGCCACCTAAAATAAACTTAATTGTGCGATTTCTTTAATCGCGTAGGCCTTATCTGAAATTTTACTATTAATGATAACATTACGTCTGAAAGGTCGCCACTGGCATGAAGTCAAAAACGTAATGCTAATAAAAGTTTCACGCACGCATTCACTTCATAAGGAGAAGTCAGTGTTTTTTTATTAAAAACATTACTATTTATATTTTTCTACGAAGTTATTGGTACATTGTTTCTTAAAGATAAGGCCAAAGAGGGCTGTTAGCAATTGATCAATAGTAATGACCGAGCACAGATTTAAACAAGCTGACCCCGCACTTTGCCGACGACCACAGAGTTAGAATGCAGAAGATACCTTACGAATAATATTATTGTTTCCTCTTGTACAACCCAAGCCGTGAAGGCAATGACACCCCGACAAGAAGAGATCTATCAGCGCACGGATGCCTGTCTGATTGACTTGGAGAAAGCGTTCGACGACGTTTCGTTGGTGGGCCTCTTCTTTAAGCTGGTCAGGCTTGGCATAAGTAAACCATTGCTATACATCGTCTATGACATGATTACAGGTAGAAAAATGGTGACGTAACTTCCTCTACGGTCTTTAACATTAAGAACGATCTGCAACAGGGAGCCATCGGTTCACCAATCTTGTTTAGTATATTCACTGCAGATCTTATAGGTTCCATGCCGCACTTAATTAATTGCCTTAGTGAGAAGATTTGGTCTATAGTCGATTTACCGGGCTGGAAACCGCACTCGTACGTGCCGATTAGTGCGGCGCAAAACGGCTTTAGACGTTCACTCAGTACCCTGGACAGGATCTTGTAGACGACGTTGAGCAAGGATATACCTCTATAGTTGTTGCAAGAGGTAGGATCGCCTTTTTTGGGGATGGTTCATATGGAGCTGATATTCCAGTCGTCGGGCATGCTTTCGTCCTCCCAAATTCCACAAATGACCTGGTGCATGCTCCCTACCAGAACAACGCCACCGGCCTTGAAGAGCTCTGATGGTAGGCCATCTGACCCTGCGGCTGTGTTGCTCTTAAGCCTTTTAATGGCTGTGCCGACTTCTTCAAAGCAGGGTGGGAAGAATACTTCATCGACTGGAGTTGGGATTTCTCGATTCCCTATCACTCTCACCTGGCCATGCCCTAGGCAGCTTTTGGAAGTGCTGATCAAACTCATCCACGATTCCCTGCGGGTCAGTAACAAGGTTACTCTCACTGTTTCATGCACAACGCCATACACACACAAATCAAAGCACGCAATTAAGTTCAGTTTACATCGCTTTAGTTCTGTTATTCTTACGGATTTTCATGTATGGAGAGTATGGTATACCTGCCTTTGTTGAACTTCTTAACTAAATGTACTAAAATAAAATGACATTGTGAACTAGTTCAATTAAGTTAAGTTGAGAGAGCTCTTTTTGAACTAGTTCGTCCGTGAACTACTACCTACTTTGTACGTGCTCAAGTGATGGCTTTTGTGTCTTGGGGAGGTGCATAGATTTCTGTCAAATCACACTCTAGGTTTAATTCCTGACGCGAATCTCGAAAATATGACGGGTTCTATGAACATGGAAAGTTTGAAAAAATGAACGGAGCATGTTTTATGTCTGTTCATCTTTCTAAAATTCTACTGCATTATTAAGAGAGAACCGTAGACAGTATGTCAAGATTGGACCAGCTCTCTCTAGAGAGATTCATAATATCTCGGGCATCCCTCAAGGCAGTAATATTGGCCCTCTCCTATTCCTTCTGTTCATCAATGATCAGCCGTTGTTTATATCGACACTCAACTGTCTTTTATATGCGGACGACTTAAAAATTTGCAACTCCGTTAGCTCTGCTGATGACGCCCTAAGTATAACAGAGACGCCCGATAAGGCTAATGACTGGTGCACTTTGAACCACTTGCATTTCAACATAAATAAATGCTCTGTTCAAACTGTCAGTAGAAAAATAATTTCAATTGTTTTTGACTACACCGTTCAAGGATCTGTTTTGAAAAGATAACGAATCGAAAAGACTCAGGAGTAATTTTTGATTCAGATTTGAATTTCTCATTGCACATAGATTATATAATTGGCAAAGCCAATTCCATGCTTGGCTTTTTATTTCGTAACTCCAAATAATTTCACGATCCGTTCACGATTAAGTCACTGTACATGTCCCTTATTCGTTCCGTTTTGGAGTATAGCTGTGTCGTTTGGAGCCGTTATTACCAAAATACTGAATTACGTATTGAGAAAATTCAAAAGCGTTTTACGAAATTTATAATAATAATAATATGGGTGGCGCGACAGTCCGAGGTGGACCTGGGCCTAGCTTCTCAGCAGCCACTTGTGTTGTGCGTGCTATTGTTCTCTCACGAGTGGAAGGGACCTACAGTTTAATGCCGACTCCGAACGGCGAATTTGAGAAGGTTTTTCTTAACAGGAGTACTCTTGTCAGTTACTCGAAAGAGGTGGAGCCGTGAATTATCATATAGTTTGTAAATTGGGGATTCGAACCTGCCACCCTCTGGGTAGGAGTCGACTTACCCACTACGCCACGGCTCTCCATACAATGAACTGGAACAATAACATGCCCTCATACGCTTATAAATTTGAAATCGCTTTCGCAAAGGAGAATTTATTACTCTGTTCTTTTCGCTCATGATCTATTAACTGGTCACATCGATTGTTCTCATTTACTATCACTGCTTAGCATATAAATTAAGTTTTCGTATTAAGAAAACTTCAAAAAAATATTTTTTTGAGGCTTCGCCTCTTTATTCAACCGCTTCTTACAGAAGTTACTTAAAAACTAAAAACAAAGTGTCCTTAAAACTAACTTAACATCTATGCGGCGGAAATGTGGGAACAAAGGAAAGATAGGAGAATGAAATTGAAGATCTTTGTTTGTTTCTCCAGACGCAAAGTCAGCGAAATACACTGGGAGCGTGTTGGATCTTCTATTAGAAATGTGGGAAAGTGTCGGATGCTTGATGCTAGGAATGTAGAATGGTGTCAGGTGTTTTCCACTGTTGTACTCGTGGAAGCAATCATGTTAGGAATGTGGGATATTATGATGTGTTAACAATGTTGTTCATTAACTTATATACCCCGTCTCGCATTCTTCGACCTAGAGATCAGTTATTCATTTTTATCTCTAGATACAGAACTAATTATGCACGAAATGATCCTATAACTATGGCCTTCATAAACCACAATTTGTACTCGGAGAATGTTGATCTTAATATATCCAGATTATGTTGCAGGACCCCTATATTGAATTCTGTCTAAATTTAATTTTATTAGTATTTAACGCATTTCATTTGTAACGAAAAAGAATATATCTGATATAAAATCATCAGTGAATATAAATACATATTTGTGCTCAAGTAGTCTAAAACAGTTTGTGACTAGTAAGACGAATAAATAAATAAATAAATAAATATAGGGTGGTCAAACCATAATGCGCGATGTTAATTGTGAGTTGACAAATTCAACCATGGAGAGGTACACAATTGAGCAGCGCCATAAGATTGTTGAAGCCTTTTACGAAAATTTGCGTTCAAGGTAAAATGCATTTCGTGATTTTATTTTGGTGCAAATTTCAGAAAACCGGGTCTGTAGGAAATGTGAAAACACATGTACATGCTTCCCCAGTTCGTTAATATTCCAAGAACAATTCAAGATCTAAGGGATGAGATAATTCGGCACATTAACGACGTTGAACCTCAATCATGTCTCAGAGCTTTGGAAATCTTGACCATCGGAAAGAGGTATGCCACCGAAGCCGTGGCGAGCATTTTACCGATATTTTGTTTCACACATAATTTTCATAGATCCTTATATCATAATAGAAAATTTTAACATAATTTTCTGAACATTTTTTGTTTTATTTAAAATTATCATCGTGAGATTTCGTTGGACCACCCTTTAGTACGATGACAGGCGCGGTACTGTCAGCGAAAATTACATTTATCCCGTAAGCGTCCAATCAGAAAATGTTGTCCCGTAAAAGGATTTAATGTTCCCCTAGTCCCGCCCAAAAGGCCAAAAAATACTATCAACTTAAAAGTGTTTTACCATCGATAGTGTACTATACGCTTAAGTTTTATATTTCCTAAATTGTAGTCAATAAAAGTAAGCACATTTCGAAAAACACAACGGTATTGAGTTTATGCAGTTTCTATTCAGAAATGAAGTATTACAGAAACAGCCGACTTCACAGCTAACTGCCCCCTAGTCAATCGACGAATTTAATTGCTTTTTTGACAGATATTCATGAATTTTTTATGGTACTTCACGAAATAACGTAAGTTCCGTCCTCTGGTTGGTCAATTTGGTTTAAAAAAAAACGTTATAAGAAACAGTTGTCAAAAATCTTGAGGGGCAAGAGTGCTAGAAGTCGGGCGTCTCCCATTTTTTGTCCTGTCATCCATTTTCATTCCAATTTTTTTATTTTTTGCTCTCAACTTTTTTACTTGACTGTACCAGAAAGTAATTTTTAAAACCTGGCATCACTATAGTGCAGAGATATATGAGAAAAACAATAAATGAAAATGCGATGAAATGAAATGAGGATGCCACCAATCATGAAAGATGATCCAAGTGTAAGTTCAATATCTAACAGCTCTAGTATAGAAAGAGTATCGCTAAAGGAACTCTGCCAGGCAATCAAAAATCTAAAAAACAACAAGGCTTCTGACTTTGATCTAATAACCGGACAAATCCTGAAGAACTTGCCCAAAAAGGCGCTAATTAAACTCCTCTATTTAATTAACGCTTCCTTTAGGTTATATGTTCCAGACTCATGGAAGGTTGCAGAAGTGATTATGGTTCCAAGACCGAGCAAACCGTTAAGCAACAAAAAGTCGCCCATAATACTCAAAATTTTTGAAAAGCTCTTATTAAAATGCATTCAAGAATTTATCGAAGAAATGCAACTAATACCTGACCATCAGTTCGGGTTTCGTGCGAACACTCGACAATTGACCAAGTATACAGAATAACGAATTAAATTGAAGGAGCATTAGAGGAGTAAGAGATCTGCTCTACCGCCCTACTTGGCGTTTCCCAGGCCTTCGACAAAGGGCCTAATATACAAGCTAAGCATCTGTCGTCGAGAATTTCACTTGTGGGCTGCATGTACTGTCTCTCTCCCTCATAAGGCCTTATGACTTGCCAATACACCGACAAGCTTGTATAAGATACTAGAACCTTATCTCGATAACAGGATATTTAGAGTTAAACATGGAACTGAATACTCCGATTTTAAAGAGATCCGAGCAGGAGTCCCTCAAGGGAGTGTCCTTGGCCCTACATTGTTTCTGTTGTACACTAGAGACATACATCAAACTGAGGGTACACTTGTGGCTACACTTGCGGATGACACAGCGATCCTGGGAACGGGAAGTTCAGTTGAGTCCTCAACTGAAAAACTGCAGCGAGCTCTGGACAAAATAATCGAATAGTCAAAACGCTGGCGCATTGCTCCCAATGAGTCCAAATCAACGAACATACATTTTATAATCCGAGGCGGACCTGGGCCTAGCTTCTCAGCAGCCACTCGTGTTGTGCGTGCTATTGTTCTTTCACGAGTGGAAGGGACCTACAGTTTTATGCCGACTCCGAACGACGAAGTTGAGAACCTTTTTTAGACAGGAATGCTCTTTGAGCATTGTGACTGACTCGAAAGAGGTGGAACCGTGAATTATCAAAGGTGGTAAATTCGGGTATCGAACCTGGCACCCTCTGCGTAGGAGTCGACGCAGTTACCCACTACGCCACGGCGACCCACGCGCATAAATTTGACCGACAGAAATATTGAAAATCTACCAGTTTTCATTAATTCTGTACAAATACCGTACGATAATGAAGCAAAATATCTTCGTGTGATACTCGATGTGAAACTCAAGTGGAAGGCCCACGTGAAAAAGAAACGCGATGAGCTTGAACACCGGTATAGAGAAAAGCACTGGCTACTTGGAAGGCACTCCAAGTTAAGCATGTACAACAAACTGCCATTATACAAGCAAGTACTGAAGCCTATGTGGACTTACGGCATTCAACTATGGGGTTGCGCCAAAGCAAATAACAGAGGATTTATTCAGTCCTTACAAAATAAAATTATACGGGCTATTGTGGAAGCTCCCTGGTATCTCAGGATTTGTCATATAAATTAAACTATTATGCGTTTAGATTGTTTAAAAAAAAAATATTTTATTTTTCCTTCTTTTCGGGCAGCAAAACCCCTTACACGATAAACTTAAGACTGACTGACCAAACTCTTACAACTACCTTAAATACTACTTCATGCTGCTGGAGCGATGACATGTTCCCACAGGTGCACTCAGATTTCCGGATGCCGTAACACCGTGTCTCCGGTTCGTCAGACGCTAGGTCAGCGTTTCGCTGTTTGTGGGTTCGTGGGGACGTTGTTGATGCCGTGAGGTGACCACGTGAAACATGTGTGGAGGAGGGAAATATTTTGCTTACCTTATACAAAGGGACCTAGGGATAACTACCGTCGGCGAAGAACTAACACACTCCTCTGGAAAGCTAAGTATCAGAATTCGCAGTCATTGTAACAATGCCATCCTCCAAACTTTGGACACGAGACGTTTAGAACGCCGACTCCAACGTACGAGACCTCTCGATTTGGCGCAACAGTAATAAACCATCCTAACCATGGTCATGGCAGGTGATTTTACCGAAGGTCTACCTGTAACATGCGAAAATATCCTTAAATGTAAGCTTCTAGATATGGAAACTTAGTTGTAGTAAAGAAAAACCAAGAGGGAAGGGTGTTTTTAGTCAGTTTTTAGTCACTGCTATATGGACACGGGCCACATAGTGTCTTGTTGAAGATTTTCACCAACGCAAGCAACAAAAAAAAAAAAAAACAAAAATGCCACCATTCAAATAGATCTTGCGAGATAGATCGAAAATAATTGAACAACCATTGTGACAATATCCGGGCCCCTTCGAATCGAGATTTAGTGAAAGAAACCCAGACTGGTTGATACCCAACAAGAAGAAAAAAAAAAAACAAATTGACTTAATCGTTTCTTTCTCATGAGATTTGCCTAGAAACAGGAACATAAATGTCATAGGCAGGATCCAATCTCGTATTCTTATCTCAAACACCCGCTTCACCTTTGAATCTGAACATGCGTGTGTTCCCTGCATAATCAAATGCGTATTTTTCGAAAAGATCACGATGACATAAGAACGCTATGAATTCCGTTTTTTTTCTTTTCTTTTTAATTTTTTTTTTCTAGCATTTGCCATTCGCATTCTTCGCGATGATGATGATGATGATGCCACTAGCATCTTCTGATGCTAGATTCTTTAGTTCGCTTCTTCTCGCACTGCGGCAGAACCTTCATACAGTCACATGAGCTCAAATATGTCCAGATACACATGCAGTTGGTTGTGTATGATTTTATTGTTATTTTGTATTGGTGTGGCCGCTACGCATGTGTGTGTCTAATTGAAATTGCCTAGAAGTGCCCCGAAATTTATTCTCCCCCCTCGGTGTCGAACGAAACTATCAGCACAACGCGACGTACGCACGCATCTAGCTGGCTGTTGTTGTGTCGCCTTTTGGAGTTATTTTTTATGTCTTCTCTTTGTCTTCGGTTCGTTTGACTAAAATTTTTGCATTTGTGCAGCAATTCAAGGGAATGACTCAAAATGATATAAAAGTCGACCACAAGTCTCTAGGAATGGCAGTAAAATAGTTTCATGGAAACATTCACTTTATCGTCGTTCTACTTCACTTCTGGCCATCAACAAAGGTTAAATATGCCTGCTCATTGGTCACAGGATGACTCAAGGTCTGCTCTGGCGTTGTGAACGCAATCCATAAGTCTAGGAGAGGAGCAGCGTCTCGTAGTGACCCTGAGCATTTCCTAAACTCAAAACTAATGGCTTAAATATTCGAACCATCTTATCGGTTACAACGAATCTGCCAGCAGTTCGCATACATTTCGTTGATCGTTTCGATTAACGACCGCATGCCCAAATGTCGGCTGTACCATTTGCATGTAAAGATTAAGTAAATGTAAAGTTCCATTCCAAATAAATCAAGTCAGCCTCAAACCATAGACAACGACAACAAATTCATTCTCGAACAAAAACAAATTTGACAACTTCTAGTTCTGTTTCGCTAGCCATTGCTCACCGATCAGCAACGCAGAGTAGCCCGCACACACATCAGCAGGTTCCACAAGCTTCACAACGATCGAGCACACCGACAACACATGCGCATGCGTTCAAAACACACTGCCACTGTCGGCGAATGAACTTTTTCAAGGTAACCGAAAAACTTGCGTTGGCACAGCGCATCGAACTCTTGCAAACCTCAATGCTATTGTGCGTGTTGAAAGCTCTCGCTCTCGCTTGCGCTGACGTTTATGTTGACTGAGATCAAAGTCAATGTTGTTGGTTGGTTTTTCTTTTTCTCTGAAAGCTCCACCGTTGTCGGATGTTTTTGTCTACGATTTTGTTTTGCACGCGCATTTCTCAAGCTTTCTGGATATTTATCTTCTCGCACCGCGGAGAGCTTTCAAACTCGAGTCATCGCACGTTGAAAACAGAAAAAAATGTGGGGAAGTGGACTGATGCCATTTCGCTGAACGATGACATTTGTCACCACCACCATGCTGGGCATGGCAGGGGATGATGGCAAGGAGGATCGTTTTTGCCATTTTGTTGACAACACGCGGCTTCTATTTTGGTTATTTTTATTAGTTGTGCCAGCCGCTGCCCGCCGCCGCCACCGCGTTCGGATTCATCTAGAAGCCCAGCACGCACTCTAAGCGAAATAGTTGTTTGAATGCTTGAGTGCGAGAGTTTTGATTCGTTGGACTTTTGCGCTTTGTTCTACTGCAGGGTGCAATGATCGTATTCGGACTTTGAAGGTCACACTTATGGGGACGGGGACTGGTACTGTGCTTACCACAAGAAAATAGTCCGTACACACATAGTTGTTGCCTTGTGTGTATAATTGCTGTGGGATGGCGGCCTTTGATTGTGGGAATCTTAATTGACTTGGAAACAGGGGATTGATAAATGCGCTTCAACTTCTATTTGCATAAGCGATTTTGTTTTTATTTTAAACCTTTTTTCTTATTTTATTTACTTGTGAGAGATACTAAAAAAAAAAGGTATCAACTCACATATTCTGTGAATTTCTTTGCATAAAATGATGGCAGATAGTTTCTGGATCCCTCTCAATTTCATAGGAATTTCGGCAGAATTTAATTCAGTTTATTTATTTGTTTGTTTCTGTTTTTAATAAATGCATAAAATATTTAAATTCAAATGTTGCCAGTTCACTTTCAAAATCTATTCGTTTTCGTTTTCAATCCCGGGGAATGCTTCGAGTGAGGGTAGCAAGAAGGAAAACGAAAAAATCAACAGCTACAGAAGTTCGGATGTACGTGAAGATATTTAATTAACCAAAGCTGAGCTTTAATCATACTAGACACGCAGTTCGCTCTGATTTTTATAGGTCAGCGTGAGGAGAACATAAAACAAAAATTTGACTAAAAACAGGAAAAAAGTGAAAAGAGAGTAGATTTTTGTTTTATTTTTCTATTTTTTTTTCTATTTTTTTTTCACTTCGTCTAGTGAAGTGTTATTGTTATTGTTCGGTTTTGTGTGTGTGTGATTTTTGTTCTGTTCTTTTATTATCTACGAATGGTTAAAAAAGTGAAATTTGTAAAAAAAAAGAACCTTTTCAAGGTCACCGAATTGGTGTGTTGTGACTTTTTGTTCCGTGTTTAATTGACTGCTTTTTTTTCTGCCTTGTTTAATATCTGAGCTTCGCTGCGTGAAGGGCGTTTGGTATCAAGACAACGCACGATAGATTCGAGTGAAGCTGGTTGCGTAGAGAGACGACTTAGATACACACAATTCACGCACTGCTTGATCAAATTGTGTTCTCTTATTTAAAACACAATCAAATTAAGATTTATTTTCAAATGCAAATTTATATTTAAATATTTCGAGGGATGATGGCCGAACGATGGAGATTTTATACACTACACATTTGTTAGTCAATTACTCGAGATTGCAGTTCATGTGGCAGTCTTGCACCCTTTGTCTAATATTTAAGCCGGTCTGCGACAGTTCATTACATTTAAGGAATACAGTGGACTCTCCCTAAGTCGAATTGTCACGGGATCCAATAATTTGTTCGAGTTATAGGGAGTTTGACTTAGAGAGAGGTTTTTGTATGGAAAATTGAGGGAAATCTATGTAAAATATGGCGAAAAAATCTCATAATTTGTTCGAGTTAGAGGGAGTTTCGACTTAGAGAAAGTCCACTGTATATGGTCGGGATGATAAGTTAATCCGTGAGGTTTTGGGTATCTCATGATATGTACAATATGACACAACTTTTTGTACCGCATTAATGAACATTGAAAATAATAACGTACCGAGAGTGGAACCTTGGGGTACACCATTGCGAACAGCCCAGAATCACGACACTTTCACATCATGTGAAACAGATTGGACGCGGTTAGTAAGCTATAGAAGATTATCTTTAATTTGGGGAGAGGTGAATTGCACAGATTGAATTGGGAAGAAGGTTTGTGGCAACGTGTTGATGGACTTACATTGTCAAAGGCAGAAGTCAAGTACAGCTTCTTATTCGTCCGAGTCTGAGGTGGACCTCTGTCTCAACCAAAAAGCCTCTCTAGATGGCTGTCTCCAATTCCGCACGCCCAGTTGGTTGATATCCTTCTCTGCCTTGGTGCACCATCGGTTCCGGGGCTGTCCTCTATTGTTCGGAGTCGTAAACTCTTCTGGCTGGAACGGTGTTGTCCATGTGCTCTACATGGCCTAGCCATCTTAGGCGTTGACTCTGTAGACGCCCCTGTAGCTCATGTCGCTGTACTGTTCGTATAGTTGATATGGGTGAGCCCCATCACAAATGTCGTTAACTCAAACAGGACCAATCTCTTGAAGCGACCAAAAGCTTTTTCATGTCCTATTGACAGGCCTCTGCGCCATAGAGCAGGACAGGGGTACAGCTAGTTGGTTTTTTTTTTTAATTCGACAATAACTGTTTGTCATTTGTCAGCACAACTAAACTATGGCCCCTATTACGAGTGTCGAATATCGACAGATAATCGCTCGTTGTCGATTTCTGGCGTCTGGATATGGCGTCTCATGCTGGCACAAGCGTCTGCACTTAGCCTCAATCAGCGAACTCCTACACCCAACTCCATGTGGTGAAATCTGGGAGCCAAGCCAGTAACTAACCCCCGTGGGACGTCGTTGGCGGCTGCAGACGAGAGAGGGGGGAGAGTGTGCCTGTACCAGGGAGCTGGAAACTGTCTGGCCAACGGCGGCATCCGAAACTCCAGTCAGAAGGAGTTACCTGGTGCGCAGTCCTTCTAGAGCTACTTCGACATTTTCGGAGCACAGGTCTAGAAGGTTCTTTCAACGCCAGGTCGGGGCCTTGGAATTGAGATGGCGGCGGAAGATCCCTATAGTTTTAGGGACAACGGCGGCGCTCACAGCCTCAGCGAAGGTTACCGACTCCGGATAAACCCAGACCCTCCGCCCGATGGTTAAAGAATAGTGCGTGCCTCCCTCACCACGTAAAAATATAATGGTCCAGAGACACCCAAATGCCTAGGATACGGACGGAATTAATGTTGACGACCCCAGCAAACGTTACAAGGACAACGATTTTCGGTTCTGCACGTGGAATGTTAGGTCCCTTAACAGACCACGTGCAGCCGAAGAACTCGCGTAGGCCCTGGACTGCTACAAAGCAGCCATCACCGCAATCCAGGAAGTGTGGTGGAATGGGCCGGGCAAGAAGAGGATGAGAAACTGCGACATCTACTACGGTGATTGCAACAGGAAGAGGCGCTTATTTGGATGTGGATTTGTTGTTCGAGGAAGACTTAGGCAAAAAGTCTTAAGCTTTGTCTGTAAAAGTGAACGCCTCATAACAGTCCGCATTCGGGAACATCAGCCTGATTTACGCCCGCGCCCCGACAGAGGACAATGAAGACAACAGCAAGGATGACTTCTATGATCTCCTAGAAAGGACTTACAATCAGTGCCTCAGCTTCGACACCAAGATCGTTCTAGGAGATTTTAATGCAAAGCTGGTTAAGGAATACATCTTTGCCAAAGTCATCGGAAAACACAGCCTGCACGACACCACATCCGATAACGGACTCAGGCTGGTGGACTTTGTCACGGGACGTTATCTCTATGTAGCTAGCACGCGGTTCCCACACCTCAACATCCATAAAGGGACCAGGCGGTCCCCTGATCAATCAACCGTCAACCAGATTGATCATGTTGCGATCGACGTCAGACACTCCTCCAGCATTCTTGATGTCCGAACGTTCCGAGGAGCCAACATCGACTCGGACCATTTCCTTGTTGTAGCCAAGGTAAGAACACGGATAGCAAGAGATCAAGGAGTCGAGAAAGGACCACGGTTTGATGTCGGAAAGCTACAATCGCAACAGACTGCTAGGATCTTTGGCGATCGAGTGTCCCGGAAACTCTCTCTAAGTTCGTCGCCACCTGCGCAAATAATCGAAGAAGATTGGAGGCGTTGTCAAGAAGCCATCAAAGATGCTGCCACTGATGTGCTGGGTTTTACGGCACCACCTAGAAAAAACCCATGGTTTGACAACGAGTGTAGGCTGGCACATGCAGCGAAGCTGGAAGCCTACAAAGCAACGCTGCAAAGAACGACGAGAGCTGTTCGTGAGCTCTACGAACAGAAACGAAGGGACGAGACCCGGCTTCTCAGGAGAAAGAAGAAAGAGCAAGAGAAGCGCGCCATCGAGGAGATGGAGAGGTGCTACGGTAGGAGCGATGTCCGAAAGTTTTACCAGAGGGTGAAACAATTATCCAGTGGATATAAGGTTCGGACAGAAGCCTGCCGGGACGAGAATGGACAACTAGTAGTAGAGTCGCAGTCGATACTGAGAAATTTGGAAGAACCATTTCTGCAGACTGCTAAACGGCGATGATGACACCACTACCGCTGTCAGGCAGAATGTCCCACTCCACACAATTGACGATGATCGACGAGAATTCCGTCCCCCCGACTTAGACGAGGTCAAGATAGCAATATCAAGACTGAAGTCTAACAAAGCTGCCGGTGCGGACGGACTGTCCGCTGAAATCTTTAAGGCAGCTGGAGATGATCTGGTTGGGCGTATGCACCAGCTCATCTGTAAGATATGGTCGGAGGAGAGCATGCCCGATGAGTGGAATCTCAGTATCGTTTGCCAGATCCATAAGAAAGGAGACCCCTTCAACTGCGCCAACTATAGACGGATAAGTCTCCTTAACATCGCTTACAAGAAATCTCTGCCGTTTTGTGCACTCGCCTGAAGCCGTTTATAAATAACCTGATAGGCCCATATCAGTGTGGCTTCAGGTCAGGGAACTCCACTATGGACCAAATCTTCACATTACGGCAGATCCTGGAAAAGACCCAAGAAATGCAAATCGACACCCACCACCTATTCGTCGATTTCAAGGCCGCATGTGACAGCCTGCATAGAGACGAGCTATACAACGCCATGTCTAGTTTTGACATTCTTGCCAAACTCGTCAGGTTGTGGAGGATGACGATGGAGACTTCTCGCTGCTCCATCAAGGTCGGTAACGAACTCACCGAGACCTTCAATGTCAAAAAAGGATTTAGACAAGGCGACGCGCTGTCATGTGATTTCTTTAACATCATCCTGGAGAAGATCCCGCAAGACTCACACGCCAACACTAGAGGCACGATCTTCCAGAAGTCCGTACAACTGCTAGCATACGCGGATGTCCCAAGGGGTTTCTGTTCAATCTCTATGCCCTGAGAATTTTTGCCGCCCGGTTTGAATTTTTGGATTTATTGATGGCGTCTTCTTAAAAAATGCCTTTTTTCGCTCAAACAAAACCTAATCAACGAATCACAAAACTGTAAGAAACTTTTTTTTTCAGTACGAAATCTCACCTTTTTAACGTGTAAGACGATGCACTTTGTCATATCTTTAATATTGATAATTAGAATATAAAATGAGTGGTGCGGCAGCCTGAGGCGGGCCTTGCCCTATCTTCTACAGGACCCACTGGTGTTGTGTGTGCTATTGTTCTTTCACGAGTGAATGGGACCTACAGCTTTATGTCGCCTCCTTAACTGGAATTACTCTCTGAACATTGTCATTGACTAGAAGGAGATAGAGCCGTGAATTATGAAAGTTGATGAATTTGGGGATCGAACCTAACACCATTTGCGACCTTTCTCTTTTCTGCAAATACTTTCACTATTAAATTGAAAGTAAAAATTCGATGTAAAAATTATCTGTATGCCTATGTAAGGGCGTGATAGGCAAGCTTTTATTCCTTTTTGACGATTTATTAACTTCGTTTCACCAATTTTCAGTACAGCAAATGTACTTAAGATTAATATTTGTTAATCGAGTAGGCAGTGGGTCGCCGTGGCGTAGTGGGTAAGTGCGTCGACTCTTATGCAGAGGGTGCCAGTTTCGATACCCGAATTTACCACCTTTCATATTTCACGGCTCCACCTCTTTCGAGTCACTGGCAATGCTCAAAGAGTATTTCCTGTCTAAAAAAAGCTTCCTCAACTTCGCCGTTCGGAGTCGGCACTAAACTGTAGGTCCCTTCCACTCGTGAATGAACAATAGCACGCATAACACGAGTGGTTGCTGAGTAGCTAGGCCCTGGTCCTCTACGGGCTGTAGCGCCACCCATATTATTATTATATTAATCGAATAGGCATCTTCAGCGATTAACAATCGATCAGCAAATGAAGTAAGAAAAAATGAAGAGTACCGCTCAATTCATGAAAATCATCATAAATCATAAAAATCAATCTATCCGACTTTCAGCTGCATAATCAGAATACACAAGTTGCAATGTACGCTAGTGACATTACCATCTTTGCCTCTGGAATCTATTTTTCTGACGTCTACACTCGCTTCAACAGGGACTAAATCAATTTGATCAATAATGTTGTAAATGGAAGACCAAGATAAACGCAAAAAAATCTCAAGCTATTTTCATCATATCACAAAAGAATATTTTCTTCCCAATAGACGACTAAGACTCTCTTCACTTGACATAGACTGGGTGAACTCCTGTAAATGTCTAGGAGGAGTCTGGGATAAAAAACTTACTTTCCAAGAACCCATGGTAAGTCGTATCGAGAAAGTCAATTTGAGCACCAAAATCCTGTATAAACACAGTGCACAGGGGCACAGTGTTTGTGGTCGAACTCCTCCAAAACGGCTGAACCGATTTGAATGAAATTTCCTACATACATTCGTTAGGCCTGAGAATAGGTTTTTATCTAGTTTTTATATTCATAAGTGCAATTGTTAAATAAATAATAGTTATTTATTAATTTTTAACTCAAAAATCATCCCCGCAGTGGCGCAATGTTGAAAAATTGGAACTGACAGTAAACATGCGCAGTCAAATGGTTCAAGATCCATCTGCTGAAACATTCTCAAAACAACTGTAAGATATAGGCAATGGAAAAGTTACAATGTATGAAACTGGGTGCATTCAATTGCATACTTAGTTAACATAACTTTTCCATTCGGCGGATTTCTGCACATTCGTTAATTCGCGGGATGGTCTCATTGACCAGATATTTCCTTACATACACGCACAATACACTAATAATGAGTGGCTGGCTGAAAGAGCAATTTTAGCAGCAAAAAATGTGGACGTTAACGAATTTAACTTCAAGAGTCAACAGTTGTTGCCGAGAGACTTAGTGTCATACAAGTCTATTGATCGCAGACTGTGATACCGCCGAAGTTGTGAAATTTCCTATAGAGTTTTTGAACTCATAGGATTTACCAGGCATGCCACCGCATAATTTACAACTGATGGTTGGATCTACGGTAATTTTGCCACCGCGTCACGCGATTAGTCATTAAAATGTCATTTAAATGTCAGTCAATTAAATGGAAAATTTCAAGGTGAAAATATATTACTACCGCGGATTCCTATTATTCCTACAGATGTTCCAAATTGAATTCAAGCGGCTTCAATTTCCAATTAGATTGGCATTTGCAATGACTGTCAATAAGTCTCAAGGCCAAACGATGTCTGTTTGTGGCTTGGATTTGAGAACACCATGTTTTTCACACGGACAATTATACGTAGCGTGATCTCGAGTAGGTAAACCATCCAGAGTGTTTGTGTTAGCTTAAGATGGGATTACAAAAAATATTGTACACTCTCTTGCATTAAGGGATTGGATTAAGGGATATTATTAAATAATAAATGATGTATATATTTGATTTAATTTCCTTATTTCGTTTTTAATGAACAATATAGTGGCCTCTTAATGTACATGCAGGGATTCGATACTATTTAGGATCTTTCAACTGAAGCATTGTCTTTTGAATTTTAAATTTGGGATATGTTATAAAAAGATAGCTTTGAAGTATTAATAATTTTAAAGAACCAATTACAATAAATTTGCATATTAAATTCTTATAATATAATAATAATAATAATAATACGGGTGGCGCGACAGTCCGAGGCGGACCTGGGCCTAGCTTCTCAGCAACCACTCGTGTTGTGCGTGCTATTGTTCTTCCACGAGTGGAAGGGACCTACAGTTTAATGCCGACTCCGAACGGCGAAGAGCTTCTTCTAGACAGGAGCGTTGTCAGTGACTCGAAAGAGTTGGAGCCGTGAATTATGATAGGTGGTAAATTCAGGTATCGAACCTGGCACTGCGTACGAGTCGACGCACTTACCCACTACGCCACGGCGCTAGCGTTTTATATTTTTCTCTATCCGTCATCGATCACAACGCTCCATGTCCCTCACTCATATACCACATCCTTAGACACTCACAATAAATTAGTTTTTTTTTTTCTACCAAAATATGCTCTAGAAGTAATTTATATGGCAAAACAACGTTTGCCGCGTTAGCTACTTATACATATATAAAACCATAACTAGATCCTCTCTGCTATCTGTTAGTCCTGTTTGCTCTGATTGTGCAAAAACACATTTGCTGGAATTGCAAAGATGCCAAAACAAGAAACTACAAATGATACTAGGATTACCTAGGCATTTTTCGACTATTCGTCTCCATAAATTAGCCTGCGCAAACCTTATAAACACACTTCTAAATAATATAAAAAACAAGTTACATGAAAAATGCTCGTACTCGAATTTTAGACTTATTGCTCAGCTGAGTCTGTAGCCGGGTTACGTGCAATATTAGGTTAAAGATTCGAATGAGGGTTTTTGTTTGTTGGTTTTCCCTTAAAACAACATTAAATCTTTAACTGTATAAATACTTCGAACTTAAGTTGAAAAGGAACTTTCCTTAAATCTCTCAAAATCAAATGTAACTTCCTCTAAGAAATGTATGCAATTAGCTACTGAATAAAGAATTGAATCATAAATTAAGCTTTATCCGTTCGACATTTTGCATCATCCACAAACACTCCAATCCTAATCGTCAGATACATCTCTCTCATAAGAAGATAAAAAAATACATTAACCAAAAATTAATAACATCAATCCAAGCAAACACAAAATTGTACACGCAAAAGAAATTCTTCTCTAGTCATTGCACTCTTTTTTGTGATCGCACCTTCGAGTTATCGCATCGCGGCGCGCATGCAAAGTTTAATGCCCTCCCAACTTGTATTCGCCATTATGTAAGCAGTGCGCAAAAGTGTGCAAAAGTTCAACAAAGTGAATTGCAAAACGAACAAAAATAAACAAAACAAAACCAAAAATATAAAAAAGCTAGAAATAAAGAAAAAAAAAAATGTTTATATGCGTCAAATTCTTGTAAACACAACACACGAAGTTGGGCGGTTATCTCATGCCGCAGCAAAGCTTCTCAGTGGGCTCAACGAGCGCAACTCTTGCCCAAAAGTCCATCAAAGCCGAGCCGGCCGGCCATTTGGAAACGGATTCGGCCTGCCGGGTTGCCCGAGGGTCTTACCGCATTGCATCATACCTAGTGTATTTGTGTGGATGTATCTACCTATGCCCGGCGTACGATCTACCCACATACGCCGGGCAAAGAAAAAAAGAAAAAAACAGAAAAACAAAATTCGCGCTAGATACATGACTTTTATTTGTTTTATTATTTTTAATCGTACGTTCAGGTTCGTGGCTGAAAGTGCAATAACCTTTTCGAAATTGGAAAATCTCTAATCGAGTTATTTGCTGTTCCCCGCCGCCACTCGCCACTCATGTGCTTGATGTTGTTTTGTCTGCTTTCTTATTTGATGATCTAATTTATCAAATTCAAATATTCTGCAAGAAGAATAAGGCATGGCTGCAATGGGGGACGCCAAACCCCGCGAAGCCTTACGTCAACGGAAAGATAAATGAAACCAGTTCTGGAGAGGTACCTTCTCCTCCTGCCTACGCAGATTTTCTAGCTACCTTCTGCATTCAACTCCGCCGCACAGGCTTCAGGTTCGCATGGGTGAGCAAAAAATTGTATGTGCTTTTTTCTCCAAGAACTAACTTGAAAACAATCTTAGCCATTGTGCCAGTTCTATTAGCATCGCCGCAATCTAATAATTTTTATGTTCTCTCGGTGTATGCGTTTCTCCGGATTGCCCAAGGAACTATTTCTGTTCGGCTGTTCTGTAAGATATAAACCTTCATTAACACAAACAAACGAAGCAGCATTTTTACATTCGCGCAATCGGATACAGAAACTACTACGTGTTGCGAGGCCAGTGACCCTCTAACCTTGAAGTTGGTGTGTGGTGCAGATCTATGCGCGAGCGAATCAAAGAAAATAAAAGTTTAGCTGTTTTCGGTCTACGAATACGAAGAGAAAGAATAGACGGCAAACAACAAAACACTAGAGAGCTGTACATAAATGTTTGAGTGTTAGAATGGCAAAAAAGCTCTCAGCCATCCAGTTCTTTGGGTAGTTCTCTGCCAGACACTTGATTTATCGCTTGTTACTGTGGACACTTGAGGCACGTTTTGTTTTTTTTTTTTTTAGTTAGGTACATTTCTGATGACTAACTTTAAAATCTCTCACAGACAAGAGTAAAATGAACTGTTTGTCTGTCTATGGAGGGGGACAGACTGTTTATTTTGCTGGCTCGTATCGAAGGGCGCCGAAAGTCCACGATCGTTTAATGTTTGACAAAGAACTGTCAAACGTTATGTATCTTATCTATGAATTTATATTTGGAATTGAGTTATGTAGGTCTTTGATGTTTGATTAGGTTTGTTTCCATATAACTTCTGTGGGCTTTCTGTGGGATTTTCATAGACTTGTTGCACAGTTTGTTTACACATATCCGACGATAACGATGGGCCATTACAAAGCAGCAAATTATATGAGTGGTGTACGAGAAACTTATCCGCACGCACTCGAATCACCGGCATTCGATATCCATTCATGAATTCTGTCGGGTTTTATTTGTAGATTTTTTTCCCATCTTATGGTATTCTGTACATTTATTAAATACAAATACCTATGAATTTGAAGTATTTTTTGAGGCACATAAAATGTTGATGAATCGCACATAGGCACGTGCAAATACGAAGTGGATTTGGCAGCTTAACTTCCCTCAAAATCTCCATTTACCGACACTTGCATGAATACTTCTTTCGACCCAATGATGAATGGAATACATTTTTCCAATTTGTTTTTATTTACATTTATTTAACTTATACATATTTAATTTTTTTATAAATTTAATAATCCGATTAGATCATCCGACTTTGCACTAAGAACTAGAATAAATACTCAAATAAAGTATGTAAAATGTCTTTTCTTCGAGTGACGTTGTAACCAGGTGGCGATCATTTTCAGATGGCCACTAGCTTCTCAGCAACCACTTGTGGTGTGCGTGCTATTGTTCTTTCACGAGTGGAAGGGACCTACAGTTTAATGCCGACTCCGAACGGCGAAGTTGAGGAAGCTTTTTCTAGACAGGAATACTCTTTGAGCATTGTCAGTGACTCGAAAGAAGTGGAGCCGTGAATTATGATAGGTGGTAAATTCGGGTATCGAACCTGGCACCATCTGCGTAGGAGTCGACGCACTTTTTTTTTTAATGCATTTTTATTTAATTTTGAATTATTTTACTTGCATGCTAGACAAAAGTACTTAAAACTGGATTAACTAACTCATGAATTTACAAATGTTCTTAATACTAACCTACTAACCCTATGCGGATACTCTAAGCCAATCTGATCTACTTTCTAAATGTGCCTTTCGGCTTAATCTGCGTTTTTTTTTAGTCTTTATGACAATCTTTTAATAATTTCTCATTTGACAAGAAAACTTATAAAAAACTTGGCTAAACTTAACTACTTAAACTACCTTATACTCACTTACCCTAATATAGAACTTAATACTATCTTAACTATGTCCGTAACAGTAAGGACACGTGCACCAGGGCGTATATGTTGTGTATATGCCTAACATATATCATTGGCCGATGCAATGGAGTTGCAAAATGATATCTCATCTGTACAGAATTGGTGCGATTTGAATGGACTACATTTCAATATTAGCAAATGCTCAGTTAAGACATTTTTTAGAATTTTATCTCCTATAATCTATAATTATAAGATTGATAATACAATCGTAACAAGAGTATGTTTGCATAAAGATCTGGGGGTTATATTCGACGTTCAACTGACTTTTTCTATGCACATAGACTACATATATTATTTCAAAGGCCAACTCCATTCTAGGATTCTTGTTTCGAAATTCAAGAGATTTTCAAGACCCTTACACTCTTAAGTCTGTGTATGTTTCATTAATTCGCTCTATATTAGAATACTGTCGTGGGTCGCCGTGGCATAGTGGGTTAGTGCGTCGACTCCTACGCAGAGGGTGCCAGGTTCGATACCCGAATTTACCACCTTTCATATTTCACGGCTAAACCTCTTTCGAGTAACTGACAATGCTCAAAGAGTATTCTTGTCTAGAAAAAGCTTCTCAACTTCGCCGTTCGGAGTCGGCATTAAACTGTAGGTCCCTTCCACTCGTGGAAGAACAATAGCACGCACAACACGAGTGGTTGCTGAGAAGCTAGGCCCAGGTCCGCCACGGACTGTAGCGCCACCCATATTATATTATTATTATTATTATTAGAACACTGTCGTTTAAATGAAAATGTGGTTTATAGGAAAGATTTACTAGGTTTGCTCTTCGAAAGATGTCGTGGAATTCAAATATGCCAGATTATAGTGCTAGATGTCAGCTTATCGATCTAAAGCAACTGCATGTAAGAAGGACTTATTATTCAGTTCTTTTCGCTCAAGACGTCATTACTGCTCACATTGATTGTCCGGTGTTGCTTTCCATGTTCAGTGTTTACACCCCGTCTCGTTATCTGAGGCCTAGAGATTTATTTTATGTTACGACGCATAGTAAAAACTATGGGCAAAATCATCCTATAACTAACTAATGCTTGCATAAAATTCAACTTAGTTGCAAATGTTATAGACTTTAATATGAGTAGAGATAAATGTAAAAATGAAATCTTAAATTTTTTGAGTAGCAATTTACTCTAAATTACAATATGATTGTATATTAATTTCTGCTTATACTAAGCATTATTATAAAAAATGTAAAAAATGAAATGTTATTACTATTATCAGTAGTCTTAAAAAGATTTGTACTTGAAAGACGGAAGAATAAATAAATAAATAATTTTATACGCCGCAGTGCACCTTTTTTGCTTTTGTCGCATATACACACATATATATATATATATATATATTTTGGATTTTTTTGGAGTTTTTGATTTTTTTATTTTTTTTTTTTTTGGATTTTATATTTGCTGTATATTTTTTTTTCTCTTAAAATCTACCTTAGAATCTACGTAAGCTGGCCACTATGGTCAACTATCTGATCCTCTGGAAAAGCTAGCGGTGGCGGTTTTGTTGTAACCACCAGTAAAATTGCCGTTCCTCGGCAGACTCTTTCCTATCCCGAGCGGGGATAGCTCTACTGAACCGGAGGAGTTCCTCGTGTGTGCGAATGACATCCGGTTCGTACTGCAGTCGCCTGTCCACTGTTCGGCGTACGACATGGAAGATGATTGGACATCCTTGTGGATCCTGAATAAGGCCAATTGTGTCTAGATAAAGGAATGCTTCGGGAGGAATAAAGCCGTTAAGGCGCACCCTTTCATGGTACATACTATTGGGGTAGTAAGCCCCAAAGATCAGACTGTTGGAAGAGGACATAGCTCGTGCAGTGTGCCTTCTGATGACCTTAATAATAAAATTATCTACCCTGTTCACGTTTGCCTCGTTGTACAGGACCTCGTTAGGATAGTACTTCTTATACTCAGACAGGGGTTTCCGATAAGACAGAGACAGTTCCTAAGACACTGCCTCTCAAACACCCTCATCTTTTCCATCTGGGAAGGACTCACTTTGAACCACAATGGACAACCGTACACCATAATTGGCCGTACTAGGGCCATGTAGCAGATTACCTTTGACTCTGGTATCAAGTTGGCTGCTGAAAAACAAGCTCATTGCCGCAGCAAAGGCTTTTCTGGCTTTCGTCAGAGCAATGTTTGTCAAAATACAAATATTGATCCATCCAATGCCTAGATATTTAACTACACTTTTTACGGCTAACGGCCGACCTTGCGCCAGTTTTGGCGCGTATCCCGCGATGCCCTGTCCAACGGGGTCCGGAAAAGACTACTTTCGCACTTCTGGAAGTTGATAAGCCACTTCCAGTCGTCGCAAAATCACTGGATTTTCTCGAAGTCACGCTGCAACAAGATGTTTATTACCTCGACCTTGGGACTTGATCTTCACGCAATTAGGTCGTTTGCGTACGCAATTAAGTGCGACATGGAACCCATAAGATCTGCAGTGAATATGGAAAACAAAATCGGGGAACCGATGGCCCCTGTTGCAGACCGTTTTTGATCTTAAAGACCGTAGTGGAAGTTACGTCACCATTTTTCTACCTGTAATCATGTCATAGACGATGTATAGCAATGGTTTACTTATGCCAAGCCTGACCAGCTTGAGGAAGAGGCCCTCCAACCAAACGGTGTCGAACGCTTTCTCCAAGTCAATCAGACAGGCACCCGTGCACTGGTTTTTGTTTTTATTCCATTGTATGTCAGACACCAGTTTTGACGCGGCAATAATGGTAGCATGTCCCGCTCGGAATCCGAACTGGTTGTCCGGTATGGTTTTCTTTTCATCAACCCATTGCTTCAGAACTCGAATGAATATCTTTTCAAAAACCTTGCTTATGCAGGGAAGAAGACTGATAGACCGAAGATTTGTCGGAATGGACTTATCTTTGTCCCGTTTAGGGATCGGTTGAACAACAGCTGTTTTCCAGTGCACCGGGTAATGTGCATTACTCAGCGCATTGTTGAACAAGTTTGTGTAAATTTGGTCCGCTTGGGGGGGAAGATGGCGAAGCACAGTGTTCGGTATTCCATCGATTCCCACAGACTTTTTCTTCTTCAGCGAGTGGAAGATACCTTGGAGATCTTCTTGAGAAATCGAGATGTGATTCCCATCATTGGCGATGGCACCATGTGCCATGTTCTCGTCACTGAACCTGGTGAAACCTGGATTCTCTGATCGCCATTGACTTATCTCATTGCGGGGATAGAAGTAGTTTAGCAGGGCTCTGTTCTCCAGCTCGTGATTTGGCCTGCTATCCTCGTTGACCGTATACACTCTCTGGAACACTTCACCAATAGCTGTAACTTTCTCTTGGGGATCTTCGACCGCAAAGAAGTCATTGTCTAGCACTGCCTCATCTGGATCGATGCCAACTGAAGTCAGTAAGTGTTCGTTGTCGGTCGTCCTGGGAAGTCTAACGATTTGAATGTCGTTTTGATCTTTCCTCCGAAATATTTTATTTACTTGCGGGAACATGCCCGGCTGTACATAGATCGTACAGCCCGGATTTTGTTGTCTCAGTGCAAGCTTATAGCCAACCTATAGCTTATACGCATTAACTGTTGGAGGTTCTTGATCTCCGACTTCAATGCTCTGACTTCCTCGTTTTGCGGATCTGTCAACCGCCTGTGCAAGAGTTTGAGTCTTGACAGCAGCCTACTTTTCTTACCCACTACTCCACGGCGACCACGGCAATTTTCTGTTGGCTAGCCAGTGCTAAAGTCCTAGACGGTGGACTCTAGCACTTTAGAGTAGTTGGTGGAGGTCGAAATGATCACGGCATCGTGCTGTGTTGTACCTTAAAATTTGTTTCGAACTACCACCACCTAACTTACCATATTTCTGTCCTTTTTGAAACTGTGTTGTTTTCCGGATGAAATTTCAAAATCTCAAATAGGTACTAAAAGCAACAAAATTAAGCCATCTATAAACATTTCTTGCCAGCATTTTGTTTTAGATATGTGCCAGTCTTGCAGTTCATTGTCAATTGTAATCGATTACTTTCTTTTAATTAAAATGACGCCAGGCAGGACATGAGTGGAGTTCCGTTTGTATCATTCTAGTACAGACCTCTGACGTTGCCAATTTGTAGGATCGATGGAAAAATGCGCCATGATTGAAAGAAATCCTTGATTAAAAAAAAGTGTACAATTGAAATAATTGAACCTGGATCGTTTCACAAAATACACGCAAGAATGAAAGTGATTAACTACGGCTTGGACAAATCGAGTAAAAAACTGGGTCAAACCGAGTTAGATTCAAACCGAGTTTCCCAAATTAAATTTATATCAAACCGAACTGCCGAAACGACAATGAAACGAAAACTTTAACAACAAAATTTCAAACTTTTCAACTGTGTCTGAAGAGGTACACACATGTGAATAGAAATTCGTTCGAAAGAGAGAACCACAAGACCCCTTTGACTGCGCCATCTAACGAGAGATAAGTCTTCTGCACATCGCATATACGACTTAGAGCATATGGACAACACAGCTCCGTCCCGATGAGTCTTCGACTCCGAACCTGTGGGACAACGCAACCGAGGACGCCCGCCATTAGTATGGTGCACCCAAGTGGAGAATGAGCTCAACCAACTTGGCGTGCGGCACTGTAGACAACTGCCAGAGACCACACTATTTGAAGAGGATTGTTGGTTGAGGCCCAGGTTCACCTGGACTGTGGCGCCAAATAAAGAAGCAGACTGAGCAAATTACACAAACACACATCAATATTATTTTTGGTTCAATAGCTGTAGTTGGAGTTTGGCATTGGTTCTGTTTCTCATGAAACGATCATGATGGCACGTCCATAGACAATCGGCAACTTCCCCAGGCAACAAAGAGTCATTAAATCACCAAGCCAATAGCCCCGATCCTTGGCCTTGGCCCTCTAGCGAGTTGCCCCTTTAGTCTCAGGCCCCCCGAGAAACTAGTCCCTAGCCCGCCTAGCCACTGGAGCTCTTAGCTACAAACCCATTAGTCACCGACTATTGATCGTCAGCCAATAGTCCTCTAACCTCTAACCTCCCTAGCCACTAGCAAGCACTAGATCTAGCGTATAGAGAACATATATTCCGTTATGGTGAACGTATTGTGTTAAGAGTATTTGTTTGACAATCAATAAATCAAATAATATTGCTCAAAACCGAGGTAACCGACTCGAGCTATAACTTGGTTTTCTACAATTCCAACTCGAGTTAACTCAGTTTAAGGATGTCACATCACTAATATTAAGTATTTGTTTGACAATCAATAAATCAAATAATATTGTTCGAAACCGAACTAGCCGACTCGGGCTGCAACTGGATTTGCATCAATTCCAACTCGAGTTAACTCGGTTTAAGGATGTTTCGGTTGATTTATATTCGCTATGTATTATAAGTGTTTCAATTCAAAATCGAACCCAATGACTTGAGACAGTATTATAAACTTGCAATGGCTTGGACGAAAGCACAGTCTCTAAGTACAAAAAACTGCATCCTGTTAATTATCAGCAAGGAAATACGAATTAAACTTAGATGTCGCTATCCACACTAGGGAACAAGCTACTACTCCTAAACATTTCATGAGTCAAATAGCAACAGTAGGTGGTTTGCCTACGCGGACATTGACGAGGACTACGTCATCAATGTGGCGTTGATGATGATGTTTCCTTGGTAGTTTAAATGCAAACCGATAAGTAATCACAAAAATGAGGAAGACACTCCCCAGTAGCTCCGTGATTACATCTTCAAGTTCAAAGATGTTTAGGATATTCCACATCAGCGTTTTTTTGATATTTTGTAACAATAAATGAATGAATGTGAACCTGGGCCACTCAACCACTAGTGCATGCTTCTCTCACGAGTGGAGGAACCATTTGGTCTTATTCTGAATTCGAACGGATACGTTTGAGAAGCTTTTTCTAGACAAGAATACTCTTTGTGGTAAGGGGAATTGATTCTGGACACCCTAGGCTCTTGTCCGAAAGGTCGACGTAGACAGCCACTACAACAGTTTTTGATCTTTGCTGTTGCAAAATACGTCAGTGATGATACGATATGGAGAGCGGATCTACGAGTATTTCCCAGTGGAAATCACAATGAGGCCACTGAAATTTAAGTAAGGTTTGGTGATTGATCAGTCAGAATTCCAAAGAAGAGCTGTCAAATAATGCCCCTCACCAAATTACCCACTAAGAATCTCGAAGATAGTGATGGGCGCATTGGAATGATAATTCGAGTGATAATCGATGAATACAACATCTCGAGAACTTCTCGATTTTCACAATCATTCGAATGAATACTAAGTCATTCAAATCATAACTAACTATTAACTGCTAACACAAAAGAGCTCAAGTTCCAATGTTTCTCATCGAGTACCATTCGAATTTTTTATTTTTTATTGATGGACAGAGAAGTTGAGTAATACTCGGGTTAATTTCGATTGCGTTTTTCTTTCATTCTGGTTAATTAGTTCCAAGTAGTATATCTGTTCTAATTAGTATATCTCGACAAGAACTATTTGTTACTTGTTGTCCGGATGAAGTGAAACATTTATCGAGTTAACTTGAGTTAGTAGTATATAATCATTCGAATGATTTTGATAATCGAGATGTTCTCGAGAGCTTGTATTAACCGATTGCCACTCCAATTATCATTTGAATGCGTCCGTCACTATTTTCGATATTCGAATAAGGCCATCTCGAGTGATCATTCGATTATTAAAATACAGTTGAAACTCTATTATATGGGATTCTTTAACACTAACCGGAATTTGTTTTGGGAAAAAATTATTTCATATAACGAACTCCAATAATCGACATTCACTCTAATATCCGAATCAAAAGCGTTTTTTTCTCTTTGGATGACTTCATAAAAAATTATTTTTCTTTTTATTTATCTTAACTCTACTACACGGAATTATTGGTACTATCCGTAATATAAGAGCAAGAATTTACACGTTTACTTCGCTTCTTGAAACTAATAAACTTGAATAGCGGAATGAGTAGCGAATTTTAAGCGTCACTATGATTCCTTTTTCAAGTGCAAATAAAAGATAAGATCAAGGATTGGAGAAGCGAAAACCCCTTACTCAAGCTGAAAATCCAAATATCGATACAGCGACTTATGAATTTTTTCAACAGCAAAGATTTAGAGAATTCTAGTTTTCGGGCAGATGATTATAGAAAATGTTAAATTTTTTCATTGCAAACAAAACTTTGCCTCTGATTGTGTGTATTCTCTAGGCTAGTTAGGTTATGTTAGGTACATGGCCTGACGCAGTGGGGCCGCTCCACACTGAGGTCCTATTGGATCTATTGTGATGCCCAAGGGGTAAAACCTTCCTTTCTTCTCACTCGCCGAATGATGAAAACTCCTGACCCCTGACTGTGTTTTTTGGTTACTGTCCTCCTTCTAGCCACCCAGAGATTCTTATAAACTTGGAAAGTGATTTTAGTGGGATATCTGATATATCATGGAGGTCATGGAAGAAAAATTCTCCCAGTGTTCTTTGTCTCAGTTTGCATAGACTGGGGCATTGACAAAGATAGTGGGGGGTGTATCCTCAATCTCCTCTTCAAATAGTGTCATGCGTAAGTCCCATTTTGTGTTCATGGTACCTCAGATGGTTATGACCAGTAATAGCTCCGACCATCATCCTCAGCAGTTTCCTGCTACATTGGAGGAGGGAATCGGTTTTTGCGCTGTTAAACCTAGGCCATATCGTACGAGTGGTCTCACATGTGGGGACGGGACTCCACCTTTCATTAGCTAGCTCCATGATCTTACAGTGGTGCGGAAAGCCATGGGATTGCCTGGGATGGGTCGGATTCGGTCCCTTTCCTGGCAAGTTCATCTGCTTCCTCGTTTCCGGTAAGGCCCTGCGACCTGGGACCCAGCACAGAGCGATTGAATGCCGTGTGCCAAGAACTTGAGCTCTTCGCGATAGCTTCCGACTAGCTTGGACTTGATTTCTATAGTCGAAACTGCTTTTATGGCCGCTTGACTGTCAATTAAGAAGGTAATATCAGCTGATGGTATTTCCAAGAATGATATCAATTTGGCCGCTTCTTTGACCGGAAGGACGTCCGCTTGAAAAACACTACCGTAGTCAGGTAATCTAACAGAGCACTGCATGTTTAACAATTCGGAGAAGATGCCCGTGCCTGTTCCATTTTCCATCTTTGACCCGTCCGCATAAACATAGATAGAACTCGAGTCTGTGATGAGTTCATTTGAGCTCCACTCCTCCCTTGTAGGGAAATACTTTTTGAAGGCTATTTCCAAGTCAAGGGTGGGGAGAGAGTAATCGCTTTCTACTTGTTCTATGTGAAGTCTATTTAGAATACATGCATGGCCATAGGGGCTAGGGTGCCAGTTTTTGTATTCGAAGATCCTAATGGCTTCCTTTGCGGCAGTCATCTGTGTATAGAGAGATCCAGTAGCACATTTAAACCCGCTGTGGGGGTGGCCGAGATTGCCCCTGTCACACCTAGGCATGCGCGTCTCTGTATGCTCGTGAGCAGCTTTAAGTTGGACCTTTTCAGACAAGCTTGCCACCAAACTACACGGCCATATGTCAGGATCGGCCTCACAATCGCTGTGTACATTCACAGAATCGTTTTGGGGTTCGGACCCCATTTCTTACCAAATATCCTGTTGCGCAGGCATAAGGCACAGGCCGCTTTTTTTACTCTCCCTTGTATGTTTAGTTTCCAGTCGAGTTTCCTGTCTAGGATTAGACCAAGGTACTTCGCGCTTTCTCTTAGAGTGAGGGTTGTACCCTTAATTGTGGGAAACCCAAATTTTGGGAAAAAAAATCAAAAAACTGGCCTGGATTTCATGGATTGAAATCGACTGCCACGCTTTTCGTAGAAAAATCTATTAGCCGGGACTTTCGATTATCCGTGATGAACTCGACCCCAGCCATTCCGGTCAATCGAGTTTAGTAAAGTCTCGATTCTTGAAATTATTCGATTATGCCCATCACTAGTCGACAATAATCACTAGTGAATTTTCAGAATTTCAAAGCCGAAAAATTCTCAGAATTAACAAAGCCATTAAGATGAAAATGTGCCTCATGGCTGAAGATTATTCTGTTTGATCAGCACGCACTTATTCCATAAAAAATAAAATGAATAAGTTTTCTTGGCTGTGTGTGGCATAACGGACTTCAGTTTTTGAGGCAATTGCAGGTTTTATTCACAAATACAAAAGTCATTCGAATGAATGTGCTCTACAGCTTCTCAAAATGTTTAGTTCGGTACTACTGTGCCGAGTCTAGTTAAGGTTGCTTCTGTGAAACGAATAGTTGATGGCCGACTAGTGACATTCATTTCCTTACGTATGGCATATTTGCAAGAGTTGAGTATCATTTCAGTCGAGATAAACTCACTGGAAAACCCGAAAGAAAATGCCTTTAAGGGGAACAATTTGACAAGGAGGTTACCAATCGTTGGGTTATCAGGTCACAGTGTAGGTAACAAAATTGGCACACAAATGTTCCTACTTTTGAGATGCCGTTCATAAAACAAACGCTCTAGACAGGTATACTCTTTGAGGGTTCCCAGTAACGTGATAAAGGCGGACGCGTGAATTATGAAGGTTGCTCATGTCGGGGATAGAATAACACCGATGACGAGCTTCATTACAAGTTACTGTCGTCTTTGGAAAGATCTGCCTCAGATTGTTGTATCAGAAGGGACTACTTGGGCGATCTGTATCTGGTGACCATGGTATTGCTGCTGGGCTCTTGACATATTACTGCCACACTAATGAGTGTTTTATTTGGACTAGAAACCACCGTATTTCGCAATCATTTCTGCTTAAGAACTAAGTAGGTAGCTTAGCAGGCGCCGAAGGTGCGAGCACTCTTCTAAAAATTAGAAACAAAATTGTAAAGGAACTACCGGAGAGGAAAAGGAGAATTGAGGCATTCGTTTGTAAACAGTGCTAAACGTGAGACATAAATAAATTTTGTAAAATTAATTTTTTGTGTTTTTTTAAATATGTATGTAGATAGATTCTGAAATGGCAGAAATCGAAAAATACAGATCATACAAGGCAGTTGAAAACATGGCTCGCAAAATTAAATAAGAAAACAACAAGCAACAAAAGCGAATTACTTTTGCGCCTGTTGTCTGTCAAAGAGAGAGGTAATTTTGCAGAAATGCACAACGCTGACGCTACTGGTAAGCCGACAGAATTCAAAGGAAAACTGTTCTTACGAAATGGCTTAGTTAACAAGAAATTAGGGCAAAAAGTGTTATTTTATTTGCCTAGCAGTATGGAAGAGAACATAATCAGGAGAAAGGGTAGAAAATAAAGTTGTAGGAGTTATAATATTGGTTTCTGAGAATTAAAGAAAATGCGATAGAGCATATTGCTCATTGCCTTAAATGTATTACATTTTCGCCTAAGCCGGGTAAGCACCAGGTATTTTTAAATAGCATTCCCAAAGGAAATATGCTGAAATATTTTGTTTGCCTTAGTGGCTGGCACAAGAGAGGTTTTAGGTTGCCTAGAATCCTATTTTACATTTTACAGTCGACCAAAACTTTTGATTTCAGATCGAGGAAGTGCTTTTGCCTCACGTGATTTCATTGTTCATTGTTCATTGTTTATTTATTGTGGCAGTAATTTTACAATTATTTTACATTTCATTTAGGCTTTCAGAGATTCGGCTTATTTGCCTTACTACTAAAATATTAATACAATTTCTTAAATAATATATCACATATGTAATTTGAAGGAAAAGCCACCAAAAACCTTCATAAAAAAAACTCAGTGTCACTAGAGGGAAGAGAAAGGAGAGTCTATAACTTGATTTCAAAAGTTAAGAACAAGTATCACATAAGTCAAGGAGGAATAATAAATAAATAAATAAATAAATAAATAACATAAATAAATAAATAACATAAATGAATTATAAGTAAATAAATAAATAGATAAATAAATAACATAAATAAATTATAAGTAAATATATAGATAAATAAATAAATAAGTAAGTATGAGTAAATAAATAAATAATAAAACTATGAATTAATAAATAGATGAACGATCAATAAATACATTTGCTTATTTATTTATATATGTAATTAAATAAATAAATAAATAAATGAATATATATAGTTGGATAAATAAGTTAAAAAAAAAATGTATATTGCACTATTACGAAACAAGATTTGAAATCAAGTTATTTTCAGATGTTAAGCATGATATTTATGGTTTAGTTTTTCAATTCTATATATAATCATTTCTACGTTGGATATTTCATGAAGTACCTCAGTAGAGAAGAACCATGGTAAGTTGAAAATCATTTTCAAAACTTTGTTTTGGGATATCTGAAGTCTGCGCAGATGACTCTTTGCACAATTGCCCCAAACTGGTGACCCATAGCATTATGGCTTGGAAAATAGCTTTAAAAATTAATAACTTGTTTTGAATATACAAGTGGGAGTTTCTGCAAATAAATTGATAAAGAATCCTCGTCGCGACATTCACTTTTTTGATAGTTTCTTGGACATTTTCTCTTTTTGATTGAAAGTTAAGCGTTTATCTAAATAGATGCCTAGATATTTTACACTGGACTTCCACTCAATCTGAACGCCGTTGAGTAGAAGGTTTTTGCTAGGAAGGAGACAAGCTTTTCTTTTGCGAGTAAAGAAAATGGCTTGGGTCTTCGACGCATTAAATTTAATTTTCCAGCTATTACAATATCCTTCGAATATATTCAAGGCCGATTGCAAGTTAGTTTCAATACTGAAACCAGTTGAATCGGATGAGTAAATACACGTATCGTCGGCAAATAAGGCAATATCACAGTTAGAAAATCTTGGCAGATCACAGGTATATAAGATGAAAAGGACTGGCGCAAGGACAGATCCTTGTGGAACGCCTGCGTTAATTTGTACTTCTTCTGAAAAGTGCTTTTTGATACAGACTTTATAACTTCGAGCTGAAAGAAATGACTGTATGATCTTTATAAGATACATTGGTAGATTAATACTTAATAGCTTATGTAGCAGGCCATTATGCCAGACAGTATCAAACGCTTTCTCTAAGTCTAATACTACCATACCAGTGCTATTGCCTTCTGAAAGATTTTGCTTGATATGCTTTGTGATGCGATGCACTTGGTGAACAGTGCTATGAAAAGCTCTGAAACCGAATTGCTCAGGGGCAGATGGCATTTTCGTCAACGAAAGACATTATTAGGTTCTTAATAACTTTTTCGAGGCACTTGCTAATAGAGCCTAGCAGGCTAATGGGCCTATAGCTGCCAGGCAATTTAGGCGGCTTGCCGGGTTTTAGTATTGGTATTATTTTTGCAGCCTTCCAGTTTTTTGGGAAGTAGCCCAGTTTTAGGCAGCTGTTAAAGATATCAGTTAGGTGCATCAAGGCGGAGTTGGGTAGATTTTTAAGGCAGGTATTGTTTATTCCATCGAAGCCAGGAGATTTTTTCGTTTATAGATTCCGAATAGTATTTTTTATTTCTGATGGTGTTATTAACGTTATAGTACCTGGCAGCGCGTGTGAATTAATATAGTTAGTTGATTGTTCAACAGAGACTTATATATGACGGGGTGGTATGATTTTACTAGAAATCTGAAAGTTGTTTGAAAAGCTGTTAGCTAGAGCATTAGCTTTTTCACTGCATGATAGCATAACAGAATCCCCAACTTCAAGTGGAGGAATATGGTTGTGTTTTTTCTTTATAACTTTTTTTATATTCCAGAACGGTTTGCTACCCTTATCTAAACATTGTAGCCTTTCGTTCCATGAATGGTTTCTAAAATTCGCAATTGCAAATTTAAATAGGGCATTCATTTTTTCGTATTCTCCTAAAATTCGTTTCTCGTACGGCTCCATCTGGATCTGCACGTATTTCTTAGCTGGATTATCATCTGCCGTGTGTATAGTGGAAGAACGTTTTTTAAATGGTGGGTTAGGGTTTTCTTAGGCACCGAACTCTCAATACTTTCCAATATAGATTCACTTGTACCTTGAATTAGCCCATTTGCCAATTTTGTTTTCATCTGTCTCTTAAAAATGGTCCAGTTGGCTTTTTTAAAGTCAAATATTTGATTTCTTTTATGCACAGGAGAAGATAAAAGTGTACATTTAAAAGGCCTCACGTGATTTCGAAAATAATATTCGTCATATAAAGATCTCTCCAGGGTCCCCCAAGCCAATGGACAGGTTGAAACGGTCAATAGGACAATAGGTTCAATGATAGCGAAAATTACTAGTGCCGGTACAATAATTTCTTTAGAGGGAGTATTGTCAAAAATAGAGTTTGCACTGAATAAACACAGTTCACAGTAGCACGTCAGTAACACCCAGTGAGTTGCTATTTGGAATAGGTCAACGTGATGTTGTGATAGATTATTTGAAGGAAGGTTTAGATGAGTGCAATGAACAAATACTGGGTAGAGATTTCGCTAAAATGAGAGAGAAAATTGTCGCAAATCAGAACCGCAATAAGGTTTCAAAAGAGAGCAAAAGAATTGAAATGAAATACGCAATAGGCAGCTATTTCATGGTCAAGAATTATTAGAGTAGAAGAGGTGTGTGTAAGAAACTTACCCCAGATTCAAGGGGCCATAGAGAATATCAAAGATTCTACCAAATGACAGGGTTTCTAACTAGGCCACATACCTTATGAACTGATTTGGGAAGTAGCAAACATGAAGCACTGGGTTTTTAAAACAAAATGCAATTTGCAAGGAAATCGGAACGATTTTGAGTCAGGAAGCCCGATTTGTAGCAGGCTCCGTAGGTTCGAGCACTCTTCTAAAAATTAGAAACAAAATTGTAAAGGAACTACCGAGAGGAATAGGAGAATTGAGCCATTCGTTTGTGAGACATTAGTAAATTTTGTAAAATCATTTTTCCACTAGTGAAAGAACAATAGCACGCACAACACGAGTGGTTGATGAGAAGCTAGGCCCAGGTCCACCTCGGACTGTCGCGCCACCCATGGGCCTAGCTTCTCAGCAACCACTCGTGTTGTGCGTGCTATTGTTCTTTCACGAGTGGAAGGGACCTACAGTTTAATGCCGACTCCGAACGGCGAATTTGAGAAGCTTTTTCTAGACAGGAATACTCTTTGAGCATTGTCAATGACTCGAAAGAGGTGGAGCCGTGAATTATGATATGTGGTAAATTCGGGTATCGAACCTAGCACCCTCTGCGTAGGAGTCGACGCACTTACCCACTACGCCACGGCGACCATTATTATTATTAAAATCATTTTTTGTGTTTTTTTTAAATATATTGGTGGTTAGGTGAGAATCTAATAAGCACTATGTGCTGGTTCAATACTACAGCTCTGTTACCCTATTTAAGGTGTATCTTGAGATATCTCTAAATCCAACCCAAGGTTTTTAAGAAGGACAATAGTTTTTAATATCCTCCGCAGAAGTCCCTCTGTCTCTTCTCTGAGGTGAAAAAGGATTTACAGTGCGCTCGCTATCTGTCTCTAGCAAGACCTGGACAGGAGCAAAAGAAATGTGTTAAGGTCTCCCTCTCAGTTGTGTTATTGCAGCTGCGACAATGTAAGTTGTGTGGGCATGATCTCCTATCGGCCAGAGCCTATACACACTACCACTAGTCTAGCAATATCATGATGAGGTGGTCGAAGGAGATTTTTTGTTTTAGATTGTTTGTGTTCAGGCCTTATTTCCCTTGCTGTTTTACAGTTTGTCAGTCTGGTTTACTGAGTCTCGGAAGTTTGAAGATATATTAGCTTTGTCTGTTTGTAGTGAGATGTACACCTCCTCTGCAAGCGAGCGCTGAGAGGGCAGATCCCTGTTATTTCATCGGCACTCTCATTTCCCGGGATGTCACTGTGACCTGGAACGCATATAAGGGGAGCCCTTCAATTCCCGATTTTAAATTTTGACGATTTTCAATTCACTGGTAAATGAACATAAATTATATTTTAGGCCTTTAACTGTGCATGCTTTTATTAGAAGACATAGTAAAGAAGAAAAAAAAATGTACATAATTATTTTTGTAGTTGTTTTTCTTTTCGGCGTCTCATGTGATTTCCGCGCACTGGAACATCTGACACCAAAAATTCGAACGGGATTAGAAAGAGTAGATGTTTGGCTCTGGAATGAACTAAGATTATTAATTTCGCACAAAAATTAACAAAATGGCGGACCTTTGAAATTTGTTTTTGAAAATCGCCCTTTTTTCAGCCACAAATCAAGTTAAAAAGTAAAGAAGATATTCACCGATTTGATTCATCCTAGTTCATACCATTATGTCCTGAAACTTTGTTACAGTGTGTTGAAATTTTTTATTTTTTTTAAAGTTGTAAAAAATGGGCAAAAATAAAACCAGCACTCCGTGTGAGAGGCAAATGGTATGGAATTTATACCTATGGCATAAGTCGATAGCAGAGGTGATGAGACTTTCGGGATTTTCTCGCGGGAAAGTAAGAAATGCAATACTTTTTTACAAGAAAAATAAAAGTTTTGAAAATTTGCCAAGGCATAATGCCTGAAACACAATAGTGCGCTGCACCAGCCGACTTTATGTTACGATGACGCACTGCGTTGAAATAAATACTCAATTTATCAGCTGTTCTCTCTCTCATCTACTAGATGAAAAATATTTCCGCCTTTCTGCATACACTCATTTGAAATTACTTTTGTCGTTAAATTACTTTTAATCAGCTGTTTTCGTTTCTTAAATGACAGTTGATTCAAATTCCTCTCAATTTGGAAGAAAACTCTCAATCTGGGAAAATATTCAACAATGTTGAATAATGACATGCGATGCACTTACGTTTTGCGTTTTTTTACAATCCTCTCAATCTCTCTCATTATTCACTGACGCATGTCGACGCTGTATTTTGTGCTTGGCCATTGAACTATTGTGTGTGTCGAAAGCCAACGCCAGCGCAAACGCACTATTGTGTTTTAGCCATAAGCCTCGTAAGACTAGTATTGTTGAAGATCGACTACTTGTCCGTTTGAGCAAGACTGATCCATTTTTGACGTCAGCAGAAATAAGGAAGTTTCTGAAAACTTCGTACGACGTGAAACTGTCATGACAAACTGTGCGAAGACGTCTAATACAAAAAGAATTTAAATGGACGCATTGCCAGGAGAAAGCCACACGTGTCAAAGAAAAACCAAATGAAACGGTTGGCATTTGCTAAAGAGCATTTAAATGAAGATCAAAAATTCTTTGGTTCTTTGGAGTGATGAGGTTAAGTTCAATTTATTTGGTAACGGTGGCAAACCGTACACCGTCAGACGCCCTCCGTGTAAAGAATTGGACCCAAAGTACACACAAAAAACTGTGAAGCTCGGAGGGGGCTCAGTTATGATGTTTTGGTTGGTTTTACATCATCTGGTGTAGGTCCCATTAACGAAATAACTGGGAAAATTACAGGTGAAATTTACAAGAACCTTTTAGAAAGGAATCTCAAGGTGATTTTGTAGATGATTTACCATTAGCTTGGACCTTTCAGCAAGGCAATGACCCCAAACACACTTCACGTGTCGGAAGGTCGTGGTTGGAAAGGGAAAAGATAAAGGTTTTGAACTGGCCACCACAAACTGCCGACCTTAACCCCACAGAAAATCTATGGGGTTTAATAACAAAATCTGTTGCAGCCCAAAAATCATCTAGGAAAGCCAAGCTGGAGATTATAAAGGAGGGGTGGGAACAAATCCACCTATCAATCTGCAGGAATCTGGTGTCATCTATGCGGCACAGGTGCGGGGAAGTTATTAAAAATAAGGGTTTTCCAACTCGATATTGACAGTACAATGTAATTTTATATAAACAAAATAGTATTTCAATGACTTTTTTTCATAAATTTATCAATTTTTCACAGGTGGCTTGATTATATGAGCAATGGCTACTTGACACTACATTTTAAGTTATTAAATTATAAATTAAACATTAGTTAATTTTCAATAAATTTTAATAATAAGTACTGCATACCTACATTTATTTTTTCCATCATTACACAAGTGATATTTTAATCAAATTATCTACAGCCTTCAAAGTGACTTAATTGTATGGGCACAAGTATATGTATAGTCTTGAGTGTATATTTAAAGTCTTGAGAAGAAAATGTTTGGGTATAAGACCTACCGACGCTCAATTATAAATCGGCTATATCTTCAAGAGTTTTTGAAAAAAATTCACCTGAAATTTTAAAGGAACATTTGTGAATAGTTATAGGTTCGAATTAATCGATTTTCTCAAAACCGAGATTACGGGGGTCCCCATAAAGGAAATGAGGCTTCTAACCATGCTATCTCGGCTCGACATTTCTGTACTAATTTTGAATTTGAAGTAAATTAGGTGACAGCCTTGATGGCTACTCAACTATCAATTTATATGGCAATCATAGCTTGGCAATGTATTTTGACTTAGTGACATGCTTCCCGAATTGCAATTAGTACCTCTTGGAACACGCTGTAATTGTCCGGCAGTTTATATAATAATAATATGGGTGGCGCAACAGTCCGAGGTGGACCTGGGCCTAGCTTCTGAGCAACCACTCCTGTTGTGCGTGCTATTGTTCTCTCACGCGTGGAAGTGGCAGTTTATAGGCTTTAGAAATATTCAGGGATTTTGAGAACACAACGGCGCCGTCTCCGCCGCCCATCTGCAGCCGTTAGAGTACTGTTGAAATTCCCCCATCTGCCCACTTTGCCATTCCGTTCTTTAGGGGATAAGAGTGTCAAGGCTGACGACCCATGCAGGGTCCGAGCCTGAGCGATAGCTGCTTTCCATTCCTAACGGTTCTGGGCACGCTGCTTCCATTCATCAAGACCAAGCTGTCTTACATCCGCTATTACTTGGTCTTTATACCGGAGAGTCGGTCTTCCTTTCCTTTCGAACCAGGAGGCTTCGATTCGAAGAGCCTCTTAGATGGAGCATAGTTGCCCATGCGCTCGATGTGGCCGAGCAAGTGCAGTCGACGGATCTTTGCGTTCCGGACAACATCCACATCCTGGTACAGCTCTTAGAGTTCGCGGTTGTGTCTTCTCCTCCATTCGTCTTTCTTGAAGGCGGAACCATATATCCGACGTAGAATTTTTCTTTCCAAAGAACCAAGAATCATCTCCGTAGTTTTTCTTATCGTCCAGCTTTCGCTTCCATATAGAAGGACTGGCAAAATAAGGATTTGATCTTAGTCCTTCGAGTGAGGAGTCTTGACGCCATTTGTTTTGACAAACCGAAGTAACACTGGTTGCCAAAGGTGGTTCTACGTCGTTCATCTCAACAGTGATGTCATTCGTGGAGTTCACATTTTCCCCGAGGTAGACGAACTCCTTTACAACCTCGAAATTGTAGCTGTCGACTGTCGAAGTTTTTTGGTCGACAGCATATACTTAGTTTTATCCTCGTTGACCTTAAGACCAGGTCGCTTCGCCTCTTCTTCAATTGCCGTAAATGCATCCACTAAAGCTCGTTGGGAACGCGCAATGATGTCGATGTCGTCTGCATATCCCAACAGTTGGACTGACTTGTAGAAGATAGTGCCTTCCGTGTTTACGGCTGTTCGCCGCACTTTCTTCTCCAGTACCAAAATGAAGAAATCACACGACAGTATTCGAGCCGAACTGCATGGTGCATAGCGTGTTTGTTAGCGTAGTGCGACACAACCGGATCAGTTTTCCCGGGATACCGAATTCGATCATCACACCGAATAACTCCTTGCGATGAATGCTGTCGTATGCGGCTTTAAAATCGATGAGGACGTGGTGGCTAACTCATCGGTCTTATCCACGATTTGTCTTAATGTCAATATTTGGTCTATATATAGTCGCTTTACCGCTCCGGAAGCTGTTCCAGTGCCGATTAGTGTGGTGAACAACGGCTTTATACGTTCAAATAGTAAACTGGAGAGGATCTTGTAGGCAACGTTAAGCAGGGATATACCTCTATGGTTGTTGCAAGAGGGAGGATTGCCTTTTTCTGTGGATGGGGCATATACCTGCATAACTAACTCTGCAATTAGGTCGCCCAGAAGATGGTGCACGAAAAACCTGCGCACTTGATGGTTGCCACGATTGTCCACACTCGCCCATAACCGCAACCGTGTTAACACTTCAAAAAACCAATGAATTGGAATACGAACCGCTAGCGCATCGAGAATATTCTCCCGGTGGCCGGCTTAGACCCCTGTGACTATTTCTCAAGCCTGATGAAATTACGTGGCAGAAAGAGATTTTCGACGAATGAAGAGGTCACAGAGAGGACAGAGGTCAGGTAGGTAGTTTGGTATGAGGGGCTGCTAGTGAAGTCGCCGGTACACCGGGGACCTCACCAACCAAGGGCAGGCACTTAACCAACTGTGCCATCCAGTCGGTACGACTTGATAGTCCGATGGAAATATGGGCGCTTGCACACCTCGTTGAAAATGAAATGTTTATTCATGTCACTTCAAATGGCTTAATCCTCCCCCTAAGCTTCAAAATTTTCTAGACACAGCATTGTTATTAATGAAGGAACAGGAGCAAGCGTATTTGGGCCACAGACAGAGTACTTCGAATATGTGTGTTTGTTTGCAAGCGTATATACGCTTAATTTATAAGTCTACACAGAACGGATCATCGGAGCTTAATAATTCATCATAGAATCTTGGCAGCACCGACGATATTTATGACAATTGTGACAGTCAGGGGGTAGAATCGTGTAAGGTGATAGTTGATCGTTAATGGGTATAATCTTCGCTTTGCGATTGTGCAGCGTGACAATACATTTTTCATCGAATGATAGAAAAAATTAAAAGAATCGATAACGAAAAATAAGTGTAAAGTAGACACAGACAAAAATTGCATACTTATAGATGCAAAAACATTTAAAAATGATCTAATACATCAACCTCACCTACAAATACGTGAACAAAAACGATCAGGGGCTAATATCGTAAGCCACATACAGCAACCTAAACGGTGAATAAATAAATTCAGGAACAAATTAACACAAAGAAAAAAGCATTGTTTTTATCCGCGCTTATTTCATGAGCGGCGATAGATGTGATGAGTAACTAAGGGGGATATAGCATTTGTTGTTAGTGTATTTTACATCCAAATTGAAATTTAAGCGTATACATTAATTGCTTGCATAAAAACACACCTAATATTGACAGGATCTATATCAACTGCGATATAAAAATAATGTCCTATAGTCGTGCCGCTATGTTGGCACTAGACTCCTCCATTTTAAAAGCCAGGCTTCTGTTCCATGAGAGGAATAGAGTAAGATTCTGCTGGTAACCTGGCCATAGGGATAGAAGGCAATGAGACGGTCGACTCCCTAGCTAGGGAAGGAGCACCGGAACCTGTCAGAGGCCCCGAAGCACATCCTCAGAGAAGAATTCAGGAAAATAGAAAGAAGGACCCGGACAGAAGATTGGCACAACGCTCATTGCATGAATCGGGTCGAAAAGCTCTTGGGGCAATACAACCGTAAGAGGTGTGATTGAGGCATGCATCAAGATGAACACGAACAATCTACGTTTCTTAAAATGCTTCTTACCCTATGTACAGTATATTTTGGTAGAACCTGAGGAAACTAAGGGTATTAGAAAACGGTCTCTCTGTATTCCCTTGGTTTGGATTTCATCTCTTTCTCAAAACAATAATCTCATATGCTCAACCCTTTTGATCGGAGCATTGGACCTTCGGAAGTATGTACTGTAAGTCCAAGTCCCATAGCTATTGCAGTTATTGGTAATTCACCTGACCTAATTTGGTGGTGTCAAAATCTTATCTTCCACATGTTTATTATCCCGTTGTTGTGCTTCTGCTACTCGTACCTACAGAGATGTCTTAGCGATTCCGTAGGCATAGAAACAGTCCATCTACCCTCCCATTGCAACGGTGGGATACATTTTTTATACACTACACTTAATGTCATAATCACATCGCATACTGAGCATTTTTATCAAACCAATTTGAATTCAAACAAAATTTATTAATCATCAATACGTCCGAAAATAAATTATGTTCGGAGAGTAATCATCGTGACGGACAGTATTAAAAATATTTTTTCCCGTGCGAAAGTTAGATTTAAAAATAGTTTTTACGAGAGATACACTCTTAAGAATCGGTGTTCGCTTTTCCCGCGCAAATACCTCCCAAGAACGAGCATATATTTATATTTAGAATAAAAATGTTGCCTTTTATTTAAGTTTTCTTTTTACAACCAAAATGTCACACGCGAATTGTTTTGGTTGACACAATTTATTAATTTACGAGCATGTAGTTCATTCACTCCTCGGGGATGGGAGGGTGGACTCGAGTGGTCGGCTGTTATGATGTTAGGAGGGTGTTAGGGCGAGAGTGAAAGAAAAGCTCGTCGTAAGGTACAAACAATTGTTGCCAGTCAACACTTAAAACGGAAGGCGACGGAGTAATTCGGCTAACGTAATAAAGATTTCAAGATATTCTCAACTCTAATGGCCGCTCTGCATGCATATTGACAATATCTTTTATTGCACTCTATCTGATTTTGTAACATGAAATTGTTTCCCTCAAAATTTAGGGTACCTAATAACAAGCGATAGCCGAAATTGTAGTGCGTTGGGTTTTTGTTTTTGTTTTTGTTTAATTTGAAGAACACATGCATCGGCGTGCTTTTATATTTAGACTCTGCCGGACTTATGTAAGTTTTAAGTATTTTCGTAAAAAAAAAGATCGCTCTTACATTATAAATAAAATGGTCTTGAACTGAAGTGTCATTAACGCAGCTTTGTTTGTTGTTTTTTAATGTTTCTTTTTTATTTGTGCGATAAGATTAGGCATTTAATTAGAGTACACAATGTCACCAGAGTGAACTATCAACATGACAACAACAATTGAGAAACATGAAAATATAGAAATTTGTTTATTTGCAAGTGCTGCTTGGGCTTCAATATATTTGAGGAAATGTTTCAACGAGTGTAGTTAAATGCATCTGGTTTTTTTCAAGATTTTCTTTTGCAATGGATTGAATAAGCGATGAACAAGCAAGCAAGTTGGCCATTTATCTAGAAACTAAATGCGAAGGTCGTAGAGATGAACCTTTGTTTCTCAATGTTGATGAATAGCCCAGGTGCCTTGTTGCAAAATGCGGCCTAGGTATCAATTCAAGCAAGACGGAACTGATCCACTTCTCCTTCAAGACCAAAATACTCAACCTTCCACTTCCACGTCTGAACGGTCAACCACTTTGTCTATCTATCAGCGGCAATTACTTAGGCGGTACTTTCGTTTCGAAACGGTGGGATCTAAACGTAGTCCAGAGAATAAAGAAGGCTGCAGTAGAACCTCCGTCCTTTAAAAAATGGACTCTGCAACCAAAGTTGACGACGAGCTTGTACGGTTTATTTGTATGGTGGCCGGCCTTTAGGAAAAAATGCAATGGCACAAAATTAAGCAAGGTACCGACGCCTGGATGGTGCAGTTGTTTGAGTGCCTGCCCCTAGTTAGCGGGGTCCCCGGTTGGGATCCCAATGAAATCAAAGTTAACACGCTTTTATCTGGTTTTCAAATCTTGTCCAGTCACCATTTGCCGTTGGGATCAAATTAAGGGCACTATCACTGGGGTGGTCAATCAGTGGTAGTAATCTGACTATGGGCATCACAATGGACCAATATGGTCTAAGTGTGCTGGTGAATGCAGCAGCAGCCCTCCTACCTAACCTAACCTAAGCAAGTTACCGAGAACAGCATGTATAGGCACCACAGACGCCCTACGGTCCACTCCGTCAGATGCTCTTACAGTGATGCTGCATCTTCTTCCCTAGGACCTACACATTACAAAAACCCTACAGCACACAGCACCATTACGCTCAGAGAGTCTGGATGCTGGACATCAAAACCAAATGGTCATAGCACAATACTTGATTTAATAATAAGAGATTTCGACAGAATATACTGTCCCTTGACTTAGTTTGTGGTTGCGTTGCCGCTCGGCCATCAAAGAGGTACCCGAAACCACCTTAGGCTACCTACCACCTCCGACGAGGAACCCGGGGTATGATGGCGAGTGTGAGTAAAAGAAACATGCAACTGACTAGGCATACCAAAAGGTACTGCAACGAAAAACCAGGGCAGCGCAGGAGGAGTACCGGGCTAGAAGAAGAGAGGAGAAAAAGCTTCTACGTCTGTAGAAAAGGTCTTTCAGAACCTCCAAGCTGAATATCGAAGAGTCTAGGGACAAGCACAAAATACGGGCCTTCTACAAAAAAGCCAAAACCCTTGTCGCTGGCTTTAGGAAAGGCACCCAGGCTCTTCGAAACTGTGAGGTAACCTGGTTACTGACCCGCAGGGAATAGTGGATGTGTTTAAGCAGCACTGCCAACAGCTGCTTAACGGGTCTGACCGGGAGAGAGTGATAGAGAATCAAGAAATCTCAACTCCAGTCGATGAATAAGTCCTCCCACCTCGCTTAGAGAAGTCGGCATAGCGATCAAAAGACTGAAGAACAACAAAGCCGCAGGCTCAGATCGCTTTCCATCAGAGCTCTTCAAGGCCGGTGGCGCGCACCATATCACCTGTAGAATTTGGGAGGACGAAAGCATGCCCGACGGCTGCGATCCTACCTCTTGCAACAACTATAGAGGTATATCCCTGCTCAACGTCGCCTACAAGATCCTGTCCAACGTACTGTGCGAACGTCTAAAGCCGTTTTGCGCCGCACTAATCGGCACGTACCAGTGCGGCTTCCAGCCCGGCAAATCTACAATAGACCAAATCTTCTCACTAAGGCACATCCTGGAAAAGACCAGCCGATTTTAAAGCTACGTACGATAGCATTCATCGGTATTTATCGTTATTTGGTGCGAAACTAAGCCGGTTGTGTCGCACTACGCTAATAAATACGCGATGCACCGTCCTGCTCGACGACATCCGAGCCATTTGAAAGAAAACCTATTCAAAGTACTCTGTCCGTGGCCCAAATACGCTTGCTCCTGTTCCTTCATTAATAACAATGCTGTGTCTAGAAAATTTTGAAGCGTAGGGGGAGGATTAAGCCATTTGAAGTGACATGAATAAACATTTCATTTTCAACGAGGTGTGCAAGCGCCCATATTTCCATCGGACTATCAAGTCCTACCGACTGGATGGCACAGTTGGTTAAGTGCCTGCCCATGGTTGGTGAGGTCCCCGGTGTACCGGCGACTTCACTAGCAGCCCCTCATACCAACCTACCTACCTGACCTCTGTCCTCTCTGTGACCTCTTCATTCGTCGAAAATCTCTTTCTGCCACGTAATTTCATCAGGCTTGAGAAATAGTCACAGGGGTCTAAGCCGGCCACCGGGAGAATATTCTCGATGCGCTAGCGGTTCGTATTCCAATTCATTGGTTTTTTGAAGTGGTAACACGGTTGCGATTATGGGCGAGTGTGGACAATCGTGGCGACCATCAAGTGCGCAGGTTTTTCTTCTGGGCGACCTAATTGCAGAGTTAGTTATGCTGGTATATGCCCCATCCACAAAAAAGGCGATCCTCCCTCTTGCAACAACCATAGAGGTATATCCCTGCTTAACGTCGCCTACAAGATCCTCTCCAGCTTAACATTGCCTACAAGATCCTCTCCAGCTTACTATTTGAACGTATAAAGCCGTTGTACACCGCACTAATCGGCACTAGAACGGCTTCCGGAGCGGTAAAGCGACTATAGACCAAATATTGACATTAAGACAAATCGTGGATAAGACCGATGAGTTAGCCACCACGTCTTCATCGATTTTAAAGCCGCATACGACACCATTCATTGCAAGGAGTTATTCGGTGCGATGGCCGAATTCGGGATCCCGGGAAAACTGATCCGGTTGTGTCGCACTACGCTAACAAACACGCTATGCACCGTGCAGTTCGGCTCGAATACTTCCGAGCCGTTTGAAACATTCACCGGATTTCGGCAAGGAGATGCGCTGTCGTGTGATTTCTTCAATTTGGTACTGGAGAAGAAAGTGCGGCGAACAGCCCTAAACACGGAAGGCACTATCTTCTACAAGTCAGTCCAACTGTTGGGATATGCAGACGACATCGACATCATCGCGCGTTCCCAACGAGCCGTAGTGGATGCATTTACGGCAATTGAAGAAGAGGCGGAGCGAGCTGGTCTTAAGGTCAACGAGGATAAAACTAAGTGCATGCTGTCGACCAAAAAACTTCGAAAGTCGACAGCTACTATTTCGTGGTCGTAAAGGAGTTTGTCTAGCTCGGGGAAAATGTGAACTCCACGAATGACATCACTGTGGAGATGAACGACGTAGAACCACCTTTGGCAACCGTTACTTCGGTTTGTCAAAACTCCTGACTCGAAGGACTAAGATCATGCTCTACAAAGTCCTTATTTCGCCAGTCCTGCTATATGGAGCCGAAAGCAGGGCTGCCAGCATGTAACTTGGAACAATCGAGTTGAGTCTATACAATCGAACATGGGTAGCACCTATTTTGATTCAATCGAGTATCGCCGATTGCATCGTCAAAGTAGGCAACATTTTTTAGTCGATAGAAAAAAGTTCTCGTCATCAATTAATAAAAAGTTGTCCTCATTATGGAAGCAAAGCAAAATATGTCCATCAACAAAAAACAAATTCAAATTTTGACCGATTATATGAGTGGTCATCAAGACTTGGCGAAATGCATATTAAAAAGTGCTCAAGGCTGAAAAAGTAGCAGGGTTCTCTGGAAAAAAAAACTTAATAAATTTAACAAAAATCAACAAATTTGACATTTCACTTTATAGTTCACAATGACATTTTTAAGTAGAAGTCACAATGAAACTCGTTTCAAGTTACATGCTGCCAGAAAATATTTGCTTCGAGTTGAATGGCGATGAACAATGCTCGATTGTTTCAAGTTACGTGCTGTCACCTCTGGACGATAAGTTAAACTGCCGAGCTGATTCAGGCTGATCAGGCTGATAAGTAAGTTATGCTGGTACGCTTAAGTTAAGCACCTCTTAGCCATTGAAATTGATGATGCCAAGATTGCATAGAATTTACTAAGCTTTTTCTAGGTTTCAGTATTTTACTCAAATAATAGTAATTAAACAGCACGCGAAATGTACATTTTCGTTAAAATATACGAGGTTCTCTGCTCTCTCTGAAAAAACGTAACTGGTTCTAAGCTTAATGCCAGGTGGCAGTTCAGAAGAGCAGATTTGCACTCAAAGGGTTGCCTGTCCCGAAAATTCCAAAACTCGCTTACTGACTGTTAGAACTTAACTGACAGAAAGCAAAATCCCATCGAAATTTCCAAATTAAACCTAAAGTTAACCTCTTGATTCAAGCACGTTTTATTCTTCAATGTGTTTCTGTTTTAAGAAGAAACTATGTACTAATCGTCAACTTTGTACAGATGATGACTTGAGTACGAGACCGTTGCAAGCCTCCTCATATTCGATGAACTCTGGAAACAAACTTGTTTTTCACGCTGTCATGAATGCCTTTTCAAAATCGGTGAACAACGTGATTTTCCGTGAATATGAGCATAAAGCTTTCGAAAGTTTCTTCTTTCAATTAGAAAATTGATCTCCCGGTGGAATGCAGAATTTCTGTAGTGACGACGCGCTTCAAAGTAAAATATATATAATTAAATAATATATATAATTAAATAATATAATATATATATAATATAATATATAATTAAATTTTTCGTAAAGTTAAGGTAAATAAAAAATATTTCGAAAAACCAGCCGACAGAGATTCTGTGTCTATTATAATAAACTCTACACCTCAAATACAAAGTTATGCTGACCAGCCTACTGCAAGGTGCTCCCATAGGCGTGTTGAGTTCCTGCATGTGGCTGGTGGGTGAAACGATGATAAAAGTGGGTCATATGATGACGCCGCCGAAGAATGTTTCACTCCCGTCTTTGTTACTAGTTCAGGTGACGGCGCATGCAATCATGGGATGATTTGTAGATGCATGTTTGGAATTTAAGCAGTTTCAGTCCAGTTGTCCTTAAAGTTGGAGAAGAAACATCGGCGTTGTTGACTAACATAAGTTGTAGACTTCTTCTTCTTTACGTGGTTCTCAATGCCGCGACGGTGCTAGGCCTCAGACCACGCTTCCAGTTACGTACACCAAGTTGGCTGAAGGCATTCACTATTTGCGAATGAAAGGCATCAGTGAATTTGCAGACACGATGTTCTTAAATCATTCGCTGCTGACAGTGAATAACACAAGCGTGCAACTTCACTCACGAATCAGTACATTCCAGATTTTATGGGCAAAATTTGAGCGTGTTGTGATCATCAAAGAATCTATGGATCGTAAGTTCAGTGCTGTGTTGGCGCAATTTGATTAATGATTTTTTGCTACAATGCCAGGATTTTTTCAGGTTTTTATTGGTTTACGAAAACATGGCCGCACTGAAAACAGAGAATTCGGTTCTTCGAAGTGCAGTTCAATATGACATTCATGATGGAACTACCCTTATCAAAGTGGATACGATGTAATGCCAGTCCAGAGAGTTCCACAAAATGTACAATAGCCTCCAGGGATTCTGGAGAAAAAATCCTTAATTTTTTATCTTACTAGGCTGCTGCAGAGGCGATATGATTCGATATTTGGATGTTTGTGCAGCACTAGCTTCTAGCCGGCTTCACGGATTTATTTGTGAAAGTAAAACACATTTTGTCTGGATTGTGGTGAATTGTGAAGTGAAGCAAGCTGTTTAACAATTTTGAGAAAAGAGAAACGAAAAGAATAAAGCTGCTCTGTACGTCTGAACTACCTGAATTTTGTCGGCACCAGAGATAAAGGATAATAAAGATATCCAACTTCGGCCATTTTTCCCCTTGTCCACGCCGGATAAAAATGCAAACGGATTGGTATTCCCTTATAAGCAACAGCAAGAGGCGGACCTGGGCCTAGCTTCTTAGCAACCACTCGCGTTGTGCGCGCTATTGTTCTTTCACGAGTGGAAGGGACCTACAGTTTAATGCCAACTCCGAACGGCGAAGTTGAGGAAGCTTTTTCTAGACAGGAATACTCTTTGAGGATTGTCAGTGACTCGAAAGAGGTGGAGCCGTGAATTATCAAAGGTGGTAAATTCGGGTATCGATCCTGGCACCCTCTGCGTAGGAGTCGACGCAATTACAGCGATCCACAATTATATAAATAGTATGTTCAAATTTCGCTTTAAACCCGCAAATTATTAAAACTTTTTTTAGATGAGAAATGTACTTAAGATTAAAAGAATTCAAACATTTTTTTTTTTTTTGAGAGTTCGAACTGGAACAATATTCAAGTTTAAGTTCAAGTTTATTTAAATAAAAGGTATGTGCATTAAGACTTACATCTTTTTTAGTACTTATTATTATTTTATATTTATTTACAATTTATAGGATTTGGGGGATTATTTCATGGAAGTGTGTGAAAAATAGGGGATGGTTGCACTTTTAAAATCTTTGTGATTCGATATCGATTTAATATTAGAAGGTAGAGAGTTCCATAGTCTAGCAGTATGAATGAAAAATATACTCGATGAATTTAAAAAGTTATTGATCAGTTATTAGATTAATTGACCTTTTTGAACGAGTAAAATTAAGCCTGTTGAATAAAAACATCCGGACTACCACTTTGAATCAATTTGTGAAGGAAAATACAGTTCCTTGCGTTAATGTACACTTGGAGACCGCACCCTAGTAAGTCCCTGGCATAAGCAAAGGTATGGTCATATCTGCGAATGCCATAAATATATCGAACTGCATCATTAAAAGCCACCTGTAACTTGTGCATGAAGAGCGAGTCTGGATTGCAATACATTAATTCACAGTATCTTATGAGAGGCAGTATTAGGGCAGTTACAAGTTTTTTGTGTGTGTCTTGCGGAGTGTAAAATAGAACCATTTCCGAAAATAACTTCCAAAGAACACAAAAAGAAAACTTAATGAAACTTGTTTATGAATATGTAAATATATAAATAAAACATTTTCATACCTGTATGTACATTAAATTATAAAAACTTTGCGCTGAAATTGTACTTCAATATGAGATTCATTTACTTTCTTATGACCGAGTGATACAGGTGACGTCACTTAGTCATTTAGGTACATTTATTTTACTTTTTTAATAATTTCTCTTTTCGGTAGGTTGTGAATTTCCCTTGGGAATTCGTTAAAGATCATCAGAATTGCCACGTTAATTGTCCTTCGACCATATTCGTTCCAGTACCTAGGAACTTCACATAGCTGCTGTTTTCTAGTGTTCACCATCTGCTGTCTGAATCTTGTATGTGTTGTCGTCACCGAAGTTGGCCAAGATTTCCAAATTGTATGCTTGGCAGATGTTGAGCATACGTCGGTTGATTTCTTTGTTGCTGAACTTCTATTATACTTCCTGATTCCAGCACAAGCTTTTGTAGTCTTCTGTGCCCTTTTTGTAGCGGTTGCAACTGAGACGCTCTTTCCCAGGCTAGTATTCCATGTCTTAGATGTGATTCCACCAAGCCCATGTAGTGTTGTCTGAGTACTCTTGGTGTACAGAGCTTGCTTAGGTGGGAAAGGGCGATCGCAGATTGGCACAATTTCTTCTTCAATATCTCTATATGGTAGTTTAATTTAAAGTCGTAGTCAATCGTCCGTCAGTTGACACATATTCTATATTTCCGGTGCAGTCATCATCATATTCTGTTATTCCATCAGATCCATGTCTGTGCAAACAATATACGCTGTGCATTTTCATCTTAAGTTTCGTTCTGGGAATGTGGGTCGCCATGTCGTAGTGGGTTACTGCGTCGACTCCTACGCAGAGGGCGCCAGGTTCGATACCCGAATTTACCACCTATCATAATTCACGGCTCCACCTCTTTCGAGTCACTGACAATGCTCAAAGAGTAGTTCCTGTCTAGAAAAAGCTGCTCAACTATGCCAGTCGGCATTAAACTGTAGGTCCCTTCCGCGCGTGAGAGAATAATAGCACGCACAACACGAGTGGTTGCTAGGCCCTGGCCCTCTACGGGCTGTAGCGCCACCCATATTATTATATATTATTCGTTCTGGGAATATGCTGCGGGCGAATGTACATTATCTTTGTCTTAAATGCGTTGATAATTAATCCATGGTCGTCACACCAAGCTGCGATTCTATTAAAATCGAATTGCTTAAGTTTCGCCGCTTCGTCCACGCTCCTATGGCTAACTACGATCGCTGTGTCGTCCGCATACGCATACCCCGTACTATACTTCAGCACTGACAGTACATCATTGACATGTATAATAAAGAGAAGCGGACCTAATTGTGAGCCTTGTGGAACACCATATTCGAGATTTTCTTCATTGCTTGTGAAATCACCAATTTTAACCTGGAATGATCTGTTACTCAGATAACTCGCAAACCATGTCAAGATGTGATGGGTGCCTCAAGATTTGTTTGTGGGATAAAGTGTCGAAGGCTTTCTTAAAATCAATGAACAGAACTACTGAGCTATGGTTTTTGTCCAAACTTGAGTACATTTTGTTTGTAAAATCTCCAAGTAGTCTATTTATATTTTTTCCTTTGCGAAATCCAAACTGATTCTTGTTGAGAATGTTATGTTTTTCTATGAAAGTGTATAACCTTCTAGCCAACACTCCTTCCACTGAAAATGTTGATATCGGTTTGTAGTTCAGGATTTCACATTTTATCCCGCTTTTGTGAATCTGTCGAACTATCGATTTCTTAAGCATGTTTGGTACAGAGGCTTGGTCTAAGCTCATGTTGATCAGTTTTGTTATTATTGGAGATAGGGTTTGAGCGCTGTTTTTCAGATCTTTTGGTCTTATTCCATCTACTCCCGCCGATTTGTCGCTTTTCTACGAACTTAATATGTTGCACACCCCCTCAACTGATACATCTTCAACGTAAATTGAATGTTGTACACTGCTTGTACCCGGCTTGAACCAAATCGGGAAGCCACTTAAACCAACCAACCAAACTGAACGATCTCTAGACTGAGCAATAAAATGCACAATCCTAGATGGTGTGTAAACTTTTCGAAAAGTTCTGTATACAATCATTGGTCAAGTTTGCGTCATCTGAAGGAGAAGATTCAACCACGAACTATACGGGTTGTTTGGCTCGATAGGTTAAGCCGAGAGTCTACGGGACCAATGCCTGCAGTTGTTGGCCATTAGATACATATAGCTTCTATCTATTTTCATTCGGACTATCTATTTATTCCTTGCATTGGGACACAACAAATGACTTAACACTAGTTCCCACCATTTGCGTTCTAAAACGGTCATCCCTCCTGTCTCACCATAGAGAGTTGAATGCAAGATATTCGAGCTGTCTCCGGAGATAAAATTCTAAATCAGTGGAGAAATATCCACAAAGCAGCCACTTTAACCGATAGAAGTAGCAATAATAAAACACTTGAATAAATTCTTTCTGATCAACTTTATTGTCCGTATCGCCTCGCAAACTACACAAGAGTGATCTTTATTCATGTTCACTGCTCTCACACCGGTAGTCCCTTTTACATGTTTATCTCTTTTTTTTAGAAGAGTGCCTGAATTCGTTATAAGGGCTGTTCCACCACTAAGGCGTTTAGGGCATGCAGAGCTCAAGACTGAATAAAATGATGCGCCAACATCGACTGGACATTCCTTCAGCTAGAATTGCGCTCAAAGCTGATACGGGCTAAAAGAAAAAAAAATACTATTCAATGCACATCCACCGAATTGGACATTCAAAATGTTCAACTGTCCTCCTGACACAACGACTTTCCCCCAATCACCTCAAAACAAGGTGCCACTACTGACTTCAGATTGTGTGTTCAATGCGAATAAATCTCAATCCAATTAACCAGCTATGCTAATTTCTCAGCAGCGACTTTTATCATACACCCATTCCTAAAGCACCACAACACCGCGCGCAAGTTTGTATAATTTCGTAATCACAGGGTGTGTGCTTCCATCCAGCATTAGCCAAATCAGAATATGAATAATGAATTTAATAGCGATACGCTACGCATCTGCAATTACTTCACGTCATATTCTCGCGCGCTACTTATTCCAAACACATTAATTACAGAGAGGGGCGCCCGCCAGTCCGCCAGTCCGGCAGCCCGCCAAGACACATGTGAGATTAGGTAATTAATATTCGTTCACCGATTCGGTAGGACATCGGTAAGGACACTTTGAATCATATTCGCGTTACTGCCCGCAATCCATCTCCGTCGCATCGAGTTAATAGTGACACTCGCCTAATCGCATTATTCAACACCATTGTGCAGTTGTAAGTACAGCTGTGATAAGATTACGTATACGCCGCGGTCGCGCCGGTCATTCGTCACCCAAGGTCCGACTCCTTCAGTGCGGGCAGCAAATAAATATTCATGCTTACATGGAATCAAAGTCACCTGAAGAGTCGATTGGGAGGTGGCCAGCGATGCGACGGCAACCATCGAGCCCCCGCATGGGTGGAGTATTCAAATTCGCTCGAATACGGAACCGAAACCACTCCCCGCGATGGCAGAGCCGCATGAAAGCCTTGTTGTGTGAATTTTTTACCCATTAGGCATTTTCACTTGAGCAAGGACATAAATCATAGAGTTGATGGCTGTTACGTGGTACACGCCACACGGTGGCTCCGCTTCGAATTTGGATAAGAGATTGAAAATGAAAAAGTGCTGAAGGATTCCTCTGCAAGTGGAATTTTCTGAGGTTTGGTCAGATGGATTTGCGGCATTCCGCTGATGAGGGAGAGTGGGTATTTTTTTCGGAAACTATCCCATCTTGGCGGCCGCACACAAATTCCTATTGAAAACTGTAGCATTAATTAAGATGTTCTGGCCTGTTTTATAGTCAATTTATTAGGCTGATAGGAATCGCGGTATTCCGCTTTTATCGTTGATATTTATTTTCATTTGTGTTCATTTGTTACGAAAGCATGTCAACATAAATGGTCATTCTTTCGCTCTGAACTGGGTAAGGTTCTGCTTCGGATGGCATTTGAATTTCCCCCGGTTTTGGTATGGGGTAATGTGCTGGTGCTGGTTTGAGGGAAAATTTGCTCTTATCAAAATAGACAATTAATTAAAAGCGAAAATGTAGTTTGAAATTAAGGGTGGACAACATCCCTGCGACGGAACATAAAGCCTGACCTGTCAGATATTGCCTGCCTTGCTCCGCGCCCTCGGATGGTTGGCAGAAGTAAGGGCATGAAAATACGTAATTTGTGGTTTCGTCTTTCAATAATTTAACCAATTCCTTTTGTTCATGATTTCCTCACCTTGTCAGCAGCCACTCCTCACTGAGAATGTTTATACTAACTCTCTGGCCTCAAGGAGCCATTAAGTAACAGAGCCGAAGGATCAAGTGGACTTGCCAAAGGATTAAGAGCAGAGGAATGGATACTCCTTGATCGCTTCAAGAGAATATTTTGCGTGCAATAATTAGTTCGTTTTGGGTTAATGGCACCTGGAGGGGGAGATTCGACCACAGACTGTAAAGCTGTACAGCGAAATTGGTCTATCCAGGTGTCTACCGATTCGACGCCTAAACAGGCACGGACAAGATATCTCAATCCCAAGACTCTTGGCTTCGGCACCTGTGGCATAACTAAGGACATCGAAGAAACTAGTTTGTTAAGCCTCAGATCCACTCAGGACTGTTGTGTTGCACAGAGAAGAAAGAAGAAGAACTCAGAATAAGATTTATAGTGCGCATCATAAATCTGAAGGAACTTATATAAAGACGACCTTTTGCAAAGAGGTACAATCGTCATTCAGCACGCAAGCACACAAAGTTAATAAAAATACATAAATAAAATTAAGTTGTTATTTTGTACGTTTCCGTATAACTCACGTTGTACGATCTGGCAAGAAAACCAGGAAGACTACACAGATGGCTCTAAAACAGACGAGGGCACCGGACTAGGAATATTCGCGATATCGCCGGACATATCCTTTTCCCTGTCTCTTCGACTGCCCAACCATTATTGGGGGGCCGCCCGCTTGCTGTCGACGAACCCGATAGACGGGCTATCTATCGCCATTTACATAGACAGTCAGGCGGCCATAACGGCTCTGGATAAACCATTTATTAAATCAAAGATGGTAAAACTTTGCCGTCTATCTCTTAGGGATATAGCTGTTAGATCTAACCAAACCCTATGCTGGGCACCTGGGCATAGTGGTTTGGAAAGGTCCGACGAGTTAGCAAGAATAGGGGTGGGACTGCTACTTTTAAATAATCAGGACATCCCAAATATCCCTCAATCCAAGTAATAAATACCATGTTACATACAGATGCCGTCGACTCCGCTAATCGGAGATGGGCGGCATTAGATACATGTAGGACTTCGAGGCTTATTTGGCCCTCACTAAATCCAAACAAAACAAATACACTCCTAAAACTAAACAGGAATGTAATAATTAACGTAGTGGTCATTATTACCGGCCACTGCCTTATCGGTATCGATGCCAGAAGAATGGGAGCCCCCCACAACGACTACTGCAGAAGCTGTAGAGACGAGGAGGAGGAAGAAAATACGCTTCATCTCCTCGGCACTTGTCCCGTCCTTGATAAAACTAGAAAAGATATACTAGGCAACTGCTTTTTCAGAAACCTAGAGGAAACGTCACATATAAACATACAAGTCATAGCCAAGTTTATCAGTTAACCAAATTGGCTGTAAATCAGCACAGGAGTGGACCAATAGACAGTCTCTAGGTTTATTTAATTTTTCATTAATGTAGTCTCCTTTTAAAAGTAGCCGTTGGAAAGTACCGGGTAGCGATAGCACAAAGGATCAAACCAGGAACTAAGTGGGCCACAACAGGTACAGTGGTGGCAATCGCACAAACCTAGCCTAGCACACGATTACTCGAGCAACTGTCAAAAAGGATTGTGCGATCGGATCGGTTGTTTCATGGTTCAACGACGACGAAGATTAATGAAAGACTGATTGCCACGAAAATTCCAAGAGGGAAGAGCTTTATTTCATATTGCTTATATAGTACGAAATACAACGGTCGTTGTGGTGAAAATCCAAAGAAAATTATGGCCGATTTTACAAAACTTGGCGCAATATTTAAATAGCATACAGAAGATGGATACAAAATGCAAAGTGTTATACAATCTTTAAATTTGTTATATATTATGTTTTGTTTTGTTAAGTGACGTGTTCCAACAAGGATAATAAAAAGGATAATACGCGGGTAAGGTCAAGGGCACTACTTTTAAGGATATATTTCTGAGAAGCCGCGTCTCATCATCCTTTATAGCTCGAGAACAGCTGTCCTCATTCGACGAACCGTTTTTACTTTGTTTGACTGAACTCCCTTAAAAAAGGTTTTTTTTTATTGCTTCGAAAAAACTCAGCATCATCTATTGAAGCTTCCTTGGATTGTTAGCGTCAACTGAATCGAACTCGAGGTCGTTGAGTTCCATTGCGATTGCTATTTGAATGTTCGGTGTTCCATTTTTGACAACTCAAGCGTAATTCATGACATGTGTCAAAGTCAGGCATGCTCAGTTAGCATTGCCATTTCAACGTCGCGCCTAATCTTCTTTCATGACTCTCTTCGAAGACGAGAACCATAACATTCTGCTCAAAAGTGCACTCTGCCCTTATAAAATCCATTTCCCGCAACACCTTTTTAGCCACGAGATGACCGTCATCTAAAGACCCCCTTGCAGCCACATTCTAAGATCACCTCTCAAGCAAGCCCATGCAGCAACATGAAACCACTTGTCCGCCCTAAACGAAGTCATTTCCCATCATTTACAACAATTTACAAAACAAGGAAATAGTTCGTTGCTCATAACGAATTCCATCATTGAATTTGAAACTATACTTAACCGAAATCAATATCAAATCTCACACCACACTAAAGGTCAATTTCACGACCTTGGAATGGTATTAACGGTGATTAGAAGATTAATCGAACCACGTAGCTTATCGACCAGATATTTTACACAAGTTCACACACAGCCCTCCATCCAGCTAAGGTACGCATTTAGATATTCACGTGTGTTCCGTTTCCCAATGCTGCATGTGCACCATCCACACACACACCCAGAGAAACACCGCTGACATATAATTACACTCGGTTCGTTAGCTGAGTTCGCATTAAAAATTTAAATTCGGAAAAATGAAAACCTCTAGGAACGCACGGTGCCTACACAAGTGACACTGCGTATGGGAAACGTGCGCGGGAGGAGCGCTGGAGGGAGCTCACAGCATGGGCAATGTCTAATCAACAACCGACGAAATCAAGTTATCGAAGCAGGAAGTAAAACACGTGTGTTCGTGTGCGTATATTTCGATAGTACTTCACCACATTACATACATACTAAATGCGCTTGTGATAGCTTCAAGGGCATCGACGGCCCTTTGTGTTGTAGTTGAATTCTGTTTTTGTCTATTTTTCCATGATGTCTAGCAACAACATCTGCAAGGTCAGGCTCAAAGCTTCCGCGCATAATTTGTTAATTTTGAATTCAAGTTGTAAAGTAGATGCAAACACAGCTCAGGGCGACTGTTGGCTTGGTTTGAAGGGCTTTCGAGTCACAGCACCACCTATTCTATTTGCATTCGTGGCGAACTGGTTTTGCTGTCGGTATGTTGTTGTAAGTATTATTCACATTTTGTCTCTCACTCTTCTACGATGTGGCCGACGAAGGGGGCAAATAATGATATTGGAAGATAATAACCACGTTGCTGCTAATTAACAAGAATAACTATTCATTTGTGGTAAAAAACGAGGCAGTAATTGGTGGACACTTAAGAGAAATATATTGTCGTTCTTCAGCCGCACTGCACGAATATGGAATGCTCTTTCCAGGCTAATATTTGCAACAGACTGCAATCCGCTGATTTTTATGGCCAAAGTACACAGGTATCTCCTCTCCCTTTCTCCCTCTATACCTTAGGCCCGTGCTGTGTCTTAACTCCGGACACACGCTTAACACGCGCAAATTATAAAATGCAGTGAGTGTCGATCCATAGTTTAACACAGAATCAACAGAAGCTTCGTTTTCACAGTGAAAGTTAAGTGATAGATTCCACTTAAATAGTGGTTTATCTTAAGCCACCGATTGCCATGGCTTAAGTGTCAACCCAAAAAGAACATAATTGCCATTCTTCTTCTTCTTCTGGTGGCGCTACAGTCCGGGGTGGACCTGGGCCTCAACCAGTAAGCCTCTTCAGCCGGCTCGATCTTTAGCCAGCTGTCTCCGACTGCGCACACCAAGTTGGTTGAGGTCCTTCTCCACCTGGATGCGCCATCGGTTCCGTGGGCGTCCTCTTTCGTTGTCCCACTGGTTCGGAGTCGAAGACCCTTCGGGCTGCAGCCGTGTTGTCCATGTGCTCTACATGGCCCAGCCATCTTAGGAGTTGAATCCGTAGACGCCTGACAAGACCCACGTCGCTGTACAGCCCGTACAGTTCGTGGTTGAATCTTCTTCTCCAATAACCATCAACACCAACAGGACCAAAGATTTAACGCAGAACTTTGCTCTCGAAGAGACCAAGTGCTTCTTCATTCGCTTTTGAGATTGTCCATGCATCCGCACCGTACAGCAGGACAGGGATGATCAAGGTGTTATATAATGTTAGCTTCGTCCTTCTACTACTCAATTGCCTCTTGAGCCCAAAGAAACAGCGGTTGACAAGAGTAATTCTGCGTTTAATCTCGGTACTGGTGTTGTTCGTACTGTTCACTTGCGAGCCGAGGTAGACGAAGTCCTTCACCACCTCGAAGTTATAGCTGCCTATGGTGACGTTCTGGCCAAGTCGTCGATGTTGTGCGTCCTTTCTCGATGACAGCATATACTTCGTTTTGCCCTCGTTCACCGCTAGACCCATTTTTGCCGCCTCCGCTTCAATGCCAGCAAACGCCTCATTGACGGCTCGCTGTGTTCTGCCGATCACGTCAATGTCATCCGCGTATGCTAGCAGTTGTACGGACTTCTGGAAGATCGTGCCTCTAGTGTTGGCGTGTGAGTCTTGCACGATCTTTTCCAGGGTGATGTTAAAGAAGTCACATGACAGCGCGTCTCCTTGTCTAAAACCATTAATTGCCATTAGTGTATTAAAATAATTTCAACCCCAAACTACAAGGAGAAAACCCACGTAAGCAACTATTTATTTTGTCTGGCAATGCTCCTGAAAAGAACAGAGGGCACACTTACTCCATTTTTATTATTCAATTCATAATAACTTACATACTAGACAAAAATGCTTAAAACTCGTTAGACGAACAATGTTTTATTTCTAACTTACTGGCCTTAGGCGGGCACTCTAAGCTAAGCTTATTCTTAATCTATGTCTTTCGACCTAATCTAACGGTGTAAAATATAAATGAAAATTTAAAAAGAACAACTTACTATTAAGAAAAAATTTGAAAACTTGATGACAGGACGGTTTATATAAAAACTAACAAGCTGACTTACATTCTACCTTAAAATAAAACTTACAAACTAACTTAAGCTAACCTACGTAAATATGCATATACACCTGTATATACCCCTATACATATGTGTATATGCATATATCCTTAACATACACAATGTATACATGTGTACATTCTTGCTTTTTTTTTTATACACATATATACAACTTAAAAACTACCTTAAAACTACCCTAAGAGATATAAGTCGGCCATAGGTTGCGGCTGGTAGATTTCCATCTAATCCGCTGCAAGACAAAGACTGACTGCGCCCCATAAGGGGGAACGCACTACCCTTTCTACCCCGGGTCATAAGGGTTCGACGCTGGAGTTCCCTCGCTCCTCAGCCATCAGACATTTTGGTGCTGCCTAGCAACATCTCGAATGTCTCGGCTGGACGCCACCGTACTGAACCGGGGAAGACCCTCCTCAGGTCGTTGTGCGACGGAACGGTCGTGGTTGAGTCGCCCTTGCACAGTTGATCTGGCGATGTGTAATATGAGCGGTACCGCATTCATATCTTGTAATAGGCCGTACTTATATTAAGCTTCTGGGGGACGAAGCCACTGTGGCGTACCATTTCGTGGTTTTCTAGATTGGGTTAGTAAGCCCCTGAGATCAAGTTATTGGACAAGTTCATCGCTCTAGCAGTATGATCTCGAATCAACTTCAACAGGAAATTGTCCACTCTTATCAGGCTTGCCCTGTTGTATAAAACCTCATTGGAATGGAATTTTATGTACCGGGACTCTGGAGTTCGATAAAGATGAAGGCAAGCCCTAAGACAAGCCCTCTCAAACAACCGAATCTTTTCCTTCAAGCTTGCACTCACGTTGAACCACACGGGACACCCATAGGTGAGCATTGGCCGAATGAGGGCCATGTAGCAGATAACCTTCAACCTCGCATCGAGTTGGCTGTTGTAAAACAGTCTCATTGTAAAGACAAAAGCGGGCCTGGCTCGAGAAGCATCTACATGTTTGTAAAAATATAGATACTGATCTAGCCAGTTCCCCACGTATCTGACTACAGTCCTTTGCGGCAGTGGTTGCCCGTGTCGCCCAACGATTGAGAACTTTCGCCAATTCTTTTTCGTATCCGCCGAGGCCTTATACAACGGCGTCATGAACCAGAATGGTTTCCGATACTCAACTTCCAGTCATCGCAACTTCTCATAAATGAATCGAAGTCACCCCGCGTGAGAGTAGTGATATCCTCGATCATTTTGCCTGATCTGTACACGACCCAGTCATCGGCGTACGCAATTACGTGAGGAAGAGAACTTAACAGATCGCTCAAGGAAATGTTGAACAGGATCGGCGAATTAACGGCACCCTGTTGGAGACCATTTTTTACCTCACATATACCTGTGGAGGTCACGTCACGCATTCTTGAAATATTCTTGAGTGAAGTTTAAGTTTGATCCTACACTTAGCTAAACCAGGAGATAAGATTGCAGAGGATTTTTTCAACGTTGCCTACAGGACTGCTGGAAGCATAACAGAAAGGTTCTATAAAGTTCTTGTCTTCATCGACCGGCTTGATCCACTAAAAGGGTTGCGGGGTAAAAAGTACGCACGAGATATCTCCAAAACACTCAATCCCAAAACTCTCCAAAACATCGACGCCAACAGTACTCATCAGGCGTTATGAGTTATAGTAGACAGTGCAGAGACACCAAGAGTAATTTCGGGAATCACCGATGTTATTTATGGGACATTCACTGAACTCGGGAATTACTATTGGGTCAGCTTAACGCATTCCACACTACCACTGAACTCGGGTGCACCGACATAGTGCATTCACGGAACATACAATCTGTCGCAACATGCATAGAGTACCATAAATGTTGCGTCACCATTTCACAACATAAATGCAGGTGATCGGTTGGCACTCTCAAGTTCAGTTAATCACCTTTTTGTTTCCAGTTGGATTTTACATGCGGTGAGCATGAGTAACACCGACCTTGTCTGAGTGTCTTAGGACATGGGTGGCGCGACGGTCCGTGGTGGCATGTTTATTATGTGGTTCTAGTGGAGCGGTATCATTACTTGCTCATCTGGCTATTTCGAATTTATGATTCATTTGTATTTCAGTTATTTTGCAGGAATATCATAATTTCGGCTTAGTAATGAGGCGATGGCAGTGTTGCTTCGGAGAATCTACTTATGGTCTGATCAATTCTTTAGAAATCTTTTAAGGTCGCGCCCCTATCGGTCTCGTCGGTCGTAAGGTCGGTTGTCATCATGATTTCCTAGTTCAGGGAACTCGTCGCACGGTGAATAAGTTTAAGCATGAATATGCTTTATTGGACCTTAATCTTATTATGAAAAGAAAACTACTCAGTAGCAAGCCCCCTTTTGACTTTGTTGCTCTCTCAAAATGAATTACAGTACATTCTCGATTTACGCAACTAATAAAAACAAGGGTAGTTGCAATGAACGAGGTTGTTGCAATAAGCGCTTTTATTTTTCTTTTTTAAGTTCAATTGAAGATGAAAAGCTCAACAAGGAAAACCAGCACTTGCAAATATTTACATTAAATATAACCAATTTTTATTGAACATCATATAAATAATAATAAAACAAACCAAAAGTCCGGGGTGGACCTGGGCCTCAACCAGTAAGCCTCTCTAGCCGGCACGATCTTTTGCCAGCTGTCTCCAACTGAGCACACCAAGTTGGTTGAGGTCCTTCTCCACCTGGGTGCGCCATCGGTTCCGTGGGCGTCCTCTATTGCGTTGTCCCACTGGTTCGGAGTCGAAGACTCTTCGGGCTGGATCAGTGTTGTCCATGCGCTATACATGGTCCAGCCATCTTAGGCGTTGAATCCGTAGACGCCTTACTAGGCTCATGCCGCTGCACAGCCCGTACAGTTCGTGGTTGAATCTTCTTCTTTCTTCAATAACCATCAACACCAACAGGGCCAAAGATTGAACGCAGAACTTTTCTCTCGAAAAGACCAAGTGCTTCTTCATTCGCTTTTCAGACTGTCCATGTCCATGTTCCGCACCATAGAGCAGGATAGGGATGATCAAGGTCTTGTATTATAAAGTCAGCTTGGTCCTTCGAGAGATGGCTCTACTACTCAATTGCCTCTTGAGCCCATAGAAACAGCGGTTGGCAAGAGTTACTATGCGTTTGATCTCGTTACTGATGTTGTTCGTACTTTTCACTTGCGAGCCGAGGTAGACGAAGTCCTTCACTACCTCGAAGTTATAGCTGCCTATGGTGACGTTCTGGCCAAGTTGTCGATGTTGTGCGTCCTTTCTGGATGACAGCATATACTTCCTTTTGCCCTCATTCACCGCTAAATCCATTTTGACCGCCTCCGCTTCAATACCAGCAAACGCCTCATTGACGGCTCGCTGTTTTCTGCCAATTACGTCAATGTAATCCGCGTATGCTAGCAGTTGTGAGGACTTCTGGAAGATCGTGCCTCTAGTGTTGGCGTGTGAGTCTTGCGGGATCTTCTCCAGGATGATGTTAAAGAAATCACATGACAGCGCGTCGCCTTGTGTAAATCCTTTTTTGACATTGAAGGTCTCGGTGAGTTCGTTACCGACCTTGATGGAGCAGCCAGACTCGTCATCTTGCACAACCTAACGAGTTTGGCAGGAATGTCAAAACTAGACATGTATAGCTCGTCCCTATGCACGCTGTCATATGCGGCCTTGAAATCGAGAAAAAGGTGGTGGGTGTCGATTTGCATTTCTTGGGTCTTTTCCAGGATCTGCCGTAATGTGAAGATTTGGTCGATGGTGGACTTCCCTGGCCTGAAGCCACACTGATATGGGCCTATCAGGTTATTTATAAACGGCTTCAGGAGAGGACACAAAACGGCAGAGAAGATCTTGTAAGCGATGTTCAGGAGACTTATCCCTCTATAGTTGGCGCAGTCAAAGGGGTCTCCTTTCTTGTGGATCGGGCAAACGATACTGAGATTCCACTCGTCGGGCATGCTCTCCTCCGACCATATTTTACAGATGAGTTGGTGCATGTACCTTACCAGGTCATCTCCAGCTGCCTTAAACAGTTCCGCAGCACCAGCAGCTTTATATTGACTTCGCCCAGGTCGGGGGGACGGAATTCTCGTCGATCTTCGTCAATTGCGTGCTGTGGAACATTCTGACTGACAGCGGTATTGGAGTCTTCCTCGCCGTTTAACAGTCTACAGAAATGATCCTTACAGATTCTCAGTATTGACTCTACTACGATTTGTCCCTCTGCGTCACAACAGGCTTCTGTCCGAATTGTGTATCCATTGGATAGTTGTTTTACCCGTTGGTAGAACTTTCGGACGCCATTTCTGGCGTAACACCTCTCAATGTCCTCGATCGCGAGCTTCGCATGCTGTTTCTTTTTCTTTTTGAGAAGCCGGTGCTCTTCCCTTCTTTCGTAGAAGTTCGTAGAACTCACGAACCGCTCTCGTCCTTCTGTCCAGCGTCGCCTTGTATGCTGCTTGCTTCGCTGAATGTGCCTGCTTGCACTCGGTGTCAAACCAGGGGTTTTTTTTTGGGGTGGCGTTTTAAAACCCAGCGCATCAGATGCAGCTTCTCTGATGGCTTTTTGACAACGGTTCCATTGTTGGTCGATTGTTTCGCCTGGCAGGGTTGGACTCTCTGAGAGCTTTAGGGAGACTCGATCGGCAAAGTTGCTAGCGAAAGGAAATTAATTCATTGAAATAAAGATGTGTTAAATTATTTTTATTTGAAAAAATTAGAAATTTTTGTTTGAATTTTTTTGTTTTTAAGTTTCTGTAAAATAGCCATTTCCCGCATTATCTGCAATAGGGGCTGAATTCTGTTCAGCCCATTGAATTGCGGTATTTATTGCTTAAATTGCATTTTCGGTCTTTATTTTGGGAGCAGGAATCTCGTGCTCGAGTTCACTTTCATAACATAATTCGACTGATTCATTTTCATACTCTTCATTTTCATAAATGGTTTCACGTACCCAATCGTTTATGTCTTCATTTGTAATAGATTTGTTACAGAAAATGTTATTTTAGAGAGTGGATAGTGATTCTATGACCGCTTGTTCATTAATAATTTGAGCTCTCACTGTGCTCAAAGGAAGTTCATCTTCATCTTCCCAATAATAATAATAATATAATAATATTGATGGCGCGACAGTCCGAGGCGCACCTGGGCCTTGCTCCTCAGCAAACACTCGCGTTGTGCGTGCTATTGTTCTTTCACGAGTGAAAAAGTTGAGAAGCTTTTTCTAGACAGAGTATTCCTGTGAAGCATTGTCAGTGACTCGAAAGAGGTGGAGCCGTGAATTATCAAAGGTGGAGTCGACGCACTTACCCACTACGCCACGGCAACCACTTCATCTTCCCAATGACTATGAAAATCCATCAATACATTCCAGCATTTTTTTTTTATTGAATCTGTCTTCAATCCATTCCATGCATTTGATAGAAGGCAAATTGCATCTCGTAGGGTAAATGCTTTGAGTTTTAACTCAAGGCCTGATCCCTCACATCAAACCAAGAGCGCCAATAGACTTTTCTTATAGTGCAACTTCGTCAAATTTATAACATTCTGGTCCATTGGCTGAAGAATTGCTGGGCAGTTTGCCGGCAAACACATGACAACAATCATCCCATCATCAGTTTTTAGTTCTCCATCTTTTGGATGACAAGGAGCGTTATCCAAAAGCAATATAGCTTTCATTGGAAGACCCTTCGAACTTAAAAATCGTCGGACCTAAAAGAAACAAAAATTGTTCAATTGTTCAAAGAATGCTAACGTGATCCAAGCATTTTTACTTGCCTTGTAGACAACGGGCTACTCACAAAGCTGCTGAAATCTTTGAGGCAGCTGGAGATGAAGGCACGATCTGCCAGAAGTTCGTACAACTGCTAGCATTCGCGGATGACATTGACGTGATTGGCAGAACACAGCGAGCCGTCAAGGAGGCGATAGCGGCTACAATGGGTCTAGCGGTGAATGAGGGCAAAACGAAGTATATGCTGTCATCGAGAAAGGACGCACAACATCGACGACTTGGCCAGAACGTCACCATAGGCAGCTATAACTTCGAGGTCGTGAAGGACTTCGTCTACCTCGGCTCGCAAGTGAAAAGTACGAACAACACCAGTACCGAGATTAAACGCACGCTCTTGCCAATCGCTGTTTCTTTGGGCTCAACAGGCAATTGAGTAGTAGAGTCCTCTCTCGAAGGACCAAGTTGACTTTATACAAGACGTTGATCATCACTGTCCTGCTCTATGGTGCGGAGGCATGGACAATCTCAAAAGCGGATGAAGAAGCACTTGGTCTTTTCGAGATAAAGGCTCTGCATTCAGTCTTTGGTCTTGTCTGCGTTGATGGTTATTGGAGAAGAAGATTCAACCACTAACTGTACGGACTATACAGCGACATGAGTCCATGGATTCAACGCCTAAGATGGCTGGGCCATGTAGAGCACATGGACAACACGGCTCTAGCCCGAAGGGTCTTCGACTCCGAACCAGTGGGACAACGCAATAGAGGACGCCCACGGAACTGATGGCGCACCCAGGTGGAGAAGGACCTCAATCAACTTGATGTGCGCAGTTGGAGACAGCTGGCAAAATATCGTGCCGGCTGGAGAGGCTTACTGGTTGAGGCCCAGGTCCACCCCGGCCACCAGAAGAAGAAGGAGAAGAAGAAGAGTTGAATGTGGAGCTAGTTAGGGCGTTAAGTGCAGCCTGGCTATTTGAGAATATCGATAAGTTCGAATTCAATTGGTTTTTATTGTTGATGGAATGTGAAGCTTCATTTGTGGCGAAGACTTCAGGCTTGTAGATTGTGAGAGAGGCAAGGCACAAATGGGCAACGACTGGATGGTGCAGTTGGTAGAGTGCCTGCCCCTAGATTGCGGGTCACTGGTTCGAATCCCAGTTAAAGCAAAGTTAATACGCTTTTACCTGGTTTTCAAATCTGGTCCAGTCACCATTTGCCGTTAACGACACTATCACTGGAGTAGTCAATCAGTGGTCTGACTGTGGGTATCACACTAGACCAATATGGTCTCAGTGTGGTGGTGAATACACCAGCAGCCCTAACTACCTAACCTGACCTAACCTAAAGCACAAATGATGTTACTCTCGAGGAATGTGTCCAATGAACCAGATTAGGGAGTGCATGTTACCGGCCTATTGAAAAAAGCCTCGTTTCTTAGATTTCAAGAAACAATGACTCCCTGACAAGCACACACACTTCCAACAGAACTGATTCCTCTATACGAGTGCACTGTACAAGTAACCAGTATGTACAATTCACATGTGCACATGCTTAGATCTAATGAGATTTTTTCAGATTTTTTATTGCCCAGCCTATGCCTGAGAAACTGTATAAAGAAACAATCAAATTTTATTGCGATTCGGTCTGCAGAATACCAGAAATCACGAAAGCCGGACACGAAGGCGCTGGTAACGGAAATAATGATTCGAATTTCAAACTTGATGCATACCAGCTTTCGACACTAAACTTGTCCACCTTAAGATTCCGCCGCCTCATGCCTTCGGTTCCCCGCATGCCCTACAAGGTCCCTTCAAAATCATCTTTATCCCATAAAAATATTTCCTCCATTATGACCATAAGTTAATTTTAAATTTATTTCATACACTAATCTTCTCATCGTAAAGAAAATGAAAAGAGGAGAACAACAACGCCTACAATACAATTATAGTTTCATCGCCGAAAAAATCACACACACGCACACACACACACGTGCACACGCAGCTAGACAGAAAACTTTGAATTCCCCTAAGCTTTCTGAAAAGCAATAAATTACTCTGCAATATAACAAAAAACGAGCGAAAAAAAAACAACAACACAAGCAGAAAGAGAAAAAGAAAAACGACGAACAAAATTATATGCCGTCGGGGTGCAAAGCGGCCCTAACATCGCTAACGCGCTGCCATCACAAAGAATTTGTGCGTATCGCATATGATCACAAATCCAAAGTGGTTGCTGCTAGTATGCTTCGTGTGTCACTGGTTCGCTGCTTCGCTCCGAGAGCCATGAACATAACCTTGAGGTTTTATTTAAAGATCGTTTTTTAGATTGTTTCCCTCCTCTCCTCTAGGTTCCTAATGCTACGAAATTTATATATGTAAAAAAACGAGAAAAAAAAAACTTTCTTACATTTTTTTTACTGCGTTTGCGTTTGCAATAAAAAAAAAATGCGTAAAATTTGAACAGCACATTAGTGTCTGTTTCGCACGCACACCGCCGCACACCGGGCTCCGAGTGCGTATGCGTGATCGAGTGCGATTTCACAATCACAGTCGCTGGGGCGCGTGTGTATGCGTGTTGCGATATGAAATTCTCGAGTCGTAAGCTCAAATGCCAACAATGAATCGCATTATGAACTCATTTAACGTCCGCTAACGAATGCGTAAGGTCGCCAGACCGCAGACAACAGACAGCATTCGGCGGCGGCGGCGATTTTTTTTTTCTTTTTCTGATTTTACATTCGTATGCGTTCCTGCGATCAATTGCTTTCACTTCATACATGCATTGCCTGCTAGAGATGAGCTGCAAAATTTTCGAACACACTGCATTGCGGCACATTTTCGGGCGATCGGTAAAATTCCGAATCGCATTGACCCACATTCGAGGTGCAAACCATTGCACTGATCACGGCGCTGCATTGGTGTGGATATGCGCTTATGCATTTGGTGGGCATTCATTGGCTGGCGGGTGCTTGTCATTGATAAGAGCTTTCGTGCAGTTCGGCTACCGATGGGAAATTGGAGGGAAAAGCTGAACGAGCCGCCGCATGAGCATCGAATGCAGTCTCTTTCGTCGAATGAATTAAGTGGGTGCGGGTACGGGTGCGGGTGAGGGTGCCCTTGAAGCCAACATCATGACACACTTAAATACGCCAAAGCATCAGTTAAATTTATGCATGGGGTGTCTTCGAAAAGTGGGCGGACGGAACCAAAATCATGAAGACTGTGTAGAAATACTCTGTTCAGTTAGTCCCCTCCAACCTCACCAGAACAACTTTCTGCATTCCAGGAGATTTTACGTTCAAATTGAAGGCAGCAAATCAACAGAGCGGAGCACCAAAGCGGGAGTTGCAAAAGGATGAAAGCTGGGAACGTACCATTTCAAAATCTACACGGCAGTTCAACCACATCCAACTGAGACGGAGAACTGCTGTCTATTTGCAGACGACTCGCTGACTTATGCCAGCTCGATGACGCGAATTATATACAGTGGACTCTCCCTAAGTCGAACTCCCCCTAAGTCGAAACTCTCTCTAACTCGAACTTTTTCGACATATTTTACATACATTTCCCTCCCATTTCCCTCTCTCTAAGTCAAACTCCGCCTAACTCGAACAAATTATGTCATCCCGTGACAATTCGACTTGGGGGGAGTCCACTGTATTGAATTGGATTTTGTACCCAAAATGCATATATAAACAAGAGAAGGAGAAATTAAATGAAAGAACACACTTGTAAAACTATTTAAAACATTTACTTTGAAAAAGGGAAAGGATCTTAACGCTAGGGGGAACTTGACACGTTCTCGTCGAACTGGAGACTGCCACGATTGTTCTCTCAATCTCCATTGCATCAATTTCAAGATCGGTCGTTATCGCACTGTGAACTCAACTGGTTAGTCCCTTTTACTATCGCATGCTATCCCATCCGAGCTCAATTGGATTCACAATTTATTTAACGATCGTTCCCTTTAGCGATCGTATGACCACAGCGTCATTTAGGACGATGACACCCTTATCTGGTGAGGTGTCAGTATGAGTAACCCCTGGGCTTGTCATATCCGAGATTGCTGGCGTTGACATCAAACAAATTGGACTACTATACCAAATTGGGTATTCGTACCAATTCTGGGAAATAGGTACATGTGAGCTTAGGTGAATGCAGATCCAGCTGCCAAATGTCGGAGAATAAAGACAGTGCTTCCAATAGTACTGAGATATTAGCGGACCAAGATGTCAAGGATCTTTGCGTTAACTTCACGGAAAAGTTGAAGTTCAACAGCCATTCAAAAGGTCAACCTAGGCTTCCATCGCAGCTTTACCTTGATGCTCAAGCAAAATGGATTAAGTCAGAGGACGGAGCTCTATACAAGCGGCCGATCTTAACGTACCCCTTCCCAATATGGCACATTATCTCCAAGACCAGCTTGAAGAAGCTCGATATGTTCGAAAGGGAAATACTGCAAATATGCACCGGACTCACCTTCGATAGGGACCGTCAAAGACACCACAGCAGCACGAAACGACCAAACACGCGTCATCCCCCACAACAGTGTATTACATGGTGACACTGTTTAGAAAGCAGCTATTGGACATCAACAACCATCCTAACGAGGCAATCAGAATATCAATACCTCAAAGCGCTAAATCTTCTAAGCCAGCAGACCTCTCCAACGACATCCTGCAACGAGCTGCATGGATTCTTCCGGAGCAGTTACAGCAATCATCATAGAGACTAAATCGTCTACCGCAACACTATCCCATCTCAAAAGAACCACCACGGACACACGAATTAGAACAACCGGTGTAAGCACCAGACATTGTAGGACATACAAATTAAACAATAAACCGGCTGTAGAGTCGGCTTACTAGTACGACCGCACTTGCTGATGGTCAGATCACAACTCCTGAGATAAGATTGGACGATACACACAAGGAGATTGAGATAAAAACTAATATGCAGCTCTAGAGTATTATAACATATCGAAGAGCACCTCCCACTACGAGTGCTGCTAATACACTTCTTCTTCTTCTTCTGGTGGCGCTACAGTCCGGGGTAAGCCAATCAGTAAGCCTCTCCACCCGGCACGATCTTTAGCCTACTGTCTAAAACTGCGCACACAAAGTTGATTGAGGTCCTTCTCCACCTGGGTGCGCCACCTTAAGCGCGGGCGTCCTCTGTCACGGTGTCCCACTGGTTCGGAGTGGAAGACTTTTCGGGCTGCAGCCGTGTTGTCCATGCGCTCTACATGGCCTAGGCATCTTAGGAGTTGAATCCGTAGGCACCTGGCTAGGCTCATGTCGCTGTAGAGCCCTTACAGTTCGTGGTTGAATCTTCTTCTCCAATAACCATCAACGCAAACAGGACCAAAGATTAAACGCAGAAGTTTTCTCTCGAAAAGACGAAGTGCTTCTTCATCCGCTTTTGAGATTGTCCATGCATCCGCACCATAGAGCATGACAGGGATGATCAAGGTCGTGTATAAAGTCAGCTTGGTCGTTCGAGAGAGGACTCTATTACTCAATTGCCTCTTGAGCCCAAAGAAACAGCGGTTGACAAGAGTAATTCGTGTTCGTACTTTTCACTTGCGAACCGAGGTAGACGAAGTCCTTCACTACCTCGAAGTTATAGCTGCCTATGGTGACGTTCTGACCAAGTCGTCGATGCTGTGTGTCCTTTCTTGATGACAGCATATACTTCGTTTTGCCCTCATTCACCGCTAGACCCATTGTAGCCGCCTCCGCCTCAATGCCAGCAAACGCCTCATTGACGGCTCGCTGTGTTCTGCCAATATCATCAATGCCATCCGCGTATGCTAGCAGTTGTACGGACTTCTGGAAGATCATGCCTCTAGTGTTAGCGTGTGAGTTCTGCACGATCTTCTCCAGGATGATGTTAAAGAAATCACATGACAACGCGTCGCCTTGTCTAAAACCTTTTTTGACATTGAAGGTTACCGTTACCGACCTTGATGGAGCAGCGAGAATTCCATCCGCCACTGACACTCCAACCTCCAACACACTCCACCACTCCACGGATGACACTCCATTGTCATCCTGCACAACCTGACGAGTTTGGCAGGAATGTCAAAACTAGACATGGCGTTGTATAGCTCGTCCCTATGCACGCTGTCATATGCGGCCTTGAAATCGAGAAAAAGGTGGTGGGTGTCGATTTGCATTTCTTGGGTTTTTTCCAGGATCTGCCGTAGTGTGAAAATCTGGTCGATGGTGGACTTCCCTGGCCTCAAACCACACTGATAAGGACCTATCAGATTGTTGACGAATGGTTTCAGGCGCTCACACAAAACGGCAGAGAGGATCTTGTAAGCGATGTTCAGGAGACTTATCCCTCGGTAGTTGGCGCAGTTGAAGGGGTCTCCCTTCTTGTGGATCGGGCAACGATACTGAGGTTCCACTCATCGGGCATGCTCTCCTCCGACCATATTTTACAGATGAGTTGGTGCATGCGCCCAACCAGATCATCTCCAGCTGCCTTAAACAGTTGCGCAGGCAGTCCGTCTGCACCGGCAGCTTTATTCGACTTTAGTCTCGATATCGCCATCTTGACTTCGTCCAGGTCAGGGGGACAGAATTCTCGTCGATCATCGTCAATTATGTGGAGTGGAATATTCTGCCTGACAGCGATGTTGGAGTCTTCCTCACGGTTTAACAGTCCACAGAAATGATCTTTCCGGATTCTCAGTTTCGACTGCGAATCTACTACAAGTTGTCCCTCTGCGTCACGACAGGCTTCTGTCCGAATTTTGTATCCTTTTCTAATACACTACACCGGCAATAATAAAAAAAACGTTAAATTAAACGATGTACATCAATTGGGCCCCTATTCTTTAGCCAACATCCTCACCTTACGTTTCTAAGTCGAGTTATAATCGCAATTTTAAAAATAACTTTTCTGTTCAAATATAATTGGTAAATCGCTGTACTCAGTTACTTACACAGCGTCCTTGGCCAATCAGTCTCAGAGTTATGGCGGTGAAAAGAAACCAAGCTCTGACAATGACATTTTCGTGAATTATTCTTAAACTAAATATTCAAATTCACGTGGTATTAGAACTCACGTTGGTGTAATTCAGTTAGCATTAATCAATAAGGTGAATCATTGAGTTCTCCACAGACAATCATGTGGATGACGTCCTTTGAGGCGATTCAAAGCACATACGCGCGTATTCATTTAATTAACAACGTTTCTTCACGCCGTTTCTAATCACTCAGTAAATAGTATTTTTTTCTTTAATCTTTCAAAACACCGAAAGAAATAGATTATGTGGAGCTTAGGATTATTTTAAAGCCGTACTTAGGCATCCTTGTGTTGTGTGGCCTTGTTTCACTTAAAACCCAAACAAACTTATTGTTAATTAAGCGTTCTAGCCTGAGGCTAATACTCGGGGCAGTATATGCGATGAGATTCGCTGGGAATGGGGGGTGGTGTCTGCTCCTAGTGATACTCTACGCAGAGTAAACGAAATTGTTTCCGTCCTCTTAAAAACAAAAAAACGGTGGCCGTTGTAACGCCGATTGATGTTTCAATCCCAACGTAAGCAACACAATAAAACAGCTGGAAATACTGCGTTGTGCTAGCGTTCTTATGTTTATTATGATACAAGTCAGTGAGATTTGACAAATTGAATGGGATGGGTAGCAGTGGCGTAGCGGCTTAGTGCATCGACTCCTATGCAGAGGGTGCCAGGTTCGAATACCCGAATTTAACAACTTTCATAATTCACGGCTCCACCTCCTTCGAGTCACTCACAATGGTCAAAAGAGTATTCCTGTCTAGCAAAAGGCTTCTCACCTTCGCCGTTCAGAGTTGGCATAAGACTTTAGGTCCCTTCCACTCGTCAAAAAACAACAGCACACGCAACACGAGTGGCTGCTGAGAAGCTAAGCCCAGGTCCACGGACTGTCATGCCACTTTATTAGATAATACACTCGGATTATCATATCAAAGTATGCGTGAAGGACCGACTACCTACGTAACGCATCTCAATATTTTGATTCTAGCATTACTTACTGTCTTATCATGCTTGCGACACATGATGGGTGCAAGCCTAAGCGATAGCTGCCTTCCATCGTTGAAGGCTGCTTGCAGTCATCAACTTGGTCTTTACACCCGAGGATGAGTCTTCCTCTTCTTCTCGAACTAGGGTGCTGCGATTCGAAGACACTCTTAGCCAGTACAGTTGACGAATTTTTACCTTCCGGACTACATCCACATCCTGGTACAGCTCGTAGAGCTCGCGATTGTGTCTTCTCCTCCATTCGTCTTTCTCGAAGGCGGGACCATCTATCCGACGTAGAATTTTTCTTTCGAAGGCACCAAGTATCAGCTCCGCAGTTTTGCTTATCATCCAGCTCCATATAGCAGGACTGGCAAAATAAGGGTTTTGCAGAGCATGATCTTAGTCGCTCGAGTCAGGAGTTTTGACGCCAGTTGTTTTGACAGACCGAAGTAACACCGGTTCCCAAAGGCGGTTCTACGTCGGATCTCCACAGTGATGGCGTTTTTGCCCCGAGGTAAACAAACTCCTTTACTACCTCGAAATTGTAGCTGTCTTATGTAATATTTTGTCCTCCATTTCCGCACATCATCCGTCATCCGAAACTTCGTCTTCTAGGGCTTCTACGTTTTGCATATTTTCGGAGATACGGATGCAGATTTCCTGCATTGTTGTAAAGTCAGATCTTTTTGACAAAATTTGATTCCGAATTAAATGCAAAAGAACTTCATCCCAGTGATGAAGAGTTCTGATAACTTTTTTCCAGCATTTAGCGATTGTAGGTATAAACCGTGTTTTTTTCAAAACTCTATAAATAGTGAAGTAGAATTTTGCACGTAAAGCACATGCAACAACCTACTGCCTATAATATCGGCAGTGAAATGTGACTGCCTACAAAAATTCGAATTCGAATTTTTTTCATATATGTATTTTGACAGCGATTCGAACATATAAATTGTTTTCTTCATATATTCTGAGGGATAAAAATCAATGCCAATGCGAATCGTTTTTTTGAATCTTACCTGACTTCACTATCGATAGCGATGAAAAAAAAAACACGGCTGTAGTCGATTTGAATTCCTCCCGTGCATATTGAAATAAACCGACGCACTGAACCAGAGATATCCAACTTCTACCTCCGTTGCCCCTTGATTTCATCTGACAGCGTTTTTTATACGCTTTTTGTCCCGTGTCTGTGAATAGTGTTAGCTCTTGAGAACAGTAATGGGGTTAATCAGAGTTCTTATTTGAAAATTCGGTCGTTATTTGAACGTTTTTTTTTCAAATTTCGGTGTTAAATTTTCAACACGAACGAACGAAGCTTATGTTCATGAAGTCGATTCATTAAGACTTTGAGCAAATTACAATTTGAGATACTAGGACAAAATTAATTAACGTGAATTTTTCATTATGAATAAAAATGAATAATACATTCACACGTTCAGTTAACCAATAATAAAAACATTATTAAAGCGTGAATCACTTAAAACAAGAAGATTTGACAACCATTTTTATGCATTAATAATAGTTGCAATATCTTGCCATTGTTCTCATCAAATGGAATTCATAAGTTTTTCAGAATTCATGAATTAATCGTATACAGCGGACTTAATTTTTTGAGTTTATTTCTCAGGTATGGCTTAAGAATAAGAATTAATTTGAGGTGAAATAGTTCCAGTTAAATGGGCATTGCAATACATTTCTGTTCACGAAAGTCCATATTACAATGTAAGGAACTTCTCTTAAAAATACGAGTCAACATTTGAACACCCTCCGAACAACATACCCATGTATGTTACATGGATCGTACATGGATTTTGGGCAAATTAAACTAAATTCACGAATTTGCGGCAATTTCCCACTAAAATCCACGAATCGGCCGTCATTGCGTGGTTGATCCATGGTTTGTGTAAGAGTTTTGTGAAATTCAATGGAATACCAATACTTTTGCGTTTTTCTCCGGCGTGGACCAGGGGAAAAAATGGCCGAAGTTGGATATCTCTATTATCCCTTATCTCTGCACTGAACTATGTCCAGACAATTTATGATGTCGTCAACAGTTCTTTATTGCTGTCTAAGACAATCTTGAGACCTACAATTTCAATGTTACGAAAATCGAAAACATTTTTCGATTTGTAGCAAAATCTCGAAAATAGATACACATTAACAAAAAAAAGTCTCAGAACAGAGGACTATTTGCACACTTTTGCTTAAAAAATTAGCTTATTTTGGTAAGGTTTAATATAAATCGTTAAAGGGAAATACCAAAAGGGAATATGTTTTCCCTTCTTTCCAAATTGTGCAAAATTACAAAAATTTGCGTCGCCTATGAGTACCATTATGAGAAGAATGATTCTCTGCGATCAGTTAGTGGAGAGAGAAAAGTTTCCGTACAGATGGCATTCTTGTGCTTCAATTGACAGTGTAAAGTAATGATGGTAAGTTCATATGTTTTTAATTATATTTTTATGCAAAAGAAAATAAAATGGAGTGTAAAAATAGGCAAATTCCTTTGGGCAACAAGAAGATGATTATTGTCTTGAGAAAGAAAGAAAGTCGCGTTCTTCTATTCAGTACGTAATGGAGCAAAATTTAGAGGAACAAGAACCATTTCAAACAAGCCAAGATCTGGCCGTCCAAGAAAAATAGATAGTCGTTCGGAGAGGCGATTGGTAAGAAGTGTCCAAGAAGATCCTCGGCAAAGTGACCCTGTAATTGCCGGTAAATTAAGAAGAACTACTGATGGAATAGATGTGACTTCCCAGACAAAAGTCCTACGAAGAAATGGATACAATAGTCGAGTGAGCACATTGGAGGTTTTTTTTTCGTATTTACCTCCAAAGTATAATCATATTATTTTGAAAAACACAATTTTGCATAATTACTTGTAAAATATTATAGAAGAAAGATATTATAATATCATATCTCTAATCTGTAAAATGTGCGGTAACAATACTCATGGCATCAATATTATGCGAAATAAAAGATCTATCTATCTACCTATGGTCGAGTGAGCCGTAAGAAGAAATATGAAGGCGAGGCTGCATTATTCTACTGAAAATTTAGAGAAGGATAATTCTTTCTGGAATCAAGTTATATTTACAGATGGGAGCAAATTTAACCTTTTTCGTTCAGTTAGACGACGCATGGTGTAGAGGACGCCAGGCACTACTCTTAGTTCGAAGAACTTAACCTCTACAGTAAAGCATGGCGGAGGCAATGTAATGGTGTGGGGATGCATGGCCTCTTCCGGAGTTGGAAATTTTATATTCTTTGATAGAACGATGGACAAATATGGCTACTTAAACATATTCAAAGTAAACCTTCATTAAGTGCTCAAAAACTGAGTCTAGGCAATAATTTCATATTCCAACAGGACAATGACCCAAACCACACATCCTTTCTGGTGAAAGAATGGTTGCTTTAAAGCGTTAAAACATAAATTAATCACCCTGCTCAGTCAACAGACTTAAACCCAAGTGAGCATCTGTGTCACCATTTAGAAAAAAAATCAGGGAACGCACAATATCAAACAAAACTGACTTGAGGACCATGTTGCTTGATGATTTGAACAAGATTTTTTCCAGCCACGGCTTCCAAACTGACATGTTGAATAAAGTTATACGGAAGAAAGGAGGCCCGACCAAAAATTGATTTTGCTTAGCTGCCTCTTCCTCTTTGATGTTCTTACTACTCTTTTGCTGTTATTATTACTTTTAGTCTTAAGAAAACCAAGAAAAAAGCAATTGTACGTTTTGTTCAACTTTGGTGCTGTGAATAAGTTCAAGGCGTTTTTTTGTCAATGAAATAGTTTTTGCTTTGCTTTAAAATTAATGGGCTATATTGTATCTTTATTTTTAATTTTATATTTTATATTTAAATCGAATTAAACAGTTTATCAAAAAATTGAGAACTCTATAAACTGTAACTATGTGTAAGTCCATTAGCCACGATCTCTCAGCATGCTTACAACAAGGGCAAATCTCCCTGCACTCACTTGTTGGCACTATAGAAAGATCCCTCAATTTCAAGAAATTTACTCTCACTGCCTTTATCGATATCGAGGGAGCCTTTAATAAAATAGAACCTCACGCAATAACCTCAGCACTCAACAGACTTGGGATCGAAAAGCCTATAGTGGCTTTTATTCACTGGCTTCTCATTAACAAAGTGATACGCTCGAAGCTTGGTGATACCACGATCCGCAAATCTGTGAACAGAGGCGAACCGCAGGGTGGTGTACTCTTCCCTCTACTGTGGAGCATAGTGCTCAACGAACTACTTGTGAAACTAGATGGGACTGGGTGTACCGTCATTGCCTATGCAGATGACATTTCCAAAGCTGTACCTGGGAAATATTTATCCACGATAATGGATGAGTGGGCCGCCGTGGCGCAGAGGGTGCCAGGTTCGATACCCGAATTTACTATTACCTCTTTCGAGTCACTGACAATGCTGAAAGAGTATTTTTGTCTAGAAAGAGCTTCTCAACTTCGCCGTTCGGAGTCGGCATTAATCTGTAGGTCCCTTCCACTCGTGAAAGGACAATAGCACGCACAACACGAGTGGTTGCTGAGAAGCTAGGCCCAGGTCCTCCTCGGACTGTCGCGACACACATATATATATATAGATCATGGATACTATGCAATCTGCCCTATCGAAGCCAGTGAAATGGACTAGCGAGTGCGGCCTAGGTGTCAATCCGCAAAAAACGGATCTAGTCCTCTTTACTAGGAAGTATAAAATCCCTAACTTTGACTTTTCCCACACTATGCGGGACCCCCTTGGTAGGACACGAAGTTAAGCTGGAAGCTAAATATCCAGGAACGTGTCAAGAAGGCCCCCACGGCTCTCTACTGCTGTAAAAAGGCCATTGGGTGCAAATAGGGACTGCAACCCCGAATCATATCATTAGTCAGACCCATACTGGTGTCGCAATTTGGTGGACCGCACTCGATAAGACAATCAACATCACCCTACTAGCTAGAGTGCAGAGGATGGCATACGTTAGAGCATTAGCGGGGCGCTAAGGACTACCTCCTCCGAAGCACTAAACATACTCCTCAACCTGCCACCGACAGAACTAATTGGCAGACAGACAGCAGCCAGCACGGCAATTAGATTAAGATCGCTGAGCAGCTGGAAAGAACTGCAGTCTGCAAATTCACCGATCCTACGCAGGCATGCCTCTATACCCATAGATACAAACCTCACTTTACCTAAACTCCTCTTCGAGAAGAATTTCTCAACCAGGATACAGACCAGATCTTACTGGGAGTCTGAACACTAGACGCTGGAAGGTCCACTGCGAATCTTCACAGATGAATCGAAGATGGATGCAGGTGTGGGTGCTGGTGTCTATTCCAAGAATCTAAATTTCCAGCTATCTCTTCGACTACCTAATCACTGTAGCGTCTTTCAGGCTGAAACTATAGCGATTAGGGAAGCCCTGTTCTGGCTGAAAAACGATGTAATATCGCGCACAGATATCCTCATCTGTTCCGATACTCAGGCAGCGATTAAATCTCTGGTTTCAGTCACTTTTAATTCCAAGACTTCCCTTAATTGCCGCCTATCTCTTAACGAGATGACCAAGTATTTTAGCATCCAACTGATATGGGTGCCGGGACACTGTGACATTCCCGAGAATTGCAAAGCGGACAAGATCGCTAGAAGGGGCACAAGCTCCTTGCTCTTTCCGGGTGGAGACCCACCCTCCATGGCCATCGCTACTATAAAACAGCTGCTAAAGCTCCAAACGCATGCTCAAATAAACCGCAGATGGATATCTGGCACAGGATGCCCCATTACCAAACAACTCTGGCCTATGATCGATCCCATTTGATCGCTTAGCTTGATCAGATTAAACAGGCCAAACCTCAGATCTCTTATTGGCGTTTTAACAAAGAACGGAACCCACGCCTCTAGACTAGGCCATCCTTACAATGATTTCTGTTGAAGCTGCATGTACGAGGATGAGGAAGAAACCATTGAACACTTGCCATGTAATTGCAGTGCTCTCTCATCCCGTAGATTCAGACTTCTGGGGCCCCATTTCTTTGTTAATCTGGCTGAACTGAACAGCATCAGAATCAGCCCTCTTCTTCGCTTTATTAAAAGCACAACTTGGTTTGCGGAATAGGTAGCCTAAGATCCACGTGGTAACACAATGGGCCTATGCTTGGCCTAAGTGTGTCCGTTGTCCGTATGCGCGGCAGTCAGCCACCTCAACCGAACCTAACCTAAGTCCACTAGATTGGTTGCAAAAATCGAGTGTTGCAATAATCCACTCTGACGCAGCCCGTGCGCCAGACTCCATGCTTAAAATTTTTTCCCAGGATGACTCCGAGAACATACCTCCGAACAAATAGACACACAATTTACAGCCATCGCATTTTTTCCAGCAAATCATGACCAACAACAAAGCCCACCATTCGCCTTCAGACCGCACACACCGAACACATTGAACGCATCATAAATTACAACGACCTGTAAGGCCATAATAGGCCCACTACAAGCACATTATTTAAAAGCAAAAATACGCATGTCGGAAAGAAGAATTCAAAATGACAATACACTGATTCCGATTCGAAAATCAAAAAATTCAAACCGACCAGCGCGGCGACCATTACGCAACCCATTCTAACCCTGAGAACAAGATGAATTCACATTCACATTAAACGAAGAAAAAAAAAAAAAACGCCACACATTGGCTGCCATTTAGCATTCACGCAAGCATGTAATAGTGATGTAAATATGCGCAAGGAAAAAAAAAACGCCACACATTTCCACACAGCTAACTATCGCTAACGAATCTTTACGGCCAAGTCTGATCACCTATTATCAATCCGTCTCTATATGAATAGCAACAAATATTAGCGCAACGCAAGTTTTTTTTTCTCTTCGTTTTCAAAATTCTTTTTTTTTTTTTTTTTCTTCATAGACTATGTCTGTTGTAATGTGTAATTCGACGGCGGGACGTATCCAAGGGAGAAATGTTCTTGACTGCATCTGTGTTTGTAAACTAGATAGCCTTGAGTGTGGCATACAACAAAAACAACGAATTTTGTGTATTCTGTATACACAAGCTTCTATGCATGTGAGTGGTGTTCTGAAGCGCGACATGCGTGAGATCCACGCAACGCATTGAGACTAGCTAAATGCTTCTTCTTACGTAATCATCAATTCTTCTTCATTTTTTCGGTTGTCAGTCTTCTTTTTTTTCATCTGCAATCTGTGCCGTATGCGCACTGAGATGTGGAAGTTATTTCGAAGATATATTTTTTTTTTCAAATTAATTCAAGTCAACGCTGTAAACGCGATTGGAAGTCGCCTGCAGATCTTTGCCGGGCATTGCTGAGCTTTGATTTATTTATTACAGCTCAATTAGCTACATTAGTTTAACGATCAATTAAGTCATGTAGTAAATTAAAGCCGAACTTTATTGATCTCACTTACACTGAAATGGTACTGACCTGCTCCGGCGGTCGGACCTTTTTTTTTTTATTTCCGTCTGCCTGCCAACCTGTTTTAGGCCCGATCAAGTTGGCGATTTTTGCTTTTAGAAAGGTCAGAAAAATGTCGGTTAGAAAAGTGTGGGCAATAAACACGATATCTTAGGATTATCAATTGAGAGAGAAAAAAATGTGTTCCCAGCTGATACAGTTGACATTTGGTTATTTCACTTTTTTTTTCTGGAAACCGAAAGTCGATAAAAAATGGCATAAAAATTCGGAAGCAAGCGCTGGCTGTTAAAAGATATGATAGTCAACTTTTTAGACGGGTTTTCTGACGAGGGGTAAGATCTGGCTGTAAAATACAATAAATCAACTTGTGTCTTATCGAATTGCTGAAGTTGTCATACTTTGTCTTGTGACGTGGGGAATTTTTATATGTGCTCGCTGGCAGACTCATGTGAATATAAAGTATCTATTCATTACTATACCGCGTGCATCAAGTGGAATTTGGCTGCATTAATGAAGGTTACTGTTCCCACAAAAGACAACATGGTCAACTCGCCCAATCGATGATCACAGTAATCTCTGCGAAAATGTCAAGGCTAAGGTGTGCCAAATATGCTCTTACACTTCCTTTGGGTCTTACTTAATTACTTCTCGAGCCAACTCCCTTGAGGGCCCTCTGAGGGAACCATCCACCTCATCGTAGACAAAGTCATTAAATTTCAAAGGACTGACAGATGTGTGTCGTTTGCCCGATGCACAAGAAAGGAGACCCCTTCAACTGCGCCAACTACCGTGGGATAAGTCTCCTCAACATCGCCTATAAGATCCTGTCTGCCGTTTTTGGTGAGCGCCTGGAACTATTCATATAAAACCTGATAGGTCCCCATCAGTGCGATTCAGGCCGGGGAACTCTATCATCGACCAAATCTCCACGTTGCGGCAGATCCTGGAAAAAAACCCAAGAAATGCAAATCGACCACCCACCACCTATTCGTCGATTTCAAGGCCGCATATGACAGCGTGCATAGGGACGAGCTATACAACGCCATGTCTAGTTTTGACATTCCTGCCAAACTTGTCAGGTTGTGCAGGATGACGATGGAGTGTCATCCGTGGAGTGGTGGAGTGTGTTGGAGGTTGGAGTGTCAGTGGCGGATGGAATTCTCGCTGCTCCATCAAGGTCGGTAACGAACTCACCGAGACATTCAATGTCAAAAAAGGTTTTAGACAAGGCGACGCGTTATCATGTGACTCTTTTAACGTCATCCTGGAGAAGTTCGTGCAAGACTCACACGCCAACACAAGAGGCACTATCTTCCAAAAGTCCGTACAACTGCTAGCATACGCGGATGACATTGACGTGATTGGCAGAACACAGTGAGCCGTCAATGAGGCGTTTGGTGGTATTGAAGCGGAGGCGGTCAAAATGGGTCTACCGGTGAATGAGGGCAAAACGAAGTATATGCTGTCATCGAGAAAGGACGCACAACATCGACGTCTTGGACAGAACGTCACCATAGGCAGCTTTAACTTTGAGGAAGTGAAGGACTTCGTCTACCTCGGCTCGCAAGTGAACAGTACGAACAACACCAGTACCGAGATTAAACGCAGAATTACTCTTTCTAATCGCTGTTTCTTTGGGCTGAAGAGGCAATTGAGTAGTAGAGTCCTCTCTCGAAGGACCAAGCTAACGTCTACGGATTCAACGCCTAAGATGGCTGGGCCATGTGGAGCGCATGGACAACACTGCTCCAGCCCGAAGAGTCTTCGACTCCGAACCAATAGAACAACGCAATAGAGGAAGCCCACGAAGCCGATGACGCACACAGGTGGAGAAGGACCTCAATCAACTTGGTGTGCGCAGTTGGAGGCAGCTGGCTGGAGAAGCTTACTGGTTGAGGTCCATGTCCACCCCGGACTGTAGCGCCAACAGAAGAAGAAGAAGACTGATGTGTGTCGACCTTCCCACCGGAATACACCGACCATAATTTTGTTTCATTAAATGTGCACCTAAACGGCAACGATGGCAAGTGTGAGCTGAGGAAACATGCAACCTACGAGGCATACGAAAAGGCGCTGCAACGGAGAACAGCAGCAGTGCAGGAGGAACCGGGCTAGAAGACGTGAGGAGAAGAAGCTTCTACGCGTGATAAAAAGATCTCTCGCAACCTCCCAGCTAAAGGATATCGAATGGTTTTGTGACAGAAAAGAAATACAGGCCTTTAATAAAACAAACCAAAAGCCAACGTGCCGTGGTGGAAGCTTCTTGCGGCGATTGAAGAAGAATTGAAACGAGCTAATCTTAAGGTCAATGAAAAATTAAGATCTCATTTTCGAGGTAGTAGAGGAGTTTGTCTCGGGGCTCACAAAATTAACATGTTGTAGAGATCCGACATAGAATCACTTTTGACACCCGCTGATACTTCAGTTTGTCTACATCACTGGACTCAAGAAGGACCAAAATGATGCTCTTTAAAATAGGGTCTATACTTGCCATATAGCAAGATACATCCGAAGTATGAAGAGTATTCCCAGGCCCAGGTCCACCTCGGACTGTCGGATATTGGTGCCTTCGAAAGAAAAGTTATCTCGTCGGATATATGGTCCCGTCTGCGAGGAAGGTCAATGTTCCAGCAAAGAGGATCTTCGAATTCGAGCCTATTGGTTAAGCTTGTTCTAGATGACTGGAAGTAGCGTTCATCGTTGGCAAACCACGGACAGTTATCGATGGCGATTTCTGTGGCTCCAACCCTATCTGTGTGTGTACCTTTCACATTCATTTTTAACTCTGTCTTGCCTTTGATTTGTGTTGCAATCAGTTTCATGAACTCGAAGTTCGGTAGAGTTTGTCTATCCACACAACACTTTCACAAACTTATATTTTTGCATATCAATTTTTCCAGATGCTTAATAAAACCATGAAGCTCGTCCAGTCTGAAAGAAACGTTTGAATCCATTTGAACAAGGATGGATGCAAAAAGAAGCTAGATATTGGTCAGAACCTCATGGACCGACCGACGCACAGCAACAATATCGACCTAATTTTGAAACTTATTTTAACTGATCCGTGGGCGTTGGACTTCGCCAAGGGTGCGTCTTGGCACCTCTCCTTATCATTGTATACATGGAGTTGATGTTGCAGTGCAGCCGAGGCGAGGAATCTTTCTCATTCGGAGAGTTGAGGGTTAGACATCTTCTTCTGGCGGATGACTTAGTTATTCTGTGTGTTCTAAGTGTTAAAGCCAAGTAAGCAGGAATATGATCGCGAATACAAGCTCCTGAGCCCAGATTTGTTTGTGCTGTTGTTGGAATTACTCACCGGGTTAGGGTGGGAAACACGACGACAGTGCACAAGGAGCTCAACGTTGAGCAGCTGCTTCTTGGAACGGAAAGAGCTAAACTTCATTGAATTGGTAACGTATCACGAATGTCCCCACCATCACGACTGCCGAGACGGGCCTAGGTAGGGGGGCTGCTAGTGCATTCCCCAGCACACTAAGACCATATTGGTCCATTGTGATACACATTGTCAGACTACTACCACTGATTGACTACTCCAGTGATGGTGCGGTTAATTTGATCCTAATGGCAAAGAGTGACTGGACCAGATTTGAAATCCAGATAAAAGTGTATTAACTTTGTTTACACTGGGAATCGAACCGGGGGCCCCGTTAACCAGGGGCAAGCACTATACCAAGCAGTCCTCGGGCCTTGAAAGCGATTCCATCAGGTAGGCGACCACTTGGCAGACCCAGGACAAGATGGTTGGATCAAGTCTTTAACCTCACCTGGCTACAATTGGGCATAACCCCTGATGAGTTAGAGTCGATGGCGGAGGATCGAGTTGGCTTGAAATGAAAAATGATGATGATGGTGACGGATGTCATAAGTGGATTATTTATTGATTATCATGGTTAGTCGGCGCAAACGGTGGCCAAGCCAGATTTGACGGGCAGGATGGTCTTGGTGTGTGTTTGGTGGGATTGGAGGGGAGTCTATATACTATGGGCTTATCTCCTACGGAAAAAGTCCTTATTTGGAACTGGATTGTCAGCAAATCGACCGCTAGAGGAAGCAATCGCTCAGAAGCGCCAAGCTTTGACTCATAGATGAGGAATTGTGTTCAATCGGAACTACGCTACAGACGTCGTTAGTGACTCGACAGAAGAAAGTCTTTTGCATTCACCTTATAGTCCGGATCTAACGCCAAGTGATTACCACTTGATCCTGCCCACAAGTGCATTTTGGTGGTGAAGAGTTTGCTTGAAGAGAGACTATTGAAATAAGATTCTCTCAGTTTTTTGCCTGCACGGGAGATGGTTAACGCCATTACCAGTCCACCAATCCAAAAGGGCACATATTTAACCTATCTCAGTAAACTTTTATAAATAAAATATAAAATAAATACGGCCTAAAATTTTGTACAAAAATAATGGATTTCTTTTTACTACTCGCAATATAACAAGAAATAGAGAGGACAAGACCCACCCTTGGCTAAGCCCAGGGCCTCGATAAAGGTGAAGGTGTTGATTTAGCGCCGTTATCCCTTACAGGGCATAACTCTTTTTAGTGATTTGATCTCAAAAAGAAGCTCGTCTATGTTCAGACTTGAGTTTGAGGTATGGGATGGACTTACCACCCCCAGAGGTCTCTTGAATAATCGATGACAATAATTGCTTTCCCACACACTACCCACATGCACGGCGTACTTAATACCTCATGCCAACACAATTGGGTCATCTTACAATTTAATAAATAAAGTGATTAGCCCAAAAACAGGTGTACCGCTCGGAATGCGGAAAAAAGACTGTCCACACTTCATGTTGCAATCGTGCATCTTATCAGAAAAAAAAGCGAAACGAAAAACAATCATATTATCTTTCCAGTACAGAACCTTAACTTCGCTGTAATCTCATCAGTTCATCAGCATTTCAAAAGTACGTAAACAGTTTGAAGCGTAAAAGAACTCCACTACAGAACACCGTGCGTGCGAGTGTGTGTTTATGCGTGAATGCGGATACCTCTACATTTTCAAAATGACCACAAAACTACCAAAAAATTAAATAAATACATAGTTTCATTTGAACTTGAAAAATATTCTCTGATTATGAAACCATTTATTTTTTTCGAAAGAAAAACACTGGCCCTTCGACGAAGTGCCTCTGCCCTCGCAGCGTTTTTACACGCCACCACCACTCCAGGGCCATGTGACGCCAGTGCTTATCGTCTAATAATAGCCAAACGTGTGCATAAAGCTGTAAACATGTCACTATTACAAATATAAGCGATTTGAAAAAAAAAGCTGCTAATATGTGAAGAGAGGTATAGACAAGACCGCGTTAATCTCTGTTAATAAGTAAGTTCTTGACTATTTCCAAAGGGCTTCGGGTATGAAGAAGACGAAAACTAGATAGAAACCAGTATCAACGCGATATTTTTCATTGCCGAACAAAAAAATGAAATGTTTGTGGCATCATATCATGGTTTAGGGCCACAGTACACGGTCTACAACAAGTTGTAAGCACATGTACTGCGTGCATTTGCTGTGGTATGAGTGAGCCTATTAAGACGATTACCTCATCGCATTAATTAATAAGAATACATTCGGCTGGCACTGACGATGATCATGATGATGATGATGATGGTTATGACAATGACTGCAGCATGTTTTGTGTCTATGATGAGTAACGCACAGAGCAGTGCGTACACAACTGAATTAGCAACAACAAAATGAGAGAATCCATTTTCGTAAGAGTAATCATCTCGATGAGCGAGGGCTCAGCGACATTGTGTGTGATTTAATGCAGCGCGTATGAAACGTACTTGAATTGTTTTTTTTTTTTTTTTTTTGTAGAAAGATATTCATCTGGGTCATTTGATCGACTGGAAGATCTGTCAGAGATTGGTTGCTGATCGTGGAACTGGCTACCAAATCGGAACGCACTTGCATTAATGGGAGCTTTGTTTTTCAGTCGAAAATATTCACTTCTTCTTCGCTGTAGTCACGTGACTTCACGTGAAGTCAGGTTAAAGTTACAGATTCCAAAGAGCGGTCTCAAAGGCATGTTGTTCTATCACGTTCTCCAATGGATCAGGTAGACTCCTACTCCTAAAACCAGTTTTGTGAGTGATCAAATCACTTACTCAGGTTATTGAAGAAGTAAGCTCCTGGTGCATGTTGTTCAAGGACAGAGTTCATTATGGGACCAGAGGAGGTGTGACCCGGACCTGGACGTTTTGCAAAAGTCAGTAAGCGATTGGTTATCCTAAAGGCACATCTCCTTGCTGGGTGTCTGTTTTAACTGCCCAGTAAACGTCAGATAAGGATTTCAAAGCGTTGGTATGGCGTCTCATGAAGGCACAAGCGTCTGCACTTAGTCTCTATCAGCGAGCACCTTCGATCGAAGATCGGATAACCAACCCCCGTGGGACATCGTTGGCGGCTGCAGACGATAGACCTCAGATAGAGTCAGTTATAAGTTTACACAGATTTCCACAGCCGCAATTAAAATGTTGCCCTGGAGTTTTTTTTTTAAACACAAAATTGATTGCATTGTAATCGAAGTTGTAAAGGGCCTCGGCATGGTCTAGAAATGTTGCAAGGGTGAATTCATTGTGTTCGAGTGATAATCATTCCCACTTGCGAGGGAAGTGTCGTCTCTACAGACTTACCCTTGTTGTATGCGTGTTGGGCGTGAGTTTAATGGAAACAGCCGTGTGCTTAAACTCTTAGAGAAAAATTACGATATACGGATACAGCTTAATGCTTAGCTTAAGAGACAGATAATTTTTCTTCTCTGAGTATGAAGGCCAAGTTAAGTGGTATAAACATAGGAACGGGCCCAGGGGGTAATAACGTCGACCCCCAATTCTTCTTCTTCCTCTATTTTTTCGACGAGATTATGATCCGAATTTTGGGGGTCATGACTCTCCCACTTTACTGCATCCCTATTGGTCCGCCAGCGGGGTTCGCCGATTCGACCTCAAGAAATATCGGCAGGCCTCCCTGTTTCGGATCACTTCATCACTGGGCCCGATCAAATGCTGGTGTTTTTGCATTTGTGTGATCCAGGAGTTCTTAGGCCTTCCTTTCTTTCGCGCTTGCGATGGTAAGTTGATTGTATTGCCTTCCTTCTCTCTTTTGAATGTGACAATACCAACTGAGCCGGTCATCCTTAACAATTTTAGAGATGGGTTCTCTGACGTGAAGGCTTCCTCGGATCTTTGAACTTCTTATTCTATCGAGCTTTGTTACTCCTTCTATCATGCAAAGCAATTCCATCTTAGTTGCCGTTAATTTGTCCTCAGACTTTTTGTACGCTGTCCAACATTGTGAACCGTGTGAGCGCCTTATTTTTGGTCACAGAAGAGTTTTCCCGCCACTTCATCCACCCTACGCTTGCGCGATGATTGATATCGTCATCACAGGTTCCTTTGCTATTGATTATAAATTCCAGATATTTGAACTTTTCACACTTGGGAAACACTATTCCATTCAATTAAATGTCTGGAATAGGCCTGAGTGGATCGGAGAACGGGCAGCACAGGTCCTCAGTCTTTTTCTGGCTAATGCGGTACCCATTGCCCTCCGGCACATCCACCCACACATCAAGTGCTCGTCGTTGCAGGGAAGTTTGATCGTCACTTAAGATGGCTCCGTCGTCAGCAAAGAATAACTGATGCACTTTTGGGTCCGTCACTTTTCCTTCAAGCTTCAAGATAATCAAGCACAACAAGAAACAGCAAAGGACTTAACACGCTTCCCTGGTGTACACCGACTTTGATTGGAAACTCCTCGGTAACTCCGACAGGACATCTTACTCTCGTCTTTACTCCCTCGTACATGTCCACGATAATCTGTATCACTAGTCAATTTTTTCCCCGTAGAGCTACAAGAGAGATTTCCTGTGAGGAGTGGGGGTCGACGGGGGAAGAGGAGTTCCGGCAACTTAGATTTCTGTAACTCCTCTTCGTCTGGTTTCAGGGACTCCTCTTCCCACGTCGACCTCCACTTGATCATCATAGGCTGCTTTCACACTCGCTAAGATTCGTCGGCGATTCTTTCAAATTCCTTTTTGTGATCTCAAGCCACTTTCACACAGGAAATCTTTCAGTCTCTGCAATTGAGATCTCAATGCTGAACTTTTTCTGTTTCCTACCCTCTCTCACACATGCGTCATCTCTTTCTCAATATCCCAATATCCAACCTTGAGAACATAAGAATAAAGCAACTCAAAGAAAAAACGAAGAGAGATAAAAGAGAATAGAAAATCCAAAAGCAAACCCCGAGCATACCAGACGCGGGCTACCCCTAGCACGTCTCACCTCCCTTGCCAACAAGATGGAAAAATCGCCGACAAAATTGTTCTGTGTGAAAGCGGCCATACTAAACTGGCGTACTAATCTAACTTGCCTTGAAGCCCAGGTTTCTGGAACTCCTCTTCCCTCGTCGACCCCAACTCTTCACAGGAAAACTATCTTGTAGCTCTACTGGAAAAATTGACTTGAGGGGCTTGAGGCTGTACAGTACAAGGTAGCACTACATGCCGTGTTAGACAGAGTGGCTCCTGAGACGACTGTGTTATCAGGTTCTATCTGTTTTATTAGAAGGCCAATGAAGACTAGAAGAAGTTGAATTAGATAAGAGTTTTTTTTTGGAAGAGTCTTAAGCTCCGCACCAGGGAGACAATGCAATAGAGGACGCTCACGAAACCGATGACGCACACAAATGAAGCAGGACTTCAACCTTGGCTTGTTGCAGAAAAAATAAGTTTAGGGACAAGGCACTATCCTTTTGCTTAGTCTAGTGGTCTGGGAGTGAGTCGCCGTGGCGTAGTGGGTTAGTGCGTCGACTCCTACGCAGAGGGTGCCAGGTTCCCCATTCTACCAACTTTTCTTCACCTCTTTCGAGTCACTGACAATGCTCAAAGAGTATTCTTGTCTAGAAAAAGCTTCTCAAATTCGACGTTCGGAGACGGCATTAAACTGTAGGTCCCTTCCACTCGTGAAAGAACATAAAGCACGCACAATACGAGTGGTTGCTGAGAAGCTAGGCCCAGGTGCGCCTCGGACTGTCGCGCCACCAGTATTATTATTATTATATTATATTAGAGCTCTTGGAGAGATTTCAATTTTAGGCGCAGAAGATTCCCTGGTCGCGGAGCTTCTCCAGTTCAGTTTTAAAAGTGTTGAGAACTCTTTTGTAAGTAATCTCCTGAAAATGTTTTATCTATTTAGCTTCGGCTTAAATATGATTCCATTTTATCTCGTCCCATTAGTAACTAGAACTAGTCTAGAGGTCTCTCATCATAATTTAGATTATCGGTGCGTCTTATGAAATCTGAAAAATGGTCGCCCGTCGGACAAATGCGGACAATATGTGCCCACAAATTTATCACAGTTGTCTTTACTTGTATTCAGATTCAGTAATTTATTGTGAAACCAAGATCGAATGAATAAATCTATTTTTAGAGATGGAGTCCATAAGCTGGACCACAGGCAAAACAGCAAAGCTGATTCTTGGGTGCTTCGATTATCTTTGTCTATTCTATGTTGGATATATGGTTAAATCAACGAGGAATATGAATGGAGGAGTAGAATATTACCGCGAACCCTGCGAACTGTACAACGATGTGGATCCAGTCCGGAAGTCAAAAATCCGTCCACTGCACTGGCTCGGCCACAAACTTATGGTCACGAATGCTCCAGTCTTCATATCAGACGTTCTTGGTTCGAGAAAGGGAAAAAGACCCAACCTCCGGAAGGGTAAGTGCGTCGACTCCTACACAGAGAGTGCCAGGTTCGATACCCGAATATACCACCTTTGATAATTCACGGCTCCACCTCTTTCGAGTCACTGACAATGCTCAAAGAGTATTCTTGCCTAGAAAAAGCTTCTCAAATTCGCCGTTAGGAGTCGGCATTAAACTGTATGTCCCTTCTACGCGTGAAAGAACATAAAGCACGCACAACACGAGTGGTTGCTGAGAAGCTAGGCCCAGGTCCACCTCGGACTGTCGCGGGATCCATATTATATATTATGAAGTGACACAGTACAACTTGGACTTGACGAGTGGAAGCAGCGTTCCCAGGCCTGTCAACGATGCAAGGCAGATATAATTCAGGCTCACACCCTTCATAGGTCGCTGGCTTTACAAGTAAGAAATGGAGGCACACTCCATTCTTTGAGTCTAGTACCAATTATTTGCTCTTGAAGACCATTCCGCAACTTGAGAACTTGCTATAAGTTATATGCTTGTCTGTCCCGTCTCAGAATATGCATTCGCTGTCCGCATATGTGGTTGGAGGTTAATGGGAAGCGAATAAGCTGTCTTATTGAGCTCGATTTAAGTAGTAAGGCTCCAGGAGAATTGTCCCCCTAGCGAGTTCGTTCCTTCAGCTTTTGGAAAAGACTATGGAAGACTCATTCTGAAGCCAAGTATGTCAATGACACAGCGTTATCCGTGATGAAACAGACGAGTCACCTGAGCGTTCTCAGGCTTTTCTAGTCTGCCCAGATGTCGATTAAATTTGTATCTCTATTACTCGTATGTAATTTTAATGAACATTGTAATCGCATATCGCGACAAGTGGAAGCGGTTCCTTTTTGGTAGAGTCCTCGATCGACTGATTTCTCTGCCTTTTGGATCGTGACCACAGCGGAGGAAACATCAGAAATGGTAATCAAATAAATTGATTATTTTTCTGGAGTACAGGTATTTTCAACGTTGGAGGAATTTTCTATGGGCATCATCGTTCTCATCTTCGCCTCTTAACTGCAATAGAACTTCCCTCGTTTTGATAATTAATTTCTTACAGTCCTATACACCATGATTCCAACGATTGGAAAGAGAAGAGGTCCTAACATATTGCCCCAGTTATCCGACGTATATGCTTTGTATGTTAAATTGGACTAGGCTCAACAGTATTTTCTAGACAAGAATACTCTTTGAGCATTGTCAGTGACTCGAAAGAGGTGGGGCCATGAATTCGGGTATCGAACCTGGCACCCTCTGCGTAGGAGTCGACGCACTTACCCACTACGCCACGGCGACCAATGCCGTCTGATTCGCTCAAAAACGTTGGTTCTAGGTGACTATTCTCATAAGCTACAGTCACACCACAAAATGATGCCCTGTCAAAGGTCTGGTCTCGATTGACATGCACGTTAGCACGTTGCAAACATAAAACTGCAATCAATTAGTAGAAAAACATTTTCCTCTAATTTCCAAACTACAACAGAGCCAATAAAAATTAAAATCAATAAAATAATTACACAAACAACCTTTCGGTCTATGTGCCGCCAATTTGAAATCCTCCGACAAACAAACCAAACAAAAAAAATCCTGTTTTCTTTAAACTCGAATAAAAATCAAATAAACACGAGGCATAAAATACGCACAATCGTCAAATGAAAGAAGGACCACAGCAACAAAACAAAACAGCAACTTTGTCAAATTTTTTATATCGCTTTTATGCAAAATCCATGGTTTTTTTTTATATCTTTTCTTGTGTTCTTACAGCAAACTTCTACTCCTGAGGAACGATTCAGCCCCATTCCAAGTTCGTTTCGCTCTGGTTTGGATTAAGTGCGTTTTTATTTAAATTTCCCTCAATGTTACATTAAACTCGCCACAAAAATGCTCGCCTTTGTGGACTGAGTTGAGCCAACAGCCACCATCATAGTTGGTTAATGTGCCTGGCGCAAGGACATGCACGCAACGAAAGTGAAAGTAACATTGTTCGAGTGCGAGTACATTGCTCACATTGCGCCACGCACTTGTTGTAATAAATTTAATGAACTTTCACATTGTGATGATGTTTTATTATTTTTTTTTTCTCTTCTTCTTCTAAAATTAACCAGAGCAGGCTGGGTTGTTTGTACGTAGGTGTTTCTTTTAATTTCATTTAGTCATGATGAATTGCATGGAACAGCGGGCTCTGGTCAAGTTGGAGCATTTGAAAAATTTGTTAACATAACTTACACGGTGTACCTACAAATAGGATGGTGTTCTAACTGTGCAAGAGTTTTTTTTTCTGTGAAGTTGAATAAAGAGACTGTTATAGGAAAACACACAAATTGAGTTAAAGGTAGGTAGACCAAAGGAACATTTGATTAATTTCTTAAAACATTTACAAGAGTTGTACAATTTATTATTAATCTCCTCTTGGACAGAAGTGTTGCATTTGATGAGGGTATCATAATCTGTCCTTTAAGCCAGCTAGCCAGGCTATAATCGTGTCAATCGCTTTTCTTCTTAAGAGGACCACTCTAAGCTAAGGCTTAGGTGGTGACGGGGCACAGTGGCATTCGAAAAATAGGGTTGGCACAACGCGTACTACACACTCACTGTGTTATTTTCTTACTCTCCGTTTACTTCGAAATCCCAACTAAGGGCGAACTCTTCATAGACTATCACCCCTAATCTGGTTATGATGTGGTCACAACGCACGAATGTCAGTGAGGCGAAAATTATGATGCCTACCTTGGAAGGTTTCAGCTATTTGGTATTCTGGTGAAAACCTCACCTCATCACAATTTTGACGGTTCGGTGTTCGGTGATGCTCACAAGCTGTGAGGTTTTGCTCAGAATACGAAAACCTCACAATTTGTGACTCACCATGCTCTTGTGAGGTAGTTGTGACTTAAAACACATCACTGAGGTTTGCCTGAATAGGGGTGTATATCTGACTTTTTGCAGAGAAAACAAGCAGGACTGTACATAAGACAGGAACAATAATAATAATAATAATATGGTTGGCGCTACAGCCCGTAGAGGGCCAGGGCCTAGCTTCTCAGCAACCACTCGTGTTGAGCGTGCTATTGTTGTCTCACGCGTGGAAGGGACCTACAAGTTTAATGCCGACTCCGAAAGGCGAATTTTAGAAGCTTTTTCTAGACAGGAATACTCTTTGAGCATTGTCAGTGACTCGAAAGAGGTGGAGCCGTGAATAATGATAGGTGGTAAATTCGGGTATCGAAACTGGCACCCTCTGCGTAGGAGTCGATGCACTTAGCCACTACGCCACGGCGATCCACTTGTGAATCCTATTACGATCTTCTATTTTCTTGTTATAATTCTGGTTTTTAATTATTTTGCAATCTTCCTTACTCTCGTTAAGTCACGATCTTCTTGTCCATGAATCTTTTTCAAACATTCTTTTAAAAAGTCTATTACTACTTCTTTATGTGGTACTCCGAGAAGCAGCTCACTTTGGGTCGTACCCGTACTTTTGCTAATCGTATTGTTCAACGAAAATTCGATTTTGGGTAAAACTCTATCTAGACAGGAAATAGTTCCTGCACTTGTTAGCTTTGCTATCATCGGTGCTAAGCTCCTATTTACTCTCTCCACTTGTCCATTTGATTGTGGAGATCCAGTGGCGATCTTTATATGCGTAGCATTATTTCCTTGGAGAGGCAGCGATTCTGCTGAATCACTACAATCGACCCAAATTCAAAACGCGTTGTAACACCGAAATCGATTTACACACTGTGTCTGTGCTGATTAGCATTACAAGGTTAGCGTGAAAATGTAGCCAGTTCCGTTTCGCGATTTCTTTTCACAATAATTAAAATAAAAAAAAAAACTCTTAAAATCCTTTGACATGAAAGCGCTTCAACGGTCAGACACCAAAGTCGTTGGGCGGCAGTATGAACAGAAATATTTTTTTAAGCAACTCGTCACTTCATTTGTACTTGTTGTTTGTATGGGATACAGACAGACAAACTTACATATTTGTCATTTGTGAACTAGACAGCTGTAGGACACAAAAAGAGGCTGTATTACGATTTCCGTGGTTTCATGTTTTGAAAACGCATTTTTGTTTTAATCTCGATGATATAAGAACAAAATTGAAAGTACCAACATTCTCGTTTTCGCCTAGTTTAGAAGATATCGAGGTTTTTATATGTAAATTAAACTTAAGCCGCAGGTGCCTGCCAGACAGTTGTTGACATACTCTTAGCGGAGCGACGAAGTAGTGTGAGCGAGGAAAAGGGTTGATGCTTCATATAGAGCCAAATGCCCTCTCTCCCTAAACTTCCAAAGTTGACTTAGTTCCTTGCATCGAAAAAAATTCCTACATAGGAAAAAATTAGTATTTAAACCTCGATATCTCTTAAACTGAGCGATTAATAATTTGTTATTATTTACATTTTGTGCTTATTTTATCGAGTCAAAAATAATAAGTACGTCTTCAAAACTCGTTTCCACGATAATCCTGCCAAGAAATGTTCACGGAAATCGTGATCGTGTCCAAGAAGACAAGCAATAGAGTCCTAGATAGATATTTATTCAGATTCTTTTAAAATTAAAAATTATCTTACAAAGAGATTTGATACCTAATTGCATCTTTCTACTGAATTTGTGATTATATTTGTTTCAAAAGAAATAATGAATGTACAAATTAACATTTGAGAAAATAAAGGATAAGCAATAGAGTCCTATACTCAACAAGAACATGGAATAATTGCGTCGATTTTTTTAACAAATATTCAGTCGGTGGTAGTGTTAATAAAACATCGATTGTTTGAGCTTTCGATAGTATCGATTGGTTTTTTTTAACAATCAATGAATCGATAAGAATAAATCGATAGTGTTATTTAAAAAAAAAAAACAAATTGAGACTATAACCTCGAGTTCAGTTTTCTTTTCCAAATCCAATACTTACCAATAAATATAAATAAAATTCTTAATATTTAATAGTAAATAATTTATAATATAATAATATGGGTGGCGCTACAGTCCGAGGAGGACCTGGGCCTAGCTTCCCAGCAACCACTCGTGTTGTGCGTGGTATTGTTCTCTCACGCATGGAAGCGACCTACAGCTTAATGCCGACTCCGAACGACGAAGTTGAGAAGCTTTTTCTAGACAGGAATACTCTTTGGGCATTGTCAGTGACTCGAAAGAGGTGAATCCGTGGATTATCAAAGGTGGTAAGTTCGGGTATCGAACCTGGCACCCTCTGCGTAGGAGTCGACGGACTAACCCACTACGTCACGGCAAACCACTAAAAAGACAAGAACAACATCAATAAAAAACAGAAAATAAACAACTTACTGAGAAAAGAGAGAGTAGGCATCTACCATTGATGGCTTGGGTTTTCTGTAGCGTCCTTCATCTAATTCACAAGATCATCAAGTCCTTAGGCTCGCATACACGTGGGATTGGACAGGCTTCACTGTACCGCTCTTTATCCAATGCACTCCAGCATCACGCGAGTGTTTAATCGTGGGAGCATGTTTGGGCAACATACTCTGCGAAATACACTCTACACCAAATCCCGATCGTTGGCCAGCAGTTACACGTAATTCAACACCGGAGATGCTAGGTTCAATAACCGAATTTACGAATTTTAATGATTCACAGCCCCACCTCCTTCGTGTTATTGAAAATGCTCAAAGAGTATTCCTGTCTGAAAAAAACTTCACCCATCGGATTCAACATACAGCTGAAGATACCATCCACTCGTGCTAGAACAAACAACACCTACAGAAGCTAGGTCCATATCCACGTTCGACAATCGCGCTAACCACTTTATTATTATTAAGCCACTTGTTCTCCTTGCCTACAAGGCAACGCTGCAACGAACAACGAGAGCTGTTCGTGAGCTCTACGAACAGAGACGAAGGGACGAGACCGAGCTTCTGAGGAGAAAGAAGAAAGAGCACGAGAAGCGCGCCAATGAGGAGATGGAGAAATGCTACGAAAGTTTTACCAGAGGGTGAAGCAGTTATCCAGTGGATATAAGGTTCGGACAGAAGCCTGCCGGGACGAGAATGGACAACTAGTTGTAGAGTCGCAGTCGATACTGAGAACTTGGAAGAACCACTAATACCGCTGTCAGGCAGAATATTCCACTCCACATAATTGACGATGATCGACGAGAATTCCGTCCGCTCAACTTAGAAGTAGTCAAGATAGCGATATCGAGACTAAAGTCGAACAAAGCTGCTGGTGCAGACGGACTGTCTGCGGAACTGTTTAATGCAGCTGGAGATGAGCTGGTACATGGTACATGCCCCAACTCCTCTGCAAGATATGGTGGGAGGAAAGCATTCCCGACGGGTGGAATCTCAGTATCGTGTGCCCGATCCACAAGAAAGGAGACCCCTTCAACTGCGCCAACTACCGAGGGATAAATCTCATGAACATCGCATACAAGATCTTCTCTGCCGTTTTGTGTACTCGCCTAAAGGAGGTTAATTATATTTATAAATAACCTGATAGGTGCATGTTAGTGTGGCTTCAGGCCGGGGAAGTCCACCAGACCAGAGAACCTGGAAAAAATCCAAGAGATGTAGATCGACACCCGCCACCTATTCGTTTCAAGGCCGCATATGACAGCGTGCATAGGGACGAGCTATACAACGCCATGTCTACTTTTGACATAGTCTAGTCTAGTTTGACATTCATGCCAAACACACAACATGACGAGTTGTGCAGGATGACGATGGAGAACTCTCGCTGCTCCATCAAGGTCGGTACCGAACTCACCGAGACCTTCAATGTCAAAAAAGGTTTTAGACGAGGTGACGCTCTGTCTTCTTTAACATCATCCTGGAAAAGATCGTGCAAGACTCACACGCCAACATTAGAGGCACGATGTTCCAGAAGTCCGTATAACTGCTAGCATACGCGGATGACATTGATGAGATTGGCAGAACACAGCGAGCCGTCAATGAGGCATTTGCTGGCATTGAGGCGAAGGCGGCAAAAATGGGTCTAGCGGTGAATGAGGGCAAAATGAAGTATATGCTGTCATCGAGAAAGGACGCACAACATCGAAGTCTTGGACAGAACGTCACCATAGGCAGCTATAACTTCGAGGTAGTGAAGGTCTTCGTCTACCTCGGCTCGCAAGTGAACAGTACGAATAACATCAGTACCGAGATCAAACGCAGAATAACCCTTGCCAACCGCTGTTTCTATGGGCTCTCGAAGGACCAAGCTGACTTTATAGAAGACCAAGATCATCCCAGTCCTGCTGTACGGCGCGGAGGTATGGACTATCTCTAAAGCGGATGAGGAAGTCCTTGGTCTCTTCAAGAGAAAAGTTCTGCGGGCGATCTTTGGTCCTGTTTGCGTTGACGATTTCTGGAGGAGAAGATTCAACCACGAACTGTACGGGCTGTACAGCGACATGAGTCTAGTCAGGCGTCTTCGGATCCAACGCCTAAGATGGCTAGGCCATGTAGAGCGTATGGACAACTCAGCTCCAGCCCGGAGAGTCTTCGACTCCGAACCCGTGGGACAACGTGACAGAGGACGCCCGCGTTTAAGGTGGCACACCCAGGTGGAGAAGGACCTCAACCAACTTGGCGTGCGATACTGGAGACAGCAGCTTGTTGGTTGAGGCCCACGTCTACCCCGGACTCTAGCGCTAAATAAAGAAGAAGAAAGTTATCATACGACTTATTTAGATTGTCTTGGATCAATCTGCCATGTGGAGGAAGAACATGTGGTGTTATTTATTTATTTCGCCGTTCTTAAGCAATACAGCTTTACTTGGCCTTCCCACTATGAGGCCCCACATTAAACACAGACATGCATGGTCCCATCATATGGGCAGGATGTGTAAAAACACAGGGCGCAAAGCACTTCGCGAAGGGACGCTTAATAATTCATCATAAAATCTTGGCAGCACCGATGATATTTATGGCAATTGTAACAGTCAGGGGGTGGAATCGTGTAAGATGATAGTTGCTCGTTAATAGGCACAATCTTCGGTTTACGATTGTGTAGCTAAAAAGCAAAAAACACTTAATAATTATAAAATAAAAACAATTTTCATCAAATGAAAAGAATCGACTGCAAAACTTAAGCAGAATGTATAGCATAGACACTCTGAGTATAACAAGAGTTGCATACTTATGGATGCAAAAACATTTAAAAATGATCTAATACATCAACCACACCTGCAAATGTAAGCCACATACAGCAACCTAAGCAATGAATGAATGAATTCAGGAATGAACACACAGAAAATAATGATTGGAAGCATTGTTTTTATCCGCGCTTATTTCTTAAGCGGCGATAGGTATGATGAGTAACTTAAGCGGATTTGTTGTTAGTGTATTTTACATGCAAATTGAAATTTAAGCGTGTATACGCTTGCAAAAAAACACAGCTAATGTGAGACCAATTTAAGTCTTTAGACTGAGGTAACCTTATAACAGAATTTGCTAAGGCTTAGGTAAGAAAAATGAGATTCCTAAATTGAACTGCCAAAACTGAAGAATGGGGCACTAAATGTAGGGCTTGAACATGACCCTCATTTGGCTTGGATCGCACATAGATCGCGTGATGACTCAAGCTTTTCGTAATGGCTGAAATGTTAAATAACTAGTTTTGCCCCACAAGTCTTTTATCCTTCTCGAATACATCGGCCAGAATTCAGAAAAGAGTTCGTCTCTACACTTCGCTCAGAGTCATTCACCTCACAAAATCACGCTTTCTACCAATAAATACAATCTACAGAATTGTATTTCCTTAACATGTGACTGAAAGAGAACATCAACCTGGCAACAGGACGATTGTCGTTAGGGCCCATGAGAAGATACATGATTTCCTTGGAAACTAGCAGGTATTCGTTTGTCCTCTTTTCTGCTCACCTACCGATACGAAGCTTTGTACACATGTGTATGTCCACACGTAAGTGGGGACTGAAAATCCCCCCACTCGACCATTTCGTCATTTCGTGAGATCCTAGTTCTGAAGTGGCTATCTGTAACACATTATTCATATGTCCGCAAATAGATTGCCCCTTTGGCCGGTTCCGTACTTGAAAATCCCGTTGTGCCCCTGCTTCAAAACGACAAGTGGTTTCGTTTAATTTATTTCACAAATCTAAGGAATTCATGCTGTGACCCATACTTGGCGAGTCACATCGCCTTGATTTAATATCACAACAAATGTTTATGAACTTGAGTAGATTGAATGAAATCAAAGAAAGTGCCTCCGTTCAGAGAAATTTCCTCATGAAGTGATGTGGATTATTTATTTGAACCCATCTGTTGATTGTTGTCCTTCGAACGTGACTTGCCTGCCGCCCATCAATCCCGTGGAATGGGCCAAGACAAAAGTCATCACGTCTGCCTTGTGAAATCGATTATTCTGTTGGGGATTAGTTTTCACAATTAACGTAAAGATGACTTATGACATTAGCTCTTACGCGGAAGCATGTGCGGAGGCACTGAATTGATGAATGTCTTTAAACAGTTCTGGGCTGACTATTGTTAGCACTTTCGTTAGTGATGGTACTTGAACATACCTTTCCATGTTAACCTCAGCCTCAACCAACAGCCTTCTCCAATTAGAGGTTTCTTATCTGGCCAAAATATCATTTGGATCTAACAAGTGGTTACTGAAATAGGTGTTGGTGATCCTTATACCAGGATTTTAAAGCGTTGGTATGGCAAGCGTCTGCACTTAGCCTCTATCAGCGAACTCCTACTCTCACCTCCACGTGGTGAAATCTGAGAGCCGAGCACCTACCCCCCGTGAGACGTCGTTGGTGGCTGCAGACGAGAGATGGGGGAGAGTTTGCCTGTACCAGGGCTCATCTCTCTTTATGAATGGCGGCGGAGGAGCTGGAAAACTGTCTGGCCAACGGCGGCATCCGAAACTCCAGTCAGAAGGAGCTATGTACCTGGTGCGCAGTCCTTCTAGAGCTACTTCGACATTATCGGAGCACAGTTCTAGAAGGTTCTTTCAAGGCCAGGTCGGGCCTTTGGAATTGAGATGGCGGCGGAAGATCCCTTTAGCTTTAGGGACAACGGCGGCGCTCACAGCCTCAGCGAGGTTACCGACACCGGATAAACCCGGACCCTCCGCCCGAGGGTTAAGGAATAGGGCCTGGCCTCCCAGTTGGGGGTTGTGCGTGCCCCCTGCCTCACCACGTAAAAATATAATGGTTCAGAGACAACCAACTACCTCGGATACGGACGGAATTAATGTTGACGATCCCAGCAAACGTCTGATAACTTTAGTTCCAAAAAAATACAACTTTATTGTGCGACTGTACTCAATAGACTAACAAAATTCGATAATACAATATTTAACGATACTTCTCATTTGCAGAGGTGATTGCATGAACTTTATGTGGACGGGAGGCTCCCAGACGCTGAGTTGGCAAGTCTGCAGTTCATGCGATCACTTGTGCAATCACATCGATTTTGGTAAAATACAATAAATATAATTCCGCCGACACTGCATCCGGTAGAGGTAGCGACGAAGTAGCGGGACGTGTAGATCAAGATGACTCAAGGGGCGAGGTGGAGACAGGTAGGAGACGTAACTAGCACAAGGAAGAGGGATTATTTGTTAATTTGTATGCCACTGCTACGTAGCAACTTATTTCTACTCCGTTTAACTGATTTTTATCTTACGTTAAAATTTCGTTTTGCTGTTTGATTCTTTTTTGCTTTCATGAGAAGAATCGACCACAGTCACTTTGCCTTGACTTTTTCAAAACTTTCCTTTCATAAGGAACAACTTACATACATATACTATAAATATATAGTATTATGTGCTGTAAGCTGGAGTCCACTATTTTCCTGGCAGATGGATTTTGTACTCTGTCATCTCATCATGCGCAGTCTTGGTCCGGTAATTTCCATGTCAAAGATGCACCACACTGCCAATTGGCAAAAATGTCGGGAAATCGTCAAATCTGACCGTCATGTAAGCACTGTTTCGATTGCCCAGGAGCTAAGTATTGCACAAAAAACCATTTGGAATCATTTGAACAAAGTTTATTTATTTATTTATTTATTTATCTATTTAATGAAAAATACAATACAATTCGTCTTTTGGAAGTAAGGATTTTAAAATTAACGGCTTTAAGTAATTGTTTACAGTTTATAATTTGACTTTAAGTAGAATCAATATCAGAACAACATGTAAAATCATTTAATTTAAAAAATAAAATCCGATAAGAATCGTAAAAGTTTTTTCCTAAAGGCAGTGTAAGAATTGATTATCTGTAATCCATGCGGAAGATTGTTCCAGGCACGAATTGCAGATACGAGAAAGGATCGTTCACCAATGCAATGTCTGGAAGAGGGTATTATAAGAGTTTAACCTCTACTAGATTGTGCAAATTGCATCTTTTCAAACAAATAACTAGTGACTGATTTACTTTTCATGACTTTAACAGCTTTAAGATATTCCGAAAGTTAAAATATAGATCAAGCATCAAACCAAGAATAGACGATGACAAGTTGGACACACTGCTCGACCAACAGTCATTAAACGCAATATTTAGGCTATGTTTACAAACAGAATCTAAGTGCGGATACACAGAACAATAAAGCAATACATACAAAACGAAGCTCGAAGTACATGTCCAACACGAGGTGACGCCAAAGAACCAAGAATTATGACCGAATTTCCATCTGCGAATCCTTACCTGTACCATTGGACAGATTTTGGCTGGGGACAAAAAGTGGATCACTTGCGACAACGTCAAGTGGAAACGGTCGTGGTCGAATATCGATGAATCGGCGGTGCCCAAGCCAGGATTGGCAGTCTCGCTGTGTATTTGTTGGGTTTGATAGGGAATCATCTTCTATGAGTTGATCGCCCACGGCAAATATCTTGATTCGGACCACTTTTGTCAACAATTGGACCATCTGAAGGAAGCAGTCGTTCAAAAGCATCAAGCTTTGACCCGTAGGAGAAGAATTGTCTTCCATAAGGACAATGGCAGGAGTAGGTAGTGTGGTTGGAAGATCATTATGCATCCGACTTATAATCCAGGGGGTTTAGAAAATGGCATTAAATTTCGTGCTTTTACTAGACCTTATATCCATCGCGTGTAGGTCGCCGTGGGGTAGTGGGGGCGTCGACTTCTAAGCAAAGAGTGCCAGGTTCGATACCCGAATTTACCACCTTTGATAATTCACAGTTCCACCTCCTTCGAGTCACTGAAAATGCTCAAAGAGTATTCTTGCCTAGAAAAAGCTTCTTAACTTCGCCGTTCGGAGTCAGTATTACACTGTAGGTCCCTACCACTCGTGAAAGAACAATGGCACGCACAACACGAGTGGCTGCTGAGAAGCTAGGCCCAGGACCACCTCGGACTGTGGCGCCATCCTTATTATAATGTATATGAAATGTTTGTGATGTATGATCTGTGAAATAGGCCCCTGTAGTAACATTATGCACCAATTTGTCGTGACGATTTTTTGAAAAAGTGAAAATGCTTTGTCCACCGCAGAACAAGTCTGCCGTTTTGTTGTAACGAGCGTCTACATTGACGATTTGGCCCATCAACCACGATTTTCAAACAAATTGTGGCGACAATTTTCAAGTTGTCAAAATACCAAGACCTTACAATGAAAACAGAAAAAAACATAATTATACTCTTATGTTGCACATTTCAAGCACCAGGGCAACGACGAGAGGCTCGGGCAGAACCGATTCTAATATACTTGTGATGAAATTAAGTTTAACTCTGTTAGTTCTAGCTTTTATGAAAAATAAGGGTGCGCCATACTAAATATGTTCGGACAGACAGGTCGGGACTGCTAGTGAGACACTTATATCATGTTGGTCCATTGCGATACGCAATGAATGGGTGAGATTCAAAAACCGTTTAAAAACTTTATGACTTTGATTTCACTGGGATTTGAAATGGGGAACCATCTAACCAAGGACAGACACTTAACCAACTGCGCCATCCAGCCAGATGGACACTCTAATTTTTTCATTCAAAAACTTAACCCTTAACTGTCGGCTCTCTCTCTCTCTCTCTTAACGAAATGGCTGTGCATTACAATATACACCACATATGGGTGTCAGGACACTGCGACATACCCGGACATTTTCAATCCAACAACGCTTAGCGAAGTGTAACCTATCTATGCATCTTGTTACAACCCACCATCTTCTAGATACATTCAATCAATCAATGGCTTGCAGGCACTACGTGTATTAGAGAGAGATAGATAGATATTTATTTCGTAATAAAATGCTTACATTGGCTTTAGTTATCGCACAGTATCGATTAATCTCTGTAATCGATATATATGATATCTTACTTCTGAACAAAATATAAACATGTTTAAGAGTATACAAAATTGGTAAAAATATAAATAAGCAACTTGAAGGAAAATACGACAAAAGCCTGCAATATAAAGAGAAAAAAAAACAAAAAAAAAAAAGAAACAAGAGCAATTAAATGCATAAATTAATATACTTACAGGTAACACAATAAAGGTAAATATTGATGTAATTAATATATTAATATATAGAAAATAAATACTATACAAATTAATAATATATGAGTAAATAGAATAAATTAATAAAATATAAGTAATATAAATAAATAATTACATAAATAAATGTATCACAGTGAAAGAAAAGGTAAATAATAAATAATTGAAAAATAAATAAGTTAATAAATATATGGGTGAATAAATAAAACTACATTACTATTGACAATGTAAATATACCTCTATGCGTACACACAAATGTATGAAATAGATTATGGCTTGAGAGGAATGTTTGTATTTAAGTTATTGACTAGAGGATTGTCAGCAATCACGCAAGAATCCATAAATTTATTTGTCAGTCTCGAAATGAGTTCAACATTAGCCTTTTTGTTCAGTCTGGTGGTGGAATAATCTCGTGAAAGGCTTAACATCATTTTTAAAATTTTCTTTTGAGCTATTTGTAGCTTTTTAATGTGGCACTGAGCAGATTTTCCCCATACTAGGCAACCATAAAGGATTAAAGCTTGGAATATAACCTTGAGTATGATAAGTTTGTTCGACATGGACAAAAAAGCTTTTCTATTTACGAAGGGGTAAAGAATTTTCGTTGCAATATTAACCCTGTTAAGGTTTGAGTAATATGCTCTCGAAATGTCAGTTTGGTGTCGAGATGGATACCAAGGTATTTAACAGAATTCTGCCACTCAACCACTAGAGGCAGGCAAAAAGCAAGCTTTTCTTTTTCGAGTGAAAAAAATGGCTTGCAGTTTATCTCTATTTACCTTAATCCTCCATTTATCACAGTATCTATAAATTATTTCCATCGCATTTTGAAGATTGCTCTCAATATTAAGAGCTAACTCAGGAGATGAAAAAATAGCTGTGTCATCAGAAAAAATAGCCTTTTCACATTCAGGTAGTTCAGGAAAGTCTGATGTGTACAATATGTAAATAGTTGGCCCTAAAACAGACCCTTGAGGAACACCAGCATTGTAGAACATTAATTCAGATACACCACTGTTGACTTGCACTTGGAAACAACGATCAGACAAAAAACTTAATACTTTATTGCACAAGTAAGGAGGAATGTTGAAATTATTCATTTTATATACAAGTCCATTGTGCCAAACCGTATCAAAGGCCTTTTCTATGTCGAGTAAAATCATACCGGTCGATTTTCCACGGTCGACTTGATGAGAAGTGCTATGATTGCGCTTAAATCCAAACTGTTCATTCGGGAAAATGCGATTGTCACCAACGATTTTTATTAACTTCTCCTTCAGTACCCTTTCGTAGATTTTGTCCAAATTGCTAAGCAAACTAATGGGGCGGGCACTGTCAGGATTATCTGGGGGCTTACCAAACTTAAGTACAGGTGTCACTTTCGCATATTTCCACTTGTTTGGGAAGTATTGCATTTTTAAACAAGCATTTACTACAAAGGCCTACCATCCTCATCCCAATTTTCGGTAGTTCTTTAAGATAAATATTTCTTATTAAATCAAGCCCACCAGATTTCCTACTGTTAACTAAGAATGCAATATTTTCTTCGTTAACATACTCATACATACAGGTGTGACAGAGTTCATCAACCTAATCGAATGTACAGTACTATTCACAAGAGTATCTGTATTAATGTCACCCAAATGGCACGATATATTATGGTTCCGCTCAAATGCTTGGGCAAGTGCAATGGCCATAAGAATTTACAGTGTCCCTGAGGCATGGTATATGTTTGTTCTTATTCTTAACTATTTTAACTATGTCCCAGAAGGGCTTTCCATTTTTGTCGAGGTATTTAAGCTTATTATTCCAAGACACAATACGCAGTTGAGCTATACTCTCCTTGATAACCTTGTTTAGATGATTCATCTCGTTCTTGTATGTAACCTGTCTGTATCGCTGCCAGTTCCTTCTATGCATATTTCTTATCTTTATTAGATTTAAGATACACTACGTGCATTAAAACAAATCAATTATGGTCAATTAAATATATTTTTTAAAATTTTAATTAAAAATGAGTCTCAAAAAGGACATACTATCACCTCCTATGTCGGACTTAGTAGGTCAGTACTTAGGAACCTCATCGGCTTCATAACGAGGAGCTGTGCAATTGGCACGCAAGTCCGTGGGATGGATGTCACATACAGTGATTCCTGTCAAATGTGCATGGATGGAGAGTAGGAGAAGACCACACATTACTTTCTCTGCTAGTACAACGATCCGGATAATCAACATCTAGGAGCCTACTTTTTCAACAATTTGATCGAACTGAACAACAGGAATACAAACCAACTGAACCACTTCTTTATTAACTGGCCAACTGGTTCCAGGTATAGGAGCTACGTGTTATTGCCCTACAGCCACCCCACTCCAACTTAATAACCGCCCCCATTGCTCCGACAACTCCGTTTGTTAAAGCATCCACGGAGTAAAAATATTTCTAACATTCCTGACACACATCGACTTGACCGATTTAATATGACAAGCCAGTTACTTTCAGATCATCTTTGTGAACAATTCGCTTACTCTCCCGCAGCACTTAAAAAAATTAACGCAAAATTTAAAATGTAGGTTACAATATCCGTTTCGATAAAAAATAATGTCAAAACACTCAGGCAAAGCAATTCAACTCGAGAAAATAATTTTACCATAGATACTGTCATAAACCATCATCCAACTTCAATCCAATAGCGATTGGCAAGGTCCAACGGCACCCACTCCAATCACTTTAATTAATTCACTGGTCGTTCGACCATTGACCAACTGACTGTCGAAAATTTGCTGTCAAAACTTAGTTGTAACGTCATTTTCACTCCCACCCCGGCCGCCGTTGCCGACCGCCACGGTGCCACCGACGAAAAGTCAATTGACCAAATTCCTTAGAAAACCAGACCAGACCCATGGCCCACGACGAAGAGCAAAAACAAAAGGACCAAAAAAAAAATCAAAAAAGAAGAAGAAGAAGAAAATTCACATAAATAACCACAAAGACAGTGGGCCATAGAAAAATAATTTCCATCGAAGTAGAAAAATTCACTTCAACCGCACACGGATGTACGTGCGTGTGTGTGTGTGTGAACATAATAAGGATCCAGCTATCATAGACCGTGAACCACCCATCACCACCCCACTCCAGCCCACACGGCCACCCCAATGAAACCACCGAAAGCATACCGCATTGACTTCCTATGTTGACCAGAGAATTTTATTCGTCCTTTTTATATTTTTGTGACATCGGCTCTTCTGGTGGCGAGGCGAAAAAGATCAACGAATGGCGGGCGGTGGCGGCGACGACGGGGGCCGGCCCCATCAAACTGATGATGGCGGCAACTCTATGACGTCTCGTACGGTAGCATCCTAGAGCTACCCGATAGCTGGCCATTAGAAAACAAAAATCGGGTCGGGATAAATTTGTCCAACAGAAATTATCAACCAAACATGAGATGAGATGACAGAGAGAAAAAAAAAAAAAAAAAAAACGAGGAAATAACAAAAACAAGAAGAAGAACAACTTCGACTTCGGCAAGACGCAAGGACTCCCTGACATAGTTACGCAGTGGCAGCACACAAGGCACAGGGCTGGATTTTTATTGACTGCGAGATTTGTGTGGCGCCATCAGTCTTTTGCAAGTGCCTTTCAGCCTATATCCTTTATTTTGATGTTGTTTTTATTTTACTTTCGGTTTTTTTTTCAGTTTCGTTTCTGTTTTGCTGTTGATGCTGTTGTTGTCGTTGCTGTTCACTCACTGCCGCACACTGACACTGCCGCTGTCGCTGCCTCTGCCGTTGCCAACTGACATTGGTACTGATTCTGATCCAGCACAAGCACAAGGATATAAAGGATATATTCAATTTAGTGGGCACATTCCTAGCTGTAGTGTAGTTCGAGAGAGGTTTTTTTCTTGCCTACTTTCTGCTCATATTTATGATAATGTCTTGCGTTAGTACTTGGAATAGTTGTTTTTCCTATACGGCCTGCTTTCTTCTGCTTCGACGTTCGTCCTTTCGTATTATTCATTTTAGTTTTTCTGTTGAATTTCTTTCTGTTGGCTTTTTTTTTTTTTTTGTTGCTCTTGTTTTGCTGTATTTCGCTTGGAAGTGAGGAAGAAACAAGCGCTCAGTCAAATGTGAAATCTTCCGTCTATGGTTCGGGGGGGGTGGGGGGAATGTGGGATGTATGATGGAGGGTTGGAGGGGGGGTGGCGCACACTGGCAAAGCACTATCATATTTTGTCCTATTATCGGTTAAACTTTGCTTGTCATGTCATTGTGTTGTCCTTTGATTTTATTGCCTTCTTGAACTGATTTGATTTGTTGTAGTTGTTGCGATAAATAAAACTGAAAGTGACTCCTTTGAGAGAATAGATGTCTGCTTTTTGTTGGTTTTTCACTCACTTTCACTGAAAGTTGGAAGTTGGCGAAAGGAAGAAATCGCAAGACAAACAAACACACAACATCTAGGTGATTGCGAGGAGTTGTGCTGTGTTTTGAGGGAATTTCACATTCCACTGCAATTGTTTTTTCTTTTATGTTAGTTCCTGGTTTGGTTTGGAGTAAGTATTTGTTTATTCTGGAATTAACAATGGGGTTTATGATCTTGATATAGATTAGAGGTCGGTTTCACGATTCGAATGGGCAGACATGGGTTTCAAGAATGTCCTTACGTAGAGATGAACAAGCATAAAGTGCCCATAACACTAGACGAACAATCAAAACGACAGCGTTTCATGGAGTTTACTTCCTGTTGTGGCATAAATCTTTTATTGGCTTATTGGCTCTCATTTTGTTAGTCCTTTGGAATGCAGTAGTCATTTGAGTACACAAGGTTTTTGTTATTTTTTTTAAGTTTGTTGTGCCTTTCACGAGCCTCAAGGTGGTTTGAGAGCGACCGCAATCAAGTAGAATGTCGTTTTTTATGTTCTGGGTCGATTTTGGTTGGGATGACTCCTAGGCGGTGGCATTAGTTCCGGGGATGATGGTTTAAAACCAGGACTAGCTGGACGTCAGCTACACAGTACAGTGGGTACCCATAAAGAGTGTTGACGAACTGTTGAAGTCTTTGGATAGTATAGTGGAGCTACATTTTTGCAGAGACTCTACCTTCATGACTAGTTACGCCTCATTTAAAAGATGTTGCATTTGTTGACATCCTAAGAATGTTGTGTCCGTGTAAAGGTACATATTGGGTCCACTGTACCCTCAATAGGGAGACCTTCCGTATTTCTAAAGCCATCCAGATTGACTACTTACGCCTCATCATCTATTGATGTTGCATTTGTTGACATCTTAAAAAAATTTTGTGTCCGAGTAAATGGTCCACTGTACCCTCAAAAGGGACTGATTTATCACCGTGAGACCTTCCATATTTCTAAAGCCATCCAGCTCCGTAAAGCCATTGAGATCAATAAATAAATCGTACACCACCCATTTGCAGCTAAAGTAGAAAGTGTGTTCAAGGCCTGTGCCTCTACCACCAAAAAATACCGGAAGAGGCCTCATGGCGCTCAGCTAACTAACCTTGGCCACGACTAAGCTCACCTATTTAAACGTACAGCTACACCTTATAATAATAATAATAATACAATATGGATGGCGCGACAGTCCGGGGAGGACCTGGGCCTAGCTTCTCAGCAACCACTCGTGTTGTGCGTGCTATTGTTCTTTGACGAGGGGAAGGTACACCTTACCTTTGCCTAATCTAACTCTAAACCTAAGTAGCTCATCCCTACAACGAGATAACGCCCCTCCAACGTCGTGTGGCGATCTAGGTTCGTAAGGAACCCGAGGGTGCTTGTTGGCACAAGACCGCCAGTCCACCCCTCTATCAATCGACACGACCCTTTCTATCTCCCTTGGCGAATTTTATACGGGCTTCCCCCTTAGAGGAGACGTTAGCTACAGCCTTTTCCTCTTGCTCAACACTGGCCATAGATTTGTTTACAAACTATTATCTCAGGCATATCATCAGAACACTCAGAAGTCGCGCGTTCGTTTATCCTCTCTTCTGCGCGAGTTCCCTCGCCTTTGCGCGCTCCAACTTGGCGATGCGAGCCAAACTCTTTGAACCCCTCCCCAGTGTTTCCTGATCTCGTCTTGGGGCTCGTTGCCAGTTGGTCTTGACTGTTTCCACGATCTTGTCCAAGATTGGCTTTGTCGTTGGCCTCGACGGTCGGGACGAGTTCAGTGCAGGTCTTGAGACGAACCAAGAGTCCCAAGCGGGCCTTGCCCTTAACGATGCAGTACGGGACACCCATCTTGCGGCAGAAACCTGGAAGGAAACGCACCAACAGCATCATCGTGAGCGATGACGACCAATTGGGCTTTCTTCTGCTCGACCAACTTGGTGACAGTGTTGGTTCCGGACCTCACAAAGGTTGGCTTCTTCTTGGGAGTGACCTCCTTGCCCTTAACCTTGGCTTCGGCGACCTTCTTTAAGCGCTGCTTCTTTGCCAATGCGAATTCGGGCCTGTATTTCTCCAGCATCTTGAACATCTTGACAGCGATGGTCTTGTCCAAGGTCTGGGTGAATTGGTGGAGGTACCTTCAGACGCTTCTGGAGGACAGACTTTTGACGCTGCACACGAATGTACTTGGGCCATCTCACGAAACGCGTCAAATCACGCTTGGGATGAACGTTTTGACCGATGCCAAAGTTCTTGTCTTGACGACGGGCTTCTCAACAGCTAGTGGAACTGGGGCCACTTTCTTGGGCACTGGCTTCTTAACAACCATGTTGAATAGGTATTTTAAACAACGATGTTTAAGTAAAATGCAGATTATTGGCGGCTCTGTAAAAGGAGCGTCTAGTTGGTCTGCCTGTCAAAAAGGGAAAGGTAGATCCCCTGCTGTTGATCTAATGTGCAGACTATGCCATAAATGTCTGTCTAATTGTTTTCCCAGATTCATCCTCTCAGTTCAGATCCATTTTTCGCAAGTCTTGTTCGTTTCCTTTGATACCATTATGTCCCGGTCACCAGCATGTGTTCATGAAAGATTTCTCACTAACGTTTTGTCTAGATAACCTAACCAGTTTCAGTCGTTCTTCACTGTTGTCAGGTTGTACGCTGTTGCACTCAAACGGCAGAACATGCCCTGTGTACAGCAATTCAATAATCGTCGCACAGTGGTCCCGATGTATGGGAGAGTTGGAAATAAATCTGTAACTATTGAACCCGTGAAGCGATCTTAATGAAATTTGAAACATAAGTACTACGAGATCTTATTACACTCGGTAGATACGTTCCAAAACTAACCGCACAAAAAAAATCGCATAAAAAAATACACTAATGTATTGTAAAAGAAGGGATGTGTTCCATTATTTTCAAAAACGCATAAAACCAAAAAATCATATAAAAAAAGACATTAATTACATTATAAAATTAGGGTTACGTTCCAAAATTTTTTAAAAGTTCATAGGACCAAAAAATCGCAAAGAAAAGTCGATATCAACTAATAAAAAATGAGGATATCTGAGAATTTTTGAGCAGAGTATAAAGTTTTGGTAAATTCAAATCAAATACATAACATTACTTTATTTTTAATTAAATATATTTATTTCACATTACTTTAATTAGTAGTTTTATAAAAATTGTATATTTAATAATTTTTTTTCACTTTCTGATAACACCCGCAACCTTTTGTGAACTGGCGCGAAATCATTATCATCACTAGAATAGACAGTCAGTTCATTTTGTGACGAGATTGCTACAGCATCAATAGATTCAACGTAAGTTTCGCCTGCTGAAGGTTCTCCTGATTTGATAAGAAAATCAGTTATTAAGCTTTGCGAATCTTTCCGTAATTCTTTATGAAGTTCTTGATACCCAGAAATGCAATTATTCAGCTCACGCTGGAATTTGAATGCCCGCTCAGTATTCGGGTCATTATTAAGAAAATGTGTTTCTAATTTTTCGAACTATTTTTGCAGTGAATGGGGAAGGATTGTTATCTTCTTTCTCACTGTTAATTTCTGGTTCTTCGACTGAATCAAATAACATTTCAATAATATCATCATCACTTGGGGGCTCATCTACAAGCAACTCATTGATGTCAATCTCGTTAAGGCTATCAAAACCTTCGCCACCAATTTCATGTGCCAAAGCAATAATTTCAGTTGAAACCGTCATTGCTTGATTAGTAGCATTGTCCCTTGCAACGCATTCAGGCCAGATTGCTTTCCAGCAGCCATTTAAAGTTTGTGGTCTTATTTCACTGATTCCAGAAGAAGAATGATTTATGCAGTCTAAAATCGAAAACTTTTTCCAAACGTCGGTTACTGTTACTGGCTCACTATCAATTTGCTGAAAAATAAAATTAAAAGTATTTTTTACATAATACTTTTTAAACGTAGCAATTATGCCTTGATCTAGTGGTTGAATAATGATCGTTGTATTAGGTGGAATAAAAAGTATCTTAACATTTGGATGTTCTAAATGCGGATGAGATGGAGCATTATCAATAATTAATAAAACTTTAAAATTTAGTGATTTTTCCTGCATATAAGCTTCTACTTCTGGAACAAAGCATTGATTAAACCAGTCAGTGAAAAGCGCAGATGTTACCCAAGCTTTTTTATTGGACATCCAATGCACCGGTAATTTTTTTAAATCTTTGCCTTTTAGTGCCCGTGGTCTAAGAGATCGATTAATGAGCAAGGGTTTAAGTATTCGATCACCTGATGCATTGCTACAAAGTAGGAATGTTACTCTATCCTTGGCTGCTTTGAAACCACTTGCTTTTTTTTCGGCTTTCGAAATGTAAGTTCGTGTAGGCATTTTTTTCCAAAACAATCCTGTTTCGTCTGCGTTGAAAACTTGATCGGGACAGTATCTACCATCTTCAATAATTTTAATCAACTTTTCAGGAAAACGTTTTGCAGCTTCTTCATCTGCTGATGCAACCTCGCCGGTAATCTTCACGTTGTGAAAAGCATTTCTTTTTAGAAAACGAGTCAGCCATCCTGTGCTCGCTGAAAATTCTGTACCAGACTGAGTGCAAGAAGTAGTAGATGGTTCCACTTGCTTTAGCTTCTCGTAAAAGCAAAGAGCTTTTTTTTTTATTAAATTACCATCTAAAGGAATCCTTTTTTTTGTAAGTTCTTCAATCCAAGCCACCAGCGCTTTTTCAGTTTTTTCAATTAAAACACTTCTTGAATATGAAGAAAATTTGGAACTTAATTTAGTACCGGATATTACAGACTGCCTTATTGAAACTTCATTCTTTTTAATGGCTCTTATTGTCGATTCACCGTAGCCAAAACGCCTCCCAACATCAGTAAATCTTTCTCCTTTCACTAAGCAATCTAAAATTGCTTTTCGTTGCTGCTTCTTTTTTTCCATGTTCAAACAAATTTTTATTTTAAAATTTAAAAAATTAAAGTTCTTAATCAACCAAACGCGTCTTTACTAAACGAAAGCATTAGCTCAAGTGATAATTCATTATTACACAAATAGCATTGAGCATATGTAACTATTGTTTGCTTGCTCTGTATAGAAAAAATATTTAAAAAGGGGAATCCCATACAAAATACTATAGAAAAACAACGCATAACTTCAAAATCTTGTACAAAAAAATCAGAATTAGATTCTCAGGAAAAATCGCATAACTTCAAAAAAAGATTCGCATAAAAAGAGAATTGAGTGTATGTTTCAAAAATGGTTGATGTATCTCATAAGCTAACGGAGTAATCTTAAGTTAACAAAATAAAAAAAAAAACACTTTTTTTTGTTTAAATGCATAAAATAATTATTTATTATTGTCGATGGCTCGAAATTGGAACTTAAAGCAAATTTGTAATCACTATTTATATATGAAAATTCAATTTTACAAGTTTTGGTTTATTTGGAATTAAAGAAACTAAGCAATTCAGTATAATAAGGCTTGGGTTTCAGTACTAAGTGGCAGCGAATCTTTTGTTTTTGGTTCAGGCCTTAAATACGCAATCCAGGGATCAGATGATACCAACATTTGGTGAATAACATCTTCATTTGTTGCCAAACGAGAAAAAAAAATGTCTACTTTTATTAATGCGACAGTACCTATAGTCTTTATTCCGACTTTCCTGCGCTTCCTCTGACAATGCTCCGACGGGCAGGGCTGCTGATGATATTATTTCTGCTCCGTGGAACAGAATTTTATGCACTGTTGCTGGCATATAATACCAGGGATATAAATTTGTAGCCATTGTAGCAGGAAACCTGGTCATAAGCTCAAAACTTGTCGGCTTCAATACAAAAATTGCTGCATATTGTCTCCAGGATAACACTGAATCTTTTTATGAGTTGCACATCTATTTCCGTTATTTCTGCCGTTTATAATGGGTCTTCAAAAAATCTTCTAGATGTGTTCCCATCGTTGGTTGTGCCAAATCCTTGCTTTATTATATCTACTTTAATACCTTCAATACCTTTAATACCCATTTTATTTAATACACTTTAATACCCATTTTTGTATGAACTTTTGCTGAATTTGACTCTTCCTTGCCTGGTGTATGGGCTGTGTCGTTTTTGTTGTTCTCTAAGCTTTAAACTCCAAATTGTAGGCTACATGTAGCAAGTATTCCATAAAACAGATGCGAGCGTGCAAGGGTGAAATTCCTAATCTTAGAGCTTCCTGATTTCTTGGTTTTGCTCTAAGTAACTTCAAATCATTCAACTCTGATGGTTTCGCGCCACATATAACACATGAACTTGCAGAAGACGTGTTTGTCTGTGCTTCTTTTCTATCTATCATCGTAAAGTGCATTTCATGCCTTACTTTAATAACGGTCGTTTTTCACTTTTATAATTGATTCCCGCAAATTCTGAATTTCATTTTCAATTCTGGTTTTTTCTTCTCGTATTAGGTCCATACTTTCTTTTTTAAGTTGTAGCTTCACTGGCCTACAGTAACGTGTTGAGGAAGGTCGAGGATTTTTCCAAATTCCACTAGTTTCATCCGATTCCGTCAACTGCAGCGGTACCAACGATGTCATGAACAAATATGAATCGGATGACACTGAATCCAAGCTTGAAAACGTTTGTTTGAATTCACTTTGTCCCGAAGATCCATCACAACCCCACTTAGTCGAAAGGGTTGGACTGAAATTTGTGATTCGAAAACGCACCAATCTACAGCCTTAATGATTATGGTTGCTGTATGGTCAAGTAATTGGGCATCAGTTTCTGAAATTTGTATATTTTCTGGGAAAGCACTGTATTTTAGACTTCAGGACCTGCTTAAATGTCGGCAATATTGAATGCCCAATGTCATCTGTTTTTTATAACTTCATATTGGTATTTGCTTAATTTTGTTTGAATTATTAAAGCCAAGGCTTCATCAAGACTGAAAACTGATCACGTTGGAGCATCAGCAGCAGCATTTATTAATTTTTGCGATGTGGAGGATTTTAATTCTTGGACTTTCTTTTTTTTTTTGATTTATCACAGCATTCTTCAAGGACTTTATGTGGTTTATCCGACGGTAACACATTGCCACGATGTTTTGCAAAGTTCACTGAAAAGTTTCCTTTAACCCATTCTGAATATTTAATTAAAGACTTTTGTTTTGTGTGCCGCACTACCTTATACCGTTTATTAAACTGTGGCAAAATCCTTTTTGTCACCTCTAAAACTATTTGTTTAATTTGGCACGATGTTAAGTTTCCGTTACTATTTGATAAAAAGCTGCCGAACTTGGAAATATTTCCATCAAAAAAGTAATCGCACAAGAATCTATATTCAAATACAATACTTGCCATCGCGAAAAACTTCAAATTTGCACAACAAATGCTGGAATGCAACTGCAATTTTTAAAGTATTTTCGATATCTATATAAAGCAAAACGTCATCTTCGTAATTGAAATCTTCAATATTTTCGGAATCATAAACTAATTCCCGATGCCTCAAAGTCAGCTCTAATTACCCCCCTTTTTGCCCCATTGCGACATGCATTTATGACAACGCAAACAAAACAAGATAAAAGCAAGTAGTTTCATAATTATCACAATTTTATGATCCAAAGAATTCTAATTCACAATAATAAAAACATCCTCGGCATCTCCTGCATTACAAGGGAAATCGTATGAAAATGCCGAAAAATGCACGACATTGCTCCACTTAAATGCCTCGTACTCCCAAAGTGGTCTCTAGTTTTTCAGCGTCGATAGACAATACTTTTAGCTTTCAGAAAAAGTTGGTCTTCCGTTGGAGATTCTTGGAGCATTTTTGTTATAGTCCATCAGACAATGAAATGCCCCTCTCAAAAATGTATGTTATTGCCTTCTTGAACTGATTTGATTTGTTGTAGTTGTTGCGATAAATAAAACTGAAACTGACTCCTTTGACAGAAGAGATGTCTGCTTTTTGTTGGTTTTTCACTCACTTTCACTGAAGGTTGGAAGTTGGCGAAAGGAAGAAATCGCAAGACAGACCGTTGGAGACTTTTGGAGCATTTTTGTTATAGTCTATCAGACATTGAAATGCCCCTCTCAAAATGTGTCTTTACTTAAAAGTCTGGTTTAAAAAATTGGTAAGCAATATCAGAAAACTGAAAACGCAGTTTGAAATCAAGATGTATGACCTTTTTTAAAAAAAATTAGTTTAGGTTTCAATGTACATAATTTTAGGAAATATGGCACATCAAATTTGCTTAAAAAATTTTCAAAGTCCCAACTTTGAGCTAACGGTACAGCCAAACGGATGATCCAAAGTCAACAAAATTTTGGCTTTCTAGTCTCTTTCTTTTCTCACATTTGTAGAATCGAAAAACATAAACCATTTGGCCGGGAAAAATATGTCACTTCGGGTATTTATTTCCACTGCGGGACCACTGTGCGTCGTCTGTCTCAAGATAAGGTACGATTAATATGAATGCCCCACAAGCAGCCAAGCCTAGGTTTTCATAAACCGATGTGTGGTTCGGATTAGTTCTCGCTCTATAACCACGTTCAATAGATTCCATTGAGATCATCTCTAGGAGCTTTAGGCTTACTAACTATCGGCTATAATGCAAATAGAAACGAAGGGGGGCATTTATACTTAGCGACTTGGAGGCGACGCCATTGCTCGCTAGCTATTTCGTCTTAGATTCTATCGTGTGGATGTGAATGGATTTGATGAAGGGTTACTTGTCATCATCAACATCATACTTAAAAGGGAGAATACGAGCAAATTGATTCCGGAAAGATTTGGCTGCTTCCAGCAAACTTTGACCATTGCCTAAACAAGAGGCAAATATTCTTTCAGTGTCGTATGTCTCTCAAAAACTTGGACTGTGATCAATTTAGTGAGTAGTATGTATTATCTTCTACCTCGTCTTCGTTGGCTGGTCCCATTTTCATTTCAGGGTCAGATGATTATTACATTCTTAGCAACTTTTTGTCTCACTGAGTGACTAAAGTTGGACCAAAGCAGCGAATTAGTCTCACAGTGGGTTAATGAGTTCCGCCTTTTCTCTATGCTGATGCCCGCCACTTTTTTCTTCATATCCGTAAGGGTGGAGGCGGTCCCTCCCTACACTGGCAAGTTCACTGGCTGCTGGAATGGAATGGAACCCAGCATAGAGTAATCGAGCGACAAATACTGACTACAGCAGGTACTCGACGCTGTATTCGACGATAACTTCTTTGTGGTCGAAGATCCGCAAGAAAAAATGGAGGTACTAGGCGCGGTCTTCCAAGAAGTGTACAAGTTGAATGAGAGCGTTCGCCCGAACCACGACTTGGATAACCGCGTAATGGCTAGCAACTCTCAACTTCGAGAAGACATGCAACAATGGCGATCTGAGAACACTGGCTTTGTCGAGTTCAATGATGATAACATGGCAGATAATGTCATCGCCGACGAAGGGGTTCATCCCAGGTTCATATCGAAGACAGAACTCCAAGCGGTCTTCGAGTCATTAAAGAAGAAAAAGTCTGTTGGAATCGACGGGATCTCCAACATTGTGCTAAGACACTGGAAGTGGTTAATATGTATACAATCCTGTTTAACAGTGCTCTGAATAATGCACATTATCCAGAGCATTGGAAAACTGCGATTGTACAACCCATATCCAAGAGAGGAAAAGATTCTTCGAATCCTTGCAACCTCCGGTAAATTAGTCTCCTTTCGAACATCAGCAAGGTATTCGAGAAGGTGATCAATAGAACTCTGATCAACTGGACTAAGGACAAAAATATAATTCCCGATAACCAATTCGGCTTCAAAGAGGGGCATGACACTATTCATGTTGCGTCGAAACTGATGTCGGATATCCAATGGAACAAGAGCCAGAAACAATGTACGGGTGCCTGCTTGATTGACCTGGAGGAGGCCTTCGATACCGTATGGTTAGAAGGTCTTTTCTACAAGCTCGATCGGCTAGGCATTAGCAAACCACTGCTGTACCTGTTGTGTAACATGCTTACCGGTAGACGGTTCGTCGTCAAGAATGGCAACGTGACCTCCACAGGTATATTCCAAGTTAAAAATGGTCTCCAACAGGGTGCCGTTAATTCGTCGATCCTGTTCAACATTTCCTTGAGCGATCTGTTGAGCTCTCTTCCCCACGTAATTGCGTACGCCGATGACTGGGTCGTGTACAGATCAGGCAAAATGATCGAGGATATCACTACTCTCACGCGGGGTGACTTCGATTCATTCATGAGAAGTTGCGATGACTGGAAGTTAAGTATCAACTTCCAGAAGTCGCAAACCATTCTGTTCAGGGCGCCGTTGTATAAGGCCTCGGCAGATACGAAAAAGAATTGGCAGATACAAACATGTAGATGCTGCTCTGGCCAGGGCCCGAGGCGCTTTTGCCCTTCAAAGAGACTGTTTTACAACAGCCAACTCGATGCGAGGGTGAAGGTTATCTGCTACATGGCCCTCATCCGGCCAATGCGCACCTATGGCTGTCCCGTGTGGTTCAACGTGAGTGCAAGCTTGATGGAAAAGATTCGGTTGTTTGAGAGGGCTTGCCTTCGTCGTTATCGAACTCCAGAGTCCCAGTACATAAAATTCCATTCCAATGAGGTTTTATACAACAGGGCAAGCCTGATAAGAGTGGACAATTTCCTGTTGAAGTTGATTCGAGGTCACACTGCTAGAGCGATGAACTCGGTCAACAATCTGATCTCAGGGGCTTACTAGCCCAACCCTCAATACCACAAAAGGGTACGTCACAATGGCTTCGTCCACCCAGAAGGATTCCTCCATTTGGATAAGCACGGTCTGATACAAAATATAAATGCGGTACCGCTCATCTATCACATCGCCAGATCAACTGTGGATGGGCGACTCAACCACGACTGCTCCGTCGCACAACGAGCTGAGGAGGGTCTCCTCCGGTTCAGTACGGCGGTAATTAGGCGGGATGTGCAGAATGTTGTGTGTTTGCAACGTTGAAAGTTCTGGTGGCTGAGGAGCGAGAGAACTCCAGCGTCGAACCCATTAGACCCCGGTTAGAAGGTAGTTGAGACCACCTCATGGGGAGTAGTCGGTCTACGTCTTGTAGCGGATTTTATACATGTATCAGCTGTAACCTATGGCCGACTTACATATTTTACCGTGGTTGTAAGGTAGTGGGTAAGCTGTTTATGTTAATTATTATAAAAAATTAAAATATGTATATATATATATATATAAAAAATATATAAAAAAGAAAGAATGTGTATATATATACAAAACGGTATACATATGCATTATGCATATAAGGATATATGCGTATACGCATGTGTATATAGCTACACAAATGTGTATACGTAGCTTAAGATAGTTTTTGAGTTTAGCTTGTAGTTAGAATTAGAATGTAAGTTAGCTTGTAGTTTCTTTAAAAAAAATGTACGGTCATTAAGTTTAAATTTTTTCTTAATACACATTAGTCATGTTGAAATTTTCTTTTACATAATATTGTTAGATTAAGTCGAAAGACATAGAATAAGTTTAAGTTTAGCTTAGAGTACCCGCCAAGGGTCAGTAAGTTAGAGTAAGTAACTAACACTGTTCGACCAACTAGTTTTAAGCATTTTTGTCTAGTATTTAAGTTATCATGAAGTACATAATAAAAATGAATGAAATGCACACTTTAACCATTGCCTAAACAAAAGGCAAGTATTCTTTCAGTGTCGTATGTCTCTCAGAAACTTGGACTGTGACAAATTTAGTGAGTAGTATGTATTACCTCGTCTTCGTTGGCTGGTCCCATTTTCATTTCAGGGTCAGATGATTATTGCATCGTTAGCAAATTTTTGTCACACTGAAGGACTCAAGTTGGACCAAAGCAGCCAAATAGTCTGAGTCTCAATGAGTTCCACCTTTTCTATATGCTGATGTCCGCTACTTTTTTCTTGACATCCGCAAGGGTTGAGGCGGCCGGCCCTATTCCATCTTCCTTGACTGGCAAATTTACTCTCTGCTTAATTGTCGGTCGTGTGTCCGTATGGCATGGATGCGTGCTGAGAACCTTAAGTACTTCACGGTGGCATGCAACCAGCTTGGACTTAATTTCTATCGTCGAAATGACTTTGATGACCGCTTGACTGTCAATTAAAATGGCAATTACAGCCGAGTTTATTTCCAACATTGATGGCATGCTGGCCGCTTCCTTAACTGCCAGCACCTCCACTTGGAGAACACTGACATAGTCAGGGATTCTGAGGGATCAGTGCATGTTTGACTATTCGGAACAAATGCCCGCGCCTGTACCTTTTCAACTTCCATCCATGTATGCATACGTAGATGGTTGAATTGTTGATCGAGGCATTCGTAGTCCAATCTCTGGTACAGTTCCATAGTCGTTTATCGTATGTCCATATGAGCGTAAGCCTGTGCTACATTGCATTCTAAGCATCCATACCATCTAAATAAACAGTACAATAATGATCATTGACTTCCATCCTCTCACTTTGTTTGTGTGGCTAATTTGATCCCTAAATATTTTGTTTCATTATCTTATGATATTTGTGACAAGACAGCTTGACTCCTGATGACTGGAAGCAGCATGCCCAGGACCGTCAGCGATGGAAGGCAGCGTGGATATATATATTATGCCATCTTGAACTCGAAGAAAACTAAAACGCCAGGAATTGACCGTATTCCCTTTGAGTACTACAAAAATTGTTCACTAGATTTTTTGTCAGCTCTTACAACAGAATTCAGTTGCAGTTGCAACTACTGACGTGCCCGAATCTTTTCAGAAAGCTACAATTTTTCCTCTCCATAAGAAAGGTGACTATGATGATCCGGCAAACTATAGAGGAATATTTTTCTTAAACACATCTGCTAAGTTGCTTGCCAGTGGATGGAAAATAGAAACATTTTAAAGGAATTTCAAGTTGGTTTTCTATTCTACCAAAGACCAGATATTCTCGCTAGTAAATATTGCAGAGATACACAAAATGAAAAGTAAAAAATTATACGCTTTCTTCGTGGATTTTCGTGCGGCTTTTGAATCCATCCCGCTTTTCTATAAATTATATAAGTACGAATCTCGTCGCAAGTCATTAATGCTTTGAGAGTTATGTACAGTTATAATAAATCATGTATCTGGGATGGTTGCCATTTATCTGAGGACTTTGAGGTCTCAATGGGCGTCATGCAAGGTTGCGTGCTTAGTACATTGCTGTTTATCCTGCACAGTCTGAGGTGGAATAAATCTCGGTGGAACCAATATTCCGGCACTAATGTTTGCAGATGATATAGTTTTCTCGCCGACTCAATAGATACCATGCAGTTAATGATCAACAGGCTAGATACCTACTGTAAAATATGGAATTTACCTGTTAATTTAGAAAAATCTAAGATGATGATCTTTAGAGATGGAGGAGGAAGGTACGCTCCAAGAGAAAAATGGAGATTTCAAGGCCAACAGATTGAGATAGTTAAGGAGTACATGTATCTTGGTGTTTTGATTACGTCAAACCTAAATATGAACAAGCACTTTAAAGTTAAACTTGCTGAAGCTAAGCGTGCGATCTGTGTGGTTTGGGGAAACTGTATACAGAATAAAAATGTTTCGCCTGAGTCAAAAGTTAAAATAATCCGTGTCACAGCCTCTTCTATCCTATTGTTTGCAGCAAAAGTTTAGGGTTACAGCGCTTTCGAAACTGTGGAAAAGTTTATCAGATATTTTCTTAGTCGGATTTTTTAGCTTCCTAGCAATTCACCTAATTGCATGTTGCATTTAGAGACTGCAGTTACTCTTAAAATACATTTCGGTTATATTTATAAAGTCAATACGATGTGGCAGGAAAAAATTCCAAGGGTGCTACTTGCGCAAATGCATTTTTTTTTTTTTTTTTTAAATTCATTTTTATTTCTCAATTCATAACGTATATTCTTACATACTAGACAAAAATGCTTAAACTAGTTGGACTAACAAAGAATCTATTTTAACTTACTGGCCCTCGGCGGGCTCTCTAAGCTAAACTTAATATTATACTATGTCTTTCGACTTAACCTAACTGCTTGTTTAATGAAATGAAAATCAATTTAAATGTACAACTTTATATTAAGAAAAAATGGCAAAAAAAACTTAATAAATTAATTGTTTTATTAAAAAATTTTTATACTAACTTACATACTACCTTAAAAATAACTTACACTAACTTAAGCTAAACTACATACATATGCATATGTATAAATATGAAGATATATACAAATGCATACCCATATACTTAAATATATACATTGTATACACATGGTTACAAACTCGTATACGCATATGTATACTTATTTTATTTTTTTTTTTTATTTATTTTATCTTAAAATCTACCTTACACTACACTAGACTATGTAGGTCGGCCGTAGGTTGCTGCTACTAGATCTGCATCTAATTCGCTGCAAGACAGTGACCGACTGCTCCCACACGGAGATCCGCAATACCCTTTCTACCCAGGGTCTAAAGGGTTCGACGAGGGAGTTCCTTCGCTCCCCAGCCACCAGAATTTTCGATGCTGCTTTGCAACATTCCGTATATCCCGCCTTGAGACCGCCATACTGAACCGGAAGATGCCTTCCTCAACTCGTTGTGTGGCGGAGCGGTCGTGGTTGAGTCGCCCATCCACAGTTGAACGGGCGGTATGAAAGAGGAGCGGTACCGCATTTATGTCTTGTATCAGACCGTTCATGTCAAAATAGAGGAATGCTTCTGGGGGGACAAAGCCATTGTACCCTTTCGTGGTATTGGGGATTGGGGTAGTAAGCCCCAGAGATCAAATTATTGAAAGAGTTCATTGCTCTAGCAGTATGACCTCGAGTCAACTTCACCAGGAAAGTATCCACTCTTATCAGGTTTGCCCTGTTGTATAAAACCTCATTGGAATAGAATTTTATGTACTGGGACTCTGGAGTTCGATAAAGGCGAAGGCAAGCCCTAAGACAAGCCCTCTCGAACAACCGAATCTTTTCCATTAAGCTTGCACTCACGTTGAACCACACGGGACAGCCATAGGTGAGCATTGGCCGGATGAGCGCCTTGTAGCAGATGACCTTCACCCTCGCATCGAGTTGGCTGTTGTAAAACAGTCTCTTTGTAAGGGCAAATGCGCCTCGGGCAGTTGCGCAAATGCATAGATATAAGGTGAAGTGTGTCCAAGAATGGGAATCACTAGCATCAGAATGTTGTTATAGCTTCAATTTTACACCAAGCGAACAACAGGAATCTTTAAAACAAAAAATCAACACCTTGCTTCAGAAAACTGGTCACAGAATTTTTGACAAATGTGTAAATGAAGTTCAGTCATGCCAATACAGGGCCTACTACAGCAAAATGAACCACAATCTACAAGAAAGGACTTATTTCTTGAATAGCTACTCAGTACAAAAAATAAGTATGATTTTTAAAATAAGAGGCGAACTTTGTAAGCTAAATTTCACACCGCATCTCCCGGAGCTTCCAATCTTATGCGACCTGTGCAATCTTAGAGAACGTGAGGATGTGTTGCAATTCATCGCGAAATGCCCTATACTTAAGAAGTTCATTTTTTCGGTGCTCTGACACTTGAGCTGGAGGAAGCAATAAATATCTTGAATGGTGGCAGCGGTTGGGACTTACTCTACAACTACACAGTCAACGCGTTGCGCTACAGGAACTGCATAATTGATGAACGTTTTTAAGTAATTGGAGCATTATAGAATGAAACAAACAGCATTTATTTTTTGGTTTATATAAGTACTTAACCCATTTTTTTCCTTTTAATGTCAATCTGGTAGACGGCCTCTAGACCAAACCATATAGACGAAAATTGTAAGCAACCACTTTTTTTGAAATAAAATAGTCTTAAACTAAACTAAAGTATGGACTTATATGTAAGTACACAAGTCCTTGTGCAAAGATATCGGTTAAATGTGCTGTCTTGGTCTCAATGAGAACGATGCGCCTGTGTATTGACTAATTGCGTATCTTGTCTTAAGCTCGTTCTAGTTCTTCCTCGTGTACACGACTAAGTTTCCCTTTTCATTGTCTCCGGAAGTAGCCAAGTAGTGTACCTTGAGTTTTCGGAATGTACAACAGGAACAATGGAATGTTGAAACTGCCTAATCTGTGTCCCATTAAAAATACCATCTTTACATTTGTCTGCCTTTAACCTCGGAAACTTGCGTTGAAACATTCCCCACTTTTGTCAATCGCCTTCGCAAACTGTTTCATTATGCCGAGTTTTATATGAAGTAGCTATTTAGCTATAAACCAAAAACAAGAGCCGTTAGAGAAAAAAAAAAACACGCGTCGATTTGATACAGAAACGAAACAAAAATCATAGGAATCAAATAATTTTTTTTTACCAGTGTTAGGTTAGGTTAGGTAAAAGTGGCACACTTGGACCAACACACTTGGCCCATTATGCTACCACGAGTATCAATGAGTATTTATTCCACGAACCAGTTAATAATACGGGTGGCGCGACAGTCCGAGGGAGACTTGGGCCTAACTTCTACAGCAACAACTCGTGTTGTGCGTGATATTGTTCTTTCACGAGTGGAAGGGATATACAGTTTATTGCCGACTCCGAACGGCGAAGCTGAGAAGCTTTTTCTAGACAGGAATACTCTTTGCATTGTCAGTGACTCGAAAGAGGTGGATCCGTGAATTATCAAAGCTGGTAAATTCGGGTAGATGGCTGACTTTGAAGCTGCTTAGGTCAGCCAGGCTATCAAAATAGTATGCTCACAGAAATCTAAATCTGTGGGATGAGAGAGATGCTGCAGTTGCATAACTACACAAGTTTACAGTGCATTCTTCCTCGTCCCCGTCTCTGCAGCTTCAGCAGAAGTCGTTGTATGGAATGCCAAGTCTGGGGGCGTGAGTTCTTATGGCGCAATGCCCTGTATATACGATTTGAGCTCCGGCCTCCTCAAACTTATTAGACTAAGCGATCGCTTAAGGTCGATCGTAGGCCAGAGTGGTTTGGTAATGATGGCCAGTTGAATCCATTGGATCAACCGTTACTAGCTTTAGTAGATGTTTAATGGTAGCGATAGGCATGGTGGGTGGATAGCCACCAGAGCACAGAGTTTGTACTATTTCTAGCGAGTTCGTGCGCTTCGCAATTCTCAGGAATGCCACAGTGTCCCGGTACCTACAAAAGATGAATGCTTAAATACTTGGCATCCATCTTCGATCCATCTGTGAAGATTCGCTGTGGACGTTCCAGGTAGTGGACCTTCCTGGTTGGGAAGTTCTTCTCGAAGAGGAGTTTTGGTATAGTCAGGTCTGTATCTATCTACACCTGCTGAGGATCGATGAGTGTCCATATAGAAGTTCCTTCCAGTTGTGTAGCGATCTTAGTCTGATCGCGGTATTAGCTGCTGTCTGCCTACCAATTATGATTAAGGAGTATGTTTAGAGCTTCGGAGGAGGTTGTCCTTAGTGCTCTGCTAATACCTATGCATGCCATCTTCTGCACTTGTTCAAGTGGTATGAGGTTGATTTTCTTTTCGAGTGCAGTCCACCATATCCGCATTCGTGTGAATACTGAAACAAATAGCCAGTGCACCATGCGGGGTTGTAGTCCCCATTTGCACCCGATGGCCCTTTTACAGCAGTAGAGAGCCGTAGAGGCCTTCTTGACACGTTCCTGGATATTGAGCTGGAAAGGTTAGCTTCTAATGTAATGCCTAAGAATTTTGTGCTACCATTAAGTCTTAAAGAGGTCCCGCATGGAGAGGGTCCATCGAAGTTAGGGATTGTGTACCTCCTAGTCAAGAGGTCTAGGTCCGTTAACGACTGGATGGTGCAGTTGGTAGAGCTAATTTGCGGGGTCCCCGGTTCGATTCCCAGTGAAAGCAAAGTTTATACGCTTTTATCTGGTCCATCCCCCATTTGCCGTTGGGATCAAATTAACGCCACTGGAGTAGTCAATCAATGGTAGTAGTCTGACTAGGGGTATCACTATGAACCAATATGGTCTAAGTGCGCTTTTGAATGCACTTGCAGCCCACCTACCTAACCTAACCTAACTAAGTCCGTTTTTTGTGGATTGACGACTAGGCCGCATTGAGTCCTAGTCCATTCCGCTAGCTTGGAAAAAGCAGATCGCGTGATGTCCCCGATCCTGAACAGTGTTATCTTTTAATACTTTTCAGGAAGAAGTCGGCTAAGATAGGACTTAAGGCCGTCGTACCAGACATTGTTGTGGACCTAAAGACGCCAGGAAGGGCGCTAAAGAAAAGCTTTTCCTTTTCTCCTTATGATCTTGGATATTGACAGGACAGCAGTGTGGTTGGGACTCAATAACCATAGGCTTCTCATGAAAATCACACTCCCTCACTTCTCTGCAGCATCAACAACGACTTAAATTGGTCAGCTTCAAAATGGTGACATGGTATGAGTCAAAGTCAAAGCCTGTGGGTGATATCGATGCCCCCTGGAAGAGGATGCCCGCTGCAATTCAGATTTAAGACCGTAAGGCAAAGTTGATTGGTCTCAACAAGATTTTTAATAACGCGCCATCTCCAAATTCTTCCCTCTCTTGCCCAGGCAATACCTGCTTCCGCATACGCCTAGACCAACTCCCCATATTCCGACAAGCCACTCACGTAGTTTCTGTCTTGCCCCTTTCCCTGCACCCACCCATCCAAGGAAGCGTTTTTTATTCCTCACATTTTTCGATCTCAAGTCGATAATAAAAATTAACATAAAAGAAATAAAATCACAAATCCATTTCGAATCCATTCGCTCACCCTTTCGCGATATTATTTTATGAACTATCATATCCTGAATATCAATTAATTTGCGGCTCTCTTACCAATTTGTTTAAATAATACGTCTTAATTTAAGACCTCCGAAATGCTTAGCTTCAACATCTATCACTTCACACACACTCGGCCGCACGCACACACACACACACCGCACGCTTGGCAGGCAGGCAAATCATCAACCACAAGATGCGTGCAACTAATGCGATACTTAACCTGTAGCTGTGTTTCATGGCTCAAGGATCTTAGCACGCACCTCGCCGCGGGTGCTACTTTTCAGGCCAGTTCTAATTAAAACATAATTCATTCTCCCCTGGTGTCCTCGTAAGAAATCATTTCTTCAGCCATTTCACAGGACTGCCACGATTTCGATCTCCCGCACTACAGCGCAGCGGCACGACGGCGGCGTTGCCCTCACTCACAACATCCTCTCGCCCCCGGCCCCCACCTGCTGGCGAGCGGTTTGATACCACACAGTCAGTGTAAGGAGAAAAAAATAAGCAAACATAAAATACAATAATTATCCCGGTAGCAGAACCAAAACAGAAAAAAAACAAAACAAAAACGAAGAAATGTTGAAAATGTTCATGTTCCCATGATTAATAACCAACTTCGCGGGTTCGAAAGTGTACGCACCAATGTCGTATTCGTGGTAATTTCTTTTACTCCACTTCCACCCCGGAACCACCCACAGAGTGGCACTCTCCACACAGTGCTCCCTGCGAAAGGGTTGTGCGGTGTATATCCACTCCTTGATAGCAAGCAGCGGGAAACCACAACAATAGTCTTTAATTTTAAGGACCGCAACCAGTGCGTCGCGTCCCAATACGCCGCGAACTTCGCGAAGGAACCGAAAACCAGAAAAATAGAAAACCAAGGAGAAGACGGCAAAAAAAAAATACGTTTCAATGGTCATAAATATGCGTAACAACCCAGCCCCAACCCCACCTGTCAGTGAGCGTATAGGTTAAGGAATTTTGGTACATTTGTGCGCGTGTTGAAATTATGCACGCGGCTCCAGAATTGGTCCTAGAAACGCACAGCGGTAATAAAACGGCAAAATTTATGCGATTGACCTGAGAAAAAGTTGTTTCGCTGGAGAAATTGCGTCCAAGGAATTCACCCGTTCGATGAATGTCAGCAAGAGATACGCGTCGTTCTGACAGTCCACACCCTTCAGCCGGCCGTCAGTCATCGCGCCGCAGCGACGGGGGGTAAATTAAATTTTCCCATTCCCACCCACCGCAGCACAAAAAATTATCGCATAAAAGTAAAATTACTCCACTCGGCGAGCAAATGTAAATGTAATTCGTCGAAACTGACTAACTGATGTGTGTGATGTTAATTTCTGATCCTTCATCCACCGGTTGGCAGTCCACCACAACCCCCACTGATTGCCGGCATACAAGCGTCGGCGGATGATTTATCGAAATTTTCACTTTCATGCTAGTTTTATGGGTCACGCCCCTTTAATTTGTAATAACAATTCGTATGCAAATCTGTTTTTGTTCGAAAGTATTCTTCAAGTGATTTTTATGTGACACAGGACACAGGGCACAGGACGGCCCAGGGGCTGGGGGCACATTCTTGGGGGTTTGGTTCTCGGCCTATTACTATTATTTAATATTTTCTTTCTGTTTTTTTTTTTTTTTCGTTCGTATGCCCATATTTCGCTTTCCTGTGGTTTTATGATCTGTAGCGAAAGGAGTGACAATGAATCAAGTGATTTAAAACATTACCAAGGGTATAGGTGGCGCCTTCTTTCAGCTCGAAGCTTATATGCATAAAAAGCACATAAACCTGGGATGTTCCGCATACTTTTCGGCCGTGGTGTCTACTGGGCTCGAAGGGCCAGGCCGAAAGAGTGTTGTATACGTTTCTATTTTGCTGATTTAATTTTGGATAGTGGCTGAAATATGGATTTGCGTAATACATTCGTAAGGGGCTTGGCATGACATCACAGAGACTCTAAGGAGGCTTTATGACACTGAACTGAGAACAATATGAGGTGCATGCAATGGCAATATGTTCTCTCGTTCGGTTGGGGCTGAGGCCGATGTAATTAGATGGCGTACTCGATTTCGGTTTGTATGAGGGCCGACCTCAGATTGCATTTGCATAGGATGCACGTTTTTAATTCAGAGGGCAGCCACACTTTGACTCATTGTCCTCCCACCCGAAATAGGAGACACAGACTCTTGTGTCTAATCTAGAGCTTGACATGGCTAATGGTAGCACTTCTTTCGTTTAAGTTGTCGAATTTCTGCTGAAAGAGGAGAGAACTTATAACGATCTTCTTCTACAGAAGCCGTTGTGCAGTTGTCCAAAAGTAGGAAAAAGGAGAGAACGTTTAACGATCTTCTTCTACAGAAGCCGTTGTGCGGAAGACCCAGAGAGATTGGGGAAGTGGGAGCTCAGTATCCCGTCCAAGTTAACCATTTCTAATCAAAATAGTGGAATGTCCACATCGGGACCCGTCCAAAACTTAGGTCGAGCCACTGTTCAGGTTGCGACCCCCTTCGAATTAGAGCCTTAAATTCCGCCCGGATGTATGTTCTGTAGGTATGTCTGCAAAGTGTGCACTTTATCAGAGTCGCTTAAGGCCGCGGTGGACCTGGTCCTCAGCCAGCAGCTGGTAAGATCTTTAGCCAATTACCCACGCCTATTTAGCAGAGGTCATTCTCCCCTTGTGTGGGCTATGGGTTCTGTGGGTTGCCTCTATTGCGTAGTCGCAGACTCTTCGAGCTGTTGCAGTGTTATCCATCTGCTCTACATGGCTAAGCCACAAAGATTGAATACAGAATTTTTGACTTGAAAATACCCAACCAACCCTTTCTCATCTTCCCTTGAGATTGTCCACGTTTCCGCGCCATAGAACAGGACAGGCTTTCTCCTTCGAGAGACGGCTCTATCACTCAACTGCCTCTTGCGCCCAAAGAAACAGCGATTATCAAGAGCTATTCTGCGCTTAATGGTACAGATAGTAGAACTGAAGATCTTGCGGATCTAGTGTACCCTCTTCTTTTGGATTTTAGTGCTCACTTTAGAAATATGACAACTCTTCTAACTGGGATTTCTTGAAAGTCTGTAACTGCTATAGATGTTCTGTTAGATAGATCTTTTATTTCGCATAATATTGATGACATAAGTACTGTTACCGCACATTTTACAGATATGATATTATAATATCTTTCTTCTATAATATTTTACATGAAATTATGCAAAATTATGTTTTCAAAACAATATGATTATACTTTGGAGGAAAATACGAAAAAAAACCTCCAACGTGAAGAAAAAAAAAAAAAAAAACAAAAGTATATAAATAAGTGAACAATACAATTTTAGTAAAGAAACAAGTTTTGTAATAAGTAAAATAAATAATAAATAAATAACTAAATAAATAAAGGAATAACTAAAGAAAATAAATAAATAAATAAATAAATAAATAAATAAATAAATAATTAAATAAATAAATAAATAAATAAATAAGCAAATAAATAAATATAACACAGTAACATTGTATAAACAATAGAGATTAAGTATCACTTAGAATATTAATAAGTGGGTTTTCAACAAAACTACAGCGTTCTTGGAATTTTAATTTCAGTTTCTGTATCCTATCAGAAATCAATTCAACATTCGCTTTTTTGTGTATGGCTTTAGTTGAGTGATGCCAAGGCAAGTTTAACATCATTTTAAGAAGTTTATTTTGAGATACTTGCAATCTTTTTATGTGACATTTCGCACTGTTACCCCATACTTGACATCCATATAGCATTTTATTTTCAAGTGAAAGTAACGATTTCCTATTAATAAATGGGTATAACATTTTTGTTGGTACCCCTACCTTTTTAATTGTTTTACTAATGTGATCATTAAAAGTTAGTTTCGTGTCTAGATTAATACCCAAGTAACGTACGGAGTTTTCCCAATTTATAGACAATCCATTTAACTGCAATTGCCTTGTAGGAACAAAGCAGGGCTTTCTTTTTCGTGTAAAAAAGATAGCCTGCGTGTTTTCCTCATTCAACTTGATGTTCCATTTGCTGAAATATTTTTTCCACAATTTTGATCACATTTGAGAGATTGCTCTCAATAGTGAGAGCTCGTGTGAACAAAATATGGCGGTATCATCTGCAAAAATCGCAGTGTGACAACTTAGCAATTTTGGGAAGTCTGATACATAAATATTATATAAAATTGGAGCTAGAACTGAACCCTGTGGAACACCAGAATTGAAAAAAATTAGATCAGAAGCACCATTGTTCACTTGGACTACGAAACGACGACAAGATAAGAAACTTTGGACAATTTTACATATATAAGGAGGAAACCGGAGGTGTATCAATTTATACAAAAGTCCGTCGTGCCAGACAGTATCAAATGCTTTCTCTATGTCAAGTAGAACCATCCCAGTTGATTTGCCTATAGCACGGTTTGACTTTATGTGATTGCAAATTCTTAATACTTGATGGGTGGAGCTATGGTGTGCCCTAAATCCAAATTGTTCATTGGGGAATATATTGTTTTCAGAAATATGTTTTAAAATCACTTCCTTAAGAACTTTCTCAAAAAGTTTGTTAAGTTTACTAAGCAATCTTATTGGCCTGTAGCTTTCAGGATTTTCGGCAGGCTTGCCTCGTTGTGGTATAGGAATAACTTTGGCTAATTTCCAGGAGTCAGGAAAATATTCCATTTTGAGACACGCATTTATAAGAAATGTTAAAAACTTTATACCACTTTTGGGCAGCTGCTTGATATAGCGCCAAAATATGATGTGGAAGTTTTGGAGAAAAAGTTTGTTTTGGAACTTTCGGGACAGAGTTTTCAACCGCGCTTAAAATGTTTGAACAGAATTCATTTAGTGCAGTACCCACATCACTTATATTGGAAATACTTTCCAAATTCATTGGTGAGTTTCTGAATTTTGCATTGATTTCACTTCTAAAACGAGTCCAATTGGCATTTTTAAGGTCTTGAAAATACTCCGTTTTCCTCTCCCCAGACCATAGAAGTTGACAAAGGACAGGATTGTGGTCGGAACTGAGCTCGTTTACTGAAACTGGTTGGGTTATATTACTGCTAGAAACATTGGTAACGAAAATATCAATTGTAGACGGACTATAACGAGAATTTGATGGTACATAAGTTGGGGTGGACGGATACAAAACAGAAAAGGGTTGAGTAATAGAGAGCTCATGGAGAATAGTTCCCCAAGCATTTGCTCTTTGACAGCCCCAAGCCCTGTGCCTACAATTTAGGTCGCCACCAAAAAGTAGGTTATTGCCTTGATTAAACAATTTAATGAAGTCATTTTTAAGGACAGTTTTTGTTGCAGCTCCTCCATTTCCTCCGGGGAAATAAACACAAGAAATGCTTATAGAATTTTGATTTCTCAGTTTAATCTCAATACCTACATTTTCTACCAACTCAGTTTTTATAACAGGTAAAAGCGAATGTTGAGTTGATCTTTTTACAAGGATGGCGGATGTTCTGTTTATCGTTTTAAAAGCCGTGGATCACATACTAATCGATACTAATCGACTATGTGCGCCATAGTTCCTTTCGCCTGGCCATAGTGCCAACTGAATTCTATACTGTTGAGGACTATTTTATAAAGGTGGTTATTATAAGGCACGTGGTCGCCGTGGCGTCGACTCTTATGCAGAGGGTGCCAGTTTCGGTACCCGAATTTACCACATTTGATAATTCACGGTTCCACCTCTTTCGAGTCACTGACAATGCTCAAAGAGTATTCTTGCCTAGAAAAGGCTTCTCAAATTCGCCGTTCGCAGTCGGCATTAAACTGTAGGTCCCTTCCACTCATGAGAGAACAATAGCACGCATAACAGACAGCTGATAAGCTAGGCCCAGGTCCACCTCGGATTGTCGCGCCACCCATATTATTATTATTATAAGGCACTCGCACTGCTTACTTGGGAGCAGAGGTAGACGAAGTTCTTGATTACCTCGTAGACGAAGTTCTTGATTACCTCGAAGGTACAGCTGCCCATTTTGACCTTCCGTCCTTTATTGAGACAGCATACACTTCGTTTTGACCTCGTTCACCACTAGACCCATTTTAGCAACTTCCTCATTGCCTCATTGACGGCTCACTGTGTTCTGCCAATCACGTCAATATCATCGGCGTATGCAGTTGCACGGACTCCTGGAAGACCGTTCCTCTACTGTTGAGGCGTGAGTCTTGCACAATCATCTCCGGGATGATGTTGAAAAAGTCACGTGAAGGCAGGACACCTTGTCAGAATATTTTTCTGCCATTAAAGGTGTCGGTGAACTCATTTCCGAGAATTCTCCAACGTCAACCTGCAGAACCCGTCGAGTTTGGCTGGAATATACATTGTACAGGTCGTCTCTATGCGCGCTGAATGAGGCCTTAGAATAGACTAACAAGCGGCGAGAGTGGATTAACATTTTTTTTCACCAGGATCTGCCGAAGTGTGAAGAAATGGTCGACGGTGGACTTCCCGGCCTGAAACCGCACGGATAAAGACCTATCACGTTATTGGCGAATGGTTTCAGGTGCTCACACTAAATGGGAGAGAAGATCTTGTGAACGATGTTGTGTAGACCTATCCCGCGCAGTTGAAGGGGGTCGCCTTTTCGTGGATCACAACTGATATTCCACCTGTCAGGCATGCTTTCCTCCGACCATATCTTACAGATGAGTTGGTGCATGTACCAGCTCATCTCCAGCTGCCTTAAAGAGGTCCGCAGACAGTCCGTCTGCACCAGCAGCTTTATTCGACTTTAGTCTCGATATCGCTATCTTGACTTCGTCCAGGTTGGGGGGACGGAGTTCTCGTTGATCATCGTCAAAATGTAGCTACCGTGGTTGCAGGAAGGAAATGTTCCGAGTAAATCACGAAGTTCGTTTTCAGGCTTATTGTCATTTCCGGCGGTTGTCTACCTTGGTCAGAGTGGCGAAAGGCAGTCTTAACCATTAAATGTCATTACAGTGGCATTTAAATTTCAACAATTCAGTAACATCGCCCGGTTTAAAGCCACGCCTCTTTTTGATGACTCTTTCTATTCAGTGACACTACCAACCAGAAATCAAGTATTGTAGCCGACTTCAACCTTTTTTTCCAGTCTTCGCATTCTTCCAAACAATCAAAGGTATGGCACCACCACAGGTTTCTTCAGGATTATCGGAAATGAAATGGGTACTTAACCATTCCAAAACCCGATTCTATACACGTTCTTGAAATGTTCTATACACGTCCCTTGTGTCCCCGAAAGGACTTCTTCTTCAGGTGGCGCTACAGTCCGGGGTGGACCTGCGCCTCAACCATTAAGCCTCTCCAGCCGGCACGATCTTTTGCCAGCTGTCTCCAACTGCGCACACCAAGTTGGTTGAGGTCCTTCTCCACCTGGGTGCGCCATCGGTTCCGTGGGCGTCCTCTATTGCGTTGTCCCACTGGTTCGGAGTCGAAGACTATTCGGGCTGGAGCAGTGTTGTCCATGCGCTCTACATGGCCCAGCCAACTTAGGCGTTGAATCCGTAGACGCCTGACTAGGCTCATGCCGCTGTACAGCCCGTACAGTTCCTGGTTGAATCTTCTTCTCCAATAAACATCAACGCAAACAGGACCACAGATTGAACGCAGAACTTTTCTCTCAAAAAGACCAAGTGCTTCTTCATCCGCTTTTGAGATTGTCCATGCCTCCGCACCTAGAGCTGGACAGAGATGATCAAGGTGTTATATAATGTTAACTTGGTCCTTCGAGAGAGGACTCTACTACTCAAAAAAAAAAAAACAGCGATTGGCAAGAGTAGTTCTGCGTTTAATCTCGGTACTGGTGTTGTTCGTACTGTTCACTTGCGAGCCGAGGTAGACGAAGTCCTTCACTACCTAGAAGTTATAGCTGCCTATGGTGACAGTTTGGCCAAGTCGTCGATGTTGTGCGTCCTTTCTTGATGACAGCATATACTTCGTTTTGCCCTCATTCACCGCTAGACCCATTGTAGCCGCTTCCGCCTCAATGCCAGCTAACGCCTCATTGACGGCTCGCTGTGTTCTGCCAATCACGTCAATGTCATCCGCGTATGCTAACAGTTGTACGGACTTCTGGAAGATCGTGCCTCTAGTGTTGGCGTGTGAGTCTTTTCCAGGATGATGTTAAAGAGATCACATGACAGCGCGTCACCTTGTCTAAAACCTATTTTGACATTGAAGGTTACCGTTACCGACCTTGATGGAGCAGTGAGAATTCCATCTTCCACTGACACTCCAACCTCCAACACACTCCGCCACTCCACGGATGACACTCCATCGTCATCCTGCACAACCTGACAAGTTTGGCAGGAATGTCAAAACTAGACATGGCGTTGTATAGCTCGTCCCTATGCAGGCTGTCATACGCGGCCTTGAAATCGACAAAAAGGTGGTGGATGTCGATTTGCATTTCTGCTTTTTTCCAGTATCTGCCGTAATGTGAAGATTTGGTCGATGGTGAACTTCCCCGGCCTGAAACCGTACTGATATGGACCTATCAGGTTGTTGACGAATGGTTTCAGGCGCTCACACAAAACGGCAGTGAGGATCTTATAGGCGATGTTGAGGAGACTTATCCTTCTATAGTTGGAGCAGTCAAAGGGGTCTTCTTTCCTGTGGATCGGGCAAACGATGCTGAGATTCCACTCGTCGGGCATGCTTTCCTCCGACCATATCTTACAGATGAGTTGGTGCATTTACCAGCTCATCTCCAGCTGCCTTAAACAGTTCCGCAGACAGTCCGTCTGCACCAGCAGCCTTACTCGAATTTAGTCTCGATATCGCTATCTTGACTTCGTCTTGGTCGGGGGACGGAATTCTCGTCGATCATCATCAATTGTGTGGAGTGGAACATTCTGCCTGACAGCGCTATTGGAGTCTTCCTCGCCGTTTAACAAGCTACCGAAATGATCCTTCCAGATTCTCAGTATCGACTGCGAATCTACTACAAGGTGTCCCTCTGCGTCACGACAGGAAAGGACATGAGTTATAATTTTTTGTTTTTCGCGTGTGTATGCTTAAAAATGTTATTGCATATATTTTGCACCCACCTTTACCCAAATTTTCACTCACCCTTAAACGCCAAGAACCCTAGTTTTCAAACGGTTACTGAAGGGAGGGTACCTACTTTGAGGCAATTTTTTATTCACACCAAATTGAGTATTTCCTTTAACGAACATACTCGACCCTTGTGTTCTTACTCGGAGTGTTTTTTCAGTTTTAATTCACCCCACCCATTGTCTTGATACATTCGACAAGCGTCCATCTACTTATTCTTGCTCATATTACATTCGATAAAGTAAAACAAACTCAAAACCCCCAGAAGAAGACATACTGCTCTTAACCGTAACCTAACCTCCAGCGTATTTGAACACAAAATCTCTTTGGCTGGAGCTCAGTATTTGTCTGTCTGTAAACGTATGATTTTATAGTTGGCAAACAGACAGCAGCTAGCACGGCGATTAGATTCGCTGAGTAGTTAGAAAGAACTGAAGTCTGGACATTCAACGATCCTACGCAGGCATTCCTCTATACCCATAGATACAGACCTCACTTTACCTAAACTCCTCTTCGAGAAGAATTTCTCACCCAGCCTACCGCCCAGATCTTACTGGGAGTCTGAACACCAGACGCTGGAAGGTCCACTGCGAATCTTCACAGATGGGTCGAAGATGGATGCAGGTGTGGGTGCTGGTGTCTATTCCAAGGATCTAAGTTTCCAGTTATCTTTCCGACTACCTAATCACTGTAGCGTCTTTCAGGATGAAGCTAAAGCGATTAAGGAAGCCCTGTCCTGGCTAAAAAACAATGTAATATCGCACACAGATATCGTCATCAAATCTCTGGATTCAGTCACCTTTAGTTCCTTTCCTTAATTGCCGCCTATCTCTTAACGAGATGGCCAAGTATTTTAACATCAAACTTATGTGGACGCCGGGACACTGTGACATTCCAGAGAATTGCGAAGCGGATGAGCTCGCTAGAAGGAGCAAAAGCTCCTTGCTCTTTCCGGGTGGAGACTCTCCATGGCCATCGCTACTATAAAACATCCGTTTGCTCAAACAAACCGCGGATGGATATCTGGCACAGGATGATCATTACCAAACAACTCTGGGCTATGACTGGTGTAACCACCAGTAAAATTTCCGTTCTTTGGCAGACTCTTTCCTATCTCGAGCGGGGATCGCTCTACTGAACCGGAAGAGATCCTCGTGGGTGCGAACGCCATCCGGTTCGTATTGAAGTCGCGTATCCACTGTTCGGTTTACTACATGGAAGATGATAGGACATCCTTGTGGATCCTGTATATGGCCAATTGGGTCTAGATAGAGGAATGATTCGGGAGGAATAAAGCCGTTAAGGCGCACCCTTTCATGGTACATACTATTGGGGGAGTAAGCCCCAAAGATCAGACTGTTGGAAGAGGTCATAGCTCGTGCAGTGTGCCTTCTGATTAGTTTAATAATAAAATTATCTACCCTATTCACGTTTGCCTCGTTGTAGTACTTCTTGTACTCAGACTCGGGTGTGCGATACAGACGGAGACAGCTCCTAAGACACAAGACACACAGAAGGACTCACGTTGAACCACAATGGACAACCGTACACCATAATGGGCCGTACTAGGGCCATGTAGCAGATTACCTTCACTCTGGTATCAAGATGGCTGCTGAAAAACAACCTTCTTGCCGCAGCAAAGGCTTTTCTGGCTTTCGTCAGAGCAGTATCTATATGTTTGTCAAAATACAGATATTGATCCAGCCAAATGCCTAGATATCCAACTACACTTTTTACAGCTAACGGCCGACCATGCGGGTCAACTATCCCGAACTTAACACAATGGGCCTATGCTTGGTCTGCTGTTCGTATGCGCGGCAGTCAGCCACCTCAACCTAACCTAACGTATGATTTGCCATCCGACCCGTAAATGGTAAATTTGCTCTTTGTGGCTTACTCCATTTGCGAGTATTGCTCCTGTTCTTACTTCAGTTTTGCACCAAAGAAATTGAGTACAGTACTTAAGCTGGCATTATCTGATTTGATGATTATCTCACAAGAACTCCCCCAAATTCGTGGGCGAAAAAGGGGACACTCTAGTGCGAAGTCGGATATCTCTATAGCAGTTGATTTCTGGCACCAACATCCACATCAATCTCAGTCAAAACCGTTTATAACGACATCGGTTACAACGATCAAATTCATCAGTCGGTTTTGACTCTTCTTCAAATGCTCGCCTCAAATATCTAACGATCGAAATCATAAAGTGATCAAGCAAATTTGTAATATTATCCGAAACTCCCGTCCGCGGCCTACTCCAACTCGAAAACTATTTCGTTTTCTTCAATCATTCTAAATTTCGTTTTATTCCCCATTGTGTCGTGCAGTTACGCAACTTTGATTCTGAGCCATCATACACATCACATCGCTGACTATGGGGAAAACGCATACTACGCCCTTACACACTGCTCTTTGGATAGATGAACGCGACCGCGTAGCACTGTGACGCAATGGATTTTGGTGGAAAACAAAACAAAAATAATCATAAAGAGCCGGAAAAAATGTTCAGACTTCAGACATAAAAATAAACAATCCCTTCAGAGTAATTTTGGATTTTCGTTCATTCTAATTGCCGCTGCCTCTGCTGTTGTTGTTGTTGCTGTTGTTGCGTTCGTTTTTATATCGCTTCCTCTCCGCTTTGAAAATTACGCATCGTCTCACGCATTCCACCCACATTCACAAGAAAAACGAAACGGAGACAAGGAAAAATAAAACGAAACGAAACCACCATCAAACGATAACGAACACACGAAATGCGTTGGCCCCGTTTCGCGTTCCCCGCTGTATGACGACGAATGCCAGCAACAACAACACCAGCACCAGCACCAGCCCCAGCAAATGGCCCAAAAGTGCATACAAACCGAAGAACGAACAGAGAGCTAAAAAAAAAATTTGATTTTGTCGTGACCCAATTTGTTGACCCCGATTCCGTTGCGCGTTAGTCGTAAAGCATGCGTACATATATGTGTTGTTGTTGTTGTTGTTGGCTTTTCGTTGGAGCGCAGCACACATTCGTTGGGCGGCCGGTCAATATGAGCTGAGCACCCACAGAATGGAGCGCCCTGATAATAGTTTAGCTTGGCTATGCCCTAGTCCTCTTTTTGGGTGCACGTCGAGGCTTCGTATTGGATGGGCTGTGCGTGTGTTGGTGTTTCGTCTGACGCCTCGAAGGGCGGTTGGTGCTTGATGGGATCGCACATTTACTGGTTCATTGACAAGAGAAGGTCCACAGTCCACACTCATTTTGTGGTTTCACTTTCATCAGAGCGGCGCGTCCAAATGTGGTTCACATTCTCTTGCTCCCTTCGGATTAGATGTGCGCTCGCGATTACTTGTTGCGTATCGGAATTCATCAACCTCTGATCGCTGGCGATGGTAGTTAATCAGTGGACTGATGCTGGGGATCGCGTCAGCACTTGTTTGGAACGGAGGCACTATTGCCTGCAGACAGAGCTACTTTACTTAAAATCACGGCGAATGATGAGGTCAGAGCTATTCTTTCGAAAAGCTGGAAGCGATCAATCAAGCCAGAAACTCGTTTTGAACGTTTAGCCGGGTGCAACTCAAAAGTAAATTCCTCAGTTTGAGGATGTAATTTGAAAGCTGGGATACGTGACCCAAATCGTTTGCTCTGTCAAGCAGGTTGACAAGACTGTGTCCCGCCAGATTTGTTCTCTGATAGGAGTTTCTTTGGTCGCTCAATTTGAGTAAGGTCAGAGTTCAGGTGTCGTATGAAGAATTCGTAGAATGTCTCTCCCCCAGGCCCCACGGGCAAAGACCCGACATAAGTCCACTTAATCAATCGCGCAAGTACACAGAAATGTTACACTGTGACTGAAATAACATAAATTCAAGCAAGTAATGAGTTGGTGTCATCTGAAACTGCATCTTTGTCCCTGATTTCATACTCGACGTCTCCAATGTATGTAAATTAATGTAGCCGCTCAGTTGTAGAACAGTGAGGCTAGTGAAGAAACCTGACGAAGTGGCATTCTCGCCAATCGTTGCGTTCTTGGAGCTGGAACTCAAGTGCATCTTTTTGAAAACCAAAATACCCCGGCATAAGACTCTAATCCCATCATAATTCCTCCTCTATCTCTCAGATTGAAGGCGGAATAAGTAATTCTCTGAATATTTTCCGATAACCAATTATTCTCAGGCCAACGACCAATAAAGAGTCTTCTACTGAGTTAAAGATGTTTTCTATCCTTCTTCTTCTTCTTTTTTTTTTGGCACTACAGTCCGGGGTGGATATGTGCCTCAACCAACAAGCCTCTCCAGCTAGCACGGTCTCTTGCTAGCTGTCTCCAGTGTCGCACGCCAAGTTGGTTGAGGTCCTTCTCCACCTGGGTGCGCCACCTTAAACGCGGGCGTCCTCTGTCACGTTGTCCCACGGGTTCGGAGTCGAAGACTCTTCGGCCTGGAGTAGTGTTGTCCATGCGCTCTACATGGCCCTGCAATCTTAGGCGTTGAATCCGAAGACGCCTGAATAGACTCATGTCGCTGTACAGCGCGTACAGTTCGTGGTTGAATCTTCTCCTCCAGAAACAGTCAACGTAAACAGGACCAAAGATCGCCCGCAGAACTTTTATCTCGAAGACACCAAGGACTTCCTCATCCGCTTTGGAGATTGTCCATGCCTCCGCGTCCTACAGAAGGACTGGGATGATCAATGTCTTGCATAAAGTCAGCTTGGCTCTACTACTCAACTGCCTTTTGAGCCCATAGAAACAGCGGTTGACAAGAGTTACTCTGCGTTTGATCTCGGTTCGGATGTTGTTCGTACTGTTCACTTGCGAGACGAGGTAGACGAAGTCCTTGACTACGTCGAAGTTATAGCTGCCCATTGTGACGCTCTGTCCAAAACGTCGATGTTGTGCGTTCTTTCTTGATGACAGCATATACTTCGTTTTGCCCTCATTCACCACCATTCACCTGCCAGCAAACGCCTCATTGACGGCTCGCTGTGTTCCGCCAATCACGTCAATGTCATCCGCGTATGCTAGCAGTTGTACGGACTTCTGGAAGATCGTGCCCCTAGTGTTGGCGTGTGAGCCAGAGACCGTGCTAGCTGGAAAGGCTTGTTAGTTGAGTCCCACCAACTAAGCATGTTTAACTGATTGAGGTCCCTTTCCAGCTGTGTACGCCATCGGAGGCCTGGCACTCACTTACCACGTTGTCCCTCGGTGTTGGAGTCGATAAGTTTCCGCCCCAAAACATTGGTGTCCAATCGCTATACATGACCTAGCCTAGGATTTATTAAAATTCGTCGTTGTTCTCCAAGAACCATCAACCAACTCCTACGGGACCTACGATCAAACGAAGAACTTATCCCTCGAACAGACCAAGAATCTTATCATCCGCTTTAGTTAGTTGTCCGTAAGGTTGCGGATGCGTTTGATCTTTCTTGCAGAGCGACTCTGCAACAATTGCATGCTTGTCAAGTAAGAGTAAGATAATGAGAAAAAATCATCTGTCAAATTCATTGCATCTCGTCGAGGCAAGTGTTTCATATCCGAACATACCAACCTTCATTTTCACAACACCACCTTTACCGGGTCGCGGACAATCCACAGAGTCTACAACAAGGAAAGCTCTCAGATTAGAAAACACCTAATGCCTGCAACGCAATAGTGCGCTGCGCCAGCCGACTTCATGTCACGGAGAGAGTGCGATGACGCACTGCGTTGAAATAAATACTCAATCTATGAGCTGTTCTCTCTCTCATCCACTTGATGAAAAATATTGCCGCCTTTCTGCATACACTCCTCTGAAATGACTTTTGTCTTTCAATTATTTTTAATCAGATGGTTTCAGTTCTCAAATGACAGTTGATACAAAATACTCTCAATCTGGGAGAAAATCTCTCTGACAGCGCACCCGTCTGTCAAAAAATATCCAAAATGTTGAATAATGACGTGCGATGGAGTACGTTTTACGTTTTATTACGATCCTCTCATCTCTCTCAATTTTCACGGCGCTGTATTTTCTACTTGGTCATTGAATTGTGTGCGTTGACAGCCAACGCCAGCGCAAACGCACTATTCTGTTTCAGGCATAATTCACTCGTGACAGCCCAGCCCACATCATCCTCGGACTTTATCGAGACCAGAAATGAAGTACATATTACCAAGATGGCCTTAACTGATTGCTCCCTGGTCCATCGACGAATTTGAGAGCCTTTTTGACAGATATTCATGCATTTTTGACCGTTATTCAGGAGATAATGTGAATGACGTCCTCTGTCAAAAAATATCCAAATTGTTGAATAATGACGTGCGATGGAGTACGTTTTACGTTTTATTACGATCCTCTCATCTCTCTCAATTTTCACGACGCTGTATTTTCTACTTGGTCATTGAATTGTGTGCGTTGACAGCCAACGCCAGTGCAAACGCACTATTCTGTTTCAGGCATAATTCACTCGTGACAGCCAGTCCACATCATCCTCGGACTTTATCGAGACCAGAAATGAAGTACATATTACCGAGATGGCCTTAACTGATTGCTCCCTGGTCCATCGAGGAATTTGAGAGCCTTTTTGACAGATATTCATGCATTTTTGACGGTTATTCAGGAGATAATGTGAATGACGTCCTCTGATTGGTCAATTGGCTTCAAGAAAACGATATAAGACAGTTGATATGAAGACAGTTGTCAAAAGTTTTAAGGGGCAAGGGAGGTAGAAGTGCTCCATCTCGGTATTACTTTGTTTCTGATTAAGACTATTTGAAGGTCAGTCGGTCGCCCAGTCAGCAGAAACTAAAAAAACAAGTACAAATCGACCTTTAAAATATAATTGACAAAACGCCGAAGATGCAAATGTCGGAGGAGCATTCATTATTAAACCGCTGATCCATCAAAGGTTGTCGCCTAATTAATCTTTTGCATTAATTGCGGGAGCAGAGGTAATTCCCTGCCCAGAGAGGAACCGGGAGAATCCCAAATCTAGTGCCCTCTGAACATATCCCATCGCATCTATAAATTATCACGCAAGCAGCACCGTATCTCGAAAACGAGACTCTGTCATACGATAATATTCACTTCGCTACCTACGTTCACGTCGCGTCGCCATGACGGGTTATCACTCAAGCACACGTCACCTTGTCGGCAATACGAATGAACTTCATTAGGCGCGACTAACAACAGAGTGCACGAACGTGTTCAAACCTCAGAAATAGGGGCAACCTCAGCTACGCCCATGAGCTTATCTGCCACTTCAGCAGTGAAATCTGAAAGTGGGCTGTGGCAAATTCTCACCGATAAGCCTCCCACTCAAGCCCATGCTAAAAACAAAACTCTACCAACTGTCTCGGGATACACCACACACGTTGATAACGGTAATCACACAGTCTAATCAACAAGTAGCCGCAAATCTAGCATCATTTGCATTCGCCGACAAGTGGCCGTCGAATTATTTGCGAGCATTCTTCGAGCGCAAAAATGGCGTTTCGCGTATTTTCATTGCATGCACCCGGGAGGCGGTTTTCATGCAAAACACACGAGCATGTTTATTTTTGCTTCTCTGCCGTCTGGCCGCTGCCAACAGACGAATAGCAGGCGAAGCGAAGCGCATGGAGAGGTGGAGCACCCAACAGTGCCAGTAAATGCCGCCGTCATGCAATGTGATGTGGATGCAGACCGAGAGAAACACACACAGCCGCCGCCGGAGGGAAACAAGGAGGCAATCTTCAAGATGGGAATGCATGCACACGTACAAACGTTCCGCCCTTTGTTTTCTTTCGATGTGTGCGGTGGGGTTCGGTGTGTTACCGGTTTTGATCAATTTGCAAAGTGTTCAATACCACAAATTGAAGGACTCCCTGCCTACTCTGCAACCGCAAGACCCACAGAACAAATCTGAACAACAACGTATCCTGTGACAACAACCGAAGCAACCCTCCGATCGTTTCCATTCAAACTGTTTCAATTGCACGCCAATGGAAGGCGGCAAGGCAGGATGAGCATGCGTCTGTTCTTACTTCCACTCGAGTACTTTGTAAATTCTCGAGTCCCTGTGGCCCAATTACCCAAACGCAAAGGTGTAGTAGGGTGGTCTCTTGAAGTTCTGTAAATTACAAATTCAAGAAAACACAACGCGGCAGAGGTTACATAGGTGAGTGTTCCTCAAGGGATGCCGTTCAACCCTATTCTTCTGGTGGGTTTTTGCTTTTTTTTTTTTTCTTTTTTCCTCGGTTTTGTTTTGGTATTTTCTGCCTGAAATCGCTCTGCGGACACTAATTATGCCAACACATCGATGATTAATTATGCAAGCGGTGGCCAACTGGGCAGATAATGATGTAAACAGTGTGAACTGGGATGACGGGGCATGTAAACTGGATTCCGGGCCTCCTTACAAGCGATGCACTGATGCATAAACTAGTCATCTTGTTCCCAAAGGCTGCGCTCGCATTTTTACAATTCACGTCGTGTACTTGCTGAGGGGTATGCCAATTTATTTGTCAAAGGTTTGAAAACAATGACAATGTCGTGTTTTCTTTTTAAACAATCTCTGAGTGATTACCCACTTTTTAGGAAGGGTCCACACGGCTCTAGGGAGCGATTCCTGTTCTGGACCATTCGCATTGTAAGGCTTTCGGAAAGGACATCCCAATCCAGGTAGAAGGCAGACCTCTGCCAAGGATGGGAACCATGCCCGGGGGTGTAAGGCTGGTGGTAAAAATCAGTAGCTATTGAGGGGATTCCGGTCTGTGCCTGCCGGAAGGGACTGCCTACAATTGGTGGTTCGATGAGAACCTAATTAGAACTATTTGCCATTTTAATACCACAGCCGTGTAACCTATGAAGAAGGAAGATGTACGTGTATTTTGAGATCTCTAGGTTAGGTTAAGGAAGGAGAGTGTGACGGTAAACCATTACTTCCATTCCGACCCCTTGGGGTCAATTGTGCTTCCCTTCATGTGTGGAGGACACACTCTGAATAAACCTTGTGTCACGTCATGGCTTGAACCACCCTGTGCTCTTTACAAATCGCCATCTTTACAAAATGAAGACTGGATGGAGCAGTGGGTAGAGTACCTGCCTCTGGTTAGCGGGGTCACCGGTTCGAGTCCACCACCATTTGCCGTTGGGATCAAATTAACGGCACTATCACTGGAGTAGTCAATCGGTGGTAGTAGTCTGAATAGGAATTTCATATTGGACCAATATTGTCTAAGTGCGCTGGTGAATGCACTAACAGCCCGCCTACTAACCAAACCTAACCTAACCTATATATATACAGTGGACTCCTCCTAATTCGAATTGTCACGGGATACCAAAATTTGTTCGAGTTAGAGAGAGTTTGACTTAGAGAGAGGTTTTTGTGTGGAAAGTTGAGGGAAATGTATGCCAAATATGGCGAAAAAATTCGAGTAAGGGAGAGTTTCAATTTAAGGAGAGTTCGACTTAGGGAGAGTCCACTGTATATACCTGCAATCGCTAAGTCCGCAATCTCTGCGAAGAATCTTTGACCCAACGAAGCTAGGCGCCGGTTCTGGAGAGCTGGGCAGTGGCAAAGCAGATGTTGGATCGTTTCTGTCTCTTCCTCGTCAAATCAGCTCCGGCTGGATTTCGCATTGCTCCGATCGGGGAGTGACCTGTGATCACTCCGACGAGCACATGAATTGAGTTGAGGTCCAATGCCAGGAGCTTCTTGGCTTTGCCGTTTTTGAGCTCTGGCCCCGTTGATCTTGTCAAGTGACAGTCATATCTTGCGAGCCAAGACGAGTTGGCTTCTTTAAGAATGGTGTCACTTATAGTTCGGAGTAGTGCACTGATCGGTGGCTGCTTATATAATGTGTCCGCTTATATAATAATATAATATGGGTGGCGCTACAGTCCGAGGCGGACCTGGGCCTAGCTTCTCAGCAACCACTCGTGTTGTGCGTGCTATTGTTCTTTCACGCGTGGAAGGGACCTACAGTTTAATGCCGACTCCGAACGGCAAAGTTTGAGAAGCTTTTTCTAGACAGGAATACTCTTTGAGCATTGTCAGTGACTCGAAAGATGTGGAGCCGTGAATTATCAAAGGTGGTAAATTCGGGTATCGAACCAGGAACCCTCTGCTTAGGAGTCGATGCACTTACTGACTACGCCACGGCGACCCACTTGATGTGTCCGCTTCGCTTATGTCCATTTCAGACCCTTGTCTGGCCAATTTGTCCGCTCTCTCGTTCCCTGCTATTGGGCTGTGGCCCGGGACCCAGCAGAGATTTAACTTGTGGTGACTGATAGACTTTAGTGAGTCGCGGAAGTGCATACCAGCCCTTGATCTCATCGTGCAGGCTCAACAAAGATGGTGAGTTTTCTTGAGATATCTCTAAATGGTACCCGAGGAAATAGTGAGTTGAAAATGGTTTTACCAAGCACTCGTTGTCTGGCTCTAACAAGAGAGAGGTCTCCCTCTCAGCAATGTTCTAGCAGCTGCGACAAGGTGAGTTGTGTGGGGAATGATCTCCAATCGGCCAGTGTCCGATACAGACCGCCATAAAATCTTGCCAAGTTCGCCGAAGGAGGTCTTCCGTTTTAGATTGTTTGTGTTCAGGCCATATTTTACTCGATGTTGCACAGTTCGTCAGTGTGGGTCATCTAAGAATATTAGTATTGACTGCTTGTAGTGGGATGTACAGCTCCTCTGCAAGCGAGTGCTGAGGGACAAATCCCTGCCCAGCCAGTTCATCGGTCCTGGGATGTCTCTGTGTCCTGGATCCCATATAAGGGAAATAAGCAGGCCTTCTACGGATGCTATCTCAGCTCGGCATTGCTGTGCTAATTTTGTGTGTGTGAAGTTAAGGAGGCAAAAGCTTTGATGCTATCTTTGGTCCTGTTTGCGTTGACGGTTTCTGGAGGAGAAGATTCAACCACGAACTGTTCGGGCTGTACAGCGATATGATTATAGTCAGGCGTCTTCGGATCCAATGCCTAAGATGGCTAGACCATGTAGAGCGCACGGACAACAGCCCGAAGAGTCTTCGCTCCGAACACGTGGAAAACCACCCAACAGAGGACGCCCGCGTTTAAGGTGGCACACCCAGGTGGAGAAGGACCTCAACCAACTTGGCCTGCGACACTGGAGACAGCTAGCAAGGGGCCGTGCTAACTGGAGAGGCTTATTGGTTGATTCCCAGGTCCACCCCGGACTGTAGCGCCAAATAAAGAAGAAGAAGAAGAAGCTTTGATGCCTGCCTGCACATCAATGCATACGACAACCTTCGGCCTTGGCAAGATATTTGGGTGTATTTTCACTTGCCAATATTCTTCCCGAATTGCAATCAATTCCTCTTGGAATACTCTGGCATTGTCGGGCAGTCAATATGCCTTGAAAATGTCCCGGATTCTGAGAACGCATTCGCACCGACTTTGCCGCCCATCTTGGAGACATTAGAGTAGACTAGAGCAGTCCAGTCAAAATCCCCGCACAGCTGCCTATTACGCGATTCCGTTCTTTCGGGGGCAAGGGTGTCAAAGCCGATTGACAGACTAAGTCTAGGGACCGTATAGTCTGTGTTGGGGATGATACGAGATCACTTGGTATGAGATCAAGCATAGAACTATGACCTGGTTTTGATGTTCAGCGTCCAGACTGTCTAAGCTTGACGACGTTGTGTGCTGTATTGTTTTAAATCTAAAGGTCCAAGGCTAGAAGATGTTACATCACCTTACGAGCATCTGACGGGGTCGACCGTATTGCGCCTGTAGATGCTGGTCTCTGTACCTTGTTTAGTTTTGGGATTGTTTCTCTTTTTTATGGGGCCGGCCACCATACTTGTGATTCGTGTGTTAGAATCGGGCGAACCAACCCCGTATACATCCATAGGATCATCTTTTGCTGAAGACCCTATTTTTTACTAAAGGTCCTGATGCAGGCGTATAAAGCTATGCATGCTTTCTTAACTCACTGGTCTATATTTAGCTTCCAGATGAGTTTGGGGTCCAAAGTAATTCCACATTACTTCGCGCTGGAAGAAAGAAAGAGAGGTTGATTTCCTAGTTCACAGATTATTTCCTTGCCTTTTAAGTAACAAAAAATTCGACAGGAGAGCAACGGCAGCATGAGGCGGATGAACGAAGGTAAGAGTGGCCCGCGAGAGTGCATAGGCTAGGATGGGCTATGTTTAGGTAGCTGGCTACCTGCATGCAGCAAAGTCAAGCAACTCCGTCAACCAGTTGGTGTTTTGAACAAAGCGGCGGAGATGGCAGTCACTATTTTTGCTTATTCCGGTTAGGTTATTGAAGAAGTAAGTTCCTAGATCTTAAACTGGAAATGGAACAAAGCAACACAGGGTTTCCACCGCATGAGTTATTGGTAGACAGAGCCAATCTTACGGCGTGAGTTCTAAATGGTGCAGTTCACAGTGAGCGTGGGTCCATAGTTTCGCCACAAACTCCTCGTAAATAGACAGAAGAACTATATGCAGGTCCCCCAGGCAATATGCATTACTCAGTGCGCTACCCATAGAGGGCCTGCGCCCAAGCTACAGCTGCCTTGCATCTGAGCACGTTGCTTCTAGTCATCAATACCAAGCCGTCTTGCTTTCGCGGTGACTTGGTCTGTGTTCTCCTCCATCCACCTTCCGCGTAGACAGAACCATATATTCGGTGATTCTTACTCGACAGCATATATTTTATTTTGCTCTCATTGACCTTAAGACCAGCACGTTTCGCCTGTTCTTGAATCGACATGAAAGCTTCCACAACGCCATATTGGGAACGCGCTACGAAGTCGATGTAATATGTGTAACTCAGCTCCTTCTCCGGACTGTCCTCTCAAGTGGCAGATAGGAGAAAACAAACGACGGTGCATCTCATCATCGCCAAAATCGGCACAAATAAGTCGAGTTCCAAAATCCATAGACGAAGGGTACTACGCGTTTGAAAATATTTTTTTGTTTTCCTATTTTTTTTCTCTTGGTTTTCTGAACAAAATACTTATTTTTTTTTAGCACATATGCAGTGCCGTAAAAAGACTTTTGCACTCCCGCGGCTTTTAAATTTGCCCTCGCGTATGCGGGTAATTGAAGCTGGTCCTGGTTATTACGGCGCCCTCCAGGCTCTATGCCATGTGCTTGTGCAACACTGTCACCGTCGTAGTTACGGCACTGCATATACACATATATGGGTTGCCATGCGTCTTCTTTTTGAAAGGTCCTACTTACAAACTTATCAGGCTGCCAGGGTCCGAGTCTGAGCGATAGCTGCTTTCGATTTCTGACGGTCCTGGGCACGCTGTTTCCAGTCATCAAGACCAAGCTGGTTTTCATCCTCGATTACTTGGTCTTAATACCGGAGATTGGGTCTTCCTCTCCTTGTCGAACCATGAGGCTCGGATTCGAAGATCCTCTTAGCTGGAGACAACAATGCTCCTCCATGCGCTCGATGGGGCCGAGCCAGTGCAGTCGACGGATATTTGCCTTCCGGACTACATCCACATCCTGGTACAGCTCGTAGAGTTCGCGATTGTGTCATCTCCTCAATTCGCCTTCCTCGCAGACGGGACCATATATCCGACGTAGAATTTTTCTTTCAAAGGCACCAAGAATCAGCTCCGCAGCTTTGCTTTGCATACAGTTTTCGGCTCTAAGAGCAGGACTGGCAAGAAAAGGGTTTTGTAGAGCATGACCTCACTCCTGCGAGTCAGGAGTTTTGACGCCAGTTGTTTTGACAAACCGAAGTAACACCGGTTGCCAAAGGCGGTTCTACGTCGGATCTCCACAGTGATGTCGTTTGTGGAGTTTACCTTTGCCCCGAGGTAGACAAACTCCTTTACGACCTCGAAATTGTAGCTGTCGATTGTAATATTTTGTCCTAGGTGGTGTGTGACTGATCGTTTTTTGGTCGACAGCAGATACTTTGTTTTATCCTCGTTGACCTTAAGACCAGCTCGCTTCGCCTCTTCTTCAATTGGCGTAAGTACTTGCACCTCAGCACGTTGGGAACGCGCGACGATGTCGATGTCGTCTGCATATCCCAACAGTTGGACTGACTTGTAGAAGATAGTGCCTTCCGTGTTTACGGCTGTTCGCCGCACTATCTTCTCCAGTACCAAATTGAAGAAATCACACGACAGCGCATCTTCTTGCCGAAATCGGGTGCATGTTTCAAACGGCTCGGAAGTCCTCGAGCCGAAGTGCGCGGTGCATCGCGTAGCATTGTGCGACACAACCGGACCAGTTTTTCCCAGGATCCCTAATACGGCCATTGCAACAAACAACTACTTGCGATGAATGCTGTCGTATGCGGCTTTAAAATCGATAAAGTGGTGGTGCGTATCGATTTGAAACTCGCTGGTCTTTTCCAGGATTTGGCTTAGTGTGAAGATTTGGTCTATTGTCGATTTGCCGGGCCAGAAGCCGATTAGTGCGGTGCAAAACGGCCTTAGACGTTCACACAGTACGCTGGACAGGATCTTGTATGCGACGTTGAGCAGGGATATACCTCTATAGTTGTTGCAAGAAGTAGGATCGCCTTTTTTGTGGATGGGGCATATGGAGATATCGAATCAAAATTTCCAATCTTTTTTTCTGCATCGAATATAAGGTCATTCTCACAAGATCCCTGCCAGTTGATCTTATCGATTCAAGCTAAACTCGGGGATAATGTCTGGGCCCGTCTTTAATTTCTACATTGGATTGAAGAATAACAGAAAAGAAAAGAAAAAATTCACAGAAAAGCAGATTCTTCAATTCATCATAGATGTCCTCATGTATTCTGAGTGACGACGATCATAATTTTATTTTCAAAATCAAATTAATATATTTACACGGATTAATTATTTTACGAACGAATTTAGATTTATTTCGTACTAAATTTTACAATGATTTAGTTATCGCACAATAAAATTTACAGAGATTGTATATGTTGTATCTATATCTTTCTTCGGAGGAAATTTTACAATTTTATTAAACAAAAGCAAATTACTAAGTAATACTTTGAAGGAAATACGATAAAAACCTTTAAAATAATTCATCGGCCATCTCTGTAATACTTCAGTTCTGGTGTGAACCCTCTAAATGTGAAACGGCTTTTTTGTTTGAATACATGGACCTAGTTTTTGTTTCCATTTTGACCTCTGGTGGATGATGTCCTCCAAAGTCCGGGATCTTAAAACTGTTTTATCCTAGGCTAGATTAGACAGTCATGGCAACCCTATAAATATGTATAACTAATCGTTATAACTTATTATAAGCAACTTCGGACCTTGCTCAGGCGTTGGCTTCCAACGCACTCAATTCAATGGCCCAAGAATTTGCATCTCGCCTGGGTCGCCGTGGCGTAGTGGGTAAGTGCGTCGACTCCTACGCAGAGGGTGCCAGGTTCGATACACGAATTTACCACCTACATCATAATTCACGGCTCCACCTCTTTCGAGTCACTGACAATGCTCAAAGAGTAACAACTGTCTAGAAAAAGCTTCTCAAATTCGCCGTTCGGAGTCGGCATTAACCTGTAGGTCCCTTCCACTCGTGAAAGAACAATATCACGCACAACATGAGTGGTTGCTGAGAAGCTAGGCCCAGGTCACCTCGGACTGTCGCGCCATCCATATTATTATTATTAAGAATTTGCATCTCAAGACTCTAAACGTGTTTTTTCGACTGGCGCATGAGGTTACTCAAAAACTATTAATCAGAGATCAGGGATCATAGAGATATCCAACCTCTACCTCCCTTGCTCCTTGATTTAATCTGACAGCGTTTTTTATACGCTTTTTGTCCCACGTCTGTAAATTCGTGGGAGCTCTTGAGAACAGCTGTGAACAGCCTTTTCCCACCTTAGTAATGGGGTGAATTAGACTTCTCATTTGAAAATTCGCTCGTAGAAAATGTTTCTGCTTGTATCGGCGCCGTCACATTTGGAAAATGTATCACAGTTCTTGTATTACAGGACGAAAACAGTGAAAGTGAACGAGCACTAGTGCGGGGCCGACCATTGATTCTCGAGTCAACGAGTTTAAGGATACCCTGGAGTTCCTATTGAGAAACCCAACACGACACGGCGGACACCCATCCTAGCTCAATATAATTTTTATCCATCAAACATTTTTAAAGTTTAAAAATCGCATTTATTGTGTATTTGCTGAACGAAACACCACCACGCACAAGCCAACTTTGACAAATCATAGAATTCATCGACAACCCCTGCCCATGTCGAGGGAGTCTTATCCCCGCATTTAGTCTCTAATAGAACAGATTTATTTCATTTTCTCAAGCCTAAGCTTCCATGAAAAAAAAAGCTCCCTCAAATGCCAGCTCAACTCCCAGTCCAGTTAATATTTTCACCCACTTCCTTCAAAAACGAAATTCTCAAGTGAATTCGGCCATTCAAATCGGATTAACGCCAAAAGGAAAGCATGTATGTGCGGACACACACATCCATCCATTCCGCTCATATTGCACGCCGTTCAGTTAAGTCAGCGATTTCTCTGTCATTCGTCCGCCAACCCATCGGATCAATGCCCTTGGAAGTTTTGTTTGACGGTGTGTCCATACACAGCGACCGAATGCAAATGCAGCACAATACTCCAAGCACCCACACGCACGCAAGTATCCTCCACAAATCCATGCAAAATTCGAGGAATTCGTCCACCACCCCTCCTTCAGCTAGCCGCTCTAGCTCGTTTTCTTAGAAAAAATCCTCACTAGCGCTGAATATGAAAACTAATTCCGGAAATGGCAATCTAAGCAGAAAAAAAAGCCCAACTTCTTTTTGTCTATTTTTCTGCAAAGGCGCACACTTTCGTCCGCACAGACGTATCCTCTCCGCTCTCACTCCTTGTACGTGGAAGCGATAGCCAGCAAAACAAACCGAAATGAACGAAAGAGGAGCAAAACAACAACACCAGCAGCAATCGAAACAAAACAAAAAAAACAACAGCATATACATGTGCATCCGTGTGTACACGCGTGACTATGTACGTACATCACATCCACTTCACGGAGGCTACGTACGAGCCAAGGGCCGGGAAGAAAAAATGGCACGAAAAAAAAAAAAGAGAAAACAGCAGTCCCTGCCTCAGCTGAGATATATGACCTAGCAAAAATTTCAACCCTTGTCCCTCCGGTACGTGCATAGACGCACACACTGGCGCACACACCAACATCCTTTGTGCCTATTGGGGCCTATCCGATGTTTTGCCCGAAAAATATACGAAAATGTCACTGTTGCTGCAGGGGAGGCCACTACACCCCGCCCGGTAAACACCCGGTCCCAGGCGTTCACGGTAACTGCGACGACTGCGACGGTGACAACCAAACAAGGGAGAACTGGCGAAAAAAAAAGAAGCCAAACTTTCTGTTTACTTTCGCTCTTCGTGGCGTTTATTAGTATTCGCTATTCGGTGGCGAAAATATAATAAATCAGCCACCCTTGTGGCCGTCCCAACCCTCCACACAAATGCACTGTCGCAATCTTCTCTGGCCCAAGCCCGCCCCTCCCCCACTCGAGTGCGTTTTTGTGTACACACTCCCAATTTGTGTTTACCTTCTTCCTTCACTGTGCCCACGAGGTGCGTGTGTACCTCGAGTATCTACTCCTTGCGAGGCAATGCCGCAAAACTAAATGGATAAAGTTTCCGCAGTGTCCCTCTTGACCGACTGGACTAACATCCTTTGACATGTTCGCACGCATACACACCGACTCGCACATAAGCTTCGGTGTGTATTGAATTTCCTCTTCGTTCGTTAGTTCGTTACACCGGAGGAAGGTGGAAAAAAAAAGTGCGTTTGATGATGCCGAAATCACTAGTTGACGATAATGGTGATGATACCGTTTGTGTGCGAACTATCTGCCCGCAGAACAAATAAAAAGGAACAACAAACAACCTGTACGACAGTGCGCTAGTGCGTTTGACTTGTATCTACATCTGATTTGATGTTCGTACATATGTATGCTCATGCTTTTGTTAATGCAAAGAGGGCAAGAATGTGTGTATGCAATGAGACAGCACATACCTCAGGAAAGTCTGCGACGGAATGTAAGTCAATCGAATCGAAAGGGAGAAACACTTTGAAGAAGTTAAGGAAATTGAACAAGTAGAGAAGATCTTCAAATGCTTACCGGCAGTCACTGCTCATGCCTGCGACTCATGGACGGGGTTGAGAGTTCGAGCTGGAGCTGTAGTCGCAGCCGTGGCGTAGTGAGTTGGTGCTCTGACTGTGACTCCTCGTTCGTCAGTGTGCCCGATTCAGTCCACAAACTCACCAACTCAGCTAAAGCTGCCTTTCACCCTTGAAGCTCCTAGACAAGCTGCTCCACTTATCAAGATCACATTGTCTTGCAGCTGCGATTACTTCGTATCAGAGGTTCGGTCTTGCTTTTCCCTCGAGCAAGGAACCAGCTCAGACACGCAACGCAAGAACTTTTGTGTGTATTCGTTCAATATTGCTTAAGGCTGTGCCTTCTCCTCCATTCACCTTCCTCGCCGACAAGACCAAATACCCCACGCAGCAGATTTTAATAGAAGTCACAAGGAGCAGCTCTATCTTCTTCTTCTTCTTCTGGTGGCGCTACAGTCCGGGGTGGACCTGGGCCTCAACCAGGTGGCTGGGGAGGCTTACCCCAGCCGGCACGATCTCTAGCCAGCTGTCTCCAACTGCGCACACCAAGTTGATTGAGGTCCTTCTCCACCTGGGTGGCCATCGGTTCCGTGGGCGTCCTCTATTGCGTTGTCCCACTGGTTCGGAGTCGAAGACTCTTCGGGCTGGAGCAGTGTTGTCCATGCGCTCTACATGGCCCAGCCATCTTAGGCGTTGAATCCGTAGACGCCTGACTAGACTCATGCCGCTGTACAGCCCGTACAGTTCGTGGTTGAATCTCCTTCTCCAATAACAATCAACACAAACACGACCAAAGATTGAAGCAGCTTTATCTATTGTCCAGATTTCCGGTCCAAACACAAGGCCTTGAGGAATGAGCATTTGTTAGAGTCTCACCCAAGCAGGTTAAATAGAATAGAATCCGTTGACAAATGCAATTCTGTGTCGGATCTTGTCTAAGTTGCCATTTATGGAGATGACGCTTGCCCCGAGGTAGACGAACGCCTTACTTACGTACTTATCAGGGTGGCGACCCATGCTGAGTCCGAGCCTGAGCGTTAGACAAACGCCTTAATCACCTCAAATGTCGTTCGTTCGCGTCATCGTGACGTTATGTCCTGGGTGGCGACTGATAGGTCTCTTGGCGTACATGATGTCCTCAGGGCAGGTCATACAACATGGCTGATCATCACAATTGGCGGTGTATTCGACTAAGTCCTGGACTCCTTAAACCTCCTCTCCGCGGTCCGTACGACGATCAATCGCAAAAAAATGCCCACCTTAGCTCAAGAGGCAGTTGAGTTATGAAGCCTTTTCTCGAAGGTCCAAGCTGACTTTATAGAAGACTTTGATCAGCTTTAAGGCGCTGAGGAATGGATTGGATGAAGTAGGTGACGGACTCCTTGGTCTCTCGCTGAGAGAAGTTTTAAGTGCGATCGTTTGATTTACCCTTTTTGTTTTGATGTCAGCCCTGAGAAGGAAATGCAACTACATACTGTACTGACTACAGGCTGTGACGAGTGAAACTAACCGTCTACGGATCCAACGCTTAAGATGGCTGGATCAAGATGAGTGCATAGACAACTTAGAGCGTCTACTCCGAATTTGTAGAACAACGAAATAGAGGGCGCCTCGGATTTAAGGTGCACATGTGGAGAAGGATCAATACCTGAAGGACCTCTTTTCAAATTAGTGGTGCATAGCTGGAGGACGCTAGCCAGAGATTGCTCTAGCTTGAGACTCCGGATTGGACCTGGGCCTGTTGCTGAGGCCCAGGTCCAATCGGACTACACATGTGGAAGAATGGATCTGTGACACATGGTCGATGGTAGGGCTGCCAGCACACTTAGACCATGTTGGCCCATTGTGATACCCACAGTCAGACTACTACCACTGATCGACTGATCGTTAGTGTCGTCAATTTGATCGCAACAGCAAATGGTGACTGGACCAGATTTGGCAACCAGAAAAAAGTGTATTAACTTTGCTTGAACTGGGATTCGAACGGGCGACCCCGCTATCTAGGGACAGGCACTTAACCAACTGCGTCATCCAGTCGCTTCTCATAGGCGACAGTATGGCGATCTTCTAGGAACGGCGGGCTATCTCAATGAGCCCCAGAAACTGATGACGTCTGTCCCAGTACTCAAAGTGTGATTGAGATCTCTGACAAAGGCGATGAATAGAAACCTATTTTCCCAAATTTTAAAACAAACTTGGTACGCTTCTTGTCTGACTATGGCTTGTTTGTGATTCAGAGGCGATTCTGTTCTTACCGTCCTGTACCTTCCGTAATCTCTCTAGCTTGACTGCGTGTCAGCGTGAATCGGGGCTGGGACGAAGATCTGTTTGATGCTGATCCGCAAACATTTGTATCTCAGATCCACCTATGACCAAACTGCGATTTTTCTGACTAATTTCATTTGTTTTTGAGATCCACCTATGGACAAACTGCAATTTTTCTGACTCCTTTCATTAGCAGATAGAAGTCATTTTAACGGAGAAATCGATTAGATGGATATACCCAACAATGGGTACCATACGTTCTTCCTTTTGGAGTAAGAATAGATACGAATTAAGGTGGCTGTCCTAATCACTCGGTAGGGCTTATGGGTTAGCTTCAATCCAGTTAAGCTCAACCCAGCTGTACGGCGCTGAAGCATTAATAACCTCAAAATCGGACAAATAAGTCATTTTTTTCCTTTCAAGAGATGAGTTATGCGTGAGATCTTTTGCAAATAGTCTTTGACTCAGAACAAAAGAATAGAGGACGCTTTAGGACTGTGCACATGTCTAAAATGCTAGAGGCAGCTAGCCAGTCATTCATTCATCAGTTTTAATTCATTTTTATTATGTACTTCATGACAACTTAAATACTAAACAAAAATGCTTAAAACTAGTTGGTCGAACAGTGTTAGTTACTTACTCTAACTTACTGACCCTTGGCGGGTACTCTAAGCTAAACTTAAACTTATTCTACTTCTTTCGACTTAATCTAACAATATTATGTAAAAGAAAATTTCAACATGACTAGTATGTATTAAGAAACAATTTAAAAACTTAATGACCGTATATTTTTATTTTAAAGAAACTACATGCTAACTTACATTGTATCTTAAAATAAGACTTACAAGCTATCTTAACTTAATCTTCGTATACACATTTGTGTAGCTATATACACATGCGAATACGCATATATTCTTATATACATAATGCATATATACATCGTTTTGTGTATATATATATACATTCTTTCTTTTTTTTATTTTTTTATATATTTTTTATATATATATATTTTTTTTAAATTTTTTATAATAATTAACATAAACAGCTTACCCACTACCTTACAACTACGCTAAAATATGTAAGTCGGCCATAGGTTACAGCTGATACATGTATAAAATCCGCTGCAAGACGTGGACTGACTACTCCCCATGAGGGGGTCCGAACTACCCTTTCTAACCGCGGTCTAATGGGTTCGACGCTGGAGTTCTCTCGCTCCCCAGCCACCAGAACTTTCGATGTTGCAAAGCAACATCCAGCATATCCCGCCTAGATACCGCCGTACTGAACCGGAGGAGACCTTCCTCAGCTCGACGGTCGTGGTTGAGTCGCCCATCCACAGTTTTTTTTTTTTTTAAATTCATTTTTATTTCTCAATTCATAACGTATATTCTTACATACTAGACAAAAATGCTTAAACTAGTTGGACTAACAAAGAATCTATTTTAACTTACTGGCCCTCGGCGGGCTCTCTAAGCTAAACTTAATATTATACTATGTCTTTCGACTTAACCTAACTGCTTGTTTAATGAAATGAAAATCAATTTAAATGTACAACTTTATATTAAGAAAAAATGGCAAAAAAAACTTAATAAATTAATTGTTTTATTAAAAAATTTTTATACTAACTTACATACTACCTTAAAAATAACTTACACTAACTTAAGCTAAACTACATACATATGCATATGTATAAATATGAAGATATATACAAATGCATACCCATATACTTAAATATATACATTGTATACACATGGTTACAAACTCGTATACGCATATGTATACTTATTTTATTTTTTTTTTTTATTTATTTTATCTTAAAATCTACCTTACACTACACTAGACTATGTAGGTCGGCCGTAGGTTGCTGCTACTAGATCTGCATCTAATTCGCTGCAAGACAGTGACCGACTGCTCCCACACGGAGATCCGCAATACCCTTTCTACCCAGGGTCTAAAGGGTTCGACGAACTCCCTCGACGAACTCCCTCCCTTCGCTCCCCAGCCACCAGAATTTTCGATGCTGCTTTGCAACATTCCGTATATCCCGCCTTGAGACCGCCATACTGAACCGGAGGAGGCCTTCTTCAGCTCGTTGTGTCGCGGAGTGAACCGGAGGAGGCCTTCTTCAGCTCGTTGTGTGGTGGAGCGGTCGTGGTTGAGTCGCCCATCCACAGTTGATCTGGCGATGTGATAGATGAGCGGTACCGCATTTATATTTTGTATCAGACCGTGCTTATCCAAATGGAGGAATGCTTCTGGGGGCCCTTTCGTGGTATTGAGGGTTGGGGTAGTAAGCCCCTGAGATCAAGTTATTGACCGAGTTCATCGCTCTAGCAGTGTGACCTCGAATCAACTTCAACAGGAAATTGTCCACTCTTATCAGGCTTGCCCTGTTGTATAAAACCTCATTGGAATGGAATTTTATGTACTGGGACTCTGGAGTTCGATAAAGGCGAAGGCAAGCCCTAAGACAAGCCCTCTCGAACAACCGAATCTTTTCCATCAAGCTTGCACTCACGTTGAACCACACGGGACAGCCATAGGTGAGCATTGGCCGAATGAGGGCCATGTAGCAGATAACCTTCACACTCGCATCGAGTTGGCTGTTGTAAAACAGTCTCCTTGTAAGGGCAAAAGCGCCTCGGGCCCTGGCTAGAGCAGCATCTAATTGTTTGTTGAAGGCAGCTAGCGAGTGCTAGCAGGACTGTTGCGCCATATAAGAGAACTAATCGATAATGGATTTGAAAAACTGCGCCAAAAAGTCAGCTGTAGTCAGTAATCATTCAGAGTAATGCCCCTACTAAGAGCCAGTGTCCTTGTTCCAACTCTAAAATGTGTGGATGTCAAACTTATTGCTGTCCCCCGTCAATCGTGTACACCACCTTCGATGAAATTATGACCATGAAAATAATCTAGCAGCAAATTAAAATTAGTAATAAACGTCTACTCAATTAAGACTCCTCAGACAAGTTGATTTGGTCAATTTTATTAAATTTTAAATTTAGTTATAAAATATTTAACAAAATGTACAACTGTTGACAGAACGGATGGAGTGAGGATAGTGGGAGAGATGATAACAATAAAAACGTTTTTATTAATGTCCGTCTGTCTGTGCATAGTAATAAAAAAATTAATTTTCTATAAACAAGACTGAGTTATTATTTTTTGATTGCTTACCACGTCCACTCTCGCTTCGAATTTTGCAAACAATAATTTGAATGCTTCAAACTATTTTCAACGTGTTCGTAAAATAATTAATCCGTGAAAATATATTAATTTGATTTTGAAAATAAAATTATGATCGTCGTCACTCAGAATACATGAGGACATCTATGATGAATTGAAGAATCTGCTTTTCTGTGCATTTTCTCTTTTCTGTTATTCTTCAATCCAATGTAGAAATTAAAGACGGGCCCAGCCATTATCCACGGGTTTAGCTTGAATCGATAAGATCAACTGGCAGGGATCTTGTGAGAATGACCTTATATTCGATGCAGAAAAAAAGCTTGGAAATTTCGATTCGATATCTCCATATGCCCCATCCTCAAAAAAGGCGATCCTACTTCTTGCAACAACTATAGAGGTCTATCCCTGCTCAACGTCGCATACAAGATCCTGTCCAGCGTACTGTGTGAACGTCTAAGGCCGTTTTGCACCGCATTAATCGGCTTCCGGCCCGGCAAATCGACAATAGACCAAATCTTCTCACTAAGGCACATCCTGGAAAAGACCAGCGAGTTTCAAATCGATACGCACCACCACTTTATCGATTTTAAAGCCGCATACGACAGCATTCATCGCAAGTAGTTGTTTGGTGCAATGGCCGTATTAGGGATCCTGGGAAAACTGGTCCGGTTGTGTCGCACAATGCTACGCGATGCACCGTGCACTTCGGCTCGAGGACTTCCGAGCCGTTTGAAACCTGCGCCGGATTTCGGTAAGCAGATGCGCTGTCGTGTGATTTCTTCAATTTGGTACTGGAGAAGATAGTGCGGCGAACAGCCGTAAACACGGAAGGCACTATCTTCTACAAGTCAGTCCAACTGTTGGGATATGCAGACGACATCGACATCGTCGCGCGTTCCCAACGTGCTGAGGTGCAAGTACTTACGCCAATTGAAGAAGAGGCGAAGCGAGCTGGTCTTAAGGTCAACGAGGATAAAACAAAGTATCTGCTGTCGACCAAAAAACGATCAGTCACACACCACCTAGGACAAAATATTACAATCGACAGCTACAATTTCGAGGTCGTAAAGGAGTTTGTCTATCTCGGGGCAAAGGTAAACTCCACAAACGACATCACTGTGGAGATCCGACGTAGAACCGCCTTTGGCAACCGGTGTTACTTCGGTTTGTCAAAACAACTGGCGTCAAAACTCCTGACTCGAAGGACTAAGGTCATGCTCTACAAAACCCTTTTTTTGCCAGTCCTGCTATATGGAGCCGAAAGCTGGACGATAAGCAAAACTGCGGAGCTGATTTTTGGTGCCTTCGGAAGAAAAATTCTGCTTCGGATATATGGTCCTGTCGGCGAGGAAGGCGAACTCTACGAGGTGTACCAGGATGTGAATGTAGTCCGGAAGGCAAAGATCCGTCGACTGCACTGGCTCGCCCACATCGAGCGCAAGGACAACAATGCTCCAGCTAAGAGGGTCTTCGAATCCGAGCCTCCTGGTTGGACAAGGAGAGGAAGACCGGATCTCCGGTATAAATACCAAGTAATCGCCGGACCGTCAACAATGGAAAGCAGCTATCGGTCAGGCTCGGACCCTGCATGGGTCGACAGCCTGACAAGTAAGTAAGTATATATTCGATTGGCAGAACACAGCGCGCCGTCAATGAGGCGTTTGCTGGCATAGAGGCGGAAGCGGCTAAAATGGGTCTAGCGGTGAATGAGGGCAAAACGAAGTACAGTGGACTCCCGCTAAGTCGAATTGTCACGGGATACCAAAATTTGTTCGAGTTAGAGAGAGTTTGACTTAGAAAGAGGTTTGTGTATGGAAAGTTGAGGGAAATGTATGTAAAATATGGCGAAAAAGTTCGAGTAAGGGAGAGTTTTGATTTAAGGAGAGTTCGACTTAGGGAGAGTCCACTGTATATGCTGTCATCAAGAAAGGACACACAACATTAACGTGTTTAACAGAGCGTCACAAAGGGCAGCTATAACTTCGAGGTAGTCCAGGACTTAGTCTACCGCGGCTCCGCGGAGAATAGTACGAACAACATCACTACCGAGATCAAACGCAGAGTAACTCTTGCCAACCGCTGTTTCAATGGCCTCAAGAGGAAGTTGTGTTAAGGCTTAGATGGTGATCTCTGCACTGTTCTTTCTGACGATGACTCTTCTGTAAGAATGAAAAATCGCCTCTTTAAAAGGAAACGGCGAACCAGAAGTTATCTGGTGTGGTAGAGTTGATGGGAGGCGACGTAAAAGAAGAAATAATTTGTATTCCATTCGAGAACTTAACTGGATGCGCGATAACGGGAGCAATGATCAAGGAATGATAGCAAATGAATGTGACATCTCCCTGTCACCCTTCTACAAATCTGACGTCGAGGGTGACTAGCCTGCTCAAAACTTGGACGACACTGATCTGAACATCTCTTCAACACAGGACGACAAAAGTGTCAAGCGTAATTATTGAACTTACTCAAATTCGGCTCTACCATTTCTCAAAGGACCAAGCTGACTTTATGCAAGACCTTGATCATTCCAGTCTTGCTCTATGGTGCGGAGGCATGGACAATCTTAAAAGCGGATGAAGAAGCATTTGGTCTTCGAGAAAAAAGCTCTGCGATCTTTGGTCCTGTTTGCGTTGATGGTTATTGGAGCAGAAGATTCAACCACGAACTGTGCGGGCGTCTACGGATTAAACGCCTAAGATGGCTGGGCCATGTAGAGCGCATGGACAACATTGCTCCAGCCCGAAGAGTCTTAGACTCCATACCAGTGGGACAACGCAATAGAGGACGCCTACGGAAACGATGGCGCACCCAGGTGGAGAAGGACCTCAATCAACTTGGTGTGCGCGGTTGGAGACAGCTGGCTAAAGATCGTGCCGGCAGGAGAGGCTTACTGGTTGAGGCCCAGGTCCACCCCAGACTGTAGCGCCACCAGAAGAAGAAGAAGAAGAAGAAGAATCACATTTTGCGTACATACTGGGGTACCGATGTCATCAGGTTCTGGACCCGCCTAGGACGACCATGTGTCCCAGATCTACTCTTCTACATGTGTGGGGGACATTGACCGGGGTAGACCTAGGCCTGAGCCAACAAGCCTCTCCGGTTCGCTTAAACTTCAGCCAGCTGCCTCCAATTTCGCACGCTAAGTTGTTTGAGGCCCTTGCTTCGCTTGTTTGCGTCATGGGTCCCGTGGGCGTCCTCTCACTTATTATTGTCCCATGAGTCGAAGAATCTTCGAGCTGTAGCCTTGTTGCACATGAGCTCTGCACGAGCAGGTAACTCTTCAGGAATATATATTTATTATATATTATTTAAGAACTTTTCATAATTGGGACAGAATGATATTTGGCCCAGTTTAGAGATCCTGTCATATCGGGGTACCTACAATTTGGTTCGAATTTTCTAAATATCCAGAAGTGCTCCATTTAGGAGGATTCACTATAGTTTCTTGCACAGTCACTAAAATGGCCATACAAAGTCTAGACAGTTCGAGGATCCCCGAGGGAGTACAATGAAGTGTCCTTGATCTAAGTGCCCGTTTTGATGCACCTACTTTAAATCACTTTCGTACTGTTCACTTGCAAGCCGAAGTCGACTAAGTCCTGGACTACCTCGAAGTTATAGCTGCCCTTTGTGACGCTCTGTTAAACACGTTAATGTTGTGTGTCCTTTCTTGATGACAGCATATACAGTGGACTAAGTCGAACTCTCCTTAAGTCGAAACTCCCCCTTACTCGAACTTTTTCGCCATATTTTACATACATTTCCCTAAACTTTCCATACAAAAACCTCTCTCTAAGTCAAACTCTCTCCAACTCGAAAAAATTTTGGTATCCCGTGACAATTCGACTTAGGAGGAGTCCACTGTATAAGACACTTGGTTACTGCTGCATTTGGCTATCAACTGTTTCGAAAAGGCCAATCACTTTAATGATCCATGTCATGGGCCATGTCAACGATACGCTTACGAGTCTATCGAAACGATCATTTGAACCAGAATAATCCACAAAACGTCTCCTTTTCTCTCAAAAGTCAATCAATCAACGTTGGCGACCAGGTGGACATTTTTTTCAGATTCGCGCCATGAATGAAATCTCTATTTCAACACCCTGGATCGGTAAGTTTATTGTGCTTCCACGGTATAATCTGCAAAATTTAGCACCTTTCAGGAGATGACAAGGCATTCTGATGTAAATTAAATTACCAAGCAGTCATCGGCGGCATGTCCACTTATGAAACTCTGGTTCGGCGTTTGTTGTTATGATTTTCTTTTAGCACATTTCCATGCCGCCGCCTGTCCATATGATCTGCGAGATGGACAACAAGTGGATAAGCATGATAGAGCCGAATGCTTACATGTAGACTTTAGTGTACTTCAAAACAATTCAACAAATTAATCCAAATCCACGCTAATTAGGCGCTTTTCGACGAATCTTCTGAACTGACTGTGTGCGTAGCGGTGTGCATACATAAATGAATACGTGTGCACGACATAGTTTTACATATACTTTGCATTGCTAATCCCTGTGGGGGGGGGGGGAACGAAGACTATAAAGAACCGACCTAACACACCCTATATTCGCCATAGGCCTTAAAACAAAAACATCCCGAGCAACCTTCTAAACAAGTTTTGTTCTATTTCGCTGATTCTTTTTCTATTTCTTCTGTTTTTCTAAGCACTTAGGTACAATAGGCGAAGCGGCGCACATACCCACAAATGAATGTATCCACCAACACACACTTTCCATATTTTTACACATAAGTGCGTTCAATTTGTGTGTTTTTTTCTTTTCTTCTCTTCATCTTTTCTTTTTTTTTTGTTTTTTTGTATTAAAATTGGCAGCAGGCAGCAGCAAACGAATTCTGCAATGGCGCTCGGGCTTTTCCAATAGGAAGCTACGCAATACACGCAGCACGCAAGCATATAATGAATGGCAGCCGCAAAGGAGAGAGCGAGTAGGCAGGCAAACACGCACACATCCACAGCCAAGATAGTGAGCCCCAAAAATAGTGCGTACGCTGAGTTGGTGCGCCTTCGCGCGTGTGAGTGCGTTCCATACACAAATCACAAATTCTCACGCACCCCGAGCGCATGAGACGAGACCAACACACACACACACGCTGGTGACGCAAAAAAGCTTCACTCTCAACTCAAGTCTGAACAAAATGGAACGAGAACGATGGGAGGAGAGGCAAAAATTGCAAATGAAATGTGTGTGCATGCATGCGAAGCCGCCTGCGGTGGTGTGAGTGCGATGTGGATTCTGCTTGGCCCCTCTTTGGTTGACGCGACTCTCGTGCTGGTGCAAGAGGAAGATAGAGCTATAAAATGCTGATTGCGCGGCTGTGTGGGTTTTGGCCGGCTTGCCGGTTTCGATGGCATAGGAAAAAAAAATCAACAAACTGAGAGAACACTTTTCCCACGCTCTCACGAGCCAGCACTCGCAGTCGACACCAACACTAGCCAGCACAAGGTCGGTACCAGTTCCAGAGTGGCATTTGGTTTTTGGACGCGTTCAGCTTCTCTTCGTCGCGAGGTGGGTCGACTGGTTCTCTTTGAGCGGAGTTCAGCTAAGAGAAGGCGCCGCAATGGCATGACTAATGCGAAAAAATGCGTTTTGAAGAGATGCTGATAACTTGTTTCCTTTCGCCTGGCCGATGGGGTGGTGGGTGGTGGATGAATGTGAGGGGTTGAAAAAGTGCAAAAAATTGGGTTAGGCTATATAAAGTCTTGGTTTTTACGACTTTATGCAATCGAACATAAAACTCTTGTCCTTGTGGTACCTGTGCTTGCAAGGCGGCATCTGGAAGGGGGGTGGCGACGACAATCCTGTGCACTGAGGGCTGTCTCGTTCATTTGAAGTGTCCAAAAGGGAGTCCTTCTCTCTGATGGACTAACGAGACTAATTTGAGAACTGGGCTTGATGCGGTGGCAGGGACTTTTCGAAATGAGGAAGCTTTTTGAAGGCATTTCCGGTGCATGGGCAGTGACTTGAACTTCCAGATTTTAAGAACTGTCCCAGTCAACAACGAAGTAAATAAGAGGAGAGGGATAGTCGATGAAATGAGGGCCCTATTTTAAAACTCCACCCAATCAAGGAAGACCGACATTCCAAGAGAAACCAACAAAATCAAGGATCAACTGCACGTCACAGTCCGCACACAATTCACAATTCTCTTCCTTCTCTCTCGCTCGCTGCTCCACGGGCAGCGGCGACCGCCACGGCACTTTGTCTCACGCATAAAATACGATTTTTCTCTTTCTAATCTTTCTTATGTCATCGCAATGGCAAATGTCCCAGCGCAATGCGCCCAACCATGGCCTACGGGGAGAGCGCACAGCAAAACACAAAAAAAAAAAAAAAGAAGTTAAGGAAACGAACAAAAAATCAAACCTCTCCCACACAACTACATTTTGACTTCAGTCAGAATCTATTCACGTCCCATTATAAACTTGATCTCGCTCTCTCAAAACACACACACTCTCTCCCAATCGCTCCCCAGTCACAACGGAGCACACAATCAAAACCAGCGTTACATCTACCCCTTTTTCGTGAAGCTCATCCACAACACAACTGCATGCATCAACTTCGCCATCGCCAGCGATGTGTGGGTAAGCTCATGCAAAATTGCCTGCGAACAACCAGAAAAAAGGAAACAAACGAACGCAAAGCCTAAAAAAGAAACGAAGAGAAGAGCACAATAGAGAACGAAAAGAACACAAATAATTCCTACACGAACACCAGTGCAGTTGCCAAAAAATCCAATCGGTGTGTGCACGCACACGCCGACACATCTGCACTTGCCAAAACCCATGATGCTTAGAAATTAGGAATAAAGGAAAGAACGGAAAAAAAAAAGAAACGCACACACACACTTGGGTGTGTGAGTGGGCAATTCTTGGAATTGGTAAGCTTCACACTACCACAGAGCTGATGCAGGCAACTACACGTGCAGCTACGGTTCACTTCGGTTTTGGGACTCTTTCGTGGGTTTTTTTCCCCCGTGGGCATTATGCCTCGAATCTTTGCATTTTATTCGAAGCATCTAATGAGAGTTGTTTTGGTGAATTTACTACCGGAGTTGGTAGTGTTTTTTTTCGGATCGTTCTGGTTTCGTTTGGAGTCATTTTTGAATTCTGGAGTTAGACCAGAGGGGTTTGGTAGGATACGTAAATAAGAAGGTATTCTAATCGGGTATGGAATCCATAATAGGTCTGACTCTCATCTGCATTTCCTGGACTTCCTGAATTCAGCTGAAGAATACGTCAACCTCGCTTTGGCACCAACTTTTCTTAGGAGTCGAATGTACCCAATTCGCTTAGAAAATAATGAGCCTATAATGGGCTTAGAGCGGAGGCATGGACAATCTCAAAAGCGAATGAGGAAGTACTTGGTATCTTTGAGAGAAAAGCTCTGCGTGCGATCTTTGGTCCTGTTTGCGTTGACGGTTTCTGGAGGAGAAGATTCAACCACGAACTGTACGGGCTGTGCAGCGACATGAGTCTAGTCAGGCGTCTTCGGATTCAACGCCTAAAATTGCAGGGCCATGTAGAGTGTATGGACAACTCAGCTCCGGCCCGAATAGTCCTCGACTCCCAACCCGTGGGACAACATAACAGAGGACGCCCGCGTTTAAGGTGGCGCACCCAGATGGAAAAGGACCTCAACCGCGACACTGGAGACAGCTAGCCAGTGATCGTGCTAGCTGGAGAGGCTTGTTGGTTGAGGCCCAGGTCCACCCCAGACTGTAGCGCCAAATAAAGAAGAAGAATGGGCTTAGAGTCACCCTCTGCAGTCATTCACTATAATCCTACCTAGTCTAGGCTTCGTTTGCTCTCCAAAAGGTAGTGCAAATTCACGAGAATCCTGATCTGTTTATCAAATGAAATCAGTTTCGGTAGAATTCTTGCCTTACTTTTGATTTGCATAAGGAACCGAATCGTTGGACAAAAATTCTTGTCAATGCATGCTCATTCCATTCCTTATTCCAAGAAGGAAAGAGGAGTTTCCAAGAGGAAAAAATTCCATACACAGTTCTTCGTGCAATTTTTGAGTGTTTTCCTACACACGCGACTCAAAATTGAGCGTCAAGGGTTGATACAATTTGTTGGTTTCATGGAATGTCTTGTCGGACATGAAGGTTCTTGTGAATAATGAATGACAAAGGATTTCAGGACAAGCTCCGTTTTTAACACAAAGCCAACAATATTTACACAAAAAAGGGAAATGTTAAGAAAATTGATAAGAGAATGGTATGGAATCGGAAATATCCCAGGTCAACGCACTAACATGGACACAGAGTTCTGAACACCCTCCTTCTGAGCACTGAGCATTTTAAAAGCATGTACATCAATTCATTCGTTCTATGGCACACGGAAAAATGAAGTTTAACTTTAAGAGATGCCATCAAGCTTGACAATTGAATCCTGCAATATTTAGCAGCTGCCGAGATTCACTGTAAGGAAATCAATAAATCGCGAAAAAACAGAACAAACTTTCTCAGGAAGGGATACTAGATAAGGGTAGAGTAGGATACTATTTTGCAGTAAGCACAGCTTAGATAGAAACAACCTCGTAAAGAGTGCCAAAGATCATAGATGACTTGATGTCCACTGATGATGTGAAAGACTATCAGGAGGTCAGACGACTGGATGGCGCAGTTGGTAGAGTTCCTGCCCCTGGTTAGCGGGGTCCCCGGTTCGAATCCCAGTGAAAGCAAAGTTAATACGCTTTTATCTGGTTTTCAGATTTGGTCCAGTCACCATTTGCCGTTTGGATCACTGTCACTGGAGTAGTCAATCAGTGGTAGTAGTCTGACTAGGGATATCACAATGGACCAATATGGTCTTAGTGTGCTGGTGGATTCACTCGCAGTCCAACTACCTAACCTAACCTGTCAGGAGGTTACATCTAGAAAGATCACCAAGTTCCTCAAGATAGCTCTGAAGTCTTAGATAATGAAAAGGGGACATAATAGATCTTCGTGGTCGCTGTATTTTAATTTTTTTCAGCGTAGAAATCTCCTTAATGTTCGGGGTCAAGACAGAGCACGGTACCTTTGCACATTGGTCTTAAATATATGCGGATTGTAGTTTGTGCGAACGACTTTCGGCTGGAAAGACCACTCCATATTTGTGTAGCGCGGCTGAAGAACTTGTCTCGAAATTGAACTGTGTGTCCGAAAGTAGGCTTGAAGGTATACTGATGGGCGGCTGAAGAACTTGTCTCGAAATTGAACTGTGAGTCCGAAAGTAGGCTTGAAGGTATACTGATGGGCGGCTGAAGAACTTGTCTCCAAATTAAACTTTGCGTCAGAAAGTGGGCTTAAGGGTATACTGAGGGGCATGCCCTGGCAAGACGGGTATTGCCGGTGAATTCATGGAGAGGAGGGTTGATGCAGTTGGCTACCTCACTTGAGCATTATTTGTAAAAATGGAAATAAAATATGGGCAAAGAAGAGATGGTACGTCGATGTTCTACCGAGTCTATTGACTCTGCGATATTGTTGCCTCCTATAAGTTTTATCGTTCGCTTTTGGATTCTATTTAGAAGCTGCAAGGTGGTCCTAGGGGCACAAGACCGGATATGCGCGTTGTACTCAAGTTTGGGGTGGATGTAGGACTTATAAATAAAAGCCATTCTCTTCAGTTTAATTCAATAGACTGATGATTAAAAAAAATGCATAGTCCTTCAAGAAAAGATGTCATTAAATATCAAACCTCAATACTTTCAAAACAGAACTTTCTGTAATACAAAACGGGTGGCGCAGCACCATGTATAGTGCCAGGGCCTAACTTCAACAGCAACCACTAGTGTTGTGTGTGCTATTGTTCTTTGACGAGTGGAAGGGACCTACAGCTTTATCCCGACTACGAGCGGCCAATTTTGAGAAGCTTTTTCTATATAGTGAATACTTTTTGAGTATTGTCAGTGACTCGAAAGAGGTGGGGCCGCGAAAATTTGTTTTTATCGTATCAAGAATCGAACTTAGGCACCGCGGCCACTACTGTTTGCACTATAGATACCCAGAAATAAAAAAAAAAAATTCCGCAATATACAGTGGACTCTCCCAAAGTCGAACTCTCCCTAAGTCGAAACTCTCTCTAATTCGAACTTTTTCATCATATTTTATGTACATTTACCTAAAATTTCCATACAAAACCCTCTGTCTATGTCAAACTCTCTCTAACTCGAACAGCTTATGGTATCCGATGACAATTCGACTTAGGGGGAGTCGACTGTATTAGAGTACACCTTTAAATTAAGTGAAATTGAGTGACTTGCGTGGGTTTCATTTCGCAATATGTCGCTACATATTCTCCCAAAACAACATAGCACCTATGTACAGTCGCCTCCACTTAAACGAAACTTTCGGGTTGTATGCAACAAGGAATTTATCACGGTACAACAAGGTTGCCTATATTCGAACATCGTTTGCTTGCAACACATTTTCTGCTTTTTTTGTGTTGCAAATAAGCGGAGTCGACTGTACTTGGCTTTGTCAAATTTAGGTTTTAGACAGATGTTCCTATTCGAATTCCTTCATTTTCCTATTTGTTTACCTGTTTTTGATCTGTCTCCTCCCGTTTATTTTCGTTTAAATTGTTGACTAACTGTTAAAGTTATGTTTTTGCAAAGTCAATGGATGCTGATCTTGTAATCTTGATTCAGTCTGTGAAAGACCGCCGACTATTTCGGAACTACTTAATTTATATATTTTCGTTCAAAAACATATAAAATCTTTAAAAATTTGTTTAATGTATTTTATTAGTGGTCGTACCGGAATATTTTATATCCCGTGAGTGGAAAAGTCCTACTATGGGTAATGCAATGGGACCATGCAGCTCTGATGATCGTTGGGTCCTAATGATCCTCTCAAAACTTTTTGAAGAACTATTAAAAAATATTAGGTAGGTCCCATCCACACGTAAAAGAACGAGTGGTTGCTGAGATGCTAGGCCCAGGTCTGCCTCGGACTGTAGCGCCACCCATATTACATTAAAAAATTAGGTTGGGAAAGCCTTATTTGTTTTTTAAGGCCTTCCTGTAGATAATGTATTTTAGTCATCTCTAATCGCTTGCCGTGGTGTTGTGGGTATGTGCGTAGACCCCAACGCAACTTAACCTCACTGCCTGGTTTCGATTCCCGGCCGGTACGACCAAAAGCAATTTTCACGGTGCCACCTCTTTCGAGTCACTGACAATACTCAAAGAGTAACAACTGTCTAGAAAATGCTTCTCAAACTTGGTCGTTCGGAGTCGGTATAAAACTGCAAGTCCCTTCCATTAGTGAGAGAACGCAGAACAGGAGTGGTTGCTGTAAAGCTAGGTCCTGGCCCTCTACAGGCTGTAGCGATATTTTTTGTAATCACAAATTACAACGAATTTTATGTTCGAAGTAGTACTCAGCGGCTGGTATCCACTCAATTTTTTAAAGATCACGCTGAGTGCACCTAGCTCCACCATCACTAGCGTCGCCACCCATATCTCGCTCAAGAATAATCAAACCTCCAGACGAACAAATTTCAAAACCAACTCGCAAAGAACACATCATGCCCTTAAGGACAATGCATAATCGTTCACCCTTCCATTCACCAATCGGCAACATAAAAATACAATCACCTTGAAGTACTTTCCGTACGAAAGGCAAATCGACACCGCAACACTACGGAAAGTTTTTCTATTCTCTAATTCTTCATTCTGCCTTACCACCCCCGTCACCCAGAAACCCCCTGCAGAAATTCAAACATCCAACACAGCACAACTACTGCCTACAGTGTTGTCTGTTCTAAGGACAGAAAAGCAAAAACAAAATTCGGCAAATTACCTAACACACCAGATCAGCCTCTCCTCCCTCCGCACACACGCTTTGGTGTTGAATTTTTTTTTTTTTTCTTTTTGCTTTTCGTTCGGCTTCCACCATTCGCACACTTCCCCTCTTCGAACACATTCCTTCTATCGTTCCTAACAAAAACTGCACTCTTTCTGTGTGCGTGCGTAGCATGTATCCACACGTGCAATTCCTCATTCATTCCTATTCATCACAGCATTCTCGTCCATTCATTCGTTCGCACGCATTTCGCGCCATCGCCCCATCTTGGTCTATCGCATTTTCGTTGTTTTTTTTTGTTCGGCAATATTTTTCCCAAAAAGCGAATCCAAGAAGAAAAAGAGTAGTAGTACTCTCGCAGCGAAGCACCACCACCAAAACTGCCAGAGGGTTGAATAACGTCGTCCGTAGTCGTGTCGGTGAATTAAAAAACTCACTCATACATCTTCGGTGCGGAAAGCAAAACCAAGCTCACCACCGCGCACACCGCATACACACACACACAAACGCACACAAGCGCACACATCAAAGGGGCAGCACAAGGCAGCAGCATTCGAAGTAGCAGCAGCGGCGGCAGCACTGAAGAGCATTCAACCACACAACGCAAGCAAGCAGGCAGGCAGGCACTGGCAGCAAGCACACACAGTGGTAACTCTGGTTAGTGGGCCCCCAAAAACGCAATTCACGAAATTCATGTTTGTCTATTCGGCCCTAGGTTTCGGAGGTGCTCGCAGCGCAGTAGTGTGCACTCGTCTCGTTGTCGTCGTTATTGTAACGTTTTACTTCTTTCCAAAATACAAAAATCAAACCATTTAAATACAAAACAAAAATTATATCTAACAATCGTTCGTAAGAAAACTTCAAATTAAAGAAAAAAAAAATAAATAAATAAATAAAAATAATTCGAAAACAACCAATTAGCAATCACCGCGAAAATGATATCGAATAAACAACAAAATTGAGTGAAGATACAGATATCTTTTTGATTTTTTTTTTCCTGTTCCTTCTGTTTGGTTTTAAGTTAAATTCTGTTCTTGAAGTTCGCACGGTTGAGGTGTGTAAATAAAAGAGATTCGCTTCTTGCGCCCCCGTGTGATATGAGTGAAACTAATGTGGACTGTTAGGTGGATGCATTTTCACCCTTATTCTTGAAATTGTAACTCCTGCATATTATCATTTGCTTGTTTTTCGGGTGCTATTATTACTAGTTGTTTTTTTTTTTTTACCTTGTTATTGTTCTTTTATGTTGTTGCCGTTGTGCAAGTGCGTGTGAAATTCAAAAAATAAAAATCTACGAACGCACAAAACGAGGAAAGCAGAAGTAAAAATCAATAAATCTTGATATATATATTTTTTGAAGTGTGAAATGATTTTGATGAATTACTAGAACTCTGCACTGCGTTACAAAAAAAAAATAAATAGAATTCAGTTAAATGGTGAGAACGAGAGAAAGATAAAAAAAATAAAAATCAAATCAGAAAAAGGGTGGCAATTCGTTTAGAGTTGCATTCGCGGGGTTGTGAACAAAAAAAAAAAAATAGAAAAATGAAAAAGCAAACAAAATATAACAGTGGCAATGAATGCACATTAAGGAATACGAATTTTAAATTCATTGCAAAGTGATCATGTGGAAATATTTGACAACTTGATATACCTATAATTGGATTACGATAAATGTTGTTGAATCAAACGTCCGTCGAGAAAAGAAAATTCAAAAAAACAAAAAAAAAGATGGTTTAGAACAAGAAAAAGAAAAAAAAAACAACACCCAGGATACCATAAGGATTACACTCTCTAAAAATAAATTCGTATCTTCTAGATACACACAGCAAGTTTTGAGCTCCTGCTGCTGCCATTCCATTGGTACAAAGTGTTTGTGTTCATCTGCAATGAGCAAAAAGGAACAAGGAAAGGTACTCTCAACTCCACTCTATCCATCCCAACCGTACACATACTCTCTTTCATTACATAGTTGTGTAATTAAATTAGGTTCTGTGTTATGTTTTTTTTTATGTGTGAAAAAAAGCTTTCTCGCTCCTCTTTGGTACTCTCCAGGCGGTTAGGCGGTTGGTTATATGTATTTGGTACACTCGTCATGTGCAGCGCAATTAGCAGGTACATAAATTGTATATTCCGCATCTCTCTATAACACTACATAATGCTGCTGGTTTTTTTTTCCATTTTTTGCTGTCTTCCTTCATTCCTTCGATTGCCCTCAGGCTTGCTTAAGCGAAAGCCCAAAAAAAAAAATATATATGATGTACGAACAAGCACTAAGTTTAGATTCTTATAAGAATTGCTAAAAAGAAATTTGGCGGCATATTGCATGGTCCCCATGAAAATAAAGTCGACGTTTTGTTTTACTCTGTTTTACAGCCCAAAGATTAATCATAAAGATTACTTGAAAATGGTCGGTTTTATGTCTTTTGATCGATAAAAAGAGCATAATTTTTTTTAACTTGGTGTGTGCTGGGTTTTTGTGTTTTTTTTTCGAAATGATGGACAAATTTATTTTGTTAGTGTCGCACACTAAACTGCTGGAAATGCACTATTGTATGAGAATGAGATTAGATTTGCCAAGGAAAACACAGAAAAAAAAGAGCTTTAGATAAAAATAAGTTATTCGAAATTTTTAGTTTTTTTTGTGTTTTTTTGTGTTCGTGGTTGGCGCTGTGTAGTGTTTGATGCTGAAGTTTCGGCAAAAGTGTTTCATATGTGCCGGTGTGGAAATAGACCTTGACGCATCCGAAAGCATAAGTTGAGTGCAGAAGTTTAGGGGGGGTGTTACATGGGATCAGTTTTTAAGGCGGATGGATTGGAATGAGTTCAGAAATTATTTTTGTAATGGGTTTTTGTTTTTCACTCTTTTTTTTGTTGAGATTATCGAGGGGAGATTGACTAGATGAAAGATTTTCTTGATTTAGTCTGGTTTCTTGTACTTTTTTGAGAATGCTGAGCAGGGACGAGCAACGCTTCTGAATACAATTTGAAATTTTTAGACAGGACCTTGTTTCACACACATTTTTGAGAAATCTTATCCCTAAATCTAGCCTAAAAGGTGGTTGTCTTTGTGTACAGCAGTCAGCCACTTACACCTAATCTATCTCTGGCCCTGTGCTGCGGTGCAATCCACAATCAGAACCACTCAAAGAACAACAACATTGGCTCATAGCTCTATGTTCCTTTTCCGTTGCCGCTAGGAGGTTTCTCGAGAAACATCTTGCGTTTGCGATTCCGTTCACAAGCAGTTTGTCTTCTGCTTGGGCTGACCTAGGCTATAACCAACCAGAAGCAACCAACTTATGTGGTCTCTGCTCAGAACCCAAGCAATGTGTCCCAAAACAGTTCAAATACAAAAGCTAACAGAAACCAACACGCATCTGTTTCAAATCCAACAGCTGTTGATTTCCGGCAAAATTCGAAAAGCTTGAAGTTCAAGAATATGGTCCTAAACTATCGGGATTCTATCACTCCGTTCGTTTCCACGTGTTCGCATATTATTACTTGGGCTTTCATTTCACCATTTGTCCCAAACTCATGGGTTTTGGAAACCCTGCTCGTTTGTTGTTGAACTCAAGAGGTAGATGCCTTCTGTGATACAATATTGGAACAGAAGTCGATTCTTGATCAGTCTTCTCTCAACTTTTAGAATAACACATAAATTGAAACCCTGCTCTTTTGTTTGAAGTCTCGGGGTGGAGGCCTTCTGTGATAAAAAAAAATTGGCATAATTGCAGCATTTCGATGCTGTTTAAGCCCACTTCCTGCAAAAGAAGACATACGCTTTCTAAATATTTACCCCTTTTTTTGAACTCAAGCCACAAGCTCTATGGCTTGAGCCTGTCCAACAAAAGTAGGGATAATGGCAGTTTGGGGTTTGTATCTAATCATCGTTCCAAAGTCTCTGCGGAATGAGTGAATTCTATCTTGTTTGATACAAGGCATGGCTTCTTAGATCTCAGGTCTGCCTCGGCATTGTCCCCTAGTCTTGGAAGAAATGTATATTCCGGCTGCCTTCTCTTCTTTTACTCAAGGCAAGCTTTGCATTTACGACAAAACTTGGAAAACTTAGTTTTTTAAATTGAATTTTAGCTTCGTCCCAAAAAATTTCCATGAAACTGAAAGCGCCATGCTTCTCTATCTCAGACTGAACGACTGGATGGCACAGTTGGTACAGTGCCTGCCCCTGGTTAGCGGGGTCCCCGGTTCGAATCCCAGTGAAAGCAAAGTTAATACGCTTTTATCTGGTTTTCAAATCTGGTCCAGTCACCATTTGCCGTTGGGATCAAATTAACGGCACTGTCACTGGAGTGGTCAATCAGTGGTAGTAGTCTAACTAGGGTACCACAATGGACCAATATGGTCTAAGTGTGCTGGTGAATGCACTAGCAGCCCGCCTACCTAACCTAACCCACCTCAGGCTTGTCCCCTAATATTATAAGAAGAAGTACATGGGCCCACTTTCTATAACTTGGACCTTTAAGACAAGTATTGGGAAGAATTTGAATTTTAGTTTTTCGATTGATTCTAAGCTTTGTTCAAAAACTTCCAAGAAACAGGAGCTTTTTGAACGCAGTTACTTGTATGCCTTCGACCTCATCTTGGGAAACAGTTATGTATATTCTGGTTCTCTTCTCTCTTTGGACTCATAGTGCAGTACTCAAAAACAAAAACAATTAAAAGATCACAAATTTATTTTATTTAAAAGGAAAGACGTGTTCGTTTAAGTACCCCTAGATCACGAGTGAACTCTTCTTTTCTCATTTCTCATTATTTCTTTTTGCCGGTAGCCCTTAAGAAGGAATTCTTAGAGTTTATATTTTTTGGACATATACTTCCTGTTTTTGCAATATTGCCACAATAGCAAAAAATTGGGAATGTGTAGTTTATCAATTAAATCTCAGCTTTATCCCAGAACCTCCAAGAAACTAAATCTCACTCATGTATTCTGTCTTGAACCTTTTTATATGTATTTTTTGTGGCATGAATTTACAATTAAAGTCAAAAATTACGACTGTCAGTTTTTCGATTCCATCTTAACTCTGCCCAAACTTGCGAAAGGGCCCATGCATTATGTCGATCTGTCCCAATTTTTTTGTAATTGGCGACGGACGGATTCTATCGCTTAAGACGTTAGGATACAAATTATTACAATCGATTCTGTTTCAATTTTAGTTGCAACCTATTAAAAAGCAACCAGAAGCAACCAACTTATGTGGTCTCTGCTCAGAACCCAAGCAATGTGTCCCAAAACAGTTCAAATACAAAAGCTAACAGAAACCAACACGCATTTGTTTCAAATCCAACAGCTGTTGATTTCCGGAAAAAGTCGAAAAGCTTGAAGTTCAAGAATATGGTCCTAAACTGTGCTTTCTATTTTCTTGCTCATTTTTTTTGTCAACTCTTTCATTGATTTATTATTGGATTAATTATTGGACGGTGAAAATGTGCATCAAACTTGATCATGCGAACTTCATATTTCATCCATTTACCCCCAAGCCTAGTCTGAATAGTCATATAATCGCACTTATTCTCTTAGTCGTGTCAAATGTCACTGTGACAAATTTGTATTCAATTGGTCACTGGAATGGCACATAAAGTGACTAAGACAAGTACAGGGACAGTACAAATTTGTCAAATTCTGACATGTGAAATGTTTCAAAAATGATGGGGATGCTTTTTTTTCTTCTCATCTTCTTATATCTTATCAAACATTTTTTATGAGCTCAAGTTAGCGCCAAATATGAGATAACCTAAAAGACAACTTTTTTTTATTAATGCACCTCATTCTGATCATTTACATCCGATCTTCATGTAAAATTTACGTCCAAAAAGTCTTGAAAAATTAAAAAAAAAGTCGAATGTCGACAATTTTATTAAAAACATCAAAACTCGGTAAAAATTGTTTCCTAAAATGCAAAAAAAAACCACAAATTTTGCTCAAAGCTCAGTCCAAATTGATGTGTCAAGTGTCTTACATGATCACAAATGAGAAAAGGCGACAAGTCTTGATAATTCACATCCGAGTCCCTCCTCATCACAAATTTATGCCTACCCAGTCTTAGAAGAATACAAAGAAACCACACATTTGAATAAAGTACTCTATTATTGACATGTGCTGAAGGTTTTGAAGGCCAAGGTGTAACATCAGCTCAGGCATTTAAAAGATCGGCACATAAATCGCCCGATGAGCGCGGCTGGAATACAAATTCCGAATTTTCAAACAACCTGACAACCGTCTGGCCCCAAAGCACATGTGCAAAGAAAATAAAAAAAAAAAAAAACAAAGAGACTCCGGTTGGGTGTTGGTTTAAGTGAAAGTGAAAATAGGGTCAACCTTTTTTTTTCTTCTTCTTCAGGCTTTCATTCCGTCACACAAAAAAATGTCCCCCCACTAGAGAGCAATGAGGAAAAAAAAAAAAAAATAAATGGTGTCAACTTAAATTCAATTTTACATTCAAAAATGTGTGCAAAGTGGCGCATAATTTGAAAAATCCGCGACCTGCCTTCTGCTCCAGACTTAATCAAATGCTACCGACTCTGGTAGAGTGTCTCTAGGGGAACAACAAACCATATTTTTAGACAGAATGCCTTGTTGATAAGTTTTATCTGTTCCTTGATATCGGAAACTCAGTCGAAATATTTTCCAAAAGTCCTTCAAAGTGTGGACAAAAATGCATACATTCTTATTTAATTTTTTTTTTGTTAACGGATCAATTTTTCATAGTTTAACTTATCTTATCAAACATTTTTTTATGAGCTCAAGTTAGCGCCAAATATGAGATAACCCAAAAGACAACGCAAAATAATATACATTCCAAAATTTGAAGTGCATTTGAAAAAAAAAAAAAAAATTTAAATATGTTCAGATTTTTTTTAGCGGCCTTTGCCATTGGTCGCGCAACACTTACTCTATTTTTTGAGACAGGCCTTTGATGAGGGAAAAAAACAACAAACAACGCATGAAAAAAACAATCTTCTTTCGAAAAAAAAAAAATAAATATAGGTTACCACGACTGTCTGATAAAGCGTCATAGCGATTTAATCTTTTTTTTCGGTCATATTCACCATACCTTTAAGCTTCGTATAAATTGTGTACTTCTAGTAATTTTGTGGTTCGGTGTGGCAGCATAAGCTCACTGGCCTTATCACACACCCCTTTCCCAACACTCTTTCGGTTCGCCATATTCACACATCATTTTATATCAAAAACATAGAGCGTAGCATAGATGGGTTATGTACATATTTTCGTTGGGAGGGAAATACTAACGCAGGTCTTATCAGGCCTTCAGTTTGCTTCATTTCTTTTTTTCTTTTTTTTTTTACCAACGTGTCAGTTTTATTATTTCATTTCGTAGCTAAGTAGTAATTATGTTGGCTTTATCTGCAATTAGATTTTGCTGACCAAGCTTGTGGTGGTCAATGATGTCTCTCTTTCGAGGAAGGGGGGGGAATGAAACATAAAATATGGATTTAAAGTAATTTTAATCGTTTCTTTTGCTCTTCGTTTCTTGCGGTGCCATTGTTTCGTCGCACTGACTTGTCATTCTTGTTTTTTTTTTTTTTCGTTGAAAATTCTTCCACGCACTATCAGTGGTGAGATAATGCGATTATCTAAATGGACAATAATATTTTGCATTTTTATACTTTTACCTGTCGCATGTTATTGTTTAGGGAATTGTTTTATTTGTTTTAGCTGAAACTACGTGTATGCTCTTATCACGCGTGTATGTGTAGGAATTCACCGAGAGAGGTGACATTGCGGGTTGGGAACGTAGCAGGTGCAGCTGGGAAAACAAAATCCCCCTACGCATTCCCCACTGTCTACGCACAATGTCTCTGATGTCATAGGTATCCTTGAACAAATGCAATTTGCACACGAAGCTGTGCAATTGTCCACGAACGTGATCAACAAGCCAATACTCCCGTTTGACAGGATCTCACAGCAGAAATTGCACACATTTTTTGCGGAAATAAACATTTTAGTGTACACACCGTCGTGCATAGCAAAAATGCCCGACTAACACCATCCCCCTCTCGGTCGCTTTTCGAGAATAAACAAAACATCAGTCATGACATCATACTGGACGGTATTGCCTCTACAACGATCATATGGTGTGTTGATAAAAATCAAGATATTAATTAATTCGTTTTAGATATGTATGCTTGGTAACAGGTTTAAATCGAATCGAAGCATATTCAGCTGGAGATTGTCTTCTGCTGAGCAGAAAGATCTCTAGGTTCACTCTTGACCTTGAGTAGGTTTTCGTTTTTTTTCTTCTTCTTAATGACTCCACATTTTGTTTTATCACCAGAATTTGCATAAAAAACAGGTGTGCAACAGCATAATGTTTCGCCTCAGCAATTGGCTGAAGTCAAATAGGATTGTTGACACAAAGTAACCTTTTACAAATGGAATGCGTGCGAGATGATGGGCTTGTTGTGTGTGTCTCAGAAGAGACATTCGAATTCATTGCGGAAGTTCACGCGTGCCTTCACCAGCAGCTGTCGTAATTCATGCCAAGTATTTCCACAATGATCACAACCACATGCGGACACGCATCAAATCTTAAACTAACCATATTTCCATTCTCTTTGTCTTTTTTAGAAACACACAAAAAATGTGCAAATCAAAGCGATCTATAAGCAAATTATTTAAGTGCTAAAATATTTATTTTGTACACATAACTCTTTCTAAAAAAAAAGAAAAAATCATGCTCACAGTGAAGTGACGGATAAAAATTAAAACAAAACAAAAAAACCAAAAGAGACTTCCCCTCAAGGTTGTATAAATGTAAAAAAGAAGTCCAAAATCACAAAACACGAATATTAATTATCTAAAAAATGACTAAAACTAAGTTTGTGTAAAATCTACCCATACTTCATAAATTTAAAAAAAAAAATAAAATTCAAGGAAATCAAAAAAAAACTATCTTCTATCAACTCCATGTAAACTAAAACAACTTAAAAAACAAAATCATATGACATAATAAAAAACAAACATTTTATCCTAACCTAATCAAAATTTATTAAACAAAAGCAAACAAAAAAAAGAAAAACAACCCCCAAAAATTAAGCGAAGAAAAAAATGAACAGAGAAAATATAACGTAGAAAAAATTTAATCCCTAAAATATTTAATAAATTTTCAAAATTAATGGTTTGGATTCTATTGCACCGCACGAAAAAAATATAAGTATAAAATAAAATAAAAAAAAAAAAATTATTACAGTGCTAATACAGTGTGTGTGTGAATATATATCAAAAATTTCGTTTCGGTTTATTTATGCGCAAAGTAAATACGTGTATCGAAACCCCCATTTCATCTATATATCTATATGGAGAAAAAATTTAATGTATACGAGTATTAATAATTGAGAATACAAAAAAAGAAAAAAAAAAAAAGTTAAATAATATTTATGAAAAATTAAGAGTGAAACATTTCATGTTGAAAATTGAAAATTTTTTTTAAATAAGGTCTACAAATCGCGACTGACTGGAGAATTTGTTTTCCTTCGGACAATTCAAAATTCGAACATATGGACGATCGAGAATTTGGCTTTATCGATCAAATTAAATTAAATAAGGTGAGTTGATTGTCTTTTTTTTGTTTTAAATTACATATTTGGGAATTAGGGAAATTTTAAATTAGAATAAATTTTGTATACTTTTACAAATCCAAATTGTGGGTGCTCACTTCATAAACAATCCAAAGCGGGATATCCATCTCAAACTTACTGCACTTCGTTGTTACCTCCCAAGGGTATCCAACTAGAGGTTATAATCGATCAGTTAGGTCTAAGAGCATTCAATCAGCAACCGCTAAGGAAAAAGTTTGTTTAAACATATTTTCAATGTTTGACACTTGTACTGATCGATTCATGAACCGAAGGCTCGTTAAGTCATCCGTCAGACCACATTGGCTGTCCCTAGTGTTAAACAAAATTTAAGTAAACTTGTTTCTCAAACTACAAAGCCACCATGACTGCCATCAGACTCCCCCATCTTGCTGTACAATTGTGAAGCGAGATTACGCGTACTGCTGGACCATCTCAGTTTAAATACGGTTTTGAACCATTATGCTCCTTATCTTACTTCATTCTTCCAAATGCTTAAAATGAAAATATTAACCATCCCATCTTATGGTCTTCTGTCACTTAACGGGTAGATAGTTGATGATCGCCTTGGTGATACAGGATTATGGCCGTCGAGGTTATCTGCCGTTTTTGGAGTTCTTCAAATGTCGAGAACAGCTGGTTATTTACTTTCACATGTTCCGTAAGGTGTTTAGGTCAGAAGGAACCAAATCGGAAGAATACGCCGCACGCTGCATGGTTCCCGGGCCAAGGAGTGAATTTATTCTTGGTTTCTATTTGCTGTGCGTGGTCGAGTATTATCATGCTGCCAAATAACTTAGCGTGTTCCATGGCTTATAAATCATCAATTTCCATCCACAGCTTCACTTAACTTCATCATTTGAGTTTGATAATGGTCAACCGAGTAATGTCTCCAACTTGAAGTACTTCTTCCTCAAATCATTTCGCTGGACATACAAGTCGTTCGTCCTCAACATAAGTCCGAACAGAAAGAAACAACTTCCAGACAGTTAGGTTAGCTCAGGTTGAAGTGGCTGACTGCCGCGCATACGATCAGCAGACACACTTAGGGCAAACATAGGCCCATTGTGTTACCACGCGGACCTTAGGCTACCTATTCCGCAAACCAATCTGTGCTTTTGATAAAGCGAAAAAGAGGGCTGATTTTGATGCTGCTCAGTTCAGCCAGATTGAGAAAGGAAAGGGCCTCTAGAAGTCTGAATCTACGGGATGAAAGAGCACTGCAATTACATAGCAAGTGTTCGATGGTCCTGACAGTTAATATTAATAATAATATGGGTGGCGCGACAGCCCGGACCTGGGCCTTAGCTTCTCAGCAACCACTCGTGTTGTGCGTGCTATTGTTCTTTCAAGAGTGGAAGGGACCAACAGTTTTATGCCGACTCCGAACGGCTAAATTGAGACAGGAATACTCTTTGAGCATTGTCAGTGACTCGAAAGAGGCGGAGCCGTGAATTATCAAAGGTAGTAAATTTGGGTATCGAACCTGGCAGCCTCTGCGTAGGATTCGACGCACTTACCCACTACGCCACGGTCCTGACAGTTAAAGCAACCAAAACGAACCTTGACCTTTAGCTGCGCTGAGACATACTTTTCGTACACACTGAATGGAGATTTGTATTAAATCGACAGCTATGATCATGTTGAGTATACATAAAACGATCGGTCAATTGCAAGCCTTCAAGTATATTTTTTAGGCCGCTCTCAGAAGTGCTCATTTGCAGAACACCCCATTTTACTGTTCAACCTAGTCATAGTCACAGAAATAGTGGCGGTTCCATAGGAATAAAAAATCAGCCAGTTCTGCAATAGTAGACGACCGACTGATCGACGAGCTGTAAGAATTTCCTTGGTAAACGGGACAGATATGTATTTTCTGCTCAAATCAACAAAATCCTTGAGAAACTTTAGCCGAACGAGAAAATATCCTCTCGGGCTGAGGACTGTTCAATTGCCCGTCTTACCAGTCTATTGCTACTCCACTAGTCAGTTCGTTCATTCAAACGAAGGAATTCCTGAGATCAACGAGGTTCACAATGGTTTAAAAGTGATCGCAGGGCATGGCATATTAGGATCGAAAGGAACATGGAATGTATACATTTTGGCTCCTGACTATGAACTAAATGCGACCATATTCTGGCGATCATTGAGTCTGATCTGATGCCTTGCCACTCCCGACGATCTTCTTCCAGTCATGAAGATCAAGTTTGGAGCCACGATCATCAGAGCCATGGGCGAATATGATTCTGGAAGGAATCTTAAGTCAACGACTTTGAAAGGAAAATAGCTGTTCCCCTACGTTGGTTTGAGTGTTTTTTTTGAAAATGTCATCGACGCAAAGGCCAATATTTCCATGACCATTTAACTGTCGTGTCAGTCATTCGTTTACATTCGAGCATACATATTTTCATTTTAACTAACTTTTGCACCGTAAATTAACAACTTTAAATTTTGCACGACAATTCCTGTGACGACCTGCAATTCTTCCTCTTCTTAGGGCGCTACTCTTCAGGGTGGACCTCACACAATATGCCTGTCCGTGCCGGCTGCCTCCAATGTCGTTTTCGCCCGCTAAGGTCCTCCTCGACTTGAATGCTTGTTCGTGGACATCCTCTTTTGCGTCATCCCCTCAGAGTCAAAGATTCTTCTGATTTAAGGCCCGAACTTATAGAATCCTTTGCGAACGTGCATTTAGATTCCTGAAAAGATTTTCTTGACCCAACGCAACTAGCCGGCCCAATGATTGTGTTGAGTGTGCAATCCTTCTTCTTCTTTATTTGGCGCTACAGTCCGGGGTGGACCTGGGCCTTAACCAACAAGCCTCTCCAGCTAGCACGGTCTCTGGCTAGCTGGCTTCAGTGTCGCACGCCAAGTTGTTTGAGGTTCTTCTCCACCGGGGAAAAAACATGTCGCTGTACAGCGCTGATCGTTCTAGAAAATTTTAAAAGGGAGTTAGATTTTGATCGCAGTCCTCATTCACGGCGATCGTGGTAATCGCAGGAATCCAACGATCATCCACCGCGTTCGGTGGGAAACGATCGTTATTTTTATCCTTTCAAAAGTCCTTAGACCCTTCAAACTCATTCAAGAAATACTAACAAGTGACGAGCACCTTCCAAGTGATCGAACGTGATGATCATGCTCTTACTCCTTCAAGATATTTTAAAGTGTGTTTAAATGCTCAATTTTACTTAAGAAAATACAATACCCTTGTTCCTCAGTTTCATGTGCACATGGATGACATGATCGATTGTGTGATTTTGTATTAAGTGTGATCATTGCTGACGACCCACTTTGAATGTCTAGAACCTGATGATGGATTTGAAGTGATCAATTGGATCACATCGTGATTTAGAAGTGATCGCAAGGCAAAAAGGCAACCGCCACCAGTTTTAAGGTCCCAATCTGTAAATGTGAGGATCGCTTTGATAAAAACTTGAGGAATACACTTTAATGCGAGGATCGCTTGTTCTAACTCGAGGAATTAAAACGAAAATTTAATACGAGTGCCTATAAGTTTTCTGTGCAATTATGGCCTGCCTTTGGTCTAACTGCGATCGTTTGCAGGACATCACTGAGACCCACAATGACTTAGACGTGATCGTTGGGCATGGATCTTAGGATAGAATTCAGCAAGGTGTAGTCTTTGACGCCTGGTTACTGACTAACTGCGATCCGATGGTGAAGATCATCGAGCTTCACAATGATTTAGAAGTGATCGTCTCGTCCTTATCTAGCACCCTCCATTTTTACAAATTTTTTTCTGAAAAAAAAACTCAGGACTACTTTTTTTAAAAAACCACTACTCGACGCCAAGATAGATTGCTCTGATTGAACCACTTTATTCAAGGAGACTCACTTGGACAATTCTCAAATCCGTGCACATTGATCACCCCGTCAAGGTTTCAAAGACGGGGTCTTCTTTTTTTTCTCTGCTCGCACAATGACATATTTTTGGATTTGAAGTCATCGTGAACACTGTCACCTAACGACAGATAACATAATTCAAGTTCCAAAAAAAAAAAAAAAAACTGCAAAATAATATTTTTTTTGGAATAAAGGGCACTATCGCCGCCCTCTCATCATTACATCATAGATATTTTTTTCGGAATGAAAAAAAAAATTATGTGTACATATATGCTTCCTCTCTACCAACATCCATCTATTTGTGTGTACATAGCTATGTATATAGAAACAAGCAATAATAATGATCATCACTCACGCACAGACACAAATGCATGCGGAAAAGCTTTACACGCACGTACGCACCGCACCGCACCGCACGCACTCACGCATCGCTCAGTGTGTGAACACTGAAAACCTTGAATATTCTAGCGCACATATCAACAGCGCGCACAGTCAGTCAGCGGGATAACGCAAAAGCATAGGCCGCGATAGATACAACAAAAGCCAGCTAAACCATGATTGCAAAACAAGGTCTGTGCGCAGCAGCAACGCACGCACACTCGTACACGGTCGAAATATAAAAAAAAAAAACAAAAAAAAAATAAAATATAGTGCGTAGAGTATACGCATATTTCATAATTAGCCAAAGTTTGAACATTTTCGACTGGCATTGGTGTTGGTGCAGTTTCATTGGCACACACCAACACACGCACCCGAGGATTTTATGGGGTCTGGGGGTCTAAATGTCAGACTTGCGTTATACACTCGACCAATTTTACGCGTCCGGGTGAGTGTTGTTCTGCATGCGCGCATAAATTGTCTGAGGCGATGAACCATCGTCGTCGTCGTCGTCGCCGAGTTGGACGATGCGTGCGTGTCATACGCATCTGAGAGAGATTCAGAAGCGTTTTCTGTGAGGGCGAGGGAGCTTCTTAAGTTTTCTGAGCTTTACTCCGTTGGCCAGTTACTATCTCTCTGTGTGTGTGTGTGTGTGTGTGTGTCGTTGACGAACACACGCACTTTTTGATTAGGCGAAAATGAAAAAAGAAAAAAAAAAACCCAAACTGATTGTGCAAAGTTTTCAAAAAATAAACCATATACACATTTTGAAAGCGATAATCAGGTTTCTATCTCTTACATATTTATTATACTCGCTTGAGGAATCTAGTCGAATCTTATTTTTGCACGTGTTTTCGGACATCGGACGGATAAGTTGTTGAAATTTCGAAATTAGTTGCGGCCAAAATGGCACAGAGCGCGTGTCTGGCTGGCGGCGTCCATGCTGTCCACCGCCGCCAACGGCCACCGCCGACCAATAGGCCACCCGTGTGTCTATAAATGACCCGTGCATTTGTTGGTGTAGACACTTTTTGGCTAGCGTTGTCTTTCTTTCATTTTCTTTTCCGCCCAGTGTTACACCCAGTCCTTATATGTGCAAAGCTTGCGCTTTGCCCATGTCGCTAATATGTTGCACACACAAATCTCAGTTTGTTGGTTCATATCGTTGACTTGACACAAGTGTGAGGTGCGGGGGGGTAATTTTCGATGTTGCCAGTCGCTTCTAACTGAAATGTTATGCGTGACATATTTTTATCCGAAGGCTTTCCCCCCGCGCACGCCATGGCAATGCGTTTTAATTAATTAACGTGCCCAACCGAGTGGCATGATAAAACTTGAAGTTTTTTTTTTTTTTTGTTCGTCGTTCGCCTGGCCTTTTGGTGGTAAGACTTCATTCACAATGCGCCGTGCTTGCGTTCGGCTGCAGTGAATGCGTTCGAGATTGGGAAACGCAACTTAACACGTGATGAATGCATGAATTTACACATGCATTCTAGAAGTATGTGCCATGGGCAGCAGCAGCATGTACAGATTCTATTAAAGAACGCAAACATGTGCGTATGACAGCGCAGCCACTGTATGCTGGCCGCTGGGGTATATAAGCATTTAATTATGCGTAGCCCTGAATGTAGGTCACTGGATGTAATTTTTGTTCATGTTGTATGTTCTCTCTCTCTCTCTCTCTCTCTCTGTCTGTGACCAGTCGGTGGAAAGAGGTTGTTGCATGCAACGCGTAGATTGTTGTCAAGTAATTTTGTTGCTAGTTGGACAGATAATTACTTTGAGAGAGATTCGAGCGAAGGAAGCGTGTGTCTGGTGGATGTGGACGGAAGAGATGGAAACATGCTTTAGATTGTCATAAAATTTAGAAATCAAAAACCAGAATTTTCAGTTTAATTGCCTAATTTACGAAATAGTGGTGTACCTTTTCTTGGCAAATAAGTACTTTCGTGATGCCATGTGGATCACTGGACAACTGCGCGATCTTTCGAAAAATTCATGCAAACAGAAGCAACCCAAATTTTAGGCCTTGTCGGTGTTGTCGTTGCTATCATGGCTGTTTGTCGCTTGAAGTGTTCATGTCGAAGTGGTGTGCATACATTTATTTGAATGGGCTGTGGTTAGATGGCATGCTTGGCAGAGGATAGTATCAATTTGATTAGCTGTCTCCTAAGGACAGAGCCCTTTTATGGACTCCAAAGGGATAGGAGTCAAGTGATCCATCCGTCAACCATGCAACTGAGGGGGAATTAGAAACGATTTTGCATCTGTTCCCAGAAAGAAATGTCCAGGGGGTTCCTGGAATTCTATAAAGTCCCTATAACTCTTAATTTTTTAAGCCTCTTGTTTTAACCAAGTTAAGAAACGCAGTGAAATTGCAAAAGCGTACAAAATGTTTATTTAAGTTAACAAATCAATGTTGAGCTCACGATCGTGGACCTTGAATTGAATATACATACACTCCTGTGGACGGAGAACTCCCTTAGTCAGACAAAAGTGTTGCGACCGTCGCTGCCCGCCTGTGGAAGCTTTCACTGTACTATTTCAAGCAATTGTTGACCATGGCAACGACTTAAGTGGTTCATAAGAAGGATCCAATTTTGATTCACTTTATGGACCACCTTAACTGGTATCTTGCTAATGGCATGGGTCTTGTTGTCTTCAGAGGCTACAATTGAAGCCGGTTTATCAGCATAGAGGTTTGATTTGGTGTATTTCTTTCCTAAAGACCTCGTATCGCATGATCGGGCATCTCCCGTTCCACCGATCCAAAACAAGATGTAAATTGCTCACCGGCCTCATTTCTCAAATGCCCCATTGTTTCACTTGCTATGTAGCGCCATCTTGCTGGAAGTACATGTCGACCAGGAGCAGATCGTGTATTTTGGGCAAAAAAAAGTTCAAAATCAGTGAACGACAGTCGGTTTCCACGGTCGTCGTAAGAAAGGTACTGGTCCATAGATCACACTTAACAACGCAGTGTTCCGGGTGCATTGGCAGCTCTTGCAAAGCCCGAGGTTGATTCTCATACCCATTCGAAGTCGATCTAGGTCTACATCGACTCGTCACGTGCGTACTAATCACCCCTATTCACTTAGTCACATGTCATTGTGACATATTTGAACTGTCTGAGTCACTTGATGTGACACTTGAGTGACTTATTGAATACAAATTCATCACAGTAACTGGTGACAGGGCTAACAGAGTTAAAGGGACAATTTTATATCGACTTGAACCGGTGAAGCGACTTCTAGACAGGCAAGCAAACACTCGCAAAACTGTCAGTGATTCAAATGGTACGGCGGGGCCTAAAAAGTTGCTCTCGTATACACTCATGCTCATACAATTAAGCCACGTATGCGATGATAAAGTACCTGCTGTCTCGCATCTACTTCCGCCGTTCCGCTTCATTCTCGTTGTTTTGGTTATTATAGGTTATACTGTCCACTGTTGGACGTATCAATAAACCATTTTCTTGCTCTTCAGCAGTTCTAACATATTTCAGGTTCATTCCTTTCAACAGTAGCAATTGCATATGTGGCTTAATTGTATGAGCATGAGTGTATTGTAAAATGTATAATGAAATAAACTCTCTGTGTATGAGGCGACGCAACCAATCTTTTCTCTACGGCGGCCATAGCGGGGATAATATGATAATTTTGCACAATGTAGCAAATTTTATTTTTATTTCATTTATTATTAAATTGAATCTTTTACAATCGGCAGCATTGTGCTGATTAGTGATGGGCGCATTCGAATGATAATTCGATTATTACAACATCTCCATTATCAAAATCATTCGAATGACTACCAATATGACAAAAAATACGCAATAAATGTCTCATCATTCGAATGAATTGGAATATTTTATTTTTTTAGTTATGAACCGTTCATTTCCCTTGTATTTTTCACATGACTAGCATGAAAGTTATATTTCTGATTAGTAATTCTCGAAGAAAACTATTTGTTACTTGTTGCGCTGAAGTGAGACAATTACCTTGTTATCTTGTTTTACTAGTCAGCAATCAGTTAGTAGTGAGTAATCAGTTAGTAGCCAGTAATCAGTTAGTAGTCGGTAATCAGTTAGTAGTCAGTTATCAGTTAGGTCGTCAGTAATCAGTTAGTAGTCAGTAATCAGTTAGTAGTCAGTTATCAGTTAGTAGTCAGTCATCAGATAGTAGTCGGTAATCAGTTAGTAGTCAGCAATCAGTTAGTTGTCGGTAATCAGTTAGTAGTCAGTAATCAGTTAGTAGTCAGTAATCAGTTAGTAGTGAGTAATCAGTTAGTAGTGAGTAATCAGTTAGTAGTCAGTTATCAGTTAGTAGTCAGTTATCAGTTAGTAGTCAGTCATCAGATAGTAGTCGGTAATCAGTTAGTAGTCAGCAATCAGTTAGTCGTCGGTAATCAGTTAGTAGTCAGCAATCAGTTAGTAGTCGGTAATCAGTTAGTAGTCAGTCATCAGTTATTAGTCAGCAATCAGTTAGTAGTCGGTAATCAGTTAGTAGTTAGTAATCAGATAGTAGTCAGTAATCAGTTAGTAGTCAGTAATAAGTTAGTAGTGAGTAATCAGTTAGTAGTCAGTAATCAGTTTATAGTAGTCGTTCGAATGATTTTGAGAATCGACATGTACTAATCGATTATCACTGAATAACCATGTCGAGACATCATTCGATTATTAAAATATCTCGATTACTAAAGTCTCAATTCTTAAAATCATTTGATTATGCCCATCACCAGTGCTGATAGCAAAATCGTTCTTGCCTGAACCAACCATTCCAGAATGCCACTTGCATACCAGAATATATCTCTCCCAGTCTTGAAGAGCTCTGATGCCGTCTTTGAACGTCCATCTATTGAATGACTGCTTCTACAAAGCACTGCCCTCCTCTCTCTTTTCTTGACAATTATAGACTCGGCGCATTGTCAGTGACTCGCTGGGGGCGGTGTAGTGAAAATTATACCTAACCTGAACTTCTCATTTAGGTACGTACGTATAGGGTGACTGTTTTTGTCCCCAATTAGGTTAGATTAGTTAGAGGGGCTGCTAGTGTCCCTCAGTGTCAATGTCTCTCTCAATCTAGTGTCAATTTGGTCCATTGTGATACCCATAGTCAGACTACCACCTCTGATAGACTACTCCAGTGATAGTGACGTTAATTTGATCCCAACGCCAAATAGTGACTTCACCAGATTTGAAAACCAGATAAAAGCGTATTAACTTTGCTTTCACTGGGGTTCGAACCGGGGAACCCGCTAACCATGGGCAGTCAACCAACTGCGCCATCCAGTCGTCTTTGTCCCCAATTAAGTAACCAACATTTAACGATACATAACGAAACCGAACAAAAATTTAACGAAACTTAACGAAACCGAAACAAAGTTTGACGGTACTTAACGTACCGTACCGTGTACGTCACAGCGTACAAATTTTATTGGGCCATGAAGACCTAGTCGTACCTATATACATATTTCTAACCATCAAAATTCTATTGAAAAATCTACTACAATTCGACTGTTTAATGCTTCTCTAGGGTGGCTACGTCCTCCTTTGAGCAAGACGCCAGCATTGCAAGTAAACAAAGGGAAATATCACAGAAATATCCAAACAATGGCCATAAACTCACGATTGCTATTCACTCAATTGAAAACGTAACAAATAACAAAAAAAAAGCCCATGAAAAAGTTAAAAGAATCCTAGCCCAGCCAAACTGTTGTTTTCCTATTCATCTGTGCATCATAATTGAAGTGCACTTCAAAGTAAATCCACCGAATAAGAGCTCAGAGTGAAAGGAAAGGAAAAGGAGCAAAAAAAAAAAACACATCTCTTATTATTCCTAATTAAAGCGCAGTCCGTACGTATCCGCCATCAAAACAAACACTGCATGTAACTTCTTTTACAAATAATTCCCGAGGACATCACGTTCACGTAGTAGCCCGCAAGTTTGTTATACCTTTTAGCCAAAAAACAGAAAAGGAGCGATTCCAGAGTTCAAAGTAACATTTTGCCTTACCCCAGAACAAAAACAATCCCCCCCTCCCCGCCACCATGCATCCATTCCCCATTTTTTTTTTTTTCATTTACCTCAAAATCAAAAAAAGAAAACACCGAAAATACCCACAAAAGTAATTGCATCGCATATAATTTCATGCAACAGCGACTACAATGCTAATTCGTTAGATAGAAGCATCGGCAACACAAGTCGACTCTTAGCCAGTGCGATGGGTGGAAACATGTCGAGAGTGTACGACGAACGCACTATACTCACCTCACCCTCTGCAAAGTTCCCTTTCCTCCTACCACCGCCCACATTCTTTTTTTTTTTGTTTTCTTCTTCAACAAAATACTTCACTCTTCGGTTGTCTTTTTTTTCGTTTTTGCATGAAAACAAAACAAAAATAAAGGTTAAAGTACTCTTACTCTAGCGAAACATGTTAATTAGCAGCGTGCTGCTGCACTTTTTTGTTCCCGCCCGAGCAGGGAGCATGCGGCGGCTAGCCGAAAGTCTGCACTCGCATGCATCAAAGAGGACCGAGTACGATATCAAAATTTCATTAAAAACGAACGCCCACCCCCTCCGCGCACATCTTATCTGGAGAGGCCTTTTTCAAAAACCAGTCGATTGTAACAAACTGAAGAGTGATTTGGTCGAACAAGGCACCAGCGTGCACCAGCCCGGAGGAGATGTGTACACACGAGGAAGCTTAGAGCTGCAGATGAAGGGTCGACCTTCGTGAATGCGCCCATTGTGCTGTCGCTTCATGCATCACATACTGCAGTGGCAGCCTTTTTTGTCTTCAGTTCACCTGAATTTAATTAGAATTCGCTTGCATAGACCAGGCGCGCAGCACTCCCTTGGCGGAAAAAAAAACAAGTGCATCGCGGATTGGAGGACGCGCTGTGAATGTGCCATTTAGGTTCAGAACGTTGTTGAATTGAAGTTGCCTGAAATAATTCGTGCTTTATTTTTGAGGATAATTCAACGAGGATTCAGTGAATCGCAAATGAGAAAGCTAATCTACGCCCACTTGGGAATTCAGTGTTTGTGTGTGGATGGGGGTTGTGTGTTCGTGAGCGGGTTTGAAGGGAGTTTTTAAGGGTGTGTGGAGTCTTTTTGACGTGTGGGAGCATGTGGGACATTGTGACAGGAAGGAACTCGTTTCAGATGACACACACACAAGTGGCGTGGGGAGAGACTGGAGACAGCTAGCTGGTCCGCAGTGGACACGAGACTAAAGAGTCTTAGGTCCAATGCGAGACTCTTTCAGGAAGCCCCTTGTCATTCTGGACAGTAGGGAGGCAAAAAGAAGATGGGGAAATATTTTCAAGTGGATTTAGAAGCCTCCCCGCATGGGTTAGAGCATGTTCTTGTGACTGACTGCAGACAGCAGTGACGCAGGTGGGATTGCTCCTCTTCCTGGATTTAGCATACCTCTCGCGTAGCTTCAATGACAGATGTAGGCACCACATCATGGAATTGTAGTTTTTGATGAAGTTCTTCAACTTCTTTAGCTAGCCCACTACGCTTCAATGTTCGACAGGGACTCCTCTACACTTTTCCTGCGTAACTTCGTTTATGCAGGTGCTCTTTTGAATCGAAATTTCGATCAATATGACTTCCTAGGCAATCGTCCTTTAAACAAATCATGAATATTTTTGTCTTGTCCCTTCAGCAGAAGTCCAGTCTGTTGTCAAGTACCGTGAATTAAGGGGGCTTGGTCGCTGTGTCCCTGTGCTCAGATGAGTGTCACTCTGTTTGACTGACTTTGGCGGCATCGTCGGAGGTATCCTTCTCCCTGTCCCTTCGACTGCCTAAGCATTGCAGTGTATTCCAGTGGCAGAAGTAAAAGCTGTCCAAAAGGTTGCCCACTTACTGCATAGACAGTCAGGCGGCCATTAATGATCTTGATACACAATCAATCAAATCGAAGATGATACAACTTTGGCGTCTATCTCTTAGGAAGATAACGGCCAGATGCATCCTTAACCTATGCTGGGCATAGTTGTGTTCCAGGCAACGAAAGGCCCGACGAGTTACCAAGAACAGAGGTTACAAAGACTGCCAATGGCAAATAATCAGGGCACCCCATATCTCTCACTTCAAGTAATAAACACCTTGTGACTTACAAGTGAGTAATTGATTAACGCGACCTCCTGTCGAAAGGCTTATCTCACGAGTTCTTTTACACCTTATTACCATTTTTCGACGCTGGACCACACGCCTTAAGTAGGAATCTCAAGTACCAAATCGAGTTCATGCCTATGGACTCCTATTCCATCTTGGTAAGATGTGAGGCCGATCTTAGACCTCTGCTGCTATTTGGGTCGCAGCACCCGGTTGAGATCTGCAACACATAGATTTGGATCACATACCTTGCATGTCTCGGAGTCGCACACATTGGACTTCCTCAAAATGATTTACTCCAAGTCATATAGGTATAATCCCCAACTCTCCCCTCTTTGGGTGGTAAACCACAGCCACCACGATTCTCCCACTTTTGGGCCAACCGCAAGTGATTAGGCTGAGACCTATGCGGGTGTCAGGGGCAATCCTGATCTCCGTGGAACCAGAATATAGCCTCTGGTGAAGCTACCAATAGGATGCCATAACATCCTATGACTGGCCGCCAATATTTTCATTTCAATGCTGAAATCTATAAGCAATAAGCATTTGCGATAGCATTTTTTAAGCACTTAATTATGTCGCTAACAAAAATATTTGTGTGCGCTTTTTCGGTCATTGCCGTGAGCATTGGAGTAGGGGTCGTGTCCTTACTCAAGCTCTGGTATTTTAGTCGCCTTTAACGACAGGGATACCTTACCTCGCGTGTATTCTAACCCCTAACCCGCAGGAGGAACCTTATAACTTACAGATGACAATCACCTTAAACTAACTTACTTAACCTATATTTGACTGTGCCTGGAAGGAAAGAAGGTGGTAATAAGGGTGCCTTACACCGCCACAACTGCTGCTTACTAAGATGAGTCCACTGTGCCCTTGACAGCCTCCTACCGACAAAACTTCCTTTTCTAAACCCAATCACATCCAATCGCATCAGACTTTTCAGTCCGATTCTATTTACATCTTCCAGCTTTACAAAAACTGTTTTTCTAGAGTCAGGAACTCCTTCCCTGCTAGGGCTGAAAAGATGTTGAATAGATCCTGGTTCTTGTTTCTCTCCTCCAAAAAACCAATGGAAATAGATGTGAGGTTCCAGAGCACGTCTGTCAATAGGCGCGTTCACACTAAGTCGCACGACACGATCGCACGACTTTGCTCGATCGAATCGAATCGAAAAAATATTCGAGACAGGAAAATTGTAAACTCTCTTACGACAAGTCCTTCAGAATGGTGGCGTGGTACGTCAAATTTTATTCCTGTCGCACGATTTGAGGATGAGTGTGAACGCTTGTCGTACGACTTCTAAGCATCTTCTAATTTTTGTCGCGATCCGGTTTCGACGAGTGGGAATCCCTATTTGTCTTCACCCTCCTCTGGATGATCGACACGGCTAGAAGAGCACACCCTTACATAATCATACTCGATAGTTCTAAAAGACTCTTAAGAAGACTCTCATGACTCAAGTCAGGCAACAGTGTAGGAACATGTGAACGCAAGTCATTAAATGTCGTCCGACTCGTAGTCTCGTAGTGTGAACGTCGCTAATGACGCATCGTTGCTATTAAAACTCACCAGTGATGATGATCTCGTTTGCCTTAACACAGGCTTCAGCATTTTTTAGCCCAGACCAAGTCATAACCTTTTTCCTGCCTTCGTCATCCAGTTCCTTGTGAGCCTTCCCTAGACTACCTCCCTTTTTTAATTTAGAAAGTCCGCAGTTTTTTTTTTTTCGCCTATTGCTCCTTGTCTCCGCCACATGAGGCTATCGAGAGACCTAAAGAGTCCACTTTTGAACTCATGCCATGCCTGGCCCTAGATTTATAGACACCACTGTAATTACAACTAGTTCAAGAGATTTCTAACACAAAAGTCACATGCAATCGTTTTGATAAACAAAAAAAAAAAAAAACAACCCGCACGCATTTCCTCCCCCTGCCCCCTACCGCAGAGTTGACATCTTCATGTTTCGTGTTCACAGCGATTTTCTCTCGAAGCCTCCATGGCGTCCCATAATTTCATATGCAAGTGCACTAATGCATGACACAAATACGTGAAGTGCATGTGAGTGTTCTTGTGTGTGTGTATGGAAACCCGGTATGGAATGAACTCAAAAACACCGTTAATTATCAAACAAAGTAACATTTTAGTGGCAACAAGCGCTAACGAAAGAAAGAAACATCTCAAGTACTTTCGAGGTGAAATCCATACATCTCATCTAAAGTGCATACAACATTCGGAGAGTGCGCGGCACTTTTTGTGCATCTTTTGCATTTAAATTTGAAGCAGAGCACAGCAACTCATTGCCTAATCTTCACGAGACAAGACAAGACAAGACCTTCAAAAAGGCAAACAACGAGGAAAACACACAAAAAGAAGACCCAACCGCAAAATGAGAGTGTAAACACACATGCAAGGCGGCGCGGTGCGGCGGCGCATAGACCGATAGATACAAAGAGGGGCTTTTCGGGCAGAGATGCTCGGCCTTTGTGTCGGCGATATGCATGTACGTGCGAGTGAGTGGCTGGCTAGGTGATTGCCGGATGATTCGATGGACGGGCTAACGCGAACGCGCACTGCTGCCGCTTGAATTTTAATTCAGTGTTCACTTCACTTGCATGCATGCGCAAGTTTGACACTACACCAATCTGGGAATGTGCACAAGACGGGGTTCGTTTTGACTAATGCAACTGTGTACTGCTGCGTGTAAGAAATCCAGCACACAATCAGCAAGACAAACAATGGCGCAGTTTTCCGGTGGAGGAAGAATCAAAAGAGAGAGAGAAAAAAAAAACAAATTGTGTGCGTTTTTTGTTTGCATGATGGGAAAGTTTTCGAAAGTTTTTTTTTTCGGCGGTCTTGTGATTGCAATGGGAAAAGTGGTCGTTTGCGCTGACACTGTCGGTCACATACCAACGACAGCGACTGCGTTGTAGGCCATGACAACTAATGGGAGTCGGGTTTCTTCTTCTATCTTTTCGAATCAATTGGTTAAATATCACAGGCGTATGCAATTTGCTGCCACAGGGATTGACGCAAACAAGAGGGAACCCCAGCGTCTTCCGCTTGGGTTGAGGTTTTATATCTTTTTAATTGCTGAGAGAATCACATCTCTCAGATGTGTGATATCCAGGGGGAAATAGTGCGAATTGAATTAGAGGTGAGTGTTTGTTTTAACGCTTCGTTGGGCAGTGCTTGTTGGTGACTACTGGGTTGATGGTACACCTGGACTTCTTATTAAGATCGGTGTGGCAAAACTGATGCGTGACTCGATACTTTTCGAATTCGCTTTAACGAATTAGAAATGCCGCTGGCAATTTTTCGTCGCTATTCGATTGCAAGGTATTTTGAAATTCCTTGCAGGGTGGTCGAGATGGTTTGGTTGCATTGATTATCTTCTGGCGTCAGTCATTGTCAGTCTGTTCCGTGGGAAAACGAATAGAAAATTGCAAGAAGTACCTGCATTTCAATGATTCTCGCTGTATGATTAATTCGTCAAATCAATCAACAGAGTGTGAACTTTGTCAGACTCATTTTGTAAATTCCATTAAAGCAGGCTCATAATTACAAAGACCATTTCTACTCTCAAATGATGTAATGAAAAACTCAGTAACAAAATCAAGATGAACTCAAAATAATACAATTTTCCCAACAGATTTGATTATTTCTTGAAAGTATAACCACATTGGCCTTCAAATATAAGGATTGTGCGTCGTTGTCCCATGCAGGATGTGGAGGAAGCAATTCTGAATATCAAACGACAAATTTCAGTTCAATTTTCGAAAATACATAAAACTTGTCAAGTTCACCACGCTGGTAAGGTGGCCTCCTGCCAAAGTTGACCATTTTATAGTACCACCAACGATGAATGAATAAAATTTATCCTCCATTTTTCCTCTTTCGTGAATAAAAATATTCCTCCAAATACCTCTTGACGTCATCTGAGGGCCACCTGTCTATTCTGTAACTTGTCCGTACTTTTTGACATATTATTTCATCTTTCGTAATAAATTATCCGTCCAACAGAATAGCGGTAAAATAATTCGTCGACTTCATTCACAAATTTCATTTCTGCAGATTGTGAATGACTTTAGTGTTTATCTGACTTTCGGGGGAAAACAGAAAAACAGACACTCTTTTAATTTTAAGTTGACAACCATTCTAAGTTGGCTACAAATGCTTGCACCGCAGCTGGTCAACTTACGCTGGTTCCACTGTACCACGATTCTTAGTGCGAATTAATTTGCTATCATCACAGCGTACATCCGTTTCTGCTGATGTTTCGTTTAGGGGTTTAAATTCAGTGTGAGCTGCGTGAAGTTATCGATTTCAGCTGGAAATTTTAGTATGTTATCTATGCTTTCACGTGTGGACGTGAACACGTAATGATATGATTTGAACCTGAATATATTTGGATTACACGTGAATTTTCTTTAATTCCACGTAAATTTATTTTGACTTCACGTGAATTTAAATTAATTACACGTAAATTTATTTTGATTACACGTGGATTTGTTTTTATTTCACGCGAATTTATTTTAACTTCACGCGAATTTTTCTTAATCACACGTGAATTTATTTTAATTACATGTGAATTTATTTTAAGTACACGCGAATTTATTATAATCACTCTTAATTACACGTGAATTTACATTAATTACACGTGAATTTATTTTGATTACACGTTCATTTATTTTGATTACACGTGGATTTGTTTTAATTTCACGCGAATTTATTTTAATTACACGTTGATTTTTTTTTTAATTACACGCGAATTTATTTTAATTACACGTGAAATTATTTTAATTACACGCGAATTTATTATACTCACTCGTGAATATATTTTAGATACACGTGAATTTATTTTAAATATTTTTGATTTTGACCTTCAAAATTCGTATGTGAAGGTTTCACCATGTTTGGCCACTGTTTTTAAATCCAGAATGCTAGAAGCAATTGAAATCGCTTGTGTTACACGAAGCCAATAGGTGGTGACAATTTCAGACTTGTAGTCACCTTGACTTGGAAACAGGAGAATGGGCACACATTCATTGATTTTGGGGATCAGCCATTTTGAGGCTTCGAATCTGTGAAGTGGGCCTCTACGCTAATAAGGTGAAAGCGGAACTACCCCTTCATTTGACCCCTTCATAGCATTTATTCGATAAGGTGTGGCAAAATTTATAAAGCCGGCCAATCACTACACAAATTTGATCAAAAAAATCAAAGTCGTTTTGACAGCTAACTGCACAAAGAGTGCAAACACCTCCATTCCCAATGCAAATGTACTGGAAAAACGTCAATTTGCCCAGTGAATGGCTGGCCTAAATTCAGTCCGGAGCCGGATTGGGAGCCACCAAAATATTCCCCCTCCAAGCTTTTTTTTTTAAGTGGTTACGCAGATAATGGTATCTTTGCGTAAAGTTTCTAATTCCAAAATTCCATGTCAATCGTTCCATTAATCTGGGAACTATGAGAGTGTGACTGACAGAGAGACGAACGGAAAAGGAACTTTAAAACCCCACCCCCAAATGGCTAAAGAACACAGAAAGACCTTTGAGTCACGAAGCGAAAATGTACAGCCTTGAAAATGCACCACTTACCAAAGTGCTAGACGTTATGAGAACATAAATCAGTCTTCAATGAAAAAAAAAAATCAAACAAAACTAAAAGAAATTGCAAAATGATAAAGTGACAACAAATACGACCCACCTCACCGTTCCCCCGCCCAGACACCCGTTCGTGATATCACACGACTATTCGATTTGCCTAGATGACCTTGCATTTTGTTTTTCACTCGAAAATACCCAAAAAACGACATTTTATCGACAAAAAAATCCACACTTAGCCAAACTCACACGCGCAGTCACAGTCGTGTGTTTGTTTACCAAAATGCCGTGCTGCAGAAAAGTGTCCTAAATATTTGTGTCTAACCAAAAAAAGAGAAAAAAAAAAAAACAGCTCACAAAAATATATAACGATAATGATATAATAAACTCAATAAATATTTACGCTCTCGCATACATGTGCGCAGTCGAATTTGCTTTTTGGGGGGGTACCAAAGAAAATAACAAAAAGAAACTACGAACAATTTAATAAGCACATCGGGGATGGCTGTGCTTGGGAGGAGAGCACCACACCAATGACGTAACACCCATACCAACATTAACCTAATTTTGAAATTTATTTGTTCTGAATCGCGCTGGCACTGCCATGATACTGCGATAAGTTGCATTAGCGTTATGGTTATGATACATAGTGTAGTTGGTATTTTTTCGCATGCCGTTATCATGTGACCGATAGATAGCTGGGCGAGAGCTGAGCAATGCCATACGGTCGTTATGTATTTCGGCTGCAATTTCTTACCAATCACGCTCGCATGAGTCACTTGAAGTTTGTTAAATGATTTGTTTTTCTTTTCTCTTATTTTTCAGGTAAGACGGATGGCGAACTGATCAATATCAGGTATTTAACACGTTTTATATTCAATGTCTGCTCTGTTCGTTCAAGGGCACCCATTTCATGTCCTTTCGAGTGGCAGGCTTCAACACCCTGCCACCGCTCGGTGTCTGGCTCTTGTCTACCCGATGATATTAAACTTGCATCGCCTCGCCGAAGTGAGACTCCCATGATGAGTCAATAGTGAGTGCATAATGGCTGTCTATAGCTAGGCAGCCAACCAACCATCCTTCCCAATCCAAATCACATCCGCTAGGTACATAGAAGACGGAAGTCGCCTTTTACCAGGAAACGAGAAATAACGAGACAACTCGTAGTCGCAGTCGACGTCTCTCCGTGGGGCCAGGGTGGCAGATCATATTTGAACAAGCAACCACTACGGCTGCATTCAGACCAGCATTGGGAAGGGCTGCTGCTCGAGGCAATAAATGACGCTAAAAGTCATTCTCAGCGTAGTACCTATGTACGGAGAGCACAACGCCCAGACTGTGTTGGCTGGCGGGGTCTGCATCGCCGGCATACATTCAACGACAACGTCGTCGACAAGGCTGTCTAGTGCTGCAGCTCGGGAAGAAACCTCTCCATTCTGGCAATTCCACTTCCCACTGCCAGTGCATGTGGAAGCGTCTGCATTGACTCTCTTCGGTAGCTGCACATCTCTCCACTTAAGTGGGGTCCAAACTTTTGCCTGCAAGCTACGAACTAAGTGTCGGGGGTGAGCGATGATGGTACCCAACCGTCTACGCTGCTTCACCGGCTGGTTAGTCATTGCAGCAGATTTTTCAACCCTCCATGTGGGGGTGTACACAGTTTTTCACTCTCTCGCTGTCTCTCTCGCCCGCACACACGAGACTCAGTCAAAGGCGATATGGTTGAATACCACCACGAGTCCAGGCAACACCCGATTTATTGCTGAGAACTGCTGGATGGGGTGGCGGGTGAGGGGTCGGAAGCGGCTAGAATGACTTTGCTGTGTGTATTTATGTGCATGTGGATGACGATGACGATGACGTTACCCTTTTTGTATATTTTCTAAATTTAGCCTGCAACGAGCCAAAGCAAACGCCAACGATGGGGAGGACGACGGTAGCAGTCGCAGCGACAGCGACGGCGGAAAGTGAAAGTTTTTCTCTGCGCCCTTAGTGAAACCCTTATCTGAGTGTAGTTGTTGCATGGCGCCGCCTGGGGCACATTGATTTTTACCCATACACACAGAACTGCATTCACCGTCATGTGCGGGCTGTGGAATAGAGCCGGCCGAGGGGTGGCATCCCCAAACACAAATAGAGGAAGTTGTGCAGTCGGGAAAAATAATTCAACTGCTACAGCACCCTGGATGGGGTGGGGGTTGTTTGGAGGTGTCACGATGCGGCGCATGCAGTCAGAGAGAGATAGAGTACGACAAGCTTTATCTATAAATCCTTGATGTGACCACCAGACATAGCAGACGACATGCTTTGCATGCAAAAGAAAAGCGAGAGTAAAACTTGGCGCTGGCAAACGAAATTACGATGGAAATGAAAAATTCTTGCCAATTCACCACCACCCTTCGCATGCACTCACAAACGCTAGTTTGAAGTGGATGAGTGTGTATTTTTCTTGCGGTGCTGGTGGAGCCGGCGACGTTTTTTCTTCGCGCCAATGCAGATTGTCTTTTTTCCCCCGGTTTTCAAGCTTAACTTGCAATTTCCTTATGAAATTTCCGATTTTGTTTGATTGGCAGAACTATGATTTTATTGGCAAATTTGTTGGGAGATAGATTTACCTTTCCAATTGGTTCGATTTTGTTTTTGAAACGGAAGAGTGTTGGTTTTGAAAGCTGTACTGACTGGGGACTGCCTGTCAAAGTCATCCATTGGCCTTAAAGACCCTTACAAGATCCAGTTCCTTTAAGAAATATAGCACATTGATCAACGGTTGTGTAAATGACGGCGATGTAGCCTTGATGCGGATTGTTATGAGGCGCTCGCTTATGTATTTAAAGCTTAAGACTTCTTGCCTAAGTCTGCCTCGAACAACAAACCTGCATCCGAACAAGCGCTGACTTCGCTCTCTGTAGCAATCGCCGAAGTATATATCGCAGTTTTTCATCCTCTTTTTGCCCGGCCCATCCCGCCGTACCTCCTGAATGGCGGTGATATCTGCCTTTTAAGCTTCGAGGGCCTTCGCAAGTTCATCGGCTGCACGTGGTCTGTTCAGGGACCTCACATTCCACGTGCAGAACCGAAAATCGTTGTCCTTATTGCGTTGTCCATGGTCGTCAGCAGTAGGGTCATCCGTATCCGAGGCTTCTCGTTGTTTCTAAATTGGCGGTTTTTTACACGGTGGGGAAGTAAACCCCACTCACAACCCCCTGGCCGCTGCATACATTGGTTCACCTCTAAGCGGTTGCTGTAAAGGCTATCCAGAGGGCGCCGCGAGGAGGTTGTATGTCAACTTGACCTGTGCATTTAACAGGGATCGTTGCTGGCATCTCGCCAAGTTGACACACAGGCCCATGCCTGTGCCGCACTCAGGGAAAGATCACCTTAGATTATCTGCAAGTGCTTTGCTTGCAGAGATCTGTGACTAAGGTGATCGTGGTTAGCTAACAGGGGATCACGCAACAAGTCTTGCACACCCCTGGGACTTGCTAGAGAGATCGGGGTCTAGGGAAATATGAACTTCCTATATTCCCTTGTTAAGATTCCTGAAAGGGCTCTTGAGACCTAGAAAGTTGCTTGGATTAAAAGCGTTGGATCGAGTGGTTTTGCATGTAATTCCTTATAGTCACTTGTGTATTATGTGAGGTTTCTCATAAACATTGTACTTAGTGCAAAATGGGTTTTCTAAGGAATGTCCCAATTTACAGGAACCCGTGATGTCGATTAATCGCCTTACTGTTATGTTCTTTATCACAGATTTCATAGGAATGTCGCAGGTTTCTGGTGTCATGTAAGAAGGAAGAATTTGATGTTATTCCATTTTCTAATATTTCAAAGTACTTACTGTGGACTCTCCCTAAGTCGAGCTCTCCCTAAGTCGAGCTCTTTTTAAGTCAAGCTCTTTTTAAGTCGAGCTCTCCCTAAGTCGAGGTCTCCCTAAGTCGAGCTCTCCCTAATTCGACCCCGCCCTAAGTCGACCTCTTCCTAAGTCGAGCTCTCCCTAATTCGAGCCCTCCCTAAGTCGAGGTCTCCCTAAGTCGAGGTCCCCTAAGTCGAGGCCTCCCTAAGTTGAGCTCTTCCTAAGTCGAGGTCACCTTCAGTCGAGCTCTTCCTAAGTCGAGCTCTTCCTAAGTCGAGCTCTCCCTAAGTCGAGGTCTCCCTAAGTCGAGGTCTCCCTAAGTCGAGGTCTCCCTAGGTCGAGCTCTCCCTAAGTCGAGGTCTCCCTAAGTCGAGGTCTCCCTAGGTGGAGCTCTCCCTAAGTCGAGCTCTCCCTAAGTCGAGCTCTCCCTAAGTGGAGCTCTCCCTAAGTCGAGCTCTCCTTAAGTCGAGCTCTTCCTAAATCGAGGTTTCCTTAAGTCATGTCTCCCTAAGTCGAGGTCTCCCTAAGTCAAGTCAAACTCTCTCTAACTCGAAAAGTTGAGAGATAAGATATTCCGCAACAATTCGACTAAGTGAGAGTCCAGTGTATTTCTAATTATTGCTTGGTATTATAGTAAATCCAAAATGTGTCTTATTTCGATTTCCAAAACGAATTGGATTACGGCCTTATTTCATCTTACCTTCTTAAACATCAGACTTGTGCTTGATTTGCTGATGGAACCCTTCAGATGATGTGTTAAATCAAATCAAGGTGAGGCGAGTCGATATCACCGATTGACAGTATTCAACCTAAAATTCATGTGATGTGGTCTTGTTGGGACTAATTGCTCTGCAAGTTCAGTTGGTTATGATTTAGCACAAGAAAGTCATCCAACATGACTCTAAATTCGGCCTCTGGAGCTATTCCGGCATTTCTTCTGGCAACCTTTAAAGTATAGGGATCTATAGGTGTCACAGGTTTAAAGTTGGTACACATCAGCGGGATCGCCATGATCGTCCGGTATGTGGGGGTGTCCTTTCGGAAGAGGTTGAAATACACGTATACTTCCATGTTGAGACCACCTAGACCCCGGTCTCTGCTCTAGCAAGTCCCAGGGGTGTGGAAGACTTGCTGCGTGATCCCCGGTCAGCTAACCACGATCACCTTAGTCACAGATCTCTGCAAGCAAAGCACTTGCAGATAATCTAAGATGGTGACCATTTTCGTAGAGAGAGGTGTCCCTTACAGAGGGATGTCCGTAAAGAGAAGTTTCACTGATATGCTGGGTTTTATGAGTTTAGACGCATAATGGCTCCTAAATGTCACACTAGGCGGTCATTGCTCGAATATGTAATGCCTTTGGCGAATCAATTAAGTGCCCCAATAGTGATCATGCTGAAATTGTACCAAAATCATTTCGATGTGTGCTTTGTTGCCTTTGTTTTACCAAAAATGGCCTCCTTAGTTCAAATTGATGGTCGGTGCAGCGCACCTTGTGCCATAACACCTGTTACTGACTACTCTCTACGACTATCAATAGCAAACTTACAAAAGCCGTTCTAACCAAATGGACAGTCCGACAAAATCAACCTGGAAGATAAGAAACACCCCGTAGGTGCTTTTAAGCTTGCAGTACAGTCCGCAAAGTCGACTGAGAGTCCTTGCCAAAGGACCAATTAGCTTCCAGAGCACGTTTCCGAAGTGAAAAAGCGGTCATTACAGACATAGAATAATGCCGAAAATAGAATATGTGGATGCAATAGACTTGCCAAGCTTAGCAAAAATCCGCATTCGTTTGGTTTAAATTTCGTTTGTTGTTTACACTAGCGAGCGGTATTCTTTTTTCTGTATACACTTTATTTTAAGAAAATAAAATCTATTTTTGCCAACACGGAAACACTTCGACGGCAAGAGTCGTCATCTCTTCAAAACTGATGTAATCTCCCGAGCCAATTGATCATCATTCCTGTTGTTTCAAATGTACGGCAGTTTTGATTTGAATGTGCCCATAAATTCATTATTTACAAAACAACAAATCGCAACTAAATAAAATAAAATAATTCGGAAACAAAATAAATAACTTCACAAAAGTGAATTCATTGCTAAGTTATTTCTGTTTGCTCTTGCTGCATTATCTGTTATTTATTTTTTATTCTCCATGCCCCCACCTACTCCCCACACTGCTTGGCTGACTCTCTGTGGTGGTGGTGGCGATTGTGGTGGGTTTTGTTTTCTTTTTATCTTTCTTTGCACAAATAACCTTGAAATTTCCATATCCAAACATTTAATAAGAAGAAATGAGAGAAACCAAAAAAAAAAATAAGAAAAAAAGCAACATTTCAATATTTTGTCAAGAGCAACCAACGGATAAGAAGTCCGAGAAGCAGATGAAATTCTCTCTCTCTCTTGAACTTGAACTTGAGAGTATGAATGCAAGGCATTGCTGCTGCTGCTGCTGTTGCGCTCACATTTCTGATTATTATTCCTTTCGTTTCGTTACTCGCCACCTTTTCTTTTTCTTCAGTCAATGATACATTTGTTGACTTTGCTTTCTTTCATTATTTTTTCACTTCTCTGCCTTTTGAGTGGTGTTATTGTCAAAATGCAATCATGATGAAGGAAATACCGTGAATTTTATGACTGTTATGACGGTACTTTTGCAATGAACGAATGACATGCATTAAAAACATTTTTTTCTTTTTTTTTTTGGTCGATGATAAACGTATTGACATTTGGTTTTGGCTGGCTTTTTGATAAACATCAAGTGTGTGGACACGGGGCTTAATGAAGGACGTTGCGTTGCATTATTAATCGCGTCTTTGAGCGTGGTTGCACAAGATTGAATTCGAAAGGTGGGTGGTCTTTCAAATGCGTTTTATTTTGTGAATGTGGTCGCGATCGTTTGCCGCTTATCTTCTGTGTCACATTCCAAGTAGATCGGACTTTGGTCCGTTGCAAGGTCCCTTGCAACTTGTGCGAGTTGTCATCTGTGGGTATGGTCGCTCCGATCTCCCCTTCTACCGCCTTGGTCCTCTTAGCCTGCTTCTTAACTTCCGCTAACAAATTCGAAAGAAGGGGTAGTCTGTGGACGTAATTCCCTTCTTAACAGTCCACTATTCCCGACAAATTTAAATCCTTCCTCAAGAGATCAACCACCCTCATTGGGAAGAGCTTCTCAACCAGTATCCGCCCGTCCGTCCGGATATTACTGGAAGACTGATCATCTGACAGTGGATTGTCCACTGCGCATCTTCTCAGATGGATCTAGGGTAGATGATGGACTCGGAATAGGTCTCTTTCCCAGGGATCTAGACATAAATATACATTTGACCACTCTTAGGTGGGAACTAGAACAAGATGTCGAAGAGGATATCACTATCATCTTTTCTGTCAGCCTAATTGTAATTAATTCAACCACTTGTTGCCCAAGGACCGACACAAGCGAACGAATGTCGCTCAATCTCATCTGAATCTTGGGAAACTGTGACCTTTCAAGAAATTGGGAAGTTGATGAACTCGCTTCTTCCAAGTGGAGACAGTATCAAAGCTAAACATCCTCTGATTCTTTGAATCGATTAGCGTTCCGCACTTCGAAACAAATCTGGCCTATCTTCAACCAACTTAAAAAACACTCACATGGGTTAATCAGACTGAGCAGGCCAATACATACGGAGGACTCTAATTGGCGTTATGTGTGTGGGTCTACTTTATAAGGACCTCTATGGAGGTTGTAGGGACTGGGGAGACACCAGGCATTAGACACCTTCCCTGTTCTTGCCAAGCCACTTTGGAGCATATTTACTCGACAACATATCGTCAACCAACTCAACAGTTGGTGTCACTAGCGCCAGCATGTGTTCAGAGTAGGAGTCATCTTATTCCCGCGGTATCCTTTTTAAACTGACTTCCATCCCCTGTGTAATTACTAACAGAAGAGGATTGGAGAACCCGTCTAACGTCGTACGTCCAATACACCTGTGCGATGCTCATCCATGTGATCTCTCTTGCATCAGATGACTGTTGGCACTCAGCACGATACGTCACATAGAGATCGCTTACTAGGACTTACTAATGTCACTCCTGTCAGCAATCAGCTGAGTAAGATGTTTGGAGTAAGGCCTTAGACCTGGCAAGGAAACATCCTTCTTAAAGCTGTATAATGTCCTGCACTCATTCTATCTATGCCATCTTTCCTACAATTATGCTCCGTCTTCCTTGGAATTACGTAGATTCCGGAAGTCGGCTAAACCCCACGACAAACCCCAGTACGCACTGTATCTAAAACCAATACCATTTTGTAAGCTGTAGGAATTGTAGGTAGGGTTGCGAGCTGATTGTGAATATATACCATGTTGGTCCCTTGTGAAACCCACAGTCAGACTTCCACTTCACTGATCGACCACTCCAGTGATAGTGACGTTAATTTGCTCCCAACGAAAAGTGGTGACTGGACCAAATTTGAAAACTGGATAAAATCATATAAACCGCACTACCTAAGGGCAGGCACTTAACCAACTGCGCCAACCAGTCGTGTGCACAATGGCCTAAGTGTGTCCCCACTTTACAGGCAGCCACTACATTTCCTACTTCCATGAACGCGGGAGTTCTTGTTGTGGCAACTGTTTAGGTTTTAGTTCAGGTTCTCTATCAAAATAACACTCTTGTGCGTGCTTTTACTGTCTGACGAATTGAATGGATTCACATATTTGTCCCACTTTATGTTTCCCGCCAGGTCCATGAATTCTCTGAGCAACGTTAGTGACTCCAAAGAGGTCCTACTTACCATACCGCCGATCCATGCAGAGTCTGAGCTTGAGCCATCGCTGCCTTCCTTTGCTGACGGTTCTGGGCACTATGCTTCTAGCCACTAAGACCGAACTGTCTTGTACCAGCAATTATATTATAATATGGGTTGCCGCACAGTCCCAGGTTGACCTGGGCCTAGCTGGTTGTGGCCGACTCGTGTTGTGTTTGCTTGTTCTTTCACGACTGAAAAGGGACCCACAGTTTTATGCCGACTCTGAATATCAAAGTTGAGAAGCTTTTTTCTAGTCAGGATATTCTCTGAGCATTGTCAGTGACTCGAAAGAAGTTCAGTAGTGAATTATGGAAGTTGGTAAATTGGGGATCCGAACCTTGCACCCTCTGCGAAGGACCCACTACGCCACGGCGATCACGCAATTACTTGGCCATTTAAGCGAAGAGTCTGTCCTCCTCTCCTTCTCGAACATGGGGTCTCGGATTCGAAGATCCTCAAAGCAGTAAAATTTTCGCGGTTCTGTCTTCTTTTCCATTCCCAACACCATTCCCATAATCAGCTCTGCTGTTTTGCTTCTCGTCCAGCAGTTAAAATAAAAGTTGGTGTGTCCAGAATCGAATCCTGAAACTCTGGCGCACTTATTGAGTACACCACCACGACGCCCAGTGTCAATTTATCCACTTCCTATTCAAATTCACACTTCATCGCACATCAAAAGTAAGAAAATAAAACGTCTTCGCCTCAGTGACGTATTTGGCAAATAAACACCAGCCACGACAGAACGTCGTACTCACCGACGAACGAGTGTCTGTTGACGTCATTCATATTACTACGTGACTTCTCGAATGAAATCTCTTAATTAATATCATCAAAACAATTCGTATGCACAAACACAATATTCAGAGATGTAAATAATAAAAAAAAAAAGTAAATAAAAACTTCAAATCGTGTTAACAACCATTCGGCGATCACCTAAATGTGAATACGAACATTAAAAGCAAACGCTTAAAGATTCATAATCTTGTTTTTTTTATATCTTACGGTCGATCAGCATTCGTCAGTGCTCCATTGAAGTTACTAATTTACTTGGATTTGGATGCATTTGCGAAAAATGATTTGACACAGAAAAAAAAAATGATTTTTGCCCCTGGATCTAGGGAACAGATAAAACAACCTATGTAAACAGAGAACAGTTTGTGTATTATTTGCTACAGTACAGTTTATCAATTAAGTGTACATTCAATGGGGACTGAAATTTTTACCAAAAGGTGGTCGTACAGTATTTTGTTCACAAGTGGTGCCTGAGTACATTCAGCTTTTTTTTTAAGGAAACTAAGATAAAATTATTCCATAAAAACATTTGATACGTAGAACATTGATGATACGTAGACTTTAGTCAATGGTAGCAGTCGAGAGAATTCAGAGACGTGATACATTGCGACCATAATGACTACTTCGTTCAGTTTCGTTAAGTTTCGTTAAAAAAAAGTCAGAAGAGAAAGTGTATGGTCGTTGTCTTTCTAATGTATATTTTACTATAATCACAACTTCGTTCAGTTTCGTTAACAAAAAAGTTGGGGGACATCGTCTTTCTAACGTATCATTTTTAACAGTCTCTTTTTAACCCTCCGTTTCGTTAAGTTTCATTAAAAAAAGTAAGAAGAGAATGTGCATGGTCGTCGTCTTTCTAACGTATATTTTACCATAGTGACATCGTTCAGTTTCGTTAAGTTTCATTAAAAAAAAGTTTGGATGTTCACGGGCATCGTCTTTCTAACGTATCCCTTTTTTAAAAGTCTTTTTTTAACCATCCAAATTAGCTACCACTTATAATCTCCTATTGTCACATACTGTAGTCACCTATTGTATGATACATTTTTTAACACACTGTACATGCAAAAAAAAAATAAAAATTCGAGGAAGCAAATCAACAAATTGGTGAGAGGAAAGAAAAAAAAAAAACATTTATCATTGCCAACAGTTTTGTTGCAGTTTTCGTTTCTTTTAGTATATTTTTACTCGAGGTGTTTTTTGGTTGTTTTTTTTTTTTGCTGTGCTGTCATTAGTTCCGCGCATTTGACGCACATTTACTGTTTAGTGGTTAGGTCATGCTATTTATGAAATTTGCACAAATGTATGTATGCATTGGCGGTTATATAAATTATTTGGCAATCATTTTTGGAAGCAGCTGCAGACACGTTCAATTTTTTTTAACTAAAAATTTTAAATGACGTATTTCAGTGAGACACCGCTGCTGATGACGAGAATGCACAAGTAATTTGAATAGATTTTATTATTAAGTTAAGTTTTTAGCTGGGCGGATGTTTTTACGGTGAGAAATTTGATATTTGTTTTTTTAATGTTTTGTACAGTGATTGCAATTATGCAAGAACGATACTTATGGTCCAATTATAATGAAGATACTCACGCGGACTTAGATAAACAAGCTAAACAGTCGAGTGAATACAGATGTTTGATACACTGTGACCATAATGACTACTTCGTTCGCTTTCGTTAAGTTTTTCTTTCTTAACTGGGAGCGAGATAAGATCTCGTACGTAAATGTCAGTTGGTATTGGAATCTTGCATGTGTTCCCGGGAACTATTATGGGAAATTTTGACGATGCTTCCGACTACTTTTCGTTCAGTTTTGATATACATAAGCCCGCGCCTTAGAAATTTTGACGATGCTTCTGGTGACTTTTCGTCCAGTTGTGATATAAACGCTGAAGTCCTCCGAAACTATTATGGGCACTCTGGAAATTTTGAAGATGCTTCTGGCTACTTTTCGTCCTGTTTTGATATATAACGCCTGAGTTCTCGGAAACTGTTATGGGCACGCTGGAAATTTTGAAGATGCTTCGAACTATTTTTGGTCAAGTTTTGACATAAGCCCGCGCTTTGGAAATTTTGACGATGCTTCTGGCTACTTTTCGTCCAGTTTTGACATAAGCGCGTAATTTCCCCGAAACTATTATGGGCACTATGAAAATTTTGAAGATGTTTCGAATTATTTTTCATAAGTTCCCGTGCACTTGAAATTTGGCAGAAACTTTTCGTCCAGTTTTGACATACATACGCTTAATTCTACGTACGGCAATATACATAGTTAGTTGGGGAGACTGTTCTTTTGGTTCTCTCTGGGTCATATAGGCAGCTGGAGAGGCGTGGGCGTTTTCTATTATTGGCATCATCTAACCAACTTAAATGCTGATCTGTAGACGTCTGAGTAATGTTACGTCACAGTGGAGTTCGTAGAGTTCGTAGTTGATGAGATGAATGGTCGCAGTTCCTAGAGGGCTTCCTCAACTACTTCTAGAATAGGCCACGCCTCTATTTTTGTGCACAACGCCTTCTTCAATCGATTCCCATGTCATCTATGGCTGCACGTAGTGCCACTGGACTGGGTTGATCAAGGTCTTGTGATCCCTGAAGAGGGTGTTCTACTACACACACACACACACCTTTTTGTTTCCTGGCGAAAGACGTGGAGAAAGTCCTTCCTTGCCTTGAACTGACCAGTGCCCACAGTCCCGCACACAACGTACTAGATTATTTTCAGGAAGCGACTACACATTTTTTTTTGTGAATGGCCAGATATTTAGGCTCATCCCACACATCTCTTAAATTATTATCATTCCTTCGAGTCGACCACAAATTTCGTGACCAAGTCACGCGCTGACTTTAAAGTGATCATTTCGAAGGAAAACCAAAAAAAAAATGTATCACATACATTTTTGGAGTAAAAATAAATCTAGAGTGCAAAACAGCGAACCTCCTAATGCCACTAATTCAACTAAAAAATCGCCAAAAAAACACGAATAATTCAAAAAACAAACCAAAGCAACAGCACAATGTGTACAATTGTTCAAATAGAAGCGAGAAAAAAAAAGAAGACAAATGAACTGCTTAAAAGTCTTAACAAAACAAAATAAACACAAAAATACTGCCACCAAAAAAACGAGAGGAAAAAAAAAAAAGAACCAAAACATCGAATGGCTAAATTTATTCCATGATTGCATATGCGAATGGGGTGAGAGCACGACGACGCGACGTAAAGCTTGGAAGTGGGACACTTGTGTGCAAGCGATTTCTTGATTAGGCAGAGCCGCGCGTCACGGTAGTCGTTCGTTCAAAAATCGCAACACACAAAACACACGCGATCATCCTCTCCTGCATGGCAATAACAAAAATGTCACAACTTCAATGTCATTTGTGCACATATGTATGTATGTAGTAGCTGCACAGTCGAACACACGTAATGCCACACCACACCGCTGCTGGGCGGCTAGAGCTGAAGCTACGTACGTCAACCATTCAGAGCGCTTAGCCGAGCTGTGCGGTGTGAACGGTGTGCACGGCGTGTTCAGCGCCGCCAGCTACCAGCATGAGCATCCCAAGCACCAGCAGCAGCAGCAGCGCATATGGCAAAGCGCGAAATTTGTCGCATAGGTTGCCAGAAAATTTGCAAAGATACACAGAGGAGGGAGAGCCAGTCAGACATGTCATGTGCAATGTGCTTGCGCGAATGTTTCCCTCTATCTGTGTGCTTGCGTGTTGTTTTTTTTTTTGCACACTCACACAATGCAAATTACTATTGCCGGCGAAAAACGGCCACAAAAGGGAATCGATAAAAAGAAACGACGAAAAGACGACTCTGGACACGATCGTTAGTACTGTTTCATTGGCTCGAAAGCAAAAAAAAAAAAAAAAAACAAGCACAGTCGCTACACCGCTTCCTACAGCCAGCCGCCATCCACTGCGAGGGAGAGAGCCGGAGCCGGAGTGGTGGGCGCTGAAGGCGCAATAAATTTATTGCGAATTGCATACCGCCGCTGCTGGTCGTAGATTGCACTCAAGGTCATTTCGATGGTGCGCCCCGCCAATGACGGTTGTTTGTTGCCTTATTGGCGCAGAGGAGCTACGCGACGCGACGGCGCAATTCTACCGATCGCTAGTGAAATTTCATTTCTCTGATCGTGATTCGTGATCTTTGAACGTAGTCGTCGGCGGCGGCGGCGTCGTCGTCGTCGCCGTCGTGGTGGTGTTGTGCAAAAAGGAAATAGAAACAAAAGCCAATTGAAAGAGTAAACTTTGTTTTTTTTTTCTGCTTTTTTTTGCATTTTTTTTTTTGCGAAATTTGCTAGACTCACTGTATGTATGACTGGGGCTTAGTTGCATTTCTCTGTGTGAGTCAATGGTGCGCTCTTAATCACTGCTGATCGTTTTCTTTTTCGATTTTTATTTCTTAATTACTGTTTCGTTTGCGGCTAGTGCTTTGTGAAATTCAAGTTATTCTCTATTCGACGATCGTCTGCAGATTGCTTAGCCAATCAATGCAGGTGATAATTTCTGCAGTCTGACATAATGCGCGCACAACGAGACGACTGTTACTAAGCTTCGCTAATTTATAATGCAACCCGATTGGGAGGAGGGGTGATTTCTGCGAAAAGATGGTGAGTGGTCGATCGGGCATATTTGTCCGCCATTTCCGGGATGGGTGGTATTTAGATTTTTTTTTTTTTTGCATACTTAGTCACAGTCAAAGTTTTGTGTGTGTCGTGTCACTTTTTCAAATTATCTACATATGCGCAGTGCTCAGTTTCGACGCTCGTGTGCAGTCCTTAACCTATGTATTGCGCTGATGACACCCGGAAGCTAATCAACCATTCGTACATATAATTAGGTTATTATGCAATTGAAGTACGCACTGGTTTTTCGTTCTCAAGTAATTAACTCTGACGATCGCGACGATCGTGTGGTGGCTTGTGTTTCTTGTCGATGTTCACACACTCAGACACGCTTCGAAATGGGGAAATGCGTGTTCAAATTGAAGATAAGAGGCGATGTTTCCGGATTACGTGTGGCGTTCAATTCTTGTGAAGGAAATGCAGAGGAACACTGTTGAAGATTGTGTTCGGGGTTTCGTGAATTGATTGGAGGAGGTGGGTACTTTTGAAGTGATTCTATTTAGGTTGCATTTGAGAGGGAAGACATTGATCACCCGGGTCCTACTCTGGGACGTAGAGATCAGTTTCATGTTCTTTTTTGTGCATTTCTTGATTCTGTTTCGAGAACTTTGCGAATTGAGAGAAACATGAGTCTGCTCAAACGTCCAAGGATCACACAACAGTTGGTTGAGCCATCCAGGGCTCAGCCGAGCAGCCATCGGGCCAACAAGACAGAGGACACTCGCTTATGAGCCTCTCCAACTAGCATCATCTATTACGATCACTAGCATTCTAGTCATAAAGTGTGATTTATTTTTTTGAGAACGGAATATTTTACCAAGAGATCTAACGCCACTGGTAAAGATAAAGTAAGTCTTACATTTCAATTGTTTTACCAATTTTTTTTAAACTTTGTCAGTGCCCATTGTCTGTTTGATTTTCTCCCTCTTAGGACTCATTGACGAGGTAAAAGAAGTCTAGAGTCCTCGTTTAGAGTCTCTGGCCTAAGTCCCTGGAAGTTAAACCTGTCAATCATGATATGGGGACCAAGATTTCGGTGCTCTCCTTCTTTTATCGGGATTTTTGAACACATCCCCAATTTTCAAATAAATTTCGAACAATTTGTCAAGTTGTCAAATTAGCTGTCGTCGAACTGTCAATGTGAACAGTGCTTCCAAGTCTGGGATCTACTGCTCTCCGGAGCTCTTTGACAGTGTTGAAAAGTAGATGTCACTGAACAACTCTTTTTTTCTGTACTCACCTCTAACTTTACTTAACATCGTTTGATGTCGTCGTAATCGATCAGCTGAGCACTAGGCAATGCATTGTTGCGTTAATAGCCGCGAGCTGCTAGCCTTTCAGAAACAATACATTTCCTGCAAATATAAACAAAAAGTTATAATTCTTGGTGTGTAGGAAGTTGTATATTGAATTATCGACTTTTTTCTTATCCACTAAAATCTTAACGATAATTAGCTTAAATATCATTATTAACATTGAGTCGCCGTGGCGTAGTGGGTTGTTGCCTCGACTCCAACGCAGAGGGTGCCAGGTTCGAATCCCCAATCTACCAACTTTCATTATTCACGGCTGCGTCCTCTTTCGAGTCACTGACAATGCTCAAAGAGTATTCCTGTCTAGAAAAAGCTTCTCAAATTCGCCGTTCGGAGTCGGCATTAAACTGTAGGTCCCTTCCACTCGTGAAAGAACAATAGCACGCACAACACAAGTGGTTGCTGAGAAGTTAGTTGAATGTTATGTACGTCGCATATTGCCACTGCGTCCACGGGCAATGGACGTAGGAATCAGACAGAATTCCTGTTTGAATTTAACGTTGCGTCTATTCTCTGAAGAAAAGAAAAAAGAATTACATATGATTAGAAGAACTTGCTCTTTTTTAGCAATTCCTCCGCTCGAGTTCCGATTCGAAAGACAAATGGTTTCTTTGGCGCGTCTATCGGCGGAACATTTGAAACTCTATTTCAGTCTGTTCAAATCGTCATCCAGTCGTCCCTGGGTATTTACTTATTTTTCTGTGAATTATAGTGCATTCCGTATCAGTCTTCTCGGTTGGAAGAATAATTTAATATGGGTGGCGCTACAGTTCGAGGTGGACCTGGGCCTAGCTTCTCAGCAACCACTCGTGTTGTGCGTACTATTGTTCTCTCACGCGTGGAAGGGACCTACAGTTTTATGCCGACTTCAAACGGATTCCGTTTCTGGACAGGAATACTCTTTGAGCATTGTCAGTCAGTCGAAAGAGGTGGAAGCCGTGAATGATGAAAGTTGATAGATTGGGAATACGAACCTGACACCCTCTGCGTTGGAGTCGAGGCACCAACCCACTACGCCACGGCGACCATTGGATGCACGAAAAGTTGTTAAAACGGGAGAGAAAATAGATTCTCTTTCGAAGAAAATGAAAGCAATTGTTCTTGCAGACGAACATAGGCATTTTCTTAAACTGCTTAGAATTAACTAATAATATAAGGAAATTAGATTCATTTGTTTCCTCTTATTTTAACCATTCTTAACGTCCAACTAAAATAATGCCAAATCATCCGTTTGCAATATCACTCAAATTGTTGAAGAAATCGAGAGGAATAAGGAACCATGTGTGCTCACAATTTCGACCAACAGTGTATTCAAACACTGACAACGAACAAAAAATACACCACAATGAATTCACCAAACCATGGTAACTAATCTTATGGGGTTTCTTGTGGGTTATCTTACAGCATACCCACCAAACGCCAGATCGCTCAGAAGAAGCCGCACAATATTCGCACATCACTGGTTTTTTGAGTTTTGAGCACATCGCCCCCAGAAAACTGTCATAAATCTGGACAGTGTTCTTCCAGCTCATTCATACTCCCACCACAAAATCTATTGCTTTCTGTCTATCAAATTAAACCGCCCTTAATTCTTCAAAGATCACTGTCCATGGTCATTTCATGCACGAGTTCCCCCACGAATTCTCTCAAATTATGTCACAAAGTACATCAAAAGTACTGACGCTGCACCATGACAACACTCTCACTGAACTACCGTGATTTACATCATTCATCATCAACATCATCACCCAGAACACAGCAACACGGATCACACTTTGTTTTTCTTTTTCTTTTTTTTCCTTCAATATGCGCCGAACAACACCGATCGCGTTCTCACGATGTTGCATAACAATAATTGCATCTGTGTGCTGTACTCTCTGTCTCACTCTCGTCCCCTTACCACATCGGCATTATTCGCGCTTCTTATTGATACCGCCCGATGCCTTCATTCCATCGTCGTCGTGTCCCTTCCTCCCACATTTGTGTAGTGAACGTCGGGTATTGTGCATGATTTCTCTCGGCATTTTATTGCACGTTTTTCTCGTTCTTATTCTTGTTTGTTCGTCGTCTCGTTTCGGCCCCCTCCCACCCCCACCCCGCCCCATGAGAACACACACACTTGATGCTTGATGCGAGCAAATAAAAATAAATACTTAATGGAATTTATGAAATAAATTATTCTGTCGGCAGCAGCGCAGTCAACATCATCGTCGTTGGCACCGTATCGCACTTGTATGATGGTTCCTCTTCACTCATTCTTATTTTCGGCTTAGGTGTGTAATTCTCTGGGCTTGTGTTTGTGCGCCAAAAACAAGGTCAAATGCAATTTTGTGTTCTTCCCGTTCCCGGTACGTGGTTGTTTTTTCTTCGCTGGCTTCTCTTTTTTTTTTCTCTCAGCTTTTGTTGCTGTTTTGGGTTTGTTTGTTTGTGCGGATGTTTTTTCTTTTTTTTTTTTGTTATTTATTTTCGGGGATCTGACGATATCCCCATCCTCACTGGGGCATAGGGGGATCTTCTTCAAAAACTGAATCAATAGCGCATGTTTCTAGTTATTTCGCGTTTGCGTTTCCGTTTGCTGGTGTGCGTGTGGAGTCTCTTGCGAAGGATTTTCTAATTTGTGTGCTCTCGCATAGCCAAGCCACTGCGAACTTGTGGATTTTTCACGGTAGTCGTTTTTGCCCTTGCCCCCTTTTCGTTTCTTTCGTTTTCTTTCACAGTGTGTGTGTGTATGTGTGTCTTTTTTCTTCTGGTGGATTCTCTCAGGAATAAACAGAATTCTCAGAATTTCGCTATGTGTGAGTTAGCTTGAGAATTTGATAAAAAAGGGAAAAACACACACAAAGATCCTTGAGTTGTTATTTTGAGAGTTTGGACTTTGCAGTTGGGCTTACATATATTTTTTGTTGTTTTTTTTCTTCTTCTTCTGTGTTCGCTCTCTTCAATTTGCGAAGGCATGTGTATCTAGTGGAAATAGTTTTGAAAATATGCTTCAATCAGGCCTTGTGTGAATACGCATAATGGTCGGATCTAGTGGCGCACAAACATGTGCGTGAATCGTGTGGTTTGGCGGCATCCAACTCTGTGCTAAATGTGATAATTTGGATGTAAAATGTAAAAGAATTTCGCGTGAAATTGTCCGATGGCTTTGACGTAGAGCTGACGTAGAGTATGAGAGTGCCTATAGACGGAAATTGCTTTTCTTTGACTCGAATTAAATTGTCTTAGGAAACCGAATTTTGGAAAGAAAATTTAAACAGTTTAAATGTATTTTTTTCAACTTATTTTTTGGATGCCATCATTACAAACTGAAAAGGTATGTGATCAATGCAAATGTCATCAATGGGAGTTCTCCATTCAGACAACCATGACTTGTCACACTTGCAACATATCAGTCAATTACTCGTCCACGACTTGACGTACCTACTGGATAAAAAGACAGACTTGGATAAGATCTTTTGTAGAAGATTAGATAGGGTGATGGCATGTAAGCTCGGCCCCCTTAATTGCCCCCCTAATTGTTAATCCGATTGTAAGACACGCATGCCAAAAGTTCAACAGTTTTCATTTCTTTACACCAACATGGTCTTGTTTCTGTTAGATCCACCTTTACCAATTTGACAATACAGTAGACTCTCCATAACTCGAACTCTCCCTAAGTCGAAACTCTCTCTAAGTCGAACTTTTTCGCCATATTTGACATACATTTCCCCCAATTTCCCATTCAAAAACCTCTCTCTAAGTCAAACCCTCTCTAACTGGAAACGATTATGGTATCCCGTGACAATTCGACTTAGGGGGAGTCTACTGTATTTACAAAATATCTCTTTGATTCAGTAGAATCCGGGTATCAAGTTGATGTTATTTTCACTGATTTTACAAAAACTTTTCACACTGTAAGCCATAATATTCTTTTAAACAAACTAAGATCATTTGGTATTACAAATATAACTCAAATGGTAAAAATTAATAATTATAAATCTAGAATCATTAAGGTATTATCCGGTGTTCCCCTAGGTGGGTATCATTATATCATTCTTATCACTCTCTCTCCTGTCTCGAGCAGGGATCGCTCTAGCGAACCGGAGAAGATCTTCGTGTTCGCGGACGACATCCGATTCGCCTGTCAACTAGGTAGATTACAGGGCATCCTTCCGTGTCCTGTATCAAGCCGATCGAATCGAAATAGAGGAACGCTTCAGGTGGGACAAAGCCGTTGTGGCGCACCCTCTCATGGTACATATAATTGGGATGGTAAGCCCCGAAGATCAGACTGTTGGTAGAAGTCATACTTCTTGCAATGTGACTTCTTAATAATTTAATGATAAAATTGTCTATCCTCTTCATGTTTGCCCTGTTTTACAGGACCTCGTTAGGATAGTACATCTTGTACTCAGACTCGGGTGTTCGATACAACCGGAGACAAGTCCTAAGACACCGTCTCTCGAACACCTTCATCTTTTCCATCTGGGAAGGACTCACGTTGAACCACAGGGGACAACCATACACTGGCCTTATGAGGGCCATGTAGCAGATTACTTTCACCCTGGTATCAAGTTGGCTGCTGTAAAACAGCTTACTTGCCACAGCAAAGGCTTTGCTAGCATTGGTCAAAGCCTTCTGTATATGTTTGTTAAAATACAGAAAATGATCCAATGATTTCCGATCTTAAGGAAAGGGCCCTCTAGCCAAACGGTGTCGAACGCCTTCTCTAAGTCGATCAGACAGGCACCCGTACATTGTTTTTTATTTTTATTCCACTGAATGTCGGATACCAGCTTTGACGCGGCATGTGGTGTCATGCCCCGCCCTAAATCCAAACTGGTTCCCCGGTATAATAATGTTGTCCTCGACTTTCAGGGCTCGAATAAAAAGAAGACTTATCGATCGGAAGTTTGACGGGATGCTTTTGTCTTTGTCCCGTTTAGGGATCGGTTGCACCACAGCTATCTTCCAACGTTCCGGATAATATGCATGACTGAGCGCGTTGTTGAACAGTGTAGTGTAAATTTCGACTGCCGCCGGAGGGAGATGACTAAGCACGATGTTCGGGATACCATCCATCCCAGCTGATTTCTTGTTCTTCATAGATTTAAGGATCCCCTGGAGATCTTCCTGGGAAATCACTATCTGGTTTCCATCATTGGCAACGGCATTGTTTGCCATATTTTCGTCATTGAATCTTGTAAAACCGTGATTCTCCGAACGCCATTGACTTATCTCGTTACGGAGATCGTTACCCGGAATATATGACTATTCGATAAATGGAACTTGTGTTACAAGGAAAACGGAAATAAAAGACCTTGGTGTAATTTTCGATACGAAACTTTCCTTGTCATTTCATATTGACTACATAGTTCTTCTTCTTCTTCTTCTTTTGGTGGCGCTACAGTCCGGGGTGGACCTGGGCCTCAACCAATAAGCCTCTCCAGCCAGCTGTCTCCAACTGCGCACATCAAGTTGATTGAGGTCCTTCTCCATCTGGGTGCGCCATCGGTTCCGTGGGCGTCCTCTATTGCGTTGTCCTACTGGTTCGGAGTCGAAGACTCTTCGGGCAGGAGCTGAGTTGTCCATACGCTCTACATGGCCCAGCCATCTTAGGCGTTGGATCCGAAGACGCCTGATTAGACTCATGTCGCTGTACAGCCCGTACAGATCGTGGTTGAATCTTCTCCTCCAGAAATCGTCAACGCAAACAGGACCAAAGATTGAACGCAGAACTTTTCTCTCGAAGAGACCACGGACCTCCTCATCCGCTTTTGAGATTGTCCATGCCTCCGCGCCGTACAGCAGGACTGGGATGATCAAGGTCTTGTATAAAGTCAGCTTGGTCCTTCGAGAGATGGCTCTACTACTCAATTGCCTCTTGAGCCCATAGAAACAGCGGTTGGCAAGAGTTACTCTGCGTTTGATCTGCCTTTGAGTGTGCAATCCACTTTTATGTTTACTATCCACAAACAATTTTTAACTAAAAACAAAACGTATTCTTTCATTCATAAAATGTCGCAAAAACAAACAAATAAGCAGAGCACCCGAATGAATGTCCAGAGAAACATTTGTCAACCACACAAAAAGTAAAAAGTTGCCCAACTCCATCCGATGGCCGATGGATTCCACTTGTGGGCTGCATTTGTTATCTCTCTTTCACTCATTTAGGCTTATGAGTTGTCAGCTTTTTGACAGGACTCAACGCACGAAACGGATTCCATGGGTTTCGTCCTTTAGCTGGAGGAAAATTCTTCATACGCTCTTAATGACCATCTTACCATCTTAGGTGTTAGATTTGTAGACACCTAGCTAGACTCATGTCGCATGTTGTTCTCCAAATGCCATCAAAGCAAACATGATCAAAGATCGCGCGCAGAACTTTTCTCTTGAACTGCAATTATTGAATTTATTTTGGCCAACGCTCTTGTTAAATAAGTAAAATTTAAATCCTTATTAGTTTAGTTTAGCTTAATTTTCTTGTCCCTCCCACAAATAAGTACAAATATGAAAGACTTTAAATAAAATTTCCTCGGATTTATCCCATCGATGCTGGATTGCACCTTGAAGCGGTAGAAGAGTGTCTAAGAAGCAAATGCTTGATTCGGTTCGAGTTGATTATTTTCTTTCTATATGACGAGATGCTCCTTAATTCTTTGGGGGTTAAGTTGCTCTTTGATCGTCGTTCTAAGTACTATTCGCACTTTGTCCGTCAGTATTCGAACGTAGTTATCGCTGCAATGGAACTTCAAAGAAGTCATCGGCTCCGCTGTGAATACACTCAATATCTAAGCATAAATTATATACATGAGGGACTTTATTTAAATTCAAATCCGATCTTGCTTCGATCACTGCTTTCTTAAGACTAAACTACTTTCCTTAACCTATCCTAATTGCTCGATGTCGATGAGCAATGGGCATTGACACAATTGCGTCCCACGATGGATGATCGGCGACGCTTACACGGTGGTGTCGGCTTGCATCGCTGTGCCTGGTCCCACGATTTGCTTGGCTTGAAACACTGACCTAGCGTCTGGCTGGCTGCACACCTTTTGTTGTCTGGCTGCTCTCACACCTTCCGGCGTCTGGCTGTTCGCTAGCATTTGTAATGTGAGAGCGTGTTAACTTAAATCAAGATAAAAGGTGGGATACAATATATCTTTATGGACTTGTGTAGAGTTCTCCAATTCAATGATCAAAGGCTTATTAAGTCTTGCAAATCAGTTTTTCTTTAGACTCAGTAGGCAACTGAGGAGTAGAGCTTTATCTTAAATGAGAAACAAGTTTACATTGATCATCCCAGTCCTAATCTGCGGCGCAGGAGCATGGATACATTCAATAGCGACTAAAGAAGTCATTCCTCCCTTCGTTTTGATGGCATCTTTAGTTGTCTTCGGACTCCACGGAACTGGCATCTTTAGTTGTCTTCGGACTCCACGGAACTGGCATCTGAAGTTGTCTTCGGACCTCACGGACCTGGCATCTGAAGTTGTCTTCGGACTCCACGGACCTGGCATCTGAAGTTGTCTTCGGACTCCAAAGACCTGGCATCTGAAGTTGTCTTCGGACTCCACGGACCTGGCACCTGGAGTTGTCTTCGGACTCCACGGACCTGGCATCTGGAGTTGTCTTCGGACTCCACGGACCTGGCATCTGGAGTTGTCTTCGGACTCCACGGACCTGGCATCTGGAGTTGTCTTCGGACTCCACGGACCTGGCATCTGAAGTTGTCTTCGGACTCCACGGACCTGGCATCTGGAGTTGTCTTCGGACTTCACGGACCTGGCATCTGGAGTTGTCTTCGGACTCCACGGACCTGGCATCTGAAGTTGTCTTCGGACTCCACGGACCTGGCATCTGGAGTTGTCTTCGGACTCCACGGACCTGGCATCTGGAGTTGTCTTCGGACTCCACGGACCTGGCATCTGGAGTTGTCTTCGGACTCCACGGACCAGGCATCTGGAGTTGTCTTCGGACTCCAAGGACCTGGCATCTGGAGTTGTCTTCGAACTCCACGGACCTGGCATCTGAAGTTGTCTTCGGACTCCAAAGACCTGGCATCTGAAGTTGTCTTCGGACTCCACGGACCTGGCACCTGGAGTTGTCTTCGGACTCCACGGACCTGGCATCTGGAGTTGTCTTCGGACTCCACGGACCTGGCATCTGGAGTTGTCTTCGGACTCCACGGACCTGGCATCTGAAGTTGTCTTCGGACTCCAAAGACCTGGCATCTGAAGTTGTCTTCGGACTCCACGGACCTGGCATTTGGAGTTGTCTTCGGACTCCACGGACCTGGCATCTGGAGTTCGCTTCGGACTCCAAAGACCTGGCATCAGGAGTTGTCTTCGGACTCCACGGACCTGGCATCTGAAGTTGTCTTCGGACTCCACGGACCTGGCATCTGGAGTTGTCTTCGGACTTCACGGACCTGGCATCTGGAGTTGTCTTCGGACTCCACGGACCTGGCATCTGGAGTTCGCTTCGGACTCCAAAGACCTGGCATCAGGAGTTGTCTTCGGACTTCACGGACCTGGCATCTGGAGTTGTCTTCGGACTCCACGGACCTGGCATCTGAAGTTGTCTTCGGACTCCAAAGACCTGGCATCAGGAGTTGTCTTCGGACTCCACGGACCTGGCATCTGAAGTTGTCTTCGGACTCCACGGACCTGGCATCTGGAGTTGTCTTCGGACTCCACGGACCTGGCATCTGAAGTTGTCTTCGGACTCCACGGACCTGGCATCTGGAGTTGTCTTCGGACTTCACGGACCTGGCATCTGGAGTTCGCTTCGGACTCCAAAGACCTGGCATCAGGAGTTGTCTTCGGACTCCACGGACCTGGCATCTGAAGTTGTCTTCGGACTCCACGGACCTGGCATCTGGAGTTGTCTTCGGACTCCACGGACCTGGCATCTGTAGTTGTCTTCGGACTCCACGGACCTGGCATCTGGAGTTGTCTTCGGACTTCACGGACCTGGCATCTGGAGTTCGCTTCGGACTCCAAAGACCTGGCATCAGGAGTTGTCTTCGGACTCCACGGACCTGGCATCTGAAGTTGTCTTCGGACTCCACGGACCTGGCATCTGGAGTTGTCTTCGGACTTCACGGACCTGGCATCTGGAGTTGTCTTCGGACTCCACGGACCTGGCATCTGAAGTTGTCTTCGGACTCCACGGACCTGGCATCTGGAGTTGTCTTCGGACTCCACGGACCTGGCATCTGGAGTTCGCTTCGGACTCCAAAGACCTGGCATCAGGAGTTGTCTTCGGACTCCACGGACCTGGCATCTGAAGTTGTCTTCGGACTCCACGGACCTGGCATCTGGAGTTGTCTTCGGACTCCACGGACCTGGCATCTGTAGTTGTCTTCGGACTCCACGGACCTGGCATCTGGAGTTGTCTTCGGACTTCACGGACCTGGCATCTGGAGTTCGCTTCGGACTCCAAAGACCTGGCATCAGGAGTTGTCTTCGGACTCCACGGACCTGGCATCTGAAGTTGTCTTCGGACTCCACGGACCTGGCATCTGGAGTTGTCTTCGGACTCCACGGACCTGGCATCTGAAGTTGTCTTCGGACTCCACGGACCTGGCATCTGGAGTTGTCTTCGGACTCCACGGACCTGGCATCTGTAGTTGTCTTCGGACTCCACGGACCTGGCATCTGGAGTTGTCTTCGGACTCCACGGACCTGGCATCTGAAGTTGTCTTCGGACTCCACGGACCTGGCATCTGGAGTTGTCTTCGGACTCCACGGACCTGGCATCTGAAGTTGTCTTCGGACTCCACGGACCTGGCATCTGGAGTTGTCTTCGGACTCCACGGACCTGGCATCTGTAGTTGTCTTCGGACTCCACGGACCTGGCATCTGGAGTTGTCTTCGGACTTCACGGACCTGGCATCTGGAGTTCGCTTCGGACTCCAAAGACCTGGCATCAGGAGTTGTCTTCGGACTCCACGGACCTGGCATCTGAAGTTGTCTTCGGACTCCACGGACCTGGCATCTGGAGTTGTCTTCGGACTTCACGGACCTGGCATCTGGAGTTGTCTTCGGACTCCACGGACCTGGCATCTGAAGTTGTCTTCGGACTCCACGGACCTGGCATCTGGAGTTGTCTTCGGACTCCACGGACCTGGCATCTGAAGTTGTCTTCGGACTCCACGGACCTGGCATCTGGAGTTGTCTTCGGACTCCACGGACCTGGCATCTGGAGTTGTCTTCGGACTCCACGGACCTGGCATCTGTAGTTGTCTTCGGACTCCACGGACCTGGCATCTGGAGTTGTCTTCGGACTTCACGGACCTGGCATCTGGAGTTCGCTTCGGACTCCAAAGACCTGGCATCAGGAGTTGTCTTCGGACTCCACGGACCTGGCATCTGAAGTTGTCTTCGGACTTCACGGACCTGGCATCTGGAGTTGTCTTCGGACTCCACGGACCTGGCATCTGTAGTTGTCTTCGGACTCCACGGACCTGGCATCTGGAGTTGTCTTCGGACTCCACGGACCTGGCATCTGGAGTTGTCTTCGGACTCCACGGACCTGGCATCTGAAGTTGTCTTCGGACTCCAAAGACCTGGCATCTGAAGTTGTCTTCGGACTCCACGGACCTGGCATCTGGAGTTGTCTTCGGACTCCAAGGACCAGGCAACCAACATCTAAGCTAAGTTGGACATAACTCCATGAGTCGATCCGTGACAGTAGTGCCACCGACAAATAATAAGCGTTGTAATGACATCGCTAATGGGTCCGATAGTCCTTTTATCTTAATCTGCGTCGTCGTAGTCGGCCTTTACGAAAAAAGTCTCAAGCATCTGAAAGCTAAGCCGTGACATGCAAGATTTCATTTGCCGCCATTTGTGCAGTCACGTGACGCATGACATTCCAAAGTTATCAAAAATAGAATTGTAGCGACGCGAAAGAATGACGCGTTTTCATTGTTGCATTTATCGCATAAAATACTGTCCGCAGTTTTCAGCTATTTTGCTTTGTCCACCGTCACGATCGCATAATTTTCGGTGATTCACGAGGAATTGCTATGAGAGACACATGCATCCGTCTCAATGAGTCACGGGCGGGTATTCCTTGAAAAAACGCTAGTCATTGGTGATTGCTTATAACGATCCTGAATTTCAAGTGATAGATGTTGCGAAAGTGAAACTAAAAGCCAAGCGCCACAGGAAACAATGAGTAATTTATTGAGTGTCAGAATTGATCACCTTTGACTTCAAGAGCACCAAAAATAAGCACTACATCGGCGATTTTAAGCCGCAAACTTGCATCCGAACCCCAAAGCACTTGTCCGATTTGCAAAGACCCCAAGAGTGATCAATCGGAACGTTCTCGTACGACTAAAACTGGTCGAACAAGAATCCGATCCCATCGTCCACCCTTTCGCGATTATGGCGAATTCATAAAAAAGAGCGATCGCAAGGCATGCACTCAAGTGCAAACTAGGGGTGTGGTATGCAAAAAAAAAAAAGAAAACCACACTAAACCACTTGCAAAAGTGATAAAAGCAAAAGAAGAAGAAACCACGAACAAATTCCTCACTCGCAGCGCGTGTATGCCCGATTTCATTAGCGTCGTTCGCCTCTTGGCTGGTTCTCATATTACGCCGGTTGCACACAACTCCAACTGGTGGGGATGGGGTCTCCTCAATACACATGCAACTTGTGCAGCGAATTGTAAAAGAAATGGAGACATGGAGCCTCATGGGCTGTTGTTGGCTTGCTGCGCCTTACTGCAAATGTACATGAGTGTGCTCGAGTGCTTCGTGCCTCACGAGTAAATTTGATTCGTTGCGGCGAATTGGAGTTAATTGCAATCTTTGTGTGAGTGTGCTTTGCGAATTGTGGTTATTTTTAGGAATTGCAGGGCATACACACGCACGCATTTGGATTTGGCTGTGTAACCAATAAAATTGCAACAGGTTGGATTCGGTCGTCGGTTGTCGTTCTTTGTTTGGCGTATTTTTTGCGTGTGAACAGCAAATCAAGTGGGAGTGTGATTCTTTTACAAAATGGAGAACAACTTGCAGGGCGACAAGTGGAATGCGTTATTAATTGGTTTAGCTTCTTGTGCAGGGGATTCAGAGTTTGTTTCTTGATCAAAGGAAAATCTGTAAAAATTCTAAATTGATCTTTTTAATTTGAAGTTAAATACTAAGTACTAAAAAAGATGTAAATCTTAATTTACATACCTTTTATTTAAATAAATAAATAAAATCAATTTTGACAGTCAGTACTTGTGCTGCACTTGATCAGTAGTTTTTTTCAGGATTCCGTAGGCTTATGGCTTTTTTCATGATTAATTTGCAAAGCCTCCCAGATCATTTATCAATTGAATGCGCGTCGAATTAATAAATGCGCCTCACCCTGCTTATCAGTAGAACAAGATTTTGAGACATTTTTGAAAGCCAAACAATTTATTTTTGTGCACAAATTTTAAATAATTATGAATGGAATCATATTTGTGTGAATAAAAGACCCCTACTGGGACGGCCTACAGAAATCTACTCCTGACATCGTCCAACTTGTCTGGAGAAAAAGATACTGAATATGTCAGCTGTTTTAGTTTTGACCGATTTTATTGAGTTGTTTTGTTGAGTGCTGTCGTGGTGTAGTGTCTTGTTGAGTGCGTCGCCGTGGCGTAGTGGGTAAGTGCGTCGACTCCTACGCAGAGGGTGCCAGGTTCGATACCCGAATTTACCACTTTTGATAATTCACGGCTCCACCTCTTTCGAGTCACTGATAATGCTCAAAGAGTGTTCTTGTCTAGGAAAACCTTCTCAGCTTCGCCGTTCGGAGTCGGTATTAAACTGTAGGTCCCTTCCACTCGTGAAAGAACAATAGCACGCACAACACGAGTAGTTGCTGAGAAGCTAGGCCCTGGCCCTCTACGGGCTGTAGCGCCACCCATATTATATTATATTATATTTTATATTATTTGTTGAGTGCTGCAACAATCGAGTCAAAAGAGTTGTAGGTGCCAACAATTTTGCATTTTTTTGACAGTTGAACACCTCAGAATCGTAAAAAAAAAATGAAGTGTATTGCATTGATGAACAAATCAAACTGATTAAAAGAAAAAAGCTCAAATTTTAATTGTTTATACAAATTGAGAGATTTTTGATTGAGTTTTTTTTTTTTTGACACTGAATTCTTGTCCACTGCTGGCCCTCAGTTTTGCAGTGCTCAAAGGCAACTCAGTGAAGCGCCATCATTGAAGGCAATTGTTTAGTGCTCAGATTGCAGCCCTGCTTACATTTTTGGTAATGGGGGCTCTTCAACTGTACTCGTCATCAGTCTTGGTTTTTTTCTGAATTTTCAATCGGTTTTATTTTCGGGAACAATCGATAGGAGATAGCTTTTAAAACAAATCATTAATCGATGATATCATTTCGAGGTCTTTAAAGGGAGCACATCATGTTCGTCGTAAACATTGCTTGGTTTCATCAACGGATTCCAACGCGTTTTAATATTGCCGTAGACTGCACCGGGTCCCATGCATGGGTCGAGAAACATACGGCTTGTCTCAAAAATAGAAGAAGACCGATTCTTCAGTTAGGGAAGCAAGAGTGTTTGGCCTTTCTGACTGGACTGGACGGTAGCGTGCCGAGTAGCGACAACGATGGAAGACAGATTTTACTCATCCCCAAGTCGCAAGCCTGGCAAGATCCACTCCGGAATGTAGTATCCTCAGAAGAAGAAAAAAGGGGAGCGTGGATCTTATTGTCGTATGTTCCACGGTGTCGACCCCACTTTTCTCTCAGTCATCCCAGTTAGGGAAGCAAGAGTGTTTGGCCTTTCTGACTGGACTGGACGGTAGCGTGCCGAGTAGCGACAACGATGGAAGACAGATTTTACTCATCCCCAAGTCGCAAGCCTGGCAAGATCCACTCCGGAATGTAGTATCCTCAGAAGAAGAAAAAAGGGGAGCGTGGATCTTATTGTCGTATGTTCCACGGTGTCGACCCCACTTTTCTCTCAGTCATCCCAGTTAGGGAAGCAAGAGTGTTTGGCCTTTCTGACTGGACTGGACGGTAGCGTGCCGAGTAGCGACAACGATGGAAGACAGATTTTACTCATCCCCAAGTCGCAAGCCTGGCAAGATCCACTCCGGAATATAGTATCCTCAGAAGAAGAAAAAAGGGGAGCGTGGATCTTATTGTCGTATGTTCCACGGTGTCGACCCCACTTTTCTCTCAGTCATTCACTTCGTAATGATCATCATTCTTAGGACAAATCCCCTTCCGCCTTGTCTGGCTCGAATGATTACTAGGAAATAAAACTCCTCGTGTTCATTCCTGTCACTTAGCCTTGGACTACACAAAAAAAACTAAACATTTAGCAACTATTCGAAATTTGTTAAACGATTTAAGGACAACATTAAGACGGCGGTGGCGCGGCGATAGCAATAAAATAAAATTTCCAGAAAATGAGCAGCTTAAATCAATTCCCTGCAAGTACGACCAATAAAAATCTCATTCCCCATAAGCAATAAAATACTCGGCTCCCCCACGCACACACAAGCCAGCAAGAGGAAAAGGAATTCTGCCTCACCCACACGCACTCTCGTGAAGGTCCTTTTTTTTCCAAAAAAGAGAAAGGCTACGGCTGTGTTTTTTTTTTTGGCAATTTATCATTTCAATAAATGTCCGTGGTGACAGCAACGCGCACCTAAGAAAATTTCGAACCAAGGAAATGGGCACCGGGGATGTAGTGCATACACTTGACACAACACTCTTGTGAGCATGTGTGAGGGGGAGGTGGCGATGGGATGTGGTCCCCCACCCAGAGCAGAGCAGAGTCAGTCACTTGCTGGTAGAGTGCGTTTTACGGCTTCTGCTCGGGCAGAACTTTCGCTTTCAGTCCCTTCCTCGTCGGAGGGTGGAAGAAAGTGCCTGCCATTCTACTAATGCGGTTCTTATCACTTTGAGGACTGCGCTCGGGTTTTCCTTACGTCGAACAGAGAGTGTACGCAGCAGCAAATGTGGTGCGAGCAGTTTCCCCCTCTGCGCCTGCTGTGCATGTTCCGGCATTAATCCCCAGCTTTAATGGCCGTTTGAACGCATGTCAATGCAATGCGTCTGCTCCTGCAAAAACAACAGAAAAGAAAAAAATAAACTCGCAACACAACACAACACACGCAGCAGAGAAAGGAATCCTGCGTAAGGGTTGAACAGAGATGTGTATGCCCCGAACAATGCGTGTATTTGCATACAGCGCGACTGCGTATGCTGAGCCCATTGAATGCACGCACAATGGGGGTGTGCGCTCGACGGTGTGCCTGTGTGAGTGCCGGTGTGTATGCTGCACACAGATGTCGGGTGTGTATTGAAAACTAGTTTTTTTTTTTTGTGAAGCATCCACACGGGAGCACCATCGTCGAGTACACACAATTTTATTGATTTTTCACTGTCCATCCCTTGCGCAAGTGAACTATGAAAATGGGGTTCCTTGAATGAAAATTTTGAAATGCAGCGACGGATAAAGCAGCAGCGGCGAACCACCCTTCAACGCAGTGTGTTTACAAAGCCCACCGGTGCATAGTTCGTTCTTTAGACATCGCAGCCGTGCTTCTCCGTGGGGTGAGATTTATGCGATTTGTGCAGGGTTGCTGCACATGCATGCAACGAAATGCAAGGGATTTACGCTTGTCCCGGCAATTGCGACTTTAGATTTGAAATGAAATAATCAACTCGGTCACAGCACGTGCGGTTCAGGTTATCATCATCATCCCTCTTCCAACTGTCAGCATAATAATAACGTTGGGACGTGCGTACGGTTGTGTGTATCTGTCAGATATTGAATTGCATCCGTACGCAGGGAAAAATGTTTCTGCTGTTAGCTGTCAAAGATTCTGAAGTGCTTTTGAGCGCACACACAAAGCGCGAGCGGGAGGAGGAGGAGAAGGCCGGCACTCACCAGTGAAGGGGTGTAGTGCGACGCCACGATGGGGGATGAGGATTAATAATACCCGAAATCCGAAAGAGCTGAGCTGAGAGTGACAGACAGAGACGGCGATATGCTTTTCAATTTCGACGTAGCCGAGGGAAAACTTTCACAGGCTTCACACAGCCTAATTAGCCTGATTTCTGGCCGTCGTCATCGTCGTCGTCGTTTTCTTGTTTCGTGTTTTTCATCCGGAATAAATGGGACAGAAGGGGCGAGCGGCGACAGCCGGGTGTATTTTTTTTTTTTTGCATGGAGTACGATAACGGAAGAGGCCACAACTGGGGGCGGCGGTGGGGGATGATGAAATTTCATTTTTGAACTAAATGAAGTGGTTTAGGATAAACGAGGATGAATGAATTCGCTGTGATAAGGAAATCGGGTGAAATACATCTTTGCGGGCTTTCTACTCTTTTGAAGTACAAAAGTAGAGAAAAAAAAACGCATTTACAAGGCAGATGAGCGCACAGCGCTCGTTCTGTGCCGCTTATAGTTTTCGGTACTTTTGATTACATTATGAAATTAACAAACAATTGCTAATGAGATCACGATGAGGCTAATTAAGGGGTTTCTTTTGATTTGCTACTCGCTCGGAATTTGCTGCTTTTTTCGCCCTTTAGAGAATTGCTCACGCAGCAGTACTTATTTGATGCCATGGAAAGACAGTTCAGGAACAGTGAGAGCTTTCATAGGCGGACAGCAACGGTCGCTAAGGGAGTTGTCCGTTCGTGGGAACTACAATTCAAGATGCATGGTCGCGAGTAATTGTCCGCTCAAGAGCATTGTCCGCCTAAGAGAGTGTCCGCATTCACTGTATTCATGAGAATTTTGGTTTTCCGCAAAAAGAGTGATGCCAAGTTGCAGTCCTGTAAAGTGGAACGTATTCATAAATAAAAACAACACACAGAGGTTGAAGTTTAGTCCTCTTTGAAATTACTGCACTCTTCTTTTCAAGGGAACAAAGGGCCCAAGGCCTCGCCACCACACGAAATGTTGATTTACCTTCTCCCACTCATCAAAACTCATCAACAAAAATCTAGTGACGTAGTTCAGTCAATTGAAGTTAGGATATATTGAAAAGGTATGTCTAAATAGAAAAGAGATCCATATCATCGAGGAAATCGGATAGATAGTCGGCTCTGATCATTCGAATCCTGATTTAGGGTGCAGACGCATGAACAGAATCCAAGCGAATAAAGAAAAGTTCTGGGCGCGATCTTTGGTCCTGCAAGCGTTGTTAGCAGCTGGACTTGATGATTCAATGACAGATCCGGCACCTAAGGTGGCTAGAAAGAACGACTGGATGGCGCAGTTGGTAGAGTGCCTAGCCCTGGTTAGCGGGGTCCCCGGTTCGAATCCCAGTGAAAGCAAAGTTAATACGCTCTTATCTGGTCCAGTCACCATTTTCAATCAGTGGTAGCATTCTGACTGGGTATCACAATGGACCAACACGGTTTAAGTGTGATGGTCAATTCACTAGCTGACCTAACCTCACATGTAGAGTGCACTGTTGAGGCGTTACCTCGGATTTCCCCACGTTATCCTCCATCCCAGCATCCGTAAATACGACCGACGCTCCGTCTAGGAAGATGTGAGGATCACTAGTCACAGATCATTTTTGAAATCAAAGCGGCGTTTTTTTGAACACTTTTTTAAAAATGTTAAAATTTATAAGAAAGCCGTCTGGAACATAAAAACACCCTGTATGAACTCGAATTGTGAAATGCAGTCAACACTATTCAGCGAGTGTGAGTCCAGGCTAAATTTAAGATTAAACCTCTGATTGTTAAAGTCTTTGTGGAACCTAAAGCTAGGATGCTCAGGCGACAAATCTTGTTGTGAACAGATGACAGTCGCATACGATTTGTGACTGTTTCAAAATGTTGTGTTCAACTCTAGGTTTTGCCCCATTATTCACCGAAGGTGGCTACATTCCGGGGATCTCTAAATTGAAAGCATAGGGGCCTTCGAAGCTGCCATGCGCGAAGTTCTAATCTGATCTTCTAAGTCTTGCCAGGAGCTTCAACTAAACAGACACAGTGACATTGAGTGTCAAACATCGGGGAAACATGCATCCCGAGACTTGTCCAACATGCACACGGAGTGTGAAGATTTCATTACTTATGGGCATGTCTAAGCGCCTGGCTTTATGAACTGGCTTTATGACTTGAGGGCGGCATAATCCATTACTCTCAACAGACCTGGACTTAGGACCCTTATCTGTGTCGAATACAAGCCCTCTAGTTGGGGTTGGCGTCTCATTGGTCCTGCAGAAGCTGCTTGAATGAAGAGGAAGTAGAGCCCGCCCAGCCACCATCTTTTAGATGGCTTATATTTTCAGTCAGTGTGTGTTTCGAAACTGGCTTTAGTTTGAGTTTCTCGCGTTGAAACATGGTTTTCCAAAAGAAATTTGAACGAATTGTGAACGTTGTCCTTATGAGAGTTAAGATCTGTCAATTCAGCTGTCACAGGAAATGTTGCAAATTTCAAGTCCTTCGTCTTTAAAAAGAACAACCTTTTGCCTTTGAAGACCATAACAAATAAGTTCTGCGGACATGATGGCACAAAGTGACCCGTGAAGTCAACAAGTAGCTTCTACTTACTTCAGCTGGCCCCACAGTCCGGTGTGGACCTGGTCTCTGACTAGCTGTGTCCCTTTCTACATGCTAAGTCTCCACCTCGATGCGACATAGAGACGGGCGCCTTCTGTCCCACAGGTTCAGATGCGTGGACAACAAATTACAGGATAACAACTCACGTTCCCATTCCAAATCTGTCGGTACAGTGTCAAACGTCAACTCCCTCTCAAGGCTTCACACGGCATCACCGTTAAATCCATTCACTCACAGAAACCGTTGAATGACTGCTTAAAACTTTGTCTCTAACAATTGCTTGCCAGACTCACCCACTTCTTCGGAAGAAAACTCCGTCATTCTTCACTTTCTTTGATTGCTCAGCACCTCAGGAAATGTGAAAATGTTTAATGCAAGTATTCCTTCAGATATCTCAAAACTTTGTTCGCTTCCATTGTTTTCCTCAATTAACAACACGATGGAACGACCAACGAGCACCCCCCGAGCGGAGGAGTCCCGAAGGCTGTTGCAGATAATGTCTGACATCAAACAGGATTCAAAGGGTTTTTCTTTTCTCTCGAATTGCCACACAGCAAACGGCAGTCCTTAAAACTTCAAGGACAAGCGTTGATTAATTGAAAATAATTTCTTGGTGATAAATTCAAACGGCTGAGTGGTGGCTGCGCGGAAGGAGGGGGAGAGCCGGAAACATTTTTGATATCAGAAATTGAGCCACAGACCAAAGGGGCCCAAAACTAGCGCGATGATATAAATACTGCCTGTGTGCGTGTGTGTGTGTGTGTGTGAATTCCCTTGTAGCCAACGTCGCGCGGGTTATGCAACGTCGGTGGTTTCATTCTCTCAGCTTCCCTTGGGTGGTGCTGGGCGGAGAAATGTATTCAGCCGTCATTCTTAAATTGCACAAGACCGAGAAGAAGATGAAATTCCCTTGTGACACTGTGACAGCGAAAATGTGCCAGAATAAATACGGGGGCACACAAATCTCCTCCCCCCACAGGCCCCGGAACACGGGATACAGCATAAAGTCTGTCCCAAGTTTGGTGGGCCTATGTGAGCGTGGTGGTGTGTATTCACACTGAAATGCTCGCGTTGCACGAAAATTGCGATACGAAACCAAAATGGGGAATGGAGCGGGCAGTACGAGAGCGAGAGCGAGAGAGAGAGAGAGGGAGGGATGAAAATGCTGTACAATGACGTAAGCAAAATGGCCCGTAGCAGGAAAATATCGGCAAACGGTAGTTGGCATTGCATGCAACCCCACACACCACACACCGCCTTGCCATCGTGTGCTCTCCAGTTTCCTTTGTGAAGCCTGCCTGCCTGGTGGTGTATTCAAAGGGCTCCAGCCCTGGACACACTCGTTCGGGGAAATAATTCATTGGAACCACAGTCGGTAGCTAGCTGCTGGTGGTTGGGGGGATTGAACTTGTTGTTGTTCCTTTCGCATTTCAACAGAGTGAGGATGTATTTTCGAACGGCCTCAGGGTCTGTCGGGGAAAGCCTGTCGCTGGGGCCCTATAGCCCGTTAAAACAACGATAACATCGCCACTCACGATGGGCTGTTTTTTTGTGTGTTGGAACATCTTTTGAAAAGTCTGTGGTAGTTGGTGGTGGCTGGACAAGTTTCATTTGCGCGCGGCACTGACATGAGAAATTGCCCTGGACGCACTAGGGGAGTGAACAAGGGGGGATGGTGTACAGGCATCCGTCTGCGACCCAACGAGCCAGCAGCAGTTGGTCAAAAAGGAAAAAATCAAGGACCAAATGTGGAATCCCTGTTTGCCATAATGGCTTGCACATGACGCCGGACATTACAACCCCAATCGATATGCTTTCCTATAAAGGTAGGGTAGGGGGGAAATGCACGTAATGGCCACACTCACCACACGTTCGTCTCTTCATTTGTCCCGTTTGAATCTCTTAAGCCGAAGAGAACTGAAAACATTTAACTTTTACTTCCACGTCCCATCAATCACCCGGAGCACCTGAGCGCACAGTTTTCCTCCATCCCCTGTGCGCCGCACATTCGCGCTCTTTCGCTCTTCGCCACTCACATCACAACCACCACAGGGCACCCCCAACGGTGCCCGAAAGAAAAGAAAAGAAGAAGAGACTTTTAATAAGTTCCTTGCGTAACCTTGCAACCATCAGCAGGAGCACAAAAAAAAAAATAAAGGAAAAGAAAGGAAGGAAAGTGAAAGCAAAGCGGAAAAAAGAAGAAGGGGCCTTTCTTTTCACAGCACTGTTTACTTGGAAACCATGCACCAACCCCCATCCCTTATGCGGGCGCCTAGCATTCAACACATACACACCAAGCGGCGAGATATTGCTACAACAGTTACTAAGATTTTCACTTTCATTTCGGGCTTGCTGTGGTGGCCTTGTGTTTGCATTATTTTTCCCTTTTTGTACATGTAGCTCTCTCTTGCTGTCGTCGATGGGCGGTGGGTGGGTGGGGGTGTTCGGTTTTTTTCACACTTTCTTATTTTGTTTTTGTTGAAGGATTCATATTGACACCACGTGGGATACCACAGAGAGAGAGAGAGAGTGAAAGTATGCGTGCGTGTGTATGAGTGTGTAGAGAACGAGGCCAAAAGAAAGAATAAATACACCGTTATCTTTATTAGCTCCACTCACGCAAATTGCATGAACGGGGGGAGATCATGCAGGGTAAGCGCACAAAACAAAGAATGAATGCGAATAGGACACACAAAGCCGTCCTGGATAACATCATAATAATAACAAAGCTTTTGGGAGGGTTGGAGGGGGGGAAACGAGAAGAAAAGGAGTTGAGCGGTGTTGGCGGGACCTGCGAATAAGTGAAAGTGCGCGGGAGACTGTTGTGACAGGCGCCTATTTTCTTTTTTGTTCGTTCTCACCTTGTTTTCTGCAAATGTAATCGTTTTGGTTTGGCACAACGGTTTTTGGAGGGGGGTTGAGCATCAAGTGTTCGTTTGTTTCTTTTCAAATATTTCACATTGTCTTCAAGTGCGGTGGGTTTGTTTGGGGAGCACATTCAGATGGGCTCCTCTGCAAATGAGGAATTGAAATTACTCAGAGAATAGTGATAGCACAAAGGATCCAACCAGGATCGAAGTGGGCCACAACTGCCACAGTGGCGGCAATCACCCTAACCTAACCTACTCAGAGAATGCAAAGCGGGATACGGATGATCCACTGAACGAACTTTACTATAAAAGCCCTTCTGCACTTTCAAACTATTCTTACGTAGGTCACTGAATGCCTGGCAGACTCTACCTAACCGCCAAGGGGAGGACTTTGCCTGGATAGAAATTTGTCTGAGCTTCTGCTTTCACTGAATAGTTTGAACAGATACATACATGGATGGTGTAAGCTTGGGCAATCACTCCCATCATTCCACTCCAGGGCGTCATTACTAACAATCTCTACATCAGCTTCATTTTTGAGAAGGATAATGAAAACATCTCTCACCTTTGCTCCTGTTAGCTCTGATGTCTCTCAAATATAAACTCATGGCAGCTAACATCTTCAGATACCAGTCGCAAACCTACGTCGCCTATTTCCAGATGATTCCACATAACTTCAACTCTATTTGCTCGGAGAGGCAGTGACGCGTAGGTGCATTCCTTCAACTGCTTCAACCTACCAACGTATTGAGATCTTATGCCAAAGGACGTAAACATGACTACATTCAGTGCTATAAAACGGAACATCATCTTCGTGTCAGGTGGTCAGGAACACACGTGGCTTGACATCAGCGCTCTTCTAGGGTGATGAGTGTTCTGCGAAGGAACATACATTAGAGCTCCAAAAGAATTTGGACCGACATCGTAAGAGATTATTGCAAGTCGAGTTCTTTGTAGATTATTCTCGTAAAAATTGTATCGTGTTCTGTTTGATGAATTCCAACAAAAAATAGTTTGAATTACAGTGGACTGTCCATAACTCGAACTCTCCCTTTTTCGCCATATTTTGCATACATTTCCTCCAATTTTCCATACAAAAACCTCACTCTAAGTCAAACTCTCTCTAACTCGAAACGATTATGGTATCCCGTGACAATTCAACTTAGGGGGAGTCCACTGGGGGAGTCCACATGTAAGCACCTCGTTTACAGAATTGTTCGATTCCACAGATGATGTGGACACCGTCGCTCATTTCCAACGTCCCGTTGTATAATATTTCTTGTTGGGGTGAATTTATTTGGACCAAATATAGAAGAGCAGGAATCGATCCCACGCTCACGACTCTACTTTGTACAAAACCAGAATTTGCACTTTCACGTGATCTCACGTGGCATCATTTACACGTGTATTCAAGAAAATACATACAGCACTTCACAAAATTGAGCATACACTCACAGCTTAAACATATTTTTATATTTTTCGCCTTACAAAAAGTAGTTAATTAATAAAACTTAAATGCAGTTCGAATTGACATATTTCAATTGCTTAAATCCATAAACAAAAATATGAAAATTAAAAAAAAAAAACTTGCTATTTCTAAGCAAAATAAAAAAAGGCACTTCATTTTAACACACAAAATTGAGCATACACTTAAAGTAAATTCGAGTTACGACTAAAAAACAAAACAAAAACAGTCACAAATAAAATTTCAGTAACGCGTGGCAACTTTTTTTTTTTTCAATTCATTTTTATTTCAAAATTCATTACATGCTTACGTACTAGACAAAAATGTTTAAAACTAGTTGGACGAACAGTGTTACTATTTCTAACTTACTGGCCCCAAGCGGGCACTCTAAGCTAAACTTAATCGCGCGTGGCAACTCCTCCAGCATCATCTATGACAGCTTGTAACCGCCGTGGCATGGATTTTACCAGTTTTTCAGTAAAAGATGGCTGAATCCCTTCCCAAGCTGCCTGAATTTTAGCTTTTAGCTCCCGCACTTTTATTTCGTACCATAGATGTTCAATAGGGTTAAGATCCGACGATTGTGGGGGTGTTTTTAGCTGCTTTGGAGAGTTATAAAGCAACCATTCGCGTACTAAATAGGAGGTGTGCTTCGGATCATTATCTCGTTGGAAGTAGAAAACTGCGGAACTTCGTAAATTTTAAAATATTCAAATTTAATTTTAAAATATTCAAATACCCAATTTTGTCCACAGTATTTTCTATAAATTCGAACTCTCCACAGCCACTTTAAGCCATACAACCCCACAACAGCAGAGATCCTCGCCCGTGTTTTATGGTTGACTTTATATTTTTAGCTTTGAGAACTGTATTTGGTTCCCTCCAAACAATTTGTTTGCCATCAGACCCAAATAAATTTATTTTTGTTTCATCTGAAAACAAAACACCTTCCCAAAAGCTTTCCGGGTGGTTTACATATTGTCTAGCAAACTCCAATCTTTTCTTCTTATTAACTAGGGAAATGTACGGCTTTCTTCGGGCGATCCTACCATTTAAATTATTCTTTCTCAAGACTCTGCGAACGGTTTCCACTGGAAGAGGCTTATTAATTACGGATGACACCTCAGCCGTCAACTCTGGAACGCTAGATTTTGGATTGGACTTGATTGTCCTAACAATATACCGCTCGTTTTGTTCTCAGAGCAATTTTTTTCTTCCCCTTCCAGGTCTGTTTTTTAGTGTCCCTTCATATCTATAATTGTTTATTATTTTTTGTACCGTTGCATGCGATCGCCCTTCAGTTTCTCCTAGAATATCGGTCTTTTCAGTTCAAAAGCGTGTGCATATTCATTCCTAAACAACTTTGCATGTATCGATTCTGCGAAGCTTGTGTATAACGCACACATGACATCTGTATGCTCAATTTTGTGTGTCGATTTCAGGGATTGTTTCCTTTTTCATGCGAAATGTACCGGAAGGAAGTCGCCTGTCTGTGAATTTGGCATATACTCTTGTTTAAGATGTGTATTCAGTTATGATTGTATACCAAAAAAATAAAACAAAAAAGTGGTCGGCCTTAAAACAGCACGAATATGAAGTAATGATAGGTGTATGCTCAATTTTGTGAGGTACTGTACGTATGCTCGTAAATATATATGACATAGAAGATGAGATGAGATGTAACCTCGACTCAGGTGCCGATTCCAAAACAAATAGAACTATCTGTCAATTTGACGATTTGAACAGACTGAAATAGATTTTCAAATGTTCCGCCGATAGACGCGACAAAAGAAACCGTTTTATTTGTCTTTCGAATCGGAACTCGAGCGGAGGAATTGCTAAAAAAGAGCAAGTTCTTCTAATCATATGTAATTCTTTCTTCTTTTCTTCAGAGAATAGACGCAACGTTAAATTCAAACAGCAACTCTGTCTGATTTCTACGTCCATTGCCCGTGGACGGAGTGGCAATATATGACGGCGTGAATTTCACGTGAAGGTCTAGAAAAAATATCTCAATCGACAGCTACTTTCAGTTGGAAAGAACATAAGGAAACCGCAGATGTTAATTCCACAAACGATGGATCCGACATAGAATCTTTTTTGTTGACCACTGCTGCTTCGGTTTGTTCAAGAGCAGTCAGAAAGCCAGCAGTACAGTTCGTGATCCATTAGCGCAGATTCCGAGCTAGCCCTTGCGAGCTCATCTGCAGATTCGTCGAGCTTAATTTTGTTGTGTATGGCAGGGGAATGACTGTGTCGCGCAGTGGGTCAGAACAGCCAAAAAGCGGACACAAATCTTTATCTCGAGGGCGGTGAGTTCTATAGAATGGAATGGAAAGTCCTTATAAATGCAAACAGTCTCATTCGATTAGGGACGAAAAAATGGTAACTATTCTACCAACCGTGGGCCGCCGTGGCGTAGTAGGTAAGTGCGTCGACTTCTACGCAGAGGGTGCCAGGTTCGATACCCGAATTTACCACCTTTGATAAATCTCGGCTCCACCTCTTTCGAGTCACTGACAATGCTCAAGGAGTATTCTTGTCTAGGAAAACCTTCTCGCCGTTCGGAGTCGGTGTTAAACTGTAGGTCCCTTCCACTCGCGAAAGAACAATAGCACACACAACACAAGTGGTTGCTGAGAAGCTAGGCCCAGGTCCGCCTCGGACTGTAGCGCCACTCATATTATATTATTCTTCCAACCGAGAAGACTGATACGGAATGTACTATAATTCACAGAGAAATAAGTTAATACACAGGGACGGCTGGATGGCGCAGTTGGTTAAGTGCCTGCCCCTGGTTAGCGCGGTCCCCGGTTCGAATCCCAGTAAAAGCAAAGTTGATAAGCCTTTATCTGGTTTTCAAATCTGGTCCAGTCTCCATTTGTCGTTGGGTTCAAATTAAAGGCACTATCACTGGAGTGGTCAATGAGTGCTACTAGTAGTCTGACTGTGGGTAGACCAACATGGTCTAAGTGTGCTGTTAAATTCACTAGCAGCCCGCCCACCTATTGGGGCTGTTGCAATTAGATTAGAAGTTTTATCTAAATCATTTCGACTTCCGGCATCCATTTTATTAATTTTTTGGGTTATTTGGTTCCGAAATTGGAATCTCTATTTTAAGGTCTGATATCCTTGCTTTCATGGCCTAAACCCCACCGTACCCTGTGTTTTTTTCCACAGGCAATATAATGCATAGGAACGGTTGGTATTCGTATAGGCTTTCAGAAAATATCAGGCTTCGACTAGAGTTCGACGGACTAGTTAGAGTTAAATATTATAATTACATTTTGTTAAATATTTGGGAATATATGAGGTGAAAATCTGGGAGATTCCATTGTTTTATCTTTTAGAACAAAAGAGGGAAAAGATTTTTACTTTCCTGATTCAAAAGAGATCACTTTTGGGTGAAAAACAAAGTTCCAACTGCATGAACTTGTTCTTCTGGTAGCGCTACAGTCTGGGGTAGACCTGGGCCTCAACCAGCAAGCCTCTGCAGCCGGCACGATCTTTAGCCAGCTGTCTCCAACTGTGCACGCCAAGTCGATTGAGGTCCTTCTCCACCTGGGTGCGCCATCTGTTCCGTTGGCGTCCTCCATTGCGATTGCCCACTGTTTCGGATTCGAAGACTCTTCGGGCCGGAGCTGATTTGTCCATACGCTCTACATGGCCTAGCCATCTTAGGCGTTAAATCCGAAGACGCCTGGCTAGACTCATGTCGCTGTAAAGCCCGTACAGTTCGTGGTTGAATCTTCTTCTCCAATAAACATCAACACAGACGGAACCAACGATTGAACGCAGAACTTTTCTCTCGAAGAGACCAAGGACCTCCTCATCCGCTTTTGAGATTGTCCATACCTCCGCGCCGTACAGCAGGACTGGGATGATCAAGGTCTTGTTTAAAGTCAGCTTGGTCCTTCGAAAGATGGCTCTTCTACTCAAGTGCCTCTTGAGCCCAAGGAACCAGCGTTTGGCAAGAGTTATTCTGCTTTTAAATTCGGTACTGGCGTTGTTCGTACTGTTAACTTACGAGCCGAGGTAGACGTAGTCCTTTCGAAGTTATAGCTGCCGATAATGAATTTCATGAACTACACTTCTCGAAACATCATCAAAATAAGAAAATAATTTTTCAACTTTTTTCGGACTTGTCACACTGTGCGCAAGGCACGTCGTAACGCCATTTGACCGTTTTGGAGTCCATTTAGTTGGACGAGTGCTCCCTATCTCAACATTATATCATTTTTTGGAGCAGCAGCAACAAAACACTGGTGTCCCTCAAAATCTTTAATTTAAGAGTAGCATTATCAATTATTTTTTGAATTATAAAATGTATGTATGTAATAATAAATTAAATTTTTCTTATCTTTCAGGTAAATAAAACCAACCACGAAACCTTGTGATCAGACGTCTCTTCAGTGAGTCAAATTAAAAACGAACACACCCTTTCTCAAAAAAAAAAAAAGTAAGTTCATTTGGTTACTTAAACATGAATGCCGCCAGACTGTACTGGCTTCTAAAGCTAATCACGGATAAACAAACTGCAATGAAAGCGTCTGCACTTTGTTACGTATCATGCGGCAAAATCTTTTCCTGAAAACTTTTCTGGCATCATCCGAACGTAAACAAAACCCGCCCAATTTCGGCGAAACGCCACAACGCCACTCGTGACCATCGCACCCTCGCGTTCAAAAGAAAACGTTTTTAATTGCCTTCGATAACGTTGCGAGGACGGATTGACTTGTTCTATATCAAGATCACACTATCAAAAGGCAGGCAAAAAAAAAGTTCATAGAACTTCATTAGCGGCAAACTTGCATCATATTGTCTGCCAGTCAGTCCATACCGTGGTCGAGGCAAAAAAAAGAACGCCATTAACAACTTTTCTGTGAAAAGCATTGACTTGACCCACCCTCGTGCGCATAGAGGCATGCCACCACATTTCTTGCCGTTGATTAAATACCTCGTTAGCATGCAATTCAATCGTTAAGTGTTGCGCCTGAGATTTTCTTTGCCGATTACCCTGGCGGCCGGGGGGGCTGGTAGTCTTCGTCCGAGGCGGTGGTGGTGGAGAAACCAAACCAATTCAGACCAACGAAAGTAGAAGTGAAATATCGCAAAAAATTAACAGCAGAAAAAAAAACGAGACACAAAAAGGGGTTGGCGGTTGATATTTGCTATTTTGTGATTTGTTTGCTTCCCTGTTTCTCTCTCTCTCTACTTTGGTGGGCATAAATATGGGAATGTGGGCTGTGGAGATGACGTCTACATTTACACCAGGTAAAAACCAATCAAGAACATCAATAAAGGGCGACGTCCATCAGCATGCATTGGTCATTGAAGTGGCGCTGTGCTCCCACTCCCACTGTGTCCAGCGACAGCGACGGCTGTCACTCAACGATAAATGACCAAACACACACACACACCAGCCCACGAAACTCATTCGTCTAGTATTGGAAAGAACGCTCTCTCCCGCCGCCCTTAAAATTATTCAAAAGCTATCATGACTTCATATCTTTTTTCTTTTTTGCCTGCCTGCCTGCCCGGTGTCGTTGGAATTTTTCTGCGTATGAAACTGGTCACCTTTTTTTTTTGTTTTTGCACGTCGAAAACACCATCATTCGAAAGAATAATATCGACAAGCTAAATTGGAGAAAAAAAAACAGAAAACAAAATAAATAAAATTGTCCTGCCAAAAATTGGTGCCCCCCTACCTCGAGTCTCTGACGTCTTTTGTGTCCACTTCGAGGGGGGTTCAAAATCATAATAACTCCCCCTCCTCCTCCCCCGTGAATCTGGGTGTATTTTCCCACCTCTTTCCCGGCCTAGACCATTATGAGCTGTGATCGGGAATAACAAGGGTCTTTGGCGGACCATCCTTCGTGCTCATCGCCAAAACACACTCTATGCCCCCACAAGTGCCTCATTGAATATAAAAATCTCATAAAAACGTGCGTAAATGTGTGTATATCAATCGAAAACAATGAAACACCGTTCCTGTGTGTGAGTGCATATGTGTACGCGACCTTTAGAGCAAGAGCATTTGTATATTTTTATTTTTTTTATTTTTTGCAAATTATTCTAATTAAACTCTGAAACGCACTCCTTGTTTGGGCAAATAAAACAATATTCAATTTCAGATCTGCAGCCCCCGCGCGGGATAAATCTTGAGACACATCCCTTGCGCGTTATCACTGTAAACCGTTGCGACGCAATGAACGGCGACTACCCCAACGTGCAAACCCGCCCCCCCCATATACACGAATTTCATATTCCTATCTGATGGAGAAAAAAATTCCATAATTTTTGTACAAACACTGACAGACTCATTCCGCAGCACACACTAGCTAGCCCATCGTGCCTCGGTGTCTTTCCGCGCACAAAGAGGGATGTGCTTTGAAAGCAAAAAGGATTCGTGCTATGCGGGCGGACGGGGGGTATAGCTATACCTATGGGTTGGCAAAAAAAAATCGTTTATTACTTACTCGCATCCTGCATCCTGGGTAGCTTTCGGTTTTTTGCTCATTCAACCCATTTCGTTGGCTCTCTGGCACTCTATTGGACGCCGCCCAAACTCCCGTGCCGGCACATAGATTCGCGGGTAGGTCCAGCCATATCATCAGTTTGCATGCAAGGCGGCTCTGGTGGTATCCATTGAACAGAAAAAAAAATGGCAGCAGCAATAGAATCCTTTTTACCCCCAGCTCCTAGTTTTCGATTCTGTTTTTTTCATCAAACAATAAAGGAGAAGGGATCACAGGGGGAGGCAACAAAAATAAAAGAGCCAGGGAAGCACTATGAACGCGATCTGAGCTCTGAGTCCAGCCCGCTTGGTCTAGGCACAAACATTCACGTCCTGTATGCACTGTATGCAGAAACAGGAGAGACACATGAAACTAGTAGTGAATGCTTGGAAGGCATATCAATGTGTACACGACTTGATGTGCCGTCAAACATTTTGCAGCGGAGGATTCTTTTGCAACGAACCTTTGTGCTGGACGTCTGGATGGACGGTCCAACTATTTGCGTGTATTCGTCCATTATTGCTGTGGTCCTTTGTGCGGAGAAGTTTAATTAAGTCTTCATTGGATGTGCGCTGTGTGTTGCAGGTTCACTCGGCGTTCAAGAAGGATGTGTGTTTGGTGCTCGACCTAGCCGGCTATGCACATCCTCTAGAATAAGAGGAATGCTGTGCGCTATCTTCCACTCCGAGCCTGTGGATATCGCAACAGAGGACGCCCGAGTCTTATGTGGCAAAATCAAGGGGAGAAGGACCTCAATCTTCGCAGATAGCTCGAGAGACTATTTGTGACCAGGTCCAGCCGGCAGCCAAGGCTGCAGCGCCATCAAAAGAGTAGGAGGAAGGATGTGCGTTCTCTTCAACTCCATGTCTGTGGGAGAAGGCAACAGAGGACGCTCGCGTCTTAGGGGCCCGCACACAGATGGAGAAGAGACAAGTTGACGAGCGTAATTGGAGGCAACTGGCAAAAGATCGCGGCAGCTGTAGAGGCTTGTTTGTTGATAGTCTCCCTCAGGCTACAGGCCATCCTCAGGGCCCGGAGGGCTGGAGGCAACTGGCAAAAGATCGCGCCAGCTGTAGAGGCTTGTTTGTTGATAGTCTACCTCAGGCTACAGGCCATCCTCAGGGCCCGGAGGGCTGGAGGCAACTGGCAAAAGATCGCGCCAGCTGTAGAGGCTTGTTTGCTGATAGTCTACCTCCGCCTACAGGCCATCCTCAGGGCTCGGAGGGCTGGAGGGCTGGAGGCAACTGGCAAAAGATCACGCCAGCTGTAGAGGCTTGTTTGTTGATAGTCTACCTCAGGCTACAGGCCATCCTCTGGAGCCGGAGTGCTGGAAGCAACTGGCAAAATATCGCGCCAGCTGTAGAGGCTTGTTTGTTGATAGTCTCCCTCAGGCTACAGGCCATCCTCACGGCTCGGAGGGCTGGAGGGCTGGAGGGCTGGAGGCAACTGGCAAAAGATCGCGCCAGCTTTAGAGGCTTGTTTGTTGATAGTCTTCCCCTTAACGAACTAAAGTGAAGAAGGAGCTCAACATTCCTAACTGAAGGCAGCTGGCTACAAAAAGCTTGTTGGTTGATGGCTAGACCCACCCCATGAAGGAGCGCCAACAAATGAATTGGAGGAACGACGTGTGTTGTCTTCCGAGCCTGTGTGACTTGGACCTCCAAGTCTTATGTTGCTCAAGAGAAGAAGAACCTTAACCTTTCTGAGGGCAGCTCGCTTGAGAGACTACTTGTTAGGAGGCCAGTGTAGCAGAGGAATGACAGTCTTCGATTCCTAGCCAGTGCGTTGTCTTGTTAACGGAACTGATGACGCCCGCTTTTGTGGCACAGAATGACCTCAGCCACTTTTCGTGAGTGACTGAAGGCGGCTAACTGGCGAAGCTTGATGGTTGAGGGCTAGGTTAAGCGCAGGCTGTAGCGCTATCAAATTTTGGACCAAGGATGTGTGTTGTCTTCGCTTCCAGTCCGTGTTTCTTGAGCACACACATATGGTGAAGGGCCTCAACCAACGTGCTGAGCGTATCTAGAAGCAGCTATCCCGAGACCATACTAGCGACGGAACCACCACAGGCTGTAGGACCTCTAGAACTCCAGCAAGGATTCAGTTCTTCACAAGACAGACCCTTTCCATCGAAGCACCTCTTAAATTGCTCAAATTCATTCGAGATTGCACAAAAATTCTTGAAACGAACGCATGAACAAGAAAGAAAGAGAAACCACCCAGAATATGAGATCCGTCTCCTCTCTCGCATGTGCCCACGGCGTAGACGGTAGATCTCCTTCCAATCAATTGATGGCTACGATAACAAATCTCAATCAAATGTCAAAAAGGTAGACAAGTAATGCTACAATTTCAATGCGCGCGTGCGACATACGTGCACACATTCATTCCAAAAAAAAAAAAACAAAAACCATATGACGGACCGGTACTATATGCACAAGTTTATGTACAAAAGTACACATATTTCCATTATAAATGAAGAGTTACAGCCTGCCGCCATCGGCTGGGCCACCACATCAGGACGTCAGAAGAGCGGCCGGCTTGAGGGATGACAACTTAAATGTCACGGGTAGTTGAAGGATACACGAGGCATTTAAGGCTAAAAATTGTCGAATGTCTCTTCAAGCAAACCGATACGAGAAAAAAAACAAAAGTAACGAGTATAACCAATTGATGGCTATCGAATGTGAAATCCCCGAGCTGCTGCCAACAATGGTCATTCCAGCCATCAGGACTCTAAACGGGCCATACGACAGAACAGAAAAAAAAACAAAGCAGGAACAGGCTGCCGGCACCAACCACCGTCAGGTTGTGTGGAGAAGGTAATAAACGATTGCCTACTAAAAATTAAAAACGAAGCCTGCAACAGAGAGGGAGAGGGAGAGCGAGATCCACCGGCATAGACGGTGAGGAAAACCAAAAAGGAAAAAAAAGAAGGAAAGAAGTGAATGTATCTAGCAACTACCCTTATGTATTATTTTGATGGAATGAAAAAATATTTATGCGCCAAGTCATAACACAGACATCCTCCACCAGTTCAAAATAGTATGAAAGAGGAATGAAAGAAACACACGGAAGAAGTAGGAAAACACACAAAAAACATAGCAGAACAGACGAAAAGAGCTCGCCGCGCCACCCACCAAGAAAAAGGGTTGAACGTGTAGATCTGTCAAAATCCGTCCAAGCGGACATCATTGGATTTCCCCGAAAATGAATGAAAGCGAACAAAAAAAAAGCAGAAATGAAATGGAAAAAAACGTCATATTGTACACGTATTCATTGGAGAATGATGTTGCGAAGGCGCAGCGTATATCGTCAACTGTCGCATGGGGATGCTGCTGAGTAAACCCTCCACACACACTCACACACTCTGGCTGCCGCTGAAAGAGATAGGGCAACAGCGCGGCAGAGTGGTTTTTGGTGTTCGATTAAGCCAGCGGAATCGATTCCAGGATCAGGATAGGCATTCATGTTGCTTTTTTTTTGTGTTCTTTCTGCTCGTTGTCTTATTTGCCTACACCCAACCAACTGGTGGAATCGAGCCTCATTCAACATACAGACGGACCACCCCCACCCACCCCCACCCCCTGGTTCAAGTGAAACAAATGAATTTAACCCTATTCGTCCTGACCGAATGTGTGTGCGGATGTGCGAATTCAAAACCGTTCCACCACTCCGGCCATACGTGCCCAGCACTTGATTAGTAAATCAAGTTTGAATTTTTATTGAATTTTCAAATTTTCCCATTTGCTGTATCGTTATGATCGTTATCTCGAGCCACTGTGAGGTCGCTCGGATGGTGGGGGACGATGATTTTGCTTACTGCCTTTTGTCGCGCTATGTATTTGGTTGGTCCCTCCATTCTTTTTTTTTGCAATGAAATGAATAAAATTTAAATGCATGAATGGATGGATGGACACCGGCTTGGAATTTAATGCAACGGTGCGCAACTTACTTTTCAGCTCTGACGGGGCGGGGGACGAGCATGAGGAAGAGATTTTGGATTTGCTGTCCACTCATCCACTGATGCGAAGAGTATACTTTTCATAGCAATCGAAACGTGTATCTATATTTGTTCATTAATTCAAACGTACATCTGAAAGGTACCACCTTTTTTTTATATTCATATTCAAACAAGAAAATGGAGAAAAATGAAGGTGATGTCCTTGGTGTCCGTCTATGACGTAGGGAGACAGTGGGTGGATGACTGGGACATCCTCTCGTTGAGGACGTGAACACCTGACTTCTATTCGTTGCTAAATGGGCAAACAAGTTGTCTGACTATTGGTCCGGCCTTTCGGTCTTCGATCACTCAACAGGGTCGTCTTCAATTATTGCTAAAGCTCTACGTGACTCCAGGGGAACCATAGAGTCCAGCACCGATCCTTAATTTTATTTATCCTCTACGAAAGGTTGTAATTTTTTTTCCGAAATTAGGTCCAACAAACACCAGCAAGTTGATGTAACTTGTTTCATGCGAGATCAGATCACTGATCTTCACACGCATCCTTACAGACGTTGGAGACCAACAAGGAGATCATTGCTCAAGCTTAGACCCAAATCAAGGATTGCTCCTCAACCTTAGACCCAAATCAAGGATTGCTCCTCAACCTTAGACCCAAATCAGAGATCGCTCCTCAAGCTTAGACCCAAATCAAGGATTGCTCCTCAACCTTAGACCCAAATCAGAGATCGCTCCTCAAGCTTAGACCCAAATCAAGGATTGCTCCTCAACCTTAGACCCAAATCAGAGATCGCTCCTCAAGCTTAGACCCAAATCAAGGATTGCTCCTCAACCTTAGACCCAAATCAGAGATCGCTCCTCAAGCTTAGACCCAAATCAAGGATTGCTCCTCAACCTTAGACCCAAATCAAGGATTGCTCCTCAACCTTAGACCCAAATCAGAGATCGCTCCTCAAGCTTAGACCCAAATCAAGGATTGCTCCTCAACCTTAGACCCAAATCAGAGATCGCTCCTCAAGCTTAGACCCAAATCAAGGATTGCTCCTCAACCTTAGACCCAAATCAGAGATCGCTCCTCAAGCTTAGACCCAAATCAAGGATTGCTCCTCAACCTTAGACCCAAATCAGAGATCGCTCCTCAAGCTTAGACCCAAATCAAGGATTGCTCCTCAACCTTAGACCCAAATCAGAGATCGCTCCTCAAGCTTAGACCCAAATCAAGGATTTCTCCTCAACCATCGACCCAAATCAGAGATCGCTCCTCAAGCTTAGACCCAAATCAAGGATCGCTCCTCAACCTTAGACCCAAATCAGAGATCGCTCCTCAAGCTTAGACCCAAATCAAGGATTGCTGCTCAACTTTAGACCCAGATCAGTGATCGCTCCTCAACCATAGACCCAAACCAGAAACTTCAATTATAACTACGATGACAGTCATATCGTCTTCAATATCCCATGATAATTTACAGGGATCGTGAATGTTTAGTCTAGAAGGAGAAAGGAAACTCGTGAAGATCACGCAGTGTCTTAGAGTTTACTGATCTCCCTGATTTGATGGAGAAATGTAAGCGATCGTCAAAGAGTCTTAGACAGAATTCCGAGAAAAATTTAGAGCTTATGATCGATTGGAACATAAGTTGCATCGCATTGTTGTGAGAGCACCTATGATCGGGCAAGGTGCAGCCTTTTCACATCCGAACTTGAGAGAGACTAATTAAGCATGTTGCGAAGCGTGGTTTTCATGTGCTTAAGGCATCATCACATTGCATCTCCTTCCGCAAGCACTGCCCTTGAAGGCGTTAGTAAGTCACTCGTTCTGGTGGCTTGATGATCCGGCCAGACCCCGTGTTACAGATGTTTGTTGACGGCATTTAATATATCAGACAAGATGAATACTGAATGGAGGAAGAATTCCCCGCAGGAGATGTACTTTCTCCAGTCATGTGGGCCACCTTAATTACCGTCTCTTTGTTGCGTTGTCCCATTGTCGCGGCGACGAAAACTCATCGGTTCGACTCTTGTCGTTAAGCATGCAAGCATAGTTTGTGATCGTTGATTTGGAAAAGACCAAGCGCTTCTTTATCTGCTTTTGCATATGTTCATGGTTAAGGCCCATAGATCAGTGTTTTGTACAAAATCAGCTTGGTCCTTCGAAAGACAGATGTGTAGTGATGGAGAGAGAGGGAGAGATTGAGAGAGAGGGAGAGAGATGGCGAGAGATATAGAGAGATGTAGAGAGAGGGAGAGAATTAGAGAGAGGGGAAGAGAGAGATAGAGAGATATAGAGAGATGGAGAGAACAAATATATAGAGAGGGAGAGAGAATGAGAGAGGGATGGAGGGATATGGTGAGAGAGATAGAGAGAGGGAGAGAGAAACATATGTATAGAGAGGGAGAGAGATGGATAGAGAGAGAGAGAGATGGATAGAGAGAGAGGGAGAGAGAATGAGAGAGAGATGGATAGAGAGAGAGGGAGAGAGAATGAGAGAGAGATGGATAGAGAGAGAGGGAGAGAGAATGAGAGAGAGAGATGGATAGAGAGAGGGAGAGAGAGGGAGAGAGAAACAGATATGCAGAGAGGGAGAAAGAATGAGAGAGAGAGAGGGAGAGAGATATAGAGAGAGGAAGAGAGAAACAAATATAAAGAGAGGGAGAGAGATGGAGGGATATGGCGAAAGAGATAGAGAGATGGAGAGAAAGAGAGGGAGAGAGAAACAGATATATAGAGAGGGAGAGAGAATGAGAGAGAGAGAAAGAGACGTAAAGAGAAAGGGCTAGGAAAATCTTGAGTTGATCATGATCAGTGATGGGATTTCTACCACTTAAGTGGTACATATTTCTACCACTTTTTGCAATGTTGAAAAACCTACCAACCTTAACTCTAAGTCTATCAAATTTCCCCCCATTGCACATATCCCTAGCATTGTTCTGATTATGTATTAAGATTCGAGAAAAATTTGGACTGTTAGATGAAAATTTTAAAATACCGAGATCCAAAAAGGTTTTAGCTTGAACAATGCCATCAGTTATGGGACTTGATCAGATTTGTTTGCCACAAAACACAGTGAATATTGAAGATCTTAATGTAGAGTGGATGAAATTTACATGGGAATAAAAAATAATAGAAACGACTGATGATGACAATGTGCCTTAATGGCATTTATTTCGAATTATTAAGACAGTATGGAAAACTATCCCTAAAAGCCCTACAATGTGTTGCATCAAATATGTTGCAAATTTTTTGTTTACGGTACCTTGTTCTCAGTAAAAAGATACCATCTAAGCATGAATTGTTCTTCTTCTTCTTCTAGTGGCGTTACAGGCCGGGGTGGACCTGGGCTTCAACCAGTAAGCCTCTCCAGCCGGCACGATCTTTAGCCAGCTGTCTCCAACTGCGCAAACCAAATCGATTGAGGTTCTTCCCCACCTGGGTGTGCCACCTTGTTGTTGTTGTTCCACGGTTCTACCTTCCCCTTTGGATGATCGACAAGCTTTATGATGGTGATCTAGAGTGTGCAAGACATGCGCCTATCATTTAAAACTTAAGCGTCATTCACATAATGCGACCAACGTGATCAGCAAATTTTAAATAGTGAAACATTTCATTCACTTGTCACTTTTCCGGTCTCCTTTCGGTTCACGCAAAATCTCACCAACTCACTTCTTGCATGAATTCTGGAACAGAATATTTTTGGTGATCCAATTCTTCTATACAAAAAATGGTGGCACACACTGTGCCCCAAAAGCAGTTTCAAGCAGCAGAATGCAATCTACGCGCATCCATGCCTACGAAGCATGTCGATCCAAGACCCACCCAATCGCATCTTCACCCCATTTATCAAGTTCCACTTGCGCCTTCACGCATGCGACGTGCACGTCTCCCCATCTGAACACCTGTATGCACTGTATTGCATGCGTTCAGCAATTATTTTCGCTTCTTCAGAAAGTGTCATTGGTAACAAAGAAGCAAGACAAATTAACGCACATTGCATGCGTTTCAATGGTGTCCGTTCCGGTGGACTGGCCATGTAAACCGATCGCATCTTGCATGTCAAATTACCCCACAGAGAGACGCTTGTTGTAACTTCTTATTCTGATTAACTGAAGAAACGTTTTGTTTTCTTCTCGATGTACGAGTGGAGGAGCGGAAAATGAGAAGAAAGTCGAAAGAGGAAGACGAAAATTCATATCTCGGGAGCAGACGAAGATCGTGTTCGTTTGAAGTGAGGTGTGTATGCTTGGTACTTTGCATTGTAATAATGTGATCATTATCGCAATTATGTTGAGATTATACGAGTACTCGCCCCCCATGCGGCTGGAAACTGTGTTTCGGTTGCACTGATGTTGAATGAGGTGTATTCTGGGCATTGATCTGTGAGTGGGGTAATTGCATTTCCTCTGGGGTCACCTTTTTAGAGGAAGATCTTCACGGGATTATTGGTGGTATTCGTTGTGGTAAACTCCAGTGGATGGGTCTGTCAACGCAATCTAATGGCGTTAAGTCAATGTTCTTATCTTAATAATGTAACAGTGGTTTTTTTGGTTCCAAAGATAGAACGCCCCAAAATACTGGACGTAGTGAAGAAATGATTCATAAAGACCTCTTTGCACAGATTCGTTAAGTTTCGTTCACTCACTAAAGTTTGATGTTTCCCAACGGATGTAAATCACAGTCTTAGAATTGTGCTAAGTTAAAGAAAATCTAGCGAATAATCACAATTTACACACATTGACCATAAAAACAACTTTTCTCAATTTCGTTAAGTTTCGTTCACTCACATAAGTTTGATGACTCTCAACGGATGACAGTCTTAGAATTGTGCAAACTTAAAATAAATCGAGCGAATACTCACAATTTACACACATTGACCATAAAAACCGCTTTCCCCAGTTTCGTTAAGTTGCGTTCACTCACTTTAGTTTTATGACTCTCAACGGATGACAGTCGTAGAATTGTGCAAACTTAAAATAAATCGAGCGAATAATCACAATTTACACACATTGACAATAAAAACTGCTTTCCCCAGTTTCGTTAAGTTTCGTTCACTCACTTAAGTTTGATGACTCTCAACGGATGACAGTCTTAGAATTGTGCAAACTTAAAATAAATCGAGCGAATACTCACAATTTACACACATTGACCATAAAAACAACTTTTCTCAATTTCGTTAAGTTTCGTTCACTCACTTAAGTTTGATGACTCTCAACGGATGACAGTCTTAGAATTGTGCAAACTTAAAATAAATCGAGCGAATACTCACAATTTACACACATTGACAATAAAAACCGCTTTCCCCAGTTTCGTTAAGTTTCGTTCACTCACTTAAGTTTGATTACTCTCAACGGATGACAGTCTTAGAATTGTGCAAACTTAAAATAAATCGAGCGAATACTCACAATTTACACACATTGACCATAAAAACCGCTTTCCCCAGTTTCGTTAAGTTGTGTTCACTCACTTCAGTTTGATGACTCTCAACGGATGACAGTCTTAGAATTGTGCAAACTTAAAATATATCGAGTGAATACTCACATTTTACACACAGAACCGCTTTCCTCAGTTTCGTTAAGTTTCGTTCACTTTTAGTAACTTTAGCGGAATGACTTCGTGTGTAAATTACAGTTGGTTTTGGAATTTTGCGTGACTTAAGTCAACTTAAAATAAATCGAGCGAATACACAGAATTTTATTCACATTAGTCATAAAAATCGCTCAGTTTCGTTAAGTTTCGTTAAATATTACGTAAGTTGGAACGAAATCAAGCGCTTTCAACGTAAGTAAGTGGCAGTTGGTGTTGGAATTCTGCGTAAGTTCCTAGATGCATTTCTGGGAATTTTGATGATGCCTCGGACTAACTTTCAATGGGCTCTGGCATAAGCTTGTAGACGAAGGATGAAAAATCCGAAATTAATATGTATTACAGTGAAACACACAGTCGCAAAACTTTTGTCCGGCTAAGGAAGTTGTCCGTCTATGTTAATGTATGTAACTTCAGTTCAAGATCCACCGTCGTGAGAAATTGTCCGCTCACGGGGAAGGGGATTGTCCGCCTATGGGAGCTTTCACTGTATCTTTATTTTAAAATGTTCAAAAAAGTTATATCTGCTTCAAAGGAGGTTTTTTTGTAGGCGGACGGCGAAAAAGGGAGTCGGATTCGTTAAGTCTGTCAAACTCGAAACTTTGGGTTATTGAAGGTTTCAAGCTGTCAAGCAGTTAGCGGGCTAGACTCTAATTAATGCCCTGTTGATTATGTTTACTTGGCATTGTTGCTTGGCTGTCTTCTATCTTATAAGAAGAAATACAATAGAGAACGAAGAGAATCGGGTGGGGATCTATTGAGTATAAGAAGTGCAACACAAGTGGGACCCCAGATTAAGAGTTGTCCTCTCACATCAAATCCATCAAGGACTTAAAGGATGGTGCTTCTGAAAACGACCGTGATGAGGATCTTCCAAGAAAAGACTTAGAGGGCTCACATTGCTAATATTTCCAAGACCTTCAAGTATATCGACTGTGTACAAGAGAGGCATGCTAGAGAAGCCAAGCATCATTAGAAAGGACAACTGTGTCCTGTCCATTTTTGTTCACTCAATAAATGAAATGAAAAATAATTTAATAAGCTCATCACTTTTGCTTAACGAACTTCATCTCAATCATAATTGGAATGTTAGTTGTGATGTTTGAAAAGTGCATTTCTTGTTGGAGGTCTTATTATATGTGGAAGTGTTAGTTGCTTGTCCATTAACACAAATGATGACATCTTGTTGTGATTCCAAACTGTGCCTTGAGCTACTCTTGCTCTTTATTTGTATGTGCTTCTTTTGTGGTACAAAGTGATGGAAAGAGGACTCTGAACTCGTTGTCTTAGCGCCAGGTTACAAGCTTGTCCAAGGTAGATTGGGGGACCTATAGTTTTGTACCGTTTTTGAGAGACGAGGTTTATCACATCACTAGAATTCTTTCTCTATGGGCACAACTATGTCCGGTCCATGTTTAAATAAACCCCTAATTTTTGCATGAAGCCTCATCAAAGTAAAAAATGTTGGAAGTTCGACGTCAAAGTGGAAATGACACCATTTGTTGAATGATCAGTACAAATTATGATATCCTTGTTGTGGTACCAAAAAGTGTGCCATGAACCACTCTTGCTCTTTAATTTGTTGCGTAAAATAAAAAGAACTTCACCCGCTGCTTGTTCTGTCCAACAAAGTGATGGAAGCTTGGAAAGAGGACTCCGAACTCGTTGTCAGGTTACAAGCTTGTGTAAGGTGAACTAGGGGACCTAAGGTTTTGTATCGATTTCGAGAGACGAGGTTTCAGCACTTTGAGCACCTACTTAGGTATACACTCCGAGTAGCGACTTCGGTGGAAGTGGAGGAAGAATCGAATCGAGACGTCCACTCTAATACAGCTTATGGCGGTACAGTCCTAGGTGGACGTGGGCCTCATCCAACATCCCTTGCTAGCCGGTCTGATCTTTCATCAGCTGTCTCCACTACAACCAAAGCCGGCTAAGCTTTCCCTCGACTTGTTTGTGCCACCTTGTACGTGCGTTGTCCCACAGCATCAGAGTCGATGATTTTTCCTGGGCTGAGTTGTCCATTCGCTTTACATGGTCTAGCCATTTTAGGCTTTGGTTCCGTTGACCCCTGGCTAGACTCATGTCCCTGTACAGCCCATAAATTTCGTGGTTGAACCATCTTTAACAACGCCACAGGAGCAAAGATCGCGCGCATAACTCGAAAAGACCAAGAGTCTCTTCATCCGCTTTGGAAATGCTCTGCATGCCTCTGCGCTGAAGAGCAGGACGGGGATGGTCAGGGTCTTCTGCTCTATTTCCCCATTGCCTTAGGAGCCCAACAAACAGCGGCTGTCAAGAGTTATTCTGCGTTTGATCTCGGTACAGAGGCTGGGTTCCACTGTGGTTTCCTTTTATTTTTTTCTTTTTGGATCGGTGGTCATGTCAGATGTGCTATTTAGTGGAAAGTCGAGGTTGACGGAAGGTTGACCGGACCTAGAAGTTATAGGTGCCTGCAGTGACGTTTTGGTCGAGTCATCAGTTTTGCGTCCTTTCTCGATGACGGCTTAACTTCGTTTTGCCCTCGTTTACCGCCAGATCCACTCTAGACGCTTCCGTTTCAATGTCAACAAATGCCTCTTCGATTGATTGATGTGTTCGACTAATCACTTCAATGCCGTCCGCGTACGCTGGAAGATCGTGGCTCTCGTGTTGGCCACTGCCCTCTCAGCAATGATATTAAAGAAGTTACATGACAGCGCGCTGCCTTGTTTGACATTGAGTGTCTCGTTGAGCTCGCTACCGACCTTGATGGAGCAGGTAGAGTTCTCCATTGTCATCCTGCTCGATGTGACGAGTTTGCCAGGAACGTCGAAACCGAGCATGGCGCTGTGTGGCCTGTCTCTACTCACGGTGGCGTATGTGGCCTTGAAATCGAATAATATGAAGTGTGTGTTGACTGTCAATTGAGTATATCATTTTTACGTCTTTTCCAGGACCTAGAAGTGGTCCCCCTTTTTTTATGAATCGGTGGCCATATCAGGGAGACGAATTTATCCCAAAATACCCTCTCCTTGGTTTCACAGCTTGGGATGGAATCGGGGCATAAATGAGGCAATCAGAGCATGTGTGGACCCACCCAATTCAAAATTATGCCGACTTCTAGAGGGCTCCGAGGGCTTCAAAAATTGTTACTTTGGTGATTTTCGGGTTTCGCGAACTTGAAAGCCTCTCCCTCATAAAAGAATCTCTCCTGAAAATCCTGGAAGACTCTCCCTCCTAAAAAAAAATTCTTCCGGATTGGGTCAATCCGGTGGTTAGTGCCCTTCGGTATATTTGCCTGCTATCTGTATCGCAATCGTCATCCATTGCATTACCGTCCCTCCACTTCGGAGTTGATGCACGCTTTTGGAACACACTCTTGACATTTCCGACAACGTGCCAGCTCTCTCTGGCAATTCTAAAAATGCGCCCAAATGTCAAATTTTATCCAATTCACTGATGATCATTCCCATTTCGTCCTACTTAGCCGAGGCAGGTAACTATAGCCGAACCCTTTTTCGCTTTAAATGTCAACCAGCACGAGGACACTAATAGTTGCCCCTGCACATACAAGCATCTAAAAATTCCTCGTTACCAAGATATGAAACATGAACTATTAGATTTTCCCAAAAAAGGATTCATTAAGTCGATTAACCCAACTTATCCTTTTTCCACTCTCGCTCTCAGTCGCTCCCTCCATCGGAAATATCCTTTTAAACTGTTTCCGAAAAAAAAAGAGGGAAAGTTTTGAAGTTGAACACTACCTAAAACACCCACCCCCCCACCCTCAGACCCACCACCGACCCAACACTCTCGACAGTTTAGGTATTCTGTGGCTTATATTTCGCTAAAATATTTCTAATGGGACAATAGATAAAGGATGAACATTACGGTGAGCATTTAGGTAACCGTGTAACCTAGTGAAAGTTATTTTTATATAAATATCCAAACGACATGAAAGGGCGTTCTCGTTCACCACAACGAACCAGCACCAGCACAGAGTGAAGAGCAAAGAGTGAGGAAGGAGTAGAATAAGAAGAAGAAGAAGAAGTACATTTAAAATTGTCCTCCTTGATGAATTTTGTCGTATTCCCTTAGCGAGTGAATGCGTTGTTCTTGATAGATACACACAGCTGGCGACTACTACCCCCGACGACGACGAGAGAGAGACAATTTGCTGCTCTAAAAGTTTCTTCAAAATATAATGTACGTATCTAATATTGTATATTCTTGGCGCGCAATGGATACACCAAGCGACGCGGCTGGGGAGGGGATGAATGTCGGTTTGCTTTTTGTCTTATCAATTTGAGGATCCTGTGTGTATCATTTTAAAGGGAAAATGTCACCGTTGTTGCTATCATCACTCCGTGTGCCCTCTCGCTGGTAGTGCTTCTTCATCATTCAAAAAGGATAAGAAGCACTTTAGTTGTTCACTTTTATCCTTTTTCACTTTTTTTTTTTTCCTTTTGCTCCTCTCTCTCTCTCCCTCTCCCTCTGTCACTCACTCCATCATCCAGCCACCCATCCACCCAACCACCCACTCTCCATCCTTGTCGTTGTTGCTTCGATGATTCAACTAAAAATAAACCGACGAAAAGTAGGAAACGAAGTCATCCCCATCGCAGTGTTACCTACACAAGCAGAAAGAAGCAACATATTCTTCCTTCCATCTTTACAAAGCAAAGCCAGTCCCCTCCCACCACCCGCCGTCGTCGCCGCAGCAGCAGCAGCAGTGGCCGTGGCAGCGGGAACGAGGACTGTTCGTGAATGTGCGTGTACCTTTCAATGCACAAGCAATAGCAATTCGTCAGCAGGACCTCGTCAGCAGGGATGAGCGAAGCACATTACGGAGCGGGGGGAAGACTGAATGGTTGGATCGGAAAAACGGATACCAGCGGCGATGATGGTGTTCTGTGCGCTCCTCCTTACTATCATATTTTCTTGATCCTTGAGAGATGTGTTAGACTTATGCGAAGAAAGCGAGAGTCCTGTTGAAACTTTAATAAGCAAACGGAACTCTATTGGGAGGTGTACAACTTTTGACACACTGGGAATACTTACACACACACACACAGCCACGGGCGCGCAGAGCACTCACACAGAGGCGCACACAAATGCGCGCGTGCAAACGAATGCTGCTGGTCCCCTTCGACTCGGATTGCGTGAAAAATTCGTAGAATTGCAAACGTAACGAAGGAAAACTTTCAAGTTGTTTTCCTTTACGCATTTTCCTTCTCACATTTCCACCCACCTATCTCTTGGCCCTCCACTCCGTCGACGACGATGTCTTTAAATTCGATAATACACCGAAATACACCGAGTTGCTGCTCCTGCTGCTCTGGTGCCGATGCCGATGCCGTTGTTGTTGGCGTTCTCGTTCGCAGTGGGTGGTGGGCGATAGTATGGTGTATAGCATTTTCAGTTGGGTATGGCAGCGGCAACGGAGGGTCCTTGGATTTCCTTTTGGGAACTCCAGTGTGTCAGTGTACAGAAAAAAGTGACACGAGGAGAGAAATTGCTTTTGTTGTGCGCGGCAGTGTGTTGCAACAGCATTATGCGGCCGATGGGATGGGAGGAGGTGGTTTTCCTTCATTCTTTAGCAAACTGTATTATTCAGCAAAGAGGACGTGGAAGCCGTAAGACGGAACACACAACCGAACCGAGCCGAAACGAAAAGTGAAAGTTTTTCCTCGTTCATCTTATGTAACAAGGAATGAGCGAAGGAAGCATTTTCCTTTTGAGTTTTCTTCTTCTTTTCGTACTTCTTCTGCTTCTACTGCTTTTGCGAAAAGTGAAAGTGAATTCAAGTGAAAGTGAAGAAGGGGCTGCTGTGCCGTGGTGATGGTGAATGATGGCACACAACGATGGAGAGAGAGAGAGGGTGGTTTGTGTTGTACTTGTTCAGCTGTAACATGACAACCATCGGTGGGTATGGATGGTGCGTTTGTGCCATCAGGCCCTTGGTCGTCTTCCGTCTCTCCTATTGGAATTAATTTTCCAAGAAGACTTAAAGTACAAGAAGGAAATTTTCCCAGGAGGGATGAGTGAAGACGAAGATGGGGGATGGTTTTCAGATGGTGCAAGCACTGCGGGGGGTTGGGGGTTGTTAAGAAATTGGGACAAATACTTCTTTTTCTTCTTCATCGCTGTCCCTGTCGTTGTTGTCGTCGTCTTTATGTCCTGGTCCTGGTCCTAGTCCTTTTGGAAAAGTGAATTTTCTTGATAACACAACCCACAGCACAGCATAGCACAGAGTTGCATATAAATTGTATGTACGTGAGTCGGTGTACATAAGAACTTATAGAAACTTACATAATTTTGAGCAACGCCGACCGAACCGAGCACACACAGCGCAAAGCATAGCGTAGAGGAAATTCTTGTCGTTGAGAAAATTGATGTTTCGAGGGTGGGTGGTGGAAGTTTAGAGTTTTTCGGAATGGACGGCTGACGGATGACGGGCGATCCGGATAGGGACTCTGGGGCAGATGGCAGTGAGAACTTCAAAGGCGCCCCAGTCAATGTGAAAGCCGATATGACTGGGCGCGGTAGGGTGGTGGTGGTGGTATAGTGATATGGGGGTGGGTGAAAGGGAGGGTGGAATTGAAAATGTAGCACTTGGCACTTGAAGAAAGTTTTTGACGGTTTAAATTTTCGTAGTTTTATTTCTGTTCCTGAAAATTTTATAATTTCCTGCTGCCGCTGCTGCTGGTCCTGTTGTTGACGCATGTGGGACGGGAACAAGAGCGAGAGAGAGAGAGTGAAATCTTTTCTGCACGACACTGAGAGCTGTATTATACTTAAGTTTATGTCGATGGGGTATATAGAAAAGTTTGTAATTTACTCGAGTTGCCTGGATTCCACTTCTCGGTCTTGGACGAAGTTGACTCTGTTTTACGATTTCCTTCCAACTGAATGGTTATAGTGGAAGACAGCAGGCGGAGGAGGTTAAAAGGAGTTAATTGATCAGCAATGCGGATTTGTGATCATTCAAGCGGCGAGTTCTTTTTCTTCTTGTTGTTCGTGTGCTCAACAGGAAAATATGAAAATTATTTAAGTACTTGGCGGATTCACGTTTTTTGGGGGGAAAGTGTCATCTTGATGCGAGTTGGTTGTGTATACACACGTTCTGAATTTGGATAATAATATAATATGGGTGGCGCTACAGTCCGAGGCGGACCTGGACCTAGCTTCTCAGCAACCACTCGTGTTGTTCTTTCACGCATGGAAGATGAATTTGGATGCATACATTTAATAAGTTTAGTTTAAATATATTTATTATTTATTTATTTTTATACATTTTCTACAAATTTTGTATTCTTTTTTAAAAAAAGAATAAAACCTATTATAAATCGCAATAAAACTTAGAAACTATTTTCATTGAAACATTTGCTTTTGTGCCATCCGCGGTTCCGGAAAAAAAATGACATTTCATAAAAATTCCAGTTAATTTTCCAAAATTAACACCAACCATAAATGGTTGACATGGAGGTTATTAGGAATTGTAACATTATTAAATGATAGTTTTACAGTGAGTTACGATCGCAGAATTATATTCAAATTATCGAATTAGCGTCTTTACGCCTAGTTTATTTTATTAAGGTTAAGTTTGACTGTTCACCGAAATAAAATGGCTTATAAATTGTTAGCATAGGCCTTTGCTTGCTTCTATACAAAGGGCATTATAAATTGTTAGCATAAGCCTTTGCTTGCTTCTTTCCAAAGGACAGGGTCTAGATTTTAACGCTGTATTGGCTTTCCCATAGGCTTCCTAATAATAATAAAAACATAAACAATCGAAAATCATTAAGTCCATATTTTTGATAGGTTTTTTGAGTAACATATGAAATATGGCTTTTTTGCAGGATTCTGAAAAGAGGAAGTTGTTTCCTTTGCCTCTAGTAGTCAATTTAGAGTTGTCGGTTCGTCTTGGACATTTCGATAGTGGCTGATGGAATTTTTTAGACAGACCTTGCACCGAGAAATGTGTGCACCATGCGACTACTTCGAACTTTGTCGTTCACTTATCAACTGGAATGAAGCCAAGGAGACCATTTAGAGGATTTTCATCTAGGTCATAATTGAAATTGGGTATCATGGTCATAAACTTTTGACCATGAATTACATGTAGAAACTGCAAAGCAGCGGAGAAGATTGAAGGACTTTAGCATTTTCTAGGCAACTGCCCAGTACTGACAAGCCAGAATACAAACCACTTTATGAATACTTCGTTGGGTCTACAGTCCGGAGCGAACCTGTGCCTAGCTTCTCAGCAACCAATTGTGTTCTTTCTCGCGTGGAAGGGACCTACAGTTTAATGCCGACTCCGAACGGCAAAGTTGAGAAGCTTCTCAATGTTGGCTCCCCTAGACTTCTGAAAAATTTCAACCGACATCATTTGTTAAACATTGGGCATGCTTCAAATTCATTTTGTTATGCACGTTGGTGGAGTGACTATATTCTCCAATTAGACCCTGATGGTCCATTGTGCCGTCACGTTTTTGCCTTGTAACGTGGCTCCTCGTTAATCTTCCTCTGTTTTAGACAATTTGTTCACATTAGATGACATCCGTTTAAATTATTTTATAACCATTTAGTAGTTTTGAGGTACTGGCCTTTGCGATCTTCGAGGTCATTAAAAACTAAGCACCTTGGGTTGGAACAAAAGAAACCTTTGTTCTTAGAGAAAAGGGGGTATATGTAATTAAACGCGCAGCTATAAACGTTATAAATTTCGGATGCTTTATTGAACTGATCACACCGAGATCTTAATTGACATTTCTTAACTTTAATTGACATTTGACGTTTATAATAACTAGTTAACTTTAGTTTAGTTAAGTTTATTTTAGTGCCTAGTAATCTTCTTCTAGTTTCTGCAATGGCGGGGCAGGTACCGAAGTTGTGCGGTACTGCTTCCTCTTCCTCCCCATCTCAGCAATCCCTGCACCTTTTATAGATATCATTGTAGGGCGCTCCAAGTCTTCTGACGTAATTGCCTCTGAGGCAGTGTACAGTAAGCCTGCCAGTTTGATTTAATTTGCTCCCTGTTTAACAATTGGAGAGCTTCGTCTGTCTTGGAGGGTTTCTGATTTCTGTTTAGAGAGTTTGAGGTTATTGGTCTAGAAGCTCTACTAACTAACAAAATTTGTTGAGAACACCAAGCGCTCAAATCTAGAAATCTACCTACAACATTGCAGTGGAGACGAATAGGCTTCAAAAATTTGAAAAAATCAAACTTATTTGAATACATGGGTATTCTATTTTTATGAATTTCTGGTCTCCTGCGACAGAGCCAACCTTTGATGTATGAGACAATACGAGTGGTGTTTTGACGACTGAACCGGAGGAGGCCTTCCTCTGCTCGTTGTGTGACGGAGCGGTCGTGGTTGAGTCGCCCATCTACAGTTGAACGGGCGGAATGAAAGAGGAGCGGTACCGCATTTATATCTTGTATCAGACCGTTCATGTCAAAATAGAGGAATGCTTCTAGGGGGACGAAGCCATTCTGACGTATCCTTTCGTGGTATTCTGGATTGTGGTAGTAAGCCCCAGAGATCAGATTATTGAGCGAGTTCATCGCTCTAGCAGTATGACCTCGAGTCAACTTCACCATTATCAAGTTTGCCCTGTTGTATAAAACGTCATTGGAATAGAATTTTATGCACTGGGACTCTGCAGTTCTATAAAGGCGAAGGCAAGCCCTAAGACAAGCCCTCTCAAACAACCGAATCTTTTCCATCAAGCTTGCATAGGTGAGTATTGGCCGGATGAGGGCCATGTAGCAGATAACGTTCACCCTCGCATCGAGTTGGCTGTCTCTTTGTAAGGACAAAATCGCCTTGGGTCCTGGCCAGAGCAGCATCTACATGTTTGTTAAAATAAAAATACTGATCCAGCCAGACCCGCAGGTATCTGACTACAGTCTTTTGCGCCAGTGGTTCCCCGTGTCGTCCAACGATTGAGAACTTTCGCCAATTCGTTTTCGTATCCGCCGAGGCCTTATACAACGGCGTCCTCAACCAGAATTTTTTCCGACAGTCATCGCAACTTCTCATTAATGAATCGAAGTCACTCTGCATGAGAGTAGTGATTTCCTCAATCTTTCTGCCTGATCTGTACACGATCCAGTCATCGGCGTACGCAATTGCATGAGGAAGATAACTTAACAGATCGCTCAAGTAAATGTTGAACAGGATCGGAGAATTAATGGCACTCTGTTGGCGACCTCAAATATACCTGTGGAGGTCACGTTGCGATTTTTGACGACGAACCGTCTACTGGTAAGCATGTTACACAGTAGGTACAGCAGTGGTTTGCTTATGCCTAGCCGATTGAGCTTGTAGAAAAGACCTTCTAACCATACGGTGTCAAAGGCCCTCTCCAGGTCAATCAAGCAGGCACCCGTACATTGTTTCTGGCTCGTGTTCCATTGGATATCCGACACCAGTTTCGACGCGGCATGAATAGTGTCAGGCTCCGCTTTGAAACCGAATTGGTTATCCGGAATTATATTTTTGTCCTTAGGCCAGTTGATCACCTTCTCGAATACCTTGCTGATGTTCGGAAGGAGACTAATTGCCGGAAGTTGCAAGGCTTCGAAGAATCTTTTCCTCTCTTGGATATGGGTTGCACAATCGCAGTTTTCCAATCCTCTGGATAATGTGCATTATTCAGAGCATTATTAAACAGGTTTGTAAACCCCCACTTCCAGGGGGAGGTGTCTCAACACAATCTTCGAGACCCCGTCGCCTCCCACTGACTTCTTCTTCTTTAGTGAGTCGAAGACCGCTTGGAGCTCTGTCTTCGATATGAACGGCGGATGAACCCCTTCGCAAGAGTTTTGTCCAATCGATGCGAGGTTTATTTACAGTGTGCCGCAGTTTTACTGTAGCGGACTCGATTGTGCTTTCCGTAGCCAGAATATAATAAAAATAATGTGCACGTGATGTCAGTATCATTGGTAGCTACAGAAGCACTCGCGTTTATTAAACGCGACATTTTGAATACTTGTTTCTTGGAATCAAGCCAAGAATACCACCTGAAAATGTGAAGCACTGACTGTTGTATAACCTCGTGTGTGTGGTTTCAAAAACAGACAAAAACAGTGTGATTTGTTTCGCAAGTGAGATTGCCAAGTTGCAGAATGATTTCTCCGAAAAGATGGAAGGTGTTGATGGACCCTGAGCCAGTAAATCGCCTACGATTTGTATAAGCAATTGTTTCAAGCTTCAGTATGTGCCTTGTAGTGGCGTTTGGCACCATGACAGATCTCCGGCTGACTGTATCCGGAAAGAGTACAGAGCCGGGGCAAACAAGTGGCAGTCGTATACAGCTCCCATTTTTTTTTTTAGAAAACCAAGTTCCCTGAAAAGCATGTTTTCTAAAAAAATGTCAATCCAAATCCACATCAATCTTGATGTGAGAACAGACACCATTACCCAAAAGCACTACAGATCTTCAACCACGATGTGATGCTCTCGAGAAGAAAGAGGTAGCTAGCGATGCTGCCCTCTTTGGAGTACCGGCACTCCCTGATGAGAATCTTCATAGAGGCTCGGACACACCATCAGTAAAATTGGTTGGCCAGGGGATACCGGACCTGTTTTTGAGCGATTAGGGTTGTCACATTGGATGACTAAGTTTTCAAATTAAAAAAAATTCAATAAAACTGCACACAAGTGGTCTTCCATTTTCAAGACGACGCAGGAGGAAAATGTTCTCAACCTGTGCCATGCCCATTGACCGAAGGCTACCGCCCAAAACACTACATGCGTAAAATTCTTATGAACTACATAATAAATTAACAATTTAAGAGTTGAGTTCGGTGTAACCCTACATGATGTCAATGTCATGGAAGCTTCATTATTGTTGTGTCAAATCCGAAACATTTTTTGTCAGTCGAATGCGGAAAGAATATGAATTCCTGAAGAGATTTGTCTACAATACATATTTCCTCTTGAGTCAAGGATCAAACAGAACTCAAAAACTTTCTGGACGCTTATCAATACTAAACGTAATTCTGCTGGAATTCCATCGAATATGTCCTACGATAATGTATCTACTGATGACTGTAAGGTTATATGCGATATGTTTGCATCACATTTCCAGTCAAACTTTGTTGACTTAGGCAGAGGTTGCAGGTCAGAACTTCGAGCAAATGCAATCACAGACATAGATCGATTAGAATTAGATGAATGATATTCTTTCTGAGCTGTCCTCACTGGATTCTAGTGTAAGCCTAGCGCCTAATAATCTTCCCTCGCTTTTTTTAAAAATGTGTTAGGACGGATTAGTCAAGCCCCTGACTATCATTTTTAATATGTCACTGGCTCGCGGCGAATTTTTGGATTGCTGGAAGGATCCTCCCATCACCCCAATTCATAAATCTGGACCTGAAAGTTCTGTTGTCAACTACAGACCAATAGCTAAACTCAAATTAATACCGAAATTATTCGAAGCTGTTGTTAAGAAAAAAATATATGCTGAAGTTCGAAACCAAATATCACAATTTCAACATGGCTTTGTGAGTGGAAGATCAAATTCGACCAATTTGGTTATATTTACAAACTTTTGCCTAAGTTCCATGGAAGCGAGACTGCAAGTTGACTCCATATACACTGACTTCTCGAAGGCATTTGACCGGGTTCAACATAATGTGTCATTCTAAAATCTTGAAATGGATAACTAGCTACCTTACAAATCGCAGACAGTTTGTAAAAATAGGTAATGATCTGTCACGGGTAATTTTCAATTTCTCTGGGGTACCTCAAGGTAGTCACCTCCGCCCTCTTCTGTTTCTTCTTTTTATTAACGATTTGCCTTAATATGTTTCTGTTTACTGACTTCTCGAAGGCATTTGACCGTGTTCATGTGTATTTTTCGTTAATTCCCTCTATATTAGAATACTGTCGTTTAATATGGAATGCTTTACATAACAATAGCGCTATTCGTATTGAGAGAATACAAAAAAGATCTCGCTCTTCGAAAGATGTCGTGGAATTCAAATATGCCAGATTATAATGCTAGATGTCAGCATTTTCGATCTAAAGCAACTGCATGTAAGAAGGACTTATTATTCAGTTCTTTTTGACGTCATTATTGCTCACATTGATTGTCCGGTGCTGCTGTCCATGTTCAGTGTTTACACCCCGTCTCGTTATCTGAGGCCTAGAGATTTCTTTTATGTTTCGAGGCATAGTACAAACTATGGGCAAAATGATGCTATAACTAATGCTTGCATAAAAGTCAACTTAGTTGCAAATGTTGTAGACTTTAATATGAGTAGAGATAAATGTAAAAATGAAATCTTAAATTTTTTGAGTAGCAATTCACTCTAAATTACATTATAATTGTATGTTAAATTCTGCTTATACTAGGCATTATTATTAATAAGAAATGAAATGTTACTACTATTAGCAGTAGTCTTAAAAAGCTTTGTACTTGAAAGACGGAAGAATAAATAAATAAATAAATATTTTTAGTTTATTGCTTGCTTGCATTCACGCTCTATCTGCAGCACCCTAGTAGTCTTTCCATTTTCAAAACGTAACGGGTTTCACAACCATTTGAAAAAGTCGTACTCGATTCACTCGCCTCATGACCATTCGCGATCTTGTTACCATCTTTAGAATTGTGTTTTTGACCAAAAAAAAACCCCGAGTTCATGGTCTTTTATGCTTTCGCGTAAATTCCTTATCAACTTCACTACACCACTGCTTCCTGTCTATTTCGACGCCATAACATTTCTCTCCACATTATGCATGCAATATTTTACCCAACCGCAGTGGCAGAATTCACAAATCAATTTCCTCAAAAGTATGAATATGAAGTTGGCATAATCATCACCGAAATGCTTATGCTCCTATTTAAATCCCCACACACTCGGCCGTTTCAAATGTTAATTAATTCTGCGCTCTCTTAGATCTCGCTCGACAAAACAAGTTCCCAAGCATTGCATCCTGTTTCACTTGCTGTCAGTGAAACTCTATTTGCACTCGAATATGAAAATAATTCATGTTCATTTTTATTGTCACAATGAAAAGAAATATTGACTTGTTCGAAAAATGTGCTTAAATTAACATAACCATCCATCGGCGGGTGGGGAGGGGGGCAGAGGGTCCATTAAAATATTAAGTGCGTGCATGTACACACATTCAAGTGTGCATACATACCCTTGGCGTTTCTATACATATTTGCCTCTCTACTTGTTATTCAGAAAAAGTTTAAGGGGCCGAAAGAAAATGCGTGCGGCTGCGGCTCCTCCCAAAAAAAAAAAAAATCGTCGTCGTAGTCGATAGCTAAACGATATATGACAACGCATCGATTGCGTAAAACCCACCCAGTTTATTATTCTTTTAATTAGTTGCCAGTGGGCAATCAAAATGCAAAATCGTCTAGCGTCAGTGTGGAATACTCAAGTCGGCGGTTGGCGGTCGGCCGTCTGAGGCACATATTGTGTGTGTTTGAAAAGAAAAGAAAGAAAAAAAAATTAAAACTACACTCAAATTCAAGGTGAATTCCAAGGCAATCTACTCTACGCATTCTCTACGCATGTAAATTCACCCGACAACAGAGAGATAATTTACTGCATATCGCCTTCCCTGTTCCTCTTGAAACGAATAAAAAAAAATATCATTTATTTGATGTAGTGTGGCACTTTCAAGTTTTTGACGGGCACACATACGCGTAGAGCGGTGTCAAAAACGATACGACACGATGACAACGACGATAAAACGTCGAATAATGTCAATTGAGGGCTCGCACACACATCCGCACGCACACACGTCAACGTTCGCCGTTCCCTATGCAATTCGTCCCTCCCTTCTGGCTTTTATAGCGCCACAGCTTCTGTTTCATTTGAACGAATTAAGACCGCTGAAGGGCAAAATGATTACGCGCCGTGCTTACAGCCTGCCTGCCTGCCTGGCTGTACGCACTACCGCATCTCGTCGCGTCGCTGGTAGTGCGTGGAATCGTGCGCTTGGATCGTTTAGATTGATAGGCACTTCGCTGCCCGCACTGCGTTATATGGTGTGCTTTGCGTTGCGGTTACACAAGCGGCCAAGCGACATGACGTTCAATTTGGAGCCCTAGCTTGCTCCCCAACCGCCAACGGCTAGGCGGCTACGACCAAGCTGTGTTGGTTTGCAGTACGCTTCCGTCATTGCATTGTTGGTAACCGAAACACCGAACATTTAAATGAGTTCCTAACGCGCGCTCCGTTTTTTTCTGTGTTGTAGACTTGACCCAAATTTTGGGCGCTGCTTATTGTGTCACGTAGAGAGAGAGAAGAGTCAAAATAAATTTGGATCACTTGTGTTGCAGTTGATGCGCGCTATCGTACGCTTTGTACTTAGACGCTATGTGCTATGTGCCATGGGATAGTTACTAATTCCCTCGGAGCTTTATTTTTTTTATTTTTTTCGGTTGGCTTGGTGTTGATATAAGAATCGTACTTGGCCCGTACCACGACTGTAATTGAACCTCAACTGTGGGTATATGTTAATGTGGCGTGGTGTGAATGGTGTGCAGCATATTTCCGCTTGGGTGTGCTTGGCGATAGCGATCAAGGATGAAACAGAGGTGATATTTCGTATTTACTTGTGAGATTTTCTGCTTTTTCTTTATTTTAGTCAAAACAGTTTCTATTTGTCTTTTGTGTTTGCTGCTCGGAGCACTAGAGTTGTGTGTCGCCGATCAATTTTTTTTCACTTGGAAGAGAGCTTTTCTAAACTGCTCATCGCAGCGGCAAAATCAATTGACAACTACGCACTAGCTGCAGCTGACCATTACACAGCTGCGCGTGGATAGTTTCAGCGGCATTTGTAATTAAAAGCAAATTAACTCATTATTTTTCCAATTATTCTTGATATGCTATTTCCTCAGTGTAGGCCTAGAAATGTATTTTTAGTACTTTAGTACTAAAGCGAGGCAGTTAAATCTAAAGATCTGAGGAAATACGGTATTGATTTCGTCACCATTTTCTTCTGTCGGGGTGAACCTGGGCCTTAGACAACTCGATTTTTAGTTGTCTCTGGAAGCGCACTTCAGCTGCAGTCGTCTCCTGTTGCGTTGTACTTTCGGATTGGGTTCGGGTGGTTAAGTGGGTACAAGCTGGAAGCTTCCTTTCACGTTAGATCTGAAGGCCTTTTCAAATTTCAGTATACAGTGGGAGAGTCCACTGTAAGTCGAACTCTCCCTAAGTCGAACTCTCCCTAAGTCGAACTCTCCTTAAGTCGAACTCTCCCTAAGTCGAACTTTCCCTAAGTCCAACTCTCCATAAGGCGGACTCTCCTTAAGTCGAACTCTCCCTAAGTCAAACTCTCCCTTAGTCTCTTAAACTCTTTGTAACTCGAACTTTTTCGCCATATTTTGAATATTTTCATTTCCCTCAATTTTTCATACACACACCTCTCTCTAAGTCGAAACTCTCGCTAACTCGGACTAATTTTGGTATCCCGTGACATTAGAGGGAGTCCATCGATGGCATGATTTTTCGAATGAGTCTTTTATTATTACATACTTCTTAGACCAAAGATCCCTCTTCACATGAATGGCCTGGAAGCCTATGCCTACTTTTGACGGCGGAGCAGAAAGTCGGTAGGACACTCCATGCATAAGGCGTGTTTTATTGAGAATCTTTACTCAGCTCAGTTTTGATACGCAATAAAACGCTCTTTACTCACTTATTTGTTTTTTTGTGTCAAAAGTTGGTCCATGACTTTACTTTCAAGGCGCTAGACAGCAAAATACAAATAGTTTTGGCAGTGGGTTGGGCCTATGCAGATATGAAGTATTACAGAGATGTCCCACTTCTACCTCCCTTGCACCTTACATTTTTTGACAACTGTTTTTAATATCGTTCGCTCAAAGCAACGATATGAATTGACATTATTTCGTGAAAAACCTTCAAAAATGTATGAATATCTGTCAAAAAAGCACTCGTATTCGTAGGTGGACTAGACGGCAATCAGCTTTGAAGTCGGCCATCTCGGTAATACTTCATTTCTGGTCCTATGTCGAGATTTAGAACACCAATGCCTATAACTTTTTTTTAGCGGCATCTGTGATTCTGTGGTGGTATCTGAAGCGCCTCATGTGGTTGAGATTTTTCAATGCGCTATAGTCAATTTTGATTACTGAGTTATTTTTACTCAGTAATAACTCACTTTTGTATTTTTGTTGCTTAGGGTATACAGCAGCTACTGAGCTAAGTAAAGGTTTTCAATAAAACACTCCTATTGAAATTAATGCTTCCTAATAAGAAAACTACGTAGAGGAGAACGAGACACAAAATTAACACTTTTTTACTCAAGCAAATGTTGAGACTGAAACTTTGGCAACAAACGCAGCATTAGTAACCATCCAAGTTCAGCAAAGTCTGTTAGGAAATTGCTTTAAAAAGAAGAAAACCCCACCAGTTCCGACTTACTCCAACTATGGGTTAATTTCTGACAAAGGCCAAGACTTATAAGAATTGATTTACTGCACACACAGGCTTAAAAGGAGCCTCGCAAACTCGGACACTTCATTCGCATAGAATTTTCTCATTAGTTTAAAGTTAAGAGCAGAATTTGCGAGTCGTTCAGTCTTGGATATGTGGATCACGTCTGCCGATTTGTGTATTCTGTTCTAATATTGACAGTTGATTGATTTGCAAAGGGTTTGTCCCCACCATCACGACTGCCGAGGCGGGCCTTGAATGCCATTCCACCATTGGCAAACCGAGGATGAAGCGGTTGGAGCAAGTCCATAAACTCGCCTGGTTACGCTTGGGCATAACTCCTGATGAGTTAGAGTCGATGGCGGAGGATCGAGTTGCCTGGAGATCCCTCGTGAGTGCTGTACCCCAGCGACCCTTTTAAAGGATCAGGCGAGTCAGATGGTGATTATGATGGTGATCGGCTATGTTTCTTTTGTCGGAAGTACACAGAGATCACTGTCCTTGAAATCATGTACAGTGGATACCATAATTTGTTCGAGTAAGAGAGACTTTGACTTCAAGAGAGGTTTCTTCTTCTTTATTTTGCGCTACAGTCCGAGGTGGACCTGTGCCTCAACCAACAAGCCTCTCTAGCTAGCACGGTCTCTGGCTAGCTGTCTGCAGTGTCGCATGCCAAGTTAGTTGAGGTCCTTCTCCACCTGGGTGCGCCACCTTAAACGGGGGCGTCCTCTGTTGCGTTGTCCCACGGGTTCGGAGTCGAAGACTCTTCCGGCCGGAGCTGAGTTGTCAACACGCTCTACATGGCCTGGCCAAGAATAGAGAGAGGGTTATGTATGGAAAAATGAAGGAAATGTATTCTAAATATGGCGAAAAAGTTTGAGTTACAGAGAGTTTTGACTAAGAGAGAGTTTCGACTTAGCGAGAGTTCAACTTAGGGAGATTTTGACTTAGGAAGAGTTCGGCTTAGGGAGAGTTCGACTTAGGAGAAGTTCCAGAGTCCACTGTACTTCACTTTGACACATAATGAAGGAGCAGCCTGACAAAGCGAAAAAGTTCGAAGGCATCAATCACTTATGCCAAGCAGAACTTGCAGAATCGCCGGGAATATGACACAAGCAAACATTTCAAAGCGCAGTTTCGTCTGAAAGTAACCCAACGCCAATCGGAAACGTCTGACCGCGAGGCTTTGTTTAAAGATTGGGCGCAACTTGCTGACACAACATTTCAATCATTGGCACAAATGCGCCGTCTCACATTCAGCAAAAGTGCACGGTCTCTGTGTGCAGTCGAGATCGATTTCAATCATTTCAAGCGTATAGATTACCAGTCGTGGTCATCAGCGTGTTTCCGCTAATCGAAGGCTTAAGATGTAATCCATTTTTCAAAATGTTAATCTGTCCTCACATCCGCCACAACCCCTCGTTGCGTTATCTCTTTATTTCTTCAAAAACAAATTGCAGGTGACTGCGAGTTAAGGAACAGTCAAATTATTGTATCTTCCACACAACTGTACGGACAGTCGTGCACACGCGTCGCAGACGTATAAAATGTGTGCACATAAATCTGCGTGGCAATAAAACATGATGTCACCTACTTAATGCCTCAATTAAATTTCTTATCCACGCATTAAAACGTGAGCAAAAGTGCAAAAGCGGCGGCCCAGGTATGGAAATACGATCGCACTGCGTGTGAATAATCCAGTGCGTTCATTGAATATCTGCGTATTCTTTTTAATTGTTTTCGAATGATCGTAATAAAAATTTGTCTTGTCAGATATGAACTCCTTGTTTTCGTTTGCCTGCCTGTTGCTTCGACAAATACAAAGCGAAGCGTACGCGCTCCGCTCAACTCTCAAGGCGTAAGGAAATGACGACGCATCAAGAACAAGTTTATTTCGCATCAACGAAAAACGAAGAAAAAAAAACTAAAAACACAAACACTCGGTTCAAGCGGAGACAAAGCATGGCAAATACAGAAGGGGGCACACGGCGCGGCGCGGCGATGCACACGCAAACAGGATTGCTCTGATTTTTCTATTACGCAACGACTTGTAGCACGCCGTGTGTGACGCATATGCTGCACATGGACATCCGAAATCGAGGCCCTACTACGTTTTTTCCCGTTCAAACTCAACCAACTGGATTTGGTGGCGAATTTCCTGAAAGGATGAGATTCGAAATGAAAGTGACAGGAGTTGTGTTGCTGAACTGGATCCGGCTTCTGTTTGATTGAATTCGAATTATAAGAAGCTTTTGCTGGGAGAGAGGCGAGAAGCTCAACTCTATTGCAAGCGTCGCCAGAGAAAGGACTTCAATCTCTGTCGCTCCGTGATCGCCAGTCTTAAGGTCTTTCTTTTAACAACCTGATCCACTCTTGCATACGCATGGGTAGTGAGTAATTTGAGGATAATTGGGAATCCATTCACTGCGACAGGCCAGTGGTGGCATCGTAAAAAATTGGTGGGAATTTTTTGATAGGGGAGAAGATCCTTTCGTTGAGTTAATTTAAATAGACATTAAACTCATAAAATTCATTCGCTATTCCCTCTGCTCTATTTCGGTTTTTTTTCTCTCTCCATTCATTGTGAAGGCACGGATATTGAATGTGGGACATTCGCAAGTCGAGTTGAGGAAGAGTGGGATTTCCTTTTTTTTTCAAGGAAATACACACGGCATAAGGACGCGAAGTGAAGTGGAGTTCGGAGTCCAATGGGAAGAAGTGATTTTTATTACGCTTTAATGTCCTTAAATATCTTTTAATCGCACGAAAAGGGTTGTTTTATGATTCTTCAACATGTTGATTGGGACACTTTGGGAAGCTTAAGACGTTTTATTTGTTTTCTTTCCCTCTTCTTTTTTTGTGTCGTTGCTTTTATGCGTATTTTTTGTTCTTTTTCCTCGTCTTTCATTTCTCTTCAAGGATCTTTGCATTGGAGACTTACACAAGTGCTACTCATTGAGGCTTGTGTTGGAATTTAAGAATGAAGGAAAATTAAATTTTTGTTTTTTTCGGGAGAAAAACGTTTTCAGTGAGTGGAGGAATTGAAGGTTTGTGGGTCTTGTTTGAGATGTCCATCGGTGTGGTGGTGGTTTGAAAGGGGATATGAAAATTGTTTTAGTGTAATTGGTAGACTGATTAATGTCAAGAACACTTAACTTGTGTCCTTCGAATGTTCTCGATGCAGAGATTGAATTTAAGGTTTGATTTAGGAAAGAGGAGCACTCTCCTGTCTCTGGCCTCCGGCCAAAGATGACCTTCCTTGTAACACATTGGCTGAAACGTCGTATATTTTCGTATGACACTTATCCTGGGGTTACGTGCGACGCTTGGTTTTTGTTACAGCTAGGGGAATAAAATATCAGGAGTAACGCAAAATGCGCTTCGGTACTGACGGACACAGAAATGGAGAAAATGACTTGGTAACAGCCAATGTTTGAAACATAATTTTCATAAGAGTACCCTCGTTTCAAAGCTGCGCTTACGCACCAAGGATCTGGTTGGCTTGTTGCTGGAGGAAGTGTAAAAAAGACGATTTTTGCGCGCAGTCGATACCACCTTTGGACATTATTTGTTTAAAAATAAATGCGTTCCAAAATTTGCATCAAAGGACTTTGTGAGATGCGATATCTCCTCGTCGATACTAAATTCCTTGCTCACTGATCGAATCTGGATGAAGAGCGCTTTGCTAAGATCTCGATGGTACACCCATGCCCAGTGAACTATGTCGTTGAATACAAAAATTAATGTATCATTTTTGTATAGAATTTTAAAGTGAATTTCAAGAATGTTACGGGGACCTGTCACATGATGTCGAATCGAATAACATAAGCCTAATGAACATAACGCGTTTAGCTGAAATGAGGGTAGGATAAATCTATCAACGACGTTGTAATCTTCCTTTTTGCTTCTTTCATCGTTTGGCAGAAGATCAATCAAAAAATGGTTTCCCCAGCTATACACAGATAGCGATACATTTTGTAAGGGAAAAGTGAACGAAACTTGACGAAACAGCGATACAGAGAGATGGTCATTCATTTCTAAAGCTAAAGTGAACGAAACTTGACGAAACAGCGATACAGAGAGATGGTCATTCATTTCGTAAGCTAAATTGAACGAAACTTGACGAAACTGCGATACAGAGAGATGGTCATTCATTTCGTAAGCTAAATTGAACGAAACTTGACGAAACTGCGATACAGAGAGATGGTCATTCATTTCGTAAGCTAAAGTGAACGAAACTTGACGAAACTGCGATACAGAGAGATGGTCATTCATTTCGTAAGCTAAATTGAACGAAACTTGACGAAACTGCGATACAGAGAGATGGTCATTCATTTCGTAAGCTAAATTGAACGAAACTTGACGAAACTGCGATACAGAGAGATGGTCATTCATTTCGTAAGCTAAAGTGAACGAAACTTGACGAAACTGCGATACAGAGAGATGGTCATTCATTTCGTAAGCTAAATTGAACGAAACTTGACGAAACTGCGATACAGAGAGATGGTCATTCATTTCGTAAGCTAAATTGAACGAAACTTGACGAAACTGCGATACAGAGATATGGTCATTCATTTCGTAAGCTAAAGTCAACCACCACAACCGATTTGACGAAACTGCGATACTGAGAGATGGTCAGCATAACAGAATTGGCAGATTTTAAAACATTTTTGAACATAATCAGATTGTTAATAGACCGTAAATAATAAAGGAGTTTATTGAACAAGCGATAAGACAAAATTGAAAAGAAATTACAAAAGTCTGTGGGTACGGAAATATGGAATCGTCAACAAATTGGTGTTGTTTCCACGTAAGCTATAATTTGAAATTAAGCGGAAGTATACAATAGACACTGTCTATGTAAAGCTGAATTCAGGTCTACACTCCTCTTGAGTAACTGACAACACTCTGAAAAATCTGTCTCGAGAAATGTTCTTCTTTCCTTTTGCTTCTTTTGCTATTCGAAATCGGCGTAAACCCATGTTTTGAAGAATTGAAGGTGCATTTTAAACACGCTCTTTCACGACCTTCTTTGACTTAGGACTTGAGTACTATTTCTATAAGCTTTGGAAATGTCCCATTTAATGAAGTCTTATTTAGTATTCTCATAAATGTTCTACTGTTTCTTTAGTCTGTGCACCGAGTCGACAATTATGACCCATGGAGGGTCTGAACTAGTATTGCTCTGCCCGATTTTGTGTAGGTGGTAGGCACCATAAAACAACTTTAGATCAGCTTGCTTTTTTGGCGGCTTTAAGATTGTGGATTAAAATTGTTGAAGTGCTTAAAAACCTTCTGATTGTTTCATGTTCGATTGCAACATTTTTTGGACCAATTGTTCTGATGCTGTAAGACACGTAGAGCAAAAGAAGACAACTTGTTTGGATGATCGCTTTATTGCAACTGAACTCTTTGCATGTCATTTTGTACAGTAGAACGTATAGTGGGTAAATGCGTCGACTCCTACGCAGAGGGTCCCAGGTACGGTTACGGCTCCACCTCTTTCGAGTCACTGACAATGCTCAAAGAGTATTCCTGTCTAGAAAAAGCTTCTCAACTTCGGCGTTCGGAGTCGGCATTGAACTGTAGGTCCAACAATAGTACGCACAAGACGAGTGGTTGCTGAGAAGCTTGGCCCAGGTCCGCCTCGGACTGTCGCGCCACCCATATTATATTATTTTATTATTATAACTGTCATTGCTTTGACTGCTTAGAGCTTCTGAAAATGTTGACAATTGCTGCGCTTAAAATAAAGTACTTACTATCTGTGATCGTACAAGGGACTGCCACCGTTTCCACATTGTATCCATTCCGGACACTTGGCACATTCGTAACACCCTTGCAAATTATCACAAAAAAACATAGCTCAATCCAGAGCATTGTCTATGAGCTGGATAATTGGATTGTGAAGATGCCTGAGCAGAGGAACTCCAATGATCCATATTTTCATTAATCATTTCCAAGTCTGCATGTAAGACTACAGACAATTTCGACGTACCGTTGGTAGGTAATTGTTTCGGAAAACAAATCACTTACGAAGCATTACACACTTGCCGGACTTAATTGCTCACAAACGACCTTCGGTTATTTCTCAAATACATTTTCACCCATTTCCCACGAAGCATCGGCCACGGTGATCCCATCAGTCACCACTTGAGAAGATCACTTCACAACAATCGATTTAGTTATTAAAAAATCAACATGCCCATCTCACTCCGATCCATCATGAGCCATCTTCTCGCATGAGTTGTGTGTGTGGCTGCACACGTTTTGCCGTTTTCATTTAAATATCACCTTGCATTTCAACGATTACCATAATGCCATCCAGCATTAGCTTACCTATGCATCATTCGGACACAAACTACGCATCATCAATTATGACATCGACTGGAGAAAAAAAAAAAAACACAAAATCCACTTACTACCGTCACCCGAATTTATCATGTGTCCAAATCGAAACTAGTATCTGCGCGGCTGACTGGCTGGCTGGCTGGGTATTGAATTGAATAAATGAGATAATGATGATGACCTTCAAAAGCAGAAATGTTGATTCATCTTGTGCGATGCATTTAATGCGCTGCCGTTGCCGCTGCCGCCATTTGTGATGCCACCTTTGAAAATAAATGAAACGATAAAACCGCATTGAATTTGTTTGAATACAGGCTGAGCTCTGAGACTGGCGAGTGGCGAGTGGCGAGTGATGTTGTTGATGATGATGATGATGATGGTGTCCGGTCAGTGTGTGTACGTGTGTGTGTGGTTTGGTTACCATCCGCCGCATATTTTGTCAGGGTCAAACGAAAACGAAAACAGAAACAAACACGAGATACATTTTGTCATCGTTTAGTTCCAAAACGAGTCATTTAACGGAATTGAAGTCTTACCACCGGCACCACCATCACCAACCACACAAGAGAGTCGAATAGTAGAAATTTGAAAACAAAGCAAACTGAATAATAAATATTCCCGCTGATCGTGATGAGGACGGACCTCCTCTTCGGCATTTCCATCATCAATCGTCCGCGACCGTTGCGAATGCAACCGAAGGTGAGCAGCAGCAGTAAAAAAAATAAAAGAGAAAAGACAAAAATTCCTAACTGGAACAGTTCCAACATTCGCCAGAGCAAACATCATCTAACCGTTCAGTTCGATTTATTCGCGTTCGTTTTGGGGCGACCGCATTGAACAGCAGTTGGAATGGCAACAATCGCCGAAGAGGTCGAGAGAGGATGCACAAGGAGGAGAAGAGCAAACGAAGAAAAAACAACCGAACAAATCGATAAATAATTTCCAGGAAATCCCTCACTAATGCGAAACTTGATCGTTCTTTGTGCATAGCCTAAATTTTGTTCGCTTGTTTTTTTTTCTGTTCCTTGGATCAGTTGTTTATCTCATGTCTATCCTGTTCCTTCTTCGTACTTGTGTGTGTGCGTGGGGATCGGGATAGACAGTCAGTTCCACAGTATTCGAAAACACCAGGAAATGTCTCATCGATTACCAGAAAGAAATATGCTTACCCGTGCTTTTTCTTCGAGAAGATGTCGCCCGAAAACCAACAGCGATTCATTCAAAAACTTTCGTTAAGCCAATTCCATTTAAACGCCACTGGACGGAAGTCATCGACAACTGAACGAGAGTCTTGCACTTCGATTTAAAAAAACGATTATCCTCTCCTGCTGTGGAAAGCCAAAACGAGAAGAGGAATCACCTCACGGCGCGGCGTTAATAGAATTTGACAAGTTGCGCGCATCAAAGCGCAAGGAATATGATGCGATCCCTTCCTGAGAATTTTGTCCAGAGCTGCAAATTGAACGGTCCACACACACGTACATGTGCATGGATGTATCCTGTGACCTAAAATTCACATGAATTAAATACTAGAAGCGGAATATCGGCAAAATATCTAAGGAGAGAGATCAGTCTCAAAAAAAAAAGAAAACACAACAGCAGAGAGACCGATTCATAAGTGCACAAGTCTGAAAATAAAAATTCTATTCTCCTCTCGATTAGACAAATTCGCGGAAAACGCATCCGCATGATGATGGAATCTCTCATCGCATCATCTACTTCATGCTTCTCGCTGCTTTGGTTACTTTTTGTTTTCTTTCGTCTTATTTCGCATTTGTATCTTTCGCTGATGGGTCGTTGTTGTTACCTTTTTGGTTTTTTTTTTTTTTGGTTCGGTTTGATCTCCTGGTTATGTTGCTGACTTTGAGAATGCAGTTAGGATTGTATTGTCCTTGAATTGAATGAGAAGCGGAATGTAGAATGGTGGCTAAATTTTGTGGAAAAGAGCATCATGTCATCCAAATCGTGGTCCGGTTTGACATCCGCGTTTAACTCACTCAGATCAGAGTTATCAGGCTTCCCAGACTTTATTTTAAGGTTTGCCTTTGTAAAATATGGATCGACCTGATCGTGTTAAAATTACTTAAAGATTTGTACTAATGATCCAAATTAATCATCCAATCGGAAGATTTTTTAATTTCAAGTGTAGACAAAATTAAATTAAAATAATTTTTACTTTGCACGCTACTGTTAGTACACATAACTGTGACGTTCTTATGTTGTGTATGTTCGGATTGCGATATCTGATCGGCTGATTCTACTGATAACTCTCCACTAGCAGTTCTCTCATAATCTATAAAGGAATGTAAATTATAGCAAATAGAGAGTCTATCACTGATCCTCGAACTGAGACAAATCCCTCTGTTTTTTTATTCGACATACGTTCCTGCAGGGGGAACTTCTTTTTCTTTGTTTAAAATATAAAAAACACTTTTATCTGTTTTCCTTAAACTTTATTTATACACGACCTTTACAAGATATCCTTACCGACTGACTCTCTTTTTATCTCAATCCACCGGCACACAGTGGTCCCGCGGTGGATAAATAGTTTATGTTTTTCGATTCTACAAATATGAGAACCTAGAAACTAGCCAACATTTTGTTGACTTTGGATCATCCGTTTGGCTGTACCGTTAGCTCAAAGTTGGGACTTTGAAAATTACAAAAATTTACGTATTTTTTAAGCAAATTTGATGTGCCATATTTCCTAAAATTATGTACATTGGAACCTAAAGTAAATTTTTTAAAAAAGCTCATATAATTTGCTTTCAAACTGCGTTTTCAGTTTTTTCATATTGCTTACCAATTTTTTAAACCAGGCTTTTAAGTAAAGGCACATTTTGAGAGGGGGCATTTCAATGTTTGATGGACTATAACAAAAATGCTCCAAGAGTCTCCAACGGGAGACCAACTTTTTCTGAAAGCTAAAGGTATTGTCTATCGATGCTGAAAAAACTAGAGACCACTTTTGGCCACTTTGGGAGTACGAGGCATTTAAGGTTTTTAACGATTTCCCTTGTAATGCATGTATTGTGCAAACGCTACGTGAGATGCCGAGGATGTTTTTATTATTGTGAATTAGAATTCTTTGGGTCATAAAATTGTTATAATTATGAAACTAATTGCTTTTATCTTGTAATATGAAACCATCAGAGATGAATGATTTGAAGTTACTTAGAGCAAAACCAAGAAATCAGGAAGCTCTAAGATTAGGAATTTCACCCTTGCACGCTCGCATCCCTTTTTTGTGGAATACTTGCTACATGTAGCCTACAATTTGGAGTTTAAAGTTTGGAGAACAACAAAAACGACACAGCCCATACACCAGGCAAGGAAGAGTCAAATTCAGTAGAAGTTTATACAAAAAATGGGTATTAAAGTAGATATAATAAAACAAGGATTTGGCACAACCAACGATGGGAACACATCTAGAAGATTTTTTGAAGACCTATTATCAACGGCAGAAATTACGGAAATAGATGTGCAACTCATAAAAAGATTCATTGTTATCCTGGAGACAACATGCAGCAATTTTTGGATTGACTCCGACAAGCTTGGAGCTCCCTGGTATTATATGCCAGCAACAGTGCATAAAAATCGGTTCCACGGAGCAGAAATAATATCATCAGCAGCCTTGTCCGTCGAATCATTGTCAGAGGAGGTGCAGGAAAGTTGGAATAAAGACTATAGGTACTATCGCATTAATAATAGTAGAACATTTTCTCGTTCGGCAACAAATGAGGATGTTATTCATCAAATGTTGGTATCATCTGATCCCTGGATTGCGAATTTAAGGCCTGAACCAAAAACAAAAGATTCGCTGCCACTTAGTACTGAAGAGCAAGCCTTATTATACTGAATTGCTTAGTTTCTTTAATTTCAAATAAAGTGTGCATTACCAAAACTTGTAAAATTGAATTTTTATGTATAAATAGTGATTACAAATTAGCTTTAAGTCCCAATTTCGAGTCATCGACAATAATAAATAATTATTTTATGCATTTAAACAAAACTCCGTTAGCTTATGAGAAACAATCAAGCATTTTTGAAACATAATAAGATCTCGTAGTACTTGCACAATGCTTCAAATTTCATTAAGATCGGTTCAAGGGTTCAAAAGTTACAAGGGGACCACTGTGCGGCAGCCACGCACACTCTTTCGCTTGTCTCTCATTTTAAATTAAAGTGCGTGCTATTGTTCTCTCACGCGTGGAAGGGACCTACAGTTTAATGCCGACTCTGAACGGCGAATTTGAGAAGCTTTTTCTAGACAGGAATATTCCTTGATTGCCGTTCTTTGGCAGACTCTTTCCTATCTCGAGCGGGGATCGCTCTACTGAACCGGAGGAGATCCTCGTGGGTGCGAACGACATCCGGTTCATATTGAAGTCGCCTATCCACTGTTCGGCGTACGACATGGAAGATGATTGGACATCCTTGTGGATCCTGAATAAGGCCAATTGTGTCTAGATAAAGGAATGCTTCGGGAGGAATAAAGCCGTTAAGGCGCACCCTTTCATGGTACATACTATTGGGGTAGTAAGCCCCAAAGATGAGACTGTTGGAAGAGGACATAGCTCGTGCAGTGTGCCTTCTGATGACCTTAATAATAAAATTATCTACCCTGTTCACGTTTGCCTCCTTGTACAGGACCTCGTTAGGATAGTACTTCTTATACTCAGACAGGGGTTTCCGATAAGATAGAGACCGTTCCTAAGACACTGCCTCTCGAACATCCTCATCTTTTCCATCTGGGAAGGACTCACGTTGAACCACAATGGACAACCATACACCATAATTGGCCGTACTAGGGCCATGTAGCAGATTACCTTTGACTCTGGTATCAAGTTGGCTGCTGAAAAACAAGCTCATTGCCGCAGCAAAGGCTTTTCTGGCTTTCGTCAGAGCAATGTTTGTCAAAATACAGATATTGATCCAGCCAATGCCTAGATATCTAACTACACCTTTTACGGCTAACAGCCAACCATGCAGGTCAACTATGCCGAACTTGCGCCAGTTTTGGCGCGTATCCCGCGTTGCACTGTCCAACGGAGTCTGGAAAAGACTAGTTTCGCACTTCGGAAGTTGAAAAGCAGCTTCCAATCGTCGCAAAATCACTGAATTTTCTCGAAGTCGGGCTGTAACGAGATGTTTATTACCTCGACCTACGAACTTGATCTGTACGCAACTAGGTCGTCGGCGTAGGCAATTAAGTGCGGCATGGAGCCCATAAGATCTGCAGTGAATAAAGAAAACAAAATCGGGGAACCGATGGCCGCTGTTGTAGACCGTTCTTAATGGTACAGACCGTAGTGGAAGTTATGTCACCATTTTTCACGACGAACTTTCTACCGGTTATCATGTCATGGATCATGTCTCGGAAAGTGGTCGAAAATTACCTTGTCAGAGCTGAGTCTTGCAAGAACTTCCACGGATGGCATTTGAATGATGGTTTATTCTATTAAAAATGGCAGGGTCTAAACAATATATCGAAATAAAAACTTGTTCGAAGTCTGTGTCATAAATGTTTGTTACTTGAATTCACTTTCTGGGCCACTAAATGGTTGACCCTGTATTTATTTATCCAGTCCATTTCCAGTATTCATGCAGTTCTGAAAATGCGTTAGAGAAATAAAAACTTTCTCTATCAAATTCGACCAACTAATAAAATGTGCCTCCACTTGTTCTGGTAGAGTTGGTAAACACAAACAGTTAAGGTGTACCAAAAGTTTTACTATAACCAACTTTAACTATAACATCATCCCCTTTGACCATTGATTCTTCTCTCTTTTTATAGTCCCCTTGTCTCTACACTTCTTTTATCCTCGACCACAAAATCAACTACTTATGAATCACAATCCCGCGAACTGATTAAATGATGCGACTTCAACTCTCTGCAGAGCTCCTATTCTTTATCTTCTCCATTGGCACCGCAAAACTTCCGGAAATGCCTCCAAATGAAAACACGCATTTCGCAAAAACCGATCCACTTCACCTTACCCACACAAATCAAAATGCACTTAGTAGTCTTTCATTTAATTTCATAGAATTTTCAATTTTTTTTTTATTGCTTTGAATTTTTATTCACTTTTGTGTGTTTTCCCCTTGTATCGTTGCAGGAATTTCATTGCGCTCATTAGCTGAAATCGAAGAAACAGAAAAAAAAAAACAAAAGAAAAGAAAAACGGACGAAGAATCTGAAAAACAAAATTTAAGAAAAATCAAAAACAATTTATAAATGCAAACAAAGCTCGAATCGAAAAGAGGAAGAAAAAAAGGAAAATTTCGTTTGGCAAATAAAAAAATTTACAAAAACAACCAAGAAATAATATTTGGACACAATAAATTCTACATTGGAAAGGATTCAACTGGATTGATAAACGAATAAGAAAATACAAAACAGTCCTTCAATTATCTACATACTTTTTTCTTTATAATTAAACCCACCAATTAGAGTTATTTTTTTTTTGTTGTTGATTTCGATTTGAAAGGTTTTTTTTTGGAACGCCTTCAAGACATTGGTGAAAATTGGCATACATTTTATTTGTTTTGTTTTTGCAAAATTAACTTTCGATTGGACAACGCTGGAAAACACAAACTTTAACAATGGATCCACAACAACAGTTCTGTCTAAAATGGAACAGCTACTCGTCGAATTTGGCAATGACATTTTCAAATTTATTCAAATCAGATTTATTGGCCGACGTGACGTTATCTTGTAATGGTAAGTGAATTAAATCATTCTTTTTAAAAAGTATTAATCTTTAGTTTAAATTTTTGGAGTGTACACACTTTGGACTGAATTTCCACCAACATTATTTTTATTTTAATTGACTAATTGATGGATTTTTCTGTCTTACGAGGGGGGCCAATAAAAACATACAATATAACTTAATATTTGTGTACGAGTACTTTGTTTCAATTTCGTCTTCAGAAATTAATTACTGGAGAGATACTCGTCTTCACGACTGATTGTCTCCTTGTCTATCTACTATTTTGGCGGATAATTACACGTGTTTTGACAGTTATTCAGTAAATTTTGACGAACACGAGCCGTTGAACTTTGCCTCATATTTACGCACGCCATATTCACTGAATGGTTTACCAAAATGTTGAAAAAAAAAAAATAAATAAGTAAAAATAAAAAAAACCTGGTCGAGGTTAGGTAGGGAGGGCTGTACACTTAGACCATATTGGTCCATTGTTATACCCACAGTCAGACTGCTACCACTGATTGACTACTCCAGTGACAGTGATCCCATCGGCAAAATGGTGACCGGACTAGATTTGAAAACCACATAAGAGAGTATTAACTTTGCTTTCACTGGGATTCGAACCGGGAACCCCGCTAACCAGGGCACCCTACGAACTGCGCTATCCAGTCGGGAGAGTTAGAAGTCGGGTACTTATTGACGAAGAACGTAGTTTCCACTTACTCCCCAAATGATCCTAACAACCTCTGAATGGTCAAAAACCCGATAAAAGCGTATTAACTTTGCTTTCACTGGGATTCGAACCGGGAACCCCGCTAACCACGGCACCCTACGAACTGCGCTATCCAGTCGGGAGTGTTAGAACGTACGTTTCGATTTTACTCCCCAAATAATCTGAATATTCGATGCAACTGACTAATTGACGTAATATCTCATCGAAAATGGTGAACGTTGCATTCCACTTGTTATTTTCAAAACAACTTGGGGCAATGTAAATTTGTTGTCGCTTCGTTATTATCGAAACTTAACGACTCGAACTCCTTGACGAATATAAATAAGTATGAAATAAATCCATACAACAGCATATTGTGTCCCTATTGGATTCAATTTGAAAACGACGATGAACAAAATGATCGAATACAAGTGCCTTTCTTTCGAAAAAATGGAATTCTAGAGGCCCTAAAGAGTTTTCGACTCCGAACCCGTGGGACAACGCAACAGAGTACGCCCGCGTTTAAGGTGGCGCACCCAGGTGGAGAAGGACCTCAACCAACTTGGCGTGCCACAATGGAGACAGCTAGCCAGACACCGTGCTAGCTGGAGAGGCTTGTTGGTCGAGGCCCAGGTCCACCCCGGACTGTAGCGCCAAATAAAGAAGAAGAAGAGGCCCTATACTGCTTCGTTTTAAAATCAGAAGTTTGAGGAACGCCTCTTACAAAATGAGTGTCCAGACACATTAACTCAAACACCATCGCCCCAAATCATTGCCCTTTCTTAAATTCCTTCGTTTTTACAAAAAAAAGTTTTACTTTTCGTTTAAAGACTACAGTAACCGAGCGTGACAAATGCCGACCAAGAAATACGGTCTACTTGAGGTATAATTACTCTTTTCATTTAATACGTCATTCGTTCGATTAGACATACATTAAGTGAATTCCGGAATAGGGGAGAACCTTAACACCATCTCGTCGGCATAACTAAGGCTGATGCATCTTATTGCATTCCAAGATTCCGTCCAAGAGTAATTTAAATTCACTTTATTTCACTTATTAATAGAAAAAAACAAAACTTTCTTTTCGATTTTTTTTTAAATATTGTCTTTATTCAATGATCCCCACTACAAGACTGACTGACTTCATAAAATAATATGCACAATTTCTCTTAGCATTCTAATAAAAAATAACAGAACTTAATTTAACACAGCACAAAGCCAAAACAAGTCAAGCGAAAGAAAGAGACGGAGATAGCCACGCGCATGAAAGTACAAGAAGTGCTGTTTGACACATGATCACATGATTGCAATCTTCGCTTTTGCTGCATTAGAATTTGGTATACTGTACCTGCAGTAAACTTCACGAGATTTGTTTTTCTTGCTGCTAGATGGTATTCTGCTTCTTAGGGGGAGGCAGGGAAGTGGTGATGTAAGTGCAAGGCAGTGTGTTGCACGTCATTCAAGGCGATTATTTCATTCGCCGAATTAGGAACACCTCTGCTTTGGAAAGTGTAACCAGTAATTGCGGTGTTCCTCAAGGCTCTATTCTGTGACCGATACTCTTTCCATTTTTATTCATTTAATTTTAAATGAATCCCTCAAGGGGGTCAATTTTGCGATACATGTTGCCTTCTAAAAATGGAAAGACATAGATTTTATTCAGATTCTTTTTAAGTTTACATGGTCTAAGTTACCGCACATTGTCTTACTTTGTTGCCATCCAACAACTTATGTCCCATCCGTTGTGTCTAGGCCACACCTAGACCATGTTAGTCTATTGGGATACCCACAGTCAGCCTACTGCCAATAATCGACAACTCCACTTGATCCCAACGTCAAACAGGAACTGTAACAGATTTGAAAAGCAGGATGTATTAACTATGGTTTCACTGGGATTCGAACCGGGGACCTCGTTAACCAAAGGCAGGGATTTAACCAACTGCTCTATTCAGTCATTTCCGCTGTGTCTAATCCAACTCACTTCTCCGAGACTTCATCCTTTGAAATATATCAAATAAATGCTGTGTGCCTCAGGAATCACTTCTGGGTCCTACACTCTTTCCTACTCTTAATGATGACGATCTGGTGTTTCCAATTCAATCCACCCTCCTTTGTGATATACAATCATACTCAAACAATTAAGCCACATATTTGATAATGAAGTACCTGCTGTCTCACATTTACTTCCGCCGTTCCGCTTTATTCTTGTTGTACGGGTTATTATAGGTTATACTGTCCACTCTTGGACATATCGATAAACTATTTTCTTGCTCTTTAGCAGTTTTAACATATTTCAGGTTCATTCATTGTACTTCCTTATCGCATATGTGGCTTAATTGTATGAGCATGAGTGTATGTGTACCAAATGAATGATACGTTCCTCGGGACTCTCATTAAGGACCGATACATTTTTTCTCGATCCCCTGCGTCTATTCGAATTCACTCCGTCGCAGAAGTGGCACCTCTTATTTGGCTTACGTTTACAGTGGACTCCCCCTAAGTCGAATCGTCACGGGATGACATAATTTGTTCGAGTCAGGGGGAATTTGACTTACGGAGAGGTTTTTGTAAGGAAAATTGAGGGAAATGTATGTAAAATATGTCGAAAAAGTTCGAGTTAGAGAGAGTTTCGACTTAGGGAGAGTCCACTGTATATGTAAGACTTGTCCAAACTTTAATGTAGCACTACTCCCCCCTGCAGCTGCTGTATACAATCCGAAAACAGGCGTTGGCATTTATGGGAGTCCTTCATTTCGAGTGCCCGATTAACTCACTGAACCTCCTTCTCATGATTCATCGCTTCTTCATCAAAAACAAGAAGGCAATAATTGTCTCATCTCGAGCCTGTGTGTCAGAGCACCCTGTGTTCCATCTAACGTGGCGGAATTGGCAGCAACTAGCTAGAGATAGCTACAGAGGGTTGTTGTCCACACAGACTGAAGGGCCAAACAAATCACTCAAACATCTTACCTCTTTCCACTTTCTTATCTCATTTTCAACAAAAATTAACTGAATGCATTGGACTGTTTAAAGAACGTGTTTCCAATAAAAGTCTCGCTTTGAATGATGATCAGCTTACATTCCCGGAGTAAAGTTTCGAAATAACCCCGATTTGCTTAAGGATCTACCCAATCTCTAATACCCTCCACTCACTGTGATCTTCAAACTCTTTACATTAACGCGCCCATGAACCTCGCTTAATGGGCTTCATCCTAGTAAAAATGTTGCTTCAGACCAACAAGCAATTTCCTTGCTAACTGTTCACGCCTCAAAACCTACCATATCGCAGAGTTTTTAACGTGTCCTTTCGCATCTCTTTAAGCAAATGCGTCTGAGAATAAAGACACACTTTACTGACCTATATTACCAAAGTCTCCCCATCTTTAATTACATAATGACCCAATTTGGTAAATAACTTCCTCAATAAAGCACCCTTTTTTCCAAACACCCCATCCCCTTTACATCGCCGGCGAAGAAAAAAAAAACAACAACACAAGAATAAAGGGAAATAAACGGAAGTATAATTTTTTTTTTACTCTCATCTTGTTTGTGGCCTTGTCCTTAAAGAAGATTCCAATAAAAAGAAAGAATACAAATGGGAAAAAAAAAAGAACCCAAGTTATCCTCCTCCCACCGAAGACAATCTCAAACGTACAGCGGCGCACAGAAAAAAAAAAGAAAAAAGAACAACAAAAGGAGACGAAAATACAATAAAATTAAGGCACAAGGTTAGAAGGTGCTCGCTCTTCTTCTTCGCATATATGAGAGACACCGAACTGTCTCAGTCATTGGTGTTAAGTAATCTTCGTCCCGTTTCATTTTATAGCATTTTTACCATCACCACCGTCGTTGTCGACGTCGTTCTTGTCGCACTTTGGCGGTCGTTTTATTCAATTCTTGGTCGCGTTTACCGAATACCAGACATGGATTTACACATCAATATGGTGTTTGGGTGCCTTCGTGAATGGTGGTGGGGTGGTATATGGCATGCCCCATCATCTAGACACCGCCAGCGAGCAGCCAATTGTGATTTTTGGAACGTGCCAAGATTTGTTTTTCTTACTTTTCATATTCAGGCGCGAAAGAAAATATCTTATGACTGGCTGGCTGGCTACTGGCGTGGGGAACGACATGTCCCTGTCTCGTAAGGTGCGGTTGACTGAAGAAACCACACTTGGTGGATGGATGGGGGGGGGCGGCTATCAGAAGGTAGTCCCTTGATGAGTTAGTTAAAGTTTACGACTTGTTGAATTTCGAGGTCGCCTAAAAGTATGTTTTATAAATTTTTTTTTCTCCGTGGATCCATATCTAGATGTGTTCTATTATGTTAAATATCCTGATCCAAGGTTCTAAAATGTGAGAGAATTGAACAGCCGTTGATTTCCTCATCATTTTCATTTCTCTTCCTGGTTATCTGGTGATGTTGTCACTAGGGTAAAAGTAATTTAAGGCCCTTCGCTTTACATGATCGTCAATGCCCGGCCTGCCCAAGCGAGGTCTGGCTGGTTTAACTCACCTCCTGATGGATCCGCTAAGCGGGGGACGACTATCTGGGATTGAAAGCACCTTTGGAAAGACATGACTGAAATCCTGCATGCCAAAAAACAAAAAACCTCTTGTCGATTGGAGAAGTAGTTGAACCACTTGCATGTCCCTTTGTAGATTTTTTTTTCTCTTAGCCTTCCATGTCTCGCCTCGATGTCAATCCTCAGCTTTACACACAATTTTCTTAGCCATGAGATGGAGCATATCCAAGAATTGACAATTCGGCCTTTCAATTTGTGTTGACATTACAGCTAAGCCTCTCTACCTCTTACATCGGTTTTCATAGTTGTTCTGAGAATAACCACAACCTCAACATCTATAGCCAAGGCTTTTTCTCTGGGATGATGAAAAGATGTGATTTAGAAGAACTATCCGCATTTCCTGCAAGTCCCAGATTCAGTTCTCAGGGCTTAATCATTATGGACGTACTCAGACTTTAGTTAACGTAAGCGAGCACACAGAAATGATTCACTGTGAACATGAGATCACAGATAAGATAGTTGCAATTGTATGCCGACTAGAAACGAGTATTTTTAGAACCTTAAAGGGGGAAGCGTGAAGGCCCAACAATAATTGATTTGAGTAAACTAAAGCTTATGCCAGAAGCGAGAGAGACATGAGACGAGAAATTTGCTTCTCACTTATTGCATAGACGTGCAGAAGGAAGTGACTTCACTTCTTGACTTCATTGACTTGACTTCACTCACTTGCTTATTTAATGAAAAAGCAAACTTAAGGCAACTGACTGAGTTGTTATTAAAAAAGTGTAAAATTACATGCGTCTCCTAAGGTCTGCTTATTATGGATGGTTTCTGAGTGGCGGCCGTGGCGTTGTGGGTATACGCATCGAACCTCACTGTCTGTGCTGTGATTCACGATAAAACCAAAATCAGATTCACGGCCTCATTCACGGCTCCTTTTCGATGAACTCAATGGACCGGTTCTGCTGGACCTACTAGTTGCACTGTTTATTGTAAATTGAGATTCTTCAAAGCCTTATTTCTTGCCCATCAAATCACATTCGTCAACAGAGTAATTGGCTTCACTTAGACTCACGAGTTGGGTCCATTGTGTTGACATATTTCCCCGTTGAGACCTATTCGTTTCCAAACCAACCACATCCATGAATGCTCCATTATCCATGCTTTTCGTTTCGATCCTTTATAAGTAATTTTAGGTTAGGGTAGGTTTCTGCTGGCAATCGCAGTCAAACTTAGACCGGAGTACGACCGTCGACTTCCTATACCATACGAGCCTTTGATAATGCGTTGAAGATGACTGACACTAATGCTGCTCCGTTCTGTCAGGTTGTGAATCTTTAAAGTGAATTTCTCTTCGAGATGAGTGGGCGCTGCAATTGAAATGAAAATTGCAAAATGTTTACTCTTCTTCCTCACTCTCTCTTTTGCAGAAGTGGTTGTGTGGCAGGGCCAGTCTTGAGGAGTGATCTAATGTAAATGTTTCAGCTCCACATCTTCTTTGATAACGCTGGACACTAGCAGAGCCTGGAAACAGCTTGGCCTGGGGACTCTCAGAGAAGATTCTATTCCTTCTTGTCCCTCTTGGAGATGCTAAGACACACTGTATTTCTGTAAATGGTACAGTGCCTGGAAGGACTTCCATTAGCATGCGTTGCGTATGTAGATCCTTGAGATTAAAACTAATACTTTATGAAGATACCTTGCGACCTCGCTCCTAATCTGACGTCCAGAATCGGCCGTCGATTTCTGGCCTTATTCAAACTCTTCTAGTTTCGTCCTTACAGAGCTCAGCGATGTGTGTGCAAATTAAACACTTCTGTGTTATTTTTACTATTTATCTGGGCATAATAACCCCTCACACGCTAGCTTAAGACTGAACTACAATTTTGATTACAACCACCTTAAATACACCTCGCATGCACTGAGTTGATGGATCGGTCCCACAGGTGCGCTCGGGTTTCCGGATGCCGTACGTGATGGAATGTGGCTGGTTGCAATACTGTCTCTGGTTCGCCAGACGCTAGGTCAGCGTTTTGCCGCTTGTGGGAACGTTGCTAGTGATTTGATGCCATCGTGGAACACATGTGAGGGAGAGAAATATTTCGCGACTTAACTTGGATAAAAGATTGCTAGAGTGTCTCGCAGTAAGGAGCGCTCTTGTCAAAGACTATCAGCATTTGCATTTTTTTTTGCTGGCAATGTGCTTGAGCAGAGGGTAACCGAATTTTCGCCAGGAAATTAGTCTGCATAGTGGGTCGCCGTGGCGTAGTGGGTTAGTGCGTCGACTCCTACGCAGAGGGTGCCAGGATTTTACCACCTTTCATATTTCACGGATCCACCTGTTTCGAGTCACTGACAATGCTCAAAGAGTATTCCTGCCTAGAAAAAGCTTCCTCAACTAAGCCGTTCGGAGTCGGCATTAAAATGTAGGTCCCTTCCACGCGTGAGAGTACAATAGCACGCACAACACGAGTGGTTGCTGAGAAGCTAGGCACTGGCCCTCCACGGGCTGTAGCGCCACCCATATTATTATTATATTGGTCTGCATAACCTGTCTAGGATCGGATAGTCGACGTTACACCTTTAATTGTCGCTTGGCTAACAATCGGCCGTTTACTTTGTAGTCTTTCAGTGCTAGTTCTGCTTCATTTATCGCAGCCACCTTCTTCTTTGACTGGCGCTACAGTCCCGGGTGGACCTGGACCTCAACCAGCATGCTTCTCGATCTAGTACAGTCTTGTACTAGTGACTTGCAGTCTCCCCTTAGAGTTGGGGACTTTTTGAAGAGGCCAAAATACAGTGAAAGCTCCCATAAGCTGACAGCGACGGTCGCAGCACTTTTGTCCGGCTAAGAGAGCTGTTTAACTCTGGCCTATGATCGATGCCAAACGATCGCTTAGCTTGATCAGATTAAGCAGGCCAAATCTCAGATCTCTTATTGGGGTTCTAACTGGCCATTGTGCCATCGGAACTCACGCCTCTAGACTAGGCCTTCCCTATAATGATTTCTGTAGAAGCTGCTTGGTCGAGGATGATGAAGAAACCATCGAACACTTGCTATGTAATTGCAGTGCTCTCTCATCCCACAGATTCAGACTTCTTGGGCCCTTTTCTTTGTTAATCTGGCTTCAAAATCAGCCCTCTTCTTCATTTTATCTAAAGCACAGATTGGTCTGCGGTAGCCCTAGATTGGTCTGCGGTAGGTAGCCTAAGATCCGCGTGGTAACTCAAGGGGCCTATCTTTGGCCTAAGTGTCACAGTCAGCCACTTCAACCTAACCTAACCTAAGAGAGTTGTCCGTCCATGGGAATGCAGGGAATTTCAATTCAAGATCCTCGATCGTGAGAAATTGTCCGCTTAAGAGAGTGTCCGTAATGGGAGTCTTCGCAGTGGATCCCTGCACCTGTACTTGCTTCACTTTTGAGCTGTCAGTGTAGAGGAACGATTCTCCCTTGACTACTACCGTCGATCTTTGACATTGGTTTAGGTTTAGGAATCGTGTGGAGGAAGTTTCATTTGAGGGGATGTTTGAAAAACCCGGTAATTTCATCACGATGTCATCCCACACGCAATGAATGGGAATCAGTATGTTCCTCTAGTCAATTTCTAGACCTTTCTTAAGAGTTACTACTCACGTCTTGAAGTGCACACCTCTTCTGTGCCCCAATTTATTTTCCAAGCGACTCAAAGAAAATTGATTCAATCCCATTACACAACGCACTAGTTGTGTCGGCTGAGAGTGCCCTTGCGATTACTCCGAAGTACAAGACCATTCCCTCTCCGCCAGGACATGAATGAACATAACCTAGATATCGTAACAATCACGTCTGTAATTTGCCACCAATTTCCCCCTAAAGAATTCCTTGTGCGTTCAGTCCCATGTCTCATCCATCCCATGTTGGACGACGTGCCCTCATTTATGTGTCGCTCCTCAACCACTACGCATAATTTAGCGGCTTAACTCGACAGTTTACGGACGATATATTATTGCTCTTTTACCAAAACGAAGGAAACAAAAAAAAAAAAAGAATCCAAACACTGCTCTTTCTATACACGTGCTTTTTTTCATTCCTGTTTGTTTTTTTTTCTGGATTCTTTTTCCCATTCAAGTTTATTCATTTTCTTAGATTACAACCGGTGTGTGTTTTGCGATGTGGTGCTGCTGTAGCTGCTGTGCTCCGTTCGACGACCTTATTCACTTCTTCTTTCCTTTACTCTGATTTCATAATCGGAAGGAGCACAAATCGACAAGCACACAGACGGTGGTAAGCAGCGCGCCAGCACCAGCAGTAGCAGCAGCCGTAGTAGTAGTAGTAGTGGTGGTGGTGGTGACGACGGTGAGAAACTGCGACGAAGAAGGTGAATGAATAAAATAAACCACAACCACAAAAAAAGAAGAAACGAAACAACATTCTAAATATCCGTATAATAAAAAGTACGGAGAAAAGTGTAAAGGTGGCACGGAACAAAGTAGGTCCCTTCACATGGCGCTGCTTTTCCAGCACTACGTTGCGTTACGTATACGCAGTACCATTTATTATATCATTAAAAAAATGGTGATGATGTTGATGACGACGATAATGTTTTCGGTTCTTTGGGTTGCTGGGTTATTGGGCGTACTTTTGAGGCACGGAATTGTTTTGGCTCTCTGTTGTGTGCTGGCGCTTGCGGGAGTCCCTTCCTGGTACTTTACTCTTTTCAGGGACGCGGGGAGTCGTGTGAGGGTGTGAGATCGACTCCGGGGGAAAGTTCAATGTCCTTGCTTAGATAATTTATGTATGTTTATACTTTGGTTCCTCGTCTTTTGCGTTTTTTTTTTTTTTGTGTTCTGTTTTCTTTTTTTTCCCAGGACCACCCTTCCTTCTACCAGACGGGCACGAATTGTTGGCTCTGTTTTTTTTTCCTGAAGGGGGTGTCTGAGTTCGAGTTGTCTTATCACTCACTTAAAGTAAGAGAAGTTTTGATTTCCTTTGTTGATGTTGGGTGGGCGGGGTGGTGGGGTGCTGGAGTTGGGGGTGGTTTTTACGACTGTTGCTTCGTCGTTTCATTATGTACTTATTAATATGTTCTCACATATCATATGGCCGTGTGTGTGTTTATGTGTCTGATGAGTCTGGAACAAAACACGTACAGAGTCGGATGTGCTTTCATTCATTGAATGTATTCAAACAAGGTGGATTTGTTTTTATTGCCATCATTATGAGACCTTTTCTTCGTACGCATGTAGGTCGACGGGTGTCTCCTGAGAAAGGAACATGATACTGGCATCGTCGACGCCGCCGTCGCCGCTTATGCTATGTGTTTGTATGTATTATGTATTCTAAGTGAATGTATGATTTTATGTGCGGTTTTCTTGAATCAATATTTCGCGCGCTTTGCAGGCGTACCGCGCCGGCGGTTTATTGATTTTTTTTTCCGCCTTTAGTCTGTTAAACATTGTTTGGCGACCTATGTTTATGTGTAGGCTTTATTTTATATTTTTTTGTTTTTTTTTATTACAATTGGCTTAGGTCATGGTTGTGAAGGCATTTTTCTGAGGGAATTTTGAAGCTTTTTATTTCGTTTCGAGGTCACACAATGATGATGAGTATGCGGTGTTGTCGCAGTCACTTGTAACTGCTTCAAGGTTGCAAATATGTTGGAAGTTTTGATCGTTCGACAAGTGATTTTGAGACAAATACGAAATAGTCGACAAGGTCCGCATGATTGAACCAATTAAATATAATTGTTGGCTTTGAAAATGTACATGTGTATATTTTAATATAATCTTAATATTCTTTCGTCTATCACAGAAGTTTCATAAATATGAGATGTTCAGATACACAAGATACACAAGAATTGATAATTCAGCCTTGACAGTAAGCCATTAAATTGGTGTTGACATTACACTGCTTTTCAGTCTTGTAGAGATCCAGAATCACTTAAACATCTCCACCTGTTGCAGTGGCTTTCCATAGCCATTCTGAAATTAACCACTCATGTGGTTCAAGTTGCAGAGTTCAGGACTCAAGACTAAAGTTAACCTAAGGGAATACACAGAAATGATGAGCAGGCAAACAACTTCTCCCACTTTCGTTCAGTTTTGCTCAGCAAACTACTCGCTAATCGCTTTGAAGTCTGACAATGGTTCTGACTTCATGGAATATGTGGATGGAAGCTTTATTTCCCAACAAGAATTGATTTTAGTAAACTACAGTTGAGGAGGGACATCATTAAATTTCAAAATTGTCCACATTTCCTTGTCCACCACACAAAACTCGAACGCAAAGCTTTGTCTACTGGCGGTCGTGGAGTTGTGGGTCTGTTCGTGGACTCTTACGCATCTGAAAATCGCTGTCTCGGTTCGATTCCCGGTACGACCAAAATAATTGTTACGGTCCCAGTGTGTATTAATGCGTATCAGTAGAGATCAATAGCGCCTTTTTGATGAACCCAAAGCACCGGCTCTGCGGGATCTACTGGTGACATTAACCATTGTGCATTGATATGCGTCAAAGCTATATTTTTTGCACTTCGTACTTATCAACAAAGTCACTGGATTCACTTAGACTAACGAGTTGAGACCTCTGTTTTTCAAACCCTACCGGATTGATATATGAATTTGAGGATGCTCTCCAGTTTGATCCTATTTAAGTTAGGTTAGATTAGGGTGGGGCTTTGAATATGTACTTGTGTATATTTTAATTAGTCTTGTCTTGGAAGTAAGTAGTCGGTGTTATAAGAGGACCGCTGACTTTTGGGAGATCACCTTCGGATACTAGGCGTCATCTGCAATGACTTGAGCAGAAGCTGATGGGATGAGGAGGAACCATCAATCATAACAATATCAATCCGTACTTAGTTTTTCGTAATTTCAGTTGTAGTTTTGATTAATTTACAATTCTAGCAAAGTGGATTCATTGGTACCAAAGTATGGGATGCCACAAAAGATAATGTTACCGGAACGGCGCGGTGCAATGAATTATGAGTAGAAATAAGAATTTTTGGCCACATCTCAAACACCTCAAAAACCGTCGCAAATCTGCATATTCCCAGTCCGATCATTGAACTCCTATGCGAGGTGCTTCAGCCGAAGATGGTTCCCCACCACTTTTTCGTTGTTCTTCTTTCTGGAGAGCCACAGTCTGTGTTAAGCCTGGGCCTCAACTTTGCTCAGTTGTGTATACCAACCCTTCTTTACAGAATCGGAGAAGACCACTTCTTCAGAATTTAACTACAAACTTTCCACGCGCTCTTAATGACCCAGTTACCATCACCACTGGATAACTTGGCTCCTCACAGTGTGCAATTTTCTAGCGCGAATTAATTCAAAAACCAAACTCGTCCTAATGAAAGAACCAACATTTCATGGTTTAAAGATCTCCTCAAGCTACTAGCAACGGAAATGGAAGCAAACATGCAAGTTATTATTTTCAGCTTGGAAACACTGAAGACTTCTTCCTCTGCTTATAAAATTTTCTTAGAACAGGACTAGAATGTGGTCGCCGTGGCGTACTGTGTAAGTGCGTCGACTTCTACGCAGAGGGTGCCAGGTTCGATACCCGAATTTACCACCTTTGATAATTCACGACTCCACCTCTTTCGAGTCACTGACAATACTCAAGGAGTATTCCTGTCTAGAAAAAGCTCCTCAACTTTGCCGTTCGGGATCGGCATAAAACTGTAGGTCCCCTCCAATTGTGAAAGAACAATAGCACACACAAGACGAGTGGTTGCTGAGGAGCTAGGCCCAGGTTCGCCTCGGACTGTAGCGACACCCATATTATTAGGACTAGAATGATACATGTTTCCTGTAGTTAAACGATGTTGTAAAATATGCGAGACACATGTTTTATTAATTCACAGTTTATTCTAAATTATTATAATCTAATAATTTAATTTATTAAAAACAATTTATAAATTGTTATGTATGTACATCACAACGGCAACCGACTGACTGACTATTTCTTCCCTATGTCCCTATCATGTAGCATAAGATGTCATGATTTTGAAAATTGCAAGATCATGATCAAAAATGAAGTATTACAGAGATAGCCGACTTTACAGCTGACTATCCCCTAGTCCGTCGACGACTTTGAGTGATGTTGACAGATGTTCATGAATTTTTTGGCGGTTATTCACGAAATAACGTAAATACCGTTCTTTGGTTGATCAATTTGAAAAAAAACAGTTGTCAAAAATTTTAAGCGGCAAGAGAGGTAAAAGTCGGGCATCTCTGTAATACTTCATTTCTGACCATGATGGATGGTAGTCAGGGATGTTATTCAGTACACAACAGATGTAGAAATTGTTCTCCAGTTTCTATTCTTCATTAAATAATTTAAGATAAAGTACACTACCCTCTGGACTTACGCAACCCTCAATTCACGAAACTCATCGATTTTCGCAACTGATAAACTTTTTTTCATTATGGACGCAATAATAGCAACTTTTCAAATTGACAGAAACGCGTTAATTGCAATAGTGGCATAGTGGGTTGGTACGGGCGCCTACTTCGATCCCCAAACTTACTATCTTTCATAATCCACTTCTTTGAAGACATCGCGAGTATTCTTGTGTAGACACTTTCGAACGTTGGTAAAACAATCTTCGAATTATTGCCTTTCAAATGAAACCAGTTTGGGGCATATCGTTGGATGGTTTCAAAGTCTGGACATATAAACATGTTGTATGTACGTAATATGTATAAATTATAAATGTGTTCAAGTGGAATGGCAATAATGGACATAAATTAGCAAACAAATTTTCTGCCCAAAGGTAGCCAGTCTAAGAAAACATCACTGCACGCTGCTGTTTTAGCAGTCAAGTATGAATACTCATTAACGACTACTAAAGGGAGGAGCTACAGGACGAATAAGGACAGAAAAACTCCTCTTCATGCACCTCGTCTCGCATCAATTCTTGCCATGATGTGAGAGAGCATGTGGCTTCTGCTTCGAAATAGATCAGCCTGTAAGTCTGCTACGTTTTACCGTAGTTGAGTCCGTATATCAGCCAGTGAATATTGAGTTTCAAGTGGTACACCGCCTCTGAGTTTCCGAGACTGACACAAAATAGATTTAAAAATATGCCAGGGACTTATATTATGTCCTAATGATGATTATATAGCCCCTTGGGCACTTTCTGTGGAAGTCTCTGTACAAAATTGTCGTTTTCTTCGCTTGAAGTAAAAAATAACAGGGTTTTTCCTGAAGGATGAAAATATTGATTTTCGCAAATAAATTCGGATTTAGTATAAGGTAAATAAAGTGGGTTGTCACGTCCACTCCTACGCTGGATATTTAGGTTCAATTCCCAAAACGTCATAATCCATGGAACCACCTCTTTTGAGTGTCTAACAATGCTCAAAAAGTTGAGCTAGAGAAAAGTTCTCAATCTAGAGAATCTAGATCTATCTAGAGAAAAGTTTCTCAAAAACTTCGATTCAGGGAGTCGGTGGCAACTGTACGCCCTCTCGTGACAGAATCCTAGTAACACACACAACCTAACTGGTTTGTGCATAAGTTAAGTTCAGATTTACTTGGAACGGTAGAGGCGCCACCATTATTATTCTTTTGTCAACTAGAAGTGCGATTCGAATCTGAACATACTTACTTACTTATCAGGCCGACGGCCCATGCAGGGCCCGAGCCTCGGCGATAGCTGCTTTCCATTTCTGACGGTCTTGGGCACGCTGCTTCCAGTCATCAAGACCAAGCTGTTTTGAAACCACGATTACTTGGTCTTTATACCGGAGATTCGGTCTTCCTCTCCTTCTCGAACCAGGAGGCTCGGTTTGGAAGACCCTCTAAGCTGGAGACAACAATGCTCATCCATGCGCTTGATGTGGCCGAGCCAGTGCAGGCGACAGATCTTTGCCTTCCGGACTACATCGACATCCTGGTACAGCTCGTAGAGTTCGCGATTGTGTCTTCTCCTCCATTCGCCTTCCTCACAGACGGGACCATATATCCGACGTAGAATTTTCCTTTCGAAAGGCACGAAGTATCAGCTCCGCAGTTCTGCTTATCTACCAGCTCCATATAGCAGGACTGGCATAAATTGACTGAACACACATTTTCAAATTAAAGTCGCAAGTAGGTAAGGGTGAAGGCTAGGTTAGGTGTGAACAGAAAAAAAGTTCCATGTGAATGCCGCACACTGACACTTGTCAAACTGGTGACAGCCGAACAGTGCTGCCCAGAAATGAAGTATTACAGAGATAACTGACTTCACAGCTAATTGCCCTCCAGTCCATCGACGAATTTTAGTGCCTTTTTGACAGATATTCATTCATTTTTAACGGTTATTCACGAAGTAATGTGGATGCCGTACTCTGATTGGTCAATTTTAATAAAACAGTTTCAGAAGTTTCAAGGGACTAGTCAGACATCTCTGTAATACTTCATTTCTGGTGCTGCCAAGTTTTGAGTCAAGCTCAGCTTAAAGGGTGTTCTGTTTTTTTTTTGTACTTCAAATAATTTCTCTCACTTCAAAATTCCTCTTGGTCGTTGAAATTAAAACTTCTTCAATAAATCCAATCAGACATCGAAAAATGTCCTCCTGCATAAAGACCAAAGGAATTCCCTCATTTGCAATGTTTCATTACGAGACTTTATCAAAATACCGAAAAGTACGAAAAAAAGAGCGAAATCAAAATCATCATCAAGATTACGAAATACTACCCGGAAGGCATATGAATATTAAATGTGCCACCCCAGCAACTCACATCCGAAGCGCAGACATGTGAAAATGTTTCGTAAGAATAAAAATTAAAGAGGATATTAACACTTTTTGTCGGCTGTTGGATTTCCCTTTTTCGCTCGACGAGTGAATAAAACAAAACCAATCGAAAACAGTCATTGTTCGAGCAAAAGACAAAACAATATGTTGCCGAAAAGTGAAAAGACTCCCGTAGACACGACCACGACCCCCATTGGCGGTAAAGACGATGTAATTACAAAGAAATAAAAACAAAAAAAAAATCAACGCTGAGTGGAAGCGCATCACACCCCAGCGCAAAGCGAAAATATTATAAACAAATCTCTTGTAGAAGAGAAATCCCATACCTATTTAATCAAGGAGCATTTTTTGATTGATTTTAGCAGAAATCGCCAAAGGACTCGAATGGCTGTCGTCTGATAAATGTGTAGTCTAATGTTAGCATACAGCATGGAAAGGTGGAATAGACTGCTAGTCGTTCTCGATTTGAATCTTTTTTTTTTTGCTTTGTTTTTCTGATTCGGGGGTTTTTTTTTTGTTGTTGTGCAGCTCGTTGGTTGATGGTAGAGTTATGTTCGACCATCACAAGTCTGGCACCGTCCAAAGGGCTGATACCGGCTTTGTTATGTCAACTCATACGTTTCTGGGTTTGTGCGATTGGACGTCGACGACGATAATAGCAACAACAACACGACGACAACACTGACGACGGAAACAAGTAGGAAATGCGAAATGCTTCTAGTGTCGCTGTACACGCATCACTCACCACTCACCCAGGAACAGGAGGGAGATAAAAATTCAAACAAAATGGTAGCCCCATACACACAGCAGCCAGTGCCAGCCAGCCGGGCTAGCAGACAGGACTGTTCATACTCCCTCAACCCTTTTTTTCCTCTGCAAGTTTTTTGTATATATTTTTTGCGAGAAAGAAACAAAAAAAAAAAGACGAAAGCTGACGTACAGCCCTTGCAGGTATATTGTTAAGGTAGGTTTGATGGGTTTTCCATAACCTAACAGAAATTCTTTGCCAAAGATTATATTCGGCTGTGGAGAGGTGGTGCTGGTGGTGGTTGTGTGGGCGGTCGAAGCCTATGAAGCGCGTAATGGAAACGACTGGACGACTCGATGTCTGGATATTGGTATTTTTTTCCACATACAAATTCGTGTGGTTAGCAAAGTGGACCCGCCGATATCGATGTACATAGAGGCACATGCACAGAGTCAATCAGAGGTTTGATTTAAACAAAAACCACGCAATGGATTTATAGCCGCACTCAATTTCATTAAATATTGTGACAACCGTCGCTGACTTCAGGCATATCGATTTCTGATTGCTGACGGTGTGATCGGTTTCTTTGAAGATTGTCGTGCGGTAGTCTTTTCCATTCCATTCATGCCGACAAGTTAAATGGGTTTTTTGAAAGGTCAATGTAGGGACTATTTGTAGTATCCAGACTTAGCCCATCAGCTTCATCCAAGGTTGAACCACGAGTGGTTCTCAGTCAGTCTGGAAGCAGATAACTGGAGTGGCGTGTTGGTAAAGATCCAAGTTGAGCACGGACTACTACGTGGACTAGGACATCCAAGTAGGAATTCTCTAGGAAAACCAGACCCCCTACATATGAGGAAGGCCTGGTAACCTCTTCAAAAGAAGCCGCTCTGAAATAGCAGTTGGTAGCAGTGGTCGTACATACTTTGGAAACGCGCGTCTTAGCTCGTATCATTGCTGTCTTGTGTGCCAATTTGTCCAATTTGGCCTCAGGTCCGTAATGATGTGCCATAGCAAGTGCGGACGTTCTGGTGAGTCGACACTACAGAACCCACAAAATTGTACCATTATACATTTCACTGATGTTGAAGGTTGGACCTTTAGGGCCCTTACTGTCTACATATAGAATAATCGATACGCCATCAATCGGAACTAATGACAGTAAACGTGTAGCCTCTAGGACAGTCTTGCCTTCCTCTTGGAGAACTCTGCAATGGTTAAGTTGTCGCGAGGACTTTCCGAACGAACATCTATCCTTTCGTCCATCTCGTGTATCCCCTTGTGTAGACTTCCAGAGGCGCAATGTTTCCTACTGCGTCAACTGACCATTCCTATCGGAAAAGGAAATACATAGAGCCCTTAATAAATCATCATTCAAGCATTTCAAGACAAACCTGAAATGTTAAATAAAACTTTTCAAATAAATCCAATCTACCGCCCACTTATCAAACTTAGGTGTCCTTTATCCCAAATTCGAGTGAAAAATAAGCAAAACAATTCTACATGAGGATATGTAGGGTTATCTTCGAAATCAATATCAAAACTTTTTTTTCATCAAATTTATTTTATTTGGAAAAAAATTCCGAGAATTTCTTTGAATGCGTTGCTAGGGCTATGATGCTCCTTATGGCTTCTCTGCACTTGCCAGTGCTCTTTATAAGTGTACAAAATTTGCAGGAAATAACAAAACACCCACATCTCTCATAATTATGTTTTCATGTAGTCCTGCCAACATAGGCAGTCAGGTGTGTAGCTGCTAACAGCCAATGCTCATTTATATCACCAAATTGGATCTTTAAGTGTGGAAATGAGGAACTATCCTAACATGACACCTGTTGACAGTTAAAATAACTCTGAATTAAGCATGCTCAAGTGAGCTAGCCAACTGCATTCCTCCTCTCCATGAATTCACCCGCAATACTCGTCTCGCCAGGAATGCCCATCAGTATACCCTTAAGCCTACTTTCGGGCGCACAGTTAAATTCAGAGACTCGTTCTTAAGCCGCACTGCACGAATATGGAATGCTCTTCCCAACCTAATATTTCCCACAGACTACAAACCGCAGATATTTAAGACCAATGTGCACAAGTACCTCCTTTCCTTGGTCCGTGCTGTGTCTTGACCCCGGACACATAAGGGTACTAGCAATCCCTTGAGCACGCGCAAATTATAAAAAAAGCATGAATTCCAGGAGGCCTTTGAGGTCCAAGCTTTAAAGATCTTTTGGTTTGTCAAGTTTGTGGGTGGACAGGTGCCCTGGCAGACTTCCAGCCGCGTCTCATTTCGAGACCAACGGGATGAGCACTTCACGTTCATATTTCTAAAACCACCTCAGTCATGATAGAACGCTTCGACCCTATTTATAGCTTCCAGCTCCTTAAAGAAATATTTCCCTAGAAACAGCATAATTTTCCTTGTTAGACACTTGTCATACGGGTAATGTTCAGCCAATTCAATTTATTCTTCGGTTCGGACGCTTTGTGTGGATCAAGAGCGCAGTGCCCGGAAAGGACAACCACATCCTTGTAACGAGAACGGATCCTTGTTTAATGAAGGTTTTTAGTGGCTTTTCCTTCAAATCACTTCTGTGATATATTATTTAAGAACATTTTTAAAAAATTTTTAGTAGTAAGGTAATAATACTTAATCTCTGTAAACAAAGAATGTAATGTATAACCATTGTTAAATTGCTGCCACAATAAACAAACAAACACGGATCATTGTCGACCGTAGAGCTCTCGCCGTTGTCGCCAGACTTGCTGCATGCCCACAGACTCGAAATCGCTAGGCTTGGATGAACTTTAATAGGCAGTTCAACCCGAGTTTGAAGTGTTTTCAAATGTCGTTAACTGTCAATTTTGCAGGCTTCTACAGGACATAACAATATTGAGGACACCAGGAAAGAGAGAAAATTACCAAAATAAACTGAAGTTCACGCCGCCGTAGGTTTGTTCGGTTTGACAAGCGCTCAGAGACGGTTTAACTCAAGGGGACTTCAATTATATTTTGCCTAAAGCGCGAGGTTTCGAAAACCCGAAAATGTGTGACGTAACCTCGGAGGTTTGGAGAAACTTGATGAAACCTCGCGAGCAGAGCATTTGCCAGGAGACTTAAGCTCTGATTCATCGAGTGTGTTTTACTTTTAATGTATGATCTCTTCATAAGGGACTGTGGGAGATTTCCTCTTTGTCGTAGTAGTCTGGTAATCCTAGACAAGACGGTGTCGGAACTCGGTGACTCTTCGACTCTGAAGCTTCAGCAATGTTCATTGCATCGCCTTTCTAGACCACACAGCTCTGATGCACAGTATAAGCACGCGCAAGAATTCTCGTCACAATGCTTCCGTCCTTTCGTGTCAAATTTTGGACATCGGTGAGTACACAGCGTAGCCTCAGTGTCAGGCAAGACTCCCTTAATAATGCATGCGTGCTTGAAACTGAAGTTGACCATTGACAACGATATTCTGTCCATTTCCGACCACAGAACCCGCGTCTTTAAGCCAATATCTATGGTCATCATTAATTTGCTCTCTCCAAGGCTTCATCCATGGCGCCCAACATAAGGGCGCTGTGCTACCACGCCAATTTGTTAACTCCTACTCTGAACTCAGTTCTTTTAACTGATTAATAATAATAATAATGGTGATGAAATATGGGTTGCACTACTTTTGGGTCTAGCTTTTACAGCAACCACTCGTATTGTGCGTGCTATTGATTTCTCACAAGTGGAAGTGACCTATGGTGACTCCGAACGGCGATTAGCTTGTGTAGCTTCTTTTAAACAAGAATACTCGTGACTCGAAAGAGGTGGACCCGGGAATTATGCAAGTTGTGCAATTCGGGTATCGAACATTACACCCTCTGCGTAAGAGTCGACGCTTCTTCCACTGTTCTACTGATTACGGCGTTAAATAGGTGACGTTAGCACTGCATAGTTCGTCTAGGTTGTCGAAGAATTGGGTTCGAGTGCATAGGACGCCAAAGGAGCAAGTAAGATGTTTAATGGGTTCCTTTTCCTGTTCGTCCCTCGTGAGTCGCCGTGGTGTAGTAGGAGTGCGTCGACTCCTACGCAGAGGGTCCCAGGTTCGATACCCGAATTTACCACCTTTCATATTTCACGGCTCCACCTCTTTCGAGTCACTGACAATGCTCAAAGAGTATTCCTGTCTAGAAAAAACTTCTCAACTTTGCCGTTCGTAGTCGGCATAAAACTGTAGATCCCTTCCACTCGGGAAAGAACAATAGCACGCACAACACGAGTGGTTGCTGAGAAGCTAGGTCCAGGTCCGCCTCGGACTGTCGCGCCACCAATAATATTATTATTATTTCCTCGTAGTCGTTGTAGGGAAGATCCAAGGATTATCCTGAAGCCATGTATGCAATGACACATGGAGCAGAGCTCTAAATCTTTTTTCTTTCGGAATCGTTCGCTCTCCAGCCATCATCCTTTGGTCACAAAATATCGACGCATTAATTAAATGGATTAATTGAATGGATTTAATAGAGCCATTAACTGGATGGGTGACAAAGAAAAAACTCCTCCCACAAACCGCCTTTTTAATTCACGAGTGCATCTCTCTAAAGTCACTGATCAAGCACCACTAAAGGCACTTTCGTCCAATCTAATGGACTCCAAAACAGTCAAGTGAGAGTCAAGAGACGCCTTACAATCCCTTGGATTACACAAAAAACTAAAACTTGGCTGGGTCCCTGGACATAGAGTGATTGAAGACAACGAATCCGCAGATGAGCTAGCGAGAGCTGGCCCTGAATCAGTGCTCATCGGTCCAGAACCTGTCTACAGTGTCAATTGGACAGCAGCTACAACTCTGATTAACGAATGGTAAAACAAACTTCGCCTAGACTAGTGGACACATGGTCATGGTCTTAGGCAGTCCAAGAGATTAATAAGGCCTTATTCATATAAGGATATATACTCCATCTTTGTAAGGATAGTTTAAGACTGCTCAAAAGCTTTCTTACCGGCCACTGCGGCCTGAAATATCACCCTGTATCAAGACACGGTTTGTCGGTATTGCCTCGAAGATGTTGAGACCTCCGAGCACATCATGCATGAATGGCCGGCAATAATCCGGTTAAGGAAACGGATATTCCATAGGGAGATACTCCACTTGAAAAGATCTACTATTTTTTATGAGGGAAGTGGTTTGTCTTCTGGCTTAACTCCAATAGATCTACCCTGGTCGCGGTGTCGTTGCCTACACCTCATGGGTTGTACAAGAGGGAAAAAAAGTCACTGATGCCCAGCGAAAATACGTACCTAGAGCTTCTCATTGACTTCGCCGTTCAGAGTTGGCACAAAACTCTTGGTGCTCTCCAATCGTGGATGAAAGCATACCCTTATGAGTGGCGGTATAAACAAGGCCCACAGGAAGCTTCATATCACACCCCTCAGCATTATCACAAACTTTCAGAGTTCCCTCAAATACTGCGGATTTAATAAACCGCCATTAAACTACCCATAAACCATAAAAATTATCTTCAACCAGAGGTACTCGGCTTAAGTTGGGTTAAGACTATTTAAAAAAAAAAAAAACTAAATGACGACCGTCGTCGACGTTTTGAAAAAGTGTTAATATTCAGCACCACTTGACATTTAAATAACGATAATTGCAAACATAATCAACTCAAAAATCAACTCTCTGATTTCTTTCGAAACACATCCGCTGGCGTATTTTTCAAATATGATTACGAAAGTACTCTACTCTCCTGTCTCGGATGTTTTTTTTTTTTTCGTTCTAGAAGTCTCTTAAAAATGTATGTACACAGCATTCGTACTTACATTCTGTTTTAATCCGTTAAAGTGAAAGGGTTTGTCTATCACAACATCCCCTTGTGTGTGGAAAAAAAAAACGGATAATTTCTTTTTACTCTTCGTCCGTCCTGCACAACAGCCAGGATGGTGTGGTATGCTGTTCACAGAACCAATGTACATCAACAGTACATATCACATGCTGTGTATTTTTCGGGAAGAGAAGTACAAAAACGTTGTGTGGCACTTGTGCTGCTACATGCTATAAAAACGATGATCCCTTATGATGGGATGAATTTTCATTTCTGTCAATATGACGTTTCTGCGAATAGAGAGCCCCTGGTTACATTTCAGATTTATAGCTAGGTGTGCGAATAGATAGACACTTTTATGACTTGTTCATGAATATGATCGATATTGTGAGACAGTGTATTGACACAAGGTTAGGTTAGGAGGGAAGCTGCTAGTGCATTCACCATCACACTTAGACCCTATTGGTCCATTGTGATACCCCTAGTCAGAACGGCAAATGGTGACTGGACTAGATTTGAAAAGCGTATTAACTTTGCTGTCATTGGGATTCGAACCGGGGACCCCGCTAATCAGAGGCAGGCACTCTACCAACTGCGCCATCTAGTCGTCGTCTTGCAACAAAGTTTTGCACCACTTTTGCAGGCGTCTAAAGTACTGACTGTTGAAAGCCATTCTCTTTAACAGTTCAGGAAATTTGTGCGCATGTTTGCATTGTGCGCCTCTTTCGTATGCGATGTGGAGCCTTTAGAATTTGTTTGAAAAATTCATACTGATGCCCTCAACTAGATCAATGTCGACAGTTAGAGTATACCAACGTCCTTATTGTTGTCTGGAATCACTTCAGAAAATCTCTGTCCTTGCCACGTGGTCCACAGCCATTTCAATATTGAATCTCATGACTTAGAGGATCCTCTTCCATGAAACCTGAAGTCTGTCGAAATAATTTTAAGGAACCCTGTCATATCAGGTTGCGGGTGTCTGTCCCAAGGATCCGGATACCAAATTACTGTAGCGTCTTTCATTCAAAAACTGAAGCGATAAAGGAAGTTTGTCCTCACTTAAAGAGAAACAAAAACAGTGTCATCAAGTACAGATAATCACCTTGATCCAGCCAATTTGTACTGTTTGTATCACTCTCTGTGACATTTAAGTGACTTGTTGAATACGAATATGTCACCTAATCGGTGTAATTGTCATATCTTCTGACAGCCAGGCTGTAATCAAATCTCTGCGTTCAGACATTCGAAAACTTCCCGCAACTGCTGCCTATCTCTTAACGATATGTCCTAGTATTTTATCATTCAAATTTCGCGAGTGCCGCTACACTGTCACATTCCGAAAACAGTATAGTGCTGGTGCCGTACTTCTTCCGGATGGAGACCTATCATCCATGTCTACCGCTACTACAAAATGGACTTCTAAAGCTGCTGGAGGCCTATTTCAGAACAGTTACCTACTCTTGATCCAAAACATGCGCAGAGACTGATCAGAGTGAGCAAGCAGAATCTTAAAACAATTTTCGGCTTCATAACCAGTACACACAGTTGAATACAATTTTTCCCTGATAAAACTGCGCTCTAGACTGTGACTCGAGTTTTATGCATTTCCGGGTTTAATGAAGGATTTCGACGACGAATCCAAGTCGGGCTTAATTCCTGATGAGTTAGGGTCATTGGCGGAGTATCGAGTGGCCTGTAGATCTTACGGACGTGCTTTGTCGCCCTGACTCCTTTAGTGGATCATACGGGACGCTGAAGATAAGATGAGAAGAGATGAAGATTCATTCCATATTCATCAATTTTGTTTGCCTTTCAGCTCGAAATGAACTCCATCTGACTTAAAGATGGATCTGAGTCGAAACTAGTTTCATCATCACTTCGAAGAATCCTATGTCAAAAATTGCATATGGAACGGCAGGTTTACTGTCGCAACTTGGCTTGAGGTTTAAGCCTTATTGGCAACCAAATTTTGCATTGTCTGCGGTAACTATCAATTAATGGCTATCAAAAAAGGCCTGAATTCACTTGTAGGGCAGCAGCTATAACAGCTATTGTTGCATCTGAGCTGTAGGTCGGTGGATCGGCTAAATTGTTTACCAATCTCATAACCCATCTGTAGGAAGGCGGCACTCAAAAATTGCGCCTAAATTTACCTTGGACGGAAATCTTCGACTCCAGTGCGTTACAACTCACATACAGTGACCCAAATAAATATACAACCCCCTCAGAATTGCAAATCTCTTTGTTGTTGCTCATTGTATCCAATTCATTGTAAAATATGTGCCACTGTAAATAAAAAAAAAAAAAAACAATAAATAACGCTTCAGAATGGCGGGGTTTTAGTCTAGTCATGTTTATGTTATAAATTTGCAGACTATTTTCAAAAATATGGGGTATCCATATTCATTTGGCCACTGTACGTGTCGGTCGTTTATGAACTCCTGGTCCATCGATGAATTTTTCCAGCATTTGACTTTCCCACGCTTTGTTAAGTCTCTGGAATCACTTCAGAAGTGTCTTCGTTAGACCGCTTGTGACTGTACTTACTTCTGACTTACTTATCAGGCTGCCGGCCCATGCAGAGTCCGAGCCTCAGCGATAGCTCCTTTCCATTTCTGACGGTCCTGGGCACGCTGCTTCCAGTCATCAATACCAAGCTGTTTTGCATCCACGATTACTTGGTCTTTACACCGGAGATTCGAGTCTTTCTCTCCTCGAACCAGGAGGCTCGGATTCGAAGGCCCTCTTAGCTGGAGACAACAATGCTCCTCCATGCGCTCGATGTGGCCGAGCTAGGGCAGTCGTCGCATCCTGGTACAGCTCGTAGAGTTCGCGGTTGTGTCATCTCCTCCATTCGCTTTCCTCGCAGACGGGACCATACATCCGACGTAGAATTTTTCTTTCGAAGGCACCAAGAATCAGCTCCGCAGTTTTGCTCATCGTCCAGCTCTCGGCTCCATATAGCAGGACTGGCAAAATAAGGGTTTTGTAGAGCATGACCTTAGTCCTTCGAGTCTGGAGTCTTGACGCCAGTGACTTTACTTGCACACGAAGAAAAAAATGAGAATTTCGCGTTTGGTGATTTTTCATGCGTTCATAAGTTGGACGTGATCTAACCAGTTTCTGGTTGAATCTTCTCACTAAGGCCTACGATTACAAAATCTCCTCAAAGGTTTTAGGAAATTCAAAAACATTTTCTGAAAGTCAGGCAGCACTTTAGGCACTATCGTCTAATCTAATGGATTCCAAAACAGTCGAATGTTGCAACGACGCTCTACAGAAGAGCTGGACACAAGAATGTGAAGCTTGGCTGGGTCCCTGGACACTGGGGGACTGTAGGCAAGGAATCCGCAGATGACCACCACAGGGCTGGCCTTGAACCGTACTGTAATACCAATTGGTCTGTAGCTACAACTCTGATTAACGAATGGGAATCTTAACCTCGCCTAGACCACTGGGCCAATGGGCAATCCAAACAATTAATCAGGCCTTATTCCTATAAGGAAATGCTTTATGTTGATAAAGAAAGCATACGATATGTCTTACCGGCCACTGCCGCCTGAATTACCACCTTAACCAAATAAACCTGTGTCAAGACAAGGGACAACCAAGTCCTACACCTACTATCTGTCTTGAGGGAAGTAGAACGTCTATGAGCTTAAATCCATCCCTTCGATGCAATAGATCTCTCCTGGTCGCGGTGTCGTTGACTTCACGGCATAAGTTGAACAAGAGGAAAAAAGGTCCACGATTTCACGTGTAAGCGTGAATTTTTGATACGTCATTTACACAGTGTACTTCGTGTCACATAAAATTAAATCATAATTAGTCAGAAAGGGATACAAGTGTATATGACATCGGGGCATTTGTCTGTACATGTATCGTGGCGTCGTGAAATCCGTGAACATGTTCACGTGAATGCTCAGAATCTAAGCGATATCCTCCAAACATGCAAGCAGTACCACTGATTAACCGCACTAGTTTTCTCGAGCACTACCATCTCTGAACCGGAATTCGCAACTCGAATGATTAGGGCCCTTCGGCAATCCTTGAACATGTTCACGTGAATGCTCAGAATCTAAGCGATATCCTCCAAACATGCAAGCAGTACCACTGATTAACCGCACTAGTTTTCTCGAGCACTACCATCTCTGAACCGGAATTCGCAACTCGAATGATTAGGGCCCTTCGGGAATCCGTAAACATGTTCACGTGAACGCTCAGAATCTAAGCGATATCCTCCAAACATGCAAGCAGTACCACTGATTAACCGCACTAGTTTTCTCGAGCACTGCCATCTCTGAACCGGAATTCGCAACTGGAATGATTAGGGCCCTTCGGGAATCCGTGATCATGTTCACGTGAACGCTCAGAATCTAAGCGATATCCTCCAGACATGCAAGCAGTACCACTGATTAACCACACTAGTTTTCTCGAGCACTGCCATCTCTGAACCGGAATTCGCAACGCGAATGATTAGGGCCCTTCCGACGCCAATTAAAGTATGCTTCGCAAGAATGCCCTTGTGTTTGGTCAGCAGACTTAGCGTAAAATGCAAAAATACCAACCAACCAACGCAAGTGATCCTTAGTGCATCAAATTGATTGACTCGGATTGCAAAACACAATCAGACCACCAATTATGCCTTCACCGTCTCTATCATAAATGCCATTATTCCACACCCTCAAGGCGATACACTCATAAGAATGTCGGTTCCAAATTGCCATTAAAGAAAGAAACAAAAATGAAGTATCAGATTTGTAAAAAAAAATAAAATAAACTATGACGCATTTTGTTTTGGGAAATGCAGAATTTTTTATAACTCTATTAATAGAGCACGTGTACATGTGTGCGGAAGAGTGGAAGAAAATAATTTGTTTTTGTTTTTTTCTCGCAGTTGATTGATTCACTGTGAATGTGGTATTTCTTTAGTTGTTTTTTTTTATGATTATTAGTGTTTTAGAAGAAAATAAATTATATGTGAAAAATAGTAGGGGCAGCCGTCGCGCTCGTCGCGTAAACACGAAATAACGACACATGCATGCATGTTGTGTTGTTATCAACGTTTCTTTTTTTTTTTCTTGAAAGGTTTGTGAAAGGTACACACATATGCATATAGTTTATTTAAAAGTATACAGGAAGCAAAATAAGTTCAATGTCAGCAAAATATGCATGACGTTTTCGTTTTCTGCGTTGCTAGCAGATAAAATGTGACATGTGCATGTGCGAAGATTTGATTGTGAAAACAATTTTATGTCATTTATTTGTGGACGTGCAGGAACTCGGGGAGAGTGATCGTTTTTGAAACTTTGAACTAGGACTCGGTACATTTTGATGGGATTCTATTTTACAATCAATTTATTTACTTACATAAATATAAGTGATTAAGGGCATGTACCTTTCACCTGTGAGCAACAATTTGAACATAAATTATTAGACTTAGACTTAGCCCTAGCGGCTTGTTTACTGGTATTGAAACGGAGGCGGCCAAAATGGGTTTATTTATTTATTATTTTTCATTTATTTTTTACTTATATTATTTTTAATGGCAAAGCGAAGTATCTACTGTCGAACAAGGGACGGACACGCAACATCGACGACTCGGCCAGAACCTTACCGTAGGCTACAAGCTATAACTTCCAGGTGTTGAAGGACTTCGTGTACCTCGGCCCCCAAGTATAACTTTTTCTAACCCCTGTTTCTTTGGTCTCCAGAGGCAGTTCAGTAGTTAAGTCCTCTCTCAAAGAACCAAGCTAACATTATATTCAGTGATCGAAAAAGTATTTTCGCATTTTGTCAATAGATGTCGCTGGAGTCGTCTATCTCCAGTGCTACCAATCACATTGTGTCATACCATATGGTGTTGGAAAGGTGATATTTCAAGCTTCTAGCACAAACAATACGAGTGGTTGTAGTAGAAGCTGGGCTCAGGTCCACCTCGGTGTGTCCACTCATATTTCTTCTTTAACCAATTTAAAATGAAATTCGGAGAAGTTGAAAAAAAGTTACAGCTGTTCAAAATTGAGCGAAAATAATGAAGAAATTCGCTATATTTTGAAATTTTTGTTTAAAAAAAGGGAAGAATGCCACGCAAGCCACCAATGAAATTTGTGAAGCTTACGGAGACGAAGCTGTATCAGGTCGTGTAGCACTACAACTGGAAATTTTGATGTGAAAGATGCACCTCGCTCTGGTCGACCAGAAAAAGTCGATGAAATTATGGAAGAGATTGCCCAGGACTGTCACATAAGCAGCCATGGCATCGCCAAGGAAATAAAAAGTCACCATCAAACGCTTTTGAACCATTTAAAAAAGGCTGTCTACAAAAAGAAACTCAATGATGGGGACCACATGAATTGTCTGTGAAAAATTGAATGAACCGAATTAACATCTGCGATTCTTTGCTGAAACGAAATGAAATCGAAACATTTCTGAAGCGAATTGTAACAGGAGACGAAAAGTGGATGAAATACGACAATAATGTGCGAAAAAGATCATTGTGCGAGCGTGGTGAAGCAGAATTGACACCTCGCAAGGTTATGTTGAGTGTTTGGTGGGATTGGAAAGAAATCATCCACTATGAGCTGCTCCAGTTTGGTCGAACGATTGATTCTATACGATGACTGTCAACAACTGATGAGATTGAAGCAAGCAATCGAAAAAAACGGCCACAACTGATCAACAGAAAGGGCTTCGTCTTCCATCAGGACAATGCTAGACCACACACATTAATGACATTAATGATTTAATGACTCGGCAAAAACTGGGAGAGCTTGGCTGGGAAGTTTTGATGCATCCACCATATAGCCCTGACCTTGCACCATCGGACTACAATTTGTTTCGGTCAATGCAGAACTCCCTTAATGGTAGACCCTAATTGGTAGACCAAAGTTGGCTTCAAGAGAAGTCTGTGAAAATAACTTGTCGCAGGTTTTCGCCGAGAAATCACAAAAGGTTTACACTGATGGAATAATGTCTCTAGCGGAAAAATGCCAAAAGATTGTCTACCAAAATGGTACACATTTGGTTCAATAAAGTTCATTATAAATATTAAAAAAAAATGAGTTCAAGTTTGATTAGAAATACGAAAAGACTTTTTCGACTACCTTATATAACACCATCTGTCCTGTTCTGTGGGAGGCAGGCCCGGATGAAATTCAAAAGCAGATGAAGAAGCAGCGACAGGCGTCTACGGATCCAATGCCTAAGATGACTAGGCCATGTAGAGCGCATTGGCGACACTGCTCTAGCCCGAAGAGTTTTTGAGAAGTTCTCTTAGAAAATCACCTTTGGTTTTGGATGGTTTCTGTGTATTCCTCTTCTCTGCAAAACTCGTTGTGCGGTATGTTCAGTGGATACCTTTATGGCACAGTGCTCGTTAAGGACTCTAATTAGCATGTGCGTGCGTCCTTGCGTCTAAAGGCGATCAATGATGTTGATCTCTTCCTTGTCCAGCATCGATCACAAAGTCCTTTATGTAGCTTAAGTATTTATGCCAGACCAGCGAGTACTGGCTCTGTCCCTAGGGCTTCGTCTTTTCTTATTCTCCCAGCTTCGAGTTTTAGATATTCTCCTAGTCCTTCTTCGCGAGACTTTCGCCTTTTCATTTCCTTGGATGCCATTATGTCCCGATGCCCAGCAGGGACTTGACGCTCTGTTTCCATAGCCTAACCAGCTTTAATGTCAGAATATCTGATTCTATGGCCTTTATTGTCACTTAACTGTCAGAAAAGATGGTGACCGATTTTCCGGGTGCAGGAGATGTTATTTATTTATTTATTATATTATCAACATTCTATTTTACGGTAAACTCTGAATTTGATAATTTTATGCTATCTGACATTTAGCCGGATATTTCAAATGCTGACACTTTATTTAATGTCTACACTTAATCGCAACAGTTTCCGACCAGGACCAGACTAACCTTATATGAGACACTGACATCCCAGTCCTGCTGAATATGGCACGGAAATTCAAATTGAAACGGGATTATAAGAAGTGCTTGGTCTCTTGAGAGGAAAGTTCTGCGTGGGATCTTTGGCCCTGTATTTGCTGGGGAAGATTCAACCATGATTTAATGCCCACTTTTACTGAAGATCAGATGAACCTTAAATTGAGTTAAAGTTTTTAGTTGAACCCCAAGTGAAATTTTTGGTTTCACAATGAAATCTGAACTTAAGTTCAGTTGAATTTCATTTGTGTAATGCGATCGAAAAAAAAATGGCAACCCTTACATTTGCTGCGTGTCTTTGCTACAATTCTTGTTGGATTTTTGTTGTATTTGCTAAGCCTACGTATTTGTGTTTGCTGTGCCAGTTCATTCGAACATTTATAGCGTTTGCTTGCTCTTATTGGAAAAGGGAGATTTCAAAAAAACAAAGATAGAAAACCAAAACAGCCAGTTCATCACAGAGTCTGACCAGTTGAAGGCAAATAATAAAAAAAAAATAAATAAAAACTAAAAGGGACAAATCATATTTTCTCAAATGTCAAGAATAAACAAAAAAGGAAAAAGTGGAAACGAATTGATTCCATTATCGAAGATCAGTTTTCTTGAGAGCTAAATGTCTCTCAAAATAGTGAACCAAACTGCAGCTGTGGTACAGAACTGGGGTTTAAACGGAAGTACACTCTCGTTTAACTTAAACTACAAATTTAACTCAGTTTAAGGTTTAAACGAAACGGAAAAAACCGAACAAAAAGTTGAACTGAAGTTTAACCGGAAACTGGAGTGGATTTACTGAGTTGAACGTACGCAGAGGATGCCTGTTTCGAACGAATTTTCCAATATTTACAATTCACGGTTTCACCTCTTTCGAACCGCTGACAATTCTTAATGAGTTCTTAAGCCTAGAAAATGCGTCTCTCGGCATAAAGCTGTAGGGGAAGGACAGTAGCACAAACAATACGAGCCGTTGCTGTAGAAGCTGGGCTCAGGCTCACCTGGGCGTGTCCACTCACATTTTATTTATAATAGCTTCCTCACCGTGAAATTGGAAGGTTCGACTCCTTTCCAGCACTTAGTGAAGGCTGCCAAAGCGTTTGACTGCTGTATAGCCCGGCATAATGACATCTGTAAGCGAGCCAGTTTGACGGCTGGATAGGCCGGCATAAAAACATCTGTAGGAGCCACAGTTTGACTGCTGGATAGGCCGGCCTAAGGACATCTGTAAAAGAGCCAGTCTCGTCGAATATTTGTTTGCCTTAGCAAACACTCGCAATGGCAAACCTTAAACACAAATTATCCCAGAATATAATGACAGTTCAGTCTGACTGTCATTATATGTCATTACAGTGACTGAGGAGGATTAGAGGCCTTTCCGGGTCGGAGCAGTGGTGGGCATTCGATCTGCATGACCTGGCAAATTGAGACTCGAACTCTTGCCGCTGCATATACAGTTATACGTGCATATATCGTTATACGTGCATATACCGTTATACGTGCACATACCGTTATACGTGCATATACCGTTATACGTGCATATACCGTTATACGTGCATATACCGTTATACGTGCATATACAGAACATTGACTTAAACAGGGATGTCAAAACTATACAACGAATTCGATATTGTTTGACGCCTATGTTGGGATTGACTTGGTTTCACCTGTCAAATGCATTGTTACTCCTGCCATGCAGAAAAATTCTATTGGCGATGTTTGCATTTTCGAATGAGCCAAAATTTGTTCAAAAAACAAAACTAATTTATTGACTTACTGCATCAAAGGAGTCATTACTTCAACATTCTCTACACAAATTCATATTCTTTTCAATCGCTGACAGTGGCAGCATCTTAACTCAAAATATGCTTTGAACTATTTCATGAATTTCATTTTTATTTTTACTGATAACTGCGCGCAGTTTGTATGCGGAAATATCGCATACACGCGCTGTCGCAAATGCCAGGCATTTGTTTGCCCAAATGACGTGTTTTATTAAATTTCAAACTGTGCTTTTTTTTTGTTTTTTTTTTCTTTCAGCGTTTTGAAAGTATTATTCGTACACATATGCATTTCGATTTCGTCTATGGGCCAGCTTATCGTTTCTGTTAACAAAAAAAAAAAGTGTATATTTTTGATTGTTTCTCATTTTTATATACTTACATAATTCGATGCGGCGGCGGCCGATGTGCGTCCATGTGTATGTGTTCCGTGCTAGTCGAAAAAAAAGTGTATTTTTTGTAGTTGTTGGTGTTTTGTCCTATTTTTGCGTTCTTGGTTTTGCCGAGCGACAAAAGTAGGTCACAAATACATTTAGGAATATTTTTATGAATTCAAATACGCATTATCAGTGTTTTTTTTTTATTATTATTATTCTGATGTTGAATGAACAAGAAACGTAGTCGAGGGAATAAAAAATAGATGATGAACTTTTTTTATTTTTTGTTTTGTTAATCTTCGCATGGTCGACGATAAAAGACGATTTTATTTGCTAATATTAGCGTGCATTGATTAGATCATTGGCATCGGCGGCAGCGGTGGCATAATACATAATCATCATGCAAAAAGCTTTAAAATTTTGCCACCAAATATTAATCCGTTCGCACCCACATATTGCGTTGCGGAGGGAGGAGTGTCTGCGTGCGGCTGGGCGGAGTTGTTATATGCATTTTGTTGTGTGCGCATAAAACTATTAATTAGAACTGGGGAAGGGAAAGTGATTGAGTCTATTTGGGTCATTCAAATTGATGCCATTGAACAGTCTGCGAAGCTTTTTAGATCCATGCGTGATTTTCCAAAAAAAAAGCTGTGCACATAATATTTTATGGGCTTAATTATAAGAGGGCGTCCCCCTGCTGATCAAATGTCGTCCTTGCACACAGTCGCAGCACATTCAGGGATACTTGTGCGTGTGGGGAAAAAAAAGTCAAGCATAGTTTATGCCTGAAATGAACACCTGTCAGCTGCTCGACTTTCTGTCAACCTGTCATTTATTTTCGTGTGTTTGTCAGCCACGTTGGAAGTGAACAACAAGTGCTTCGAACATAAAAATCAATCTTTTCTCTTTTGAATCCCTAGAAGAGACTTTTTTCCTGTATGTGTGTGTGTGTGTTCAGGGCTTCTCGGGTACATACATTTTCTTTTCCCACCGAGCATGGAGAATTCCTTGAAGACCGTTTTCTACTTTCATCCAAACCAGAGAAATGTTCGTCTCCCCCCATCCACTTTTCCCAGAGGGAAACGGAAGCGTCTTCCTTTCATTCACAGGACAGTTAAAGGTTGCTACTTTCACTTTCACCATACACACATATACACAGACGCCCAAGTAACTTTCGTCAATTTTATTATTATTTTTATTACACATTTCCTTTTGGCGGGAGGATGTCTGCAGACAACTGGGGTGTTCATTTTAGTTGCAAAAGAAAAGAAGTTCAACCGTGTGACTATGTTTAATGGGGTTGACAACTAAGTTACACGTCGTCTTCTTTACTCTCTTGACTTTACACGCGATTATTTGCGAGATTATCGATGTATCCACCTGTGTACACATTTAGTTTTAACTAAGTTACACGTCGTCTTCTTTATTCTCTTGACTTTACACGCGATTATTTGCGAGATTATCGATGTATCCACCTGTGTAAACATTTAGTTTTGACTAAACCACACACACTGTGGCGTATACTTACTATTTTTTTTTTTTTAACTAAATTTCTTCTTTTCATTCTTTTTCTTACAGGAACAGTATTTAAGGCACACAAATTGATTTTGGCAGCATGTTCAAAAAAATTCGCCGAACTTTTCGAAACCACACCAACAAATGGTCAGTGCGTTGTCATATTGGAGGCCACGTCGCCGGACAATATGGCCGCACTGCTGGAATTTATGTACAAAGGTGAAGTGCATGTGTCACAAGAGGCTCTCAACAGTTTTCTCAAATCAGCGGAAAATCTACAAGTAATTAGACGCTCTCTCACATTTTGGCCAAAACATTAACGAATCCATTTGAAATTTCTTAGGTGAAAGGTTTATCAACAGAACATGGTAGACTAGCAGCAGCGCATGCGCAGCAACATGAAGCACAGCCGCTTGAATCTCCTTCGGGCAGACGAAACAATCGGAACAGCTTAAGTGGCAATGGAAACGGTGCCGGCGGCAATGGCAGTGGTGGCGGTGGCAGCGGCGGTGGCGGCGGCGGCGGAGGTGGCGGTGGCAACGGTGGGGGAGGGAATCCCAGTGGCAACAATAACAATCAGGGTGGCCCACTAGGTTTGGGGAGCTTAAAACAGGAATGCGATCCATTGTTGCATCCGACCAGCTCAACATTGAGCGGAATTTCACCTTACCTGCCACAAATGTACAGACCCTTGTCGTTTGAACCACCACGAAAACGTGCCCTCCGCAGTCCATATGCCGAACAAGAGGTACGCGGCAGTGTGCTACGAGATGGTTCCAAGAACAGTTCAGATAGTGCAAGTCCTATTAATAAGCCATACAGACCGTCAAGCAGTGCATCGTCAACGGCACCCACGGAAGCGGACACAATGCAATCAGAACGAGCTTCGCCCCAATCAAGGTAAATCGTTGTTGTCACTCAACCAATGAAGATCATCACATAATTATATGCATTCTCTTTTCTCTTTTGTTCCATCTTTTCCAGTCGATATGAAAATCACAGTCCGAGTACAACAGCTGGCAATGGAAACGCTGGTAACAGTGCCATTGGCAGTGCAAGTTGTTTAGATCGGCCGGTGAAAACTGAACGCAATAATGGTAGTACAAATGAGGCTAACGAAGATGAAAAGGACGATCGGGAATCAAATGATGTAAGGATAGGTTGCGAAAATGCCACAAATACAAGTAGTTTTGCGTTGAAGGTATCAAATATTTTTGTTTTTTTTTTTTTTGTTTCGTTGTTTCTTTTTTATATACAAATCGATTTCTTGTGTTTTTATGAATAAATACAATTTTTTGTAATATGCAATTTTGGAACCTTTAGCGCAAACACTTGTCAAAAATCAATTCATAAATACCCAAATCACACATGTTTATTTTTCCTTTACGGCCATAACCATAATTGACTTAAGCTTATGTCAGAATTGGACGAATAGTTGTCGGATGCATAAAATTTTAATGTTTCTGGGAACCAACTTTCATTTAAATACTTGGAAATTGATTAATTTTGTTCCCGCTTAAGTGAAAAAGAGTTAAATATACTTAACGAAACTTAACGAAACTCAACGAAGCTTAACGAAAATGAACGAAGTGGCTATAATGGGCATTGTATCTGAACGAAGTGGCTATACTGGTCAGTGTATCATTCAAAAGAGTTAAATATACTTAACGAAACTGAACGAAGTAGCTATAATGGTCAGTTTATCATTCAAAAGAGTTAAATATACTTAACGAAAATGAACGAAGTGGCTATAATGGTCAGTGTATCATTCAAAAGAGTTAAATATACTTAACGAAACTGAACGAAGTGGCTATAATGGTCAGTGTATCATTCAAAAGAGTTAAATATACTAAACGAAAATGAACGAAGTGGCTATAATGCTCAGTGTATCATTCAAAAGAGTTAAATATACTTAACGAAACTGAACGAAGTGGATATATACATATAATGGTCAGCTTATCATTCAAAAGAGTTAAATATACTTAACGAAACTTAACAAAACTGAACGAAGTGGCCATAATGGTCAGCGTATCATTTCAATACATTCGCTCGATTGCTTAAGCTGATATAAGTCTCCTTACGTCCATTATGGTTGCGCCTCAAGTCTCTATTAAACATATTAATCTTATACAAATCATAACTGATCATTGTTAAATTTTTTGTAGAACGGTGCTGAGGACTTACGGGTGAAAATGGAAAACACAAGTTATTCACCACCACCACCACCAACATCGAACACAACGCCAAATACGCCAACAGCTATACTGGACTTAAAGAGCGCCGCCGATGGACCACTGGCCGGTGGACTGGCTGCATCAATTGCCCCCGCAGATATGTTGAACGTTTGGAATGCTACGAAATTGAATAACAAAAATAGTGGAATGGTGAACACAGCTGATGGTGAGTTCAGTATGACAATAGCTTATGCGTGTGCATTTAAAAAAAAAAATAAAAAATATGTCTGAAAGTATAACAACCATTCAGACACATTTCATAGATTTAATGAAATATCCTGCAAGCCTTTTTGAAGGATATTTGCATACTCCTAGTCTAACATAATTATAATTTTTGATTTTTTTTGTTTTTTGTAACCCCACCTCAAATTGGCAATTAATAAGTTATTATTTCTAAAACAACAAAATCCCCCCTCCATCCACCAACAGGAAAGAAACTAAAGTGCCTGTACTGTGATCGTTTGTATGGATACGAGACAAACTTACGAGCCCACATCCGACAACGCCATCAGGGTATCCGTGTACCATGTCCCTTCTGTTCGAGAACATTTACCCGCAACAATACAGTTAGGCGGCATATTGCGCGTGAACATAAACAGGAAATCGGTATTGATCAGCTACCACAACCGAATCATACGCAATAGGCATCGGTTCGACCGTTGGGCTTCAAAGTGCCACAACGTAAAGTCCTAAAAGGTCGCAATTGAAGAGAACAAGAAACTACACATGCGTAAATATGAAAGTTTTCCATCCAAACAAAAAAAAGAAAACCACACACAAACACTCTATCAACAAATCAAAACAACATCAACCAAGTGAAAGAAAAGAGCATTCAGTGGCCGGACCTCTTAAGTATGCTGTTCCAAAAATCAAATTAAAGATAGAATTCTTTATATTTTTTTTTCTTGAAAATTATTTACGCGGAAGAACTGTAAAAAAAAAAATTAATCAACAACAACAAGATAAAAAGAAAAAGTTTGTTACCATTTTCCTTCAAACAAGCCTACAACAACTACTTACATATGTGTACTTGCATGTATGTATGTGTACCTCTTATTGTTCAGTTTCATCGTTTTAAGACAACTAATGCCTAGTAAAATATTTATTTTAATAATTGTATCAGTTGACTGAGAAAAAAAAATGAAAAACAAAAAAAAAACATAATAAGAAAATGAATGAGATGATAAAATCATTAACAAAACAAAGAAGTTTTATATGAAAAATAAAAAAAAAACAACAATCCAACTGCAATAGCAAAAGAATTTCTAAAAGAATAATAGTTAAACAATATTTTTTTTTGTTTGTTATTATATGCAATGCAACCTTTATTGATTTGTTTCCTGTTATTTAAATAAATAATTACTTAAATAATTAACTCAATTTTCAAATCCGACTGAAAACAGTTTTCAGGGTGCTAATAATAAGATAAACAAAATAAAGAGAAGCAAAGAAATCTATCTATATAAAGAAGAAAAAAAAAACAAACAGTTTTTTTTTGTATATAACAAAGCAAAACAGAGCAAAATGATATATGAATGAAAGCTATACAAAATACAGGTTTTTCTTTTTATTTTCTTTGCTTGCGAATATCAAGAAACTTAGAGAAAAAATAAAATAAAAACGTAACTTCCATAAACAACACTGCTAAATACAGACATTTAAGTAAAATTTATGAAATGAGTAAACAATAAAACCAAGAACAACTACAAGTCTGAACGTTTTTGACTGGTCACAATTTTTATACAGAAACTAAATAACGAAAAACAAAAAATAATTTAATTAATTAACCACTGCAATAGTAAAATAGAACAAGTTAATCCTTGTTTTATGTCCTTTTTATCTGTCTCTCTCTTTCTCTCTCTCTCTACAAAGCATACATATTAAAGAAATAGAATATACAACAATATTTACACATATTTACATGAAATATACATATTTATACATATTTTCCTCCTGTTGATATATTTTTTGTTTTTTTTTGTATAATTATATAAACTTCATTTATTTACAATAGTATACAAAAAGCATTTACATTCTACAAACTTCAAAGTAACTAAACAAATAACGAATCAAATCAAAACTAACTTAATGTCTATTTATTATGTTGTCTTTCAACAATATCGTCTCACTCTCATTTACCAACCTTCCCCCGTACATCACATTCAAGCAAATCAAAACAGCAAAACCTAATATTCCTTATCTTCATTTATTTGAACCTCAAATTAATAGGGTTCTGATATATCTATAAAACGTATACCTTACCACCACAAGTGTCATTAAGAAAGTGAATATTTTCATAAATAATTTCTTTTTATAAACTAAAAAAAAAACTAATAACTTCATGTGTCCAATGATTTGATATCATTGGATAAGCTTATTGTAATAATGTGACTTGAGTTTCCACCCAATCATTTTTGCTTCTTCCTCAAGGATGAACTTAAACCCAAATTTCGTCATCTCCCAAAAATATTTTGAGTACCTAAAAGTGTCCATTTGGACATCGCTCGATTTTAAATCACATAACATTTTTTTGGGGACGCACAAACACGTGTAGACCATTTCAAAAACCAATCTTCCCGAAGTCGATCTAATCTCTCAAAATTTCCCCATAACCCGTTCTAAAAAGAAAGTGCCACATTCGACCATCCAGTCGTTGACACACACAGAAGTCCACATTCAATTTAAGTCACATCATTGCATTCATATAAAAAACGTCATCAAACTCATAATCAACACGTTTGTAAATAAATGATAAACAGATAAATAAAGTAAACGAAAGTACCTGCAATCTAATTTTAAAATAGTTATATTAAACATACACATCTATATAAATAAACTTAAATCATCATATAAACTATATATAAAAAAAAAGAAAGAAAAAAATGCTATTATACATAAATAAAAGAAATAATTTAAATATGTATATTTTTTGCTAATAGAAATAGAAACAGTTTTTAACTATATAACAACGTACAAATATGAAAGTGCTTATTACTATATTAAAAAAAAGAAAGATTATATTATTATATATTTTTTCAATTCACATCCTTTTTGAATTCTGATTTTTATTTAAATTTATTGTTTTTTTTTGTTTTTGTTTTACTGATTATTATTTAAAGAAAATAAATCAAAGTTCCATAGCCAAACGCACATACTTTTGTTTCTGTTATCTGTTATCTATGAACTAATATTAAAATGAAACGGGTGCCTCAAAATATGTATTTATTTTAAAGAAATAAAATAAAAACAATATAAGAAAATAAAACAGATATTTACAAAGAAAAAAAAAATAATACACAAAGAATAAAACTAAATAAAACCATACAAACACACACACAAAAAAAACCTGACATCAAGCAATAGCAATAATAACCTTTCAAAAACGTTCCGAAAACATGAATTCCTATATCAGTCATAATTCCATTTAATGTTTTCTTTCTCTTTTCTTTTTTTCATGTGTATGAGATTAATATGAAAAGTTTATCTTTTGGGCAAGCCCACATCTAGAACAAGAAGAATGCATAATATTTCAATTCAAAAATGTCAATATTTGGTTGTTAATTTAAATGTTTTGCTTTAAATTCAAAACAAACAAACATTTTTTTTTTTCACAAAAGGTTGCAAACAAAACTATACATCAAAAAACAATTCGAAAACTAATGGAAAACAAAAGAAAAAGTAACGTATAAAAGGACACACAATCGTTAATGTTGTAAAATAAATGAAAAGAAAAAGTAATAATATTAATTAATTAATTTAATTAAGAAATAGTTAAAAATATACGCAAATAGTTGATATTGTTTTAAGTTTTTTTGAAAAAACCATAAGCCTTCGAAAAGAAAAATAAAAAAAAGAATGTGTAAAAAAAGCTACTGAACAACCGAATACAAGTTGATCATAATAGAATGCTTCTCAACTAAATGAAAAGAAATACAAGATACAGGGTGATACAAAGAAAAAAAAACTATAGAATACAATAGATACAGTGTTTTTATTTTTTTTTAGCCAAAAGTTTAATTTTAAACTACTGTCATTCATAATTATATAAAAGAAGAATAAAAGAAAAACTAAACCAGAAAATAGGAAAAAAAGAAACAATATTTAAACACAATTAAATGAAGTTAAAAACACAACCAACCCCAGTTTATTTCTGTGATCAGCTCGCTAAGAAAACTTTGATTTTCTTACGAGCAAACAATACCATAATTAAATATTAACTTAAAGAATATGTATATTTAAAGAAAGATAAAAACATAGTTATAAAACTAATTAAAGTTGGATTGATTTGAAGTTACCGACTCCGAATCAAGACAATTTTTTTAACTAAAAGATTAATTATTATTTGTGAAGGCAAGAGTTAACAAGAAGTTAATCAAGAGAATATAACACAAAAACTAAAAAAAAAAAAACACACACACAAGTAACTTTCTATGCCTAAATTTAATTTAAGAAATAAATTTTCGTATGAGATCGATTGTATCTCATTACAAATTTATTTATACATACTTTCTTCTCCCGCATTCATATGCCGCATAGCCATGGAGTCTGAATTACATTTGTTTTTAATATGCGCTGTGTATGAATGCGGGGTAAGAAAGAGCAACTTATAGTTTTTTTGTTTTTATGTTTCCTCTCGACGCTTTTACTGAAAATATCATACTATGTAATACTAATGTTAAATTAAGACCAGAAACTACAATAGGAACTCAAATACCTCAGATTTTTGTTGCTATACAAATAATTTATTTTGCTATTAAAAATACAAAAAAAAAAAAAACAAAAAAAACCAAACCATATACATACAATTAACTGATAAAAGACAGAACTGCAATAGTAACTGAACTACCTCAATAGCCAATAGGTTTTTTGTTTATTTAAGAGACATACATACACAACTTTTTTAAAATGTATATTTTTCTATTATGTAAACAAACAAACAAATGGTTTATGTTTCTTTTAATGAATAAATTAATTCTTTTCAACGGTGTTATAATTTTGTTTTCAAACCGGTTAAACAAAGATAAAACTCAAAGAAAAAACAAAAATTTAAGTAGAATGGTGACAACAAAAGGGAAAACAAATTTCAAAATATTTCCAGGAAATGAAAATTTGTAAATAAAAGGAAAATGAAACAAAAAAGATGAAAAAAAAAACAAAAACTAAATACAATATTGAAAAAGAAAAAAAAAAAACAACAAAATTTTACATTTAGGCTATTCTATCCCATGTTTCTTATGCGAAGGAGAAATTATTATTAATAAGAATTTCTTTCTTTATAAAACAAATAAGTAACATTTAATGAAAAACAAAAACAAAACTTTCGTAGAATCACATTATATACTATTTAGGCTACAATAAATATTTACAAAACTTATATAAAACAAAGAACATGAAGTAAACTTTAAAATTATATGTTTGGATATACGATTTAAGAAACAACAAAACAAAAAATTATCTTCAAAAGAAATTTTAACATACATTTTTTCTTACACAAAGGAAACTAAACATAAACATACTTTTAAAATAAAATTTTAGAGTTACGAAAAGTTTAAACAAAAATATGATAAAAGTAACACGATTTGGATAAATAAAAATTAATTAAAACAAAATATTCGTAAAATAAAAATTTTAGATAGGTTTTTGTAAATATTCACAAAATTACATTGTACTAACAAAAACAAAAATTAAAGGATTCTATAAATTCTTATAAAAACAAAAAAACAAAAACTACAAAAAAATAATAATTTGAAAAGAAAAAAAAACTTGTAATTTGGTAAATATATACAGATGATTCATTAGGATTTGTATTCAGGATTAAAATGAAATATAACCTAATCCATGGATTCAAATGATTTCATTGCTGTATGTAATACAAAGAAATTATTTGAAAAAAAAATACTTGCATATAATATACACATTTGTAATACATAACAAAAGTAAAATGAAATATAATTCATAATGTATATTCCCACATTTAGAAAAGTTTTGGATTAATATTTAGACTTAGAGAAAAATGAAATTTAAACGGGGAAAGAAATTCAAAGAAGAAAAACCTTCAATCAGTTTGATAGAAAAATTTTATGATTTCGGATTTTAAGATAATATGTATTCAAAATTTTATAAGATAGCCCAAAACTAAAAAAAAAAGAAAAAGAAAAACTAAACCCGTGTTAAGGTAAACCCAATATACTAACCAAACTTAAATAAAACAAAATTTTTAGGCATAAAATGTATAGATCACAAGATTATAAGCAAAATTATGAATATCCAACTGAGAAGAAGGGAAAGAACGTGTAAAAAATTTAACAAACAAAAAATATATATACATACAAGAATTTAGGCAAAATTCAATGCAAAAAGAAAAAACAAACAAAAGAAAACAAAACAAAATTCTCTAAGAAGTAAATTACTAAAGTAATAAAGTGTAACTAAAATATAAAACAAAAAAAAAATAATTTCTTTGTAAAAACCTAAATTAAAGTAATTGTAAAAATGACTTACAATGAAGATGTCGCCATTTTGCATTTATATATAGAAAAATGAAGAAAAAAAAACGTAAATTAAACAGAAACTAATTCAGGAAAAAAAATATATGATAATACATACAAATAATAACACGTTTAATTTATTTTGTAAAAAAAAACACAAAAACAAATAATTTTAGTTTCGTTATACGTATTTTTTGTTTCCTATAAATTTGTTCTTCAGATTTTTTTTTTATTAATAATAATATGTTTTATCGAAAGATATTTGAATAAGAATGAGAATTTTAATATTTGTTCAACTATATGACAAAATTCTCAGATGTAATGTTTTCCTGTAAATGTAGAACGTACGTGTAAGAACGAAATGCAAATAAATTATAGATTTTTTTTTGATTAATGTTGTTAATTATGTTTTTTAGGTTATGTTAAAAGTAAAAAGGAATGTACTTATTTTTTAATGATACCAGTTCTTTTTTCCAATGAATATAACAAATGTATGTTTGCACGAAAACTAAAAAAAAGATGAATATATTTAACTTAATATAATTTGCCTCATACAATATAAAGAAACAAAAAATGAATATAACTAAAAAAAACTCAACTAGTCAGATGTGCAACACACTCAGGTACAATAGAATGTAACGTGAAAGCAAATTAATTAAATAAACATATATCTATTCTTTTTTTTTGCAAAACAAGAAAATAACCATAAAATTACAAAATAGAAGAGTTTAAATGATTGGTGTAAACTTTTTGTTATTAATTAGAATTATGAGTTAATGTTGTTATGCAACAGAGTTATAGAAATAAATCTTTAATTTCGAACATTATTTCAAAAAAAAAAGAAACAAACAAAAATGTCATAGAAAAACTGACTCTGTTTCAAAAAAAGGAAAAAAAAATCATGTGCATTTAGTTGTGCATAGGCGCGTATGTGTGTGCATAGCTAGATGCATGTATGTGTATTATTTTGTACAATTATTTGTTTCAACTATTCGAAGCGTCTTCTGTTTTTCTTTTTTGTTGTAATTATTCTAACTATATTTTTTTTTTTTTGTAAATTTTTGTAAATTAGAAAGAGATCGATTAACTCAGAATTATATACTAATAAACTTGAAATTGAAAAAAAAAATAAGTATATTTTTCTAACAATCCGAAATTGTTGAAAACGGTTTCGTTTGCTTTTTGAGTTTTAAACTGTTTAGTTTATGTTTAAGTAATTCTTTTTTTTTTGTTGTAATAATTACATTGAATTGAATTCTATATTTTGTTCAGTTATAAACTGTTTTTATTTTTATTATAATAATATATATGTATATATATATTTTAAACAAATATGAAAATCTGAAAGAAAAATAAAAGTTTTCAATATAAAAGAATGATTTAATTTTTTGTTTTTCTTTTTGTTTTATCTTTTCGTTTCATGATTTATTTCTTCTTTTTTGAGATTGGTGTGTAAAGATGTTTGTGGTCGATGCTATTTTATGGTGAGATCATATAAAGGCTTGTGTATTAATTTCGAATTCATACAGTGCGAACGTTGGGACTTATTGGTGATTTTTGAAGGGCATGTGGTATACGACATAATGTAGTTGAAAATTTCTAAAAAAAATGTAGGCCTTCTGATCTCGCAAGAGATTTATGACTATTCTTTCGAATCACTGCTATCCCTAATCGATAGTTATTTGTTTTGGAACGCGGTCACACAAAAGATGTAATATTGGCAGAGGATGCATTTTAAGCGTTTCCTTGGATCGAGTTTAAGTCATAAAATAGAGAACCTCGAATATGGTGACCTCTTCAAATTCAAACTGAAACATTCTTTACCCACAGCTGTTTTTCGTTATTGTTTTTTATCTTAGTTTTTTTCTATTTGTTTACATATTTTTTGGAAATAAAAGATAAAATTGGAGTTTTTTAAAGTACCGTATGTTCTAATAAACAGGGAAAATAAAACCAACAAATGAGAGGAGTCTCATAATTATTCTTTATGTACTTTGCGTTGTTAAATAAAATTAAACAAAATAAATCTAAAAAAAAAGAACTATGAAATACGTATACTGAAAATCTTTAAATATGAATGTACATAAATGAATGAAAGAAAAACAAAAATATTAGGCTAAGGACATTAAAACAGTTCAGAACAATGCATAAACGAGAAAACAAAAAAAAAAAAAAAGAAATATTATTTTACATTGACTTTAAATCATTTTCCGAAAGTAGTTTACAATTTAATTTTTAAAATATATTTTTTGATAAATGCTTCTTTAAAAAAAATGAGAAAATAAGTCGTAAGTCAAAATATTTTAACAATAATATTGTTCGTCTATTGGTGTTGCATAATGCATTGAAAAACACAACAAAACAAAAGAAGAAAACTTAAAGCAAAGTACTTATAAATGTTTGTAATATATGCAAAATACCATCAAAACAAAAATAATAAAAAAAAAAGAAAACAAAAAAGAAATACAAAGTACAAATTAAAAATTACAAAAGTAAAAAAAGCAACTTTTTCGGAGTACAAAATTTTCAGGGATACCTTAACCTTTTCGGAACAAAATTTCGTAAAAAAAAACAAAAAAAAGCTAATATGTAAAATTAAAATAAGAAAATTACAGCAATTCGCTGTGCCAAGCAGAATTTCATGAGAAAAAAAAACATAAATTCCAATTAATGAAATTTTATATATAAATCGATATAACTGTACAAATTTATTTCGGTATACTGAGAAGAAAAAAAAAATGTTGGAATTGCATATAAAAGTGAAAAAAAAACAGAAAATCCAAGCAAAAATAAAAATTACAATACTTAAAAATAATTATAGAATAAGAAAAATTTAAAAAAAAAAGTATATGTTTGACAGACTTAAAAATTTTTCGGAAAAAAAGGATATACGTAAACATTTTTTATTACATACATATTTAATTTAGTTTTCTTTTAAAAATGAGAATTATTGATTTAGTGCAATACTTTGATTAAACATTTTTTTTTAATTAGCTAAAATAATAGATGGATTTTTTATTTACCTTGTTTCTTTGATTCTTTACTTTAAGGTATGGTAAAAAAGGGAGGAAAATATAACTGTTCTGAACTGAAAAAAAATAAAAATGAAATAAAACACAATAATATAAAAAAGAAAAAGAAATGTCAAATTCATTATTGGTCTCCGGGTTTGATTAAATTCATTTCGCAACATAATCTGTTTCTGATTTGGCGAACAAAAAACGAATGCAGAGCATAAGAGATTTAGCTGTGTAGAGAAGATATATTTTATAGTCCACAAAACGAACACAAACTGAGTACATAGTAAAATCGAAGAAATCCCTTTTTGAGTTTTTTGATGATGCGGATATTTGATTTTATTTTTTAAAATACGGATATGCCGTCATTTAAAATCTTAAAGACTGTTATGCGGAAGTCTGAATATACCACATATATGTATGTGTATGTATGCAGGGATGTTTTAATGATAAAAGTCACAGATCGAGAGTGCAAATAATTGCGCTCTGCAAGTCGGAAACAAGGATTTTTTTATTTCAGAACTTTCCGTGCAATGATTATTTTTATTCTCATTTGTTAAATTCACAAATTTTCTGTTTCGCCAGTTTGTCAACATAATTGATTTTTTTTTATGGCATAAATACATCTGTAAACAATCATCACGTTAAATCTCTTCTCATCACGGTTTTATTCTGATTAAGATACAAAATAAAGAAACAAGTAAATAATAGAGTAAATGACTTCCATTCGCATTTGTAAGTTTTATCTCAGGGCTTTAAGACTCAACAAAAGATTTAATAGACTTAAGCAAATACGAGACAAAAGTAAACGAGAAGACCATTTATAAATCTTCGAACCTCAGGTAAAATTCAATACGAATGCAGTTGTAAAAAAGAAACTGCTATAATACTTAAGGGTTTTTCAAATATACTGTTTTTCTTCAAATCCACACAACTGAAGAGTCTTAGTTTTGTCATACACAAATCAAAGTCACTAAAACTATAACTAAAAGGAAAAGACAAAACCAAAAGAAAAATTAATCGAACAATCTTCAATTGTACATTTACCCCCTTTTTACTTTATTCTAATATATAACAGAAATTAAAGAGAGAAGAATTAAAAAAAGAATACAAATAGTAAAAATATATAATTATATCTGTGATTTTACCTTATTATAAATGTATTTTAAATATACATTATTTATTATTGCAAATGAAAATAAGAAAATAAAAAAAAGCGTTTATAAACAAAACAAAACAAAGAAAAAATGTTTGCAGAAATTTTGTTTAGGTTAACACAAGACAAAAAGTTAATAAACCTAACCTACAATTTAAAAATAGCAACAAACACAACATTTGGAAAGAAAAACAAAAACAAAAAACAACTCTTCAATTTTAAACATAATTAACAATGTATTTTTTGTATTTAACAGATTATTAGTTGGATCTCAATGTCCGATGATTTAATTCAATTTTCATTTAAATACATACCTACGTTTGTCTTTGATTTCAGGAAGAAACAAAAAATTAAAATACATTTTCATTTGATTAAAAAAAAAAACCTATTCATATACTTATACTGAAGGAATACTTTCAATTATTTGTAATTGTCACCAATTTTAAGTGCATGGTTATGATTATATGATTAATAAAAGTAACAAAAAGGAGAACGGAATTGCGGATATTAAAATTTCAAAAATAAATGAATGATTAAGGCGGAAGATTTTTGACGTAAAGAAGAAGTGTAAGGAAAATATGCAAAAAAAAAGATGAAGATAATTTAAATTAAATCCTAAGATAAGAAATTATTATGATAATTATTAATTATTATTATTATGTAAACCGTAATTTGATGGACAAAAATAACAGAACAGAAAAATTCACTGAATAAAAGAAAATAAATTTAATTTGTTGCTAAAATATGACTTTATTTTATTTGAGACAAGGAATTCTTCATTATTCAATGAATGAATAACGACGAATAAATAATTGATCGTAAGTATGCAATGGATGTTTTTCGATACCTTTTAGAGCACGGACGTATTCCTTACTTTAAATCTGAATACTCGTTACTTTAATCACCCCTATTCCCAAATCCGCCGGATCAGAGATTCGCTTCACTCATTCGATTCACGTGAACGGATTCGTGCTATCATTGAATCCGCCGGAAGCACTAAATTATCGATATCTCTTCTCTCTTTTTCGAAATCAGCTGTTCCTCGAATTGACGTTTGATTGATTGATTCAAACATTGGAAATTGTGTTTTTAGTTCCAAATTGTTTGTTTAATAAATATAATGGATAGTATTGCTTACTTTTTTGCTGACACAAAACAAAAGTTAACAAATTAACAGTGCGATCATGTTTAAGGAGAACTGCTGGCCAGTTCTTGGCTGGCAAACAGACTCATATAAAGCAAGTCTGATAAAAATGAATCAATGGGAAGTTTATACACACATGTACATATGAACATAATATACATACATACGTATGCATGTAGTAGCGAATAAATAAAATTGCATTTACTCAATTTAAACAAAATATACACAAAATTATTCGCACAAGACTTCATTTAACGAAATAAGCTAAATTCTACTAGCTAAGTCGTGAAAAATTAATTCAATAAAATTAAAATTTGTAAAAGATTAAAAATTAGTACAAAAAAATCAAATATAAATAAATTCAAGTAGGCAAAAACGAAAATAAGCAAACTGACTTCAATTAAACGTAACACAAAATTATTCGCACAAAAATAAAAATATGAAAAAATACATAAAATAGAGTAGGTGAGTGGCACATCAGTATCAAGTTGCACCACCCTTAGCATCAATAACGGCTCTTAGTCGTTTTGACATACTCCCGACAAGTTTCTTGCAAAAATCTGGGCGTAAAAGTTTCCATTCTCGTTGTAGAACTTCTTTAAGAGAAGCTTTGCTGCTGATAGCTCGATTTCGAGGGGGTTGATGTCGGGTGACTGTGGAGGCGTTTTGAGATGCGAGCGAGCATTGAAAAGCAGCCACATTTTGACATTGTGAGCAGTGTGCTTTGTGTCATTGTCTTGTTGAAAGACATAATTTGACCCTGGACCCATTTTAGTAGCGCTTTGCTGCAAATTTCTTTTAGGATGTGAAGGTAGTCATATTTGTTCATTCTATAGTCAATGAACTCCATTTGACCAACCCCCCGCGCAGACATACACCCCCACATCATGATATTACCACCGCCATGTTTCACCGTCGCTTGAAGATTAGCTTCATTCAGCTCAGTATTTGGTTTTCGCCAAACCCTTCGCTTCCCGTCATTGCCAAACAAATTAAACTTGCTTTCGTCACTAAAAATAACGGTGTTCCAAAAGTCTAGAGTCTTGTTAACATACTCTTTGGCGAACGCGAGTCTTTTTTCTTTGTTAACTTTGGAAATAAAAGGTTTGCGACGTGCAACTCTACCGTTAAAATTATTTTACCTTAAAGTCCGCCTTACTGTTTCGACAGTGAGTGGTTTCTTAATGATTCCTGACATCTCTGCGGTCAATAATTTTACTGACGTCTTAGGGTTTTTCTTGATTTTCTTGACAATGTGTCTCTTATTTGCCTCGGATAATATTTTTTTTTCGACCCCAACCTTTCTTATTTTCTAAACAACCCTCATTTCTGAACTTATGGACAACATCCCTAACTACGGTATAGGATCTTCCAACAAGTTCACCAGTCACTCGGTACGTTTTGCCTTCGCAAACTCACTTTAAAATAACCTTTCTCTCTTCTATAGAAGTTGCCGATCCATTATTTCCATTTCCATTTTCCATTTTCGTCCCATTTTGCTCTTTTTTCGTTTTTTTTATTTTATATTCTCAGAAATATCCTCTATCCTTCTGCTTGTTGCCTCGATCACAGCTTTCAACAGAATGAGCGGTTATTATAACACAACGCTTGAGTTTGTGCGGATAATTTTGTGTCTGCTTTCCTCTTGCCGTATTCGGAGAAGTCGAAAAAAAAATACCCTTAGGGTTGATTGCATCAGTTTGAACCTTGAATATGATTATTGAATATATAGAGCAGATGTATAATACAAAAAACAGTTACTTTTTAAGTTGTACATAGAAAATATTAAATAAATTCGGCTGTAAAGTCTGTGTGCGAATAATTTTGTGAGTATGTGTACATATATGCATAATTCAATGAAAAAGGAAAGATTGATTCACTACGTCTTGATGTATCCTTGTATATTCAAGGCGAAAATAAATTAAAGCGAATGCACAAAGTTCGTCGTGGAAGAGAAATCAAAAGGAGATATATAAAAGGAAAAATATCCCTTTCTATGTCAATCTTTATATTTTAATAATATATAATAATAATAGTAGCAAAAGCCGTAGATTTACTGCCCGCTGTATGAATAACAGAGAAGATGTAGGTGACTGATCTCCTCTGACAAATGTTTGGTGGTGCCTAGAATCAATTGACAGTTTATTTGTGTTCTCTAACTGTTGTTACATCAAGGCGTCGTTCAACAAAATGCATTACGATAACAATCAAGCAACAGGTTGAAAGAGTGACCGATGTTTTATGAGTGCAACAGAGCGACCGAGTTTCAGAAAAAAAAAGTCCATTTAAATTTAAACAGAGTGAATCAGATTCCCTTCATTTGAACAAATCTATAGTTTTAGCCGGTAGCCGACGTTTATTAAGGTTCACTTGCCTTTTGCTTTTCTTGACTTAGATCAGGCTATTAATCTTATCAGTCAACTAGGCAACTCGAGGCACCGACATAATGAGGCATGTTTTGCGGATTTTGGTGGTTGCGGCATGTAGAAAAACCCAAATACATTACGAACTCGATTCACGCAACACTCGATTTGCGCAACTCCTCGATTTTGGCAACGCAAATATCATCGCCTTTGTTGATTCTATAAGTGCAACTTCCAAAAAAGATACCTCGATTAGTGCAACTTCTTGTGTTTGGCCACTTTCACACTCGCTAGAATTCGTAGGCGATTTTTTCAAATTCCTTTTGTGATCTCAAGCCACTTTCACACAGCAAATCTTTCAGTCTTTGCAAATGAGACAACAACTTTTCCTGCTTCCCACCCTCTCTCACACATGTGTCATCTTTTTCCAACACGTGTATAAGATGGTTCCAATACCCAACATTAAGAACATACGAATAAAGAAACTCGAAGAAAACAGAGAGAGAGGAAAAAATGAGAGAAAAGAGAGAATACGGTAAATCCAAAAGAAAACCCGAGCACTCGAAATGCGGGCTACCCCTAGCACATATCACGTCCCTTGCCAACAAGATGAAAATATCGCCGACTAAAGTTTTCTGTGTGAAAGCGGCCTTTCATTGTTTCCTCATCAATCTTTAAATTCATTTGTGTCTGTTTGCACAGTTAGATTTTTCCGATGCTGACAGATTAGTTTGCATGTCGTGTACCCAAGTGATTGGAAATGAACTAGTTTCTAAGAGTGTCTGTTTCCTCATACGAACTGTTTCATCATTAATTCGGGAAATACGTTTAACATGGGTGTCACAAAAAAGTAATAAAATCATCTATTAAAAAGAGAAGTGAAATCTTATCCGAAGTGGATAAAGGTGTCTCAGTGAACCAATATTGTTTGAAATATAATGTCCACAGGTCCACAATAAGCCGAATAAAGCGTTTTGAGACAATGTGTGGCTAGAGCTGAATCTGGAATAGAAAAACGCATTAGACTTAAGGCTTCTGAATACTCTCAGATGGAAAAGGCTTTGCATGGGCGGAAGCAAAGAACTAGAAATATTCAAATTTCTCATGAGATCATTTAAACAAAAGGCAGTTTAATTGTTCAGCAAAATAAGGGAACAACCATAATTTGACGCCAGCAACAAAGTTTAAAAAATGCTACCCGGTTCATGCAACAACCTCGGTCATTGCAACTGCCCGTATTTCTATTAGTTGCGTAAATCGAGTTCGTACTGTATGGTGATAATGTAGGCGAATGAGTTTCCCCACAGCATGATACACACACATAGTACAACAAGCTATGTTGACACCCTCTCTTCACTGCTTGAACTACAGGAACAAGTACAATACAGCAAATGTTTTTCTGCGCTCATCGCCAGTGCTCTATCGGTGAATAGATGCAACAAACAAACTTTTTCTGCGCTCATCGCCAGTGCTCTATCGGTGAATAGATGCAACAAACTTCATAGTCAATATCCGAACCACTCACACGCCACACTGGCTACAAAACCAAAGTTACGATAGCACATATCCGTTCCAGTTCTAGCAATCAAAAGCCGGCTGGAAACCATTGTTTTGTTTGCTAACTTGGTGAACTGTCACGAAAACATAGATTCCCTCAAAACAAGACGGAACAAAAACCAAGCCGTGCATATTTCTTCTCTCTCTCTACTTCACAACATCATTCTGTTTTTCGGTGTCAAACGATTGAGTACTTTCTACGCGTCAACTCGGCACACAGAGGCAATTTGAAAGGAAGCATCGTCCGACGCGAATTACTGCCAAAGAAGAACACACAATTTTTTTTTATCGAATTGCAAATTTTTCGTTTATTTTTCTTATCTCAGTTTGTGAAATCGAAAATCTAACAGAACAAACAGTTTGATTTATATTTTTCAGTGAAAATCCTTTCATTTCCATCTGGGAGTGTTCAATTTAATTTGTTTCACCCTTCTGTGCGTTTTTTTTTTCATTTCGAGAGTGCCCATCCCAATAAAATAAAAAAAAGGAAGAAAGGAAAACGAAAATACAGGAAATCTAATAAAACAGAGATTCATTTCGGTGTTTGTGTTTATTATTTTTATTTTCTGAACTGAGCAGTGTGCTACGTATGATCATATCCCAGTTGTTTCAGTGTTCCTTCTTCTATGACAATTACATTCAAAGTCAGCAAAGTTTCAATCAACTCCTCACTGAGTTTTCACTTTTTGATAGAGCACATCTTTATCGTACTCTAACAACAATGTCGACGGCATTCCTGACTGCAATTGCAGTAATCCTTTGCATTCTCTTCAGAATTCTTAATGTGAACAGCCAACCGTTGAAGCCGAGTGTTTGGTGTCTGGACGAGACGTTCCTCGATTGCATTTATAAGATTGCACCGGTGCTCCGCGAACCGTAAGTATTATTGATGATTAAATTTAAATTATGCAATGCCATGCAATTTTCCTCAAAACACGATGCGGTGAGAAGCCGCAAATATGTTCAGTGGCCCAATTCGAATACGTCGAACCCTTGCATTGCTGATGACAGTTTTTTTATAGACCAAAATAAAAGGGTGATTGATATCGGGGCAGTTCTTGACTACTTTAGTACATGTCCTGCCCAAATGGATTAGAAAGATCTGGCAATAATTTCGTGTGCCTCTGAGTAATCAGTTTCTAGGAAGTAATGAATTTCGCTTCACACATGGCGGCGTGGCAGTGAGCCCTTTCAATGATTGTTTGAATTGTGATTAAGTGATAAGCAATCGGGTGCGAAAGCTTTACGCTCGACTAGATTGGTGCTTGGCAACTGATTTCAGTGACGGCGTTCAATAAATTATTTTAGTAAACTCTTCTAAATTCTCTAAATCTGTGACTATAAATACAGATTATAAACTCGTGTGTAAACACAGTGATTTGAGTTCAAGGTCATGCACATTGTTGCTAGTCAATGTGGTGTTCACTGTGTTAAGTGGATGTTTGTTCTTGTAATGTCGCAACTTATTGGGTATTTAATCTACAGAATAGAACTGATTCATACTGATTGCGTATCTGTTCTTGAGTCACTAACATGTGGCCATACATTATTATGAAATGATTTGATGGAATTTGTTGAGTTTGTTTTGATATACTGTGAATGGAGTCTATTGTTGTGTTGTTTACCTGGGAAGGGGTAACAAATATCTTCTTTGCTTACGTTCAGAAACTCACATTGAAATCGGACGAAAGTTGGCGTCGCGCTGGTTGCGCACTCAAAATAAAGTAACTGCAGGAAAGCAGGCGAATTTCAATGTAACCATTTCGAATCTTATCGAAAATCTAACCATTTTGGTCGTTATTTCTAGAATTAACTTTAATAAGTGAAACGAGCATGATGTTAGCCTGCTTATTACGGTGATTCCGAAATGATGAACAAACAAATACTGTGGTGAAATGATTCACATGATAAGCTAAATGTAAACTGATTGTAAATGATATTACGTTGCCGGAAAAATATTTTTGAAAGTGCTACACCATTGCTACAGAAATGAAGTATTACAGAGATAGCCGACTTCACAGCTGATTGCCCCCTAGTCCATCGACATGAGTGCTTTTTTGACAGATATTCATGCATTTTTAAAGGTTATTCACGAAATAACGTAAATGCGCCGCCCACTGATTGGTCAATTTGGTTTATGAACACATTTAAAAACCAGTTGGGGAAAGAGAGGTAGAAGCCGGGCATGTCTGTAATACTTCATTTCTGAGCTGAATGTAAATTGATTGTAGAATATTACGTTGCCGGAAAAATATGTGCCAAAGTGCCACACCATTTCTGTCAAAAAACGTCTTTTTAAGGCCCAGGGTGTCACAAATGGCAAAGTGTGCACTGTTGCGACGCACGACTTTTTAACCCAAGAACGTCATTCCTATTTTTTTTTGTACTCTAACGTCATCCTTCGCCTTTTTGATGACGGCAAATTTTATATCGTTATCTTAAAGCTCCTGAGTACAAGCAATTTCTGTAAATTATTTCTTTGTATACTGCTGCGCGTTTGCATCCACCAAATGCTTGCGAGCGACTATCGCTTTACGTAAATAGAGATCAGAACAAACAATCACCTGAATAAATTTTGCAGAAAGAATTGTGCGTCGTCGTTTCGATAACTACACGACTTACTTTTGACACGACTTTCAACACGACGGAGAACAGTCTAGGGTTAAAATCATTTTCTAGACGATCGTGCGTACGATGTGGTGAACACTATATTCACAAACTACCGCAACTCGATGAATGTGCTCGCCTACGTTGAGTCCATTCGTTGAGACATCATCGGAAGAAGACAATGGGATTCAGAAGGACCAAGCAAAGGCTTATGTCACAAAATCCATCAAAAGAATCAGAGACGTCTAATCAATGTCTTGAGTTTTACTCCCGCCACCAATTATGTTGGTGAATTAGTGGACAATCCCTGTCATTTGGTAAAGGGCGATGTTCATCTTAAACGTGGTGTTGCTCTTGGCGTTGCTCAGAGTCGCACACGATCATGACAGTACAGCCGTCTAAAAACTAGATGAAGCGTTAGAATTAATCTGCATACATCCCTGCGATCTGGGTTTAACGCACGACCTCCACGACGGTCCCACAAGAAGGATGCAGCTTTTTCAGGCTGAAACCGGCTTTTAGATAGGTAACTAGGTAGAAAGTGGCTTTAATGCACTTAGGAATGAAGGCCCATTGTACGGCCATGTGGGTGTTTCACAGCCATCCATGATTCGCAACAAATTTCGATAGTGCCTTGCTCGGTATTTTGCTGATGTCGTCTATATTGTCGTAGAAATAAGAGCCTGTAGAGGCTTGAGGCAAGAGCGTGACAGTTGTAGAGGAGGTGTTGGATGCTTTCTTCCTCCTCTTCGTCTAGCTCTACAAAAGCTCCTGTAGAACTCGTTGATGAATAGGCCTAGTCTCATTGCACGAAGGCCTAGTAGGCAGTGATTATTCCATTGCAGTGATAATTTTGGATCTCTTTAGAGAGATCAGGCTTTTTGATCTTTTTGGGTCAATGATCTGTTTTTGAGATTTGACAAGAGATGCCTGGCAACCATCCGTCAACCTTTGTGTTTAGATTAGAAATGAAGTATTGCAGATATAGCCGATTTCACAGCTGATTGCCCCCTAGTTCATCGTCGAATTTGAGTGCACGTAAATGCCGTCCTCTGATTTGTGAATTTGGCTTATGAACACGTTAACAGTTGTCAAAAATCTTAAGGGGAAAGAGAGGTAGAAGTCGGGCATCTCTGTAATACTTTATTTCTGATTTAGATTATTGAGCTGTAACTTGAAGAAATTTCCAGCTATTTTTTCGACTACCTAATCACTGTAGCGTCTTTCAGGCTGAAACTATAGCGATTTAGGAAGCCCTGTCCTGACTGGAAAAAGTATAATATCGCGTACAGATATCGCCATTTGTTCCGATAGCCAGGCAGCGATCAAATCTCTGGATTCAGTCACCTTTAATTCCAAGACTTCCCTTAATTGCCGCCTATCTCTTAACGAGTTGCCAAGTATTTTAGCATCCAACTGATGTGGGTGCCGGTATACTGTCACATTCCAGAGAATTACAAAGCGTACGAGCTCGCTAGAAAGGGAACAGTTGGGAGACCCACCCTCCATGCCTATCGCTACTATTAAACATCTGCTAAAGCTTGAAACGCTTGCCCAAACAAACCGCAGATGGATATCTGGCACAGGATGCCTCAGAAGCTGCTTGGACGAGGATGAGGAAGAAACCATCGAACACTTGCTATGTAATTGCAGTGCTCTCTCATCCCGCAGATTTAGACTTCTGGGGGCCATTTTCTTTCTTCTTTGGTAGTCTAAGATCCGCGTGGTAACACAATGGGCCTATGTTTGGCCTAAGTATTTCTGCTGCTCGTATGCACGGCAGTCAGCCAGCTCAACCTAACCTAACTAGAATATAGCTATAGGAGTACTTTGTTACATGAGATTCCATCAACAGTCTAGTGGTAACTAACGACAGTTATGTTGCAGTTCATAAAGAACGATGCCAGGGATTTGATTGCTGCCGGGCTATCCGTGAAGATAAAAATATCTCGGGCGGTTATCACTTACCGAAGACAGGGCTTCGCTAATCGCCATTACTTCTGTTTGTAAGACGTTGCAGTGATTTGGTGAACAAGCGGATTTATTCGGACTTAGACACTCCGGGAAAACGTCAATAACTGGCTGTGCCAAAGGATGTGGTGCCGCAACACCACAAGTCTTTGTCTGGAATTAGGGTTTCGTAGTTGTTCTCTGAGAAGTGTGGTGGTGAAGTGTAGTTGAGATGATGGCATGCATTGAGAGCAAGCCCTAACCTAAGTTATAGGGGTTTTTGACATACCGTGGTGTTAGAATACGGCATCTGGCGAAGCATCGCACTTGAGTGGTATGCGAATGACAGTTGACACAAAATACTCTCAATTTGGAAGGAAACTCTCTACTTGGGAGAAAATCTGTTTCACAGCGCACCTCTCTGTCCAACATGTTGAAAATATCCAACCAAATAATGACGTGAGATGGACTTTTTTACGCGGAAATGAAGTATTACAGAGATGCCCGACTTCTACCTCTCTTTCCCCTTAAGATTATTGACAACTGTTTTTTATAACGTGTTCATAAACCAAATTAACCAATCAGAGGACGGCATTTACGTTGTTTCGTGAAGAACCGTCAAAAATTCATGAATATCTGTCAAAAAAGTACTCAAATTCGTCGATGGACTAGGGAGCAATCAGCTGTGAAGTTGGCTATCTCTGTAGTCAAATCTGGTTTTACGTTTTATTCCGATCCTCTCATCTCTCTCATTTTTCACTAACGCAGGTTGACGCTGCATTTTGTTCATGGCCATTACGTAACGCCAGCGCAAACGCACTATTGTGTTTCAGGTATTAATGATTTTTCAGCCCGGTGACAAAAACCAAAAACAGCTGTCAACAAAATGATTTATCTTTCAAGTGTTAATTACTATAGGGGTAAACTAAACAAAAATAATCAGTCATCTGAATTAGCACTGAACTTCATGTTTAAATTAGTAAAGCCATCTAAAATGGTTCAACCACTTCTGATTTCTAAACCAAATTATCAGTGAACAATTCTGATACTAGTTGTCATTTGAAATGTTGAAGTTGCAGTGAGTACAATTTGTTCCCCAAATGATGAATTTGGGTGCGGTGTAAACGTACTATAAGTGTCATGAGATAATGAAGTGCGATAACGACACGATCGTGCCACGTCGGTAACGTAGTTACGATTTAATTTTTATTTCCCATTTTCATTTCATTCTCGCATAAAATTAACAAATTATTTTATTTTTATTGTAGTATCTTCTTTTCCATTCATAATTAATTTGTTTCCTTCGTGTCATGTGGCAATATTTCTTTTATAATAATGCCAACTAAGAAATGTTCGCTTCCCTCACAATCAGGAACACAATCTTATCAAAATGAATGTCGCCTGCCAGTCGGCTTGGTGCACGAAGAGCGCGTGTTCGATCAGCAGGCAGCATGCAATCGGATGTGATTCAATGTGACTGCATTTACGAATATACCCAACTTCGCACAGGGTGATGAATTGTTGAATAGCAGAGTCTACATAAGCTTACATTTTCTAACAAAATTTGTCTCTTTAATCAAACTCCAGCAAACTGAACTGTATGAATTTACTTTCCAAAGAGTGAACAATATTTTAGAACTCTTTCAAACTTTAGTGCGAGGAACATCACATCACCATATTACGAGTAATGAGAGCGTGACATTTGTTTTTTTTTTTCTCACTTCCACCCATTTCCAGACCCGTTTTCAATACATTCCAATGTCGAGGAATCAACTTTAACCGGAGTTGCAAAGTAAGCACTCTGTACACATAAACAAATGGTTGAGGAATTGTAGTTGATACCAATAAAGTGTTGCAGTCAACCGGCGTGCGTAGTGACATGATTCGTAATTTGAGTCGATTCAAGGCCTAAAAGTCCAATTTTGGTCAATCCAATTTTCATATTAACCAGACACACTTGCCAGAAGCCCTATGCGAAAAAGAGAAGTAGGACACTGAGTCAAGAGAGAAATATGCAACCTTGATGGGGTGGTGAACTAAGATGATGTCTGTGTGGGACATTTTACAGAGCTCCCCTTCGGAACTTAAACGAATAAAGTATTTGTGATTTTGTGACATTTACGCCATTTTTTTTGGATCCCTGCCAACAACACCGAATTTATTCGATTGAATACAATGTGATCTAAGGAAATGCAATTTTTTATTGTTTTGTTGACAGGTACCAGTGTCATGAGTCATGGCACACCGCAAAATGAGACACGTTTGAAATTGCAATAAATCGACTTCGCCAGATGCTGTTATCGACAACTCGAATGAAACAGTTCACCATCTCTCACATTTCACAATTAAATGTCACTAGATTCGGTTGATACGACACAGGTGCTAAAAAAGAAACAAATGATAACGTCACCATCGTTCTCTGTTTGTGTATTCGCTTTTGTTTAAGGCGAATACCGATTCTTTCATGCACACGATCTGTTGAGTATCGAATCGTCTTACCGTTTTTGCATTGCTTGCATCGTGGGAACACATAAGTTGATGTTGCATGGCATGTACGGGTCGTATATCGAGTCAGCGCTGACCGTGCAAACTTATTATTACGTCATATTTACATTTACACAGTTTGGTTTACATTTTCAGCAATGGAATCTGTCATAAAAATTGACACTGCTGACTGCATAGGTGTAATCTGAGGTGAAGAGTAACCGCTTCTCATCAAGTGAATGTGTAATTCCAGTATACAACGAACCGGGAGCACATAGTTGACATACTATTATGAGTGGCGCTACAGTCTGAGGTAGACCTGGGCACAGCTTCTACTACAACCACTTGTGTGGTGCGTGTTATTGTTCTCTCACGATTGAGGATGACCTTCATGTTTTTGTCTGCTAAGGGCGACGAAGTTTTCGAGAATCTTTGTCTAGACAGGTACACTTTCTGAATATTGTCAGTGGGGAGAGGAGGAGCAGTGAATTATGAAAGTAGTTCGTGTCAAGAGTTAAACTTAGACACCAGGTGTCTCGCAGGCGTGTCACCTCACCACTACGCAATGACTGCATTTTGTAAATCATACGAAAGTTGAGTTTTCTTTCAAGCCATTCTATTGAACAATTTCAATAAATCAACCGGCTTGTCACAAAAGAGTGGCGTTGCTGCAGTCGTTCTGGTATAAATCAAAACACTTCAACCACGTTTGCAAAATGATTGAGTCGTCAAAGAACTTCTTTTTTGATTTCTCAATTTCCTTGACATGTAACGTAAACGCGTATAACTAGATCAAACGAAATAATTTTTAGTTCTTTGCGGCAATAAAAAGAGAGAGGTCAGAAAATGAACAGTTGCTTTGTTGTTAAATTTTTCTTCCATTGTATTCTTTTCTATTCATTCATTAACTTAGAACAAACAAAAGCCTCGTGTTGTTTTTTGTTGCCATTCCGGTGCTTAAGCGTTGCCACTTAATTCATTATCAACAGACGGAACCGTGACCTACAAGGTGTCCCTAAATTTGACGGTTCTTCAACTATGCTGTAGATAATGATGCTCTTTTTTGTGACCATCAATCAAATGTTATATGTTCCAGTTTTTGTTTACATTTATTTTTCTACAATTTCAAACATAACATTAACTGATTAGTGACCTCAAACGAATCGACATACAACGAGAATGTTTCAATAACTTTGTTTCCATTATCTGATCGAACACAATGATACCGCTATTGTATTTCCAATGGGCTTGTCAATCTTGTCGCGCTGCAAAGTTTTTTAAAAGTTATCTAACTCTGACTACAGACTGACTACTGAAATTAACAAGATACGGCGACGGTAGTGGCTTGTTGTGCTTTGTCGCATGCGCGTGGCAACCATCTCATGTTAGACCTTCGAAGTTGTGGCCTTTCTCATGGCATGACATTTAAGGGACGTATTGGGAAATGTTTGCTGCTTCGCCTAGTTACTGAAGAGATGCTCCTGCCGTGTGAAAAGGTACGATGATCTTCTAACTTAGATCAAAAACCGAATGAAGAGGATATTTTTTAAGGAAATGTTGCGTGTGCAATCTTTCATCTCGTCGTTTAATGCCGATTAGAGGAGATCAGATATCTCACCCAGGAACTGTATGTGGCAACCCTGTACTACGAATTCTCTCTCTATATATATCGTAAGAATAGTAAGAAAAACTGTCAGTACGGGATGTACTTATTTTCATTGTATGGTAGTAGGCGAGTTCTATCTGGACCGGCGAATGAAATATACGAAATAAAGGAACAGAAGGAAAAAAAGAATAAAGTGTGTTTTTTTTCCATTCAACGTTGTTTGTTAAGAAGAACGCTTAAATGTACAATGTCATGAGTGTGATTAGTCGGATTCAATTAAACACCGCTCAAGGATTCAATTCAACTGTGAGGCAGAGCGATGTTTGGTTGGAATGGTGGAACACTGGTTTTTTATCGGGGATTTTCGAAGTGAAGGTGTAAGTGTCAGCTCTAAACCCGTTGTAGTACTGACTTTAGTTGTCTGTATCAATTCGAGGGAAAGTAAACATTCCGATTAATTTCGTGTTTAAACATGTCAGTCTAGCTCTCAAATGCTGCTGAAAACAAGCGAGTAGTGGTTGCGACGCAACAAGTGATAATCTTCACATCGAAGACAAGGAATGATCGGGTAATAATATCAAAGACGATTATTTGAAGGCATTAATCATTAAATTTGTTCATTAATCATGCACAACACAAGAAGACTCTTAGGTAGCGGCTCGTGCAACAGTTTCCATGCGCTTGAAACTGAATACCACATGGTTTAAAGCCTCGCGACCATTATGGGAGTTCCAATCCTCCTGCTGACACACTGCCCCCGTTTCATTCAGCAGAGCTGACTTGGGTGGCTCAATAAAGCAAAAGTGTATTAGAAGTAGCAAACCTTTACTTTAAAACTTACTTTTTTAACTTTGCGAGTCTCGATTAGCATGCCAAACTGTGCAATGATCTGGACTTTTGACAACTTGGACAACTCTAAGCTTTTGAGACGACACAACTTAGGATGCCCACGATTGAGGTGGTGCCACGAATGGAATACGACTCTCCCCTACTTGGTGTCTATATAAGAAGAAAGCGGGGAAAAGATCTTACTTGATGGAAACATTTGCTGGTTGCACTCAGGTCCACCCTTGATTATAGCGCCAAGGAGAGGAGAGGACCTTCGATCTCATTGATTTAAAGCGGTTCTATATCGCTTTAATGTGAAGATAATTATAATTCCATTAACAGATTTTATTGGATTCTAATACGAGTGATAACATTGATGACATTTTAATGCGATTGCAACTAGTTGTCTGACAATAATAACTCAGTTGGCCAGTTTCACAGTGAAGTTAGCAACTTATGTTCAGTGGAACCTTAAACCGAGTTAACATTTTTGCTTAAATTCGTCTGATTTCACAGTGAACTTCAGTTAAGTTGGACTTGGTTTAGATAGACTTATGGCTGAAACACAATAGTGCGTTTGCGTTGGCGTTGGCTTTCAACACATACAATTCAATGGCCAAGCACAAAATACAGCGTCGACCTGCGTCAGTGAATAATGAGAGAGATTGAGAGGATTGTAATAAAACGTAAAACGTAAGTCCATTGCATGTCATTATTCAACATGTTGAATATTTTTTGACAGAGGGGTGCGTTGTGAGAGAGATTTTCTCCCAGATTGAGAGTTTTCTTCCAAATTGAGAGGATTGGAAAGGAGATTGTATCAACTGTCATTTAAGAAACGAAAACAGCTGATTTAAAATAATTTAACGACAAAAGTAATTTCAAATGAGTGTATGTAGAAAGGCGGAAATATTTTTCATCTAGTAGACGAGAGAGAGCACAGCTGATAAAGTCAGTATTTATTTCAACGCAGTGCGTCATCGTAACATAAAGTCGGTTGGCGCAGCGCACTATTGTGTTTCAGGCATTATGAAAAGAAGCTTGAGGCTTGTAGAAAAATGATGTACTTTCTACGAAGGAAAGCAATGTAATAAGCGACTATCCTGCAAATTCTACTGGCGGATGACTGCGATTAACCACTAAAATCTCCCGCAGTCATTTGCTAGTATCCATCTATATACACTTGTGCTTATACAATTAAAACACATTGAAAGCTGTAGATAATTTGACTAACATATCACTTTTGTAATGATGGAACAAATAAATGTAGGTATGCATTAATTCTGTTTTTACACGGTAGATTGGTTCCAGAAAAAAAGCGTGTAAAAAAAGACATTGTCGTATGCAAAAATAGGTGATTGGTTCCTAATCTCTAAAACCTATTAAAATTAGTGAAAAGCGAAGATTTTTTAAGAACAAGTATTCATGTTTATTTTATTAAATCAAATATATAATGTTTATTTTTACAAGCATAGTTATTAAAGATAAAAATGATATGCACTCTTATCTTAAAAATAATATAAACTGAATGCATGGCAAGTTGAGGAACTAAAAATAATTATGTTAAACAGCTATGTTGTCAACGAAAAGAATAGGTTATTCAATTTTAAAGGTAAAAAAATAAAAAAAATTAAGTGATAATCATAAATACAGGAACATAAAATTAATTGCTGTTCATCATCAGTTATTCGCATTCGCTTGCTTCGAACGCGAATTCACCTTAATTTGTGCTAGTTACATTTACTTTGAGCAGAACATTTGCTTGTACGCGCAAAAGAGAATTCCCTTAAATTTGTGATATGAACATACTTCGGAAAAATTAAATTTGACGAAAAAAATCTAAGCACAAACAAACAAGCAAAATGGAGTAAAATCGTGTAAAAAAATTAAAAATATTTTATTTTCAAACCATGTTGTATCAAAACCGTGTTCAAAAAAAACCGTGTAAAAACAGAATTAGGTAACATTATTGAAACTTAACTAATGTTTAATTCATAATTTAATACCTTAAAATAATTCAAAAAGCTCCAATTTTCTAATTTGTGTCAAGTAGCCATTGCTCACATAGTGAAAAATTCATAATATTATGAAAAAATTCATTGTAATACTATTTTTTTTATTTATATAAAATTACATTGTATCGCGTTGGAAAACCTTTATTTTCAATAAATTCCCCGCACCAGCGCCGCATAGATGACACCAGATTCCTGCAGATTGATGGGTGGATTTGTTCCCACTCCTCCTTTATAATCTCCAACAGCTTGGCTTTGCTAGAGGGTTTTCTGGACTGCGACAGATTTTTTTAAGATACGGACTTTGTGGTGGCCAGTTCAAAACCTTTATCTTTTCCCTTTCCAACCACAATCTTACGAGACGTGAAGTGTGTTTGGGATCATTGTCGTGCTGAAAGGTCCAAGCTAATGGTAAATCATCTACAAAACCACCTTTGAGATTCTTTTCTAAAAGGTTTTTGTAAATTTCACCTGTCTTTTTCCTAGTTATTGCGTTAATTGGACCTACACCAGATGATGTAAAACCAACCAAAACATCATAACTGAGCCCCCCTCCGTGCTTCACAGTTTTTTTTTATGTACTTTGGGTTCAATTCTTTACACGGAAAACGTCTGACGTACGGTTTGCTATCGTTAAAAAAAATAAATTGAACTTAACCTCATCGCTCCAAAGAATCAAATCCCAGAATTATTGATCTTTATTTAAATGCTCTTTAGCAAATGGCAACCATTTCTTTTGGTTTTTCCTTGACACGTTTGGCTTTCTCCTGGCAATGCTTCCATTTATATTCTTTTCTATTAGACGTCATCGCACATTTTGTGATGACAGTTTCACGTTGTATGAAGTTTCCAGAACCTTCCTTATTTCTGCTGACGTCAAAAATGAATCAGTCTTGCTCAAACAGTCAAGTAGTCGATCTTCAGCAATACTAGTCTTACGAGGCTTATGTCTTGGCAAACTTTTTTTTTCTTGTAAAAAAGTATTGCATTTCTTAATTTTCCGCGAGAAAATCCCGAAAGTTTCGTCACCTCTGCTATCGATTTATGTTTTACGTATAAATTCCGTACCATTTGCCTCTCACATGGAGTGCTGGTTTCATTTTTGCCAATTTTTTATAACTTTTAAAACAATAAAAAAATCAACACACTCTAACAAAGTCTCAGGACACTCACGTACTTAAAAACAAGAACGCACTGCTCTGGATGACTGTTAGCAATAGCTGCGTTTTCTTGCAAGCGTATATACGCTTAAATTACAATTTGCATGTAAAATACACTAACAACGAATCCTATATCCGCTTAAGTTACTTATCATATCTATCGCCGCTTAAGAAATAAGCGCGGATAAAAACAATGCTTCCAAACATCATTTTCTGTGTGTTTATTCATTAATTGCTTAGGTTGCTGTATGTGGCTTACATCTGCAGGTGTGGTTGATGTATTAGATAATTTTCAATTATTTTGGCATCCATAAGTATGACATGTTTGGTATACCCAGAGTGTCTCTGCTATACATTCCGTTTAGGTTTCCTTATCGATTCTTTTCATTTGATGAAGATTTTTTTTATTTTATAATTATTAACTGTGTTGGCTTTTAAAGTGATGGTCACGCTATACAATCGCAAACCGAAGATTGTGCACTATAACGATCAACCCCCACCTTCCACGACTACACCGCTGACTGCTTAGCAAATGTCATAAATTTCGTCGGTGCTGCCAAGATTTTATGATGAGTCATTAAGCGCAGATGTGTATATACGCTTGCAAAAAAACACAGCTAATATAAGAAAAATACAGTGGACCCTAAGTCGAACTCCCCCTAAGTCGATACTCTCTCTAACTAGAACTTTTTCGACATATTTTACGTACATTTCCCTCAATTTCCTTACAAAAACCTCTCTCTAAGTCAAACTCCCCCTAACTCGAACAAATTATGTCATCCCGTGACAATTCGACTTAGGGGGAGTCCACTGTATATGCATTTTTTGGGAATGCAATCAGCCCTTACCGTTTATTTGCTAGCACTTTAATAACCTAATTTTATAACGCATACAAAAAAAATAAAAATAGAACAGGGTATTAATATTAGACAAAAAATTGTATTATAACAAATGAGGCTTAATTGTATGAGCACAAGTGTAGAATCGCAAAGTTAACAGCAGTTTGGTATTAAATTAATTATATTATATTTTATATATATAATATATTAAATAAAAAATACAAATTTCTTACCGTAACCTATGAACAGTCAATGGCAAAATTATTTGCACAATTTATTTTTCATAATATGGAGGACTTCTTTAAAACTCAAAATACGTTTTATTCCTTTTTGTATTATTAATCTACATCCTTCGCCTAAGATGGCTAGGCCATGTAGAGCGTATGGACAACTCAGCTCCGGCCCGAAGAGTCTTCGACTCCGAACCCGTGGGACAACACAACAGAGGACGCCCGCGTCTAATGTGGCGCACCCAGGTGGAGAAGGACCTCAACCAACTTGGCGTGCGACACTGGAGCCAGCTAGCCAGAGACCGTGCTAGAGGCTTGTTGGTTGAGGCCCAGGTCCACCCCGGACTATAACGCCAATCAAAGAAGAAGAAGATTTTTAATCTGCACCATTTTCTTAACAGTATACGGAATATATACAGAACGGTGCAAAATTATTGTCACATGACAAAAATAGGGCGCACATACCACCGCTTCGGCTATGTCAATATGAACATGTGCAGGATGCGTTGACTTTAAAATCTCTAATTTATAAAAGAAACACACCCAATCGCCACGTACCGAATTGAGTATGGTAAGCACAACTATCGCTTGCGTTTCGGTGGCGGTACACACTTCCACCGCTTTTTTGTGAGTAGATTTTTAGTTCTAACAAAATTATCGCATCTCAATCTGTGGCGGTGACAATCGCATCGCTTTGTTTCTGAGTATATCGCAAGTCACAAAAATACAATCGCATGCCGATCTCTAATACAGACCTCAGAGTTTGGAATGAAACCCAAACAAAATTCGACGGTCCTAGCTTTATTTAGGACTGGACGGCGTTTATTGGTAGAGTGCCTGCCTCTGGTTAGCGGGGTCACCGGTTCGAATCCCAGTGAAAGAAAAGTTAATACGCTTTTACCTGGTTTTCAAATCTGGTCTAGTCATCATTTGCCGCTGGGATCAAATTAACGGCACTATCACTGGAGTAGTCAATCAGTAGTAGTAGTCTGACTATGTATGGGTATTACAACGGACCAATTTGGTCTAAGTGTGCTGGTGAATGCACTAGTAGCCCGCTTACCTAACCTAACTTAACATACTGCTTTGTCCGTAACTGTATGTGGCCCAACAATTGCAAAAGTGTTCAGCGAATCTGTGGAACCGAATAAATCGTAGAACAAAAGTTTAAACCAAAAGTTCACTTGCACTGTGAAACTGTATCGAAAACCTTATCGACCCAGACCGCGTTAAGTGCCTGAGAAATTCCTTTAACATCCATCTCGAAGGCTTGCGCCCTTGCGAATATACATAGAGTGCCTTTTCTCTATTCATCGCCTCATGATTTTCAACGCAAAACCCCCACGATAACCACAATTTTAACCAATTACTGCATCAAACACCTTCAGTTACTTAATGAATAAGTTTCAAATTAAACTTGACTACACGACGACACGACAGCAGCGCAGAGCGTTATTTCAGGAAGTTTACCAATTAAATAATTTCTCAATAAAAGCCCCGACCACGCACAACACCTACATGTGCCCAGAGGCAGTGTGAATAAGCGTAATACTTTATTGTGGTCTGCCAGAGAAGTTCTCGAGTTAAAATCTGCCAAAAAAAAAAATAAACAAAGATTCCCTCAAGTTCTGGTCGTGTTCGAGTTTCTGTACCGTGTGTGTGGGCATGAAAGCAGCACTCCGAGGAGAGTAATGCATTAAGAAGGAAACACTTCAGCTGCCTTTAATACAACAAGAATATGTATGACATGACAATTACCTCAATACGTCGGTTGTCGTTCACTTGTGTGTCTGATGATGCGAAACCTAACGACAGCTTCCATTTCTGCGAGACTTTGAATAAATTTGTATCAACACACATGACGTGTGTGTACGTACGAATGGAATTCAAATTAAGACTTTGCATTATAAGCGAATAATAGAAGAAAAATTGCTCTGAAAAGGTGAACTCGATACAAATTTGAATTCCAGGCAAGTGATAAACCGCTGATCGAAATATAAAGTTACGATGAAAGAGTACTGTGGTGGAATTCGTTATTCCACATTTGTCGTGCGGTAAGACTTTGATTTCAAGGATTTTAATGGGTGCACCCAGTCATGCGTTCCTTATAGCCTTGGAATAATTTTTGTGAAAACATGAAATACAAATGGAAGCGGTTTGAAGATTAGTGCTTCTGCTCTTGAGTGTTCATCGAGGGGTGAAAGAGGATTCGATGGCAAAGCAACATTGAGTCCCTCGAAGCCGGTGGAACAGCAGATGGGACTGAAAAACGACATCCAATCGACTGACATTGTCTATAGATTGCTATGAATTCCATTGAATAACATTACAAAGTGTTCTAGACTTAAATCGAATTCTGCAAATATAAAGATGCTGGAGGAATGGTCGAAGCAATTACTGAATCATTTTTAAACAGTTCTGTGTCGGAGGTGATGAACTTATTTCGAAACAGATTGGTTTTTGTACTTGACGTGATTTCTTGCGAAGAAGGAATGTATGTACCTGTGTTTATAGTGCATTACAGGGTTGAACTTTTTGCAATAAATATAACCTAACAGCTGGCAGTACACGATTACTTCAATTGCGGCAAAGCAGACTAAATAGCCGCTAGGTAGGCTGCCTCACAGTGCGGCACTTGAATGGAAATTTGGACAAAAATCTGTAGTTCAAATTCAAGAGTACAAATTTTATTATTTTTGTTAAAAAACTATAATGTACTGTACGCTACGTTATTAAAACAAAACAACTCTCCTTCATTTTTAATTATTATTTATTTCCTTCCAAATTAGGTGCACTCCGTTTGACTTCCTACTTTACAATGAATCTATCTACTCTTTTACTGACAGCATTTCTTCTCTCTTTTGATTTCTGTACATTGTTCTTAGAATTACTACAAGCGATATTTTGTACATTGTTCCTAGAATTGCCACAGTACATATTATTTTTTAAATACAAGTTATAAAAGGAACAAAACAATTAAGTTAAGCCATAATTATTCGTGGTTTAGTGGGTAAGTGCGTCGAGAGTGCCAGGTTCAATACCCGGCACCACCAATTTACCACCTTTGATAATTCACGGTTCCACCTCTTTCGAATCACTGACAATGCTCAAAGAGTATTCCTGTCTAGAAAAAGCTTTTCTTCTTCGCCGTTCGGAATAGGCATTAAACTGTAGGTCCCTTCCACTCGTGAAACAACAATAGCACGCACAACACGAGTGGTTGCTGAGAAGATATCCCCAGGTCGGCCTAGGACTGTCGCGCCACCCATATTATTATTATTATTAAGGTAATGTCATCGTTATCTTCAAGCCCTGTATCACTTAAATCGATTTCATGAAATGGGGAACCACATGCACTTTGTGAATCATTTAACAAACCCTCAGTTTCCAAGTACATACTTATTTCTGAGATACTCTAAATTGAATTCCGTCAAGAAATGATTCTGTGAGTTAAAGGATCGGAACTAAGTAATAAACCATTCATAAGATCTGTGTTTCTCAGTATCGTTTGCCCGATCCACAAGAAAGGAGAACCCTTTGACTGCGCCAACTATAGAGGGATAAGTCTCCTGAACATCGCTTACAAGATCTTCTCTGCCGTTTTGTGTACTCGCCTGAAGCCGTTTATAAATAACCTGATAGGTCCATATCAGTGTGGCTTCAGGCCAGGAAAATCCATCCCTGACCAGATTTTCACACTACGGCAGATCCTGAAAAAGACCCAAGAAATGCAAATCGATACCCACCACCTTTTTAGTCGATTTCAAGGCCGCATATGACAGCGTGCATAGAGACGAGCTATACAACGCCATGTCTAGTTTTGACATTCCTGCCAAACTTGTCAAGTTGTGTAGAATGACGATGGAGAATTCTCGCTGCTCCATCAAGGTCGGTAACGAACTCACCGAGACCTTCAATGTCAAAAAAGGATTTAGACAAGGCGACGCGCTGTGTCATGTGATTTCTTTAACATCATTCTGGAGAAGATCGTGCAAGATTCACACGCCAACACTAGAGGCACGATCTTTCAGAAGTCCGTACAACTGTTAGCATACGCGGACGACGTTGACGTGATTGGCAGAACACAGCGAGCCGCCAATGAGGCGTTTGCTGGGAAGCGGCTAAAGTGGGTCTAGCGGTGAATAAGGGTAAAACGAAGTATATGCTGTCATCAAGGAAGGACACACAACATCGACGTCTTGGACAGATCGTCACAATGGGCAGCTATAGCTTCGAGGTAGTCAATGACTTCGGCTACCTCGGCTCCCCAGTAAATAGTACAAACAACATCAGTACCGAGATCAAACGCAGAGTAACTCTTGCCAACCGCTGTTTCTATGTGCTCAAGAGGCAATTGAGTAGTAGAGCCATCTCTCGAAGGACCAAGTTGACTTTATACAAGACCTTGATCATCCGAGTCCTGCTGTACGGCGCGGAGGCATGGACAATCTCAAAAGCGGATGAGGAAGTCCTTGGTATCTTCGAGAGAAAAGCTCTGCGTGCGATCTTGGTCCTGTTTGCGTTGACAGAAGATTCAACCACGAACTATACGGGCTGTACAGCGACATGAGTCTCGTCAGTCGTCTTCGGATCCAATGCCTAAGACTAGATGGCTGGGCCATGGCGTATGGACAACTCAGCTCCGGCCCGAAGAGTCTTCGACTCCGAACCCGTGGGACAACGCAACAGAGGACGACCGCGTTTAAGACATCAACCAACTTGCCGTGCGACACTGGCGACAGCTAGCCAGAGACCGTGCTAGCTGAAGAGGCTTGTTGGTTGAGGCCCAGTGCCACCCCGGTCTGGTCCCTACTCATCTTACGCATGTGATTTAATCGAATTTTTCTCACTTACTTATGTCGAGTCTCTAAAGCCTCTTCTGATAGAACCCGTATATGCGAGTCGAAAGAATCGATGACATCACACCCATGAACTAAGATTTTATGGACCCTACTTGGCATATAATACCAACTATATAAACTTAGACTTCCGAACTGATTTAATTATTGCTAACAAATTGTCCCGCAGTATTACCGTCATTTGTGCATCTGTAGCCCGGCTTGGCTTATCCACTAAGAGCCCCATGCGAATTTTCAAAAGGACTTTTTTTGGTTCCCCTTGTCAATTTTATGAATAACTTTGTTCAATTTTTCTGAATTCAGATTTGAAATCCATCCGTCGAGTAAATCTCGATTTCGAATTCTTGAATATTGCACTAGAAAATACTTCACTGTTATTAGGGCAGCAATTTGTAGCAAAAAAAAAAAGATTCCTGCGTAGATAAAGTTTCTCAAACTTTCCCGTTCGAAGTTTGCATGAAACAGTTAATCCCATCCACTAGTGATACAAGCAATCACCCACAACCCGAGTGATTGCTGTTGATGTTGAGCAGGATTTGAAATCATCAACTACGAATGGATTAATCTAAAATTCAGAAAGATTGTAACTAATGGTGGGTTTCGAACCGTGTCAATGATTTCAATTCCATCGGTCCGACTTCGTCAAAAACTCGTGGAAAATTAACTAGCAATCTTAAGCAATAAAGGTACCCACAATGTGCCACTGTTTGGGGTGTACTTCGGGCTCCAACGGACTATTCCTTTTTGAATTGTCATCTAAATGGGGCTTACAGCTATGGAAGTGGACGAAATGTGGTTTTAACAAAGCCACATAACATGCTATAAAACCCATGAAACAATCTGAGTAATTTTTCATGTCGTGTAAATTCCCGCATTGGTGGTCAGAATTGACCGCATGACCATGACACGGCCGTGAGCATGTCATTCGACCGATTATGAATGTTTGTTTTGGTCTGCAAGGCATGTGCACTGAACCGCTCACAACTTGCAGCAAAACAGACTCACAACTGAGACTGTGCTGCATGTTCAGAGGCATCGTCGATTCGACTATAATGCACAGTTCCATAACTCACCCTATGACATACATGCCATAAACAATGGTATCTCAGAGAATACCAAACACGTGATGTGTGGGGGAATTTTTCTTTCAGAAGTTCAGCGAATTGAGTTAAAATAAAAGCAATAATGACTGCTTCAAGTGGAAAGATTATGTCTTCAATGTGATTATTTACAAATTGGCCCGGTGTCATTTTGGGATATGGCGTAATCAGAGAGTTCCAATGTTCAGGCACTTTTCTGTCAGCTGGTGCCGTTTATCAGCAATAAAGCGGCAAAGTCGTAGACACACGAACTCACATATCTCCATACGAAATTATCCATAGGTGATAAATTGCGATATGATCACGGCAGTTAATTCAAGGGTCAATTAAGCGAAATGAAGCCCCTCTCGGATGTTTTTTTTTTCAGTGATTTGATTTTGACGCACGTTTCCCGTCGGTCTTGATGAAAAGGTAGAGGTTTTGTTTAAGTTTGAAGATTGAGAGAGAACCACGGAGTCAGTCATCGCATATTGATCAAACAGACGGACGTTTTTATTCAGCATTTCAGAACTGCCAAAGTTTGACTTGTTAACGTACCCATTCTATTAAAAATCGGTCTGAGGACTGACATCAAATTTGCGGTTAAAAAGGCTCAAACTGTGGTCTGAACCAAACACTGAACTTACATCACATGCAATTTGTAATGAAGTTCAGTTGTTAAATCATTAGAAAAAGCTTAGCACACGAGGCTTGTATTTCTAAAGTCGACTCTTTCTGAGAAATAAAAAAACGCTGTCTTAAACGTCGAACGAAAACGTCAAAAAAAAAAAACTAAGGCAACCTCAGTAAAACTCTGAAAATACCAATTACTGCCCTGATAGTTGTCAATCGTCTGAGTTGCATCATATAAGTGGTAAATTCTCTTGAAGGAAAAGATTAAATTAACTTTAATTGGATTCATTTAGATCGCGTTGATAATAACTGATTAAACTTGAATCTAATCGCAACTTTATTAATTGATTAATAAGCAAAGGCATTCCCAAACGAATTGTCACTGACTTTGTTTGGTTTTCAACCATTTATTTATGTTCTAAGAAGTTGAACACCGAGTTGACCTCCAAGACCCATCTATGCTCACAAACTCCACACTGACATCCCGTTGTGGCCTTGTGATGATGTCAAGTTTGACAATTTGGTTTGGGAGTATACACAAATGACTGAACTTTGAAATTTGACTTTGGTTCTCGCTATATTTCGTTCAGTTCTGACATAAGTCGATTATGGTTGGGCCTTTATTTTTTGTAGCAGCCAGGGACAAGATTTGCCGAAAATATCCCAAGCTGCCGCATCTATCTGAGTATAGATGATTTCGCTTTATTGGGACAATTCGGGCTAAATGTGTTTGTCTCAATTAGATGGCTGTTCCAATAATACGAAGTGAAGGCAGAACTAAGATAAAAGCGATGTAAGTTGCAGTCGCAGTTAATCGGCGGCAGTGGAATTCACTGTGTATGCAAGCATCTCTGCACTCAGCTGTTTTCAGGTCTGAATATTTCAACAGTCAAATGCACAGCAACTATCTACAGGGTCTGGGCAAAAACCAACAATCGGATAACTAATGTAGGGGTGTTTTTGTAAACGTCAGAGGTCTGCGCTAGTACAATCGAATTTCTTTTCTTATGCGGTTTTGAACAGAGCGTGTCTTCGCTTTGGTACAATTGTCATCCACCACTGATCAGTCATAAACGTCGGAAATGGTCGTGAAAAAATGATTTAGAATTTGATTTTTTTTTTAAACATTAGAAAAAGGGAACTATAATTTTTTGAAAGTAAATTGTTATTACCAAATGCCCATTTTGCAGTCAAGAAGTAATGACTGTCCAATCTGACCGACATCGATGACATATTGAGGTGCCGTGACATTGTGCCAAACGGCATTTTGCCAATTTGGTATAATGAAGCTTTTGAAAGTGTCATAGGGCCGAATATTAACATTTGGCATAATGTCGCTTTCGAAAGCGTCATAGGGCCAAACTAGTTTGCGACATTGTGCCAAAACTCTAGCTCCAGGCGCCTGCTTGACAGTTGTTGACATACCCTTGTCAGTTGTTGACGTACGAAGTCGCGTGAGTGGGTTAAACTCTGCGGAAAAAATGTTCAAATCCCCGTTAGCGAGCGAAGCGAGCCACCCACCTCATACTTTAAATATACCAGATTTGCAAACCCAAAGTGACATAGTGCCAAATTGGCTCTATGACGCTTTATAAAAGCCATATTATGCCAAATGGAAAAAATTCGACCTAATGACACTTTCAAAAGCGTCGTTGTACCAAATTTTCCATTTGTTACAATGTCCAAATGGAAAAACGACATTGTACCAAAATTTATATGTATAATGTCGTTTGGCACAATGTCACGGCACCCATATTGACGTTTATGAACAGTAGGTAATGCAGTTCACCCAAAATGAGTACGATCGTAGATCTGCATTGACTAAAATGTCCAACGCAGTCCTTTGTTAGTCTGACGTTTTTGAAAATACCCTTTATCTCAGGAATAACCTGTGTTTATTCCAGTGGAAGTATTTAGCCTTTATGACACTGCATTCCATTCGAAACTCACGACGCTCAAAATCTACGAATACAAACGAACTGTTGAAATAAATGTTTTAACCGTGTATGGAATATTTATTTTATTTAGCACATAATTCCTGTTTTCAAATGCATTTGACGTAAATAAATACATTTTTCACAGCTCTTAAGAACTTGTTATTGACTGCGTATGTTAATGTGAACACGGTGAATGTATTTGCACAGCAAAAAACAGTCATTCAGCAAAACAGCGTGCTCGTTCGAATTACCTCATTTCTATAGAACGATTTGTCTTGACATTTTTTTCTAGTGCAAGTAATGACTGGCTTTGTCGTTGCGTCATTCGGTCTCCCTTTTTTTTCTGAAGACGTAATAGCATATGTTATACAAAAATTGAATATCATGATTTTTTTATATCGAATGTTACAGCAACCTTTCTTATTGCGACTTTGAACATCGTTCGAACATTCTTCCTAGACATTTCTTTCGTATCTTATCGCATCGTCAAAGACTGCCCGAGTTAAGTGGTTGACATTAAATAAGTTTATCTTAGCGGCACAAAGTTCTAATATATATATGTTCTTTGCCATGTTAAATATAGAATGTCTGTGGAAAACCAGCTTATTTCACAATTCAGCTTGCAGTTTACGAATAAGGGGAATTAGTTTCTTATCAGTCTGATTTCCATTTATTGAAGTTTCGAGTGGAAAGGGTATTTTCTAGTGTTACACGATGTTACAATTTAATTACTCACTATCTCGACGTACTTACCGCTAAGTTTCTAGAAGTGTTATGTCATCATGAGTGACTGCAAGCACCCGATTGAATAAACAGGAAATATTCTGAACTATGTTCGTAGAGTGAATAATTTGTTGCACGTATTAATAGTATGCATCATATTCCAAGGTCGACTTTGTTTAGATTGCGATTGCTAAGCAGTTTCTCACCTTAACCGCTGGGCGGAATTTTAAGTTCTGTCACGCTACGCTGGCGCTGAATACATGCTGAATTGGCAAAGGAGTCTATTTTTAACTTCATAATTGCAGACAAATTGCCTGCTTTACATATTATGTTTCAATTAGATTACAGTTCGAGTTAGTTAAGAGTTTATTTGCCAAGCTGACGAATTGTGTAAGCAGAGATGAGGTACATACCTAAATGTCTTTTCGGAGAGGTAATTGTGTCGGTGTTATACTGTTCAGCATGAACTGACGCTAATTATGAAAATTGAGTCCTGAACAAGTGAAGTCTTTAATTTCGCTTAAAATGCTTTGAAAACTGAGAAAATCGCGCTGGAGAGAGGGAAAGAAAATCCTAATTTAAGTTAGGGTATGTTCACAAAGTTTCTGAGGTGAAATTCATTTCAAGTAAACAAAAGGTGAATGAACCTGTTGGACATCAATCATATAGTTTTATTGAGAGAAGAATAACGTAAAAAGAAGACGACGCCACACAGATTTGTCAGATAACTGTCAAAAGTCGACCTTCCAGACCGCTCTAATTTTACAGTCATCTAGTCAAATTTGACAGAAATGAGTTGAATTGACGGAGTACACGCACAAATCCCCGTGCATCTCTGTCCGAAAACAGACATCTTTATTACGCAAGAAACTACAACATCAACTAAACAAAATACATATTCATGAAAAGCCGGTGAGTCGGCGAGCAAACCACAAATAAAGAACGTCGAAATAAAATGAAAAAGCCGGCGCTGACTGGCGATGCGAATGTAACTCGAAAGAAGACTGCATTACGTCAGCATTAGCGTTTGCCGGTTAATTTCCGTCGCAAGTTGTTAGTGAACTTTAGCCACATACACACCACACATGAATATACATATGTTGAAAGGGTGAGTCATGTTCTTGGTCACACTCTTTCTTTCTGGTTTTATCGCCATTGTAGTATTGTTTGGGTTTCCCGGCTGCGCTGCTATCTAATGTTTATTAATTAAATTCAATTGTAGCTTTGAACGTGGGATCCGATGAAAGATTTTAAATTTGTATCTATAAACAAAAAATAAAGGTGAATAGTAAATTTGCTGCTGCGCAGGTAGTTTTAATAGAATTAATCTTAACTCGGTTCTCTGGTACTGGTCTTTTGTCATCGGTCCATCAGTCTTCTTTTAGCATTAATTTACTTTTGGACTGGCTTGTTTGGAATCACTTAGTTGTTGCGTCAAAATTTCGGTCTTACTTTCCTTATCTAACCAAATGGTTAGGATTTTAATAACCCCTTAGATGGAGTTGGTTTAGAAACAGCATTACCCAGGAATTTCCACCTTCTGGACTAAGTCACGTTGTGTAAAACAACATGGCAATGGTTTCCTCGCAGACAGGGTCTTATATCCGACGTCGAATTTGTCTTTGGAAGGCACCAAGAGTCAGCTTTGCTGTCTGGCTTATCCTCCATCAGGTAAAATGAGAGTCCATTTTGGTCCTCGATTCTGGAATTTATACTCGAGTTCTTTAGTCAAATCGAAGTAGCAACAATTGACAAGGACAATTTTGCGCCGCGTCCCCTCTAGGGTTTTCTTTGAGGTGTCGATGTTTGCCTCGAAGAAGACAAACTCCATGATTACCTCAAAATTGTAGTTGTCTTTCGTGATGTCCTCACACGTGATCGACATGATCAATTTTCCTCATTTATCTCAAGTACAGCTCGTTTCGCCTGTTCTTAAGTGTGAGATCTTTTAACCCGCCATGTGAGGAATTAGCCAGTTTCGATGTCAGCTACGTAACCCAACAATTGAAATCAGAATTGAAGTATTACACAGACGCCCGACAAGAGAGAGGTAGATCTTGCCCCTTAAAATTCTTGACAACTGTGTTTTGTTACCTGTTTATAAACCAAATTGACCAATCAGAGGACGGCATTTACGTTATTTCGTGAATAACCGTCAAAAACGCACTTAAATTCGTCGATGGACTAGGGGGCAATCAGCTGTGAAGTCAGCTATCTCTGTAATACTTAATTTCTGATTGAAATGATAGGTAAATCAAATCGCGCTCCAGTAACAGATTAAATGCATCATACGACAGAAGCATGTTTCCAACTAGTCTGAAGTCCTCCTTGAACAGAAATGCATATAAGCCTTGGAGACCTGTCAACTGAAAAGGCGCAAAGTGAGAAACGAAGTCTACAAGGTCCGAAGGTTGCTAAGTTCGCGTGCGGCTGATGTGTACAGCACTTATGCATGCCCTGGATCAATCCAGCAAATAGTTCCTCACATTGGATGCTGTCGTTTGCGCTTTTTTGTTTGTAAAAATATGGTGCGTATTGATCTGAAATTTGCTCCCCTTTTCCACGACGTAGAGGACATGTATAAATTCTCTACGCCCGGATAAGTCTTCGACTGGGAGCCGACTGAGGTTGTGTTGACAGGAAACGGCTCCCGTAAAAAGGCGCAAACGAGTCAAATTAAATTAAAATAATTAAATTCCATCTTGTCTTAGATTAACAGGTTCGACGTAGTTTGCGGTTTAGTAAAAAGTCGCCGCCAAATTAAAAAAGGAAAAAAAAAATATGCCACGAAATTTGGTGCTCCTCAAAATACATAATAGGTATATTCTGAGCATGTGATCAGGCAAGTTATACATTTCACTTACACCCTAAATGAAACTACAGTACACTCTCGATAACGTGAACAATTAAAAACCAAAAGAGTTCATGTTTGAGAGAGAAATTCAAGTTTGCGAAGGTAAATTTTTTATAAAAGAAAAGGCCAATCCCACTAAATATTTTCAATTTAAAACTATATAAATAAATAAAAACTAATCCTTTAGTAAATTATAGTATACATAAGAGTATATTTATTTGTTTATTTCATCGATGGGTTCGTTTAAACCATAATTCGTTCTATAATATGGATAAAATGAGAGAACATTCCTATTTCTTAGGCATCTCTCTGGGACATAAAGAGGCATAAGAGCTAGTAAATTCTACCATTAAGTAAGTCCATAATAAAAATAACGCTATGAGCTTGTCTTTGACAAAGTTTTTAGATCAATATATATCTTCGGACCATCTCAGTTTCTTTAATGCAAAGGGCGTACATCTTTTTTGAATGTTTTCAATCCTGTTAGATGAATTATGATAAAAAGGAAACCATATAACGCTGCTAACGTGGGTCGCCGTGGCGTAGTGGGTTAGTGCGTCGACTCCTACGCAGAGGGTGCCAGGTTCGATACCCGAATTTACCACCTTCCATATTTCACGGCTCCATCTCTTTCGAGTCACTGACAATGCTCAAAGAGTGTTTCCTGTCTAGAAAAAGCTTCTCAAACTTGGCCGTTCGGAGTCGGCATAAAACTGTAGGTCCCTTCCACGCGTGAGAAAACAATAGCACGCACAACACGAGTGGTTGCAGAGAAGCTAGTCCCTGGCCCTCTACGGGCTGTAGCGCCACCCATATTATATTATTATATAACGCTGCAGTATTCCAGTATGGGGATTACTTATGAAAAATAAAGGGTTTTGTTGAGTATAAACATCATCAAATGCTACTGTATTCCGTTTCAGAAATCCTAGCAAGGAATTTGATTTAGATATTATATAATTCAAATGTGCTAAGAAAGACAGCTTTGAATCAAATATAACACCTAGATCATTAATTTCACTTACTAATAAAAGTCTCGTTGCCAAGACAATAATCAAACGAACTCCGTGATAATGATCGGAAAGTACTAAAAATCATCATTTTTCATTTTAATTCATTTTTATTGTGGAATTCATAACAACTTATTTACTAGTCAAAAATGCTTAAAACTAGTTGTACGTACATTGTTACTACTTCTAACTTACTGGCTCTAGGCGGGCACTCTAAGCTAAACTTAACCGTATTCTAAGTCTTTCGACCTAATCTTACGGAGTGAAATATAAATGAGAATATAAAAAGAACAACTTAGTATTAAGAAAAAATTTGAAAACTTAATGACTGAACGGTTTATATTAAAACTTACAAGCTAACTTACAATCTATCATAAAATAAAACTTACAAACTAACTTAAGCTAACCTACGTATATATACATATACACCTGTCTATACCCATATACACATGTGTATACGCATATATCCTTAATATACACAATGTATACATGTATCGTCATGTATACACATATACATTCTTGCTATTTTTTTTTTCTTCACATATATACAACTTAAAAAACTACCTTAAAACTACCCTAAGATATATAAGTCGGCCATAGGTTGCGGCTGATAGATTTCCATCTAATCCACTGCAAGACAGAGACCGACTGCGCCCATTAAGGGGGAACGCACTACCCTTTCTACCCCGGGTCTAAAGGGTTCGACGCTGGAGTTCCCTCGCGTACTGAAAATCATACACATGGAAATATGTAACTTCAGATGATTGTACGTGCACAATTTAAAAAATGAATTTATGTCTTTTTGAAAATTTAAGCAATCAGTAATTGTAGAAATTTGTGTAAATATTTTCATATCATCTGTGAACATTTAGACAATTAGAAAACTGCAAGGAGTACGGAATGTCATTGACAAAAAGATTGAAAATGAAAGGCCCCAAATGACTGCCTTGAGGCAGACCCGACAGAACTTCTATAAAGAAAGATTGCGCGCCTTCAATTTTTACAATCTGTTGACGATTAGACAAATAGGATTTTAGCCATTCAAGGAAATTGAGTTTAAATCCCATTTTTCTCAGTTTTCAACTAAAAGTCTAATGAACTCTATCGAAAGCTTTAACGAAATCTGTATAAAGAACCGTTTTCTAAAGTAGAAATACAAAAATTTTAAAAGACATAAATTGGTTGCAACAAAATGTTATTGCATAGGAACATATAAAATAAAATGTTATGGCATAAAATAAAAATAAAAATATAATATGAGTGGCGCTTCAACCCTCAGAGGGCCAGGACCTAGATTTTATAGCAACCATTCGTGTTGTGGATAATGGGACGGAATCTGCTTTTCCGGTTTTGTAACCATTCCTTGAATTATCGAAATAGCTTTAATTAGTTGCTCTTCTATTATTTATGTAGCGTTGCTGTACTATAATTTGTTCACTTAGCTCTGATTTTTTTTGTTTATATCGACAACTAAACTGAATTATATACCTTCTTTTTATACTTATATTTATGAAATAACTCAACAGACGGCACGTTGCCATGTTAGATTTTCTTTTGATATTTAAATTTGTAGTTGTATTATGATTAATTCGGATTTCTTTTTTTTTTTTCTTTTTTTTTTTATTCAATCCACGTCTCCTCGTTCTCCAATACAATTCCTTTTTGAGTCTCAAACAAAATGGCCGCTTCGTATATATAAAGTCAAGATGGCCGATTGAATAATAATATAAAATATGGCGGACAAAACTTTGATCTATTACAATTTCTGGAATAGAATTTGCTAGGACAGTTTAAATACAGTACAGAATGAATAATACTATAAAGATTGCCCTGTAGAGATCGGCAGAGTTTATATTTCAGGCCTTCATGCCAAACTTTGTCAAAGGCTTGGGAAACATCGAGAAATGTGGCTGAAAAACGAGCTTTTGTTCAAATGGTTTTCACATCGTCAATAGTTCTCACTGTTTACTTCCAAAACCAAATTGGTGATTTGGTATGAATTGAAAAAGTAAATGGCACTTATTTCTCTACCATCTTAAATAAAATTTGTGCCCACATTTACAAGATTTCTGTATTTTTGTTTACAATGAAAAACCAAACAGCAATAGAATCACCAAAACATTCCAAATGCCAACTCGCACAAATGCATACACGTCTATTTGTTGCCCTTATCCTCGTTTGGCTGTTCTGTGTGGACATGTGCCCCATCCATTAAGATCGAATACGAGTGATAACTCGATCAAAATATTATGAATAAGTGCGGGCTTTGCTCTTTGATTGATTAAATTTCAAGAATTATGCGATTAATTAAGTGATAAGATAAAAAAAATAAAAATAAAAAATGTCTTCGTGATAAAACTAACACTTTATTTGATGAGTAATTACTATTCTACTGCGCACGAATTGTTCTACATGCATTACGTGCGCTTTACAACGCCAAGATCGTGCTACCTGCCCCAACAGCAAACTCTTACGTTATTAATCGAATTGTAAAATAAATAATTTACTTAGCACCCAACAGACTGTGCGAAAATATTCTGGTTTTAGAAATGTACACAATGCCATAATTCTTGTTTCTTTTTTTTTCTCTCTCTCTCTTCTAATTTTCATTTGAGAACAGCCACTTGCTGTGGAATATATGATGTAGAACGTTTAACTGGCCGCTGTTGCGAAAGAATAAATATTTAATTGATAAATTCGTGCATAAGTTGCTTTTTTGTGTTCAAGATTTGTTTCCTAGATACCGCATAAATTAAAACATCAAACGCGGAAGGGTGTGGTTGCGCGAAAAATCATTTCTACTTGATTAGATACAGAACAGGACACGCATACGTAAGTATACACAAAATATACCGCAGGCAACGGAATGAAAGTGTCTGTATTGTGTTCGCCGTTCAGATTACCTTTCTTCGCCTGAATAATACAACAAAATAAATCGATAGTCCTCCATGCCATTAGAGTTGTCCCTGAGAGTTGGGGAGGGCAGGAGTTAAGGTAGGCCAGTGCTTAGCATATGTATGGCGTGCCTTGGAGGACTCATCAATATTCGATTCGAATGTGTCGTCTTAGAATTATTGATGACGAGGGACGGAATTGATCAATTCCTCGCAATTGGTTGGGAAAGTAAAGCCTTCAGACTGTCCGACCTTAAAGGTAACGACTAATTGCTTTCAGATTGTCCTTCAATAGGTTAAACCATTTGTGTTGAACGTTCAACATCACTCAGTTAACAAATACTCACAAAATGTCACACCACGCACTTTCTCTATCTGCCGGGGTCTTGTAACGCAAAAGTGTGCATGTGAACCTTTGATAAAGAAAGCCCGTCTAAGGGTGCAATTAAAGTGTGTGTGTCTGCCCATATGGCAGATAAATAATGCAGATACCACAGTTTGTTTGCAGGGATATCTCCCACAGTGGAAGCAATCACTCTCACCTGTTGAGAGAGTTGCCTTCGTTTGTTCGTCGCGAAGTAATGAGGCTTGCATTTTAAGACTTAAATGAGGAGTTTTCTTAGCATTTTCCTTGCGACAATAATCGTGTGCATGATAGCGTGTGTGTCGCGGGAATATTCAAGTAAACATATGGATGTGTCACAGGGAAATTATCGCATGCGATTACAGATATGTGCACGTATTGAATCATTAATGCTAATAATTCTCATTAGAATGTCTTGTCTTTTCGTTCAGAAGGTTATTTTGTTTAGTATTTTTAATTTTTTATGAACCCCTGCAGGTGGTCGTTTATTCTCTCTCAGCTTTGGTTCCTCCCGTCGAGCAGGGTGGGCGCAACAAAATCAAAAAAAAAAAATGCAATGATTTAAGATGTGTGTTTCATAATCTGTTTCATCTTCCTCTATTTGTGGAATTTATGATACGAGGAAAGTGTGTTGCTGCGCAAAACAGAAATGATTTGTGAATACATCGTGCTTGGGAATGATTTCAGACGCTTGCTGTATACAGTTGTGGTGGCCACATTTTGAGATTTTTGTGTGATTTGAGATTGATTTGAGATGTATAAACATACTACCTGTACCCGCGACTTCGTACGCGTAGACATTCGAACTTCCTGACGCGATGGCTGGTAAGATTACGTTCATGTTTATGAGTCCAACAGGCATTTTGTCAGCTCTTATGACAATTCTATGATCGTCCGACGGCATTCTGTCCAATACCGTTTCAAGCAGTCAGCAATCCATTATGCTGATGAAAAGAAACTTGCAAGTCAGCGTTCTTCATTGCAATTCCCACGAAAATATATTTAAAAAACGGGTGGACAATTCAATGTCGACAATCTAACTTGATGAAGTGATGATCCATTTGGCTTTTTCTTTTTTTGTGCCAGGGTAGGTGAAAATCTTCAAGAGATACTAGGGGGACCGTTCCCACATAACGAAAAGGATTTTTACAAAGTAAAAACGATCCCCCTTCAAATAAAGTATTGAAATTGAGAACATTTTTATGAAGTACAAACATTAACAGTTAGTGTGCAAATTTTCATTGGAATTAGCCTTAAACGGATTTAAATTTAAATATAAGGCAAACATATGTACATGTGCATACAACCATTCTTTTTCAAATAAATAATTAATATATGCAAATTTTCCTGCTTATTTACTCGTGAGCAGGCTACGTATAGTTGTCCATGGGAAAAGCATTCATTGCTCAGATCAATACCGGTAAATTTAACTGTTTCACCTTGAGCCTTATTGATAGTCATAGCAAAATATAACTTAATTTTAAACTGCAGCATTTTAAAAAGAAATGGGTAGTCCGAAGGTATCATCGGTTTTCGTAAAATAAATACAATCTCATCTGTGCCTGGTCCTGTTATAATAATCGCTTCAATTACATTAGGTCTTAAAGCTGTTACCAGTAACCTTGTTCTATTGCACAGCTTTGGTGGACACAAATTGGCACTCCAACTTTTAAGAAAATGATACGCTGATGATGATATTTTTTTTTTTTTATAATTTGCGCGTTCTTAAGGGATTGCTAATACCCTTATGTGTCCGGGGTCAAGACACAGCACGGGCCGAAGGTATAGAGGGAGAATGGGAGAGGAGGTACCTGTGCACATTGGTCTTAAATATTAGTTTGGGAAGAGCATTCCATATTCGTGCAGTGCAGCTGAAGAACGAGTCTCTGAATTTAATTGTGCGTCCGAAAGTAGGCTTAAGGGTATACTGATGGGCATTCCTGGCGAGACGAGTATTGCGGGTGAATTCATGGAGAGGAGGAATGCAGTTGGCTAGCTCACCTGAGCATCGTTTGTTGAAATAACGACAAAGCTCGGACGAAGAAGAGACGTTACGTCGATGTTCGAGCGAGTCTAATGACTCTGCGATATTGTTGTCTCCTATAAGTTTTATGGCTCGCTTTTGGATTCTATCAAGTAGGTGCAGTGTGGTCCTGGGGGCACCAGACCAGATATCAGCGTTAAACTCAAGCTTGGGGCGGATGTAAGCCTTATAAATTAAAGCCAAATCAGAAGGGGTGGAATATTTCTTGCATCGATTAAGAAAACCTAAACATTTCGCAGCATTTTTGGCGACCTCAAATATGTGATCGCTCCAACTAAGTGTTGTGTTGATACACATACCAAGGATGGAAAGTTTTCCGGTTTCATCGACACAAGCGCCATTCATGGATAATGGCTGATTATCAAGGGTTCGCTTGACTGACAGAAGACAGCATTGAATTCCACTCTATTGTTTTTTCCCCAGTTAATTATGCTGTCAAGATCGGAATTCAATGTGCTTAACATACGCTGCCGTTCCAATTCTACGACCGATGGGCGGGGTCGTGGGTCTTGGAACGAATATGAAAAGCTAAGGGTGCTGTCATCAGCGAAGGAATGGATTGGATTAGAAGTAGCAGACAAGAGATCATTTATAAAAATGAGAAAGAGTGTCGGAGCCAGAACTGAGCCTTGGGGAACACCAGCATTAATTTGGTGAATATCAGACTTGAACCCATCCAAAACAACTTGAATTGAACGGTTCGAAAGGTAATTTCTAATCCATAGAAGAAATTTCTAATCCATAGAACGCAGGCACAAACTCTGTCAAATGCTTTAGAAATATCAAGCGCAACGATCTTGCTTTCATTTGCATTGTGAGTTTTGCAAGACTGGTTCCACTTTTCGGTGAGATAAGCTATCAGATCACCATTGGACCTGTCGCTGCGGAAACCATATTGTGGGCCATTAAGAATCTTCCGCGATTCAAGATATTTCATAAGCTGACGATTTATCAGCGTTTCCATGACCTTAGAAAGAAGGGACGTAAGTGCTATGGGTCGGTACGAGGTGGGTGACGAAGATACGCCCTTTTCAGGGACTGGCTGGACAAATGCTGTTTTCCATCTGCTCGGAAAGAGACCTAAAAAGTAGGATAGATGAAAAAGCTTACGCAGTGGTTTTGCCAACGCAGACGAACACCTCTTCAGAAGTATAGGGGGAATACCATCCGGGCCAGCGGATTTGTGCACGTCGAGATCTTTCAGAACTCTTGCAACTGTACGAGTGTGGAAGTGGATTTGTCCCATGGTGAAATCAATGCTCTCAAGTACAGGAGACAAATTTGAATCTGGCAGTATTGAGCTAGCTGCAAAATGAGCCGCAAGCAGATTAGCTTTGTCTAAGGAGCTGACAGCTGGAATGTCATTGTAAATGAGCGTGGGAATTGAAGACGAGGCGTTTTTCACAAATGACCAAAAGTTTTTGCTACCCTTGGGACATTGTAGCACTTTTTGCCTCAACTTTTGCTCATAAGAGAATTTCACACGTCTGATAGTTGCATTGCAGTCATTTCTGGCCCGTTTAAACTTCTTCCGGTTTTCCTCAGTGGGGTTGGCTTTGTATGTCCGGAAATTCAACTCTCTCATCCTAATAGCCTCTTTACAGCTCGAGTCATACCATGCGTTTGCTTTGGGCTTGATACTCTTCACTCTGTGAGGAATGAAGGTTCTCATGCCCAGAAGAAGAATATTTGTGATCATATCAGCAGCGACATCCACGTCACAATCGAGGAAGCAAAGTGACCAGTTAAAAATCCTAAAGAAGTTATTAAGTTTGTTCCAATCGGCTTTCTCGTGCAGCTAAACTGTTCTTTTAGGAATTTGTTCTCTAACTGTGTGTGATGATAACGAGAATTTTGCTGATGGTCCGACGAGCCTAGAGGTGACAGTATGTCAACAGAATATTTATCAGGATGAGAGGTGAGAAACAGGTCCAGGGTGTTTGCGGAATGATCTGCAATGTCAGTTATTCGTGTGGGCTCATTTACTAGCTGGGTCAGATTGTTTGCCTCAGCAAAGATTTCGACGTACCTTCCTTCGGCTGTTGTCCGGCCTGAATGTAGAAGCCAATTAGAATTGTGTACATTGAAGTCGCCCGCAATGGCAATTTCAGTGCGAGGATACAGGGATACAATTCTTGAGATGGAATCGGATAGCGCATCAAATTCGTTAAAAGTTGAATTGCTATCCAAGCTTGGACTTCTATAAATAAAGCAGTAGTGGATTAAATGCTTACGGTTATAAGTTAAATTCCAGATTGGAACAGAGGCCGTATAGTCGTTGAATTTGGTAAGCTGCATCACTACGCACGTAAATGGCGAGACCGCGGTGTAAAAAGAAGAGCGGCACCAAGCTATATCCTGGCAACTTCAAATCCGATAATTCGGTATTCTCACCTACCTGTGTTTCACTCAGCGCCAATACAGCTGGCTTGTAACGGGATAGGTGGACATACATAGCGAAGAGATTAGCTATAAGCCCACGCACATTGCTCACACCAACCCTAAAACTTCCCATAAAGGACAAAACGCAGATATAAAAAAAACCAACTCCGACTGCAAGTGGTGAAACAGAAATGAGAAGTGCGATTAGATGGTATGTACATATAGATGGTAAAATTTATTAAGTGCGAGTAGTAATGGTATTCTAAATTGCAAAAAGCAATTCTGATTTCAAACAACGAATTCCAGCTATTTAAGTTCACTTGTGGAGGATTTAGCTAGTAAAATCTTCAGGTTAAATCATCCACATAACCACACTTTCGTCGAACTTTTGCATGACCAGTCTGTATCTGTGACTTTCAAATGCTAGTCACCGACTTAAAGGTCTAATTCTGATCACCGAAACGAGAGAATACATGACCAGGGAAAGTGTCATGCAGTAATTGAATTGTTTCATGGGATGTATAGCAACTGGTACTCTTATTTAAACCACATATTACCCTCATCAATCATCAAAACATCCAATTTCGGCAGAACAACTGTGTTCTCATGTCGCAATATCGAGCACCAGTCACTGCCTGACAGTCAAATTAAAAAAAGAAAAAACAAAAAGTATTCTCCAGTGATGCCTCCAGCCAAAAATCCTCAGCTTTGTCAACAACTTACTACACAAATGGGGGCAAATTCCAAACTTGCTAAATCGAGACATGGAGATTTTCTTATAATGTTTTTATCAGTGGTCCACATTTTGTTTACCGATCGGACAGAAATTACAAAGATGTAATACATTTGCATTCAATTTTGTTTGATTTCAGGTTAGGTTAGGTTAGGTATAGGGGCTGCTAGTGCATTCACCAGCACAGTTAGACCATATTGGTCTATTGTGATACCCATAGTCAGACTACTACCACTGATTGACTACTCCAATGATAGTGCCGATAATTTTATTACAATGGCAAATGGTGATTGGACCAGCTTTGAAGACCAGATAAAAGCGTATTAACTTTGCTTTCACTGGGATTCGAACCGGGGACTCCGCTTATTAGGGCCTGCCCCTTTTTCTCTTCTCTTTTTTTTCATGTAATTTTGTTTTTATTGTAATGGAATAAACTTACTTGCTAGACAAAATATACTTAAAACCAACTTGTTGTATTTAATCCTAACCTAACCTAACCTAACCTAATAATCCCTATGCGAGTACTCTAAGTTATTCTAATTCATATATATCTGTGCCTTTCGGCTTAAACTATGTTTTTAGTGTTTAGAGACAGTTTTCAAGAAAATTTGGAAAACTTGGATTAACCTAGCTAATCTATGAAAAAATAAAATAACTTAAAACTACTTCAATCTAAAATAAACCTTAACCCAACATAACCTTAAAAGTACCTTAAATATGTCTGTAACAGACAGACGTGTGCACCAGTGCGCATATGCGCGGTGGTGCACCTTTTTTTTGAATTTTTTTTTATTTTTATCTTAAACTTACTTAATTCTATGTAAGTTGGCCACCATGGTCAACTGTTCCGCCGTTTGGAAGAGCCAACGCCGGCGGTGACCGGTTCTGATGCAACCACTAATAAAAATGCTGTTGTTTGCCACACTCTCTCCTGTGCCGAGCAGAGATCGCTCTACCGAAACGGAGGAGATCCTCATGGCTGCTAGAGCCATCCGGCTCCGTACGCAGCCATCATTGTGATGTCTCGTTTTTTTTATCGTCAAACAGCGTCGAATAGATGAGGTTGAGATTGGTTTGGGAATTGGTTTTGGAGCTGAGGGAGATCTGCCTCTGGATAGAGAGCAGGATCGTCAGCATATCCAAGTTTGCTTCAGGTTGCCTGGCCACTGGGAACGGGGCAACTTTCGGCACTGTCTAGAGACGGCTGGAGTAACAGTGGTAGCTTGAACTCGGGGCGTTGGCCTCGCTTCTACCATTTTTCTATTCCTCTTGGCCTGCATGCCTCTTAGCATCTCTTGGACTTTAGGGCATCCCCGATAATTAGCAGGGTGCCCGCTGGTCTTGCAGAGTACGCATGTCAGCATGCTCCTCTCGATCCTTATCCGTTCCTAATGGACATTCCCCTTTAATGTGGGTTCCTGCGCATTTGATGCAGCGAGACTTCATAGTACATGCCCGAACCTTTGACAGCGAGCACACTGGAGTGTGTGCTTTGTCCTTTCTAATGTTGCCCATTTGACATCAATAGTGTCTAAACGTTTGATTCCCTTAGGCTATCTACTTTACTAGCTGGACTGACCTGGACTAGGAAGAACGGAAGCTTCCTGCTCTCTCTTCTCGATGCCGCAGTGATGAAGGTATTAACCCCAACAACCTGAACATCGTCGCTCTGCGCTTGGTGCAGCATAGTGAGGATCTCCTCGGAATCAGTATCGGGATCCACGTTCTTTAGGAGCACGGTCTTAAGTTTTTTCCCCTTTTGGGGTATATGAAAAGAACTCGACCCCGGTCGTCGTTAGCTCTTCTTTCACGGCACGGTAATCTGCCACTGATGAACAGTGGACAGAAAGCCTTAAGGGCCCTTTGTACTTAATGTAATATGTTGTATTTCTGATGGCCAACTTACATAACTTATCCAAATCCTTAGTCTCGAATCCGAAGACGTTGATTGGAGGGAATCTCTCCTTCTTGGCTGAAACTGGTTGCTGAAGTTGTTGCTTCCGCTGTTGTTGTTGTTGTTGCTGCTGGATCTGCTGCTGCTGTTGCTGCACCTTGCCTTGCCTTTGCTGCTAGGGCAGGCACTCTACCTACTGCGCCATCCAGTCGTTCAATTTACAAATAGTTATAATAATAATAATATGGGTGGCGCTACAGTCCGCGGCGGACCTGGACCTAGCTTCTGAGCAACCACTCGTGTTGTGCGTGCTATTGTTCTTGCACGAGTGGAAGGGACCTACAGTTTAATGCCGACTCCGAACGGCGAATTTGAGAAGCTTTTTCTAGGCAGGAATACTCTTTGAGCATTGTCAGTGACTCGAAAGAGGTGGAGCCGTGAAATATGGAAGGTGGTAAATTCGGGTATCGAAACTGGCACCCTCTGCGTAGGAGTCGACGCACTTACCCACTACCCCACAGCGACCCACTTAACACAAATAGTTAAAAATGGTTAAAATTATTGGTTGAACATACACGAATGGTGTTCGGTAAATCGGTGACCTTGAAATGAAATGTGTTGTTTTTATCTTTCTTTTCTCAAAATTTCATTTATTTTTTGGCCAAATTCCAAACTGTCCACCTTTGCAAAACAAAAAAAAAAGTCTTTCATCGTTCTCGCTTTTTGGTGCATGTTTGCCCGCAGAAGTTTCCTGTTTTGACCGTTCCTTAATTTCTGGTGTGTAGTGGTGTATCAACACAACGGACGATAATATAAGAGAATTCCGTCTCCTGACCTAGACCTAGATAGTGATACAGTACTCCCCGGATTAAGTGACCCCTTTAATAGCAACAAATTATATCCAGCAGCAGAACGCCATCCTAAGGATACCTAAGGAATTTCATTGAAAACCCGTTTATAAGCAACACAATTTTATTACTGCATCGAAACTAAAGTGGAATAAAACTGCACTACTCTTAGAAGCAGTAGGAGACGAACGTTTTGGCACATGTGCCAACTCCTTTGTAACTTGTGGTGGGAGGAAAGCATCCAAGCAAGCCTACGAGTCGAATCTCTGTATCTGGCAGTGTTGCCAGCTTGTGGTGAATTCCCCTTTTCATGGGGAATTCCAGTGTAGAAAATTTGCTTAACAAAATATGGGGAAACACAAATAAAATCAATCTTTTACTAATCTTTACTCAAAAATCTAATTGTTTACACTGCAAAGTTTACAAAAGAATTTATACTTTTTCACTTCATTGTTCATATTTTTTGTGTGTTTCCAGATTTTATTATGAAGGTGAATTAAAGATCTAGTCTACTTTGAATAAGTTTTTTAAATGCTTTGTTTTTTTCTTCCGTACTGTATAATCAAATACCCATGTGAATACGCACGGCATACTTGTGGAAAATCAGAATTGGAGTACCTTTTTTTTTAAATCTTCCTTCTCTGAAAATCTATTTACAAATAGGGGATAAACTTCAAAAAGTTTTATTTAGCATTCACTATTGCAGAACATTGTGCAGACATTTCAAAGTCTAATTAATAATATATCATGTAGATGATTCCTTTCTGCATGACGTAGTCCCCGGTTGCGAACTACTGGTGCAGCATAAAGACAGTCAAGAAAGTCCAATGAATACTGTAGGTCTTCTTACAGTTGGGTGATTTTTGAAAAGCTATCAATAATGTGTTTCTGTTGAATGGTATGAAACATAATCAAACAGTAGACACCACCCATAACCCGCACCACAACTCTTCGGTATTGATTTAAAAAAGCTCGGCAACGCGCTTTTTCGAACGGAATGAGCTCTCGATCGTTTGGTCACGTGGCACGAATGTTTCCATCATCACAATTTCCGAGGAGGGGATTGAATGCGATTCCATTAGGTAAATGACCCCTTGGCAGATCCTGGATGTAATGGTTAGACCAAGTCCAAAAACTCGCTTGGGTACAACTCCTGCTGAGTTTGAGCTGAGGGCAGATGATCGATTTGCCAGCAGATCTTAGTTATCGGCTTAGTAAAACAACTCTTTATTTTAACTTTAACTTAGGTTTTATTTAACAGTTCTAAAGTTTCCACTAAACTAAACTACTCTCGACCAACTGTCTTCATTTTCTACGCAAGGAAAAATTGATCACGTGACATTACACAGTTAAAATAAACAAAGGATCAGGCGATAGGTTAGTGGTGACATAAGACAAAGAAGAGATCGGTTGATTAGTATGCGGAGACCTAATCAGGTGACACTCGGACGGTAGGAGAAAGGATCACGTGGCACATGAAATGAAAGTGACTGGAGGACCAATCTGCGGGTAGGGTTGCCATCATTTAGGTAACTCGTGCTTTACACCCGTGAACCTTTTAGTGTCTCAAGCGGGCAAGAATATAATGACGAAGATGATTTTAAAAAGCCTCAATCAGTAGCTCTCAATAAGCTCCAGTGTTGGACAGAGTCTTGCACACATTTGATTGTCTAATTGATAACATAATAGGTAATTCCTTTCTGCATGACAGTCTCCGGTTGCGAACTACTAGCGCAGCATGAACACATCCAAGGAAGTCCAATGAATACAGCAGTTCTTCTCACACTTGGGTGATTTTTGAAAAGCTATCAATTATTTGTTTCTGTTGACTGAGTTCAAACAGAGACCGTTGACTGGTCTTGCAGCAATAATTGCTTGTCAATTGTTATTTGCCACGCCGGACAGATGGGCGGTGTACGTGCTGAAAATGATGAACAGTGTGCCCACTAAATTACGGCGAGTGCATTTTTGTATACATGCCCTTTCACTCAGTGCACAGCCAGTCGATGTGAAAAAGTAACTGAAAAATGAAAATAACCTCCCTTTACACATGTTCGCGAGCACTTTACAAAAATTCGCTTTATTTTTAGCCCGCGCACGTAGCTGGGCATTCCCCTTTCGCACTAGTCATTCAATTATTGTTTCGATTAAACCAGCCTCTCTGCCGCTGTCATACGTCTCTGGGCTGTCGTCAGTGGTGAGATGGAAACTAATGAGAACCTCATCTCTCTCTCTATTTCTCTGATGAATGTTCGTTTACGATAGAAAAACATTCCGGTGATTCTGCCGGCAGATTCCCAAGTATGTGCACAAGCCGACCACACAATCATCCCCATAAGTGGAAATTCAACGTGACGCTACTCTAAAATGGGTCACGTTTTGAAGAGCATGAGGCATTGCGCTCGGTGCACCGTCCCGTCGACAACGACGATGACTTGTCATCTGATGAAATCGCCCTAATTGGGATTGCGCCTTACTGCCGGTTCGCCATACGGCGAGATGATCCCTGTCCTAGTGCAAAAGAAGAAACCTGCTGCATCCTGATAGGTTTCACTTCATTCCGACTTTTCTGCTAATAACCTCGATTCAGGCGGCTGCTGGTTGCTTGCGGCCGCACATCGTCCCGCCGCGCCGTCGCTACGAGTATCATATTGCGTGCCGTTGGTTTATTTGCTGTCACATAGAAGAAAAAATATAAATTGCTTTCTATGTGATTAACTCTGCTGACGAGTATGTACAGTGTTGCTTGGCAGTAGTGCGCTCACCGTGCACCGCGTCGCCTCATCAAATTATACTCATTTGCATGTGGTCTATGTGGCTCTGGTCAGACTGCTGATACGGCAATATTGTGGTAAATTCGCTGGCAGGGCAGACGCATGCATTCGTGTGTACATATTTACATTTGTCACTGCATTGCTGATTGTGGCTATCTTAATGGAATTATGTTTTATTCAAGCGACTGATTTGTTGCCATTGACGAAGGTATTAGTTTCGCATTCGAACGGTGGACTGTGTGTTCTGGGTTTATTAGGAATAATTACTGCCCACTTCAATCTGTTGCACGTAGGAAGGGTGCCAATGCAGTGCTAATTGTGGGTCATCTGATCGCAATGCGTTATTTATGATTATTCATTTGTGGTTTGATTCCTGATTTATTTGACTTTGATATGTGTCAGTCGTTTGTCCTAAATTTGGTATAGTTCACACTTGGCATTTAGAAAGTTTAAGAGTCTATCTATCTTGGGATGAACTTATCTTCGCCATCTACGGAGAGATCTGACGTAGAATAGTTCTTGAGAACCGTTGGTACTTCGGTTTGTCAGAACTCACGAGTCATCAGCGTTACCAGATTATTTTATTTAACACCCCTATTCTGGTTGTTATGTGATCAAAACGCACGAATGTCAGTGAGGCGAAAATTATGGTGCCTACCTTGTGAGGTTTCAGATATTTGGTATTCTGGCGAAAACCTCACAAGAAAACACACAAGAATAGTCACCATGGTGAGGTGAATTCGTTGCCATGTCAAAAATTGTTTTTTTTTTACAATTATTATGTTCGCGCTTTTTTTTCTTACTGAGCGTATCTACAAAATAAAGGCAGAACGTAACGAACAAGGTAATATTGTGTATATTAATGAAATATGTATAAGTATTTATTAATAATGAATATTTTGCAGAAACAAGAAAATATCAGCGTACATCCCAGGAGCAGTTGGACCATTATACGAATTTCTTGCAAATGAATCCTGGTTTTCTTCTGGCCAAAATTATCCAACTGACCCGAATAGGATGCAGAATTATTGGGCCGCATTCGCAGATGAGCTTAACGCCAAAATAAAATCAACATCTGTTTATTTTTCCTTGTGTGTGACAGTTCTTTTGTTGCTATTTTTCCTTGTGATGTGCTCATGAGAACATCACAATTTTGACGGTTCTTGTGATGCTCACAAGCTGTGAGGTTTTGCTCAGAATACGAAAACCTCACAATTTGTGACTCACCATGCTCTTGTGAGGTAGTTGTGATTTAAAACACATCACTGAGGTTTGCCAGAATAGGGGTGTAAATCTGCTTAAGCTAGGACGAAAAACTGCTAAATCGGCTAGACAAGAACGAAAGAAATGCTAAAAAAATTACGATACGATTATTTGGATTTTTTAGTTTAATTTTAACGCATTTACACAGTTAAATTGCGGCGACAGTGGGGTTGTGGGTCTGTTTGTCGACTTCTAAGCAATTGAAGCTAGCTGCCTGAGTTCGAATGTCGGTACTAATAAAATACTTTTCACGGACCACTCAACCTCTTTTGAGGCACTCACAATGCTCAAAGAGTAATTTTTTTGCGAGGGTAGGTGAAAATCTTCAAAAGACACTATGGGGAACGTTCCCACATAGCGAAAGGGATTTTTACCCAGTAAAAACACCAAAGTATATTTCCACCACAACTAAGCTTTACATTTATCCAGATGTTTTCTTTCTTGGCTTAGACGCATTTGGCAAGAGATTCTCCATTGAGAGTTCTTGCTAACACCGCAGTTAAGCGCGTCTTGAATTCACCGTGCTTGGTCAATGGGTCCTTTGAAGACGGCGAAAAGAGTTTCTTTCGTCGATAATTGGAAGGGCAGCAGAGTTTATGTGCTCTTCCGGGAGACGCTTATGCTTACGAGCAAAATTCGTAACTTCATCTTGGACTGATACAATTCCATGATCTCTGTGGATATCGTTGTTTCGTATATACCAGGGTGCGTTGACGATGGCCCTTAGCACTTTATTTTGAAAAGATTGTAGTATGTTTCTATTACTTTCTTTGGTAAGTATGTTTCTATTACTTTCTTTGGTACAACCCCATAGTTGTATACCATACGTCCAGACGAGTTTTAGTACTTGCTTGCATATAAGCAATTTGTTGTCAGTACTTAGCTTGGAATATTTTCCAATAAGCCAGTACATGTCTTTGTATCTTAATTGGAGCTCCTCACGTTTCTTTTTGACGTGCTCCGTCCATGTAAGCTTTACATCGAGAGTCATTCCGAGGTATTTCGCTTCATGGCCGAAGGATATTTGAACATTATTTATAAAAACGACCAAGTTATTCACGTTTTTATACGTAAACATTTTATGAACGGATTTAGCTTCGTTAAGCTTAATAGGCTGAGTGTTCGTCCATTCGTGTATCCGGTCTAAAGCACATTGTAATTTTCTGGTTGATTCTTCGACCGTTTTGACAGTTACCAAAATGGCGGTGTGGTCAGCAAATGTACTGCGGGTATATCGCTGCTATACAATAAATAAAGGAGAGGACCAAGAACACTTCCTTGTGGTACTCTAGCTTGTATAGATTGAAATAGGGAGAATTCTTTCCCATATTTCACACGGAAGATTCTATCTGGTAGATAGTTCGATAAAATTGTGCAAATTTTTCTCAGGAGGAATTGTTGAAGCTTGTGTTTAAAGCCTTTGTGCCATACCTTGTCAAAGGCTTGAGAAACGTCGAGAAATACAGCTGAGCAGACTTGCTTTTGTTCAATCGATTTTTCTATAACATCTGTTATGCAATGTACTTGGTCAATAGTTGAATGCTCCCTTATAAAACCGAACTGGTTGTTAGGAATAATTCGTCTTTCTTCTACAACCGGGCTTAAACGTCTAAGTAATATTCGTTCGAACACTTAAGACATTGTCGGAAGAAGTGAAATCGGTCTATAAGACTTTTTGTCTGTTGGGGGTTTAGACGGTTTCGACACCATTATTATTTCAGCTATTTTCCTCTGACTAGGGACATGTTCTAATCTAAAGGCGGCGTTAATAATATAGAGAAACATAAGAATAAAGAGTAATAACTGTCTACGAAAAAGCTTCAAAAAGTTGGCCGTTTGGGGTCGGCATAAAACAGTAGGCATTTGTTACTCGTGATAAATAATTACTGTCATAGAAGGCGTTAATATAAAGCATGATCATTTCTAAATTTACATATTTACAAAGTTGTTGACTGAAGTTACTCTGAATCGAATTCATGTACATATGTTTTCGGTAGACAAGTCGCGGCTAGGAGGGCGATTAGATTGAACTCGTTGACTCCACTACAAATCACTGTAGCGTCAGGCTGAAAGTATATCAATAAAGGTAAAGAGTATAACGGGCTAAATAGACACAGATATTGTCATTTGTTCGGACGCAGCAATCAAATCCCTGAGTGCAGTCACATTTAACCCCAAGTCGTCCCTTAATTGCCGACTATCCCTCCAACAGCCAAGTATTTCGGTTAAGTTATGTTAGAGTGGCTCACTACCCAAAAGTTAGCCACACTTATGCCAAAGGTAGGCATGTTGTTCTACCACAAAGATCTAGTAGATCCTAATCCGCAAACCATTTGGAGCTTTTGACAAACCGGTCGAGCTAACTGATGCTAATCTCACTTAGTTCACTCAGGTCATAGAAATATGGGGCGTCTAAGTGACTAAGTCTGCGAGATGAGAGGGCATTGCAGTTACAAAGAAGGTGTGAAATGGTTTCTTCTTCCTCCTTATCTCTGCTTCTACAGAAATCGTTAAAGGATATACCTAGTTTTGAGGCTTGAATTCCAATGGGACATAGCCGAGTTATGACGTCGACGAGAGTTCTGAGATGAGGCCTGCTCATTCTGATTAGGTCGCGTGAGCGCTTTGTATCGATATTAGGACATAATTGCTTAGTAATGAGGCACCCTGTGCCAGAGGACCATCTACATTTGGTGTGAGTAAGCGTTCATCTACTAAAGCTGAAAACGCTAACTCATACTAAACGTAGAATGTTCTACTGAGACTGCGTGCGTCATCACAAAACAATTATGGCCTACTCTCGATCTTAAAACGCTCACGCGACCTGATCAGTATGAGTAACCCGAATCTCTGGTTCGATTTCAACGATTACTTGATAGCTGATGACGGATAGGTCATGAGTCGCGCCCACTTAGTTCATAGCAGCCGTGTTTTTTTTCATCGCTATCGATAGTGAAGTGAAGTGAGATGCGAAAAAACCAGAAATGAAGTAATACAGAGATAGCCGACTTCACAGCTGATTGACCCCAAGTCCACCGACGAATTTGACAGATATTCATGAATTTTTGACGGTTATTCACGAAATAACGTAAATTCCGTCCCTTAATTGGTCAATTTGGTTTATGAACACCTTAAAAAAAAAAAAAAAAACAGTTGTCAAACATTTTAAGGGGCAAGAGAGGTAGAAGTCGGGCATCTCTGTAGTGTTCGAAATACAGTAGAAGTTCGAAAAATTTGACTCTCAGAAAAGTGACTACACACTATATATATTTATTATATAACGTATATATACTAAGACTACAATTATCACTTCGTTCAGTTCAGTTAGCTTTCATTAATGTTTATTTTCTTCAGTGGGACCACCGAATTCAGTCAAAGTTAACTTACGTCAATAATGGTTGTTTGTATCACATAACAAGACACCTCTCAAAATGTCTAACTATCTCAGATTTGCGTCCTGGTTTGATATGAATTTTCACTGCCTCAGGGTTTGCTTGTCAATTTTTTCACATTTTTTCTTAAAGTTGAAAAAATGTCAGCGCACAACTTTTATCGATTTTTTTTATCATTGGAGTGTGACTAAATGTTTATTGCTGACAGTCTTACGAACATCATCATCATCGCTAATAGCGATTTCATCACAAAAACATCGCCAAGACTTTCGAGAATTGCAGAGTACATATTCCCCGTTGTCACTTATCCGATAAAGGGTGATTAAACAATTTGAACAATAGAAACACTCATTTGCTGGCAGCCTGCCAGCAGCAACCATCAGCAAAAGAGTGGAAGAGACTAAAAATACGTCCGAGAAATTCCTTACATCGATCTGTGAATGCATTTACCAAATTAAATAGTACACTTCAATGCGCCCACGAAGACCATTGCAGGCAACACAACAGAGTTTGAAAGGAATGACAGACACTTAAAAGCCTTCCGACCCACACAACAGTGCCTCTTGTGACCATTCAAAGGACGAAGCTTTTATTTAAATTTGATGCAATTGCTCGGCGCATAACATGTCCATATTTTGTTGTCAAACAGCAGCCGAAAGGTCAAGGCAAAGTGAAAGGGATAAGCATGGAAGATGCAACCCTAAAAATGGCATGACTTCATGTCCGGCGAAAGGAAGCCATTAGCTTGGAAGCAATAACAGATAAAATATTGATTCCCAGAGACAAGGATGTGACCATGTATAAATGAAGTTCGAGCGATTTATATTTTTTTTTCCTTTTTTTTTTATCACATCCCACTGTGCGTAGGTCGGACGACGAATAATGGTATTATGAAAATGCCGTCGGATATGAGGACGCGCGTGCTAAAATAGATTTATCTCCACGGACTCCGTAATTCCATTTGCTGAAATGACAGAAGGCAGAGGCTTGGGTAAATATGCATGTGCATGTGGGTGCCGGCGTACAGTGATTGCAAATAATAGAAACCCACGTTCGATCTTTAATTGAATGCGACTTGTACCACATGCAGGCCGACTGATGATGTGCAAATAATTCGTGTAATTAATTTTCTGTTTTATTTAATTTAAAAGATATTTTAAATTTATTTAGTTCTGTTTTCTGTTTTAATGATTTTAAAATTAAATAACCTCCACGCTGAGTGACGCATGTGCGGCATCTTCTCACAGTTGTGGTCATCGTTGCATGCAGAGGGGATTGAAGTGGAAATCGCCACAATTATTGATCGGTTTGAAAATTTGTTTTATGAACTCCCGGTCTCCACTTCTAAAAGGAACAATCGGGCGCAAATTCTGTGTGTGACAACGTTTTCTAAAATCTGCTCACACCACTGTGACCCGAGCTGTGTACGATTCCGTCTCCGTCATATAGATGGCGCTACACCCCGCAGTTGACCTGGCCCTAGCTTTGACAAAAACCACTGCCCTTGTGAACGCTATCGTTCTATATCGATTGTTGAAGTTAGGTTAGGTTGGAGTGACTGACTGTCAACAGGGAGCAGTTGCACTTAGGTCAGCGTAGACCCGATGTTTTACAACGCGGATCTGATCCTACTCCACTCGGTGCTTTTGACAAAGCGATGAAGATGGCTGACACGATATTGCTTATCTCAGAAAGGTTATCGAAGAAGTAAGCCATTTTCTGTCGAGAGTAGGGGCTAATGCAATTGCAGAGACAAGTGTTTCCTTCTCCATGCAAAATTCGTTGGAGAGCACGCCCAATCTAAAGGCGGCATAGTCCAAGTGATAATGTCAATAAGAGTTCTGAGAGTTGAAGTGGCTGATGTAAGAGTCGATGATTTTGGCTTATTTATTCCTACTCATCTTCGCTCGTAAAGGATCTTTCAATTGGTACTTAAGAGCTTTGAACTTCCACTGTGAATGCTCCCTTAAACCTATGACCAAACTGTTATTATCAAACATTCAGTTGAGGCAACAATGTCGCGTTCAATTTAAACAAATGCCTTAATTGCAGACTGAATTTTAACGAGATTGCTTCTCAGAGCCTTTAAACATACACGTCACGTCGGGCCGGAATTGTAAAGCCTATGGACTTTCTCAGCGTAGTACAACCTCCTCTCATGAGTTCCACCTTCTAGTCCGATCGCTACATCCAACACAAAACGGCTGGGAGCCATCACCTGTCGTAAATGATCGAAGACGGCCAGCACTAAAAATTAAACGATCACTCTACCTCCTAAGGCTAAGCAGGTTCTCACTTAGGTCCCATTGGCGTTATAGCCGAACACAGCGCAATTGGCCTACATGTTCGCAAGATGGGTGTCCCTTGCAATGATTTCTGCAGAAGCTGTATGAATGAACAGGAAGGAGGAACCATAAATCACCTGCTCTGGTCATGTAGCGCTCTGGCAAGCCGTAGCCACCTACAGTTGGGAGCCTACTAAGCCAGCTAAACCGCTTTGTCATAAGCACCTGCTGGTTCCAAGTTCAGAAGTGGTCACAAATGGCCTACTGTCTTCTGAAGTCAGCCACTTTTACTTAACCTAACAACAAGTTTGTCCTGGTGGAGTTCACGAAAGAAGAAAGTTTAATAACAAGTAAATTAATTAACTCATTTCCGAGTTGGCTATGACAACTTAAAGAACGTGTATGTCAATTTTTGGTCGTTAATCTCGTCTCAGTAGAGAAGTAATTCATGGACTAGCGATTTGATCTTAAATTTTCGTTGCTGGATGTTTTCGTTCTAGTGAGACAAGGGGTTTGTTGAAGGCCCGAGAATATTGGTGGCGTTCAAGCGACAGTCGCAAACAAACCAAGAATTGGATATCGCTAAGACAACATTATGCTTACTGTGACTCAGGCCCACCCCGGATTGTTGCGTCACCGGAAGAAGAAGACCACATTTCAGCAAACTTTGCGAGTGATTTGGCCTGTGCCCTTATAAGGACTAAGTTAGGTCAAAAAGTAAAGTCACTCGATCATATGAAGCGACGAACGTAAAAAAAAAAGGGAAATGTTGGAAAATCGCAAAATCATCTTCAGTGGTGAAGCGCATTTTTGTCTAACGGCTTTGGCAACAAATAGAATATGTGACATTGGTCAGCTGCAAACCAGCAAGAAATACCACTTCAAATGAAACTCTTGTTGTAAGAATTTTGTCTTATTGGGAAATATGCAAAATTATCTGTGACTGACATTCTTTGTTGAAACGTCTGAAGTGACTTGTAAGACAGTACTAGTTGTTTCTTGTGTTTGACCTCGGTGGTAAGGCCCTCGATCGAAAGGCTAGTTTTGGTCGAAAACAAAGTTTATTAGCATCATTTTGGATCAACTGGAGGCGCACAGTGTGGCGAGTCAGTAGAAAATAGGTAACAAATCAAACATTACCAATTTTGTTTATTTTGTGTGGAAATTCATTCAATTTGATTGGAGGCATGTAACATCAAGATACAAAAATAACGTCTCTTCCATAATTACTGTTACTAAATTAAACATACTACGGTACATTACTTTGGTTCCCCACTATGAAGTTCAAAACAAAATTGGGTAGCTTTCAAAGTTGACGTCACACTTCCTTTGGTTGCGCGAGCAATAACAGTTGAACCACGCGATCACAACTGCAAAAGTTCTCTATTTGTGCAGAGTTGGAGATACCTAGGCATACCCAGAAGAGGGGCCAAGTAGATGTGGAAGATTTTTACTAGACGAAAATAGAAAAATTGGTTTAAATAGAAACATAAATTGTGCAAAATATAATCAAATAAATTGGTTCTACTCTAATCATGTGAGAATCCAAGTGAAAACCGGTCTATTCTGGAACTGCAGTAGATTAGGTTAGGTAGGGGGGCATTCACCAGAGCATATTGGTCTATTGTGATACCGATAGTCAGACTACAACCACTGATCGACTACTCCAGTGATAGTGCCGTTAATTTGATTCCAACGGCAAATGATGACTGGACCAGATTTGAAAACCAAATAAAAGCGTATTAACTTTGCTTTCACTGGGATTCGAACCGGGGACCCCGCTAACTAAGGGCAGGCACTCCACCAACTGCGCATTCTAGTCGCTTGTGCTACAGTAGAAACTTAGAAAGAGGAACAGATATAAAACATGCTCCGTTCATCTTTTCAAATGGTTCATCTTTTCAAATGGTTCATCTTTTCAAGTGGTTCATCTTTTCGAGAATGATATTAAAACGCCACCAGAAAACATTTAATTATATACAAAGCAAAAAAAAAAAACGGAAACGTTTTTAAAACGCTTAAAAACAGACTTATTTTGACTCTGTCTTAAAAAATGATCTGTGGTAGACTGGCCCGGAAGAAAGTCATTTTACAAATCCGTTCATCTTTCCGAATTGTTCATCTTATAGAGATCATGTTCCCGAGATTCTACAGTCTTTTAATTAACGAAGTGAATAGTTAATTATTTAAGCTCATGTTCTTTTTATTTATTTATTCCATCTTCCTTACAGATTTCGGAACCATATGATAATATTCTTATAATCTTAGTACAAGATAGAAACATAACCATAAGTAAATAAATATAGGACAACAAATTATTCAATAAATAGATTTATATATAATATATATAAATATAATATATATTATATATAAAATTGTATATAAACAGTACATTGAATTGAATAAATATATTTTGTAATAAATAATTATAGATAGTGAATTATATTAATTAAGGGAAATTGTGAGAGATTTTGGAATAGACTGTTTAAATTTTTTGTCTCTCATCACATAGGTCTATTTCTACAGAAACAGAATTAAATTGACTTTTACATTTGCTTAGCGGTTCATTAAAGCCATAACTATACAGGTGTCTTGGTCGTAATAAGAATTTTCAGGTTCGAAAAATTCTTTCCGCTGCGTAAAGCCTTAAATTTTGAAGGAGTTCAGGGCAAATTACACGATACGAAAAAATATCATGAATGAACATTATGCAATGATCACATCGCCTTTGTTCTAAAGTATCTGAACCTATTAATGCACATCTTGTAAGATATGGTGGCATGATGTCAAGAATCTCACCCCATTCTTTTTATAACAAATCTAGTAAATGACTTCTGAATTTTCTAGACGCACTATAGAGTTCCTATATAATGGACACCATATTACTGAACAATACTCAAGATGCGGATGATGGAGATGTCCAAGACAATGGATATATAGACAGATTTTGTTTATTTATTTATTCTTCCTCGTCTTTCAAGTACAAGTACAATCAATGTGAGCAGTAATGACGTCACGAGCGAAAAGAACTGAATAAGTCCTTCTACGCATGTATGTGGTCGCCGTGGCGTAGTGGGTAAGTGCGTCGACTCCTACGCCGAGGGTGCCAGTTTCGATACCCGAATTTACCACCTTCCATATTTCACGGCTCCACCTCTTCCGAGTCACTGACAATGCTCAAAGAGTATTTCCTGTCAAGAAAAAGCTTCTCAACTTCGCCGTTCGGAGTCGGCATTAAACTGTAGGTCCCTTCCACGCGTGAGAGAACAATAGCACGCACAACACGAGTGGTTGCTGAGATGCTAGGCCCAGGTCCGCCTCGGACTGTCGCGCCACCCATATTATATTATTATTATTAAGTCCTTCTACATGCAGTTGCTTTAGATCGATAAGCTGACATCTAACATTATAATCTTGCATATTTGAATTCCACGACATCTTTCGAAGAGAAAACCTATTAAATCTTTTTTGTATTCTCTCAATACGAATAGCGCTATTGTTATGTAAAGGATTCCATATTAAACAACAGTATTCTAATATAGAGCGAATTAATGAAACATACACAGACTTAAGAGTGTAAGGGTCTTGAAAATCTTTTGAATTTCGAAACAAGAATCCTAGTATGGAGTTGGCCTTTGAAATAATATATGTAGTCTATGTGCATAGAAAAAGTCAGTTGAACGTCGAATATAACCCCAAGATCTTTATGCGAACATACTCTTGTTAAGATTGTATTATCAATCTTATCTTTATAGATTATAGGAGATAAAATTCTAAAAAATTTCATAACTGAGCATGTAATAATATTGAAATGTAACCCATTCAAATCGCCCCAATTCTGTACGGATGAGATATCAATTTGCAACTCCATTGCATCGGCCAATGATCGCACTGATTTAAAAATGTTTAAATCGTCAGCGTATAAAAGGCAGTTGGAATGGGAAACATAGGAAGGCAAATCGTTAATAAAAAGAAGAAACAGATGAGTGCCGAGGTGACTACCTTGAGGTACCCCAGAGAAATTGAAAATTACTCGTGACCATTTCCTATTTTTACAAACTGTCTGCGATTTGTAAGGTAGCTAGTTATCCATTTCAAGATTTTAGAATGACACATTATTTTGAACACGGTCAAATGCCTTCAAGAAGTCAGTGTATATGGAGTCAACTTGAAGTCTCGCTTCCATGGAACTTAGGCAAAAGTTTGTAAATATAACCAAATTGGTCGAATTTGATCTTCCACTCACAAAGCCATGTTGAAATTGTGATATTTGGTTTCGAACCTCAGCATATAATTTTTTCTTAACAATAGCTTCGAATAATTTCGGTATTAATTGGAGTTTAGCTATTGGTCTGTAGTTGACAACAGAACTTTTAGGTTCAGATTTATGAATTGGGATGATGGGAGGATCCTTCCAGCAATCCAAAAATTCGCCGCGAGCCAGTGACATATTAAAAATGATAGTCAGGGGCTTGACTAATCCGTCCTTACACATTTTTTAAAAAAAAAGCGGGGGAAGATTATCAGGCGCTTGGCTTGCACTAGAATCCAGTGAGGGCAGCTCAGAAAGAATATCATCATTCGTCAATTCTAAACGCCCTGATTGCATTTGCTCGAAGTTCTGACCTGCAACCTATGCCTATGTCAACAAAGTTTGACTGGAAATGTGTTGCAAACATATCGCATGTAACCTTACTGTCATCAGTAGATACATTATCGTAGGACATATTCGCTGGAATTCCAACAGAATTGCGTTTAGTATTGATAAACGTCCAGAAAGTTTTTGAGTTCTGTTTGATCCTTGACTCAAGAGAAATTATGTATTGCCTGTAAACAAATCTCTTCAGGAATTCACAGGAATTCATATTCTTTCCGCATTCGACACAATACGCCACGCAGTGAATTGTCTTTAGCAGATCTCTTACATATCTTGTTTAAATCATTTTTGAGTCTGCATAAGCTTCGATTGAACCAGATGGGTTTTTTTTGGAATTAACAGATATCTTAATAGGAACAGACCAGGATATGGCATCTTCTAATGTGTTTCGAAACTTAGTATAAACTTTTTTTAGGGCATATGGATGCGAAAATTCAGCACATGTTCTTTTCAAAAATCCAGGCATTGAACTGGCTTTTGCAACTACAGTGGACTCCCCCTAAGTCGAATTGTCACGGGATGACTTAATTTGTTCGAGTTAGGGGGAGTTTGACTTAGAGAGAGGTTTTTGCAAGGAAAATTGAGGGAAATGTATGCAAAATATGTCGAAAAAATTCGAGTTAGAGAGAGTTTCGACTTAGGGGGAATTCGACTTAGGGAGAGTTCACTGTATGTAGTTAATATGAAACGAGAAGGAAAGATTCGTATCGAAAGTTACACCAAGGTGTTTTATTTCCGTTTTCCTAGAAAGACAAATAGACATGTTCCGTCGGGTGTTGACAATGAGCGGGGTAGTTTTTATCAGCTAGGGGCTTCAGTTTAGTCTTGTTTAACAATATTTATCCCTTTTATAAGTTTCATTTAAAATCAATTTTGGGATTTATTTTTGATTTTGTTCTACTGGCCACCGCATTATGAGGTGTGACGACTAAATTACACCAAAACTCACTTGTGGACGGAATCATTACCGAATCTAGTGCGAGATAGCGGCATGGAGTCCATTTACGTTTCACTAGTAATTGAAGAAGCAATGGTTTTAAGTACGATTGACCAGACCAGGAAGGTCGGTCCTCGTCCCAATGGCCAGAGGAAGGAGGGTCACAATGCAAGGAAAGGACCTAACCTAAGAGCAACTATATGTGCGAGCGCAATGAGTGAGCTTTACTTCGGCGACTTGGCACAAATTCTTGCCTGTGGCATCTTCCGAAAATTCACGGCTTTGGACCGGCAGCCCTGGATCCCTTTGGGTCTTGCCGGTGGCATCTTCCGAAAACTCACGGCTTTGGACCGGCACCCCTGGACCCCTTTGGGTCTTGCCGGTGGCATCTTCCGAAAACTCACGGCTTTGCTGAATGAACTTCGTGCTATTAGGCAGAGGGTCACGTTGATCCAAACCACTCACTTGTACTGCGTCACTTACTCTACTAGAGTCGCTCTTAGGCGCAAAGAGCTATTATAACACTTAATTTAGTATCTTCTCAGAACAGAGTCTTTGCCTTAAAATCAACAACAACATCTTTCACCTCATCTTCCCATTTTTCCACTCAGCTCACCCTCCTTTTAGTAGCAAAATAAGATCTACGAAACACGCACCTGGCAACACAAATTATATTTCCCAGTAATAACCTATCTTATTCAATTACACTCGCTCACAAGTAAAAGCTTTTCCACTGCGAAGGCACTTTACGCCAGGATACATGTTCCTGTTCTTAAAAGCATGAAGTAATTTCATTAACATCTAATGAAATGCCTACAAATCATGCTCACATAAATATCGTTGCTACGTCTTACAGGCCGGCATCGGATGCTCTTCGGAGAGTTGTTTCCGTCTGTTCAGTCACCATGGATATTTAAAGACGTGAAGTTGAAAGGTTGTGCTTTGATTGAAATTGATTTTTGTCGTTTCTGCAAATTTGATTTCTCGAAATTTTCCCGGAAAATCAGGGAGGCGAGTGCTGGTTTTGAAGTGAAAACAAACGAAATGTGAAGCTCTACTCAAGTTAATAATGTAACTTCTGATGATTTGCTAAATGTCTTGTGTAACTTGTTGCAATAATTAATGGCTCGTGAGATTGTTGAGGGCTTTCTCATAGGTATACAGGGTGACCACTGAAGAACGATAGGAAAATAAATTGAAATAAAATAACAACGGTGGAAGATAATAAACTGATTCTGGCTTTATTTTAAAGCTACATTCATGCTTTGCATAAGAACTAGCACTTCATTCCAAAGGCTCCCTTTTTTCAATGACATTGCATCAAGCTGTTTATCATTTTATAAGAGTCGGTCCAATATTTGAAGCGTCTCGAAAGTTGTCTTCGCGCACTTCCGAAGGGGTTGGATTATTAGCGTAAACCAAGGATTTTTAACGTAGTCCATAGAGGGCTTATTGATGAACGCTCGTGCGATGATCCAAACTTCTTCTTTACCACTTCGAGCGTTGCTTCGCTTGTATGGCACACGGGGCCGTCTTGTGGCGGCAACCGCAGCTCGGATATCTTGATGTTCTCGAGCTCTGGTCACAGAGAGACGGTTAAAATCACTCTATATCCGAGACAATTGACAGTGACGGCGGCTTCGTCCCTACTTCGTAGGAAATGAGTTCCGGCGATCCGGACTAAACCGTCAATCTTCGTGGATGTGAATCCATTGATGCTTGGTCGTGCACTTGTGGATTGCGTTCGCCACAATCGCCCGTCTTAAGATAGCCGTTATGCCTAAAATAGGGGATAATTTTGACCAAATTTCTGATATCCGGTCAACGATTCCAGCCCACATTTAGCGAACTCACAGCAGTTTCAATAGTTATCCGGTTGGAATCTTATACAGATGTAGGTCCAAATTCCACCGCAAAATCATCTTGTCAGCTGTTCGCCCCTGAATCACCATTTTTTCGATGCAGCCCTCTACTGTCTGTTTGGTAGCTTTACGTCCAAAAGAATGTATTCAAGTTCAAAGCCTTCCACGGTGGTGCCACAAACTGCCTGCACACAGTAGCCATGATGACGACCGACATGACGACGAACTTCAGCTTGCGTATTTACAACTGAGTCGGAGTTTGAACAACACTTCTTCTTCTTCTTCTTCTTCTTCTGGTGACACTACTGTCTGGGGTGGACCTGGGCCTCAAGCAGCAAGCCTTTCCAGCCGGCACGGTCTTTAGCCAGCTGTCTCCAACTGCTCACACCAAGTCAATTGAGGTCCTTCTCCACCTGGGTGCGTCATCGGTTCCGTGAGCGTTCTCTTTTGCGTTGTCCCACTAGTTCGGAGTCGAAGACTCTTCGGTCTGGAGCAGTGTTGTCCGATGCTACTTCGTACTTGTCGGAAGAAGTGGGGTCGAAATGTCGGGCCAAAAGCTCTAGAAAACATTTTGCCAGACCGACAGACAGTATGCTTCGCCAATTAGGAACATTCGATGTAGCAGTACAGAGCTGCGAGGATTATCTTGCTCCCGTCGTGGATGTAGAGGGTCCACTTCTAACCACTCAACTGCAGAGTCAAGCCAGTATGGTGTTCCACTACTACCTTTTCCGTTTTCCAGATGGAATGAATCACGAAAACTTAGTGGTCACTGGGCCGAATCAGAAAAGCCACCAGAAACAGCTTACTACCCGATGTCACCGTTCCTCCACAGTGTCTCTGTGTTTTATTGCCAATCAAATCAAAACCAGCTGCGATAGTCTGTTCCCTATTCGTTTTTATCGCTATTGTCAATTAATTAAAAAATGCATATTAATAAAATTGCGACAGAATGAAATTCATTCATGAACATTATCTGCTCTCGGTTCACTGACCTGTTTCTGGTCGGGTCTTGGGACTATTAATCTAAATATAAATCCAATTTTTGACTGTTGTCTTTCGGGTTTTTGACTCACAGATAATCCTATGAGTTTTATAGACGTCATTCAACAAACCAGTGGCAAATATAAACAACTTTTTTATAATGTTTCGGAATTCACTGAAAATAGTGCGCAAGCTTAAGTTGGTGCAAAAGAAGAACATATGCTTGCGAACAAAGTGTAAATGCCTTGCGTGCATACATATTGAATGAAAGCTCTGACACACGAATTGATTAAGTGTACATTCGTGAATATTCAAATCCGGCTTCGGGTCTACGTCAGAGATCTTCAGCAGTGTTCAGGTGTTTTGGAGTATCTCCGATTGGGAGTCCATGCAAAATCATTATTGACCTCTGACTCTGAAAAAAAATTGGCGACCTCGATTGTGGGGGTTAATGACAATTAATTTGTTCGGGTGGGAGATCAAGTCGTTAGTGATCGTTTAGCTGTGTTGAGTTGAATTTTGAAGGTTTGCTGGTATTAACTAAAATGAGGTTATTTAGAGCAGTTGTCTCACCTAAGGAAAGGACAACGACTATGTCCAAATAATCGATGGCAATTCTGTGTGTACTTCCTCCGAAAAATTGTCCGATTGCTGCGGGATCGTTGTCTTTAGAGTCATTAAGCTTGACTTCAAACGAAACCAAATGTTAGCAGACAGTAGAAATTGTTTTTGTGTTCAGTGTTTTGCTTTTTTTTATAAGTTGCGCTCGCTCAAGGGGTTAGGTTAGGTTAGGTAGGAGGGCTGCTAGTGCATTCACCAGCACACTTAGACCATTACTGGTCCATTGTGATACCCATAGTCAGACTACTACCACTGATTGACTACTTCAACGGTACATCGTGACTGGACCAGATTTGAAAAGCAGATAAAAGCGTATTATCTTTGCTTTCACTCGGATTCGAAGCGTGACCCCGCTAACCAGGAACAGGCACTCTACCAACTGCGCCATCCAATCGTTTCGGTGGTCGCTCAAGGGGTTACTAATACCCTTAAGTGTACGGAGTCAAAACATAGTAGATATAGACGGAGAAAGGGAGAGAATTGCGTATTGTATAGGTAGCTGAAAATTAAAGGTATAGGTTAGGTTAGTTTAGGTTGAGGCGCATACGGACAGAAGGCCCACTTAGGCCAGGCATAGGCCCATTGTGTTACCACACGGATCTAAGGTTATCTATTCCGCAAACTAATTTGTGCTTTTGATAAAGCGAAGAAGAGGACTGATTTTGATGCTGCTCAGTTCAGCCAGAATAACAAAGAAAAGGGCCCCCAGAAGTCTGAATCTACTGAGAGAGCACTGCAGCTAAATAGCAAGTGTTCAATGGTTTCTTCCTCATCCTTGTCCACGCCGCTTCTACAGAAATCATTATAGGGAAGGCCTAGTGTAGAGGCGTGAGTTCCGATGGCACAATGCCCTGTTAGAACGCCAATAAGAGATCTGAGATTTGGCCTGCTTAATCTGATCAAGCTAAGCGATCGCTTCGGATCGATCATAGGCCATCGTTGTTTGGTAATGAGGCATCCTGTGCCAGATGTCCGTCCGCGGTTTGTTTGAACAAGTGTTTCCAGCTTTAGCAGATGTTTTATAGTAGCGATAGACATGGAGGCTGGGTTTCCACCCGGAAAGAGCGCGGAGTTTGTGCCCTTTCTAGCGAGTTTTCCTCAGCCTAGCAATTCTCTGGAATGTCACAGTGTCCCGGCAACCACATAAATTGGATATTAAAGTACTTGGCCATCTCGTTAAGAGATAGGCTAATTAGCCTAAGATAGGCTAAGAGATAGGCAATTAAGGGAAGTCTGAACTGAATCCAGAAATTTGATCGCTGCCTGGCTATCGGAACAGATGGCGATATTTGTGCGCGATATTGCATTGTTTTTTTAGCCAGGACAGGGCTTCCTTAATGGCTATAGTTTCAGCCTGAAAGACGCGTGATTAGGTAGTCGGAAAGATATCTTAGATCCTAGGAATAGACGCCAGAAGATTCGGAGTGGACCTTCCATCGTGATATGGACTTTCCGTGCCACCATTTGCACGCTGTCTCGTGATTCATTTGAGTTGATTAGAATGCTCATCATGCAATCTTGGGTTCACAGCGTTCGTTCTCTCGAATTCTGTTTCTGCCCAAACTAGCCACAGTGTTGTTTGTAAAAATTAAAGCATCTTCCGACAGGTTATCGACTTTTGTTCAATAAATGTTTTTAGCCAGAAATTGTTTGTAAATGATGAAAGTTCGGACGGACTGTTCGTCAGCCTTTTAACCTTCTGGGTGCATTGATAATTAATTCTAACGAGCTTGTTATTACGACTAATTTCTTGAAATGGGGAGACATTCAATTGGTCAATTCTCTTGGGCATTGTTCGTTGTGAGATTGTGATTAAATAGTGAGTGGGAGGAGTTGCATCCATCAAGTCTGGGGACTACGCAATATTATGGTCTTTTATAATTTCTATCACTCTTCTATTCAGTGAAGTGCAGAGATGTCTTGGGAAATTACGACTGTATATAGAAGTAAATGACATAGTTTAAATCGTGTAAGAAAACATTCACAGTGTGCTGATTACTTGATGACATTTAATGCATAATTTATTAAACATTTTAGAATTCGTTGTTTGGAGACAGCTGGCTAAAGATCGTGCCAGTTGGAGAGGCTTCTTGGTTGAGGTCTAGGTCCACCCCGGATTGTATCGCTACCACAAAAAGAAGAAGAGTTCATTGTTTGACTATAGATGCTTCACATAGACAAACAGAGAGGAATTCATTTTAAAAGTGTCGTATAGTAGAACTCTTTCCAGTACATTCGCCACTTGTTGCACGATAACTTTCAATCAGAGAGCCTTTCTAGATCTCTTCAAGCCTTTCTAGAGCCCTTCGCATTAAGCATCTGTTTAATTGAGACCTGGAACGGGAATGGGTAGGTGGATGTCAAGGATATTCTGGATAGTAAAGATCATTTCACGATCATTAAGACCAACTTCCAATTCATGTTGGAAGTTCGGTCGCAGATTCGAATTCGACGACACTAAAGTGAAGCATTGTTCGTCATGCGCTTAACACCAACACGGCCGAGCCAGTAAAGTATATTCGACGTAGGAAAAAACAAGTTATAAACGGTGTTCTTTTAAGGCTTGGACATGTGATTTGACAGTTCTCGGTTATTTTTTATTTAAATTAGTTTGATTTGGGCAAGTCATCATGAATAGAAAAAAAAGATCCTCTATCCCCTTGCAGTTCTTAGGGCCTCTGCTATGCCTAGGCTCCATCGTGTACGGTTTGTCACACTGAGTAAGAGTCATGGGAATGAATCAAGAAAGGATTCCGAATATAGTGCTTACTCAAATGCTGCTTAACGGTGGAAGATGTGTCCGAGAATGGAAAAACTTAGCATCGCAATGTGATTTTAATCTTCGAGTTACGCTAGACGAACACCAAATCCACCTAAGGCATAAGTTATACACACTGTTGGAGAAAACAATGGAAAACATAGAATCTTCAACCAATTTGTAGATGAAGCCAAGTCTTCGCAATACAGGACATATTACAGCAAATTGAACCACAATTTACAAAACAGAACATATTTCTTGGCAAGTTTCACAACGGATATGATAAGCAACATCTTTAAAATACGACGTGAACTGATAAGTTTAAACTTTATACCGCATCGCCCAGAATTCCCTCTTTTGTGAAACCCTTGCAACCTTCAGAAACGAGAAGACGTGTACCACTTCATCGCTATATGTCCCATTTTTAAAGAATTCCGCTGCCATTTCTTTGGAGCACAGGTAGTCTCGCTTGAACAAGCGATAAGCATCTTAATCGGTGACCGAGGCTGGGATCTATTGTACAAGTATGCAATAAACTTACTGCGCTATAGAAAATGTATTGTGGAGGAAAACTTTCTTCAACTCTTTCCCAGCTGTCGGGACTCCTCCTCTACTATTCTGCGCCATGTACTTCTCGATCGACCCGCTCTTCTCTCGGCTTGGGTTTGAGGGTTCCACTGCATCGCATATTTTGCTATGGAACTGTCGCCTTCCGAAGGGTATGACCAATCCACTGCCACTTGAATGCGCTGTTGAATAGTGGGGCCTATAGGTTCCCGGACCGTACCAATGAAGCTGTTTGTTTGACATACGGTTCGGCCAGAAAATCCTTAGTGTGTTTCGTAGACACCGGTTCACAAACGTCTATAGCCTTCTTGTGATAATGGTGGTTACTTTCCAAGTGCTGCACCCATATCACAATCAATGTAATAGTAATGGGTAGTCGAAAAAGTATTTTTATTTATTTATTTATATATATATAAATATTTATTTATTTATTTTGTCAATAGATGTCGTTGGAGTCGTCTATCTCCAGTGCTACCAATCACATTGTGTCATACCATAAAATGTTGGAAAGGTGACATTTTAAGCTTCAATTAAATTCGGAGAAATTGAAAGAAAAAATTACAGCTGTTCAAAAATGAATGAAAATAATGAAGAAATTCGCTATATTTTGAAATTTTTGTATAAAAAAAGGGAAGAATGCCACGCAAGCAACCAATGAAATTTTTGAAGTTTACCGAGACGATGCTGTATCAGTTCGTGTAGCACAACAATGGTTCGCTCGTTTCCGTTGGGGAAATTTCGATGTGCACCTCGCTCTGGTGGACCTATCGTTGAAAAAGTTGATGAAATTATGGAAAAGATTGACCAGGACCGTCACCTAAGCAGCCATAACATCGCCAAGGAACTAAACATTCATCATCAAACGGTTTTGAACCATTTCCAAAAGGCTGGCTACAAAAAGAATGATGAATCGATGTTTGGGTACCACATGAATTATCTGTAGAAAAAGTTTGATTAGAAATACGAAAAGACTTTTTCGAATACCCATTATGACTTCTCCATATTGCTGTTAACATACCGAAATCTGACTTAGCTTTAGATATTCAGGTTGCGGCATGTGCTTCAGTTCCTCCATTGGATCCTCCACGAAAACGGTTGCTAAAGGCGGCACTGCATCACTTCTTTCACGGTTAGTCTGGCTATTAAAACGTACACTCGAACATACCTCAAAATGGTACCTGTCAATAGTGACATTTTATAATCGATGGTGAAGGACGGGTGTATCTAGCAAAATATGTGGATGTGTCCACCCTGGCTGGGATACGCTGGCATACATATTTATGAATACATTTCTGGAGAACCATTTTTTGTGGTAAAACTGTAGAAAAGTGTAACGGATGCCATTTGTTTCTTGTTCGATAATAAATAATGATGTCTTACATTGCATGTGCCAGGAATTCACATGATTATGGCAAAGTGAACTGGCTTAAATGAATGTCTGTGAACATAAAAAGAGCAAAAAGAGAATTGCATCGGCCGGGAATCGAACCCGGGCCGCCCGCGTGGCAGGCGAGCATTCTACCACTGAACCACCGATGCTTGTGATTAATCTCCTAGCAGTGAATAACTACGCGAATCTAGATACTAAGTTTATTATAGCTATTCATTTATTAATATTATTTATAGCTATTGCAAGTGTGAATACTTATGCAACAGTGAGGTTAAAGATGCAAATTTTCAAACTCCGATCTATTTCAATCCTTAAGTCTTCGCGTTATGTCTTATAATTTGTCATATACAAAGATTTAGATTGTTCCCATGTGCTTTTTGAGGAGTATACATTTCTGGCTCTGTTATTAATTTTAAAGTTTTCCCAAAATTCTGAGACTGTTAAAAATGTCATAAATACATTTTAGAAGAGAATATACAATTCTGGTTACCACACAAACTATATATAACGGTGTATTTCTCCGTTATAATATTAAACGTTATTTATTTATGCATTTGTTGAGTATCTGTTCACTTTTTCACATAAACAGCTAGTCTTACTCAGCTTACGCGGTTTTTAAAATCAAAAAAAAAAATTATTGGTATTCATTTTTATTTAATTTATTTTAACTTTGCTTTATATCTGGCAATACTTATTATTTTAGTTAATTATAAATCTGGTAAAGCTTCATGCTATTGCCATATTACATGCTATTCTGTAATACATACTTTGACAAAACACAAAAAAGAGGGGATTTCCCTTTTAATGCAAAAGCAAAATGCAAAAATGTTTTACCTATTTTTATGTTTTTTATTACTTAAATGATACTTTTATATCTTATTAACATTACAAAGCCATATTGTGTGTTAAAAAATATTTTAAAAGGCTAGTTTATAGTCGGACTCGCTTTACGCGGGTTTTCCATATAAAAATGTTTGAATCGATTTACACGGTTTTGTCAGGAATAATGTAGTCGTGCCTTAACTAAAGAAATGATGAGAAAAATTCATTTGCGGCTGTCATGTGAAAATAAAATGCAGGTTGTCTTGTGAAAGTTGTACTGAAAATTGAATTCAGTTAATTTTACTTGAAAATATTAGAAGTGCAGATGAGACGATAAAAAAACAACGCCCAACAAATAGAATATTCTTCGTGGAAAAGGCATTTGATACCGTCTGGTTAGTCCTTAAGTTGGTCAGACTTAGGCTAAATAAACCATTGCTATACATGATTTATGATAAGATAACAGTTCCTACCTGTTCGTCGTGAAATGTGGCGGCGTAACGTCAAGAAGAGTATTTAGTACAGAAAACGGTCTACAATAGGGTGCTGTAGGATCCCCATTATTGTGTTCTATATTAACTGCAAATCTTCTATGGTTTATGCCGCACCTTATGGCGTATGCCGATGACCTAGTGGTATACACATCAGCACCGAAGGTAGTAGTCATAAACACCCTGTTGCAACGGAATTCAAATAAAATAACTGGATTTTGTAATGACTGGAATTTGCTTATTAACTTCCTAAAATGTGAAACTGTTCTTTTCCGCGCCCCGGTGATACGCATATGAACTGGAAAGAGTTCTGCATTGTTGACCCTCAGGGCCAGCCGCTATTCGTGAAAAGTGTAGTCAGATATCTTGGCATTTTTTTGGATCATTTTCTGTTTTTTAACAAACATATAGAGAAGGCTTTGACCAATGCTAGAAAAGCCTTTGCTGTGGCAAGTAAGCTGTTTTACAGTAGCCAACTTGATACCAGGGTGAATGCTATATGGCCCTCATAAGGCCAGTCATTTTGTAAGGTTGTCCCCTTTGGTTCAACGTGAGCCCTTCCCAGATGGAAAAGATGAGAGTGTTCGAGAGACGGTGTCTTAGGACCTGTCTCCGGTTGTATCGGACACCTGAAGCCGAGTACTAGACCTATCGCAACGAGGTCTTGTAAAAGAGAGCTAACGTGAAAAGAGTAGACAATTTCATAATTTCACTAACGCTACGGCACATTGCAAGGAGTATGATGTCTACCAACAGTATGATCTTCGGGGCTTATTACTCGAACTTTATGTATCATGAGAGTGCGAGACACACAGGCTTTATTCCACTTGAGGTTTTTCTCTATTTAGATTCGTTAAATCTGATCCAGGACATGAGTGGACGTTCTATAATCGTCGAACAGTTGACAGGCGACTCCACTATGAATCGGATATCGCTCGCGAACACGAGGATCAACTCCGGTTCAGCAGAGCGATCCCCGCTAGAGATAGGAGAGAGAGTGCAAAGGAGCGACACTTCTTTTGATGGTTACACCAGAACCAGTCTCCGCCATCGCCAGCGCCTGATTTGATTCTGTCTGTTGGACAATAGCCCACTTACATAGATTTAAGTTAGGTTAAGTTAAATTAAAAAAGAACACAACAAAAAGGTGAACAAAGGCGTGTAGATTATATATGTCAAGTATATAAATAACGTACACACGTCCGCAATGTCACGGACATAGGGCAAGGTAGCGTAAGTTTTATTAGGGTTAGGGTTTAGTGTTGGAGATTAGGTTTAGTTAGTTTTAAGAAAATTAAAAAAAAAATGTTTAGAGCGCCATGTTTTTTCTAAGTTTTATTGGCCAGTAAGCACAAACAATAAAGATTGTCCATATGGGCTGCAAAATAAGAGATATTGGTAGTAGACACCGAAAGGCAAATAGATAAGTAAGTTTAGATTATTTTAGAGCACCTGCGAAGGGTCAGTAGGATAGGTTTTAAGAACATAAATTGTTTAGATATCAAGATAGATTTAATCATTTTTGTCTAGTTTAAAGAATCATGAATTAAAAAATAAAAATGAATTTTAAAGTAAAAGTTGAATATTCTTTGCTTTTGGAACTTTACAGAAAATCAAATAGCATACCGTTACAATTGACGTATAAAAGGGCATCACGATTTGGAGTCGAGCTTAGGCTGACTGTGCACACCAGTTCCTTTGGAGCTATACTACCTGTTCGATTTTTGTCGAGTGAACAGACTCAACAAGTTTGGTCGTCTGGCTTTTTTTTTACAGCGTTTGTAAAGAACATTGATAAACTTCCTATTCCATTATTACAAGTGTAGATATAGTTATCCATTAAGACTCTCTCTCTTCTCTCTTTCATTTATTGCCTTTCAAAAATATTGCCATCGTATGTATAGTGCGCATAATCATGTTAAGTGCACTCGCGGTACGATAAACAATTCAATAGTGGCAACACACACAACTGTAGGTAAACTAATAAAATTAAATATTCTTACAAACACTGCGTTACCGACATCACATTTAACACTTTTGAATCAGCACTTTTGATATTTGATTTGTTAAAAAAATACTAATTTTTTTTAAGTTCTTTATAATTTTAAGGTTGTCCTTGAATCTTGCGTCTTACTTATCTTCTGACAAAAAGTAATGAAACAAAAAAAAAACCATATCAAACAGCTCATGTAGAATGCTTGGTTTTTATCAGTCCACTCCATGGCCAGTCTCTTTTTTATTTTGAGATCATTACTTTTGAAACAAGTATTTTCGTTCACTTTTACTATAATAGCCACGAATTATAAACATATTCCTGTAATAAAGTAAATTAATTTGTTTAAATATATTAAGGATCGCATAATCATATTCTGTTGCACGCACAGATTAGGAGATAAGTTTGTCGTAAAGATTTTACGATGACCATTTGTGACATGCCACAATGACATTACTTAGGCGCCTGTGTCGTGTAACTCTGTTGAAGAAGAAACCATACAGTTTTTAACCCATTTATAAAGCACTACCACCTATGAACACTACTTTGTCTAGACACAAATCTCATTCTTTCTTTTTGTAGTTGTTGGTATGTCCATTTCCTTTTGATCTACAGCAAAATTTAGACGTTGAGCACTATTTTGCGGTTGATTCTTGAATTATACCTTTGCATCTTCGGCCGGTTTTTTTTTTTGTTTTAATTTGTGGAACGCACTGCGTTACCGACATCACTTTTAACACTTTTAACTTAACACTTTTGATATTTGATTTGTTAAAAAAAAACTCGTTGTTTTTTTTTTACATTCTCTTAGTGTATGCCCTCAGTAGCGCTTTACTGAGGGTTGTAGTTGTATGAGTTGTGTGTGTATGAGTATGATTTATCAAAAGCATTTCGGTTAGCTAGGGTTGAATATCTTGTAACAATGAAATGGAGTATAGCCCTTTATTGAAATGACAGAAGTACATGCATAAAAGAATATTTTCTTCATATTTAGAGCGACCTGCTGCATAGATTGTTGATTTATTGCATGTACCTGACGCAGTGTCGACTCACGAGTACATCCTCACTTATCGGTGGTCAGATCACAATTCCCTAATGCTACTTTTCCCCCGAACCGAAACCGGAAGGTTTGGATGAACTTTTACTCAAATCTCAATAGTTTCCACCAATGTTTCGCTCACAATTTTCGGGCCACTCGCACTTAATGTATTAGAACCCGCCGAAACAAATGTCACCAGAAATGGCTGCCAGAACATCTGTCTGTTGGCAGGAAATAATAGAGTGAGAATATAGAGATAAAATGCGAAAATGAACAACAAAATTACAGAAATTCACGCTTTAGACTTGTTCGGTTTGACAACCTCTTCTGAACGGATGAATTCAAGGGGGCTCGTTGCAGGACAAGCACACAAGACAACAAAGATTAGAGCGGAAATGCATGACATGTGAATTATGACATATCGAAGAGCACCACACGCCCTCTCATGTTTTACCGTGTGTTGCCAATACTCTACACCTGCTACATTTCTTTAAGAAGAAATAAAATATTGTTTATCGATGGTCTTTAATATTTGGCAGACAGCGAACAACTTAGCCAAATATTAAAGATTTGCATTGTTAAACTTTGTATGAAGACAATCAAATACTGCCGAGTGGATTTATGAATGACAGTTAATAAATTTCGATGGACCATTCCCTAATCGGATTTGGTGATAGAAGTGCTTGTAACATCCTTGCCAAGTTGGAGGTGTCTTCGCCCTCTTTGTAAGACCATTATAGTCGTTTTCACTTCACTCCCATTAGACGTCACATCGCTGTGTCCAAGCAATCACGACTTTTTTCGATGGAAATCGCGTCACTAGAAGTGACCGGTTAATTTGTCTAAAGTATTGATGATGAAGACAATTACAAGGCAGAGCACTGGCTTCAGTGACTCAGTGAGTGACTGTTTTACTCTGTATCCTGTAGTATAACCAGAAATGAAGTATTGCAGAGATGCCCGACTTCTACATCTCTTTCCCCTTAAGATTTTTGAATGACATGAAGGTTAACTGCTTTAGCTTCTATATTAGCTTTTTCATTGTCCTGACGTTCAAATCGATTTTAGTCTGTTATTTTCTGCCAGCGTCTTTAGTCTTTTGTGACATTCCCAGACAGCCTTAGAGTGATAATTAATTTGTTGGTTAGTTAATCCGCCTTTATCTTTTAGCCGTGTCACCCAAACATATGTCACTTGTATTCGCTTTGTCACTATATGTGACTTTTGTCACCTTTACCACGATCACACTTCATGAAATGTGACAGGATACACAGGATCGCCCAGAGGGTGACAAAAGACAGATAAAGTGACTAATAGCATACAAGTTTGTTAAAGGGACGCATACTTTTAGGTAACACTACTAAGAGAATAAGGGGGAGTTCCCATTGTTTGTAGTTTTGTCCCTCGCTAGTTAAAGTGTTTAAAGCGCAAAGAGCTAAAGTCAGTTGATTGAAGTAGGTACACTCCCTCATTATATGTGCTAAACGTATCAAAGGATTTGTGTCTAATGCCTTGGAAAATAATCCACATAACCACTCAACAAGGTTTGAGGGTTTAACAACCAGAAAAACGGTTGGAAACGGATAATATGTCAAAAGAAAATAAACTTAGTAATGAATCTTCTCCAAAGCAAAAGAATTGAAATAATCCCAGCAAAGATACTGTCTAATAGAAACCGAATCCAAGTGGATTAACGATAAGCACTTCTATGTCAGCTTAAATGCGACAACCTCACCTCAATTAAATCTATTTTCTCTCAAAGGAACCCACACAACAAGGCTATGAACCTTCAAGTTTCATTCAACTGTTGAAAAAGTATAATTAGTCGTTAATTAGCTAACTATTAAACAGCACGTTGTCTCCTTTAATAAATTATTACATGGAAACCCTGCCGACAGGACACCATTAAAGCAACATTCTCAGAGACTGACGTAAACGTCAAGAACATCCCACCAACAGAGGAGAAGAATGTCAAACTTTTCTTTATTCTCAGAGCCATTGAATCAGCCAAGCTCCCCTCACACCAAACACTTATATGACATATCATAGAACAAACGATTTAATAAATTTCCATCATTTTTTTTTCTTGCAGATATGTGCCAACTCGGATATGGGGTTTTAGCGGTCATGTCCAAACCGTTCTGCACAGTATTGTTGGGCGTGTAAAGTGCCCATGGCCGTTGGGCGAACGTGTATATCTGTCACTCTTCGACGATTCAACGTTGACTTATGATCTCTATCAACCATTGAACGAGCACGAAGGTGAGTTCAACCACAAAAATCAAAGAGGGGAGGAGGGCGTAGGTTATAGCGTGTGTCCGAACATTCGTATGTTTGACACCATGGTATTTTAGGGGGGCAAATACTTAACCCTGCACTCAACCCTAGGTGTGGTGTAGACACTCAGAGAAAGTAGTCACGCTTATGGGGCTGATATACGACAGCCGAAAGTGGGCTACTGGGGTTGACATTAATCACCTTGGGCCCAATCAAATTAATTGAGTGCCAGTCGACTCTTGCAAATGAAAGCTTGTTCTAGATTTAACTTCAAACAAAGGGCTGTTGTGTGTTTTTGTCAATTCAAGGGACTTCGAATGATAATAAAGTGATTTTATTTACCTTATTTCAGATGACATTACCGTCGCCATCTGTCCGGGCATAGGAAATTCATCGGAGAGCGTTTACATTCGTACATTCGTACACTACGCACAATGCCATGGCTACCGCTGTGCAGTCTTAAATCATATCGGAGCCTTACAAAGTGTTCAAGTCACTTCATCACGCATATTCACATACGGTAAGTCACATTGTTTGCGTTTCTGCATCTGTAATTGACTTTAATTGGTTGTGTAATTTGCTTTGTATTGCGCAGGGCATACTGACGACTTCTCAGCAATGGTTGAGAATTTGAATAAGAAATATCCGTCCACTCATATAATAGCCGTAGGTTTCAGTCTAGGTGGTAATTTAATAACTAAATACATGGGTGAACAGACAATATCAAAGCCAGCCACAGTCATTGGTGGCATATCAATTTGTCAGGGATACAATGCTGTTGAGTAAGTAGTCAGTGGATATCTCTTGAATGTTCTCTTTAATCTCGATTGTCTTTATTTTTTACAGAGGAACAAGGTGGTTACTTAATTGGCAAAATTTCCGTCGTTTCTACTTATATGTGATGACAGAAAATGTAAAGAACATCATTCTCAAGCATCGCCAAGTTCTTCTTTCTGATGAGGTGAAGACACGATTTGGTCTCAATGAGAGAGAGATTATTGCCGCTGCAACACTGCCTGAACTCGATGAAGCATACACCAGACGAGTACACAATTTCCAATCTACACACGATTTATACAAGTGGAGCTCTTCGCTAAACTATCTTGATAACATTCAAAAGCCAATGATATTTATCAATGCCAAAGATGATCCCCTAGTTCCTGAGGAATTACTTTTACCCATTAAGGATCATGCACGTAAGTTATTACATATTTCATTTGCTTTATGTTGAAACATATTAGAATCCGATGTCAGGAGGACTAGTAGGCTTTAATATAGATTTATAGTTCAACGTCTTTTTTTTTTGCGAGGGTAGGTGAGAATCTTCAAAAGACACTACGGGGACGGGTTTTTTTTTTTTCTTGGCTTAGACGCATTTGGCAAGCGATTCTCCATTGAGAGTTCTTGCTAACATGGCAGTTTGAATTCACCGTGCTAGGTCAAAGGGTTTAGTCCTTTGAAGACGGCGAAAAGAGTTTCTTTCGTCGATAATTGGAAGGGCAGCAGAGTTTATGTGCTCTTCCAGGAGACGCTTATGCTTACGAGCAAAATTCGTAACGTCATCTTGGACTGATACAATTTCATGATCTCTGTGGATATCGTTGTTTAGTATATACCAGGGTGGGTTGACGATGGCCCTTAGCACTTTATTTTGATAAGATTGTAGTATATTGCTATTACTTTCTTTGATACAACCCCATAGTTGTATACCATACGTCCAGACGGGTTTTAGCACTTGCTTGCATATAAGCAATTTGTTGTCAGTACTTAGCTTGGAATATTTTCCAATAAGCCAGTACATTTCTTTGTATCTTAAATGGAGCTCCTCGCGTTTCTTTTTGACGTGCTCCGTTCATTTAAGCTTTACATCGATAGTCATTCCGAGGTATTTCGCTTCATGGCCGAAGGATATTTGAACATTAATTATAAAAACGACCAAGTTATTCACGTTTTTATACGTAAACATTTTATGAAGGGATTTAGCTTCGTTAAGCTAAATTGGCTGAGTGTTCGTCCATTCGTGTGTCCGGTCTAAAGCACATTGTAATTTTCTGGTTGATTCTTCGACCGTTTTGACAATTACCAAAATGGCGGTGTCGTCAGCAAATGTGCTGCGGGTATATCGCTGCTATACAATAAATAAAGGAGAGGACCAAGAACACTTCCTTGTGGTACTCTAGCTTGTATAGATTGAAATAGGGAGCATTCTTTCCCATATTTCACACGGAAGATTCTATCTGGTAGATAGTTCGATAAAATTGTGCAAAGTTTTCTCAGGAGGAATTGTTGAAGCTTGTGTTTCAAGCCTTTGTGCCAAACCTTGTCAAAAGCTTGAGAAACGTCGAGAAATACAGCTGAGCAGACTTGCTTTTGTTCAATCGATTTTTCTATAACATCTGTTATGCGATGTACTTGGTCAATAGTTGAATGCTTGCTTCTAAAACCGAACTGGTGGTTAGGAATAATTCGTCTTTCTTCTACAACCGGGCTTAAACGTCTAAGTAATATTCATTTGAACACATTGTCTGAAGAAGTGAAATCGGTCTATAATTATTATTTCCGCTACTTTCCACTGACTAGGGACATGTTTTAATCTAAAGGCGGCGTTAATAATGTAGAGAAACATAAGAAGCGCTTTCTGAGGTAATTCTTTCCGAACTTATTTCAACGCGTCAACAAGGTGCGCATAGCTTTTTACGCTTGCACCTGCCTTCGGTTGGCCCTATGGATATATACAGCGTTGGTTCGCCCGATTCTAATATACACATCACTAGTATCATCACAAAACTAAACAATGTACAGAGAACAGCATGTATAGGCACGGTCGATTCCATAAGATGCTCTTAGGGCGATGCTACATCTTCTACCCTTGGAAGTACACTCAACAGTACACAACGATATTAGGCTCAGAGTGTCTGGATGCTGGAAAACAAAATCCTATGGTCAAAGAACTATCCTTCATCTTGTATCATCTCCAACAGATTATACAGTCCCGAGACTTAGTCATCAAATAGCTTCGACACTCTTATCCCCGAAAGAACGGCATGGTATAGTGGGCAGATGTGCGTGGATTTTAAATGGACAAACTACGGTGATGGCTCAACGAAGGGCGGCGGGATCGGTGCGGGTGTTTTCTCAGAATCCTCCAAGATTGGTGGCGGGATCTGTGCGAGTGTGTTCTCTGATTCCCTGAACATTCGTAAAGCCTACAGACTGACAGACAATTGCAGCGTCTTCCAATCGGAACTATTTGCAATCCGGGAACCAATACACCAAAACATCATGCCAGAAGGTTGCCATATGCATTGATAGCAGCCATGAAGCTATTGCCTCCTTTGCTTTACATTCAAAATTTGTACAGGAATGACGAGCTGCGTCGTTAGAAGCCCTGCTCGTTTCCCAAATATGGATTACTGGGCACAGTGACATCCCGGGAAATGAAAGGGCGCAAGGCAGATCTGCCCTTCAGGCAAGCAGTTTAGGCTTATATGTCTTCACACTTACTTGAAACACCAAACCTCAGATGGGCCTGACTGACAAACTGTGCAACATCAAGGAAAGTATGGCTTGAATACAAACAATCTAAAACAAAAGATCTCCTTTGGTGAATTCGTCATAATATTTCTGGCGGTTGGAAGTCATGCCGTTAAAGAAGGCATCCCACGCAATTCACATTAGCCGTGTTTTTTGCCACAAATCTATAAATAGTGACGTAGGATTTTGTATGAAAAGAACACGGCTATTGTCGAAACTGCAACAACACAGCTGAGAGAGAGACCTGAATACATTTCTTTGGCTCTTGCTAGAGTTAGAGCCAGACCATGAGCATTTGATAGACCCTTCCTTCTTCAACTAGCTTGATAAGATTTCTGCGAAGGATATTAAGGATATCTCAAAATACACCCTAAAAAGAGTAACAGAGCTGTGGTATTAAAACTGCACATAGTGCTGATTAGGTTCTCACCGAACCACCACTTTTACCTACTTATCCAGCATGTCCATCTCCGGCTTACCAAATCTTAAATGTCCTGCTGCTGTCCTATGTAAGCTACAAAACTCCAGACCTCCCTCGTTTGGAGGACATTTGGGACAAGCTGCTCTTAAATAGAGTAGTGCAACAGGCTTATTAGGAAGCACTCCTGAAAAACTGAAACTGAACGGCGGCATCGGGGAACTTAATGAAGAAATATACATCGCGTCACGGCCAGCCTAGCCTAGTCTCATACAAAAATGCGATGGATCCCTGACTTGCTTCAGCGTAGAAAGCTTCGATCGATCTGAGCTGATTGACGAACAATCACTCTTGAGGCAACTTCTGGAAAATAAACACATTCAAACTATTCAAACCAGCGAAACATTCATGTCTTGCAGGGTTACACTTTACAATAGGTATAAGTGGATCTTATTACTGTCTGGTTAGTCGATATCTTTCAGGGGTGTTAAATCTGTCTGTGGAGAAGATTGCCGTGGGCTACATACTCAAAGTTTGAGAGTATTCTTCCCCTTCCTTTCTTCTAAAGAGCCTTTGAGATATTAAATTATCGCGTGTAATTACGACAGGCGGCGCAAAATAAATCAATTTACTAAATGGACCTTTACAATGTTTCCTGTTAGGTGGAAAAGATGATGTGTCAAGTGGCTGCTACCGGTATTGACAAACCTCGTTTTATCGCTTTTTTTCAAGATTTTCCACAAGTTTTTCGGTGATAACTGTTCGCATCCATGTCGAATGTTCTCCTTGAAGGCTGCGATTGTCTGAGGCTTCTTGGCATAAATATAAATCGGCGACTTCAAGTCACCCAAAAAAAAGAGATCACTGCGGGTGATCTTGCTGGCCATGCCAAATCGAAAAAATCGACACAATTATCCCTTCACCTGCGGGGTATAGCGTTCCAATGCTTGTCTGATTTTATCAGAAATGAAGTATAACAGAGATAGCCGACTTCACAGCTGATTGCCCCGTAGTCCATCGACGAATTTTAGTGCTTTTTTGACAGATATTCATTCATTTTTGACGGTTATTCACGAAATAACGTAAATGCCATCCTCTGATTGGTCAAATTGGTTTATGAACACGTTAGAAAAAATAGTTGTCAAAAATCTTAAGGGGAAAGAGAGGTAGAAGTCGGGCATCTCTGTAATACTTCATTTCTGGTTTATATACTGCAGCTGTCTAGTTCACAAAAGTCAGATATGATTGACGTGAGACGCCATTTGAAAAAATTACACATCTTCCGGGAGGATAATACATTTTAGGTGTAGACCAATCGAAGTACTTGGCGAAAACTTCGTTCAAACGTAGAGTTTTCTTAGACATCGAAGAATCCTACAACAACAACGAACTTGCTCAGTGTGACTTTGGGGATATTACAAGTTCTGCGGTGCGAGAGAGCGAGAACCTCACACCTACTCCAAATCCTATAGTGACTCGCAATTATTTCTCTGTTAAGTGTAGAAAAGTGGTTTACCAAAGTGGACTTAGTTCCCTGCATCGGCATTTTGGTAAAGAATCAAACGAATATTTAAACCTCCATATCTCCAAATTCAAGAGATTACATATTATTTCACTGAGAAAAAAATATTGCGTCTTCAAAACCACTTTTTCCACGCAAATCAAACGTGCTTTGACTTATTTGCAGACGTTTCAGTTTTCAATGACAGGCAAATATATAATAACAAAAGTTGAATAGCAGTCATAACACACACATTGGACTGATGAAATTTCAACAGCAGTCGTGGCCGAGCGGTTAAGGCGTCTGACTAGAAATCAGATTCCCTCTGGGAGCGTAGGTTCGAATCCTACCGACTGCGGAGAGACAATTCTTTTTTTTTTTTTTTTTGAAGAAATGTCTACTTGATTTCAATAGAATAGTTTGGTTATCTCTTGCAACTTTTATTAATAAGCTCTTGGCTTCCATGTGTGTATCCGTGGTATGTGTATGTGTATTAAGATTGAAGTGATAAAATACGTCACACATCATTCGAAGAGTTTATTTCACGATTCGATATTCGATAAGGAGACATCAAGAATGATCTATTCTTAGAAATGTAAGCAAATAGTTTTTACTATTTATTTATTTATTTATTGATGATGTTTTCTATTATGAAACGAATTCCAAAGAGTCCATGTCTTGAGGAATTGATGGACTCATATTAATGTTCAATATTCCTAGCATTTGTACAAGATTTTCCTGGTCAGAGCGACAGAGGAGCGTTAGGCTCGACCAGAAATGAAGTATTACAGAGATAGCCGACTTAATAGCTGATTGCCCCCTAGTCCATCGACGAATTTTAGTCCCTTTCTGACGAATATTCATGAATTTTTGACGGTTATTCACGACATAACGTAAATGCCGTCCTCTGATGGGTCAATTTGGTTTATGAACACGTTATAAAAAACAGTTGTCAAAAATCCTAAGTGGAAAGAGAGGTAGAAGTCGGGCATCTCTGTAATACTTCATTTCTGGGCTCGACAGGAGAGAATACATTAATTTGTATGTGCAGTTCTTCTCTGTATGGGTCTACAGTCTGAGATGGAACGGTGACTGAACATCAACAGGCGTCTCCACTGAACTGAACCTATTTGTAGCGGTTTCCAATGGTGTAATTCGACTTAAACGCGGGCGTCCTCTCCAGCGTTGTTCCACCAGCTCGGATTCGAAGAGTCTTGTCCCTTGACCAGAACACCTTCGGCGTTGGATCCATAGAGGCCTGCCTAGACTTATATATACCGTTCGTGGTTGAATCCTTTCCTTCAGATGACAACAACGCACACAGAGAAAACATACTCAGACCATTTGTTTCCAAGAGACCAACAACTTGACTCATCAACTGCTTTTGAAATTGTCCATGCCTTCGTGCCGTTCGTGAGGACTGCGATGATCAATGTGGAATAATTACACCAGCCTCTTGAGGCCAAGAAATATTGTTTTGCAAGAGCTGTCCCGCTTTTGGTCTTGGCGCTGATGTAGCGCTGATGTAGTACCATATTTTAATTCATTTTTCGTGAGAAATTATCCGGCAGTTTGGGTCTTTTCAAGAACGTGAAGATCTGGTCTATTGTCGTCTTTCCTGCGCTGCAGCCGATCTGATAAGAATTATTACAATGTTGATGACCCGCGTTTACACAAAACCGCAGACAGGATCTTGTATGGGATCTTAAAGAGAAGAGGTAAACGACACTGATTTTCCACTCGTTGGGTATGTTTCGACCATATCTAGATAACATGTCATCCCCAACTGCATAAACGTCTTGTAGTAAATTTATAGCCTCGACGATTTCATCTATTATTTCACTTCGTTTTATGCCCAGAATTTCCAATAAATACAAAAATACAAGAAGAATTGTGAGAATACCCTCACAAATTCGAAGAGCTTGTGTGCTTTCCTAAAACCGAAGGCTCTTTTCAAGCCTTGTTCCTAATATTCTGAGGAGGACTGTATTTCACAAAATTTCTTCTTGTCAGCTGACAAAAAATTTACTGGATTCCCAGACCCAAACTGGCAGAACAAAAATCTGATAAAAATTAAAAATTGTCAAAAAGCCAAAGAATTGTCTGTCAAAAAGTCCCGCCAGACTCCAGCTGTCACATAAAAACGGAATACTCAAATAATATCCCCCCAGTATAAAATCCCAAACGCTCAAAATGTCCCACTAGTCGAGAGCTGTCAAATGGAAATTCTCAAATTGTCACGGAGCCTCAAAATATCCCGCTGGTCGAGAATATAAAAAATATCCCCCCTAGTTCGGAGCTGTCACATGGAAATGCTCAAATTGTCACGTAAACAGCCTCGCGGGGCCCCTATAGTCTCGTCAAAATCAACAAAAATTGTATGGGATGGGGATACCTACTGCGAAATGCGACTTCTGGGCTCCTATTGAATTTTCGTTATTTTTGAAAATTTCATGTGGGGGGGTATTGTAAAATTTATTTTTCTAGCATTTTTCTTAAGAATCCAAAGGGATCGACTTATGTGATTGAATTTCTTCTCGTCAGCTCACAAATAACTTGGTGGCGTCCCAGACCCAAACTGACAGAATAAAAATTTGCATTGTGTCAAAATGTCAATAAACTGTCTGTCAAAAAGTCCCGCCCATAACCCATCTGTCACATAAATACGGAATACTCAAATAATATCCCCCAGTATAAAATCCCAAACGCTCAAAATGTCCCACTAGTCGAGAGCTGTCAAATGGAAATGCTCAAATTATCACGTAAACAGCCTCGCGGGGCCCCTATAGTCTCGTCAAAATCAACAAAAATTGTATGGGATGGGGGTACCTACTACGAAATGCGACTTCAAGGGTCTTAATGAATTTTCGTTATTTTTTGAAAATTTCATAGTATTGTAGAAATTTTATTAAACACGATGGATGGGCCTATTTGCGATTGTTTTTCTGAATAATTTAAAAGAAAAACCAAATAGATTGGTTGAAAATTACGCAAGTTATGCGTAAACGCACAAAATATCAATTTAGTTTTTTACCTGTAAATGAAGGGGTAACATTTCTTAGCAACTCATTAACATATTGTCTTTCTTTATTTTCAGTGTCTCGCTTACAAACCGCATATGTTGAATTAGCTCATGGTGGTCATCTCGGTTTCTACGAAGGAGGGCTGATTTATCCCAACCCCGTCACATGGTTGGACCGCACATTGGTGGCTATGATTGGATCAATCGTAATGATACACGCTGGTCCCACTTCAAGGAAGATCTCTACTTAATTTGTCATCATTTTTTTTATACATTTGTTCGATTAAATTTTCAGCATACAAAAAATGTTTCAATATGCGTAAAAATGAATTGTGACGCTATTTGAAAGAAACCAAAAATTTGAGAAAAAAAAAACTAACTTTTGTACACACCTTTACTGAGAAAACAAACTGAAAATTTGACTACAAAGTATATACACAACAAAATATGTAAAATTTAAAATCGTTTTATAGAGTATAATGCAAAATAAGTGAACTATACACACAACAAGTGGACATTCATGTTCGTCCACAAGACAAGAATTCAATCCAATCAATTGTGAATGGTTGACTTTTTCAAGTGTTAGCATTATTTTGCCAGCAAAACAGAAACTATACATTGAAAATGAGATTTCAAATTAAATCATCATGAAACATTACGCTCAATGAAAACAAGAAAAAAAAAAAATAAATAACGAATTAACAAATTTATTTATAGTTGGAAGAAGAGTTTCTTTATGTCTAAAAAAAACAATGCGCAAATATTGAATTTGAAAGAAAATATAATATTTCTGTGTACACGTGTAAATGTTCATGACAAATAATTAACCTGTATAAACATTAAACAAAAAAAATGAAAGAAACAAAAACACACCTTAAACATTGACATTTTATGTATTTTTATAAAAGCGCATGCCGGTTTTTTACCGACATGAAAGGAGGATTTGTATATTCCAATAAGTTATGCTATGTTTAATGATTTTCTTTAGTGATTATGTACTTAGTAGAATCGGAACTAAATCAGCAAGAAGCAAGAGTCCATCTGTTCCTTGCCACCTTGTCATCAACACAACTGAGGGGGGAAGAGGCAAAACCCAAAGACGAAGCAGAGGTTGTGATGCTACAGAGAAAGAGGCTATACCAATTCAACTAGGACAGAGTTGTATGATTTAACGAGTATATATTTGTATTTATTTACTTTTATCAATTATTTCATAAGTTGTTAGGGTCTCTGTTTAAACAAATCTTGTTCCTTCGAAAAGAAAAAACAAAACAAAACAAAGTATTTCATTGATATAATAATTTATAAAGAATTACATTTGGTATGTGCGTGCCTTAGTTGTGCGGCAGCATTTAAATTTTTAAATTGGTCTCAGTGTCACTGATCGGCGAATCTTTTGACTGGTGACGAAATTATTATTGAGTCTCTACACGCGTAACATTGACTCTCAAAATCTATTGCATATTATTTATATCCGTAGGGCCATCGCCACTCTTACTGTACTGACTCCCCATACACACGTTCGCTTTCACCGATGCGCCATGAATTTAGCAAGTGAATTCTTATGATGAGTAACTCTTTCAGTTAAGAGGTTGAAGGTTTTGTTGTTGTTTATTTTTTACTTGCACAAACGAATAAAAAATGTCAAAGAAATATGAATTTTGTACATATTTTGATGTAAACAATAATAAGTTAACAATCATTTGAATAAATTTGTGTATTTTTTACCAAAAAAAAAAAAAAAACAAAAGAAAAGGAAGAATAAATCAAAACACATGAAATGTTTAAGAAATTTATGGAGATATTTTTTTAATTAGATAAATGAGTTGTTGCGTTGTCGTTGTCGACTGTGATTTATATTAAAAATACCCTTTTTTGAATCAAAATAATACGAATGAAATTTTAAAAGAAAAACAAAAAAAAAAACAAAGAACGTTTTAACCAAAATTATAAATGTAAACAAATGTTTGTCAGCTTATGTACGTTTTTAGTATGAGCAAATTATTGATGTACGTATGTCCAATTTATGTGAATTTAAACAAAACAAATGAGAAGTTTAATGAGAAGAGATCTTATATATGATACGTTGTCTCATGAGCAACTGTTTTTGTATCTTATGTATATGTAAGAATCATTCATTTATATGTATTGAATATATTGCTCTTGGATTTGCTCAGTCAAATTCAGAGCAAAAAACATAGAATGTATATGTTAATAAAACGCCGTTTGATATGTGATCGACATTTTTTTATTTCCATCCTGTGAGCTCATTAAACTCCTTCAGATAGTCATGCCGATTATGGAAAACGGCGGGTCGGCTGCGGATGGTCTTCTGGTATTTTCATAAGAACTACGATAGACATGTTCATTAATGCTGGTTTACGATCGTACTCACTTAGGTGAACTGCAGTACCTAGAGTTCATAAACGTTGATCTTTGTTGACTGCCGCCAAAAAGCGCGATTGGAAGGTAATACACATCGTCACACAATTATTCGCACAAGACTTCATTTAACGAAATAAGCTAAATTCCACTAGCTTAGTCGTGAAAAATTAATTCAATAAAATTAAAAAAAAATTAGAATTAGTAAAAGATTAAAAATTAGTACAAAAAAATCAAATATTAATAAATCCAAGTAGGCAAAAACCAAAATAAACAAACTGACTTCAATTAAACGTAACACAAAATTATTCGCACAAAATAAAAATATGAAAAAATATATAAAATAAAGTACGTGAGTGGCACATCAGTATCTAGTTGCACCACCCTTAGCATCAATAACGGCTCTTAGTCGTTTTGACATACTCCCGACAAGTTGCTTGCAAAAATCTGGGCGTAAAAGTTCCCATTCTCGTTGTAGAGTTTCTTTAAGAGAAGCTTTGCTGCTTTTTCAAGCTCAGCCCACAAATGTTCAATGGGGTTGATGTCGGATGACTGGAGGCGTTTTGAGCTGCGAGCGAGCATTGAAAAGCAGCCACATTTTGACATTGTGAGCAGTGTGCTTTGTGTCATTGTCTTGTTGAAAAACATAATTTGACCCTGGACCCATTTTAGTAGCGCTTTGCTGCAAATTTCTTTTAGGATGTCAAGGTAGTCATATTGGTTCATTCTATAGTCAATGAACTCCATTTGACCAACCCCCCGCGCAGACATACACCCCCACATCATGATATTACCACCGCCATGTTTCACCGTAGCTTGAAGATTAGCTTCATTCAGCTCAGTAACCCTTCGCTTCCCGTCATTGCCAAACAAATTAAACTTGCTTTCGTCACTAAAAATAACGGTGTTCCAAAAGTCTAGAGTCTTGTTAACATACTCTTTGGCGAACGCGAGTCTTTTTTCTTTGTTAACTTTGGAAATAAAGGGTTTGCGACGTGCAACTCAACCGTTAAAATTATTTTACCTTAAAGTCCGCCTTACTGTTTCGACAGTGAGTGATTTTTTAATGATTCCTGACATCTCTGCGGTCAATAATTTTACTGACGTCTTAGGGTTTTTCTTGATTTTCTTGACAATGTGCCTCTCATTTGCCTCGGATAATATTTTTTTTCGACCCCAACCTTTCTTATTTTCTAAACAACCCTCATTTCTGAACTTATGGACAACATCCCTAACTACGGTATAGAATCTTCCAATAAGTTCACCAGTCTCTCGGTACGTTTTGCCTTCGCAAACTAACTTTAAAATAACCTTTCTCTCTTCTATAGAAGTTTCCGATCCATTCTTTCCATTTCCATTTTCGTCCCATTTTGCTTTTTTCGTTTTTTTTTATTTTATTTTCTCAGAAATATCCTCTATCCTTCTGCTTGTTGCCTCGATCACAACATTCAACAGAATGAGCGGTTATTATAACACAACGCTTGAGTTTGTGCGGATAATTTTGTGTCTGCTTTCCTCTTGCCGTATTCGGAGAAGTCGAAAAAAAAAAATACCCTTAGGGTTGATTGCATCAGTTTGAACCTTGAATATGATTATTGAATATATAGAGCAGATGTATAATACAAAAAACAGTTACTTTTTAAGTTGTACATAGAAAATATTAAATAAATTCGGCTGTAAAGTCTTTGTGCGAATAATTTTGTGAGGATGTGTATTTATTTTTTGAGACATTCTTCGGCGTGTGTGTGAGTTCAGAAACGCACTATACTTGTACTATAGCCGATTTCCGACGTTTATGAAAACACTCTTCATCCGATCCGCGTCCGCTGTTTAACCCCAATATGGAAACCGACGATTGAACCACATAGGTCACCTTATCACTGTTTTCTGTTAGGTAATGTATATCATGGATTGTCCTTTGAATGGATTTAGAAGGATAAGAAAGTTATTCTCGAGAATTTCGTTGCAAAATACGAAGTAGGGCGAAGGATAACATCGATACAGTAAGATCATTCGTTCATAATTTTAATATCCCTATTACCGATGGCGAGTCGAACGAAAAATTCGCCAAATGGTGAAAATTGGTATTACCATTCGCGATTCGGGCAGATCGCATTCGCCTCAAGTGTCAGAAACTAGGCGAACTGCAAGATGACCATCACCCCTATTCCCAAATCCGCCGGAGGGAATCGTCCACCGATATCGAACATTTTTAATTCCGAAATCCTATCGAAGTGAGTCGTCCGCGTGTCGGTAATGTGAATTGAGATTCACTGCATTCTTAAATCCGATCGAATCGAATCACTCCATACAAACAGATCCGCATCAAAATCATTGCGGATTCGTATAAGTTGAGTAGTTTACTAGCAAAGACGTAAGATATTTTTGTTGTCATTAGCATTACTTAACATATGAAATTGTAGGAAGAAAACTAGGGACAGTAAGAGAGAGAGTAAGAGATTTTTTTGGAAAATTTGCGAAGATGTTTAAACGAAAAAGATAGAATCAATCGTTTTTTTTTCATTGAGAGTTTCGTATATATTTTTTACGTTGAATAAATGCAATTTTATTTATACGCTAGTACGTGCATATGTACATACAGTACTTCACAAAATTGACCATACACCTATCATTACTTCATATTCGTGCTGTTTTAAGGCCGACCACTTTTTTGTTTTATTTTTTTGGTATACAATCATAACTGAATACATATCTTAAACAAGAGTATAAGCCAAATTCACAGACAGGCGACTTCCTACCGGTATATTTCGCATGAAAAAGGAAACAATCCCTGAAATCGACACACAAAATTGAGCATACAGATGTCATGTGTGCGTTATACACAAGCTTCGCAAAATCGATACATGCAAATTTGTTCAGGAATGAATCAACAAATGTCCCTGATGATCATTTCTGCACACGCTTTTGAACTGAAAAGACCGATATTCTCTTCTTTGTGCGAAAATATGGAAAACATTCGAAAACAGACTATTTTGTCAACGAGAATGCTCATAATTAAGCTATTTTGCGAGGGGAAGTCGATGCGAAAAATAGGATAAACTGTAGGGCGATCGCATGCAACGGTACAAAAAATAATAAACAATTATAGATATGAAGGGACACTAAAAAAACAGACCTGGAAGGGGAAGAAAAAAATTGCTCTCAGAACAAAACGAGCGGTATATTGTTCGGACAATCAAGTCCAATCCAAAATCTAGCGTTCCAAAGTTGACGGCTGAGGTGTCATCCGTAATTAATAAGCCTCTTTCAGTGGAAACCGTTCGCAGAGTCTTGAGAAAGAATAATTTAAATGGTAGGATCGCCCGAAGAAAGCCGTACATTTCCTTAGTTAATAAGAAGAAAAGATTGGAGTTTGCTAGACAATATGTAAACCACCCGGAAAGCTTTTGGGAAGGTGTTTTGTTTTCAGATGAAACAAAAATAAATTTATTTGGGTCTGATGGCAAACAAATTGTTTGGAAGGAACCAAATACAGCTCTCAAAGCTAAAAATATAAAGTCAACCATAAAACACGGGGGAGGATCTGTGCTGTTGTGGGGTTGTATGGCTTCAAATGGCTGTGGAAAGTTCGAATTTATAGAAAATACTGTGGACAAAATTGGGTATTTGAATATTTTAAAACGAAATTTACGAAGTTCCGCAGTAAAATTAGGTCTACCTTCGGTTTTCTACTTCCAACGAGATAATGATCCGAAGCACACCTCCTACTTAGTACATGAATGGTTGCTTTATAACGCTCCAAAGCAGCTAAAAACACCCCCACAATCGCCGGATCTTAACCCTATTGAACATCTATGGCACGAAATAAATGTGCGGGTTAAAGAAAGTACCTGCTCCAATAAGCAGGAGCTAAAAGCTAAAATTCAGGCAGCTAGGGAAGCGATTCAGCCATATTTTACTGAAAAACTGGAAAAATCCATGCCACGGCGGTTACAAGCTGTCATAGATGCTGAAGGAGGTGCCACCCGTTACTGAAATTTTATTTGTAACTGTTTTTGTTTTGTGTTTTAGTCGTCACTCGAATTTACTTTAAGTGTATGCTAAATTTTGTGTATTAAAATGAAATGCCTTTTTTATTTTGCTTCGAAATAGCAATTTTTTTTTTAATTTTCATATTTTTGTTTATGCTTTTTAGCAATTGAAATATGTCAATTCGAACTGCATTTAAGTTTTATTAATTAACTACTTTTTGTAAGGCGAAAGAGATAAAAATATGTTTAAGCTGTGAGTGTATGCTCAATTTTGTGAGGTACTGTACAATGTATTTCTCAACATCAGGTACATATGTATTAACTTCCCATTGTCTTGTTTTTATCCGACTTGCTTCATATGAGTCAGTTTGCCAGTGAAGAACTAGCCAACAGTTTCCCTTAAACATGGTCAGACTGTTATTTTGTTTTGTGTCATCAAAAAAGTAAGCAATAATTCATTAAACAAACAATTTGGAGAGAAAAACACAAATTTCAAATTAAATTTCATAAATCAGACGTCAGATCTTGGAACAGCTGACTTCGAAAAAGAAAGAAGTGATGTCGATAATATAGTGCATTGGACGGATTCAATGATTGCACGAATCCGTTCACGTGAATCGAACGAGTGAAGGGAATCTCCGATCGGTCGGACTTGAGAATAGGGGTGATTGTAAGACATACAAAATAAACAACAAATCACCGTCACATAGCGCTGCGACAACTAATGTGCCCCTTTCTTTATTTAGGACTTCATAGCTACCTTTATAAATTTGTTGTAGTACCACACAAAGAAAAAATTTTCAAAACATGTGTACCCTATCTAAGGCGGAAATTAAAAATAATCCCCACTATTGTAGGCAGTTGACATTGCTGTGTGGGTACGTTGGAGTATCAGAGAACCAGCGTGGGTTTCCCAATAGTTGGTGCGAAATATCAAAAATCCGCCGGAAATCCATCTCACGTCTAAAATACACGTCAAATTGACAAATAGTTTACTTCGGAACAGCAAAAAGGTTAATGTGTAGGCTAATAGTAGCTACAGAAAATCAGAGTTCAATTTTTAAGGCCTTCAGTTTAAAAGCATTCAGTTCTAGAAGCTTTTATTGGTCTTGAAGACAACATGGTTTGGACATTGACTGTTTTCAATGTATATTAGGTGCCCTTACTAATAATTGGTAAACTACCTTACCGATATAACTGATGCTTTCATATACTGGCAAGGTTTGTGAACTTACTACAAAGCACATGTTTCAACCAAAGCATTTCATTTTGAATTCGGTATATTCGTATATTCACGATATAACAATTCCGGTGTTCAGTGATTGCCTTTACAGCAGTGGACCTGTCTTAATGGAACTAGGTAGACAATTGTATCAGGATATTTGAATACAGAAGTGCTTCACTGGCATCGTCACTCACTTTCATTGAATTCCTTCAATCCTCCCCTGTAGAGTTGTTGTACAGGCTCGGCTTCAAAGACTCTTTGGCCGGGAGATAATTTGTCCATAGGCTTAACATGACCCAGTCAACATAAGCGTTGGAAGCTTTGGATGCCTGGCTATGGTCAGTCGCTGTGCTGGCCGAAGATCGTACACATACTTCGAAAAATAGGGCTGGAAGAGACGGCTTTATTGAGCAATTGCCCCTTGAACCCGTAGATACAGCGGTTGGCAAGAGTTACTATACATGACGATCTCGGAACCGATGTCGTTTATACTATTTGTTGCGGAGTCGAGGGAGGCAAAACGTCGAAGTTATAGCTGCCCATTGTCACGCGATATCTAAGATGTCAATAAGAACAGGCATTAATACATTGTTAAGCTCTCATTCACTGCCAAAACCTCTTTAGCCGCTTACGCCTCAATGCCAACAAACGCCTCATTGATGACTTATTGTGTTCGACCAATCACTCCAATGTGATCCGTGTATGCAAAGCAATTATTAGGACTTTTGGAAAATCGGGCCTCTTGTGTTAGTGTGTGAGTTCTGCACGATCTTCTCAAGAATAAAGTTGAACAAGTCACATGACAGCGCGTCGGCGTCGTCTTGTCTAAGACCTTTTTTGACATCGAAGGTCTCCGTGAGTTCGCTTCAGACCTTAATGGAGCAGCGAGAATTCTCCATCGTCATCCTGCACAAACTGACGGTTTTGGCAGGAATGTCATGACGTTGTATAGCTGGTCTCTATGCACGCGGCCTTGAAATCGACGAATATGTAGTTGGTGTTGATCTGCATCTCTTGGGTTTTTCTTAAGCGATACTGAGATTTCACTCGCAGGGCATGATTTCCTCCGACCATATCGTACAGCCTGAGTCCGTTCTAGGACTTGTTGTCGTGCAGGTTGTGCTTCCCGGTGACTCTAAGGGAGGTGTCTTCCTTGTCTCCTAGATCGATCTTGGTGTCGTTACGGGAGCATTGATCGTATTTCTTTTCTAGGAGATCATAAAAGTAATTTTTCCTGTCGTCATCTTTATCCTCCGTTGGGGCGTGGGTGCAGAACAGGCTTGATGCGGATTGTTATGAGGCGCTCGCTTGTGTATTTAAATCTTAGGACATCTTGCCTAAGTCTGCCTCGAACAATAAACCCGCATCCGAACAAGCGCTGCCTTCGTTTTTTGTAGCAATCGCCGAAACAAAAAAAAAACTTTAAAAACTAAAGTGACCTCATATTGTGTTTTCAAAAAAACTTGCTGCTAATAAGGGGTTAAATATGACCTGGTTATGACTTTTGGGTTTAACTGCACCAAAACAATTCCATGGCCAAGCACAAAATACAGCGTCGACCTGCGTTAGTGAAAATTGAGAGAGATGAGAGGATCGTAATAAAACGTGAAACGCACGTCATTATTCAACGCTGTGTGAGAGAATTTCTCCCAGATTGAGAGTTTTCTTCAAAATTGAGAGCATTTTGTGTCAACTGTCATTTGAGAAATGAAAACAGCTGATTAAAAATAATTTGACGACAAAAGTCATTTCAAATGAGTGTACGTCAGATAGATGGTAATATTTTTCATTTGCTAGATGAGAGAGTTGGTAAATTGAGTAATCATTTCAACGCAGTGCGTCATCGCACTCTCTCCGTAACAAGAAGTCGGGTGGCACATCGCCCTATTGTGTTCCAGGCATAACTCTCACTTAAAAATGACATCTGTGCTCTAATTCCTCTCAAATTTAACTAAAACATCCTCATTTCAGTTTGGGAGCAAAACTAATGCAAATGCGACTAAAATCACTCTAAAAATGTCACGAAAGCATAGAGCAACATAGTAGACGATACTGAAGTAGGTATCGCCGAAAATCAGTCGTCGAGACGATAATTAATCACTGTTTTCAGTCTACGCGATGCAGGCAAAACGATATCTCGCAGACGCTATCGTTTTGTTATGCTTAAATGAAGCAAAACTATCGTCGAAACGGTAGCGTGAGACGATTGTCACCTTACGCCATTAGAGCCCTGAACAATCTTCTTGTACCCACATTGAGAAATGACAATGAGCATATGTTAAATATGACCCACTTGGCACTACTGCAGGCACATAGGGTAGTCCTATATCCATAAGTGGATATAGGATTCGTTGTAAGTGTATTTTACAAGCAAATTGAAATTTAAGCGTGTATACGGCTGCAAAACACACCTTTTGATATGACTGAAAATAAGAACACAGTGAGTACTATTTAACCTTAAAAATATATCATGAAATCAATGGATATTCACTGTGAAAACACTTTTTAAAATAGAACAATAAATTACAAAGCAAACAGAAAAACAAAATCTTGCTCCTATGTTGCACATTTCTCGCATCAGCCTACCGACTACTGGTTCAGGCAGAACCGATTCTAATACGTTTGTTGTAAAATTAAGTTTAAGCTTGTGCGTTTGCGCTTTTAGGAAATATAAAGGTGGGCCATATTTGTCGCATTTTGCTACATAATGGGTAGTCGAAAAAGTCTTTTCGTATTTCTAATCAAACTTTTTTCACAGACAATTCATGTGGTACCCAAACATCGAGCTTCTTTTTAAGCCAGCCTTTTGGAAATGGTTCAAAACCATTTGATGATGAATGTTTAGTTCCTTGGCGATGTTATGGCTGCTTAGGTGACGGTCCTGGTCAATCTTTTCCATAATTTCATCGACTTTTTCAACGATAGGTCGACCAAAGCGAGATGCATCTTTCACATCGAAATTTCCAGAACGGAAGCGACCGAATCATTGTTGTGCTACATGAACTGACACAGCAACGTCTCCGCAAACTTCACAAATTTCATTGGTGGCTTGCGTGGCATTCTTTCCTTTTTTAATACAAAAATTTAAAAATATAACGAATTTATTCACTATTTTCGCTCATTTTTGAACAGCCTTAATTTTTTTAAAATGTCATGCCTTTACAACACCATATGATATAATAATAAACATAATGTGATTGGTAACACTGGAGATAGACGACTCCAACGACATATATTGACAAAATACGAAAAGACTTTTTCGATTACCCGTTATTTAGTAACTTTAAGTGAGTTGACCTATCGTCATTTGACTTCAGCACCCCCTGTTGGCATTCTTTATTCCCGCAGTTCCGAACCCAAATTCTTACAGGACTTTTGCGCGAAACAATTTGTACGGACATTTAAAATTAGGTGCAGATTTATATTTGTTAAAACGAATATAAAATAATTGATTTTGAATAATATTAATGGTGGAATACCGGGAAAAAAGTCTGCCAGTTTTGTTATTAATGCTTGCCAAGTGCTTGAAAGTGATATTGTACTTGGAATCGCATAATGAAAAATGTTAACAAACCACTTATGTACCAGTAACTATTCATTGTGAATTTTATCATAATGTGAATAGTGAACAATATTAAGTGTTGATTTACTGCAAATTCATTGTTTCAGAATAGAACAATGTCTGAAGCTGAAATTCGCACATTACACATATATAGTTACATATTACGTCCTACTAATATAGCAACAATTCCAAGGCGCTTTCTTTGCGTAATGCACGTGAAGAGTTCACTGAAATTGGTTTCCGTTAAAAGCAATAAGTTAATTATATGATATAAACAATTTCTTATAATTAATAAAAGCAATAAACGCAACCAATATAATGCATTATTCTTTCATTTTGCACAAAGCAAATATAATATAATGCTATATTGTAGAATATGTACATATGTCCACACTCGTTTGTAGGACTTCAACGAAAATTAAAAAATAAAAAAAAACAACTAAATTTCTGTCCACTATTTTGTGCTGCGATCTTTATTGGGCTGCGGTCAAATTCAAAAAGGCCGAATCAAGTTATTTTACATTAAGTAGCAGCGTTAAATTTTCAATATAGGGAAATTTTTTGATATTGGAAAAACAAAGGGAAATGTATTCCATTAATGGTTTTCACATTGGTTAATTCACGATTGTCAATTCAAACAATTCATAATTATACTACTCCTGAGTAATCAATATTATAATAATGATTCTGATTTAAAGGATGAACATTAAAAAGTTAAAATATAAATGAACTGGTTAGAAGCGTATTAACAACATACATACATGCATATGTATACATGGGTGAATTTCTAGCAGATTACACGGCACTGAATAGGTTTAAATTAATTTGTTTAGTAAACTATGACGTGGGTCGCCGTGGCGTAGTGAGTAAGTGCGTCGACTCTGGATAAACCAAGTTTTTCAAGTTTTCTTGGTTATTCAAATTAATAAAATATTGTCTCTAAAGAAAGGCACAAATAATTATAAATAAAAATAGCTTAGAGTATTCGCATAGGGTCAGTAAGTTAGGATTAAATACAATAAGTTATTTAAGATATTTAAGATATTTAAGTTAGTTTTAAGTATATTTTGTCTAGCAAGTAAGTTATTTTTCATTAAAATAAAAACAAAATTTACATTGAAAAAAAAAAAAAAGTGCGTCGACTCCTACGCAGAGGGTGCCAGGTTCGATAACCGAATTTACCACCTTTGATAAATCACGGCCCCGCCTCTTTCGAGTCACTGACAATGCTCAAAGAGTATTCCTGTCTAGAAAAAGCATCTCAACTTCGCCGTTCGGAGTCGGCATTAAACTGTAGGTTCCTTCCACGCGTGAAAGAACAATAGCAAGCACAACACGAGTGGTTGCTGAGAAGCTAGGCCCTGGTCCACCTCGGATTGTCGAGCCACCCATATTATTATTTTATAAACTATGACGAACTAACACTTAATATTGTTCACCATTCAGTGTATATTGTGTTGAAGAATGATAAAACAACAACAATTACAAATTTACACTTTTCAGAGCAGCATTCCTCAAAAACTATCACACATAGACACTTGACAACAGCTTAAATCAAAATTTCCGCATTTTAACTCTACATTAAAACATTCATTGAACTAAAAAATAATTATTTTCTATTTTTTCTAATTTCTTAAATTTCCCACTTCATTTTACGATTTGTTCGTAAATTCCTATCCCAGTTCTGACAGATCAGAATCCATCACGTATACATGGTACCAAAATTATCCACAAGAGGTATAGGTCGATCGCTCAATAAAGCTCAGTAACTGTCTAGCGCCCAACTCTTGTGTTTCATTCTAGTTAGTTCCCTTCCCCGTCTCTTGATTTTAACGGGTGATCAGCAGAAATGAAGTATTACAGAGATAGCCAACTTTACAGCTGATTGCCACCAATTCCAGAGACGAATTTAAGTGAATTTTTGACGGATATTCATGAATTTTTGACAGTTATTCACGAAATAACGTAAATGCCGTCCTCTAATTGGCCAATTTGGTGCATGAACACGTTATAAAAAACAGTTGTCAAACATTTTAAGGGGCAAGAGAAGTAGAAGTCGGGCATCTCTGTAATACTTGATTTCTGCTGATACATATTTTCTGATGTCAAAATGTGCCTGAAACTTCAAATAAAAAGACACACGACATTTTTAATTTATATATAAAATTCATCTTTATTTCATATACACAAAATTATCATTGTTGTTTTTATTTTTACAAATTATATTTACACTATTTACAAGAGTTCAATTTTCTATTAACAAAATCGCCTATAATCGTTTACGTTAGTTTCTTAAACGCTTACCTATTTTTCTATATCTTACTCTGTTATGTGTGTATTTTTGTTTTTGTATTCTGCATTCTACAGGAACGAATTCATTAACTACGGCGTAATTTACATATATTTCTATGCCTTTATCTTTTCTGTATATACATCTACTTTGTAATAAAAACATTTCTTTTATTGTGACACAACGTAAAATAAAATTTCATTTTTTCTTGTCTATCTACAATTGAAAATCTTTACATTTTGCTTAATTTATCTTTAAGATTATTTTTGGTGATTTCGTTTGAAATTAACACACTTTTCATTTACTTTAAGGGTAGGGGGCTTCTACTTGTGGATTGATCACTGCGATTTGATTCGGTGATGAATCACTTCATCTGTTTTTTTATTTTCAAAATCGCATGTCCTTGCTCCGTTATACTGCTGTGTACGAGTGTATTTACATTTGCTTTAACATAGTTCTCGCATTTTTCGCATTTATTACTTCTGTTATTCGATATTTGCAAGTGGCGGGGATAATTGATGATATGAGTGAAACGTATGAGCATGCACGTGTGCTGCATGAATGAATGACATCTTGGGTGTGGTGAGACCAAGGGGAGGGGGCTTCTACTGGGCGCCTAGTTTAAATCGTACATTATTTTTTCTGCGTTGTTTGGTTCCTCGCAGTCAAATGAAGCCATCATTAGTTCTGAAAGTAGATAGAAAAGAAATGAATTTAGTGTTTGTTTGATGGATACAAATTAAATATTTTTCTTATAGTTGGAGCACAAATTGGTGCAGTTTCAAAAAAGGAAAGACGAAATCTGAGCGATGAGGGATTTGGTGATGGTGTTACCTCAAAACATTGTTGACGGACTTTGAAATATTTTGTTCGTTCTTCTTTAATCATTCAGAAATTGTTTATGAATAAAAGGCCTTTCGCTAATCGCTTCCTAGCTTTATATTTAAATAGAATAAAGTGTGTGTGCGGTGTCAGTCATCGAGATTTCTTATTCGTTTGAAATAGGGGAGGAAATACATACGTTGTGTCGATTCATTAAGTGAATACCTTTTGGGTTGAGTTTGTGTGTTTTTTTTTGTTAGAAATTACTGAGGATAAGATGGGCTATCGAACATAGCTCAAGGTGTGAGGAAACATTTTGGACGTTCCCACGGCCTCGAGCTATATATGTCTTTATACAAACAAAGACGCAAATAATGCGCGAATTCCGAAAAAATTTGATTACTATAAAAAAGGTTATAGTGAGTAAAACTTAAAAGATAGAAATGTGCAGTTGTGTACTTTTTTTTAGAACTTTTAAGGAGGAACAATTTCATCATACATGATTTTTCCGTGACTTAAACTGTTTACACAGCGCACGCAACTTAAGATCTCAAAAAGGAATATTTTTTCCCGTTTTCGCAACATTTTTCGTTGATGCTTCGGTCCTAATGGTCGCAGCGCAATGTTTTAAAGCCTAAATTCTTTTTCGACAAATGAACTATCCATACATTTTGAACTCAAGCCAGTAGTTCCTGAGACAACATAGCTTGTCAAAACTAATAAAAAGCACGATGTGTAGTTCTACACAAACTTCAAACAAATATATAAATGACAAATACAATGTATCAAAAATTTAAAGTAGCAGGCGTTGCAAATCATAAGTTACTTAAATACACAAAGGTTACTTCAAAGCCTACTTAGATATACAACCGATATGACATAAAAGTAAATATAGTACATATTTTGATATATTTTGAACGAAAACCGCCATTTTTTCGATTGTGACCTCATTTAGAGTCTGTTTGACGCTTAAGTCACAAAAGAATTGATGACTCATAAGGCTTTATGAGAGGTTGAGTGACAGCAAATGCAGTCCACAAGTGAAATTTACCACGACGGTTGGAATTGGACAACTTTTAAGTAGTGAGATTCAAAAAATTTATTCGCAGTCGCTTTGATATGTATATGTCAAAATACATGAAGAAAGGAATTTATATGTTCGAATCGCTGTCAAGATATATGAAAAAAATTCGAAATCAAATTTTTATGGACAGTCATTTTTCTGTACAGGCAGTTAGTTTTTTAATAAATAAAATTTAATAACAAAACCACATTTACTTCAACTAATTGCTAATATCTCAACTGAAAAAAAAGTTATATCGAATGTAACGTTCCCAGATGTGGTAAAACAAAAAGATTTGAAATAACGCTCAAATAACAAACACATTTTTCAAAAAATACAATAAAATTTCAGGGGCAAGAGCAAGGAAGTTTCATATCCCTATTATTTGATTTCTGGCACCAACGCCTGTCCAAGATTGGCCCTTAAGTGCGGTACAGAAAAGTAACATGCGAATTTCGCATTTCTCGTGAATTTTACCCGTTCGAAGTTTGACAATTCGGACCATAATGATTGATTCGCAGTGAAAAATACTAAAAGCCTTAATTAGGATATTTAAGCAGAATTTCGTCGAGATTTTTCTCTGTAAAAAAATTCTATGTTTAAACGTGTAACTTTCAGCATTACACGCATTTCAACTTTTTGTTTAAGTATAATTGCTGAAAAAAGGATTTTTCTTAAGGTTTGCCTTCGCAGTTCGCAATTCGCAGAACATGACGTGTTCCTTGATTTACAGAGAGATCGTCCCTATGTTCCCTGACGACTTTGAGGGATTCATGACGTCAACTATAAAATCATCCGCAAAGCTTTTTGATCGAAAATGGCAAGGGCGGGCTATAATAGTCTGGTCTATTATATAATTGTTAATTTCTGACAGATGGATATAACCATGGTGTAAGGATAATAAGGTGTGCTGGACGGCTTGTCAAAGCCGCCATCGATTTGTTTATGTGCAGTGAATTATTGCAGAAGCTGTTATGAGTAGAAAATGTTGTAAAGCAATCCGTATTTTTAATTGTGTAAAAATGTTCATTTGTTTCCACCTTTATGTTTCTGTTGACACACAAATTCCTGCGATGATGAAAAGAACTGCTTAACTGCTAGTCTATGCCATTATGTTAATACTATTGTTACCCTGTCTGCTAGATGTTTAATTTTGATACATTTGAAAACAATTAGTATTTTCTTTCAAATGAATTTAGTGTATGGCTTTGTGATAACCAATATGTTTGGTTTTTCCTCCATGTGTGAACACAATCATGAAGGTTTCTCTGTGAACGGGCTTAAAAACATGTGAGATAAAGTTATTTTCTAAATTAAAACCACACGATTGTCCGGGTGCTTTATGTCATTGCAAACGCCTTTTTTTTTAAAGAACTGAAATGACAACATAACAAAAGTCTTGGACTGTTTTAAAAGCGCGAAAGAGCTAACTACTGTTTAAGAAGAAGTAGATTAGATGAAGCAAAATGAGTTGTGGATTAAGACCCAAACCCTTAAAATCCGTCGCGTGCGTTATGCCTTATGAGAGGGAGAGAGATAGCAAATACAGTCCACAAGTGAAATTCACCACGACGGATGGAATTGGGCAACTTTTAACCACAAATAAATGCCCGACTTCCACGTCTCCAAAACTAAATTGACCAATCAGAGGACGGCATTTAAATTATTTCGTGAATAACTGTCAAAAATGTACTCAAATTCGTCGATTGACTAGGCGGGAATCAGCTGTGAAGTCGGCTATCTCTGTAAAACTTCATTTCTGCTTTTAACATTCTGTACGTTTGACATATATTTCCAAAAATTTTCGGAAATTCGTTCTGGTGTTCCTTATGTGTTTGTTTTTACGATATCTTATGAACAGTCGCAAAAAATCATCACGGAGCAAATAAAAGTCGCAGTAAAAACAATTAACAAAGAAAGAATGTAATTTTCAATACCTTGGTCTTGCCACGGTTACCTAAGGCAGAAAAAAACGTCCGACTAGATCTAATCGAACTTAAATTCTAAATGTTATGTTAAATGTTAGAAGAATAAATTGACCATACAGGCTACAGTCTTTTAGTTGCATCTTCTTATTTTCTTGGACACATTTAACATTCTCTAATTGTTTATTGTGCTGTGAATGGTTCCTTAGGCTCGGAAGTAAATAATTGTTAACATACATTGCAGAATGAACGCTTTATGTCCAGAGCTTGACTCCTTGGCTTGACTTATGCATGGAAATCACATTTCCCATAATTTGAAATAATCCCTTTCAAACTGATTCAAAAAATTGATGCTCTTCATCAGAATCTACAAAGGAGAGTATTCTGATTCTGACCCGACTTCGAATCTGTTTCATAGAAAAATGTCTCTTATTATCTTGGTTTCCAAAAGTCGCAAGGAAATATAAAAAGTGTCAAGAAGGAGGTATTTTAAATCGTCTCCAAAAGTCGCAAGGAAATATAAAGAGTGTCAAAAAGGAGGTATTTTTAAAAAGTCGTGTCAGAGTTTCTGGGCGTCAAAAAAGGGTCAAATTGCGGCTACAGTCGCTTACCGGCAACCCTGCTCATGAATGAATGAGTACTTTTTGTTTTATTTAAAATTGTTTTTGAACGATTCCTAATAACTCAGGACCTTTAAAATTTCGAATTTCTTAGAATTATGCAAGAGTTCCGTCAATGTATTCATTTAATTTTTTTTAAGAGAAAGATTTCTATTTCTTCTAAAAGAAATATAACTTTGGTAACATTACTTAGATTAAAACCATGTTTATGTGGCACTAAAATAATAAAATATAAATTCTACTGCACTCGGTCAAACCCAGCTAAAATCGCAAATTTTATTTTTTATTTTGGAAGCTTAAACAATATAGTATTTATTACAGAAATCGGGTTTGAACAAATAGTAGTTATACAAATGCCACTTTTCATACCATAAACGAAAGTGTAACTTTAGAGCTCTGTCGAGGTCATTGGGCACCTCTATGCAATCCGGCAATTAAGATTTTTGTGGACGGCACGCGAAGGATTCCATGCGTTTGGGCCCTTAGATTTAAAAATATTCTAAAAACCGAAGCGAATTTACTCCTTCTGATGTAAACTCCGAAAACACGAAACTTCATCAAAGTATTAGAGAACTTTAAATCGGTAAAGGCTTTTTCATTTTATCAAGGCTAGGGAAATAGCGCTTACCTAAAATTTGCCAAAAATTCATTCTCATAAGAACACACGGAATAGGGAACAGATAATAAGTACTTCTGTTCATCCGCACGACCATAATATTCATCCCACTTCAGACAAAAAGACCTTTCATTATCTGTTCCACAGTGTGGAAATTATATATAAAAACTTAAAGCCTTAAAGTTATCGTGTAACGAAGGGAAACGGAGATTAATTTTATATACACTGATAAACCGACGCAAACCTCAAAATGTACTGAAGTTCATGTATTTTTTCACGCACGGACAATACACATATATGTTTACCAATTTTAACCAAACTTCACACAAACCATAAATAGACCAATACCAAAGATGTGTTAGAAATTAATTCCATAGCTAGTGTATTGAGCTGTTGTTACATATGTTGCTAAATGTAATGTTGCTGGCTGTGTTGCTCTACCCCTTTAGAAACCGAAAATCAAGGCTGTCAATACATAATGAAGTTCTAATTCATAAGCTAATTTTCCAAGCCATGATCTTATATGGATGTCAAGTATGGGGACGTTGCGCACAATGTCACATTAAGAAATTGCAAATATCACAAAACAAACTGCTAAAGATGATGCTAAATCTTCCCTGGCATCACTCAACACAAGATTTGCACAGAAGGGCGAATGTTGAATACGTTTTTCAAAAAGCTCAAAAACTATATCTTAGATTTTTATCGAGATGTGAACTTGCCGATAACCCACTCATAAAAGAACTTAATCTAGCAACGGAGGTGGCACCTCCATAGCACAGCATCATTATTTGACTAGCCCTGTTCATAGTAGCTTTATATTTATTCTTGTTTGACTGTTATTTTTTTTTGTTATTTATTTATTTATTTATGTACTTAATTATTTGTTTATTTATTCATATATTTATTTACTTATTTATTTATCTGTTTTTATATTTACTTATTTATTTATTTATTCAATTCAATTTTATTTCAGTAGATATGCCAGTTATAATTACAATTAATGTTGCAACTAGTGGTTTAGAGGTTTAGGACAATATTTCCTTTACAACTATAATCTTAAAAATATATAAAGACAGGAGAGTGATTTTGAATGTTAATATGAAGTAACAAGGGGAAACTACAAGGAAAACCCCTTATTTGAATCTTAAAAACTAATATTGCACTTGTTTCTGGATAATAAATTCTAACAGACCTAGTTACATTTTTATATTATGAATATTTTATGGTTCTGGAAGTTGTGAAATGAGAAGATTTTCAGAAGTAGAACATTTTATGAAGAAGTTGTTATTAATTTTCTCAGTGAGAAATTCAAGTGTCTTAACGTTGGCGTTGTTATGAAGTTCAAAGGTTGAATGGTGCCATGGAAGATTGAGCATCATTTTCAAGATTTTATTTTGGCACCTTTGCAATTTAATTCTGTGAGTACGAGCACAACTGCTCCATACAGGAGCACCATATAGTAGAATAGCTTGGAAAATGGATTTAAATAATACAATTTTGTTATCGTTACTGAGCTTCGACTTCCTGCACACCAATGGATAAAGAATTCTGACAATTTTGTTGACCTTATCAGTCGTATTGCTGACATGTTTACGGAATGTAAGTTTTTTGTCCAATATTATTCCTAAATATCTACAGTCGTCTGACCACTCAATGCTTTCTGAGAACATGTTGAGTTTAATACCATTAGGTAAAAAACACGGTTTCCTACATCTTGAAAACCAGACAGCTTGAGTTTTGTTGCAATTTATTTTAATTTTCCATTTACTGAAATATGCTAAATATTGATTTAGAGCATCTTGCAGGGAATTGTATACATCAGCAGACGAAAAAATCGCCGTGTCATCTGCAAACATGGCAACATGAATATTTCCACCAAGGCAAGGTATTTCAGATACATATAAATTACATAGCATAGGCCCAAGGACAGAACCTTGAGGTACGCCATACCGAATATAGTGGGTAGAGGATATGTCTTTATTAATTTTAACGACGTATTCTCTTGAACTAAGAAAGCTCTGTATAATTTTGATAAGCGGTATATGAAGCTTAAGTTTGAACAGTTTATGACATAAAGCATCGTGCCAAACCGTATAAAAAGCTTTTTCTATGTCCAGGAGAACCAGACCAGTCGATTTTTTTGTCCAAAGTTTTTAGATATGTGGTTTTTAATACGCAATACTTGGTGGATTGTGTTATGACCAGCACGAAAACCAAATTGGAAGCTTGGTAGAACATTGTTAGCTATTACGAAATTATCAATTTGTTCCTTAATGAGTTTTTCCAAAAGCTTACTCAAACAACTAATATATTTATTTATTTATTTATTTATTTATTTTCTTATATGCTTATTTATTTATTAATTTTTTGCTTACTTATTACTAATTATAATATATATATACAATACAATTTGCATGAAGGTTTTTTTTCCATTTTTTTCCTTCAAAAATATTCACGAGCTACTAAAAATTGTAAACCTTAGTAATAATATTCCAGAAACAAGATAAATATGTATCAAATCTCTGCACACACACTTTATAATGTATGAAATTTATACTGGAAATAAATCTATCTATCTATCAAAGATGTGTTAGAGTTTGGTTGAAATCGATAAATCCGTTTAGACGTGAATCGGCGACAAACATTTGAGGTTCAATTTTTATATATATATATATATATATAGATAACAAAGTTCAAATATCCGCCGACATCATGACTGATGACATTAGTTAGGTGGGCTTTAAGGTCTACTGTGATTTGTGGCTTATACTAATAGACCTGCGACTTCAGAAAATTTCACAAGAAAAACCGAGTAAAGTCCCACGATCACGGGTGCAGTTCCAAGTCGAAAATCGTCAATCTGTTGTCTTCGAAAGACCGAATTCTTGTGAGCGACGCAAAACAGATTGTCTCGGATACTCCTGCACAAACTTACGGACGCAGCGATGTTTTCGGCAGATCTTGCATTTGCTCAACGTACTTGTGTTGTTTATCGTTTATACCACACTGTGAATAGTCCTTTCGGTAGGACGATTATAGCGACCTTAAAATGAGCGGTACGTTACTCGAGCACATTGACAAAAGACTTTTATTTTGGATTTGGCAAAAATGAGTTGGAGGTTGTATCTTCAACAATTCATGTTGTTCAATCCATGTTGTTCGATAAAAAAAAAATTTTTCGGCAAATAAGTATAATGTTGTATGGCCCTAAAAACAAAAAGGAGTAGCAGTTGTAGCTTATGGTTGAAGATTGATTGCCGTAATCGTCGGCATGTCCAAATATTTATGTAATATATGATATACCCACTGAGATTCCTGCTGTCTCATCGACCTCACACACTTTAATTCCCCGGTCCTGCAATATGGATTAATGGATAATTCATGGTTCCCATTAGACTTCGACAATGTCATTGTTTTGTCATATGTTGCAGTTCACGAGAATCATGTTAACTTTAACTCTGCTCGAAACTGTGCATCCTATTTACAAATGTCAGTACTTAATAGCATTAGAGGCGAATTTCTACAACGAGTAGACCTCCAAAGACTATTGCCCATGCATGTCCTCTCTGATTCTCCCGATCGTTGGCACCCTCTCTTTCACTCAAGAGCGTAGTTTATATTGTTCATTGAGTCGATTGAGAAAAGGGAACATTTTAATTTCAATTCGCTCAACAATAGGTATGTTCCTCTGTTTGTCACTTTATGATTAGCTATTTCGATTATTCCCATTCACTCCTTCTAATCAAGGGTCATCGATAATTTTGCCACTCAAGTTCTCTCTATTCTTGTTATACTCCACTTTAAGAATACTGTTATAAGTCTTAATCTGAACTAAAATTCGAAGTAAATTTAGTAAATAGAACTTTATTTAAGTTTTAAGTTGTTGTTCATTGAAAAATTGTTTCTAGTTCAAGTAGTATTTATGAAACGGAAACCTCGGAATACAAATTAGTAATTAATTACGTGATCACCGACTTCATTTCATTGATTAGGAATAGTCAATAGAAATTCTTTGTTTACGAGCTTTGACCGTATCCTAAAGCAATAGATCTAGCTCGATCTTAAATGGATTTCAGTTGGCATGCCTTACCTCGAGTATATTCCAAACGCCACTCGGGCAAGGATTAAGAATAGTTTACAACTACTGTACGAAATGTGAAATTCTGAGCCGATTATTCAAGATTCCAAGGCGTCTAGCATTTTATTGCGCCATGCACTTTCATATTATATCGGTGCATTGCCATTTGATGCACTAGTTCTTGTTCGTTTATGTCGAACCTCGGATCTGGATCCATAGTGCATCTGGTGCTTCTCCACTTGTGTGAGCCACTTTAAAAGAAGGTGTCATGTCCAGCCACCTTTGGAATCCGATTAGTAAACAGTGTATCGACTTCCTGTTCACAAGAAAAACTTCCTTGCAGTAGTAATTTTCTTCCTAGATTATTTTCTTATTGTTTCCGAAATTCATTCGATTCGCGATCATTTGATCTTTGCACCAGATCAGTCGTCAGCCGGAGGCGAAGATTATTATTTCTTTCTCGAACTATGCGTTGGTGTTCATTAGCTCGATATAGCGGTACCAGTATTATCAACGGATATTTGCTTTATGGACAATCTTATGTCGACATCTCGGTACAGCTCTTGGAATTCGCGGATATCTGCTCTATGTGCCTTCCTTGCAAAGTTGGCTGCTCAACAAATAAACACAGGTGTCCCACAAGGCTCTATTTTGTCACCAAAATTCTTTCTCATATTTCCGTAAGCGATCTCATGCAATTTCAGTTCCAATCCAATTAAAATCTTCAAGGTAATTGCGTTCCTACTCTTCGAGGGCACTTCACCACGACAACCGCCTCGGTAGGAATATTCCTCAGATTACTCTTGTATCTGTTTTCATTTCCCAGTCGAACGACATGAATGTGGAATGATCCACTCAGTGCTGCATTCCCCTTCTCCCAGTATACCCATCGACCTCCTTCAATCGATCCTCCCTCAGATGTACCATAAAAAGATATCTACTTAGCTTTCAATGGCAGGTGTGCACATTTTAAATGACACGTCTGGGAAACGAATTTATTTGCAGACGTCCAAATAGTAAGTGCAACTCCAACTACACCTTAAACAGCTTCCATTCAACTGCAGAGAATTGCACATGCATGTAGGCACAGACAAGTCATATGCCAAGTTGCAGGAGTCATGACTACGGAACGACCTCTCGCAACAGTGTGCTGACCCACCCATGCGGACACACATGGTCACTTTGTGCCAGAGGCGAACAAAAGGCGAAAAAAAAAAGACAGTAGGTGACTCCAATGTTCTGCTGCCTCGGCTGTCTTGCAGTCAAAAGGACTAAGAACAAAACCGAAACTCAATTCAGCTGTATGACAAAAGTGTCTGAAAGCGTTGAGATAAAAATATTTTCTGATGCTCATTTTATTGTCTTTTGTTCGTCCGTTCATTGTTATCGGTGTCGGTGACGACGACGGCAACGGCGATGGCGATGGCGACCAACGACGACGACGACGACGGTGGATGGTGAAATATCGAAAATTGCCAGCCTAGAGATCTTTTTCACATAAATTGCTATTCCGCGGCATCGACAGTGAATGCTATCCGACAAGTCCGGAAGGAGTGCTGGTTGACCAACACGTACCCAGGGCCACCACGTTTTCCACTCATATTTCCACATCGCCAAGCTTCCCGACATTCCTCCATTTCCCTCTCTCTCTGTTTCTCCCTTTGGCAAGGATTGCGAGGAAATATTAAGCGTGTGTCGGTCATGCGGTGCACTCGGTGCATGGTGAGGTTTAGGGGAAAAAAGGAACGAATTTTAAAGCCATTCGCCGGCAAGGTGGATGTCTAATTGAATTTTCGAACTGGAGAATTGCGTTTCGCATTTTTGTTGCGTTACGCAATATTTCTGGCGATTTGGGGTTAATTCGTGCGGAGCAGGTGGGTCGTGTAATCGATTTTCTCGGAAGTTCACCTAAGTTCGTTTCATGCCAAAACTTATCGTCAAAGTTTACTCAAACAACTAATTAGCAAAGTTAAGGCTGCCAAAATCAAAAGGTATTCCTTGTGTGTTTTCACACACACTTCTGAAGCGGATTTCGCCTTTTCTTCACGTGAATTTTTCTGCAAGCGTGAGGTAATTTTTCCAAGCGGCTTAATGTCGGAAAAATATGACGTCCTCTGTGAGCGCGTACGTACTTACGAGTCTTTGCATGGAAAGTTTATATCTTGTTCGCCAGCAGAAGAGGTTTCGAAGTGGAAGTGAAGTTTTCTACTCGTTCTCATTATTTTCCGTTTTAATATGTATTTCCATGGATACTCACTTGATGGGTGGATACAATAAGTTCGGTAATTGCACGGCTTATACATGCTGTGCATACTGGCACGCAAGAAGTCATTTTGATCAGAAACACAGATTTTAATTAAATGCTTTCAGATTGCTTAGTTGTCCCTCAAGCACAGTCCTTCTACGCTGATGATGTGGGGATAATTGCAAATGTCTTCCAACTCTTAGTCTAGTCAAGACGCATAAAGAGTGACCACACAGCTACGTCAAGTCTACGCCAACAACTTTGGAACAGCTCGAAGACAACACAAATTGAGCCAACCGCTTGAAATAGTTATCCTATTAGTGAATTTTTGAGTCAACCCCCACAAAGACCGATGGCTACTTAAAATAATATAGGTGGCGCATAATGGACCAGGGTCTAGCTTCTCAGCATCCACTCGTATTATTGTTCTCCCACGAGTTGGAGGGACCTACAGTTTCATACCGATCCCTAACGGCCAAGAGAAGCTTTTTCTAGACGGGAATACTCCTTGAGCCTTGTCAGTGACTCGAAAGAGGTGGAGCCGTGAATTATGAAAGGTTGTAAGATTCGGGTATCGAACCTGGCATAGGAGTCGACACACTAACCCACAATGCTATTAAAGGCACGACCCTCACTCTGAAAGAAAGCGCGAACTAACTTGATGTAATCCTAGAGAAACGTCAACGAAAGAGTGAAGAAAGCGGCCTGTGTCCTATACCTGATCAGCAGGATATTCGGACGCAATAAAAGGGGTCCAAATCCCAAAACAATCATGTGGATGTACACAGCGATTGGCGGGCCTATTGTGACATACGGCAGCGTTATGTTGTGGCAGGCTGGCCTTAAGGCCACCAACTTAAAGCTGCTAACTAGTGTACAAAGATTCCCATGACTTGGTGTGACAGGTGTAATCTCCACGACTCCAATTTCGGGCTTAGATGTTCTACTGGATCTTCTTCCACTCCATCTCTATTTGCAAAAAAGACTGCTGCAATGAGTGCCTGCCCCTAGGTCACACATAAATACTTAATCTGCTTAAGTTAGTTAATACTAATGATCTATTTCTAATCGGTGGTGATTTCAACTGCAGACATAGGTCTTGGGATTATCTTAGGGCTAATGAATGGGGTAATATTCTTGCAAAACTTAACACAAGACATCCTTTTGAAATACTCCACCCTCCCAATCCTTCTTACGTCCCATCGAGCAGGAATAGAAATCCTTCAACTTTAGATCTGTTTCTTACTAATATCCCTGATCTTTTTACTCCTCCAATTACCATTAACGAGCTTAGTTCCGACCACTTACCGGTAAAATGTGGTGTCATTATTTCTCCAATATCATGTACAAACCAATTTTTTGACTTCAAAAATGCTAACTGGAACTTATTCAGACGACTAATTCGAGAAAAACTTGAAAACGCATTTGAGCCAAACATTAGTCAACCTCAAATTGATTAAAATATAGACACCTTTACTTCCGCCGTTATTGAAAGCGTTGAACAGTCGGTTTCAAAGAAGACGGTATTCAGACATGAGGCAAACACCCTTCCGCAGTTCATCCTTGACATAATCAAGTTAAGAAACACCTGCAGATCTAGATGGAGACGTACAAAAAATGAATTCTATCTCACGGAATACAAGAAAATGAATGCTCTGCTGAAATTTGCAATTGCAAACTATAGAAACCAATCTTGGAACGATAGACTTCTATCGCTAGATAAAGGTTCCAACAACAAAAAAAACACACTTATATTCCTCCTCTTAAGTGTGACAACTCTGTCTTTCATTCCCCATGTGATAAAGCTAACGCTCTAGCATATAGTTTTTTGAATAATCACTCAATTGCTAGTAACATTATCCCAACCATGCATGTTAGACACTCAGTCCAACAGTCAGTCAATTTCGTCAGTTCACACCCACTTGTGAGCAATCCCAATCCTATACCCCTAAGTGAGCCAAAAGGCATAATACATAATTTAAAGGCAAGGAAGTCATCCGGTTTTGATGGTATTAAAAATGTATTCCTTAAAAATCTACCGGTATCTGCCCTCAAACATTTGCTAGACATCTTCAATAACTGTCTCAGGTTGGGATATTTCCCTAATAGATGGAAAGCCGCCAAGCTAGTGCCCATTTTAAAACCCGGAAAAAGTGCGAATCTACCTGGTAGTTACAGACCTATTAGTTTGCTCAGCTCTCTAAGCAAATGCTTAGAAAAGATCATAAAGAATAGGGCTGTTTCTTTCATTGATGAAAACGGAATCTTACCTAAAGAACAATTTGGATTCAGGGCTCGTCATAGCACTACTCATCAAGTGCATCGTATAACAAATGACATCAGAATCAATCTTTCAGAAGGGAAAAGCACTGGCATGTTGATCTTGGACGCTGAGAAAGCATTCGATACCGTCTGGCATGACGGTTTGATACACAAGCTGTTGAATTATAACCTTCCACTGTATCTTATTAAAATCGTTCAGTCGTGTCTATCTCTCCGTACTTTCAAAGTGTCCGTAAATCAAAGCCTCTCGGAGAACAAAATAATTAGCGCTGGTGTCCCACAAGGCTCTGTCCTAGCGCCTGTTCTATATAATATATACACCTCTGATTTCCCAAATCTTAATAATTGCAATATTGCTTTATATGCAGATGATACATGTATTTACTCCTCTGATGCAACTGGTTCCATTATTGAAACCAATCTGCAATCTGGGATAAATACTGTCCTTCAATATTGTCATGATTGGAAAATTAGCATTAACGCTTCGAAAACCCAAGCAATATTTTTCATTCGAAAAAGAAAAGCTTCATTACTTCTAAGCAATAGCCTTCAACTTAATGGTTTTCCGATCGAGTGGAAACCGAGTGGAAAATATCTTGGGGTACATTTAGATTAAAGGTTAACTTTTAGGCTTCATATTCAAGAAATTATCAAAAAGATAAACGTAACGATAAAGATTCTCTATCCATTCATATGCAGGAATTCTAAACTAAGCAATGAAAACAAAATATTGATTTTTAAGTCTATTTTCCAACCGATCATGTTCTATGGGTCTCCTGTCTGGGGTAAGTGCGCCAAAAGTCATCTGCGGAGACTCCAAATAACGCAAAATAAGCTCCTTAAAATGATTCTAAATCTCCCTTGGTTTTTCTCGACTACGGAACTTCACAAGATATCCAAGATCGAAATGGCCACAGCTAGAGTTGAAAAACTTTTTTTCCAATATAATCAATCCCTTTTATCATCCGGAAACGACTTGATTTCAAACTTAGCTGCAGGATGAGTGCAATACTTACCTGTTTATTATCTATCTGTATATTGATTTGGTTAATATATTAACATATTTATTTATTTACTTATTTATTTATTTATTTATTTATTTATTTATTTATTTATTTATTTATTTATTTATTTATTTATTTATTTATCTATTTATTTATTTATTAACTTATTTATTTATTTATTTATTTATTTATATACTTAATTATTTATTTGTTTATTATTTATTTATTTATATTAATATATTTATTTATTGTCAATCATTTTTGTGTTTTCTAAAACATTCTGGTCAGAAATTTGAAATCAGGACTAACCACTTCTCTCCCTCCAACGGAATTAGAAAATTTTTGCCATGAAGGTTTTTTATGTGGCTTTTCCTTCAGACTAAAATCCAATACTTCTGTGATAAATTATATAAAGATTATATGAATATTTTAGTAGTAAGGTCTCCAAATCTCTGTACAACTAATTGTATGCAATAAATTGTAAAATTTGTGCCACTAAAAAAAATAAATAAATAAATACTTAATATACTACAAATTGAAGAAAGCGAAAGTTACAGCTCCTTTCCCATCGTCCTATATTTAAATCTGGGGTTAAGAACGAAATACAGAAATACAGGCCATTTTATTTTCTATTCTTCTTCCGGTGATAGACAAAATCACCGAAGAAGTGGCGTGCAAAAGGGTCTATAACTATTTAGAAAAATACAACCTTCTATAACATAATCAATTTGGCTTCCGAAAAAAAAAAAAAAGTATTAACCGACTGCTTGGAGATTTTACAAATATCTTGAACACCTGCTGTGACCAACAAATTATAAATTTGTTTACTCTTTTAAAATTTTAAATCTCGTAGTATTACGTTCCTGAAATCATGCGTTTGAATTCCATTTGAATTTTCACACAAACCAATACGCTCCTAGTAGGCTTTTCGTAGTCATGTAAACGCAGATCAGATGAATGCACTGAACGAATATAAATCTAGTAGGTTTTACGTAGCCTCACTGAATTAGGCCGAAATAATTCTCTCGTTCATTATATTCACTTGATGGAGAGTGCTCGTGTCCAGAGATAATGGATGATAGAGATATCCAACTTCGGCCATTTTTACCCCTAGCCCACAACGAAGATGTAGTGGTAATCCCTTGTATTTCACTTATACATTTACAACGCTCGTCAATTCACCACAATATGGCGGCCGATTCGTGAATTTTGTGGGAAAATGTGGCAGATTCATGAATTTAGTGGGAATCCATGTTCTTTCCATGTAACGTACATGGGTATGTTGTTCGGAGGGTGTTCAAAAGTTGACTAGTATTTTTAAGCGAATTTTCTTAAATTGTTATATGGACTTTCGTGAATAACAATGTCCATTTAACTGGAACTATTTGACCTAAAATTAATTCTTAAGTGTATATATAGCATATTCATAAACCATACCTGACAAATTAACTCAAAAAATGAAGCCCGCTTTATACGCTTAAATCATGAATTCTGAAAAACTCAAGAATTCAATTTAAACAATTTGATAAGAACAATGGCAAGATATTGCAACTTTTACTAATGCTAGAAAATGGTTGTTAAAACATCTTATTTGTGATTCACGCTTCAATAATATTTTTATTATTGGTTAACTGAACGTGTGAATTGTATTATTAATTTTTATTCATATGAAAAAATTCACGCTATGTTGTGCATTCATTAATTATGTCCAAGTATTTCAAATTGTAAATTGCTCAAAGTTTTAATGAATCGACTTCATGAACATAAACATTGTTCGTTCGTTTACCCCTCCATACTGTGTTGAAAATTGAATCCCAAAATTTGAAAAAACGTTCAAAAAACGAGCGAATTTTCAAATAAGAACTGTAATTCACCCCATTACTAAGGTGGGGAAGGGTATCAGCTGTCTCCACAGCTGTTCCCAAGAGCTCACACGTATTTACAGACAGGGGACAAAAAGCGTATAAAAAACGCTGTCAGATGAAATCAAGAGGCAAGGGAGGTAGAAGTTGGATATCTCTATTATAGGTTATCTCTGCTCGTGTCGAAGGGACACAAAATTGTAAGTTTGCATATCTCTTGTTTGTAATTAGTTTGTAATCAGTTTATTGTAAAATTATTACGGAGTATTAAACACTTTTCGAGATATACAGTGCTCCACAAAAGTTTGCGTACAATAATGCAATTTCGATAAGAAGAGCTCTGATTCACATAATATAAGTTGAGAATATTTTTGAAGGGTATATTCCAATAAAACGAGGTGAAAGGCTTCAGTTTTTCACAAAATTAATGGATATTGTTATCCTTTCAAAAAATACAACAATAAGAACCAAAAGAAGTCGCAAAATTAACACCACAAAAGTTTGCGTACAAGTGAAAATAAATGCAAGGAACGTTACTAAAAGTCGATAAGTAATCTGTCAATCTTATTTCTTTTGGTGCTCTTTTTAAGTAAGATGTCCTCTTATCCTTATGATCCTCTTTAACCGGTTTTACATGGATCCTACCAATTTTGTGGTGTAAGAAATGCTTATATTAGTCCACTCAACTTATAAAGCTTCTTTTAACATCTCTTTATTACTGGTATCGTGGGTACGGATCTTTCAGTCCAGTGGTTCCGACATATGGTCAATGGGCATGCGGTCTGGGCTCTTTTGTGGGGTTCGTAGCACTTTGAAAGGGGCTATATAACAGCCAAATACATGAATTTTATGTGGTATTATTGTGGTAATAATCTTGCTGATGTAATAATCGACGGTAATCCCCAACATTTAAGGAGTTGCTTTTAAATTTCTTTTAAGAATATCAATGTTCACGAACAGGTTCATCATTTCCTTCTATTAGTACCAGATTTCCGAATCTTGATGTCGCCATACATATCCACACCATAACACTTCTACCAGCGTACTTTACTGTTTCAATAGAATTGTTTGGTTTAAGGGCTCGTTTTAGCGGCTCCCCTGCGGTCGTCACACCCAAAAACGCTTTATTTTATTTCGTCGGAGAAACATTACGCTAGAAGTCTAGCGACTTGTTAACATACACCTTTTGCGAATGCGATCTGTTTCTGTTGATTGAACATTTTGATCAATAGTTTTTTGTTGGGTGTCCATGACCTGAACCGCTTTCAACTATTGCTCTTCTTATTTTTTATGGATGTGTTAGGTGTTGCTAACTTATTCAAGTTAAGCGCTCACTTTATTAGGCATTATAAATAGTTTTTGGACCACCATTCGTTTGATGACAAGGTAATCTCTTGGAATGAGTTTCGAAGGTCGACCTATCAATGCTTTGATTCGACCTGTTCATCATACCTTAGGCGATCTAACGTTCCTCAGCAACGTCAAGGCTCGAGTAAACAAGCAATCTGTGTGAAGAAACTATCTACCGTTGCATTAACAGTGTAAAATGAGAGAATATTTTCCCTTGTACGCAATCTTTTGTGGAGCTAATTTTGCGACTTTTTTAATTTTTGTTATTGTATTTTTTTGACGAATAACAACATTTAATTCATTTTGATTAAAACTGAAGCCTTTCATCTTGTTTTATTGCAGTATACCTTTCAAAAATATTTTTAACTTATACTCTGTGGATAAAAGCCATTTTGTTCCAATTTTCATTGTTGTACCCAGACTTTTGTGGAGCACTGTACGTTTAATAAATGAGTTACCCTGCATTAGCGCCATCAAGACAACACGAGTCTGAAAAAAATCAGTGCTCAATTGTGCTTTTCATCGAATTCAAAAAATCTTTTGACACACTAAGCCATGCAATCATTCTCAGACAATTGGAATTGACACTTGATGGAATGAATGTGTGAAGATTACTTAACAGATAGAAAATACAAAGATAAAATCATGGGTAAATACAGCAATGAAGAAGCTAGTGAGTATGGGGTTCCACAAGGGTAAAGATTAGGTTCCCTACTATTTATTATAATAATGAATGGGCTCTTTGAAGACTTTAAACATAGCAAAGCCTATGGATACACAGACGATATAGCAATTATAGTCAGTCATAGAGATGTGAAGGTAGCGGAAAGATTTATGCAACTGGAATTAAACTCTGTACAGCGTGGTGTCATGATCGATGAATGCTTGGCTATGCATATTCGTCCACACCACATAATGCGTCATCGAATAAAACCTACAATTCACGAAACACTGGTAGTTTTCTACTGCATGCAGGCACAGTAGAAAACCACCAGAGCCTTGATAATAGTGATAGCAGCTCAACGATGTGTGGGTCGCTGTGGCGTAGTGAGTAAGTGCGTCGACTCCTACGCAGAGGGTGCCAGGTTCGATACCCGAATTTACCACCTTTGATGATTCACGGCTCCGCCTCTTTCGAGTCACTGACAATGTTCAAAGAGTATTCTTGTCTAGAAAAAGCTTTTCAACTTCGCCGTTCGGAGTCGGCATTAAACTGTAGGTCCCTTCCACGCGTGAAGAACAAAATAGCACGCACAACACGAGTGGTTGCTGAGAAGCTAGGCCCTGGTCCGCCTCGGACTGTCGCGCCACCCATATTATTATATATTAGCTCAACGATTCTAGATAACGTAAGCATATGTTTAGTTACGCAACATTCACATCACAATCTTAAATGGCTGTCTCACATCAATGCACTTACCAAGAAATTGCGCTGTAATGCATACGCCGTACCTTACTCTAACCTCACCTAAGCCGTCATTGTCCACCAGATGTACTAAGGCAATGCTACTTCGGATTGGTCGAGTCCCACTTAAGATACGGAATTCTTGCATGGGGATAAGCAGCACAAAAAAAAATGCTCCAGAAATTATCCATAGGAAACTAGAAATTAAATATTGTATATAGAGCCAAGTTCGAAGATCATTATGACATACGCCAAGTTGACGACAACATCAAACTTTTATTTTAATCCAGATACACAAAATAGAAATTCTCTCATATTTCCACGGGAGGTGTATGTATAAAGTACCAACACAACAAAACGTAAAAACGAGGAGACGAGTTCAAAATATTTATATAAACCCATTACACGGTAGATTGGTTCCAGAAAAAACCGTGCAAAAAAAGACATTGATCGTATGCAAAAATAGGTGATTGGTTCCAAATCCAAACAAAATTTGCCAATAAAAAATTTCTTTACCAAACACGTCTGATGGCATTGATAATTCACAAAATATTTACACATTTCAATTGCTTTGACCAGTAAATTTGCTTGTATGCACAAAAAGGGAATTCCCTTAAATTTGTGATATGAACATACTTCGCAAAAAAATTAAATTTGACAAAAAAAAATGTAAGCACAAAAAATTTTAAATCGTGCTAAATGGAATAAATTCGTGATAAATGGTTATTCCATATTCCACAATCGTGTAAAAAAATTAAAAATATTTTATTTTCAAACCGCGTTATATCAAAACCGTGTAAAAAAAGACCGTGTAAAAACAGAATCAGGTGAACATGATCCGAAGATACTGGAACGAATATGATAGACGAAAATATGAAGTAATCATTCCAACTGTTGAACTCAATGAACTTCCATCACGAATCAGAACAGAACCCAAAAATATATTAATCGACAATGCTAAAGAGTTCTATCTAACTATAAATCTATTAACTGAATTCTGTTTACATGAAAGTAGTCAAAAGAATTAAAATTGTGATACTCAAACAAAAAAACACATAGAATTGTAATCAGTCTTCTGCAGAAAAGCCAAAAAGGCTTAGCAGACATAAAAAATATTGTACATTCAGGTTATTTGTATCTTCTTAACTATAAAGCAGAAAGTTTGTGTGCCTGACCGACAAAGGCTCCGACACTACACATCGCAGAGCTCTGAAATTTTCAACAAAAATCATTCTAAAATTTAGATGCTGAATGTGACAATTTTTAAGACGGTACGACATACGGTTCGGAGGTAGTCAAGGACTTCGTCTACCTCGGCTCCGCAGTAAACAGTACAAACAACATCAGTACCGAGATCAAACGCAGAGTAACTCTTGCTAACCGCTGTTTCTATGGGCTCAAGAGGCAATTGAGTAGTAGAGCCATCTCTCGAAGGACCAAGCTGACTTTATACAAGACCTCGATCATCTCAGTCCTGCTGTATGGCGCGGAGGCATGGACAATCTCAAAAGCGGATGAGGAAGTCCTTGGTATTTTCGAGAGAAAAGCTCTGCGTGCGATCTTTGGTCCTGTTTGCGTTGACGGTTTCTGGAGGAGAAGATTCAACCACGAACTGTACGGGCTGTACAGCGACATGAGTCTAGTCAGGCGTCTTCGGATCCAACGCCTAAGATGGCTAGGCCATATAGAGCGTATGGACAACTCAGCTCCGGCCCGGAGAGTCTTCGACTCCGAACCCGTGGGACAACGCAACAGAGGACGCCCGCGTTTAAGGTGGCGCACCCAGGTGGAGAAGGACCTCAACCAACTTGGCGTGCGACACTGGAGACAGCTAGCCAGAGACCGTGCTAGCTGGAGAGGCTTGTTGGTTGAGGTCCACGTCTACCCCGGACTGTAGCGCCAAATGACGAAGAAGAAGAAGACAGACGGTTCGGAAGTTACGAGCACTTTTTAAACGGGAATAAAATTCTCACAATAAGGGTGGTTGCATCTATCCGGTATGAAACCATTTCAAGTTGCGTAGTCGTGGATATCAACCATCCCCCACACATTTTTCATATTTTGCTTTGGTGCAACCATTCATTTTTTTCTACGTCTCAATCGAACATATACGAACGACTGCCTGAGTCACCAAACGAAAAGGAAACAATAAACATTTTCGCACTTTTCTTATTTTGTCACACAGCTACACACACAAATCATACAATTTTGCTTAAATTGTGAATATTGAACTTCTGAACGGATTAGCCGATTTAGATACAATTTCAGAGCTAGACTAATTACATAATATGTTACAAGATAATTTTTTTCAAGGCTCATGAAGTTTGACTTCAATTTGCACCACAAGTGAACATCGCGCGCAAGTACATATATGCGATTTCCAAGAACTTTTTCTTTATTAATCGCTTGATATCCCTCCACGTTGTGTGTAAATGGTTGAGAAAAAACCGTAATTTCCGTCCGTTTTGCTGCAGCACACATTGATAATTCAAACTTCAAAATGTATGCACACAGTCAACGAATTGTACTCATTTCTTGGCGTTTTACTATTTTAAACAAATTTCTTTAGGATATTTTGAAAAAAACTATATTTTCACTACAGGTAAAGTAGCGGTTGAAGAAACAAACCCGGGCAAAGCCAGGTACGAAATCTAGTAGTGTAATAAATATCAATTAATCAATCAGTCTCCCTAGATTTTGAGAGACCGTTTAGGTGTCATTTCCCAGCAATTAATCGCTATTTCCCTTGGTCACGCCATAATTTGAGACGGCTTTACCGATTTCATTCCATTCTTTTGTTTTATCTTCTTTCTAATACCTTGTGGAAGGTTCGTCCGGAAAGAAAAATTAAGGAACATGGTCAAGGAAGAAAACCACTATTTTAAATTTGTTGAATGTGAATTCATCACTAGTGTTCTTTAAACAAACAAAACTTATATAAGTTAAAAGACTTCAGTTTCTTTCGAGTCTAGTATCGACTGCCTTCATTATTCATTCTCTTAGCTTAACTTGACAATAATGAAATAGCTTTGCTACATAAAATTAAAGGTGAATGTGCTGTGGTTTGTTGTGTGTGCAGGAAATGCTGACAATGAGTTTAAGAAAAGTGTGTGCGCTTGGAACGATCGTGCTGGGGATCGTTTGGTTGTGCAGTAGATGATGACGCTGCGTTTGAGCAAGTGCGAATGTTTAGAGGATCGTGCTGGGGTAAAGATTGTGTAGGAAAAGACATTGCGCTTAAATAAGGCGCGAGCGTTTGGGGTGATCAAGGGGTACAACTCATGCAGGAAATGATGACGTTGGTTTCAAAGTGGTTATGGTCGATTGGGGTTATGGATAACTGCTCATTAACTTATACTCTGATGGGTAGAAGTATTGCCCATTATTGGTCCAATAAAGTGGAAACTCGGAAAAAGTTGGTCGAAATACAGAGATTGTCAACTAATCCGAAATGTCAACTAATTTCTGCACACTTGTCAAGATCTGTAGAAAACTGGTATTTCATTCTTGTCCTGTTTTATTTGGATTAATCAGTTTTATTGTATTTAGCAAAAACTTAAACAATTTTAGCGATGTTTAACGGGTTTGAAGAAAGAGTCGTTTAAAAATGTCTGTACGTAGAACACCAGGTTTTTGTATATGGTGGGTTTCGATATTTTGGCCACATTATTTGATCAATACATTCACTCTTAGTGATTGGTCCGCCATCTCGAGTTGATAAACCGAGTCAAACCGAGTTGAATCGAGTTAAATTTATGTCAAATCAGCCGCCACGGGAGTTCATTTGTATCTTGATATCTTGGTTCATTGTCAAAATTTTTGCATTTGGTGTTCAAAAAACCCACTAGTAACTGTTGACAAACAAAAGCATCCACAACTCTTGTTTTGTGTTTTTTTTGGGGTGGGCTTTGGCCATGTAATGCATTTAACAATTCATGGTGTTCGTTATCGTGACGTGATAAACGTGGTGGCCATATTTATAATTTGTATACTCTATGAATATAAAAATGTGTAGCACTCTATTTAAAAATAATTTTGCGTGATTTATGGGACCCCTTTTACCGAGTTGTGTTGGAATTAATTTTATCAAGTTTGACAATCAATAAATCAAATAAGTGTTTGAAGCCTAGTTAGTTAACTCGTTGCAACACTTCCAACTCTGGTTAACTCTGTTAAAGAAACTTCGGTTTGGCACATCACTATTCAAGCTTCCATTGGCATCTAAATAAAAAGATTTTGTCGACGCAGCGGTGTTATGCATTAGATATATTTAAAAAAAAAAACGAATACAAGTAAAAAAAAGTCATGCTCTAAAAAGTTGCCCAAACACCAAATTTAAGATTTTGCCTATAAGAAAATCTGAAATATTTAAAGTACGACATGGGTGCTTGCTTCGCTCGCGACGAACTTCGGCATGTTTTGAAACCTCTCCGATTCTCATTTAATTTTGATCCATCTGAAGTTGTAAGAATAATTGTGGATTTATGACCCACAAAGCTTTTTTCATTTATGGAATTATGTTGCAGAAGATTATAGACTTACGATTCACCTAAGTGGGGTATAGGTCCACAGTTGAATTGTGGAAGGAATTATGTCCCACCACTCTCACACAGTCATTTAGTGACATGTCGGGATGTATACAGCAACTCAATCGGCCAAATGCCGAGAAGTAAAAAATTAGCTGAATAGACCGAATACCGAATAGTAGCTGAATATTCGTTGGATCTCTAGTGTAAATGGCAAAGCAAATCATCACACCCAATCAAGTTTCAGGGTTTACAATGGCAGTCACTACGAACAGTGCTGCCAAGTCGAAAAAGACGAGTGAATGGCGCAGTTATGTGAGTGCCTGCCCTTGGTTTCGGTTCGAATACCAGTGAAAGCTAAATTAGTACGCTTTTATTCGGTTTTTAAATCTGGTTCAGTCACCATTTGCCGTTAGGATCAAATTAACGGCACTATCACTGGAGTTTATTTTTTCCCGTGCTTAGGTGGAAATCTTCGACAAGACTATGGCGAACGTTTGCACATAGAAGTGTGCGATTTTTACTCACTAAGACCACCTCCCTGTATTTTCTAAGACTACAACTAAGTGAAGCACTTAATCAGTAGTTTGCATTTCATAATTTAGGTACTGATCGGCAGGTTACTCTCCAATGAAAGGTCCTGCTAACACCGCAACCATGCGCGGGTGTAGACTATCGCATGAGATCAAGGCGAATCGAATTCTTTGAAGTCGGCGCAAGTCATTAGTTTCCTCAAGGATCGGGTGAACTGCAGTGTTTTTGTGCTCTTCTAGGCGGCGCTTATCTTTATAAGCAGTGTTCTTAACTTCATCTTGGATTGGTAATATTCCAAGATCTCTGTGGATATCGTCGTTTCTGATACACTATGGTGCATTAACGATGGTTATAAGCACCTTATTTTAAAAAGACTGTATTATGTTCAAATTACTTGCTTTGGTACAACAGGTCTTAGGATTTGCTTGCACACAAGCAGTTTGTTGTCAATACTTAGCTTGGATAATTTACCAATAAGCCAAAACAGATCTTTATACTTCATGTCAAGTTCTGCACGTTTCTTCTTATCGTGCTCTTTCCACTTGAGTTTTACGTCAAGAGTCACTCCGAGGTATTTCGCTTCATTGCCAAAAGGTATTTGGACACGATTTAAGAAGACTGGCAAGTTATTAACTTGCCTATAAGTGAAACTAATATGGACAGATTTGCTTTCATTAGGGACAATTCGCCATAAGTTCATCCATTCGTGTATCCGATCTAGTGAACGTTGTAATTTTGCTGTAGACTCTTCAACTGTTTTGGCTGTTACCAAAATAGCGGTGTCGTCAGCAAATGTGCCTAGAACAGTGTGTTCTTCTTGTGATACGTCACAAGTATACAGTAGGTATAGCAGAGGGCCAAGAACTCTCCCTTGCGGTACACCAGATACACCAGTTTACCCCGTAGAGATCGGCAAAGTTTATATTTCAGGCCGTCATGCCAAACTTTGTCAAATGCTTGAGAAACATCGAGAAATGTGGCTGAACAAACGAGCTTTTGTTCAAATGCCTTTTCTATTACATCAGTTATACAATGTACTTGGTCAATAGTTGAGTGTTTACTTCTAAAACCAAATTGGAGATTTGGTATGAGCTGTTCTTCTTCCACAGATAGACTTAAGCGTCTAAGCGGAATTTTTTCAAATACTTTAGACATTATCGGGAGTAGTGAGATAGGTCTATAGGACTTTTTATCCATTGGTGGTTGCCCGGGTTTTGGTACCATTATAACTTCTGCCACTTTCCATTGACTAGGGACATGGTCAAGTCTAAGAGCGGCATTAATTAAGTAGAGTAATTTGAGAACAGCCTTCTTAGGTAACTCTTTAAGAATTTGTAATTAATGTAATTAAATCGTACCCAGGAGCTTTTTTCGGTTGGACCTTTTTTAGTTCCTCCTTGAGCTGTGCTACCTTGGCAGATAACATAATTGTCGTCGTATAAGTTGAATCCATTGTAAGTGACAGGAAGAGCTTGACGGTCGAATGACTTAAGCGTTTCTTCCAAGGTCTGCGAAGAGATAACCTTTGTCTTCATCTTCATAAGCCCACTTGTCTCCATTCTTTCGGATTGGCGCGTTACGTGATTCCGGTTTTTTATAATCACTTCACCGCCTTCCAGAGTGAGTAGTTACTTTCTTTTTTCGCTGATAAGTTTTGCAGATAAGTGTTTAAATTATTGTTTTTGAATGCTTTGATTTTCGCCTTCAACAGATTACACAACTGGTTAAGACGAGTTTTATGCTGTGTCGAGCGAGTTTGTTGCCATTTCTTCCGTGCTTTCCGTTCTTCCTTTACCATTTCCTTTAGTTCTGGTAGATATGGTAAGACGTGTTTAACTGCCCCTTTTCTTGCACATGGTGTACTGCTCCATGCGGCGCACTGTGTATTTGTCAAGTTCAATTTCTAAGTCGTATGTCTATCACTGGTGTGATCAATGAGTGGTAGTAGTCTGACTGTGCCACAATGGACCAACGTGCTCTAGCCCCCCTACCTAACCAAACCTAAGACGAGCATCCAACAAACTTTATCATAACGATTGAATCGTGTCACTAACCCCGCTGATAAATCGTCATCAATAAGCTTATTTCAATATTTGTACACGAAATAATTTAATGACACAATTAAGGCCTTTCATAACTCTTCGGTCTCCCCAACTGTGGATTATTTACGACACTCGTAATAATATCATTAAAGCACAAAGCCAGAAAATCACAAACAAATATGATCCATTCCAGGACAACATGGGGGAAAGAGAAAAAAATCTCCAATAAATAACCTTCGCACTTGATACCAATAAATTGTCGACGGCAGCTCCGCCCAGAGTGAGTAATAGATTCATTACAGAAATGGGAAAACAGGCGTTTTTTTCTCCCCATCCGCCGTCTACGCAGGATGAGACTGTTGCGGAGAAGATGTTCCCCGGGCCGGGTGGGTGTAGTCAAAGGATGAGTCTATGCCCGAGCATACGTGTGAATTTATGTTCCGTTTTTAAATTATGGCTAAAATCAACTTATGAATCAGCAGGTGCTCCTCCAGGTACCGGCGCTCCGGAATCCGAACGAACATCACTTTTATTCACCCCAGTGCTCGTCCGCACCGCACCGACTGGAGCTGTTCGAGAGATGATATATGACTTCCAAGAAATGCGGTTCACACGGGGGAGGGGGTGAGGTTCAGAAGGGCTTGACTCACACACACATGTCAGTGGAAACTGGCAAGCATTATCGAAATTGAGGTTTTGAAATTAGCACAGCTCCCGCAAAGATAAATCCCACAGAACGGTCATTAAGATAGGAGCCAAGCGTTCCGGTGTCACTTTGGCCCCGAAAGTCAAATACAAGGCGCACAGGTGACTGCGGCTGCAAAACGGCACGGGATTCAATATCGTGTGCACTTCAGCAAATCAATGGCGAGTATGTTGTGCTGTAATTGTATCTCTCTGCGTCTCTATTGATTATGATATTCGCCGAAACCATTCAGACTCGACGCTCTGGTGGAGTTGTTAAGTGGGGAGGTACTTGCCACAACGGAACTTTCATCATTTCAAAGCAATACATAATCAATTCCTTTGTCCGTGGCTCGTAATCGTGGAGTTCAATTTGTTGTCTACGGCATCCAGCCCCCGCCCAGCCCGTCCAATCACTGTTTGATATTGATATTAGGGCTTCTGATGATGATGCTGCTGGAGCAGGAGCAGTTGATGACCCATGAAATTATTCATTGATGTGCAATCGAAAAGTTTTCGTTGAATTTGCCAAATGGCCATAGATTAAGATATAGTAGAGAAAATAGGCGTTCGGAATTGGCTTTCGTTTTATTACTTGTGATTGGGAGGGAATGGGTTGGGCTTGGCTCGGCTCAGCTCGAATGACGGAAGCGCACAACAACTGGGGCGGACTGGGTCTTTATTACGTTCGCCCGTTATTTTTTTTTCTTTTTCCCTCACTCTCTGTTGGCCTGTGTGAGAGGGAAATGCTCATGCTCATGCTCTGCGTAAGCTGATAATGGTGTTTTGGTTTTTTCCTTTGTTTTGTCCGACTGGTGAATGGGAGGCGAGTGGGAGTATTAATCCGAACTTCCCCGATAGTTGAAATGGATTTTTCTACGGCCCTAGGGCGAGAATAATCAATCTACTTAATTTTGGGGAAACATTTCTATTTTCAGATGGACGCTTGGCGAAGTTAATTATTTAGGTATGGAAAATGAAACGGGTCCGGTTCACTTCGTATGGGAATTTGAAAACAGATCGACTTTGTGTTACTTTTCAACTTGGATTAACATCTAGTTAGTTTTCGGATTCGGAAAGGTTTTTTCGTGTAATTTATTCGACGTTGAATTTGTGGGGGGGGGGGGTGAAGTTATTGGGGCTTAGGGCAACGCCTTCGGGGTGAAATACACTTGTTTGATCAAATTGATGCGAAGGAGGATGGATGGATTGAGAAACGGAAACTGAATCTTTACAAATTATAGGCGATTCCGAAACTGTTTGAGACGACCGGCAGTTTCGCATTCACATTGAGTATTTCGAGGGAACAGTCGAGATTCACGAACTACAGTTCTAACCAGAGTTCAACTATTTGAAAGATATCAGCCCCGTCACAACTGTTCCTCCCCTTATCCACCAACGCATTTGAAGAACTTTTTAACGTTTTGACGCATACTTCATTAGTACCACTGGGCGTATACGCAACATTTTGCAAAGGGACGAGGAGAGAGTCTTACGGGCAGCCTAGTAAGGCCACTGGGCGCTTACGCAACATTTTGTAAAGGGACGAGGAGAGAGTCTTACGGGCAGCCTAGTACGGCCACTGGGCGTTTACGCAACATTTTGCAAAGGGACGAGGACAGAGTCTTACGGGCAGCCTAGTACGGCCACTGGGCGTATACGTAACATTTTGCAAAGGGACGAGGAGAGAGTTTTACGGGCAGCCTAGTACGGCCACTGGGCGTATACGTAACATTTTGCAAAGGGACGAGGAGAGGGTCTTACGGGTAGCCTAGTACGGCCACTGGGCGTTTACGCAACATTTTGCAAAGGGACGAGGACAGAGTCTTACGGGCAGCCTAGTACGGCCACTGGGCGTATACGTAACATTTTTCAAAGGGACGAGGAGAGAGTCTTACGGGTAGGCTAGTACGGCCACTGGGCGTATACGTAACATTTTGCAAAGGGACGAGGAGAGAGTCTTACGGGTAGGCTAGTACGGCCACTGGGCGTATACGTAACATTTTGCAACGGGACGAGGAGAGAGTCTTACGGGCAGCCTAGTACGGCCACTGGGCGTATACGTAACATTTTTCAAAGGGACGAGGAGAGAGTCTTACGGGTAGCCTAGTACGGCCACTGGGCGTATACATAACATTTTGCAAATTGACGAGGACAGAGTCTTACGGGCAGCCTAGTACGGCCACTGGGCGTATACGTAACATTTTGCAAAGGGACGAGGAGAGAGTTTTACGGGCAGCCTAGTACGGCCACTGGGCGTATACGTAACATTTTTCAAAGGGACGAGGAGCGAGTCTTACGGGTAGCCTAGTACGGCCACTGGGCGTATACGTAACATTTTGCAAAGGGACGAGGAGAGAGTCTTACGGGTAGGCTAGTACGGCCACTGGGCGTATACGTAACATTCTGCAAAGGGACGAGGACAGAGTCTTACGGGCAGCCTAGTACGGCCACTGGGCGTTTACGCAACATTTTGCAAAGGGACGAGGAGAGAGTCTTACGGGCAGCCTAGTACGGCCACTGGGCGTATACGTAACATTTTGCAAAGGGACGAGGAGAGAGTTTTACGGGCAGCCTAGTACGGCCACTGGGCGTATACGTAACATTTTTCAAAGGGACGAGGAGAGAGTCTTACGGGTAGGCTAGTACGGCCACTGGGCGTATACGTAACATTTTGCAAAGGGACGAGGAGAGAGTCTTACGGGTAGGCTAGTACGGCCACTGGGCGTATACGTAACATTTTGCAACGGGACGAGGAGAGAGTCTTACGGGCAGCCTAGTACGGCCACTGGGCGTATACGTAACATTTTTCAAAGGGACGAGGAGAGAGTCTTACGGGTAGCCTAGTACGGCCACTGGGCGTATACGTAACATTCTGCAAAGGGACGAGGACAGAGTCTTACGGGCAGCCTAGTACGGCCACTGGGCGTTTACGCAACATTTTGCAAAGGGACGAGGAGAGAGTTTTACGGGCAGCCTAGTACGGCCACTGGGCGTATACGTAACATTTTGCAAAGGGACGAGGAGAGGGTCTTACGGGTAGCCTAGTACGGCCACTGGGCGTTTACGCAACATTTTGCATAGGGACGAGGAGAGAGTCTTGCGGGTAGCCTAGCACGGCCACTGGGCGTATACGTAACATTTTGCAAAGGGACGAGGAGAGAGTTTTACGGGCAGCCTAGTACGGCCACTGGGCGTATAAGTAGCATTCTGCAAAGGGACGAGGAGAGAGTCTTACGGGCAGCCTAGTACGGCCACTGGGCGTATACTTAATATTCTGCAAAGGGACGAGGAGAGAGTCTTACGGGTAGCCTAGTACGGCCACTGGGCGTATACGTAACATTTTGCAACGGGACGAGGAGAGAGTCTTACGGGCAGCCTAGTACGGCCACTGGGCGTATACGTAACATTTTGCAAAGGGACGAGGAGAGAGTCTTACGGGCAGCCTAGTACGGCCACTGGGCGTATACGTAATATTCTGCAAAGGGACGAGGAGAGAGTCTTACGGGCAGCCTAGTACGGCCACTGGGCGTTTACGCAACATTTTGCAAAGGGACGAGGAGAGAGTTTTACAGGCAGCCTAGTACGACCACTGGGCGTATACGTAACATTTTGCAAAGGGACGAGGAGAGGGTCTTACGGGTAGCCTAGTACGGCCACTGGGCGTTTACGCAACATTTTGCATAGGGACGAGGAGAGAGTCTTGCGGGTAGCCTAGCACGGCCACTGGGCGTATACGTAACATTTTGCAAAGGGACGAGGAGAGAGTTTTACGGGCAGCCTAGTACGGCCACTGGGCGTATAAGTAGCATTCTGCAAAGGGACGAGGATAGAGTCTTACAGGCAGCCTAGTACGGCCACTGGGCGTATACGTAATATTCTGCAAAGGGACGAGGAGAGAGTCTTACGGGTAGCCTAGTACGGCCACTGGGCGTATACGTAACATTTAGCAACGGGACGAGGAGAGAGTCTTACGGGCAGCCTAGTACGGCCACTGGGCGTATACGTAACATTTTGCAAAGGGACGAGGAGAGAGTCTTACGGGCAGCCTAGTACGGCCACTGGGCGTATAAGTAGCATTCTGCAAAGGGACGAGGAGAGAGTCTTACGGGCAGCCTAGTACGGCCACTGGGCGTATACGTAATATTCTGCAAAGGGACGAGGAGAGAGTCTTACGGGTAGCCTAGTACGGCCACTGGGCGTATACGTAACATTTTGCAACGGGACGAGGAGAGAGTCTTACGGGCAGCCTAGTACGGCCACTGGGCGTATACGTAACATTTTGCAAAGGGACGAGGAGAGAGTCTTACGGGCAGCCTAGTACGGCCACTGGGCGTATAAGTAGCATTCTGCAAAGGGACGAGGAGAGAGTCTTACGGGTAGCCTAGTACGGCCACTGGGCGTATACGTAACATTTTGCAACGGGACGAGGAGAGAGTCTTACGGGCAGCCTAGTACGGCCACTGGGCGTATACGTAACATTTTGCAAAGGGACGAGGAGAGAGTCTTACGGGCAGCCTAGTACGGCCACTGGGCGTATAAGTAGCATTCTGCAAAGGGACGAGGAGAGAGTCTTACGGGCAGCCTAGTACGGCCACTGGGCGTATACGTAATATTCTGCAAAGGGACGAGGAGAGAGTCTTACGGGTAGCCTAGCACGGCCACTGGGCGTATACGTAACATTTTGCAAAGGGACGAGGAGAGAGTTTTACGGGCAGCCTAGTACGGCCACTGGGCGTATAAGTAGCATTCTGCAAAGGGACGAGGAGAGAGTCTTACGGGCAGCCTAGTACGGCCACTGGGCGTATACGTAATATTCTGCAAAGGGGCGAGGAGAGAGTCTTACGGGTAGCCTAGTACGGCCACTAGGAGTATACGCAACATTTTGCAAAGGGACGAGGAGAGAGTATTATGGGTAGTCTAGCACGGCAACTGGGCGTTTACGTAACATTTTGCAAAGGGACGAGGACAGAGTCTTACGGGTAGCCTAGTACGGCCACTGGGCGTTTACGCAACATTTTGCAAAGGGACGAGGAGAGAGTCTTACGGGTAGCCTAGTACGGCCACTGGGCGTATACGTAACATTCTGCAAAGGGACGAGAAGAGAGTCTTACGGGTAGGCTAGTACGGCCACTGGGCGTATACGTAACATTTTGCAAAGGGACGAGGAGAGAGTCTTACGGGTAGCCTAGTACGGCCACTGTGCGTATACGTAACATTCTGCAAAGGGACGAGGAGAGAGTCTTACGGGCAGCCTAGTACGGCCACTGGGCGTATACGTAACATTCTGCAAAGGGACGAGGAGAGAGTCTTACGGGTAGGCTAGTACGGCCACTGGGCGTATACGTAACATTTTGCAAAGGGACGAGGAGACAGTCTTACTGGCAGCCTAGTACGGCCACTGGGCGTATAAGTAGCATTCTGCAAAGGGACGAGGAGAGAGTCTTACGGGCAGCCTAGTACGGCCACTGGGCGTATACGTAACATTCTGCAAAGGGACGAGGAGAGAGTCTTACGGGTAGGCTAGTACGGCCACTGGGCGCATACGTAACATTTTGCAAAGGGACGAGAAGAGAGTCTTACGGGTAGGCTAGTACGGCCACTGGGCGTATACGTAACATTCTGCAAAGGGACGAGAAGAGAGTCTTACGGGTAGGCTAGTACGGCCACTGGGCGTATACGTAACATTTTGCAAAGGGACGAGGAGACAGTCTTACTGGCAGCCTAGTACGGCCACTGGGCGTATACGTAACATTTTGCAAAGTGGCGACGAGAGAGTTTTACGGTTAGACCAATGAGGCCACCGGGCGTATACGTAACACTTTTCAAAAAGACGAGGAGAGAGTCTTACGGGCAGCCTAGTACGGCCACTGGGCGCATACGTAACATTTTGCAAAGGGACGAGAAGAGAGTCTTACGGGTAGGCTAGTACGGCCACTGGGCGTATACGTAACATTTTGCAAAGGGACGAGGAGAGAGTCTTACGGGTAGCCTAGCACGGCCACTGGGCGTATACGTAACATTCTGCAAAGGGACGAGGAGAGAGTCTTACGGGCAGCCTAGTACGGCCACTGGGCGTATACGTAACATTCTGCAAAGGGACGAGGAGAGAGTCTTACGGGTAGGCTAGTACGGCCACTGGGCGTATACGTAACATTTTGCAAAGGGACGAGGAGACAGTCTTACTGGCAGCCTAGTACGGCCACTGGGCGTATAAGTAGCATTCTGCAAAGGGACGAGGAGAGAGTCTTACGGGCAGCCTAGTACGGCCACTGGGCGTATACGTAACATTCTGCAAAGGGACGAGGAGAGAGTCTTACGGGTAGGCTAGTACGGCCACTGGGCGCATACGTAACATTTTGCAAAGGGACGAGAAGAGAGTCTTACGGGTAGGCTAGTACGGCCACTGGGCGTATACGTAACATTCTGCAAAGGGACGAGAAGAGAGTCTTACGGGTAGCCTAGTACGGCCACTGTGCGTATACGTAACATTCTGCAAAGGGACGAGGAGAGAGTCTTACGGGCAGCCTAGTACGGCCACTGGGCGTATACGTAACATTCTGCAAAGGGACGAGGAGAGAGTCTTACGGGTAGGCTAGTACGGCCACTGGGCGTATACGTAACATTTTGCAAAGGGACGAGGAGACAGTCTTACTGGCAGCCTAGTACGGCCACTGGGCGTATAAGTAGCATTCTGCAAAGGGACGAGGAGAGAGTCTTACGGGCAGCCTAGTACGGCCACTGGGCGTATACGTAACATTCTGCAAAGGGACGAGGAGAGAGTCTTACGGGTAGGCTAGTACGGCCACTGGGCGCATACGTAACATTTTGCAAAGGGACGAGAAGAGAGTCTTACGGGTAGGCTAGTACGGCCACTGGGCGTATACGTAACATTCTGCAAAGGGACGAGAAGAGAGTCTTACGGGTAGGCTAGTACGGCCACTGGGCGTATACGTAACATTTTGCAAAGGGACGAGGAGACAGTCTTACTGGCAGCCTAGTACGGCCACTGGGCGTATACGTAACATTTTGCAAAGTGGCGACGAGAGAGTTTTACGGTTAGACCAATGAGGCCACCGGGCGTATACGTAACACTTTTCAAAAAGACGAGGAGAGAGTCTTACGGGCAGCCTAGTACGGCCACTGGGCGCATACGTAACATTTTGCAAAGGGACGAGAAGAGAGTCTTACGGGTAGGCTAGTACGGCCACTGGGCGTATACGTAACATTTTGCAAAGGGACGAGGAGAGAGTCTTACGGGTAGCCTAGCACGGCCACTGGGCGTATACGTAACATTCTGCAAAGGGACGAGGAGAGAGTCTTACGGGCAGCCTAGTACGGCCACTGGGCGTATACGTAACATTCGGCAAAGGGACGAGGAGAGAGTCTTACGGGTAGGCTAGTACGGCCACTGGGCGTATACGTAACATTTTGCAAAGGGACGAGGAGACAGTCTTACTGGCAGCCTAGTACGGCCACTGGGCGTATACGTAACATTCTGCAAAGGGACGAGGAGAGAGTCTTACGGGCAGCCTAGTACGGCCACTGGGCGTTTACGCAACATTTTGCAAAGGGACGAGGAGAGAGTCTTACGGGCAGCCTAGTACGGCCACTGGGCGCATACGTAACATTTTGCAAAGGGACGAGAAGATAGTCTTACGGGTAGGCTAGTACGGCCACTGGGCGTATACGTAACATTCTGCAAAGGGACGAGAAGAGAGTCTTACGGGTAGGCTAGTACGGCCACTGGGCGTATACGTAACATTTTGCAAAGGGACGAGGAGACAGTCTTACTGGCAGCCTAGTACGGCCACTGGGCGTATACGTAACATTTTGCAAAGTGGCGACGAGAGAGTTTTACGGTTAGACCAATGAGGCCACCGGGCGTATACGTAACACTTTTCAAAAAGACGAGGAGAGAGTCTTACGGGCAGCCTAGTACGGCCACTGGGCGCATACGTAACATTTTGCAAAGGGACGAGAAGAGAGTCTTACGGGTAGGCTAGTACGGCCACTGGGCGTATACGTAACATTTTGCAAAGGGACGAGGAGAGAGTCTTACGGGTAGCCTAGCACGGCCACTGGGCGTATACGTAACATTCTGCAAAGGGACGAGGAGAGAGTCTTACGGGCAGCCTAGTACGGCCACTGGGCGTTTACGCAACATTTTGCAAAGGGACGAGGAGAGAGTCTTACGGGTAGCCTAGTACGGCCACTGGGCGTATACGTAACATTCTGCAAAGGGACGAGGAGAGAGTCTTACGGGCAGCCTAGTACGGCCACTGGGCGTTTACGCAACATTTTGCAAAGGGACGAGGAGAGAGTCTTACGGGTAGCCTAGTACGGCCACTGGGCGTATACGTAACATTTTGCAAAGGTACGAGGAGAGAGTCTTACGTGTAGGCTAGTACGGCCACTGGGCGTATACGTAACATTCTGCAAAGGGACGAGAAGAGAGTCTTACGGGTAGCCTAGTACGGCCACTAGGAGTATACGCAACATTTTGCAAAGGGACGAGGAGAGAGTATTATGGGTAGTCTAGCACGGCCACTAGGCGTATACGTGACATTTTGCAAAGGGACGAGGAGAGAGTCTTATGGATAGTCTAGCACGGCCACTGGGCGTATACGTAACATTTTGCAAAGGGACGAGGAGACAGTCTTACTGGCAGCCTAGTACGGCCACTGGGCGTATACGTAACATTTTGCAAAGTGGCGACGAGAGAGTTTTACGGTTAGACCAATGAGGCCACCGGGCGTATACGTAACACTTTTCAAAGGGACGAGGAGAGAGTCTTACGGGCAGCCTAGTACGGCCACTGGGCGCATACGTAACATTCTGCAAAGGGACGAGAAGAGAGTCTTACGGGTAGGCTAGTACGGCCACTGGGCGTATACGTAACATTTTACAAAGGGACGAGGAGACAGTCTTACTGGCAGCCTAGTACGGCCACTGGGCGTATACGTAACATTTTGCAAAGGGACGAGAAGAGAGTCTTACGGGTAGGCTAGTACGGCCACTGGGCGTATACGTAACATTTTGCAAAGGGACGAGGAGACAGTCTTACTGGCAGCCTAGTACGGCCACTGGGCGTATACGTAACATTTTGCAAAGTGGCGACGAGAGAGTTTTACGGTTAGACCAATGAGGCCACCGGGCGTATACGTAACACTTTTCAAAGGGACGAGGAGAGAGTCTTACGGGCAGCCTAGTACGGCCACTAGGCGCATACGTAACATTTTGCAAAGGGACGAGAAGAGAGTCTTACGGGTAGGCTAGTACGGCCACTGGGCGTATACGTAACATTTTGCAAAGGGACGAGGAGAGAGTCTTACGGGTAGCCTAGTACGGCCACTGGGCGTATACGTAACATTCTGCAAAGGGACGAGAAGAGAGTCTTACGGGTAGCCTAGTACGGCCACTGGGCGTATACGTAACATTCTGCAAAGGGACGAGGAGAGAGTCTTACGGGCAGCCTAGTACGGCCACTGGGCGTTTACGCAACATTTTGCAAAGGGACGAGGAGAGAGTCTTACGGGTAGGCTAGTACGGCCACTGGGCGTATACGTAACATTTTGCAAAGGGACGAGGAGAGAGTCTTACGGGTAGGCTAGTACGGAAACTGGGCGTATGCGTAACATTTTGCAAAGGGACGAGGAGAGAGTCTTACGGGTAGGCTAGTACGGAAACTGGGCGTATGCGTAACATTTTGCAAAGGGACGAGGAGAGAGTCTTACGGGTAGGCTAGTACGGCCACTAGGCGTATACGAAACATTTTGCAAAGGGACGAGGAGAGAGTCTTACGGGTAGGCTAGTAGAAACTGGGCGTATGCGTAACATTTTGCAAAGGGACGAGGAGAGAGTCTTACGGGCAGCCTAGTACGGCCACTGGGCGCATACGTAACATTCTGCAAAGGTACGAGGAGAGAGTCTTACGGGCAGCCTAGTACGGCCACTGGGCGTTTACGCAACATTTTGCAAAGGGACGAGGAGAGAGTCTTACGGGTAGGCTAGTACGGAAACTGGGCGTATGCGTAACATTTTGCAAAGGGACGAGGAGAGAGTCTTACGGGTAGGCTAGTACGGAAACTGGGCGTATGCGTAACATTTTGCAAAGGGACGAGGAGAGAGTCTTACGGGTAGGCTAGTACGGCCACTAGGCGTATACGTAACATTCTGCAAAGGTACGAGGAGAGAGTCTTACGGGCAGCCTAGTACGGCCACTGGGCGCATACGTAACATTTTGCAAAGGGTCGAGAAGAGAGTCTTACGGGTAGGCTAGTACGGCCACTGGGCGTATACGTAACATTTTGCAAAGGGACGAGGAGAGGGTCTTAAGGGTAGCCTAGTACGGCCACTGGGCGTATACGTAACATTTTGCAAAGGGACGAGGAGAGAGTCTTACGGGTAGGCTAGTACGGAAACTGGGCGTATGCGTAACATTTTGCAAAGGGACGAGGAGAGAGTCTTACGGGTAGGCTAGTACGGAAACTGGGCGTATGCGTAACATTTTGCAAAGGGACGAGGAGAGAGTCTTACGGGTAGCCTAGTACGGCCACTAGGCGTATACGTAACATTCTGCAAAGGTACGAGGAGAGGGTCTTACGGGCAGCCTAGTACGGCCACTGGGCGCATACGTAACATTCTGCAAAGGTACGAGGAGAGAGTCTTACGGGCAGCCTAGTACGGCCACTGGGCGTTTACGCAACATTTTGCAAAGGGACGAGGAGAGAGTCTTACGGGTAGGCTAGTAGAAACTGGGCGTATGCGTAACATTTTGCAAAGGGACGAGGAGAGAGTCTTACGGGCAGCCTAGTACGGCCACTGGGCGCATACGTAACATTCTGCAAAGGTACGAGGAGAGAGTCTTACGGGCAGCCTAGTACGGCCACTGGGCGTTTACGCAACATTTTGCAAAGGGACGAGGAGAGAGTCTTACGGGTAGGCTAGTACGGAAACTGGGCGTATGCGTAACATTTTGCAAAGGGACGAGGAGAGACTCTTACGGGTAGGCTAGTACGGAAACTGGGCGTATGCGTAACATTTTGCAAAGGGACGAGGAGAGAGTCTTACGGGTAGGCTAGTACGGAAACTGGGCGTATGCGTAACATTTTGCAAAGGGACGAGGAGAGAGTCTTACGGGTAGCCTAGTACGGCCACTGGGCGTATACGTAACATTTTGCAAAGGGACGAGGAGAGAGTCTTACGGGTAGGCTAGTACGGCCACTGGGCGTATACGTAAGATTCTGCAAAGGGACGAGGAGAGAGTCTTACGGGCAGCCTAGTACGGCCACTGGGCGTATACGTAACATTCTGCAAAGGGACGAGGAGAGAGTCTTACGGGCAGCCTAGTACGGCCACTGGGCGTATACGTAACATTTTGCAAAGGGACGAGGAGATAGTCTTACGGGTAGGCTAGTACGGCCACTGGGCGTATACGAAACATTTTGCAAAGGGACGAGGAGAGAGTCTTACGGGTAGGCTAGTACGGAAACTGGGCGTATGCGTAACATTTTGCAAAGGGACGAGGAGAGAGTCTTACGGGTAGGCTAGTACGGAAACTGGGCGTATGCGTAACATTTTGCAAAGGGACGAGGAGAGAGTCTTACGGGTAGCCTAGTACGGCCACTGGGCGTATACGTAACATTTTGCAAAGGGACGAGGAGAGAGTCTTACGGGTAGGCTAGTACGGCCACTGGGCGTATACGTAACATTCTGCAAAGGGACGAGGAGAGAGTCTTACGGGTAGGCTAGTACGGAAACTGGGCGTATGCGTAACATTTTGCAAAGGGACGAGGAGAGAGTCTTACGGGTAGGCTAGTACGGAAACTGGGCGTATGCGTAACATTTTGCAAAGGGACGAGGAGAGAGTCTTACGGGTAGGCTAGTACGGCCACTGGGCGTATACGTAACATTCTGCAAAGGGACGAGGAGAGAGTCTTACGGGCAGCCTAGTACGGCCACTGGGCGTATACGTAACATTTTGCAAAGGGACGAGGAGATAGTCTTACGGGTAGGCTAGTACGGCCACTGGGCGTATACGTAACATTCTGCAAAGGGACGAGGAGAGAGTCTTACGGGCAGCCTAGTACGGCCACTGGGCGTATACGTAACATTTTGCAAAGGGACGAGGAGAGAGTCTTACGGGTAGGCTAGTACGGCCACTGGGCGTATACGTAACATTCTGCAAAGGGACGAGGAGAGAGTCTTACGGGCAGCCTAGTACGGCCACTGGGCGTATACGTAACATTTTGCAAAGGGACGAGGAGATAGTCTTACGGGTAGGCTAGTACGGCCACTGGGCGTATACGTAACATTCTGCAAAGGTACGAGGAGAGAGTCTTACGGGCAGCCTAGTACGGCCACTGGGCGTATACGTAACATTCTGCAAAGGTACGAGGAGAGAGTCTTAGGGGTTAGACTAGTACGATAAGACTAGAAAAAGGCGGTCTAGTACGGCCACGGGGCGTATACGCAACATTTTGCAAAGGGACGCTTAGAGAGTCTTTCGGGTAGGCTAGTACGGAAACTGGGCGTATGCGTAACATTTTGCAAAGGCACGAGGAGAGAGTCTTACGGGTAGGCTAGTACGGCCACTGGGCGTATACGTAACATTTTACAAAGTGGCGAGGAGAGAGTCTTGCAGGTACGCTAGTACGGCCACTGGGCGTATACGTAACATTCTACAAAGGTACGAGGAGAGAGTCTTACGGGTAGGCTAGTACGGCCACTGGGCGTATACGTAACATTTTGCAAAGGGACGAGGAGACACTCTTACTGGCAGCCTAGTACGGTCACTGGGCGCATACATAACATTTTGCAAAGGGACGAGGAGAGTCTTACGGGTAGGCTAGTACGGCCACTGGGCGTATACGTAACATTCTGCAAAGGGACGAGGAGAGAGTCTTACGGGCAGCCTAGTACGGCCACTGGGCGCATACGAAACATTTTACAAAGGGACGAGGAGAGAGTCTTACGGGCAGCCTAGTACGGCCACTGGGCGTATACGTAACATTCTACAAAGGTACGAGGAGAGAGTCTTACGGGTAGGCTAGTACGGCCACTGGGCGTATACGTAACATTTTGCAAAGGGACGAGGAGACAGTCTTACTGGCAGCCTAGTACGGTCACTGGGCGTATACGTAACATTCTGCAAAGGTACGAGGAGAGAGTCTTACGGGTAGGCTAGTACGGCCACTGGGCGTATACGTAACATTCTGCAAAGGTACGAGGAGAGAGTCTTACGGGTAGGCTAGTACGGCCACTGGGCGTATACGTAACATTTTACAAAGTGGCGACGAGAGAGTCTTGCAGGTACGCTAGTACGGCCACTGGGCGTATACGTAACATTCTACAAAGGTACGAGGAGAGAGTCTTACGGGTAGGCTAGTACGGCCACTGGGCGTATACGTAACATTTTGCAAAGGGACGAGGAGACAGTCTTACTGGCAGCCTAGTACGGTCACTGGGCGCATACATAACATTTTGCAAAGGGACGAGGAGAGTCTTACGGGTAGGCTAGTACGGCCACTGGGCGTATACGTAACATTCTGCAAAGGTACGAGGAGAGAGTCTTACGGGCAGCCTAGTACGGCCACTGGGCGTATACGTAACATTCTGCAAAGGTACGAGGAGAGAGTCTTAGGGGTTAGACTAGTACGATAAGACTAGAAAAAGGCGGTCTAGTACGGCCACGGGGCGTATACGCAACATTTTGCAAAGGGACGCTTAGAGAGTCTTTCGGGTAGGCTAGTACGGAAACTGGGCGTATGCGTAAAATTTTGCAAAGGTACGAGGAGAGAGTCTTACGGGTAGGCTAGTACGGCCACTGGGCGTATACGTAACATTCTGCAAAGGTACGAGGAGAGAGTCTTACGGGTAGGCTAGTACGGCCACTGGGCGTATACGTAACATTTTACAAAGTGGCAACGAGAGAGTCTTGCAGGTACGCTAGTACGGCCACTGGGCGTATACGTAACATTCTACAAAGGTACGAGGAGAGAGTCTTACGGGTAGGCTAGTACGGCCACTGGGCGTATACGTAACATTTTGCAAAGGGACGAGGAGACAGTCTTACTGGCAGCCTAGTACGGTCACTGGGCGCATACATAACATTTTGCAAAGGGACGAGGAGAGTCTTACGGGTAGGCTAGTACGGCCACTGGGCGTATACGTAACATTCTGCAAAGGTACGAGGAGAGAGTCTTAGGGGTTAGACTAGTACGATAAGACTAGAAAAAGGCGGTCTAGTACGGCCACTGGGCGTATACGTAACATTCTGCAAAGTGGCGAGGAGAGAGTCTTACTCGATTGAAGCTACCGAACGCCTTCTCGATTTCGATAGTTTGCGATGACTTGGATATGTGGAAGATGGGTTATATGTCCTCTTATAGAGCGCATAAGGAGTTCTTCTTAGGGTCGAGTACGCATTGCTGTGCATGCGTTCGACGGCGAAAAACAAGCAGAGTCAACAGAGTCATGTCTATCGGACTGCATCTACGTCTTGTAGGGCTTGTGCTAATACCACAGTTGACAAGATTACACAAAATGTGAGCGCTAAGCGGATCAAGGAATATCCACATCAAATTCCTGCGACCCATGCACTCTATCCTTAAAAGCTTTTGCAGCACCTTAATCCACCAAAATTCCACAAGATTCAGAATTCTTTGAATTCAAATGAACGCAATGCTAATGGGACAAGTGCCTAAGTAATTATAAGCCCGAGTTTAAGCACAAAGTGAAACCCACTGAAAGCGGACCACCTACTGAAGGCAGGATTAACAACCTTGGGTACAACCACCCGACAGCCCAGCACAATAAGGCGATAAATAAATAAACAAGAGGAGACCGGGAGAAACAAAAAGAATATGCGAGCACTTCACGATACAAGGAAGAATAATTAAATCCGCTTTCACCTCCGATCCTGCAGAGTCATTTGCATCGACCACTTATGTCCCCCGGAAGTCATGCAAAGTTAATTCAATTTCAGAGTAAAATACAATTAGCACCTCCTCACGGACGCGTTGTCTGTGTGTGCCCCAGTTCATTCTTACTGCCATACTGCCACGCAGTTGCATAAATTCACAGCGGTGTACTCTGAAGTCTGAATAGAGGAGCGCTTTGCGAGAGTAATGGCAGTAATCCCTAACCTGTGTTCAAATTAAAGCGACACAGGGTTTGTGTGTTTTAATATATTCTCCAACACTTTTTAGTTCGCAAGAGCCACTGTGCTCGCTTGCGTTCATTTTCATCCACTTAAGCGAGCAATTAAAATAAATCCAACCACCCATCCTTGGCTCAGAGCAATTTTTACAACCCCCCCAAGCTCGGTGTTCTATGCCCTCTGTGCGCTACTGTTATTGTTTGTGTTGTGTGCCGTTTTTCCATTCGCTTCTCATTCGCAATCCTGTTTCACAGGCACATTCCCCAACGCGCGACGACTGTAAATGCGAAAACTTTCGCAGTGAATCTTGTAGGCGTCGTCGTTGGCGTTGCCGTTGTCGTTGTAGTCGTGGTTGTGTCGTGGCACTGCCTCGTTGTCGTTCATAGTTATCCTCAACAAGTCCGAGACAATCGACTGTTTTGCAATGCTGAAGCTGCTTTAAGTGCACTGTTAAGAAGGGAATCCAACTGAGAATTTTCATTCAATTTAACAGGTCAAATGTACGGCGGTTAAGCCAAGCTAAGCAGATGCGAGGCTTCAAACGATAGCGAGTTCTGAAGAACGCCACCCCCGTGGATAATCTCCTCTGCGTGGTCCCCAGCGAGGCGCGGCTCCTCATCTGCGACTGCGAGTCGCTCGCCCCACCAGCGATTATGTCCAACCAAATTTGCACTTCTTTATACGGGCGCATGTCTTCGGGGTTTTCCGGCGGAGGGGGTGGGGGGCGCTTTGTGTGAATAGCTTTGAGTGTTAGCTGTGCAATTTTCCACCACGTTCACCACCGGTCCCCAGCGGGTAAAAATGACTTCGAGTCTCACACCAGCGAGCACGAGTGGCTACAGCCATCGAAGCTTGGTTCGCTTAAAGCTGCTGGCCTTTAACCTATTCTCCAATTGTTTTAAGTGCACTCATTGTTGTGCAATGCTTACACCGCCGCCAGTTCAATCCTTGTTTAGTGTTTCATATTATCTCCTGCAGCAGCAAGCGTCCTATCTCCAGTTGTCGCAGGGGCGGGGGTGGGGGTGGCGGAGGCTACATCCGCACACAAGTAATAGATGAAATAGAGAGGACAGCAAAAAGAAAACAAAGTTTATGCACAGCAAAATGGGGAAACTGTTGGCGAAATAACTTGAAAGAGGTTACCATTTTCTATGAATACCTTGGGGCCATGAAGTCACACAGCCTGATTATAAATGCAAGCGCATTTTAGCCGGTCCTCTTGCCGGGCGCCAAGACTGCACACCGAACACCCTGAACACTCTGAACACTATCAACACACAGAGGAGACTATATCTCGGGGCAAACTGAAATCATTGTCAGGATAAGGATCTTCTTCATGGTTTGTTGGTCTTGTTGCACAGTGAGTGGGGTTATAAAACCAGTCCAGTAAAACGTTTTAATTTGTCTCGTTGCAAGCCATCCCCATCGCTGTGGTGGTAGTTTTGGGGTTTTTAATGAATCGAAAAGAAGAAACCGCAAGAAGGAAAAAAATGCATATATCAGCTGAATTTATGAGTTAAAGTTTTTGGTGTCACTGTAAAAGTGTAATGTGGAGGCGAGGGAAAAAATGGAATACTAAATTATTTAAAAGTTTGGAGAGACTTTTAAAAAATGGTTGGTGGCTTATGCCGGAGGAAGCTGCGGATTGGAGGAACTTGGAAGCCCTTTATGCCAATTAAAAGGTCATTCACCAAGACGAATTGTGCGAAGGAAGCGGATGCGACTTAAGGATGGAGTTATTCATTTCGATATTCTTAACTGGGACGAAGGATCTGTGGATGTGCAGAATTTATTGCAAGAGTTGTTAATTCTCTTTGAACTGTTATTCGTTTCGTATAAGCTTTCCTGGCAGATTAAGGGGAATCGCAAAAAACGGTAGAGCTTCTTATTCAACTTTATAGCCAAGAATCACAGTCTCTCTGCAAACATGTGACACTCGCTTACTAGTGCAGCTTCAGGCCAGAGATATCCACAATGGATCAGATCTTCTCCACACGGCGGGTCCTGGAAATGAGGCTAGAAATACAGATGAAAACAGTTTTCGCAGCTTTTTATTCGTATATGGCAGCGTCCAAATAGACAGGACAGACAGTTTTGACACTTCCGTCGAACTCGCCAGGTTATGAAGAATGACGAAAGCGAATACCCGCAGAGGTCGGTTTCGATCTCAATGTCAAATATGACAAGGCTATGAGTTGTTCTGTGACTACTTCAACATCTTTTCTAAAAATATCGGTGGTGTATAACGCATGAGCTAGCAATAAGATCACAATCTATCTTCACCTTCGTGCAGCATACGCGGATGACATTCACGTGAGTGGCAGGATGCATGGAGTCATGGCATTAAGACGCAAACGATTAAAATGGATCTTAGGGTGAAAGAGACAAAAACGGATTATTTGCTGACGTCAAGAGAGAAAAATATCGTCGTTTTGGACAAAACTCAGAGGGGACACCTATTATTCGAAGTAGTCAGGCAGTCACGTCTACTTCTGCTTCGCACAAAACGATGTGACCAACCAACAGAAGCAGTTAAGTAATTGCGCCGTCTCATGGAGAGGAGGAGGTACATGGAGATTTAATATACCCCAGTACCATGCCCAAACTCAAAAACAGTGAAAGAAATCTTTGGTCTTGTTTGCGTTGATGGAATCTGAAGAAGAATATTTGACCATGAACTCTAGGGATGTATAGCGATGTCTAGTTAGGAGTCCACGTATCCAACATATAAGGTGTCTCTCACAAGTGCATGGACAATTTACTTGAAGAGTCTAGGATTCCATCTCTGTGTTGCGTTGTACCAACGGAGAATTCCTACACGCAAGTGGTACCTCGCGGAACTTGGTGTGTACAACTTGAAGTAGCTAGCCAGAGGTCTGAAGAATCTTGTTGGTTGACTATATATAGCGTAACAAAGAAAAAGAAAGTACCTTCAAAATATTTCCTCCTATTGTAAACCATCTGTAACGTATAATATATCAATTATTGTGCAGGTATGTTGCAATTCCGACTTACTATTTATCTCTACCATCAGTTCTAGGGTATGTTGCTACAGTTTGTCCCAAGATACATTAATTCACGCTGATAGAAAGTAGTGCATACACTTTCTGTACGCTCCTTTTGGATAGTTAAACTATGTAAATCAGAGTACTTCGGCGCTCACTTCTTGAGGTAGGTGTTCCCCAAGGTACAATACTGTGACCCGTACTTTTTACCATACGTGAAACTATTGGTGAACGTACGTGAAATCGAGGAAACTGAGGTACATAATTTGTAATAACTCATTAGCTATCAGTGGCGTGGCGTGGACAATTTGCAAAGGTAAGTCGGTAGAAATATTCACCTGCAAACGCTCTCTGAAATTTAATGTGTATTGCTAATTTGCTAATTACACACAAGTAAAGCAATTGAAGCCAATTGTATACTTCAAGTCATTAAAGGTAAAACTTATAATCAATCTAAAGTATGATAAAAGTGGTTTCGAAAGAAACCTTTTTGGCAGATGCAAAAGCAAATTTTCCCAACAGAAATAAAAAGAGAAAGAACAAATAAAAAGAGAAAACAAAGAAAACATGCAAAATCAGCAAATAAGTCGATGAAAAGCGAGTTATTTTTTTTCGTAAGAAAGCGTGGGTCAGCCACAGCGAACAACGAAGAGACGAGAAGCAATGATTTTCGCTCTTTAGTTTTCTGCAGTTTTGCGGTTTATCTCTTATGGGCTATGGAGTGAGTGTGATGTGATATTGGAGAAGAGCCATGCAATGATGTGTATTCTGTATGTCAACGTTGAGCAGTATAAAGGTATGAAAACTTAGAACTTGTCGTGGAAACAGACAAATATTATGTTTATATTCAAATATAAGGTTTCATGTTGCTTGTTGTATCGATACATTATTGAGGAGTGGAATTTTCAAACGTAACTCGGCAGGAATCGGGTTATATGGACGCCACGCCACTGATAGTTATAGAGTTATCAAATTCGTACTGATTTGACATCCCTGTTTAAATCACAAAAGTAATACCTAGGTTGACCATCTTTCACAAAGGCGAGTTCGGTATACAAGAAAATATATCGGCTTTTACCGGTGGGATGTGGATGTAGTCCGGAAGGCAAAGACCCCTCGACTGCACTGGCTCGGGCACGTCGAGCGCATGGACAACGATGCTCCAGCTAAAAGGGTCTTCGAATCCGAGCCTCCTCGTTCGAGAAGGAGAGGAAGACCGAATCTCCGATATAAACACCAAGTAATCGCGGATGCAAGACAGCTTGGTCTTGATGACTGGAAGCTGCGTTCCAAGGACGGTCAACAATGGAAAGCAGCTATCGCTCAGGCTCGGACCCTGCATGAGTCGGCATCTGTGACCCGCATACAGAGAATGTACCCGATGATTTCGCGGTTCTTTTCTATGACATCAGACATCTCAGCGCTTTCATTTTGACTTTCCTTTCTTTTCTCAAAAGTAACAAGCCATAACGTGACATATTTTTACATTTCTATGGTTAGATGCATAAACAATATTAATGTTCTAAATATTTCTTTATTACACAATCACAAGTGTTGCACTAGTAAAATAATTTGTTATTAATTGACTTGACGATGCGACGATGCGGAAGCTGGCTAAAATGGATCTAGCGGTGAATGAGGGCAAAACGAAGTATATGCTGTCATCATGAAAGGACACACAACATCGATGATTTGGCCAAAACGTCACCATAGGCAGCTAAAGCTTCGAGGTAGTGAAGGACTTCGTCTACCTCGACTCGCAAGTGAAAAGTACGAACAACACCAATACCGAGATTAAACGCAGAATTACTCTTGCCAATCGCTGTTTCTAAGGGCTCTAGAGGCAACTGAATGGTAGAGTCCTCTCTCGAAGGACCAATCATCCCTGTACTACTCTATGGTGCGGAGGCATGGACAATCTCAAAAGCGGATGAAGAAGCACTTGTTCTTTTCGAGAAAAACTCTGCGTTCAATCTTTGGTCCTGTCTGCCTTGATGGAAAAGATTCAACCACGAACTGTACGGGCTGTACAGCGACATGAGTCTTGTCAGGCGTCTTCGGATCCAACGCCTAAGATGGCTAGGCCATTTAGAGCAGCTTCGGCCCGAAGAGTCTTCGACTTCTAACCCGTGGGACAACGCCCATGTTTAAGGTGGCGTATTCAGGTGGAGAAGGACCTCAACCAAATTTGCGAGCGACACTGGAGGCAGCTAGCCAGAGACCGTGTTAGTTGGAGAGGCTCGTTGATTGAGGCGCAGGACCACGGAGTGTAGCGCCAAATAAAAAAAGAAGAAGACCATGCGACACCCAAAGCTATGTGGTGATTTGCCCATTTCAAATGCGATTCGATGTTAGACTTCCCTCCGTGAGAAATATTGACTTCGGTGTTGCAAACGCCCATGAATAAGTGAGTGAATGCACCACAACCAATAAGAGCGATAGTGAAGCTGAAGCTAAGGGTATGATTCGATTAGACTCGTTAAGAATGAGATTTTCGAAGGCTGATCTATGGAAAGTCTGATCTCTCATGAAGCAATTCTGACAGCTATTCCGTAGATGTTCAATATGGCTGTGGTGATTTAAAGTTGTGTTAACACAGAAATATTTAATTCCCATGAGTTAACGAGAATATCAGCACGACTGCACTTCAGTAGTGAGAGTAAAACTTCAAGTGGTAGATTGGGCATATGAGTGGTGTGTTAGAGATAGTTGAGTTCAATACACTTGACAACATCTTTTGTAATTTTTTGCTGCTAGCTGATCTCCGCATATTTCAGGTATGGTGTAATGCTTTGAAAATAGAAACGCTTGACTTACGCTTACATAACGTGTCGGAATCGGGTCCTGCAAGACCTCCCATTCATTCGTATTGACAAGATTCAAGTAATCAAAATTAATGGAAATCTCCATCTGAATGTGTTTCATTAATTTTTTAATCATAATTATAAAGGGTTTTCCAATAGGAATTTGACAAATTTTAAATTAATTTCTGAACACACTCTTTCACTGATCACTGTCAATTTATTCAGTAAACTCAACGTGTTCATCATGGTAAAGCACACGAACGAGCAACGTCTGCAAATTATAAAAATGTTTTACCGAATCTTGGAGTCGGTGGTCGCAACTTTGAGAGCTTAACGCTCCAATTTTCGGTCGTAATTCTCGCCCTAGTAGATCGGAAATAACAAGTTTAGTGCAAGAATTTGAGTCTACATATTCGTTGGGTGATGATGCCGTGTCAGTGAGACAACGGGTTGGCCGAAGTGTCGAAAATATCGCTGCCATTCAGGAGCTCGTAGCAAACGATCTAAATCAGTCCATTCCGGCAAAGACGGTGTTCTTAAGATGTGGGTATCGCTCAGACCACATTGCGGATCTTGGCTTGCACCCATACAAGATCAAGCTGACTCGAGAATTAAAGCCGATGGACCATTTGACGACGTGCGACGTGCTCTCTCCGCTTCTGGAGAAGATGCGCCAAGGTGATGAATTTCATTGCAAAATCATCTTCAGTGACGAAGCTCATTTTGGGCTCAATGGGGCCGTCAATAAGCAAAATATGCGTTATTGGTCGAGTGAAAATCCACATGTGCTTCATGAATCACCACTTCATGCACAAAAAATAGCTGCTTGGTTCATTTTGCATGTCGGCAGGGTTATTGGACCACATTGTTTCCTCGACAACGCTACAGTGAATGGTCAGAGTTATCGCGTCATGATAACTGATTATTTTTGACCCGAATTGGAAGATATGGATTGGACGATATGTGGTTTCATCAGGACCATCCCTCAGGCCACACAGCACACGTTACAATCGATTTATTGAAGAGTGAGTATGGTGAGCATGTTATCTCAAGAAATGGCCCAATCGATTGGCCGCCTCGATCATGCTATTTTTTCTGTGGGGCTACATTAAGTTATTGGCTTATGCCAACAAGCCGACAACATTGGAGGAACTCAGAGCCAACATTGCAAGCGAAATAGCGGCCGTTTCGGGCGAAATGTGTGGACGAGTCGTTGAACATTGGGTCCAACAAATCGACCGCTGCAAACGTGCCCACGGTGGCCATATGAACGAAGTCGAGTTCCATTCATAAACGTTTTTGATATGTATTCACATTTGCCCACCACACTGTTACTGAGAGCAGTATAAGACAACGTAGGATAATGAAGTCTTTGAAATATCTGAAATGGTTTGCGTTTTATTTATAGAAATCCCTTTACTACCGGACTGTCGCGCCGAGGCGTACCTGGGTCTAGCTTCTCCAGCAACCACTCCTGTTGTGCGTGCTATTATTCGTTCACGAGTGGACAGGACCTGTAGGAAGATTTTTGAAGTTGAGAAGGTTTTTTTGTAAGCCACAACACTCTTTGGGCACTGAATTATGAATGTTGGTGGATTCGGGTATAGAACCTGGCACCCTCGGCGTAGGAGACGACGCACCAACCCACTACGACTGGATGGCGCAGTTGGTAGAGTGACTGCTCTGGATAGCTGGGTCCCCGGTTCGAATGCTAGTGAAAGCAAACTTAATATGCTTTTATCTGATTTTCAAATCTGGTCCAGTAACCATTTGCCGTTGGGATCAAATTAACGGCCATCACTGGAGTAGAAAATCAGTGGTACTAGTCTGACAATGGACCAATATGGTCTGAGTGTGCTGGTGAATGCACTAGCAGCTCCCCGTCCTTACCTAACCTAACCCACTACGTCACTGCGACCCACGAATAAATACTTTCAGAATCATTACATCCGCACAATTGACACTACGGAAGAATCTGACAGTTCCATTTATGTTTCCAGTGGCAGAACCAATGTCAATTTTCCCATCTAATGACGTAACCCTTGGCAGTTTTAAGGAAAAGGTTCAGTATGTGCTGCTTAGACGGCGAATATGAATTGAACCAACGACATGAGTGTAGTCGGGTGTTCAAAGAAACACAACCCTAGGCCGGAGTCTGTTTCAAATTTACAAAACAAGCAGAACTCAGTGGAGCTCGATATAAGAAAAGCAAACCTTTTAAAGCAATCAGTGAATGAAGAGAACAAACACCACATGGTCGGCCTCGAGGGCACTGTTCAGTGTACACAGAGCACAAATCAGAGCAGAATGCAATTACTTAATAAACAATACTCCATGTCTGAGTCGGAGAAGGAATACAACAAACCCTATTTCTACTCTATCAACAAAAATTCATAACCAACGAGCGTACATTTTACATTTTTTCTTTCCATTTAAACGCGAAACTTTTTCACTTATCGCAAGAAAATTGATAAAAGGAGCGGAATCCAATTTCCCCCCTCTCCGCCCCTCACAGACCGGATGTACTACCTCGAGTAGTAACAACGACGCCAAAACGACACAAATACTATGCAAATACTTTAACCGCAAAGTTTGTCGTCGCTTCCACAAAGGCAAACACGACAAAAAAAGAAAAAAAAGAATACTTTTCTCCTTTTCTTCGAGAGTATCCTTAGACGACATCCAGTTCAGAATGAAGACAGGACACGAAAAACAAAAAAACGAAGAAGTGCACAAGAAAAAAAAGACGGGAGATATTTTAATTCAGCAGAAAATCTTTGGAGATTAGTGAGATTGGTGTTGTGCCGCCTTTCTTAGATTTGTATCTCCTTCGTTTTTCTTTTCTCTTTGAGTCGTCCACACCGCCCCCTTTCCCCACCCAACGGCCAATTCGCCCGAAGGACAATTGCTGTTTCTTAAATTAAATTTTCTCGCGTAACAACTTGATGTTGCACCAAATTAAAACTTTGTCTTTTGATTTTGAATCCATTCTCCTTTTTTGGTAATTAAATTTTATTACAGATTGATAAAGATGATTTTGGCAAATTAAAGCGAAAACTTTATCGTTTATTGCTGCTCATAGGGACTGGGGGGAGGATGGAGGTGGGCACGGGCGATGGGATATCTCAGATCTCAGCATTTGGGGCGGTCGGCGGTAGTCGCTCATTGTTCGCTTATCCAATGAATAGAACTTTAATTAGGGAATTCGCTACATAATTACCGCATGGCGAAGCACTTTTTGGTGCCATTGCCTTGGCAGCTCTTCCGTGTTCGGAGTGAAATGATGCGCCCGTGTACCGTGTGTGTGTTCTGAGGGAACGCGCCCAGGATGAAAATGAGATAGTTTCGTTCATAACCAAACGACTGCAGATAAGCGCAAATCATAGAACGAGAACAAAAAGAAAAAGGTTCCACAGTCGATGGTCTAGCTGCTGGAGTGGATTCGTTTTGTTTCATTGCACTTTATTTACTTGCATCAAACTCAATTTCTCTCGGGTCGTAGCTGCGGCGTGCACAGCAACCCTGTCGAGGGCGAGACATATGCAGACGAGAGAGAATTCGGCTGAGCAGAGACAGAATTCCCCATTGTTGCTAATTACATTGCAATTAGTTTTATTGTTGAGTTCCTTTTTGGTCGGCGAGTGGTAGGGCCTAGGGCCCTCCTCTCTTCTCGGTGGGCGATGGTAATTTTGGTTTGTTCACTGGGATTGAGTTAGGCTCTGGTGTATGACTTGGGGAATTTCTTGTTGCTTGTTGTTTGCAACTGACAAAAGGTAAAGTTTTGAGCGCCAACGGAGCGGTTCACGTTTGAGAAGTGCGGTTGATGATTGGTTTTGTTTCTCCTTTGTTACAGTCATTTTCTCTGGTTATGAATGTTCTGTTGATGGTGGTGGGCTGGGAGGGAAGGAGGCTACTTTTAATTGAACTTTAATGGAGTACAAACAACTTGGGAGAACTGGAAGTTTTGCGGGCATTTTGTAGCCTTACAAAGGCGGAGTAGATGACGTTGGGAGGAATTTCCAACATTTGATACTGCTGAACTTGAATGCGATAAAGGACACACCTATAGTTGTGGAAGTCGGTAAGGTGGGCAGTTTAGAAGACAGCCAACTTTAGCCAAGTTCTGAAACTGAAGAGATGGTCAACTTGGTAGCACTGTTTGCCGAGTTTCAGAAATCATATTTCCCAAAGTTGGAAAAAGTATTTCGCAAGAGACAACGTTAAAAAGTTACTTCAATTTAGTTTTTTGCGTTTGCGGTATGATCGTCCAGTGTTCTGTACAGACCGCCAGCAATCAAGTGATGTCACGTCGAGTTTGGCGAAGGACATGTATTCTTTTGGATGTTCTTACTATTGTTGCACCATACCCTGTGCACCGCGACCTTTAGATGTATTCTGCCCCCTATTCAGACCTTTGCTTTCTTAAGAGCTCCCCTCCCATGCAGCTCTTTTCAGAGTTCTATTGATGGTTATATGCTCCTTTTGCGGAAACGGCTTATCCTAGAGTTTTCTCTCTAAGCCAGTTTCCTTCAGGAATCTGAGAATGAGAGCTGGTTCTAGTGACTTCACTTCTTCTTCTGATATAAGGTGCTTGCCCAGATATCTTTGTTTTTTGCGGGCTAGTGCCTCACAAAATCCCATCCCATGTTCTGGAATTTCGTTAGATTCTCCGCAGAATCTACGACCTTCTTCTGATACTCCTAGTTTCCTTAGATGCTCCCTAAGTCTACAGTGCCCCGTAGGGAAGCCTGTAAGGTTAGGTTAGGTCGTGGGGATGCTGTGAATTCACCAACACACTTAGACTATATTTGTCCATTGTGATACCCATAGTCAGACGACTACCACTGATTGCCTGAAATCTAGTAATTGTGCGTCAATTTGATCCAAACGGCAAATGGTGACTGGACCAGATTTGAAAAGCAGATAAAAGCGTATTAACTTTGCTTTCACTGGGATTCGAATCGGGACCCCGATAACCAGGGGCAGGCACTCTACCAACTGCGCCATCTTGTTAGGGTACTGAGGCTATTCTTGCTCATTCTGATACATGCCCAAATCTCTTCCGGTTATATTGACCCCAGAGATTCTTGACCTGCTTCATGCCTTGAGCGTTGTTCCAGGCATCTGCACGGTTCCTTCTTTCTAGTTGAAGGAAGGACTGAAATTTTCCCTGAGGCCATGATCTCTAACAGCGCAGAATAGTTCGGGCCTATAAAAGGTTCCGATACTCCTTTCCAAACGAGCGAGTCAGCCATCTTATTGTCTTCTATCCCTGTATGGCCAGGTATCCAACAGAGTTTAACTCTGATTCTCCTGCTCAGCTTCTTAAGCTTTCGAAGATATTCCCAAGCAAGCTTGGAATTTGATGATCAATGAGTCTAGTGGCAAAATAGCAGCACGACGCTATGTTGCAGTTGGTATAGTTCTTGTCAATGTTGATTTGAGCCCATCTGTCTATGGCTAAGTACTCCTGACCCTGTTCCTTCATCAGCTCTTGATCCACCTGTATACCATTTTACCATATTGCTGCTCAGTCCGTGGGCTATAGATTCATTGCTCCAGTCCTTTTTGGTGCTAAGCTTAATAGGATGCTCCTTTTGGAAGTTGACTTTCCGAATCACTTCGGAATGGCCAAGAATGCTTTTTGACTGGTTCATAGAATTGTCTCGATGTAATGCACCTGTCACTTTTGGATGTTGCACAGTTCGTCAGTCTGGCGCATCAAGAAAGTGGGAAGATATATGTATTAGCCTTATTGGGGTGTACACCCTCTACAAGCGAGCGTAGATCCTACCTAGCCATCTCGTTTCGTGGGATGTCACTGTGACCTGAACCCAGAATTGTCCGACTGTCTGTAGGCCTTGGAAATGTTTGGGAATTCCAAGAACGCAACGCATCGCCCCTACAAGAGTCGTCACTTTAGATTGCGTGGCAAGCCCATCCGCATAGTCAATGGAGGATGTTCCGAGATGGATGTTCAAGGATGGCCCTATGATATGATTTTCATGTTCAGTACCCAGACTCTCTGTGCATGATGGAGCTATGTGCTTTTAATGTGTAAATCCAAATGTAGAAGACGAAGCATTACCGTCAGAGCGTCTGACGGAGTCGATCGTAGAGCGCCTGCTGCGGTGCCAATACATCCTGTTCTTTGTACCTTGTTTTAGTTTCCCAATATTGCATTATTTTCTTAAGAGTAAACTTACAGCAACTGCATTCGGCAGCAATCCGAAAAAACAATGACGAATGGGTAAAGAGTGACAAAGATAAGGCAGACCTATTTGCTGAACATCTAGAACAAACTTAACCCGTTTGATGGACAAATGTTGATAGATGATCCAACCGATTTGCCTCGGATATCCGATAACTTCAGAATAAAACGGGTGCCGCTAACTGAACTCTGATAGGCAATAAAACTTGAAAAGTAACTAGAAACTATTGTTCTTTGACGAGTGGAAGGGATCTACAGTTTAATACCGACTCCGAAGTTGAGAAGCTTTTTCTAGACAGGAATACTCTTTGAGTATTGTCAGTGACTCGAAAGAAGTAGAGCCGTGAATTATCAAAGGTGGTAAATTCGGCTAGGATCTTTGCCGATCGAGTCTCCCGGAATCTCTCTCTAAGTTCGTCGCCACCTGGCAAACAATCGAAGAAGATTGGAGGCATTGTCAAGAAGCCATCAAAGATGCTGCCACTGATGTGCTGGGTTTTACGGCACCACCTAGAAAAAACCCATGGTTTGACAACGAGTGTAGGCTGGCACATGCAGCGAAGCTGGAAGCCTACAAAGCAACGCTGCAACGAACGACGAGAGCTGTTCGTGAGCTCTACGAACAGAGACGAAGGGATGAGACCCGCCTTCTCAGAAGAAAGAAGAAAGAGCACGAGAAGCGCGCGATCGAGGAGATGGAGAGGTGCTTCGGTAGGAACGATGTCCGAAAGTTTTACCAGAGGGTGAAACAGTTATCCAGTGGATATAAGGTTCGGACAGAAGCCTGCCGGGACGAGAATGGACAACTAGTAGTAGAGTCGCAGTCGATACTGAGAATTTGGAAGAACCACTTCTGCAGACTGCTAAACGGCGATGATGACACCAATACCGCTGTCAGGCAGAGTGTTCCACTCAATATGGACGATTATCGACGAGAATTCCGTCCCCCCGACAATATCAAGACTGAAGTTTAACAAAGCTGCCGGTGCGGACGGACTGTCCGCTGAAATGTTTAAGGCAGCTGGAGATGATCTGGTTGGGCGTATGCACCAGCTCATCTGTAAGATATGGTCGGGGGAAAGCATGCCCGACGAGTGGAATCTGAGTATCGTTTGCCCGATCCACAAGAAAGGATACCCCTTTGACTGCGTCAACTATCGAGGGATAAGTCTCCTGAACATCGCCTACAAGATCTTCTCTGCCGTTTTGTGTACTCGCCTGAAGCCGTTTATAAATAACCTGATAGGTCCTTATCAGTGTGGCTTCAGGCCAGGGAAGTCCACCATCGACCAGATTTTCACACTACGGCAGATCCTGGAAAAGACCCAAGAAATGCAAATCGACACCCACCACCTTTTTGTCGATTTCAAGGCCGCATATGACAGCGTGCATAGGGACGAGCTGTACAACACCATGTCTAGTTTTGACATTCCTGCCAACTTGTCAGATTGTGCAGGATGACGATGGAGAATTCTCGCTGCTCCATCAAGGTCGGTAACGAACTCACCGAGACCTTCAATGTCAAAAAAGGATTTAGACAAGGTGACGCGCTGTCATGTGATTTCTTTAACATCATCCTGGAGAAGATCGTGCAAGACTCACACGCCAACACTAGAGGCACGATCTTCCAGAAGTCCGTACAACTGCTAGCATACGCGGATGACATTGACGTGATTGGCAGAACACAGCGAGCCGTCAATGAGGCGTTTGCTGGCATTCAGGCGGAGGCGGCTAAAATGGGTCTAGCGGTGAATGAGGGCAAAACGAAGTATATGCTGTCATCAAGAAAGGACACACCACATCCACGTCTTGGACAGAGCGTCACAATGGGCAGCCATAACTTCGAGCTAGTCAAGGACTTCGTCTACCTCGGCTCCGCAGTAAACAGTACAAACAACATCAGTACGAGATCAAACGCAGAGTAACTCTTGCCAACCGCTGTTTCTGTGGGCTCAAGAGGCAACTGAGTAGTAGAGTCATCTCTCGAAGGACCAAGCTGACCTTATGCAAGACCTTGATCATCCCAGTCCATCAAAGCATCAAAGCTATTCGAGAAACTTCTACTGAAACGAATACAATCATCAATTTGGATTCAGGAAGAGTCACTCCACAATTGACCAAGTATTTAGAATAACCAACGAAATCGAAAAAGCAATACAGGGAAAAGAGGGTTGCTCCAGCGTTTTCCTCCGCGTATCCCAGGCCCTTGACAAGCTTTTATATTTCATTTTAGAATACCTAAAGAAAAGGATATTTAGAGTTAAGCACGGAACGGAAGACTCGGAATTTAAAGACATCGCAGCCGGGGTCCCGCAAGGGAGTGTTCTTGGCCCTACTCTGTTTTTGTTATATACCCGAGACATACCACAAATTGAGGGCACAATAGTAGCTACGTTCGCAGACGATACTCCTATTCTGGCTACGGAAGGCACAATCCTGTCCGCTACCGTAAAACTGCAGCACGCTGTAAATAAAACCTCCGATTGAACAAAACTCTGGCGCATTACCCTAAATGAAACCAAATCCACGCATGTTCATTTTACCTACAAAAACATAGACAATGTACGCAATTGAAGCCAAATATCTCTCCAAATATCTCGGGACGACGCTGGATGCTAAGCTTAAGTGGAAGGCGCACGTAAAAAAAAGTGACTAACTTGAGAATCGATATAGAGAAATGTACTGGCTACTCGGACGACATTCCAAGTTAAGCGCGAATAACAAACTGCTTATGCATAAGCAAGTGCTAAAGCCTGTGTGGACCTACGGTATTCAACTTTCGGGTTGCACTGAAGCAAGTAACAGAGAATTCATACAGTCATTCCAAAACAAAGTTATAAGGGCTGTCGCGAATCCCCTGGTATCTACGAAATAATGAAATACAAAGAGATCTAGGGATCGCCACCGTGGACGAAGAAATAAAAAACTTCGCGAGGAAGTTAAGAGTTCGACTTCATGGTCAGTGTAACCATGCCATACTCCAAACACTGGACATGAGAAGCCTCGTATGCCGTCTCCAACGAATGAAACCCTTGGATTAAGCGCAATGGATGGAGGCCCCTATCGAAAATCTAACCTAGTTGTAGTAAACAACAAAAACAATGGGAAGGGTGTGTTCAGTCAGTAAAAATCTGACACTACTATAAATACACGGGTGTCCTAGTGTCTTATTGAAGATTCACAACAACTTACGAAAATAGAAAATCTGATTTTGAGACTATCCATGCTTCCGCGCCAGAGAGCAGGATAGGGATAATCAAGGTGTTTTATAATGTTAGCTTGGTCCTTCGAGAGTGGGCTCTACTACTCAACTGCCTCTTAGGCCCAAATAAACAGCTATTAAAGTCGGATGGCTACTACGGATAAATCAGCGACCGTACCCTCTCGCGATCCAAAGACTATTGCCAATGCATGTCCTCTCTGATTCAACCGATCGTTGGCCACCCTCTCTTTCAGTCACGAGGGTAGTTTCTGTTGATTATTACGTCGGTAGATGTCATTTGCACTGTTAACTTGGGAGGTGAGGTACACGTCCTTCGCTACATCGAATTTATATCTGCCAATGGTGACGAATCGCCGATGTTGTGCGTCCTTTCTCTATGACAGAAGTAAACACTTCGTTTCGGCCTCGTTCACGGCTGAACCCACTTCAAATTTACAAACCTTATATTGATACATTTTAAGTGGATGTCGGATGAATGCAGACGTATATGCTATATCACATGTCATAGGACCGAACTCACTACTCTCCTAGAACCAACCCTGAGTCAAAAGGTTTGGTCTGTCGACGATATGCCAAACCCGACGATGCCTAGCTTCTCAGCAACCACTCATGTTGTGCATGCTATTGTTCTTTCACGCGTGGGAGGGACTTACAGTTTAATGCCGACTCCGAACGGCGAAGCTTTTCTAGACAGGAGTACTCTTTGAGCATTGTCAGTGACTTGAAAGAGGCGGAGCCGTGAATTTTAAAAGGTTGTCAATTGGGGAATCGAACCTGTCAGCCTCTGCGTAGGACGCACTTACCCACAACGCCTCGGCAACCCAGGCGACATTAGATAGGGATAAACCTGGAATAAACCTCTGTCATAACTCAATATAGGTGGCGCCACAGGTTAGAGTGGTCCAGAGCCTAGCTTCTACAATAAATTCAAGAATAGGGTGACACACAATTCCATAAGATTGTTTGTACAAATTAAGCCAACACCAAGGCCACGACCTCGATTTAAATGTGATGTCGTTCATGTTGAAATATCTATCTCCTTATACTCAATGGAAAACTAATTAAACGAAGGCCTAGCAGCCACTTCAATGTACAAAGGATCCATTAAGCTATCTTAAAGTAATTGCTTTCCTGAAGGTAACCCACTTCAGCTACCACTCACATCCTTCGAATTACTACTGAAACAAAGTAAATCTGTCAGACAAATCCTTCCCAATCTGGCAAAGCCCAACGATTGTGCACAGATAATCTAATTAAATGATTCCCATCCTTTCCGAAATCAAAGATAAATACATTAAATCCCCGAGTTTGCTTAACCTTCGCCTCCCGCACGGAAGGAGTTATTCTCAAACAGCTTCACTTTCTTTCATAATTGCCAACAAATCCTTCCGCTGAGCTAAGCCTAATTAAAAATTCCCTCTCGTTCATGATCCTGCTCTCGTTCTCGTTCCCATTCCCGTCAGCGTCAAAACTAAGCAAGCACTCATTTAATTCCTAATTAAAGCGATTGATGATACTTGAATTTTAAAAGCCATTTACTTCAAGGTCGCATTAAATATGATTGCATCCATTTACGGCCAGCTGCTTAATCCACATCAGAGCCGTTCCCCCACGCCCTGGCTTTGGAAATGAAAACGAAAATGGATGCAATCATAACCATTAACCGAACCGCGCACCGCCTCCACACGGCCGCCACCCTCAGTCAAATATGCTCTCAAGAAGGAGCTAATTCCGGAGAGGCAGTCAAAAGTGCCAAGGTCATCATTTCGTTCGTTTCATCATCGTTTCATCGTTTCATCGCTGCACTGAAGGATCCCGAGTAACAAATATTCTCTTTCTGTACGAAATGAATGAATTCAGACTGTGAGGAGGAGGTGGAGGAAGAGGAAGGGTAGAATAAATGTAAAACCATCCGAAAAGCCAACCCGCATTTTGGTAACAAATATTTCATGCCGTTTACTTTTTTGTAAGCACATCTCTGACATTGACGTTCTGTGGCTGGTCCTTGTTCATCTCGGAGCAACCCGGAGGAGGCTCGTCTTGATGAGGATGATGATGATGGAAAACAAACTCAACCGCATATTGCATTAAAATCCACCTCACCTCGCCCACCCACTTCAACCTTCCCCCATCCACACAACCACACAGATTATCTTGTGTTCGGCATCGTTAAATTCCACTTTATGGTCGTTGGTCGTCGTTCTTTTCCCTTCTCCTTTTGGTTTTTTTCTTTTCGGTGCTGCCTGGCGCTCTTTCACTCACCGGGGGTTGGGTCTTCTTAACTCTTTCCGGTACGTTTTTGTGCTCGAAACTTTAAAGATGAAGGAAACCTGCTTCCTTTACACATTTGTTTTTCAGCTCCTTTTTTTTTGCGTCCCCCTTCCTTTTTTGTGTTCTTGTCATCTCCTCTCGTCGTAAGACCCGGTATTTTATGAAGAAGTGTTCAAGTCATAACGGGTGTGCCATAAGTTTGAGGACTGTTAGCTTTGTTAATTCATTTCGGGCTCTCTTACTCTCGCCATGTGAAATGAAGTCATAACGTTATTTCACTTTAAGTTCCGACAGGTAACTTCTCCTCAAGTGCTACACACAGCAGCCTTCCCGCAAAAAAAAAAAAGAAAAATTTAAACAAACCACTTTGCGAACGCATCCTTTTAAAGCTTTATGGAATGCTTACTGCGATCATGATAGACAGACACTTTAAGAGACCTCTTTACCCTTTTTGGTGCTAGTACGACAGCACTCAGAAGATGATGGGGCGAGAGAGAATATAATCAAAGAAAGTACAAATCACTTTGCACTCCACCGTTATGTTCAAGAACCAGCCATTAACAGAATGAAAAAGCAAGTAATAAAACGAATCGGGGAAGAATTAAAAATGCTTTCATCCTCAAAGGGAATGGTTTTCTTGGTATTTTACTGTCAAAGAAATACCTTTCAGTGACAAACGCACGGAAAAAAATTTAGTTTTTGAAATGCACTCATCAGGATGATAGATGAAAGGATTCACCCGTGAACAGTGTCTGTCGCTCTGGTAGTCGTTCTCTCAGTCAAATACTTTATCAGATCGGGGCTTGTCGTCCTCCTAAAGATGTGCTCTTTCTATATGCTCAGTTATAGCTTTGTTAATATCGTTTGCTTTTCCTAAAGAGATGGATATTATGTTTAATGGGATGACAGGAGGTTGAAAAGGATTTGGTTATTTGAATTCACGCCATATCCATGTTGCTCTGATTTGTTTTTTCAATTCGATGATGCTCTTTATTTTTTTCGTACAACAATACAATAAAAAAAGAGGAAAACGACCGTGTCGATGGATATCCATTTTTAGGTTTGAACGCCTTAAGGCCCAAGCCCATCGAATCCGTAGGGTACGTTGCGTTTGTAGTCCAAAATTTTAGTAGTTGCAAAGAACATGCGCAATCCACTGGTTCTAAGCACAAATTTGAAAATACCAAAAAGTCGCCGTGGCGTAATGGGTAAGTGCGTCGCTCCAGTCGATTACATACCCCCGAGGAGTACAGACGTGTTCGACCTTTGTGTGTGAAAAGAGAGAACAAATTGGGGCGCAAAAAAAATCATTAGTTCAATAGTTTAGCGGCAGTGCAACCGAACAAAAAATTATTAGATTACGAAGTGTGAGTGCAAGTGAGATAGCGACCCATGCTCGAAAAAATGGGTGACGCTGAACAGGTGGCTGGTACATCAGGCCACCAGTCGAAGCAAGAAGAAGGGGGAAAGAAGAAATGGAAAAAGCTTCAACCGAAACCAAATCTGGTGAAGCGCCGTTACACGGCTGCCTCACGCGATGCCAAAGGTGCGATAGGTGCAACATCATCAGCAGAAGCAATAGCGACAACAGCTACGGAAGTAGTTAATGTTGTGTTCGCTCGAAGTGGCAGGGGAGTTTCGGTGTAAGTGAGAGCTCTTACCGTGCTCTGACGTCATCCATGTCAGATGAGGAGGAAGAAGATGAGCGGGTGGAGCTGGTTAACAGCCAGAGGCAGAGGGAGCAGCTGTACGCTCATATCCAGTTCCTTAAAAAAAACTGAAGGACAGATAAGCGATCAAAGAAGCTGCAGAGCAGCAGCAACAGCAACAGCAGCAGCAGCAAGAACAGAAGCAGGAGCAACAGCAGCAACAACTGCCAAAAAGACAGGGTGCATCCGCTGATGAGAAGCAACAACAACAACCTCATCAACAGCTGCAGCAGCATCAGCAGAAGCAGCAGCAGCAGAATCAGCAGCAACAGCGGAAGCCACAACTTCAGCAACCGGTGGCAGCTAAAAAGGAGAGACTCCCGTCTTCGGACGGAACGTCTTCGGATTGGAAACTAAGGATCTGGATAAATTATGTAAGTTGGCCACCAGAAATACATCATATTACATTAGGTATAAAGGTCCCTTAAGGCTTTCTGTCCACTATTCATCAGTGGCAGATTACCGTGTCGTAAAAGAAGAGCTAACGACAATGGGGGTCAAGTTCTTTTCATATACCCCAAAAGGGGAAAAACTTAAGACCGTGCTCCTAAAGAACGTGGATCCCGATACTGATCCCGAGGAGATCCTCGCTATGCTGCGCCAAGCGCAGAGCGACGATGTTCAGGTTGTTGGGGTTAAGCCCTTCATCACTGCGGCATCGAGAAGAGAGAGCAGGAAGCTTCCGTTCTTCCTAGTCCAGGTCAGTCCAGCTAGTAAAGTAAAAAGCCTAAGGCGAATCAATCGTTTAGGCACTATTGACATCAAATGGGCAACATTAGAAAGGACAAAGCACACACTCCAGTCTGCTCGCTGTCAAAGGTGCGGGCATGTCACAGCGAAGTGTAGTATCGTCAAATGCGCAGGCGTCAAATGCGCAGGAACCCACATTAAAGGGGAATGTCCATTAGGAACGGATAAGGTTGTCGAGAGGAGCATGCTCACATGCGTACTCTGCAAGACCAGCGGGCACCCTGCTAATTATCGGGGATGCCCTACAGTCCAAGAGATGTGAAGAGGTTGATGCGACCAACCAACAATTGATCGACTATTTTCCACGGGTACCTGCGAACGAGTCCACCGGTGACATATAATGTCAAAAATGCATGGCGTGTCAACGAGGTATCACTGAGTTCGAGATTGTAGTAGATTAATTATTAAACACCACTCTTTTATAAATCTAAGAAAATCGAAATTTCAAAGTTCCTGAATTATTAGGAATTATTCAAAATTAGTTTTAAATAAAAGATAAAAGAAGAAAGTATTATTTCATTGATAAAATGTGGTAAAAACGATCACATAAGCAGCACCCGAACAAATTTCCATGGAGATGTCTCAAACGCACAGAAAGTTAATACCCATATCGCAACGGCGCGTTCAGGCGTTCGGGCTTTCACATTTTCAGTACATGCAAATCACATGTTTAAGTCGAAATGGGGCGGTCGCGTGATGAATTTTCACAGACCGTAATATTGTATGCGCGAGCATAAATTTCTAGGTGGAGCTACTATCAAGTTACGACTGGATGGCGCAGTTGGAAGAGTGCCTGCCTTTGGTTAGCGGGGTCCCCGGTTCGAATCTCAGTGACATCAAAGTTAATACGCTTTCATCTGGCTTCAAATCTGGTCCAGTAATCATTTGCCGTTGGGATCAAATCACTGGAGTAGTCAATCAGTGGTAGTAGTCTGACTGATACCCCTCACAATAGACTTATATGGTCTAATTGTGCTGGTGAATGCACTAGCAGCCCCCCTACCTAACCTAACATACTATCAAGTCTCTCGGTCTTTTTGACATTTATGAAACAATTTTTGTTTTTAAATGTATTTCTCAATTTGAAATTGTGGCAAACTGAGACGATTAGTTCCCCAAGTGATTAATTTTTTCTAGGAATTTTATTTACAGTAATTTTATATTTTTCTTGAAAATTATATTTCAAACATTTGAGTAGGGTTAACGCATGCGTTCATTTCGACATGGAAAACTGAGGCTGTAGCTTTCTGACACAACATTCTCGTAAGCTCGATAAAAAGAAAAGGACCTACCGCTCCAAAGCGACTTTGCGATTCAACCTTTAAAAGGTGACCAATTTCATCAGTCGTGGTGAATTCCACTTGTGGGCTGCATTTGGTGTCTCTCTCCCTCTCATCATATCTCCATCTCAGCAACGCACGAAACGGATTCTATTGGTTTGGGTCTTAATGGCGATATCGTAATCGAGATCGGATATCTTAATGCCAAAGTAGGCAGCGACAACACTATGCTTTAACATGTAATGGGAGCTCACGGCCGGAATAATACCATAACGACAACGGTGATGAGTTTGTGGATTTCTGTAACGCCATCCGCCTATTCATTGGAGGTACGTTGGGAACGCTACCTGATTTATCAGTTTCCTGCAATTTTAGCAGCATTTGACCATACAAATTAGGAGCAGCAGGTTATTTATCAGTTTTCCGCAACAGACGTGGAGCCGATATCGACCTATAACGAGATCACCATCTTATGAAAGCTCATATACACCTTCGTACTGCAGCCATCAAGAGCAATCATTGAAATCTGCCAAATACCAGCTACAATATAGACAAGCTCAAGAGTTGCCAAGTACATGACTTAGACGGCAGACGAGGCAGTTGACGACACCTTAATTAATAGTCTAAAGACACCAAGTCACACGTTGCAGTCGGCCTATTGACTCTTATATATGTTGGTTTTATAACCAACAAAATTGGAAATTAAAGATGATGAGTTTCGATCTTGCTCTGTTTAGTATATATTTATTTCTGAATCAAATACAAAATAATAAATGTAACATGAGTGTTCCGTTTACCGAACATCTTCCCATTCAGTACTTTTCGTTCTTCTTTTCAACGTTCGAACGTTACTTCAGTATTTCCTGTTGTTGTTTACAATATTTCGTTTATATTGCGTCAATGTTGCAATGCTCGATCATTGCACTTGAGTTTGTACATCGAAAATGTAAGCGATAGCATTTTCCTCTTGTGCAATGTGCGGTGCGCGAGCTGCAACCACATGTCGCCCAGATTAAGCTCGATCAATATCATAATTTCAGTGAAAATCAGTGACCTGATCCACGAAGGGTCGTTGTATTCACAATTGCTCAACTTCCCGGAAAACTTAGAATTGATCAATTTCCAGATTAATCTCAACTCGTTAATTAATCGGCGAGTTGAACATTTTTGTTTCAAAATTTTGTTCACTATTTCAACTTACAGTCTTCACACTCACAACTTTCTCAATTTAAATTTCCTCTGGGATATTTTTGACAATTCACACATACCTTAACATTTTCTACTTTGAATTTACAGTGTGTGCTGTTCGTGTTTGCTTTGAGAAAGAGAATTGAGAACGAACGTTTTCAGCAGGGATAATGGTTGTATATCTCTACCCTAAATGATCTCTGGCTTTCAGTTGTTGCCGGCATGCTATGGAGAACAAGTATGTCGATTTGTAATGTTTACACTAATAAAATCTGCATTCGCATATTGAATTCATCCGAGCGAATAATATTGACGTTTTGTCATTGTTTTTATTGCCTGTAATTCACGGATCTGTTAACAAATAAAAAATAAACTATCAAATGCTTCATTATTTCAATTCAATTCGTTAGGGCCGTAGTACCTTCTCTTGTTTCGCGGAAATGAATCCTGCATTAGTTCGAGCACCATTATTTTTGTCATAATATTTATATTATATTATAATACAGTCGGACTTCCCTATAGTGTACTCCTATATAATGAAGTTCTCCGTATAATGAACAAATTTGAAACGCACAGCTTTCTGGTTCTGTTTTAAGTGTATTTTTCTCTCCGTATAATGAATTTCTATACAGTTCATTTTTGTCTACAGTGAATAAATTTTCTAGTTGTAAATTTTATTTTCATACGTTTTGAGTCTCATTATAATGAATTTTTTTCATACTACTTTCTCATGTCCAAATGTTTTAACTTCTGCACATATATCGACCATAACGGTAATTTTACCCGTTAGTTTTTTGTTTGTTCGATGTCTCCTTGTCTGTTTCATTCAGTTTGAATGCACACAAATATCTTGAACTTCGACGGTGAGTGATTATAGTAAAAATGTCGCAGCGAAATAGTATTTCTCTCGAAAAAAAGGTGTTGATAATAAATAAAGTTGAGGAGGGATTAACAAGAAAGAAAGATTTTGCCAAGGAGCTTGGAATACTTCCCAGTTTATTGTCAAACATTCTAAAAAACAAGCCAGTGATTCTAAAAAGACAATTCAGTGCTAAACGCAAAAGACTTCGAACATGTCTTTTTGAAGATATTGATGAAGCCATGCTGATGTGGATAACCGCTGCACGTGGAAGGAATCTTCCTTTATCTGGAACAATAATAAAGGAAAAAGCCAAAGAGTTTGCGGATGCCCTGGGACACTAAGAATTTGAAGAGAGTACTGGTTGGATGGATAAGTTCAAAAAACGGCAAGGAATTGTTCAGAAAACCTTATGTGGAGAAAGTGCTGACGCCAACTTAGAAGATCGGAATGATTGGGTACTGAACGTTTTGCCGGAACTGATGAAAAAATGACATTTTTAACGCCGATGAGACTGGCTTATTTTTTAAATGCTTGCCAAATAAAATACTGGCAATTTAAAAATGAGAAGTGCTTTGACGGAAAACATAGCAAAGAGCGAATAACCGCTCTGATAGCAAGCAACATGACCGGGTTAGAAAAGCTTAAATTGCTTGTTATTGGAAAACCTAAAAATCCACGATGCTTTGAAGGTAGTAGAACATTAGATTTGCATTATGAGTCTAACAAAAAGGCGTGGATGACCGGTGAATTTTTTACAAAATGACTTTTACGGCTCGACAAAAAATTTGCTTCTTAAAAGAGGAATGTATTGCTGTTTGTTGATAATTGTTCTGCGCACCCCAGGGATGTAAGGGATAAATTGAAAAGTATTGAGCTAGTCTATTTTCCTTCAAACATGACTTCATTACTTCAACCAATGGACCAAGGCATTATCCACAACAAAAAAACAACTTTACAGAAAGCAAATTATAACGAACATATTAACACAAATGGATGAGGGCAATCATGTTATTGGCATAGATTAGCTGCAAGCCATTCGAAATTTAAGCACAGTATAGAACGTCTACTTAAAACCAGAAACAATTGCAAACTGTTTTAGAAAGGCAGGATTTTTTAAGGATGACAATGGAATGAAGAGGACTTTTTACCATTATCCCATTTGGCAGCTTAAATGAAGACTGTACATTTAAAGAAGTAGCAAATATCGATGCATCATTTGAAGACTACGTTAATATAGATACTAATGTGCAAACCAGAGAAAACCCATCCGATGAAGATATTCTTAGTAGTGTTTTGAAAAATCGTGGAGTTCAGGATTCCCAAGGTTTTTCTTGCAAAATAAATGTTTGACAACAATTACATTAACATTACATTACATTAACAGATTCAGAAATTGATGAGATTTGGTAGAGGCGGTGTTACCTACAATAGGTCGAGTTTCTTCATCTCTTAATGAACTTCGAACCTTCGTCGAGATGAAAAGCAATATACCGGATAATGTGTTTAAGTCTTTAAATATATTCGAAAACTTTGTTGAGGAAGAAAAATGGAAAAGTGTAATCGAAATTAAAATACCTCATTATTTTAAATAAAATTATATATGTATATAATTTCTGTTTTTTTTTGGTCCCGTGCGAATTCATTGTAGGGAAGTTCGACTGTATTTTTGTAATGAAAATAAACATACGCAATCATTCCATCTTGTGGAGGGAGAGAGAGAGAAAGAAAGAAAGAAAGAGGGAGAGAGAGAGAGAGAGAGAGAGTAAAATCCCCGATTTCCCAGGCAGAAGCCTTTTCCGTATGTTGAGAAAAGGAGGAGTTGATAAACTCACGAGTTGTAAATTGAAAGTTAAAACCATCAAATTTGACTGAATGAAAGCAAATCCAGCAGTTGAAGAGAAAAATCCCAGAGTTGTGTTTAACTTTCGGTGAATAAAATTACCGTAAAGCTGTCACTGAGTTATGTTAAATATTTCCTTTTTTTGTGACCAAAGAAACACCTTTATTATTTTTTTTTTTAATTTACTTATTTTCTTTCCTTGTTTTATATAATTTTTTTTCAGTAGCAATTTTTTCAGTACACGGGTAGGTGGCTGATGTCCAAAAATGTGAGATTGCTGCGAAATTTGGTCGGTACGGATTTAATTGATTGCATTTTCTTACATATCACGAATTTAGATAAAAAAAACGAATACTTTGTAAGCATTGTTGTAAGTCTTCCCAAAATAAACTGGCAATACTAACTGAGCATGTTCGACGTTGACACACGTCACGGATCACGAGTGAGCTGTCATAAAATAGAAATCAAACAGGAAACAAATCACACTTTACAAAGTTCAATCCCGTCATTAAAGAAATTGGTCACAATTTGTTGAAGAATTTCACGTGACCACCGCATTAAGTGCGATAAAAGTTCGAGGTTCTGGGTTCAAAATATCATCGTTACTGGTGGTTATTGTTGGTCACGTTTTCGCTATTCGATAGCGGATTTCATTTGAAAAAGTTTTACAGAAAGTATGAACCACTTTTCACTTCCATCGCGCAATGATTGATGCCTGGAGGATGTTGTTGTTATTATAACGTAATTTCAAAACAAATTGATTGTGGGTGACGAAGCATATTGTGGGTGTGAGAGGGAACTTCAGTGGCAGAAAAAAGTCAAGTGAAATCGTGTGGTTTGACAGGGATAATTGAAACATTTTCTATTTCTCTGCAGAGGTTGATGTAATAATTTATGAAATGCTTCGGAAAAAGCAAACCGTGGGTACATCAAGATTATCACGAGTTTAAGCTTTAATAAATTCGATATTGAGAAGCGGGAATGTGTAAAGAATGTACTATGTCACATATTGTAACGCGTACAAAAAAAAATAATCACCTAGCATTGTGAACTTCCTTCAATACGGGGATATCGTATTTGCGAGAGTTCACAATAAGCGATGACACTTCCAGTCGCACACACATGAAAGCTATAAAGAGGCTTAGGTTTGGGCTAAGTTTGGTTATGTTCACTACAGATAGCCGTCACACTTGGGCAAATGTAGCCCCCATGTCATACCACGCGGACTGGATAAGTTCTACCCTTCGAACCACAGGGCGGCTAGAAAAACAACACGCGATAACTTTTTTCTGTGTGAGTAATCGGCTTACTTTTTTTTTCTATTTCACAGGTTGGCTATTTAAATTTATTAAAATGAATGCTTGGAGTAGGTTAGTTTAGGTGCTTAGGGAGGTGGCTGACTGTAGCGCAGAAGGACAGCAGACACACTTAGGTCAAGCGAAGGCCACGCGGATCAAGAGTACCTATTCCGCAAACCGCTTAGTGCTTTTAATAAAGCTAAGTAGACTGATTCTGACGCTGCTCAGTTCAGCTAGATTGTCAAAGAAATGGGCCCCCAGAAGTCTGAATCTACGGGCTGAGAGAGCACTGCAACTGAATAGCAAGTGTTCAGCAAGTGGACTTCAAGATCGTGTCATTCGTCGCTGTTGGATTTCTTTTGCAAAATCGTCTTTTGTGCACACAATTTGAATTTTCGTCAAGTTTTGGCAGAGTTATTCTCCTATATGTGCCAAACACTCATCTAAAATGTCATCAAATTAGATGGTCAGAGCCAGTCCAGTCAGAAATAATGCCATGGCGACATGACATGAAAATCTACTAATTAGAAACCGCTATGTAGTGGACGAAGAAACAACACTGAAACTAATGTGGTTCGTTGGCGGGGTCGGTTGTTGCTTGCAGGTTGTGAGTTCGAATTCGGCTTTCTTATACGCAATAATGTTTTCTTTGCTTTGCTTTGTTTGAATAGTCATGTCATATTCTGTTTTCCTAGTACCCAGTTCAACAGTGAAAGTTTCATCATCATCATCATCTTCTGACCCGCATGATCCACTAAAGCGGTAGCGGGGTTAAACCTTGCACAAGAGATCTCAGGGCAAGTCGATCCTCCGCCATCGACTCTAACTCATCAGGGGTTATGCCCAAGCGTAACCAAGCGAGCTTATGGACTTAATCCAACCATCTTATCCTGGGTCTGCCAAGTGGTCGCTTACCTGATAGAATCGCATTCAAGTTGTGATGGTGGGAACATTCGTGTTACGTGACCAAACCAACGAAGCATAGCTCTTTCCGTTCGAAGAAGCAGCTGCTCAACGTTGAGATCATCGCGCACTGCCGTGTTTCTCACCCTATCCCGACGAGTAAATCCCACAACAGCACGCACAGATCTCATTTCAGCAGCTTGTATTCGCAATCTTATCCTTTCGGTCATTACCTAAGTTTCATGACCATAGAAGAGAGTTGGAACAAATACTGAGTTGAAAACTGCTAACTTGGCTTTCACACTAAGCTCGACCTTCCTGATACCGGATCTCCCAAGCTGTGTCAAAAGAAACCCAGCTTGACCAATCCTACAAGAAAGTTCAGTATTACTCCGCCCATCACTCGTGAAGAGGACCCTGACATACTTAAACTCCGCAACCTGTTTCAATGGGACTCCACTAACATGTAGAGTGCATTGAACAGGCGGTCTGGAAATTTCCATAACCTCTTTTTCCACGTTAACCTTCATCCCAGAACCAGCACATACGGCCACAAACCGCCTCGGCTGCGCTGCCACATCCAATCCATATAAAAAATGAAAAGAAGATGTGACAAGACGCACTCTTGGTGAAGTCCAAGGCCCACGCTGAAAGGTGTTGATTTAGCACCGTTAACCCTAATACAGCTTCTGCAGTTTGTGTATAGCGATTGAATGACTCTCAAAAGAGGACCCTCAATCCAATACTCCTGCAGAACACTCCAGAGTTTAGCTCGAGGAACTCGGTCATATCCAAAGCGTTTTCCAAATCTACAAAAGAGCTGTAGATGGGTTTGGCATACTCCCAACCCTTCTCAAGTACCATTCTAAGAGTGAAAAGCTGGTCGGTTGTACTTCGGCCGGGACGAAAGCCGCACTGTTCATCCCCCATCCTTGGCTCGAACATAGCTCTAGAACGCGTTTCCAAAACTTTAGCGTAGACTTTTCCCGGGGAGACTTAAGAGGGACTGCCCCTGTAGTTGGAGCAGTCTCTTTTGTCGCCCTTCTTAAAATGAGGGACAATCACCTCAGTTTGCCAATCGCCAGGTGTCATACCGCATTCCTATGCCACCTTAATAACCCATAAAACTCCCTAGGTGGATTTCGGCGGATTTGCCAACATTTAGTGAGTCCATCTCCGCCCGACTTAAGACTTCGGGCCTGTTATCCTCAGTGCCCTGTTCTGGATTGAGCTGTTCCGAAAAGAGCTCGGTCCATCTGCGCAAGATGTCCTCCTCATTGGAAAGCACCACACCATCTTTGGATTTGACTCCTTCGATGATGTTGCATTTCCTTCCTCTGAGTCGGCGAATTGCTTGTCAGACCTCTTTTTTCGCAGACAGTGCAAGTTTAAACTCCACTTTTGGTTTAAACTTCAGTTCAGCGTGAGTTTCTTTTCTTGCACTTAGTTCAAATTGCAGTTTAAGTTAAACGAGATTGTACCCCCGTTTGGAACTCATTTAAGCAACGCAGCTGCATATTTATTGGTTCGCTCTCACAAATGATGTTCTATAATGGAATTCATAACTGACACATTTTTTCTTCCATTACTTTTTATGTTCGACATTTGATGAAAAATTGTTTGTTCCTTTTTATGGACAGAGATGGAGCTACTCTTTTTTTTCACGGGAAATACCACTTTTTTTTGGATGAATAAACAATCCATATTCTGTTTTCCGAAGTATTCTATTTGCAATGAATATAAAAATTATACTCAATAAAAGTAAATATCATGTAATTTAATTGAATAATAATTGATTACATAAGTGATTATGTTATTGCTCCTGTCGCACGACAGGCTTTGCTACTAGTACACGAATACCATACAGACATGTTATAGAGCTGTGCGTTGCGATTCGGCAACATCAAAACAAACATAACCAAACACAACAATGCCTCACTACACACAGCTGTCAAACACTGCAATCAAACATGTAACAGAAAAAAGCACTTACAAATCAGCACAAATTGCAATAAAATAGTCTTCGCTATTATAACATTCGAAAGGAAAAGTGTGTTTTATTTCAAACAGCAAATTTATTACTGCTGGCTTTCGATTTTCTGTGTAAAAAGTGCATTTTGCTAAATTCTTTTGTTCATGTCCCAAAAATGTTGGTCCTTCGAGCCGGATATATTACTACACCGCTTGCTGATCATCTCCTGCTGCTTGAGAGGAACAACATATCATCATAGGATTTCTATCATTAAATGATGTATAAGCCACCGTATTGACAACTGCTATCATACATAAAAATAATTTTGCCGAAATAACTAACAGTCCGCAGTTAAGCCCACAAATTGTCAAGTTTTTTTTTAAATGTTTAGATGTAAGATATATTTATAAATGGAAAATATTATTCTTAAATTTTATTTAATTCTGATGTCGTAAGTCCCAGCATTTCCAAAGCCTGACGAATTTAAAGAGTTTTACGCTTGTTAACTTAACTGCATTTATCATAGAACGAAACCTCCCTTGGAAATGTGCTCTGCGAAGCGGGTATAATTTAGTTTGACTTTAAAATATTGCAATTTCCAATACATCTTGGGCTTAATAATAATAAGAGTAATATTGGTGGCGCGACAGTCCGAGGCGGACCTGGGCCTAGCTTCTCAGCAATCACTCGTGTTCTGCGTGCTATTGTTCTTTCACGCGGGGAAGGGACCTACAGTTTAATGCCGACTCCGAACGGCCAAGTGTGAGAATCTTTTTCTAGACAGGAAATACTCTTTGAGCATTTGTCCGTGACTCGAAAGAGGTGGAAGCCTTGAATTATGAATGTTGGTAGATTGGGGATTCGAACCTGGCACCCTCTGCGTAGGAGTCGACGCCCTTACCCACTACGCCACGGCGACTAACATCTTGCGTTTGCTATGACAATAAATAAATATTATCCATGCTTTAAAAAAATTTTAAAAATCCATGCATCTCTCACGGAAAGTTATGTTTATCATGTTCAAGTGTAGTTAAGCTATTAGTTCTGTTTATTTTTATCACAACTCCATGCAAACAAAAAATGGAATTCTTAGAAAGGGCTCTGCAATAATTTAAGTAAAATCATAGAATTAGATAAAAAGAAGAATATTTAAGATTAATTTATGAAAAACCGAAATTTTTTTGTGTTCTTATATAAATATCATCTGCCTAGCGAAGCAGGGTCCACTAGTACTTGCATACAATGCACAGCACAGATGACGAAGGACGGAGATTTCTTGTAAAACGTTTACCCTTAATAGTCGAACTTTTTTGAACAGTATGAGTAGATTTATACAAGTTTCATTACTGAAAAACTTGTGACTCTTTGTGTAATACACGATAAGATCCAAGGTATATCTGTAATTTAGTTACAAATTTATTTATGCATGAAGTATGCAAATGTTTATGAGAAACTCAACAGTGTGTTGCGTGGAAAAAGATATCGAATATAAAAAATTCTCCTGTCTCAGTTTTAAACAAAACTCTTGAGAATAGGACGTAAACTATTTTTTATACCCCTAAGTGAAGAGGGTAGTTTTCCCCAAACATTTATTTTTATTTTTATTTTTTGGACAGTTTTTTGTCTTAATTTGTTTATGATTCGGCAAACGAAAACGCAAAGCGAGCAAGTTCCAAGGAGAAGATGTATTTCTACCACGAATCTTTATTCTCTCACATTCGAAATGACTTAAGGGATGTCTCAAGAAATGTCTGTTTGCAGCTTAGGCTTGGGGACACTGTGCTTTTCACACGGACGTACGTGGCATGTTCTCGCGTGGGTAAATTATTCATATTTGTCATCGAGATGTAATTTGAAATTTGATAGTTTAATAATAATAATAATAATATTGGTGGCGCGACATTCCGAGGCGGACCTGGGCCTAGCTTCTCAACAATCACTCGTGTTGTGCGTGCTATTGATCTTTCACGCGGGGAAGGGACCTACAGTTTAATGCCGACTCCGAACGGCCAAGTTTGAGAAGCTTTTTCTAGACAGGAATACTCTTAGAGCATTGTCAGTGACTCGAAAGAGGTGAAAGCCGTGAATAATGAAAGTTAGTAAATTGGGGACTCGAACCTGGCACCCTCTGCGTAGAAGTCGACGCACTAGCCCACTACGCCACGGTGACCCAATTTGAAATTTAATAGATAATAAAAGTACAATAAACTCATAAAATTTATGTTTGATATTTTTTTATTTTTATATGGCATCATCGTTCACAGCTCTCCATTCCTCTTTCATTGTTCACACTTACAATAATTTAGTTATTTTTTAATTGACTATCAAAATATTCACTAGAAACCAGAAATGAAGTATTACAGAGATAGCCGACTTCACAGCTGATTGCCCCATAGTCCATCGACGAATTTGAGTACCTTTTTGACAGATATTCATGAATTTTTGACGGTTATTCACGACATAACGTTAATGCCGTCCTCTGATTGGTCAATTTGGCTTATAAAAAACAGTTGTCAAAAATCTTAAGGGGAAAGAGAGGTAGAGGTCGGGCATCTCTGTAATACTTTATTTTAGCTAGAAAGAATTTATATGGCAAAACAAAGTTTGCCGCGTCAACTATTTTTTCATATAAAATAGTCTCCTAAAGTCGGAAGGAAATAAAAAAAGCGTCAAAGTGTTCAGAAAGTCGTGTAACCGTCTGTGGTCGTCGAAAAAGGGTCAAATTGCAACTAAAGTCGCATAGCGACAAGCCTCGTTGAGGGGTTGGTGACACTCCTCAGTCAACCTCCCTTCCATAAACATAAGACAGTACTTACTACGTGTCCCTAGACAGCTGTCTCCGTATCTGTTCATCGTTATCTATCGGACTTCGGACTGAATAAAAGAAAACCTCACTCTTTTCTCTGATTTCGTTTATTCAGTTTCCGATAGGTAACGATGAACAACCGCGGAGGCTGTCTAGGGACACGTTCTAATCTAATGGCTGCGTTAGTGTTTGCGGTTAGTTGGTGTTAGCTAGGAAAACACTTGTAATGTAGACAACCCCCCACCTTGAATGGTAAATGCCACGTGCCATTTGTTATGAGATGTGATGCATATTCGGTAAGTATTCGATATTCGTCCTACCCGGCTGCCTTTAGAATATTCAGCCGGACCCGTATAAGCTATTTACATCCGTCACAATACCGGATAGATTCTATTACTGCCTGCTTCAGAAAAGCGTCTCTCATTGTATACACTTCCACAGGAATCAAAGATAAGTTTTGGCAAATTTGGATAAAATTGAGTACTATCCCACCACCTGACAACCAAGCCAAAGGGTCACTATTCCGTTGAAATCTAACTGTTTTGAGATACAAGTCAAGCTCGTTGGCGGTTCTTGTGGTGTTCAAAAGCACGGCCGGACTGAGCCATACGACGTTTGGCACATTCATAATTCTTACTCCGTAGAAGTAAATTTTAAATGTGTCAAATAATAAAACGTCCATCATCTCAAAGTAATAACCTCACTTCTCTGTTCATATGGAACCATATGAGCGAAATGTACAAAATTTAATTCTGGTATTTACGCTTTTGGGAACATATTCTTGTGTGCGAATGTTTTTTTGTCTGAACAGATGAAGGTAGCCCGGTCTAGTATATAGTCTTCAGAGCTTGCAGCCCTGTAGATTTGCACATCCTGCACAAGTGGCGAGTCCGGCCCTGCTCACAGGTTGTGAGGTTTTGCTCAGAATACGTGTAATGTGAGCGTCAAAATAAACAGACTGGACAAACATTTTATTTTGCTGTTTGCGAGGAGGGCAGCGTGGGCAGTTTATATTTGCTGTGTAAAAAATAAGACGTTGTAGATCCCGTAGAAGATAATGAAAAAAACACGTTTCAGTTGATTTTATTTATACCGATCTGATTTGACTATCAGAACTTCTTCTTTTTTATTTGGCGCTACAGTCCGGGGTGGACTTGTGCCTCAACCAACAAGCCTCTCCAACTAGCACGGTCTCTGGCTAGCGGTCTCCAGTGTCGCACGCCAAGTTGGTTGAGGTCCTTCTCCACCTGGGTGCGCCACATTAAACGCAAGCTTTCTCTGTTACGTTGTCTCACTTGTTCACAGTCTCTTCGGGCCGGAGCTGGGTTGTTCATACGCTCTACATGGCGCAGCCATCTTAGGCGTTGGATCAGAAGACGCCTGACTAGACTCATGTCGCTTTACAGCACGTACAGTTCGTGGTTGAATCTTCTCCTCCAGAAACCGTTTTTACTAGGTAACATTTGGGCTGAAACTGTGATAAGTTGTCGTGTGGTGCATGGGGTGCCTGGTCAGTGATGACTCGACCTCGCAATTAATACGTCGGTTAGGGGGGTGTATAGCGCGAGTGCTTCTATGCGCGAACTAACCTTTTCTTCGAGTAGTAGTAGTTTTGTTGTCCTTGTTTTTTAGGTATGCTAGTTTGCCTACGTCTTCTGGGGATTTTCAGTAGAGATGAGTGCATGTGTTACGTATTTGCACTCTCCAGCAATGGGATTTTTCGGTAGTGGTTGAACGATTTGGTTGGTGCATGACCTTGTTGGGATTTCCGGGCAAAATTGTGTTGTCTTGTGTTGTGTGCCTCGACTAACTGATTCGAAGTGGGTCATCTAAAAGGTTGCTTGGCCTTGAGTGTTAAGGCACTTATCTAGAAGTGACCTCACGGTTGCGAAAACCTGACCAGAGGCTATATTCTGGTACCATGGGAGATAGGTGGCCCCGGAAAGGATAGTTGGTGCTTTTAGGCTTCCAACCTCCTACTCCGTGTTATCAAGAGGTAGGCCCCCTAGTGGGAGTATCATGGTGGCTGTGGTTGCCCAAAATCGGGGGAGCATATAGCATCCTAAGATCCTGCAACATCTAGGATCTGAGGATGCTAGAGGTGTTAGATAGGCCTCGCCCTCAGCAAGGTTTGTGGTCGCCCTTAAGCGTCACTAAATTGTTACTGGGGTGGTAAATACTTCCTCAGGGCGGTGGTCAACGCTTAATTTGACTCTGCTATTGTGGGTAGGCCCACCTTGAAGTTTGCCAATAATTGGCCGGGTATTCACGTTAAGCACACTTTCGACTTTACTCCAGAAACCGTCAACGCAAACAGGACCAAAGATCGCACGCAGAGCTTTTCTCTCGAAGAGACCAAGGACTTCCTCATCCGCTTTTGAAATTGTCCATGCCTCTGCGCCGTACAGCAGGTCTGGGATGGTCAAGTCAGCTTGGTCCTTCTAGAGATGGCTCGACTACTCAATTGCCTCTTGAGCCCATAGAAACAGCGGTTGGCAAGAGTTACTCTGTGTTTGATCTCGGTAATGATGTTGTTTGTACTATTTATTGCGAAATCTATGTAGACGAAGTCCTTGACTACCTCGGAGTTATGGCTGCCCATTGTGACGCTCTGTCCAAGACGTCGATGTGGTGTGTCCTTTCTTGATGACAACATATACTTCGACCCATTTTAGCCGCTTCCGCCTCAATGCCAGAGTTATCATTTAAAGAAAACACAAGAACAAATTTTTAATTAAGCAGACTTAATCTTCAAGCTTATTCGTTCTGCAATAGAGTTCAGACTGACTCGTTACAAAAACATCTGCTATCACGAAGTATGTGTTATCTTGATATCTGCTGATCTTGTTTACGAGTTAAAATTCGAGATATCTGCTGATCTTGTTTGCGAGTTAAAATTCTCAAGCTCGCATTTTTGGCGGGATCGATTATCCCAAGCCTGGCTTCGCCGATTTACCAAAGTTGAGCTTTGATCAGCTGTGATGTGGAAGATGGTTGTTGTCCAGGGATTTAGTGATGTGCACTCCTTGTACATGTTACTCCAGCAAACGCCTCATTGACGGCTCGATGTGTTCTACCAAGCACGTCAATGTCATCCGCGAATGCTAACAGTTATACGGACTTCTGGAAGATTGTGCCTCTAGACTATCAGACCACCAAACTATTATACTTTTAATTTGGTCAGATATCCAGCCGTCCAATATTCGGCTATCCGGCTGAAACACTATTTGGTTTAACTCTACATAAGGCATCCACCTCATTGAACACGACGTAGGCACAAAAATTGAATCAGTTTTTTGCCAAGTCAACGTGAAAATATCTCATTACGGCCTCCGTCTCTTTTCGCTCGTTTAAATTTGCAAACCCTTCAGAAAGTCACTCGACTTCACATCTTCTACATCTGTTTTCGTATCCATTACCAAGTCAATACCCTTATCTATGAAATGCCATCCCAAGAGCTCAGTCGAAACCATCTCGCATCCCCAGCGCACGGATCAAGTTTAACCTAATAACCCCCTCTTAAGCATCCAATCAAAATGTCTTACCACATCAAAATCGCTGAAACGCTCGCACAGTGTGCAGGCAAAAATGTATATTTCCAGCTCTATAACTTTAAATCAACATGTATTGATCAAGTGATTTAAGAAATGTGCCCCTTTTGCTTAGCATATCCATACTCCGGGGGTTATCGTGCGTGGATATTGAGTCGGGTTGAGACGAGGCGAAGGGATACACCGACGCACTGGTAATCCGTTCTTTTCATCTTTGGATTTTCCCTGTCATTTAACCCGTGTGGAGAACACAAGCCATACACCATCATTCTTCGTACTTATCCATAATCCTTTCACAGTATCCTGCTCAAAATGTATAACAAGTGGAATAAAGGAGTGAAACGCCCTCCCCACCCAGCACCGAAACGGAAAGGTACGAGTACTCAATTGTCGCAGATAAATCAAATCAGCAAACGCTTGCGAGGGACTCTCGCACGGCATAAGCAGATGCCACCCGCAAGGTCCTGATATCATCCGAAAATAATATAGACATAAAATAAATTGTACCTCCGTGCGGAACCGTTTCCTGTGCTCCTCTCAGCCAACTCGTGTGCGGTGAAATGCCGCGGAATTTCAACTCGACTCTGTGCGTCTGTCACATTCCGCATGATAGCAGCCCTGCGAAGGAGTTAAAGGGGATGTTCAGCGATCCTTGTTGTTTCAGTGCGCGGTCGGTGCCCACTGTGCAGCCTCGTCGCTGTTATCATTGACTGCAATAAGGAGTTTAACGAAGTATAAAATCAGTTCATAAACTCCTGTTGTAGAGGAGTGTTTATTTGACTTGAGACCCTCCTCTGAGTGTTGCCGCTTTTCTGCTTTGATCTATCATACGCTGGAGTACCGTCCTCTTCACTGCTACACAATCCTTTAAGGCAACTAATAGTCGCCGTTATGTAGCTCACTCCATTGCGCTTGCTGTGTGGCCTCAAGTGGGGGCGGCATAGCGTGGTGCTGCGATGAAAGTCGTGAGTGGAAAAAACTCCCGCACCGACCGATGCAACCAACGAGAATTGCGCTGTGAAGCGATTCACTGATAGTATGACCTTTTGTTTGGACAACCGAACAAACAGACGACGGAGTGGAACAAACAGTGAAATCACTGGATTATCCCGCCAGTGGCAAGCTTTGTCTACAAAGTACGATCAAGCACAAAAGCACAAAAAAAGAAATATGCGTTTCTGCGACAATAACAAAGTCATTTAAGCGTCTCACAGTCTGTCACGGCGTGGCGCCCGACGTGAGGACTGCAATTCAGCATAGAATAACGCCGCGAGGATTTACGTTAACTCCTTGCCACCGGCGAAATGAAGCATTCAACTAGCACAGCGTCGACGGCGTCGACGACAGTGATGTAAAAAGAAACAAGGAGCAAGATAAAAGAAGTCGCATCAGTCGGCCGCAAAGGAAGTAGGAATTTGAGAAATGAATCCATAGAATTACTCCATCATCATCCACTCTTTCAAAGCGAAGCGTGTGCACTGCGCGAAGAAGAAAATTGCGTCGCTAAGTAATTACTGCGAGATGTGTTATTAATTTAATTATACTCGTATCAAAACTATCCCAGCTTTACGGGCGCAATTGTGGCCCGCTTAAATGGAAAATAAGATATTTATGTATATCCGAAGAACGAGGGCAAAAAAAAAAAAAAAAAACGCAATAGAACTTGCTTGCCTTGGCCTGACCGTCTCGCGTGAGGCGGTGTAATAAAATAAAACTGCTTTACGATGTGTCGGGATAAACGCAAGTGCGATGAAGGATTTGCGCCCGGAAATTGCTTGGTGGATGCAATTAGAATAATTGAATGTGGACGCGATGACGATGAAATAATGATTTATGTGTCTCTTGATAGGATCTTCGGGCTTAGCCGCCCGCAGAAGGACACCATCCAGGCATGAGTGCCAAGATTGATGTTGGTTGCCACAGTTAAAGCAGATGGCTTTGTCCGTGACACAAAAACCATTTGCCATTTGACAAAGTGTACTTCACCCTTAGGCCTGTTGCAAATCATTTCGACGATATGCCGCAGACGTTAGACCCGAAGAGAATAATGGTTACTTAAAGTTCGCACTCAGGTTGGGTGTAAAAGCGCAGAGGAGTCTAGCTCTGGAAAATTGATTGATTTGGATGATTTATGAAATGCTTAAATACGGGCTGGGAACTAATCTCAAATAACTCGGTGTGCACTTAATCTAGAACAGAGTGTGGTGGGAGAAGGAATTTCTTGGCAGAAAATTAGCCTGGCCACCTGGGAATGTGCGATGAAAATGGATGTAGCTTACGTTTCTAGGACGAGTTAGCAAGATTAGGGGTGGGACTGCCACTGGTAAATAATCAGGACACTCCATATCTGTCACTCCAATAATAAACACCACACCATGTTACTTACAGTTGGCCTAGACTCCGCTTATCGGAGGTGGATGGAATTAGATATATGGAGGACTTCGAGACTTATTTGGCCCTCACTAAATCCAAACAAAACAAATACGCTAATAAAACTAAACAGGAATGTAGTTAGGAACATAGTGGGCATTATATCGATCTGAGAACACTGGCTTTGTCATTTTCAATGATGATAACATGGCAGATAATGCCATCGCCGACGAAGGGGTTCATCCCCCGTTCATATCGAAGACAGAACTCCAAGCGGTCTTCGAATCATTAAAGAAGAAAAAGTCAGTTGGAATCGACGGAATCTCCAACATTGTGCTAAGACACCTCCCCCTGGAAGTGGTTAATATGTACACAATCCTATTTAACGATGCTTTGAATAATGCACATTATCCGGAGCATTGGAAAACGGCTATTGTGCAACCCATATCCAAGAGAGGAAAAGATTCTTCGAATCCATGCAACCTCCGGTCAATTAGTCTCCTTCCGAACATCAGCAAGGTATTCGAGAAGGTGATCAATAGAACTCTGATCAACTGGACTAAGGACAAAAATATAATTCCGGATAACCAATTCGGTTTCAAAGCGGGGCATGACACTATTCTCGCTGCGTCGAAACTGGTGTCGGATATCCAATGGAACAAGAGCCAGAAACAATGTACGGGTGCCTGCTTGATTGACCTGGAGAAGACCTTTGACACCGTATGGTTAGAAGGACTTTTCTACAAGCTCAATCGGCTAGGCATTAGCAAACCACTGCTGTACCTACTGTGTAACATGCTTCGTAGTCAAAAATGGCAACGTGACCTCAACAGGTATATTCCAAGTTAAAAATGGTCTCCAACAGGGTGCCGTTAATTCGCCGATCCTGTTCAACATACTTGAGCAATGTTCTCTTCCTCATGCAATTGCGTATGCCGATGACTTGATCGTGTACAGATCAGGGAAAAAGATCGAGGAAATCACTACTCTCACGCAGGGTGACTTCGATTCATTCATGAGAAGTTGCGATGACTGGAAGTTGAGTATCAACTTCCGGAAGCCGGAAACCATTCTGTTCAGAACGCCGTTGTATAAGGCCTCGGCGGATACGAAAAAGAATTGGCGAAAATTCTCAATCGTTGGAAGCCACTGGCGCAAAAGACTGTTGTCAGATACCTGGGGATCTGGCTAGATCAGTATCTATATCTTAACAAACATATAGATGCGGCTCTGGCCAGGGCCCCAGGTGCTTTTGCCCTTACAAAGAGACTGTTTTACAATAGCCAACTCGGTGCGAGGGTGAAGGTTATCTGCTACATGGCCCTCATCCGGCCAAAGCTCACCTATGGCTGTCCCGTGTGGTTCAACGTGAGTGTAAGCTTGATGGAAAAGATTTGGTTGTTTGAGAGGGCTTGTCTTAGGGCTTGCCTTCGTCTTTATCGAACTCAAGAGTCCCAGTGCATAAAATTCTATTCCAATCAGGTCTTATACAACAGGGCAAACCTGATAAGGACAATTCGTGTTGAAATTGATTCGAGGTCAAACTGCTAGAGCGATGAACTCGTCCAATAACTTGATCTCAGGGGCTTACTACCCCAATCCAGAATACCACGAAAGGGTATGCCACAGTGGCTTCGTTCCCGCAGAAGCTTTTCTCCATCTAGATAGACACAGTCAAATACAAGACGTAAATGCTGTGCCGCTCATCTACCAACTTCCGTCGCACAACGAGCTGAGGAGGGTCTTCTCCGGCGGGATATTCGAGAAGTTGCAATGCAGCACCAAAAGTTATGGTGGCTGGGAAGCGAGGGAACTCCCTCCTTTAGACCCCGGTTAGAAAGGTATTAGTTCAGACCCCCGCATGGGGAGCAGTCGGTTTCATGTCTTGCAGTATATAGAATGTAAATATTCATATTTATTAGCTGCAACCTATGTCCAGCGTACTTATAAAAGGGTAGTATTTTTTAAGGTAGAATAAGGCGTAAATAATAAAAAAAAAATAGAATTTATATGTGTATACCTGACTATACATGTATACATTGTATATAATAAGGATATATGAGTATAAACATGTGTATATGGGTATATACATGTGTATATGCATATTTACGTAGGTTAGCTTAAGTTAGTTATTAAGTTTTATTTTAAGGTAGAATGTAAGTTAGGATGTAAGTTTTTAGAAAAACCGTTCAGTAGTTAGGTTTTCCAATTTTTTCTTAACAGTAAAGTCCTTTAAATTTTGTTCGTTCCTTTTAAATTTCCATTTATATTTTATTCGTTAGGTTAGATCGAAAGACATAGATTAAGATTAAGCTTAGCTTAGAGTGACCGCCTAGGGCCAGTAAGTTAGAAATAACAACATTGTTCGTCTAACTAGTTTTAAGCATTTTTGTCTAGTATGTAAGTTTATTATGAATTGAAAAATAAAAATGAATTCAAAAAAAAAAAAGAGGTAGTGGGTATTATCACCGGCCACTTCTTTCTCGGTATCCATGGCAGAAGAATTGGAGCCCCCCACAACGACTACTGCAGAAGCTGTAGAGACGGAGAGGAGGAAGAAAATACGCTTCATCTCCTTGGCACTTGTCCAGCCCTTGCAAAGACTAGAAAAATTATACTAGGCAGCTAATTCTTCGGTAATCTAGAGGATATATCACAGATACAAGACATAGCTAATTTTATCAGAAAAACTACTTGGCAGGAGTGGACCTGTCAAAATAGGCCACTAGAATACCCATATGTAGTCTCCAGGTATATTTCATTTTCGTTTGTCTAGTCCAATTTAAAAGGAGCCCGTGGAAAGCACTGGGTAGTGATAGTACAAAGGATCCAACCGGGATCTAAGTGGGCCACAACTGCTACAGTGGTGGCAATCCCTACCTAACCTAAGCTAACTTTCTAGAAAATTGACGGGATTTTATCTCCTTTAAAATACGAAATTGAAAGAGACATCAAAATTCCGCAAAGTGGAAGTCAATAATATTGTAGTAGTGCCCAAAATATGGCCCATCATTAAGATTTTTGTAAATAAAAGAACCAGTTTTGTACTAATTTCAATTCACTTGTACTAACAACAGCCAGTCTTTTACTAAGTCACTTTGTTTGTTTTTAACACGTTGACTGCCACGGCAATTTTCAGAATTCCGGTCTAAAAAGCCAATTTCATTTAATCATTTTATATTATTAAAGATCCTAATTATATTACATAGTAATCATCAAAAACCATAGAAAATGTATTTTTTTTAAAAAAAAAAGGTCTTACGAATTATCTCGTAGTTGACTTATGTAGCAGAAATCTCTTTGCGGAAGCCAACTGTCAGTTAATTCGTACACAGACACGTTTAGACCTGTCGCTTCGCTAAAGCTGAATCAGATATATGCGTCCATATTCGTCAGTAGTATATCAGATATAGTCGAGTGCTTCACATTTACGTCTTTCTTGAGTGTGTTGTTTTATAATTATTGTTATAATTAAATTATCAAGAAACCAATATGGATAAGAAAAGACCACTGACTGAAAATGAACTTGAGTACTACGCTAATCGAAGTGATTCAGAATTTGACGAGATTTTCGGCGAGGATGGTAACGACAGTAGCGATTATGCACCTTCTGAGAATTCAAGTGATAGTGACGATGAAGTCGTCTCCGAACCTGAAGATGGAGTTGTTCCCGATCCCGATGATAATGATGATGACTCCCAAGCAACAACATCAAATACGAACGATAATTTGTGGACAGAAATTCAACAAAATCCTGAACTATTTATTTTCCGAGAAAATGTTGGTTTGAAATTGGATACGTCAAATTTCACAGTGCAAACGCTGGTGGACTTATGTTTTTCGGAAGAGTTTCTTGCATTACTGGTCGAACAAACTAATTTATATGCTGCGGAAGAAATTGCAAATCGTACAGCAATAAAAAAAACCTAACAGGGTATCAAAGTGGACAGACGTCAATGCTGCAGAGATGAAAGTGAAAATTTGTTACAAATGGGGCCTTGTTCTTTCCCATCAATTGAACATTACTGGAGCACAAGCAAGCTATATAATGTAATGTTTTGGCGCTCAAATATGAGTCGAAATCAGTTCCAGTTGTTACTTCGTTATTTTCACTTGGTTGATAACACAATACCATCTGCCGACAGGTTATACAAGGTGAGACCAATTCTTACTCATTTCAACAATATTATGCGTGAAAACTATGTACCAGATACAAATATTTGTATTGACGAATCCATGACGCTGTGGCGTGGAATATTGCATTTCCGCCATTACATAAAAAATAAAAAACACAAATACGGTGTCAAACTGTACGAACTATGTGAGTCCGGCGGTGTTGTAATGAAAATCAATATTTGCAGCGGAAAATCAGAGGAAACTGACCATAATTTAGGTCACACTACTGGTGTTGTGTTACATTTACTCGAGGACTATCTCGATAAGGGATACACGCTTTATATGGACAATTTTTATAATTCTGTTACTCTAACTAAATTATTAAGTTCAAGAAAAACTTACGTGTGTGAAATAACAGAAAGGGAAACCCCAGAAATGTGTTAGATCATAAACTCAAAAAAGGAGAGTGTATTTGGCAGCAAAATGGACCTGTTACTGTGTGCAAATGGAAGGACAAAGGAGATGTCCTTACCATTTCAAACATGCATGTTGTTGAACTGGTAGAGGTGTCCAATCGCAATGGAAAACTTTCTATGAAACCGAATATAATTCGAGATTACAATAAAGGAATGTCTGGAATTGACCGATCAGATCAAACGCTGTCGTACTACACATCTCTAAGAAAGACTATTAGATGGCCTAAAAAGATTTCACTACATATTATAAAGATATATATACACAATGCGCACAAGACTTTTCAAAAAGTAACTAAATCTAAAATATAACTGATAAAGTTTAGAGAAGAATTCGTCGTCGCGTTGATTAGAGAAGAGATTCAACCAGTTTCGAAAAAGATGTGATTGCAAGAGCTTCATTATTTAGAGAGTCTGTCACCTACCGAAAAAAAAACAACGTCCGACAAAGCCATGTCGTATATGTACCCAAGCAAAAAAACGCCGAGAAACGCGTTATTTTTGTCCGGCCTGTAAAGAGAAGCCAACCCTTGTGTGGAAGATTGTTTTAAAAAGTTTCACAAACAATAAAAGTATTCTTTTACTTCTTGATTTTGAATACATTTTTTATAATTATATTTTCTGTTTATTTATTAATAAAATTTCTGTTCATGTAGCCAGCATTGATTTTTTGTTCTCTTCCCAGAAGCCATCTATCCATATTAGCACTGATATGCTACGAGTTCAATCGTAGCTGCGCAAAATGGCAAGTAAACACAATACGAGATAACTCGTAGTCGGCGACTTAGCAAAGAACGCAATCTACGAGTTATCTCGTAGTTGGCAGTCAAGGTGTTAATAAAGGATCTTCCAATATTGACTTTAGAACTTTGACAGTCGATAGAGGGCATATGGTTGAGGCTACATCTGTCAAATTGACTCGCATGTATTCAGACTGTTTTGCCAAATCGTTCAACAGCACTTGCAAATAATGAGTTTTTTTTATCAAAATAGGAATTTTGTTCCGGCAACATTCCATGCGCTTCGCCTATTTTACGGTCGTCATAATGTGGGACCCATTTCTGGAAGAATGGGTGTACCAAACCAAATGAGATCCGAGAGCGCCCAATGCATCGCGAAAAAGTCACTTTTTGATGTCAGAACGGATTGCGATGATAGTTGGAGAGCGTCTCTGATACATGATATGCATGTTATTGCAATGCCCAGAGCACCAAGACATTTTGTTAGTCCTAAAGGCTATGAAGGTATCCACTCAGTTTCAGAATTCAATATACTTAATTGTGTTTAGCTTGTAGTGTGTGACGTAACATTACGTTACTAGCTTTGGTTCCTCCGACGTTAGTGGTGTTCGTAGGTCTTTGCTTCTAGCGCTAGCTCGGATCGTTGGAACTCAGGTTCGAATCCTGTAAGGTGGTGCTTCTTTTTTCCTCCAATTATGGTTCCATGACCTTGAAGTGGCTGAAGAGGTAAATTGAGAATAAGCGGCTCTGCAGATGGCATGATTTTGTGGAGACCCGCAACTATCCAAAGTAAAGCCGTTTTAGAGGCAGCTAGACCCATCCACTTCAGTCGCATTCTGACTTCGTGGATGGAACTTTGTGTATCGATATCAAAACTGAAGAGGAGTAGTGCAGTTTGACAGTGATCACATCTTAGGTGTAGAACAAGTAAAGAAAGGTAGGGAGGATTTCTCGTCTGCTGGCAAAAGATTGCATTTAATTTTGGGCTTACCGATTGTAGTTGACTTACAGTTATTCGAGGCTTTTCCTTCGCACCTATTCGTGTTGTATTGACAAGGCAGTTGGACGGCTAGAGGAGTATTCGCGCCCCATCCGGTCATTAAGACAACATCCTATTGGAACAGTACCGATAAATACCAAGAACACAACACACCGGCCTGAGATCGCAGCCTGATATCTCGGATTAAATTAAGAGACTTGAGGTAACATTAATCTAAGACCAAGTTATCGATCCGTGTATATGGTCAAACCGGATGTGCTTTGTGTGCGGTGAAATTCGAAACGGTAGGTAATGTTAAATCGTACTCAGTAAAACAAAATGAGAGTTGCGACCATTCCAGGCGTTGGCGGTGCGCGTTCGTGGTCGCGCAATTTTCGTTCCAGATCGGTGTGAATAGGGTTCGAATGCCGAAAAAGACAACCATTGGTTTTTTTATGTTCAATTCTTGCATTTTTGGATACCTTATTTTTTTTGTTAGTTTTAAGTTAGTTTAAGCTAAAATTATATAAGTAAGTAGTGTAAGTGTAATAAATAAAATTTAAAAGCGGACTACCATCTTATTGTCGCGGTTCAAAAGGTGGTGGATCGTGCGGGCGGTCGATCGCGTGGTGCCCATATAAAGATATAACCAACAACAACACCACGGCCTTTTTCCACGGGTGATCAGGCACCCTCCCAGACGAGGTCGCGCGTAGGTCGAAAAATCGGTGTAACAATTTTAGATTGAGTTACAATGATTCTCCAATAGTTCATGAACTTAATGGGTTTCAAATATAACACTAAATACTTTCCCCTTTCTCTGATTCAAGGTGCATTTTGTGGTATAAACCTAAACTAGTCCATGATCTCGACGTGTGCGAGCACTTGTACAGACTGGCGAGTGTTCGTGCATTTAGTGTTGACATCTGAGTTAATGACGATTGTCTCTAAAATGGTTGTGAAAGATCGTCGCTCGCCTTGCGTAAGTCATTTTCCTATTTTGGCTTGGCAACTTAGTTTTTGGGGGTCTAATTGGCTAGGGGTCCCCGGGCCTCAAAATTGCACATTTTGGTAGCAGTGGTGGCAATTTGAAAATAGTTTTAAGATAACGCTGTTTAGCGGTAATGTCCATTATTCCTTGGGATTGTGATAATGTGTTCCCAAGAAGAGGGAAGAGAAGAAGAGGTTGCGTTTGACTAGAGCCGCTTATACACAGAAGACTTTTTACTTACGATTCTTACAAATTTCCTTTTGTGATTCCAATTGTAATATGGGTGGTGCAACAGTCCGAGGAGGACGTGTGTGTGTTGTGCTTGTCTCCCCGGGAAAGTCTACGCAAAGGTACGCTTTCTAGAGCTATGGTCGAGTCAAGGATGGAAGATGAACAGTGCGGCTTTCGTCCCGGCAGAAGTACAACCGACCAGCTTTTCACTCTAAGAATGCTACTTGAGAAGGCTTAGGAGTATGCCAAACCCATCTACAGCTCTTTTGTGTGGAAAACGCTTTGGATATGACCGAGTTCCTCGAGCTAAACTCTGGAGTGTTCAGCAGGAGTATTGGATTGGGAGTCCTCTTTTGAGAGTCATTCAATCGCTATACACAAACTGTAGCAGCTGTGTTCGGGTTAACGGTGCTAAATCAACACCTTTTGCAGTGGACTTCACCAAGGGTGCGTCTTGTCTTGATGTGGCACCGCAGCCGAGGCGAGGAATGTTTCACATTGAGAGAGTTGAGGGTGTCATCTTCTTTTTGTTTATGACTTAGTTATCCTCACATTTTCCCAGAGGGAACTCCAGCGCGACCTAGATAGGTTTCTGGGCGTATGTGTTGATTTTGGGATGAAGGTTAACGTGGAAAAATCAGTGGTTATGGTTATTTCCAGACCGCCTGTTAAATGCACTCTACATGTTAGTGGAATCCCATTGAAACAGGTTGAGGAGTTTAAGTATGTCAGGGTCTTCTTCACGAGTGATGAGAGGAGTAATACTGAACTTTCTTGTAGGATTGGTCAAGCTGGGTTTGTTTTGACACAGCTTGGGAGATCCGGTATCAGGAAGGCCGAGATTAGTGTGAAAGCCGTTTTCAACTCAGTATTTGTTCCAACTCTCACCTATGGTCATGAAATTTGGGTAATGATCGAAAGAATAAGATCGCGAATACTAGCTGCTGAGATGAGATTTCTTCGTGCTGTTGTGGGAATTGTTCGTCGGGATAACGTGAGCAACACGACAGTGCGCGAGGAACTCAACGTTGAGTAGCCGCTTCTCCGTACAGAAAGAGCTATTCTTCGTTGGCTTGGTCACGTAGCACGAATGCCCCACCAGCACGACTTCTGAGGCTGGCCTTGAATACGATCCCATGAGGTAGGCGACCACTTGGCACTGGCAGTCCATAAGCACGCCTGGTTACGCTTGGGCATAACTTCTTATAAGTTAGAGTCGATGGCGGAGGAGTTGCCGAGTTAACCCGCGACCCCTTTTGTGGATCATGCAGATCAGACGATGATGATGCAACTTGCACTGTTAAACTGGGCATTAGGAACACAGGACAGAATATGAAATGTTTATTCATACGAAACACAAAAAAAAAAAAATGCTTCCAGCCGGATTCGAACGCACAACCTGCAGAATAACGCACAACCCACCATTTTTATATTTTTTTTGTGTAATTTTATTTAATTCACTATATGTTACTTACTCGCTAAGCAAAAGTACTTAAAACTAGCGTAACTATCTTAAGAATTTACAAACGTTCTTAATACTAACCTACTGACCCTATGCGGGTACTCTAAGATAATCTAATCTATGTTATAAATGACAAAATGACATTAAATGACTTTAATGACAATCTTTTATTTCTTTGTTCATTTGTCAAGAAAACTTATAAAAAACTTGGCTAACGTAAAAATTAATACTATCCTAACAATGTCCGTAAAAGTACTGACGTGCATGGTGCATGCCTAACGTATATAATTTATACGCCGTGGTGCCCCCTTTTTTGTTTTTGTTTCATATATACAGTGGACTCTCCCTAAGTCGAACTCTCCCTAAATCGAAACTTTCTCTAACTCGAACTTTTTCATCATATTTTATGTAGATTTACCTAAAATTTCCATACAAAACCCTCTCTCAAAGTCAAACTCTCTCTAACTCGAACAGCTCATGGTATCCGATGACAATTCGACTTAGAGGGAGTCGACTGTATATATTTATTTTTTTAGGTTTTTTGTTTTATATATTTTTTGATTTTTTTCTTTTACATTTTTTTTTTTTGGGTTCTTACATAGTTTTGTTCTGGATTTTATTTTTGTTTCATATTTTTTCCCTTAAAGCTACCTTAAAACTATGCAAGCTGGCCACTATGGTCAGCTACCGGATCCTGTGGAAAAGCCAGCGGCGTCGGAGGCTGGTTTTGGTGTAAGCACCAGTAAAATTGCCGTTCTTTGGCAGAATGTTTCCTATCTCGAGCGGAGACCGCTCTACTGAACCGGAGGAGATCCTTATGGGTGCGAACGACATCCAGTTCGTACTAGAGTCGCCTGTCCAGAGTTCGGCGTACGACATGGAAGTTGATAGGACATCCTTGTGGATCCTGTATAAGGCCAATTGTGTCTAGATAAAGGAATGTTTCGGGAGGAATAAAGCCGTTAAGGCGCACCCTTTCATGGTTCATAATAAAGATAGGCTGTTTGAAGAGGTCATACCTCGTGCAGTGTGCCTTCCGATGAGCTTAATAATAAAATGATCTACCCTGTTCACGTTTGCCTCGTTGTACAGGACCTCGTCAGGATAGTACTTCTTGTACTCGACTCGAGTGTGCGATACAGACGGAAGCAGCTCCTAAGACACTGCCACTCTAGCACCCTCATCTTTTTCATCTGCGAAGGACTCACGTTGAATGATAATGGACAACCGTACACCATAATTGGCCGTACTAGGGCCATGTAGTAGATTACCTTCACTTTGGTATGAAGTTGGCTGCTGAAAAACAACCTCCTTGCCGCAGCAAAGGCTTTTCTGGATTTCGTCAGAGCAATGTCTATGATAATAATATAATAATATGGGTGGCGCTAAAGTCCGAGACGGACCTGGGCTCTCAGCAACCACTCGTATTGTGCGTGCTATTGTTCTCTCACGCGTGGAAGGGACCTACAGTTTAATGCCGACTCCGAACGGCCAAGTTTGAGAAGCTTTTTCTAGACAGGAAATACTCTTTGAGCATTGTCAGTGACTCGAAAGAGGTAAATTCGGGTATCGAACCTGGCACCCTCTGCGTAGGTGTCGACGCACTTACCCACTACGCCACGGCGAGCATTGTCTGTATGTTTGCCAAAATACAGATATTGATCCAGCCAAATGCCAAGATATCTAACTACACTTTATACAGCGAACGCCCGACCATGCCGAACTTACGCCAGTTTTGGCGCGTATCCCGCGGTGCCATGTACAACGGGGTCCGGAGAAGACTAGTTTCGCACTTCGGTCATCGCAAAATCGCTGAATTTTCTCGAAGTCACAACGCACCAACCGACTTCGCCCACGAACTACATTAGTTTCGAGTTTTTTCTTCGTCTACACTCGGTATAGCTGCGACATACTTACATACAGCGCTTTATTATTAGTAGATGTTACAAAATTTAATTTATTTAAGTAAATAGTGATTGCAGCCTTGTTCTATAAATAACTAGATTTCGTACCCGGCTTTGCCCGGGTTTGTTTCCTCGACCGGTTTTATTATTACCGCACTTCTTATATAAATAATATATTTATATATTTTTATTAATATACTTTTTATATAAATAATAAATTTTAAAATAAGACTGCTCGAACCAGAACTCAGAGAAGAATTTGAATTTTCTTTTGTCATTGATGCCTATCCCAATCTTTCATTCCAATCCCTACTTAAAATGAGTACAATTCGTTAGCTGTGTGCATACATGTTGAAGTTTGAATTATCAATGTGTGCTGCAGCAAAACGGACGGAAATTACGGTTTTTTCTCAACCATTTACACACAACGTGGAGGGATATCAAGGGATTCATAAAAAAAAAGTTCTTGGAAATCCCATCTATGTACCTGCGCGCGATGTTCACTTGTTGAGCAAATTGAAGTCAAACTTCATGAACCATGAACAAAATTAGCCTATCTTGTAACACATTAGTCTAGCTCTGATATTTTATCTAAATCGGCTAATCCGTTCAGAAGTTCAATATTCACAATTTCAGCAAAATTGAATGATTTGTTGATTAGCTGTGTGACAAAACAAGAAAAGTGCCAACATGTTTATTGTTTCCTTTTCGTTTGGTGACTCAAGCAGTCGTTCGTATATGTTCGATTGAGACGTAGAAAAAAATGAATGGTTGCACCAAAGCGAAATATGAAAAATGTGTGTGTATATATGGAAGTTACAACAAACTAGGGGATGGTTGATAACCACGACTACGCAACTTGAAATGGTTTCATACCGGATTGATGCAACAACCCTTATTGTGAGAATTTTATTCCCGTTTAAAAAGTGCTCGTAACTTCCGAACCGTACGTCTTCTTCTTCTTCTTCATTTGGCGCTACAGTCCGGGGTGGACCTGGGCCTCAACCAACAAGCCTCTCCAGCTAGCACGGTCTCTGGCTAGCGGTCTCCAGTGTCGCACGCCAAGTTGGTTGAGGTCCTTCTCCACCTGGGTGCGCCACATTAACGTTGTCTCACTTGTTCAGAGTCTCTTCGGGCCGGAGCTGGGTTGTTCATACGCTCTACATGGCGCAGCCATCTTAGGCGTTGGATCAGAAGACGCCTGACTAGACTCATGTCGCTTTACAGCACGTACTGTTCGTGCTTGAATCTTCTTCTCCAGACACCGTTTTTACTAGGTAACATTTGGGCTGAAACTGTGATAAGTTGTCGTGTGGTGCATGGGGTGCCTGGTCGGTGATGACTCGACCTCGCAATTAATGCGTCGGTCAGGGGGGTGTATAGCGCGAGTGGTTCTATGCGCGAACTAACCGTTTCTTCGAGTAGTAGTAGTTTTGTTGTCCTAGAGATGAGTGCATGTGTTACGTACTTGCACTCTCCAGCAATGGGATTTTTCGGTAGTGGTTGAACGATTTGGTTGGTGCATGACCTTGTTGGGATTTCCGGGCAAAATTGTGTTGTCTTGTGTTGTGTGCCTCGACTAACTGATTCGATGTGCGTCATCTAAAAGGTTGCTTGGCCTTGAGTGTTAAGGCACTTATCTAGAAGTGACCTCACGGTTGCGAAAACCTGACCAGGGGCTATATTCTGGTACCATGGGAGATAGGTGGCCCCGGAAAGGATAGTTGGTGCTTTTAGGCTTCCAACCTCCTACTCCGTGTTATCAAGAGGTAGGCCCCCTAGTGGGAGTATCATGGTGGCTGTGGTTGCCCAAAATCGGGGGCGCATATAGCATCCTAAGATCCTGCAACATCTAGGATCTGTGGATGCTAGAGGTGTTAGATAGGCCTCGCCCTCAGCAAGGTTTGTGGTCGCCCTTAAACGTCACTAAATTGTTACTGGGGTGGTAAATACTTCCTCAGGGCGGTGGTCAACGCTTAATTTGACTCTGCTATTGTGGGTAGGCCCACCTTGAAGTTTGCCAATAATTGGCCGGGTATTCACGTTAAGCACATGATGATTTTTATTGAAAATTTCAGAGCTCTGCGACGTGTAGTCGGACAGACACACAAACTTTTTGCTTTATAGTTAAGATAACAAAATATTTATCTCATGCACCTAAACAAGAAAAGTAAGTTTTTTTTTTTATCTTCTTAACTTAAGATTACTACGTTAGCCTTTGAGATACATCAATCAGTCTTGGAACAAAATCAGATCCCGTGGCACTTGTACTATGTTCATTAAGATCGGTCCATGGGTTCAAAAGTTACGGATTTATTTCCACCTCTCGCCGTCGGCTGACATAGAGCCCACGACCAGAATTCTCAAGCATTTTCCATGTCTGGTGTGCCTGCTGTATGGTGATCACTAAGTCTACTAACCGAGGGCAGCATTGAGCCTACCTCATCATGCCGGAGCGCTATGCCATATACATACAAGTACACTATAGATATAAACAATATACAGAAACATCCAGAATGGCAATCCGCAACAAGTAGACTACCCATCATTTATTGTGGCGCAACTTTTGGGCTTGGTCGGAGGAGCCCTCGGTTCGTTTGTTGGGCCTTTATAAACCATTAAATTTTGGACTCCAATATAAAGCATAGAATATAATCATGTCACATATCTTCGTCATCAAATCGAAAACCGGAAGCGCCCGAACCCGCGGCACCCGAACCCTCTGTGTCCGAACCCGCGACGCCCGAACCTTCGGTGTCCGAATCTTCGTCGATTTCGATTGCCTTTTCTTGGTGGATGCAATCCTCGAGTTCGTTTCGAACGGTGTCCACGCGCAGCACAAGCCCCGGCTGAGAGACTACCTTATTGCCCAAATCACGCATGAAAGTAAGCACAGCAAAGAACGGTTCTACCTGACACGGTTCCCTGCATACACCGAATAAGTCGCATGCTCTAAAACATTCATCCCTCCCATTGCGATTCTGTAAGCCTTGGCCCAAGATACGTTCGTACATAAAGACAGGTGGAGAGTCCACGCAAGAAGTTGCCTTTTTGAAGAAATTTGAGAATCGGCTGCGCGTGCAGCTGTCGGAATTGCAAATTTTGTAGACATCTCTGCCGCCACGCATCTTGCATTCGAATTCTGGCGTATTTCTCTCTCGGTCCGTAAAAGTATATTCGCGTGCGATCACGGATTGGGGCATGCCGGAAAGCATCGAACCGCAATTATCCACTGTGCGCTCCGTGCAATACTCAGCGACCTCCGTGTGCGTGAGCTTCAGGAAGAGCAGTGTGTTGAAATAGATGAGGTCCCTAATTTGAGGCTTTGCTTCGCGCACCACGTTCTCCAAATATTGTAGTTTCCACAGGGTTACACTGTTGTAGTACGGCAGACCGATATTCTTGAGAAATGCATACAACTGCTGAAATCTAGCGGTTGTGGCACTGACTCCATATACTTCGAACAGCATGTTGATTATGGCTTGCGAATGCTTCGACAAATACCTCATGCGCTTCACCATCACCCATGTTGATTTCGGTATTAGCAGCATTTTTTGTTTGTACTTTTTAAATTGCTGATTTGATATGGCGACCATGTTCAGTTGTTTAATTATCGCTTCAGAATTCGTGCGAAATTTCTCAGTAAAAAGCGATCGGCGCGTACTGGCGTAGTTCAGCAGCTCGGTAAAGGTGTCCATGGGACAGTCGTGGTATCGTATGCCCAGCGGGAAGATAAAGTGGTTATTAGGAGTAATGCATTCAAAGTCATGCCTCATAAAGCATACTCGAATTGGTCTTCCCTCGAGACTATAAATATCATTAGGACACTTATAGATGGCGCTGAGTGTTTCGTTACATTCGGCAAACTTCAAGCACAGCAGCAAGCATACTGTCAATTTCCAGTTCATCCTATAAAAAAAACAATCTATCATAAAGTTTCCGTGATGTACGAAAGACTGCTCTGTACGCTCACCTGGGCATAAGCTGCGGATAGTATGCGCTCAAGTTTGCCTTGTTGGTTTGAGTGATTGCACTTCTCTTGTATATTACTCACTAACTCTGCTCTACTTGACGAAGCGGAACAAACTGCAGCCGGTCTATCAGCGTGAGATTCATGCTTTTATACAGCGTTGATAACATGTGCATGCGCTAGCACATCTCGACCTAAAGTGCGGGGTTATCGCACAGCGTTTGAAATTGTCGCGGCGCACTTTTCCGATGAATTCCGATGATCACATCAAGTAGACCAAAGAGAAGCGATCACCTCCGGCGTCCCGGCGGCTATCACGCTCGCCAGTGGAAACGCCTGAGAGTCGGCTGCTTTTACGTCCAGCTCGGTGCCGTGAGACGATTGCACGAGGTACCTGGGCAATGGGTGGAGCTACGCCGAAGAGCTGCCAGTTCGTGATCACATCAAGTGGACCAAAGAGAAGCAACGCCTGCGCTAGAATATCTTTAAAAAATTCCAACGCGAGCTCACCATCGGCTACGAGGTCAAATCAACAACAAATGAAAATCATCATCACCGTGATCACATCGAACTTTCGATTGAGCGAATTCATATCGCGTGGCAGTTTCATGTGTTTTTTTGAAACCAGCTTGGACATCATGATGGGCGGTCGTATGTACTCGGACATTCTGAAGCATCCCAAGCACTACGATCCTTTTAGATTGCATCCGCGACGGCATTCTGAGTTTCTGAAACTGTCCTCCTGTCTTCTTCCCACCAACTTTTCCCAATTGGTCAAAATTCACAACAATATGCTCACCTAGCATGCAGAATGCCAATCTTCGTCAGCTAGTGGATATTTTCGTTTGGCCGTGCGAAGCTCGAGGCAAACAAGTTTCACCAGAATCATACTCTCTTGGAGATACCGTCCGAATGGGTGTGCACCAGTGATCGGACTTGGGAAATGAATAATGGTGGTAGATAAGCAGAAAAAAGGTGATAGAAAAGTAGTAGCAAAGACAAAAAAGGTTTCCATGGTAATTCACTTATTTATTTGATGATGATATATGATACATGAGTATGAATGAATATGGACACTCGTTGACTGTGTGAAAGATTTGGCGCAAAGATGGTGGACTAAACCTTTACAAAATACAACTCATGCAAGAACTGCTGCTTAAGTCCACATTGCCTTATTTTCGGCAAGCATTTCTTGGAGGAAGATTCGCTTTTACATCCAAAAATTGTCGTCAGTACCCAAGCCAAGTTTGAGAAGCTTTTTCTAGACAGGAAATACTCTTTGAGCATTGTCAGTGACCCGAAAGAGGTGGAGCCGTGAAAATATGAAAGGTGTTAAATTCGGCTATCGAACCTGGCACCCTCCAACGCCGGCGGAGACCGGTTCTGGTGCAACCACCAATAAAAATGCCGTTGTTTGGCTCACTCTCTCCTGTCCCGAGCAGAGATCGCTCTACCGAAACGGAGGAGATCCTCATGGCTGCGAGCGATATCCGGCTCCGTACGCAGCCATCATTGTGATGTCTCGTTTTTTATCGTCAAACAGCGTCGAATAGATGAGGTCTATTCGCGCTGCTTGCTCTTGGAACTGGTTTTGGAATTAGTTTTGGAGCTGAGCGAGATTTGCCTCTGGATAGAGAGCAGGACCGTCTTCATATCCAAGCTTACTTCAGGTTGCCTGGCCACTGGGACCGGGGCAACTTTCGGCACTGTCTGTTGTACCGGCCGCCTACTTGATGCCATTTGGGCATAAAAGACGGCTGAAGTAACAGTGGTAGCTTGAACTCGGGGCGTTGGCCTCGCTTCTACCATTCATGGTATCCTTTCTGCTGAGGACAAGGTACCGTAAACAACAAATTTGCATTGGTGATTTTCCATACCATCTTTAATAATTTGAAATAAATTCCATTAAGGCACATTATCGTCATCAGTTGTTTCTATTATTTTTCACTCGCCTATAAATTTCATCCGCTCTTCATTAAGATCTTCAATATTCACTGTAAATCTGATAAGGCCAAGAACTGGTGGCATTGCTCAAGCCATATTGTATAAGCATTTTTTATCTCGGTTTTTAAAAATTTTAATTTTACCGTCTGATAGACGAAATTTGTCTCGAATCTTGATACAAGTTAACACATTGAAACCTCACTCCACTTGCTTGAGATGACCAGCGAAAAGAGTACGTGACATCAAACGCATTCCAGTAAGGAACCGCAACATCTGTAGGCAGTAAATGAGAATTTGATCACCCAAAACTCGAGTATCGGTATACCATGTAAAAAGAGGAGAGCACCCATCATCAACTAAAAACGATAGAACCCACACACACATGAACATACCACTTGAACACCATATAAACACCCCTGTCAATCGGCGCAGCACGTCCAATCGATCCGCAGCAGCAGTAGAAGCAAGTCGCTCTTAGTTTTAATTCTTATCCTTTGTTAAATATTTAAGTCTTTTTGGAGTTTGTAAAAATAAAGTTTTTATTTAACTAAAATTCGATAACAGAATTTAATTTACATAATCAGAAAAATGCTAGGGATATGATGAGCAATCAGCAAAATGTGGTAGATTTAGAGTTAAGGTTGATGGTAGAAATAACCGTTAAGTTTGTTATTTTGTTAATAAATTGCTATCGTTACTTATTCCTTGTTCCTCTTTTAATTAGTAATTAATCAATTTTTCAATTATCATTACTTGTCTACTTGTTCATCGTTCTATCGGACTTTGGACTGAATAAACGTAAACAGAGAATTAGACAACGCACGAGGTTGACTAAGGAGCGTCACCAACCCTCAACCCACCGAGCGTAGAAACGCTACGACTGTGCATTGTGAGTACCGAACCTCCTACGTGTCTACTTTATTTTCAGGAAAATAAGTATATTGATGAAATAAACTAACGATAATTATGGATGGTCTAACACAAACTATCGATTATTATCGAAGGCATGGACTATCGATAGGCTAGGTTATATAGGCTGCTAGTGCATTCACCAGCAAACTTACACCATAATGGTCCATTTTGATACTTATAGTCAGACTACTACCCTAATTGACTACCCCAGTGATAGTGCCGTTAATTTGATCCCAACGGCAAATGGTGACTGGACCAGATTTGAAAACTAGATAAAAGCGTATAAATTAGCTTTCACTGGGAGATTCGAACCGAGGACCCCGCTGACCAGGGGCAGGCACTCTATTAAATGCGCCATCCAGTCGTCTTCGATAGTTTTCCAAGTCGAGTGGATTAGCCGGCTCTGTGTGTTCCGTTTCATAATCCCGAACGAAATAACGACGAATTCCAAATCCGGCTTGGTGCATGCTGTTACACGCTGCGTTACATCAAAATCTGTGGGCCGAAGCGGTATCAACGGCAGGACATATTAGGATCAAATGTCCTACGAGGCTGTTAGTGAACCAAACGCCGTACTTTGCAAAATGTCACTTTCTTATCAAACGACAGAAATGAAGTATTACAGAGATATCCGACTTCACAGCTGACTACCCCCTAGTCCATCGACGGATTTAAGTGCATTCTTAGCAAGATATTCATGCATTCTTGACGGTTATTCACGAAATAACGTAAGTGCCATCATTTGATTGGTCAATTGGATTTTAAGAAGACGTTATAAGAAACAGTTGTCAAAAATCAAAAAAGGGAAAGAGAGGTAGAAGTCCGGCATCTCTGTAATACTTCATTTCTGATGTGTTAAAACTTCTCAAGGGACGTGTTTTGTTGTAACAGAATTTGTGTTGATCCTTCAAGAAATTTGTCCTTCTCAGGAGCAGAATCAATGGCACCCTTTAAATATAAACGGTGGTCCAACGAAAACACACGATGATTGTAAATAAAACAAAAAAGTTTTCAGAGAATTATCTTAATATTTTTTATTATGATAGAAGGATCTATGACAATTATGTGTGAAGCAGAATATCGGTTAAATGCTCGCCGCGGCTTCGGTGGCATACCTCTAGCCGATGGTCCATATTTTCAATGACTCTGAGACATAATTGAGGTTCAATGTCGTTAATAATAATATAATATAATATGGGGACCACTCGTGATGTGCGACATAAATAATTAACTCGCGGTTTAGCGCAAAAAAAATATTTATTTTATTAAAAAAAAGCACCGAACTCTTACACTGCTGCTTACTAACTAACAATTTTTCCATTCCCTTTTCCCAAGCTCAGTTCTCACCTGAATCACTAAACTGCAATCCAAGCGAATACACCGATGCGCGTGCAAGTTGAAAAAACAAACAAATAAATTTACCGGTGCGCGTGTTCGTCTTGCGGATCGGATATCATTGCAAAGAATTCGGCAGAGAGAATATGGAGCGATTGTCTTCCCATGTGGGATATGTAACCGGATATATAACCTGCGTGCTATTGTTCTTTCACGAGTGGAAGCGACCTACAGTTTAATGCCGACTCCGAAGTTGAGAAGCTTTTTCTAGACAGGAATCCTGTTTGAGCATTGTCAGTGACTCGAAAGAGGTGGAAGCCGTGAATTATGAAAGTTGGTAGATTGAGCATCCCTCTGCGTAGGAGTCGATGCACTTACCCAATGCGCCACGGCGACCCACGACAATGTCGTTAATGTGCCGAATTATGTCGTTATTTATATATACTTTAGCTCTTGAATTGTTCTTGGCTTATTGACGCATACTCTTTTGACCCGCATGATCCACTAAAGGGGTCTTAGTTAAACCACGCATGAGAGATCTCCAGGCAACTCAATCCTCTGCCATCGACTCTAACTCATCAGGGGTTATGCCCAAGCATAACCAGGTGAGCCTATGACTTGGTCCAACCACCTCATCTGGGTCTGCGAAGTGGTAGCCTACCTTTTGGAATCGCATTCAAGGTCCGCCTCGGATGTAGTAACGTACTCTTTTTCTTTTAAATATCCCAAATAAAAGAAGTCCAGCGATTGTCAAATCGCATGATAGTGGGGCCAATTAACATCGCCACGACGTGGGATAAAACGACCTCTGAATATCTCTCGCAAAAGAGACATTGTTTCGTTGGCTGTCTGGCACGTGGCACCATCCTGTTGAAAGCACATATTGTCCGGGTCAATATCTTCAATTTCTGGCCACAATAAGTCCATTATCATCTCGCGATAGCGAATATAATTCACGGCAACTGCTTGGCCGACCTCATTTTTGAAGAAGTACGGCCCGATACCGCCGCCAGCCCTTAAACCGCATCAAACAGTCACTCTTTGTGGATGCATGGGCATTCACAGGTGTTTTCACATTTCCTACAGTCCCGGATGCCTGAAATTTGGACACAATTCTACGAAAAAATCACGAATTGCTCGAATTACATATTGATTTGAACGCCCAATTTCGTGAAAGCCTTCAACAATCTTAACGCGCTGCTCAATGGTGTACCTCTTCATGGCTGAATTTTTCAAACCCTGAAACAAGGAAATGTCAAATTAAGTTTGACAAGAAAACTTGACGTTGACGCGTGACTCACAATTATCATCGTGCATTGTGGTTGGACCACCCTCTATAATTGTGGTTCGTCCAAACAAACAGCACGTCTCAGCAACGATCCAAGCATATCCATATTTTTTTGCAAACAAATCGTGACCTTAGCGTTCAATTCGAACTTAGACATCTCCCGCATAACTCAGATTTATTGCCATAAAATGCAAATCATTTATTTCCCATCTAACGACTCGTCTGCATGCAAAAGTGAAGTGTAATGTAAAACTTTCATGATCCCGAACCTGATTCGTATTCCGTGCCCTAGTTCATTTTTTTTGTCTGCTCCACTCTCTTACAGTGTATCCTTGGCGCTGCTCTTGGCAATTTGTTTTCCAGTTCCTTTACCTGCACACTTGGTCCTTCTGTCTCTTAAAATTCAGAGATTCGTGGATTCCGATTTTTAATTTCCTACACAATGCCAGCGAAGACGAAGTGCGACCGGAAGGGAACTGAAAGCACATTGTGCTTAAGATACGATATTTTCTACTCTTTTTTTTGTGTGTGTTCGTCTTCCTCTTTACAATTGCATCATCGTAGCAGGACACGGAGCGCACGGATATTCTTCGACACTGGAGGATTTTTCTTCCCGCAATCCCCGCACCCGACCAGCAAGAGCATGGGAACTCCTGAACTCCCCACAATACGATATTTCAGCTGTTCAGCTGCTCAGCGTTTTTCTTACAAAGAAAACCAATCCGAGCCAGAACGTTGAATCATCAAGTGATTTATGTTCCTAGGATTTTCTGCTTATGGCGAAATGCAATCGTGGCCATCTGGGGCCCAACTGCAGGCGAACGAATCGCACTGGCAAAGGAGATATACGGCGATAGAGGAAAAAGAAAAAAAGCACACTCCCTTTCAACACAGAACGATATCAACTTATTCTTCTTCCTGGATGCTTGTGTCTTCTGGCACACCTCAAGAAATCCTCTAAAGACGACGCTTAGCGCTTGCTTCCCTCTAATGGCACTGTTTGTTGTTCCAGCCTGTACACAAGTTTTTCATCTTCGCTGCACAGAAGCACACAGAAAACACCGACCTCAACTTTTGGCCAAAACAACGTAGTTACTCCAGCGAATGGTGGAAAAACAGAAATCCCTCAAAGATATCTCCAAGGTGCTGCGCGTGTTTCCTCGAAACACACCGTCGTTGTCCTGATTTTTAATTTTTTCCCGAGTATTCCCGGAGAACTGAGGATTGAAGGAGCGCCTTCAACACTCCGGCTTATGTGGCGAGGGAAAATGTCTTCAGGGGATTTGAGTGTCTTCGTGGTCACGTTGGGAGATGACTTGCTGTGTCGCTTTCGACAGGATATTGCACATGTGAGGGAGAGGACAATATGGACGAAAAGGACAATGACGGTCAACCGATGCGAGGGATGACTCCAAAGCTGTGGGGATGTGCTCAGGTTTCCTCATGACCCTCAACCCCACCCCGTGACATATGAGTTGCAAGTTTGTGTTCACAAAAGGATTCGCAGCATTGTTGAGTGTGTTATGCAATTTCAACAACAGTAAAAGTCAAGAGCGCATGAGAGTGGTTCATCCAATTTATTGTTGGAAACTGAAACTGAAAACACGGGCGAACGGAAAATGATATAAGGAATTTATTTGAAAGGTTCATTGAGGTAGGCAGTATCCGTGTGACTGTCGGAATGGAATATGAAAATATTGAAGTGCAACAAAATGCAATTCGGTCGTCACTTCAGTCAAGATTGTGGGCGGGACGTTTTGTTGGAAATGAAATATTGATGAGAGTACGCGTGAATGCTTAAAGCACCAATGTGTTTCTTAATACCTGAATAATAGTTTATTGACCCCTTACCGCTGGTGGGAGGAAGTCAACTTACTAGCCAGGATTTTGTATGGAACTGAACTTTATTTGTGCATATCTTTACTTATATAATATAGATGTGCTTATTCTACATTTTCATTTTTTCTTATGTTACAAGATATGTAAATTTTTTGATAGGAAGAAATAAAAAGCGAAAGAGGTGAGTTCAGGTGAAAGAAAAATGTGCACTAGAGTAATAGTGGAAATATGAGTTGAATATGTGCAGTCGTGTGCTGTGTGTTGAGTGCTGTGTGAGATATGAGTTGGCGTCATATATCATCTGTTGTGATCACAACATGCTGGGGCCGCCTAGATCATAAAGTGGTCGTCGGTGAATATTGATGACGCGACTGGTTCACTTCGTCGCCTACCTGGTGCCGGGTTAGGGGTGGTCAAGATTTTGATGCTGGCTGACTTCCGGTTCCTAAGCCTTTTCAGTACAGCAAAGCATAATGCGATTGCAATGAAAAGTTGTATTGCACCGCTTAATGAATACTGTTGAATCCTGTGGATTCGGATTTGGTTCTTTACTTTTTTGGAGAGCGATCACATGTTGTAATCTTGCGATCTTGTGTGAAAATTGTGTTTCTACAACAGGTGGTTGTTCGTTGTGATAATAGTGATCAGGTGGTAAATCAGATATGTTTCTTCTTCTTCTTCTTCATTTGGCGCTACAGTCCGGGGCCTCAACCTAAAGCCTCTCCAGCTAGCACGGTCTCTGGCTAGCTGTCTCCAGTGTATGACTCGAGTTGTAAGGAGGGTATTAGGATGAGAGAGTTGAATTTCCGGACATATAAAGCCAACCCGACTGAGGAAAACCGGAAGAAGTTTAAACGGGCCAGAAATGACTGCAATGCAACTATCAGACGTGTGAAATTCTCTTATGAGAATTAGTTGAGGCAAAAAGTGCTACAATGTCCCAAGGGTAGCAAAAACTTTTAGGCATTTGTAAAAAACGTAAAGAATTCCGCCTGGTCTTCAATTCCCACGCTCATTTACAATGACATTCCAGCTGTCAGCTCCTTAGACAAAGCTAATCTGCTTGCGACTCAATTTGCAGCCAGCTCAACACTGCCAGATTCCAATATGTCTCCACCTGTACTTGAGAGCGTTGATTTCACCATGGGACACATCCACTTCCGCACTCGTACAGTTGCAAGAGTTCTGAAAGATCTCGACGTGCACAAATCCGCTGGCCCGGATGGTATTCCCCCTATACTTCTGCAGAGGTGTTCTTCTGCGCTGGTAAAACCACTGCGTAAGCTTTTTAATCTATCCGACTCTTTAGGTCTCTTTCCGAGCAGATGGAAAACAGCATTTGTCCAGCCCGTCCCCAAAAAGGGCGAATCTTCGTCACCCACCTCGTACCGACCCATAGCACTTGCGTCCCTTCTTTCTAAGGTCATGGAAACGCTGATAAATCGTCAGCTTATGAAATATCTTAATGACCGACAATATGGTTTCCGCAGCGACAGTTCCACTGGTGATCTGATAGCTCATCTCACCGAAAAGTGGAACCAGTCTTTGCACAATGCAGGCGAAAGCAAGATCGTTGCGCTTGATATTTCTAAAGCATTTGACAGAGTTTGGCATCAAGCTCTCGTGTCGAAAATGCGCTCCTATGGTATTGATGAATCTCTTCTTGTATGGATTAGAAATAACCTTTCGAACCGTTCAATTCAAGTTGTGTTGGATGGGTTCAAGTCTGATATCCACCAAATAAATGCTGGTGTTCCCCAAGGCTCAGTTCTGTCTCCGACACTCTTTCTCATTTTTATAAATGATCTCTTGTCTGCTACTTTTAATCCAACCCATTCCTTCGCTGATGAAAGCACCCTTAGCTTTTCATATTCGTTCCAAGACTCATGGCCCCGCCCTTCGGCCGTAGAATTGGAAGGGCATATGTTAAGCACATTGAATTCCGATCTTGACAGCATAATTAACCGGGGAAAAAACAATAGAGTGGAATTCAATGCTTCAAAAACTCTGCTGTCACACCATTATCCATGAATGGCACTTGTGTCGATGAAACCGGAAAACTTTCCATCCTTGGTATGTGTATCAACACAACACTTAGTTGGAGCGATCACATATTTGAGGTCGCAAAAATGTTGCGAAATGTTTAGGTTTTCTTAATCGATGCAAGAAATATTTCACCCCTTCTGATTTGGCTTTAATTTATAAGGCGTACATCCGCCCCAAGCTTGAGTATAACGCTCATATCTGGTCTGGTGCCCCCAAGACCACTCTGGACCTACTTGATAGAATCCAAAAGCGAGCGATAAAACTTAAAGGAGACAACAAAATCGCAGAGTCATTAGACTCGCTCGAGCATCGACGTACCGTCTCTTCTTTGTCCGTGTTTTATCGTTATTTTAACAAACGATGCTGAAGTGAGCTAGCCAACTGCATTCCTCCTCTCCATGAATTCACCCGCAATACTCGTCTGCCAGGAATGCCCATCAGTAGTAAGAAACCTGCTCAATAATATTTGCAGTCATCCGAATGAAACATACAAGAGCTGCAACTACTTCCACTCGAGCGCAGTCACCAGTACCTTCACGCCACTGCAATCACACCCTGGATTTGATGATCTATTCAATGCCGACTCCACGCAGTTCTACAAAAAGAACACCACAGGACACTACAGAGGGTAGTCTCCTCTGAAAATATCTTTACGCTTCTTTTTTCCTCTTACCCCCTTTTTTCTTAATCAAATTTCCAAATGAAATTATTCCGTATTTCAATCACATGATTTAGCATGCCAAAAAATATTGTAAAATGACACAATTTAAAAAAAAATGTCAAATGAAATACTTCGGGACCCTATTGTTGAGCCAACATCCCCATTATAGTTATAAGTCTAGTTGTATATATAAATGGACGTAAAATAAAGCTAATAATCTAATCTAATGTTAAGTCTTTCGTATTGACTTTCCCTAACACTGGAACCACATGGTGTTTGTGACCAATCAGCTTAACTGGCTAATGCTGATGCTGTTTAGCTCATTAAGGATGTTTGTTTATTTTATTTATTAAGTAGCGTGAGTCGCCGTGGCGTAGTGGGTAAGTGCGTCGACTCCTACGCCGTGGCTGCCAGGTTCGATACCCGAATTTACCACCTTCGATAATTCACGGCTCCACCTCTTTCGAGTCACTGACAATGCTCAAAGAGTATTTCCTGTCTAGAAAAAGCTTCTCAACTTCGCCGTTCGGAGTCGGCATTAAACTGTAGGTCACTTCCACTCGTGAAAGAACGCACAACACGAGTTGTTGCTGAGAAGCTAGGCCCAGGTCCGCCTCGGACTGTTGCGCCACCCATATTATTATTATATTATATTTACTAAGTAGCGTAAACAATATTGTGTACAAGTGAGAATTTTTTTTTTTAGAGATTCAGGACTATTGTCCTTTACAGCTATGACTAGAAATGACTTATGATGAAAATAATATACAAATGAGATGTGGATAACAATACGAGGGGAAGCCACAAGTAAAACCCTCATTCGTCTAAAAACTAATACAGCAATATTCCCTGGTGATACATTTAATGTTTACATGTTATTAAATTCTTTTATTTATTGCGACAAACTTTAAGTAATGCCATTATCAGAATAATAGCAATTATTATAAAATCCTTGTGTTAAATTGTCAAAAGCATTTGACAGAGTTTGGCATCAAGCCAAATAAGAGCTACTAGCTACAAAAAAGTTGATATTGGTCTGTTCGTGCAATTTTTGAGTTGAATAATGGTATGTTGAAGGTCTTTTTTATTATTTTATTTTGGCAAGTTTGAAGTTTAAGTTTATGCGTCATGGTACAGTCGTACCAGACAGGAGCTCCGTACAGTAGGATAAATTGAAAAACTGATTTAAACATAGAAATAAATATAGGCCCTATAGAATTTCTGGAAAGAAAATAAAAATTCAATTGCAGAAGATTATAAACGAGTAAAAATCAACAGGTTCCAAACTGCACATTTCACTCAAATCCGTCGTAAGGAAACAATTTACAAATGAAAAACCACAAACAATAAAATTATGTTTTTTATTTTCGCCTCTGTATGTATTTGGAATCGTTCAATGTAAATTCAAAGCGAGTGCATTTTCTCCGGTGTTGCCTTTACCGTTTCAACGGCGATTTATCCCCTCTCAAAGATCGACTAATGGCCTGTCGAATCGGGCGAAGGTTGAGCTAGTATTTCATATAAAACATATCCAGTGAACACAAAGACACCCTGTATCAGAGAACCCCACTCCTCCAAGCAATTCAATCCCCCCCCAAGCCAATGGAATCCTATTCGATTTAAATTATCAACAAAACGTCCAAAATAATCCATTCGGTCGTATATTGAAATTCCATTTGCTCATTTTCGATTTGAATAAAGTTTTACTATCATTTCTCGGCTATAAAATCCGAGCATCCTTCACAAAAGACGAACTTAGCATCGTTCATCTTTGAATTCCAATCGAGTTCGTCAAAGGAAGACCGTAAATCGAAAAGGCGTCGTTATTCACTCGGCCCGACACAGCAGACCACTACAATTTTTATTTGTTGAATTTAGCATGTCCATTGCTGGGTGTATTTTTAAGCTGTTCAACCAAAGTAATTCCCCATAAAATTGACCTAGTAAAATTTTCAATTTTATTTCTCCACTGGTCACGGTATTTTTTCCGTGTGGATGCCGGCTTTGCTGGCGCAGAGCTCAATGGGGCAGATAAACCATTCAATTGGCGATTGATGCTTTTAGTATGCAGGTGAGCAGATGTTGAACTCAAGTGATCCCCCATGACTCGGGGAGTGACTGTATAATGGGCTTGCCACACACACACACACACCCACCCCCGTACCCACACATCAATTGACTGAGCTCGACAGTAAATTGATTATTGAGTTTGCATGAAGTCCTTTGATTCAATCTGATGATGCGGATTTTACTTTTATGTTTTTGAATTCAATACGATGCCGGGGGTCACATTACCTTGGCCGAATGGAAGGAGTCTTGTGCATACGAATGTTCGATTCGATCTGTTTTTTTCCTTCTGAAGGATATGGCCTCGGAAGTAATGAATTCATTCTAAACCCATTGAGGATTACAAACAGGTTCTGTGTGCAGGTACATAGTTGCGTCCTAACAAGACCCATTGAGAAATGGAGTAATGCCTGTGGACTATTTTCCAGCAGAGGAACATCACAGAGATTGAATTCACGTCCAAGTGCTAATGAACTTCATTGCAATGGTCACCGTGGATGGACACACGAAAGGGCTTCGTGGGAATGGAAGTAAAATTGAAAGGTTGTGAAGGGAATGCCTTCTGTAGGGTTATTTTCGAAAATCAGCATTTTAATCCGTTTATCGATTTCAATATAACAACGAAGGTTAAGAAACAACATGGCGCACAGAAGCGGAGAATAATGTTGACCTACGGTGTGCAAAAATTGAGATCGGCAAGGGGTTCTTTGCAGAATATCAAGTTCAATACAGACTATTGTGATGTCTAAAGAAGAAGTGCTGACCCACATGCTTACAAGGTTCAGGTTACACGATAAGTGGGGCTAGCCGGCCATGCAAAAGACCGAATAAATAAAAAAAACTACACAATTTGAATAGTCTGAGCTTAATTTACAGTTGCCTTTAATCCTTGACAATTTGGTTCAGGCAGTTGTTTAGCCAAGGTTGTCTTGTTCCGCATAATTGTTCTTTGTGGGGTCGGAGTCGTCATTTCCTATTATAATAAGGAAGTTCGGAATCAAAACCCTCTCAAGTAAAAATAAAAAATTATCAAAATTTACAAATTCATATTAATAGATACAGTCCGCTTTGACTGTGAATTGTATATGCTTTGCGAGCTGAATAATATAGTAGAAGGCACCTCAAACCATTTAATAATAATAATACGGGTGGCGCGACAGTCCGAGGTGGACATGGGCCTAGCTTCTCAGCAACCACTCGTGTTGTGCGTGCTATTGTTCTTTCACGCGTGGAAGGGACCTACAGTTTAATGCCGACTCCGAACGGCGAATTTGAGAAGCTTTTTCTAGACAGGAATACCCTTTGAGCATTGTCACTGACTCGAAAGAGGTGGAGCCGTGAATTATGATAGGTGGTAAATTCGGGTATCGAACCTGGCACCCTCTGCGTAGGAGTCGACGCACTTACCCACTTCGCCACGGCGACCAACTCAAAGCATTTAGTTTCAAAAAATATAGCAGTTGATGATGAATAAACAAACCTGACGAGGAATTTAAAAATGTTCACTTTAGTTTAAAAAAAAATAAACTTTTAAAAAATAAACTGTTTAAATGAATTTTATTTTATTTATATTTAATTTTTTAGAAAAAAAAGATACTTTCCAAAATAGTAATGCTACTTTATACACCATAGTGTCAAAAGCACGTGTTGGTATCATGTTTGTCAGATGTGTCGAACTATCCCGAAACTAGCGTTTTTCTGCCGAGGCTGTCAGGTCAATGGAGTACAATTGGCGGCGGACGAGTCCTATCTTCTTATGAACAGCGGTGGAGTTCACAGATTCAACAGATCATATGAGCCTTCTCATCTATGATATAAGATTGGGGAAAGGCATGGCCAACAAGTGGCCTCTCAGTATCCTGATGTACATAAAAGAAAACCCTTATCACCTCGTCAATATTATAGTTGGGTAAGTCTCCTAAACCCCCCATACAAGACTTCTTCGCCTCTTTGTGCGCACGCTCGAAACCATTTATAAATAATCTGATGTACCCATAGCAGTTAGCCAGAAAAGCACACCAGCGCCCACACTTTCAAACTACCGCATATCCTGCAAAAGAAAAACCCTAGAAGTTTGAAACTACACCCACCACACATTCGTCAATTTCAAGGCTACATCTGGCAATGTACATACGGTATAGCTCTTCCTGCCAAACTCGTCAGACTAAGCAAGATGACGATGGAGAACTCTCACTACTCTAACCCTTTATTGAAATTACTGGATGGCGCAGTTGTTTCTGGTTAGCGGGGTCCCCGGTTCGAATCCCAGTGAAAGCAAAGTTAATACACTTTTATCTGGGCTTCAAATCTGGTCCAGTCACCATTTTCCGTTGTTATCGGCACTATCACTGAAGTAGTCAGTCAGTGGTAGTAGTCTTACTATGGGTATCACAATGGACCAAAATGGTCTAAGTGTGCTGGTGATTGAATTCACTAGCAGCCCTAGCCCCCTACCTAACCTAACCCCTTATTGTCAAAAAATGATTTAGACAAGGCAATAAAGCTCTGCCTGATATTATTGATAATGTTTACGTTGATAAGACTCCACCACAAACTGAATGGTTTTGAAAGAGACATTAACTTACACGAGATCCGACGAGTAGGGTGGCAGGGTCTAAGCGCATAAACAATTTAGCTCCGCCCCGAAGAGTGAGATACCGAACATGTGGTACAACGCACGTGGCGCACCCACGTGGATAAGCAGCTAAGCTAGCCAGGGAATCGCTCTAGTTAACGGCTTGCTGGTTAGGGTTCAGGTTCATCCAGGATTGTAGCGCCAGATAAAAAAGAAGAATTGTTCAAATTTATCTTAACTTTATTATTTCAATAAATTTTATACAAAACAATTCTTTTATTTCTTTCCGATTTTGGTTTTATTTTAAATTGGTGATTATGGCGTCGGTGGGTCGCCGTGGCGTAGTGGGTAAATGCGTCGACTCCTACGCAGAGGGTGCCAGGTTCGATATTTACAACCTTTGATAATTCTCTTTCGAGTCACTGACAATGCTCAAAGAGTATTCCTGTCTAGAAAAAGCTTCTCAAATTCGCCGTTCGGAGTCGGCATTAAACTGTAGGTCCCTTCCACGCGTGAAAGAACAATAGCACGCACAGCACACGTGGTTATTGAGAACCTAGGCCCAGGTCCACCTCGGACTGTCGCGCCACCCATATTATATTATATTATATATATGGTCGAAAAGGACCCGATTTTTTGCCGATTTTGGTTTTATTTTAATTTGCTGATTATGGCGTCGACATTTTACAAGGACCCTGGGTATAGACAAAACATAGAAAATAAATATAGGCCCTATAAAATTTCGGCAAAGAAAATAAAAATTGAATTGCAGAAGATTATAAACGAGTAAAAATCAACAGGTTCCAGTCCGACGGAAACAATTTACAAATGAAAAACCACAAACAATAAAATTAAGTTTTTTATTTTCGCCTCTGTATGTATTTGGAATCGTTCAATGTAAATTCAAAGCGAGTGCATTTTCTCTGGTGTTGCCTTTACCGTTTCAACGGCGATTTATCCCCTCTCAAAGATCGACTAATGGCCTGTCGAATCGGGCGAAGGTTGAGCTAGTATTTCATATAAAACATATCCAGTGAACACAAAGACACCCTGTATCAGAGAACCCCACTCCTCCAAGCAATTCAATCCCCCCCCAAGCCAATGGAATCCTATTCGATTTAAATTATCAACAAAACGTCCAAAATAATCCATTCGGTCGTATATTGAAATTCCATTCGCTCATTTTCGATTTGAATAAAGTTTTACCATCATTTCTCGGCTATAAAATCCGAGCATCCTTCACAAAAGACGAACTTAGCATCGTTCATCTTTGAATTCCAATCGAGTTCGTCAAAGGAAGACCGTAAATCGAAAAGGCGTCGTTATTCACTCGGCCCGACACAGCAGACCACTACAATTTTTATTTGTTGAATTTAGCATGTCCATTGCTGGGTGTATCTTTAAGCTGTTCAACCAAAGTAATTCGCCATAAAATTGACCTAGTAAAATTTTCAATTTTATTTCTCCACTGGTCACGGTATTTTTCCGTGTGGATGCCGGCTTTGCTGGCGCAGAGCTCAATGGGGCAGATAAACCATTCAATTGGCGATTGATGCTTTTAGTATGCAGGTGAGCAGATGTTGAACTCAAGTGATCCCCCATGACTCGGGGAGTGACTGTATAATGGGCTTGCCACACACACACACACCCACCCCCGTACCCACACATCAATTGACTGAGCTCGACAGTAAATTGATTATTGAGTTTGCATGAAGTCCTTTGATTCAATCTGATGATGCGGATTTTACTTTTATGTTTTTGAATTCAATACGATGCCGGGGCTCACATTACCTTGGCCGAATGGAAGGAGTCTTGTGCATACGAATGTTCGATTCGATCTGTTTTTTTCCTTCTGAAGGATATGGCCTCGGAAGTAATGAATTCATTCTAAACCCATTGAGGATTACAAACAGGTTCTGTGTGCAGGTACATAGTTGCGTCCTAACAAGACCCATTGAGAAATGGAGTAATGCCTGTGGACTATTTTCCAGGAGAGGAACATCACAGAGATTGAATTCACGTCCAAGTGCTAATGAACTTCATTGCAATGGTCGCCGTGGATGGACACACGAAGGGGCTTCGTGGGAATGGAAGTAAAATTGAAAGGTTGTGAAGGGAATGCCTTCTGTAGGGTTATTTTCGAAAATCAGCATTTTAATCCGTTTATCGATTTCAATATAACAACGAAGGTTAAGGAACAACATGGCGTACAGAAGCGGAGAATAATGTTGACCTACGGTGTGCAAAAATTGAGATCGGCAAGGGGTTCTTGGCTGAATATCAAGTTCACCACAGACTATTGTGATGTCTAAAGAAGAAGTGCTGACCCACATGCTTACAAGGTTCAGGTCACACGATAATTGGGGCTAGCCGGCCATGCAAAAGACTGAATAAATAAAAAAAAACTACACAATTTGAATAGTCTGAGCTTAATTTACAGTTGCCTTTAATCCTTGACAATTTGGTTCAGGCAGTTGTTTAGCCACGGTTGTCTTGTTCCGCATAATTGTTCTTTGTGGGGTCGGTGTCGTCATAAGAGGGTACCAGGTTCGATACCCGAATTTACCACCTATCATAATTTACGGCTCCACCTCTTTCGAGTCACTGACAATGCTCAAAGTGTATTCCTGTCTAGAAAAATCTTCTCAAATTCGCCGTTCGGAGTCGACATTAAACTGTAGGTCCCTTCCACGCGTGAAGGAACAATATCACGCACAGCACACGTGGTTATTGAGAACCTAGGCCCAGGTCCACCTCGGACTGTCTTACCACCCATATTATAATAAAATATATATATGGTCGAAAAGGACCCGATTTTTTGCCGATTTTGGTTTTATTTTAATTTGCTGATTATGGCGTCGACATTTTACAAGGACCCTGGGTATAGACAAGACATAGAAAATAAATATAGGCCCTATAAAATTTCGGCAAAGAAAATAAAAATTGAATTGCAGAAGATTATAAACGAGTAAAAATCAACAGGTTCCAGTCCGACGACAGTAAAATTATGTTTTTCTCGCCACTGAATGTATTTGGTAAAAAAAAAAAGTTAAATTAAAAGTGATTGCATTTTCTCCGGTGTTGCCTTTACCATTTCTACGGCGATTAAGTCCTTCTCAAAGATCGGCTAATACCAGGAGCCAAGTTGCTGCCAGGCCTGGTGAAGCGGGCGGATTTATTGATTTCGCCGCAATGACACCACAGTGTCCAGAACCCAGTGATGAGTACAATTGAATGAATGCTCATTCGGGATGTGCGCATTCGAATGATTATTCGAGTGATATTCGAGATCTCGATTCTCAAAATCATTCGAATTACTACAAACTAACTTCTAGCACAGGGTAACTCGAAAAAAAAACCCAAATGAAGAGAACTGAAACATTTATCCACTTCTCACTACATTAAAAAAAAAAAATATTTGAATTCTTTCGAATGGTTTTGATGAGAAACATTTATCGAGTTAACTTGTGTTAGTAGTTAGTAATCTTGGAAATGATTTTGAGAATCGAAATATTCTCGAGATGTATGAATCGATTACCACTGGAATTATCCTTCCATAATTTTAAAAGTCAACAGACCTAACAACCATTACCAAAGACTTGTTGGGCGATATGTCAGAGGTCTTGCACGTAGTAATTGAACATTTCGATGATTTCAGTTCGATGTTTTCATGGCTACCGAAGGCAACTCGTCTTGCTACAGTTAATTAATATTGCCATTTTGAGAATCTGAACTTGAGAATCTGTTGTGATTTTGTATTTCAATCTAATACATTTACGCATCACTTACATGAGGTGATGTTCGTATTCAAGAACTTAGGTAGGCAAATTAATGAATTTCACAAAAATGTTTGACTTACATTTTTGATTAGTTTTTTCATTTATCAAAACGAGATAAAAATTGCAAAATTCCTAAAAGTCCAAAAGTGGCAACACTGGGCTCGATGTAACTGAACGGTGTAATGAGTTGTGTCTTCTCCTCCATCCACCTTCCGCAAGGACAGAACTCCGCGAAATAGAATTCTTCTTCAGAAGGCATCAAAAATAAGCACTGCCGTTCTTTTTAGCGTTTAACAATATATGTAACAGTGTTGCCAGAAGAATGTTTTTCATAACCTGCATTTTATCCTTCGAGTTATAACACAAGTTGATCAAAGCGAAGTAGAAACTACTCTCGAGGGCTATTCTGTGTATAATCTTCAAGGACCCTACGTCGAGAACGATGACTCAGACATGATGGCGTGACAGCGTCATACCGTTTCCGTCATGCCATACACGTTAGTTTTACTGCCAAGACGTGCCTATACATGATTTACATCAAAATGATCCCTATTAAAATTGAGTCTACAAATGTAAGGGAAAACAAATTTTGGTGTACCGCTATTTGTCAGAATATTGAAACAAATAATTGTGTTGATAGCATGAGTTGTGACACGTAGACCACAGACGCAGAACCACAGTCGATCTAAGCACTTGTATCAGAAGAAGCCAATCAACGGCAGCTATCAAGGATGTACATAGACTCTACAAAACAAAGCTTTTGCACAAGAGCCATTGTAAGAGGCACACATGGAGATCTTTATAGAATCCTTAATTGTGGATCCAGCCTTGCTCCTATTAAGTGGGTCCGCCAGAACTTATCCACACGATTTTAGTTTTGTCGCAAGGACACAAAGTAGCGCAATTTGTGCTTCTTTTTCCACTTTCCAAACTGGGTGTGTGCACAGCAGGTACCTTCCGCACATACTTCACACCCACTCGCCTGTCATTTGAAAATCATCTCACACTCTTGATAAATGACTCATCCCACGAAAAAATCGTATAGTACCCTCGAAGAAAAACCATTAACACAGCATATCCACAGAGGACGTCATAGCTAATGTATCTATCCGCTTACAGAGACGACAAAGACGAGACCAAAATATTTCATTAAACGCCCCTGCCAAGCGCAACCGCATGCAGTTCCTTAAATTAATTGAATTCACCCCGCTGCGGAATGGAAAAAATCTCACCTCACATGAGAGCATAATATTTCATGTCACTCATTCTATTTACAAAGTCACATGTGGTCCATTGGATGTAGCAAAGCAGGGACCCAAGTAAGGGACGTCGAGAAAGACGAGCGACGAAATGAATTTATTGCATCAAGGATGCGAGGAGCAAAAACACTCGAAACTCCCTTATAACTTCGGCGGGTGTGTTTTTGTGTCGCACTCCGTGTGTAGTGACTTTGTCGGTCCCAGCTCCTAACTCTTTCTTGGTCGCCAGCCACTGTTGGCTGGATTATAAATGATTTTCATAGCGATGACAGTGGTGGTCAAAAACTTTTCATAACAAAAACAAAAATGCGTCTTGTTTACTTCCTCGTTGCAGTCCATCGACGGGCTAGCTTCTTGGACGGGTGGCAAGTTCACCGCTGAATCGATGGCTGTCACCGAGAGGTGTCCTTGCATTGCTGGGGAAACAAACTTTTCACTCCAACGCCAAAGAAAATGACATCATCTTGCCATCTGAACTTTGAGCGAACGCATCAACATTTCCGAAGTGGAAAAAAGAAGCGAAAAAAAAACAAAAAAACTTTTAAATTTACTACATATCTGTCGGAAGCCCTTGTGCGGCAGAGAGAGATCCTCTGACAAGTTTCGAAGCGACAGGGACCTCGGCTGCGTCCGGTTGTGCAAGTCGGTCGACGGCCTGTTCTGTTCGAATTCTATTGAAGTTTTCCGATGATGGGAAAAGTCGAAAATATTCCAACTTAAATTGAATTTGTAAATTCAGGAATACAGGATGCGATAGCGAAGGAGCCGAAATAAAGCAGGACAAATGTTTGTTTTTCTCTCTCTGCCCGCTCGCCCGTCGATGCGATGAAGTAGCAGTGCATTTGGTGGAAAGGATTAACGAAGTTTTCGGGGTCTTAAGTCTGCCCAATGCGAACGGAATGAGTTGGGCGGAGCTGGGGTGGAGCTGCGAAAAGCTGAAAGTTTACAAACATTTTACTCCGTTAAGCTTCTTGAATCGACAGAAACTGTGTGTGAAGTTAAGAAAACGAGATCGAAAAGACGCTCCAACGGCTGTGGAGTGGGACGAGCGTGGGACCCGATAGCATGATGGAGGTATTTGGAGAACCAATAAAACAAACACTCTCGAAAATAGCTCGTAGAAGAAACTTAAATCCATTGGCTTTTTTTCGAGATTATATGTGTCTTGCAGTTGTGCTCTCGGTGCGAAATGCTGACGAAGAGGGCGATAAAATCATTCGTTTCGACTTGGTCTTGTACTCAGTTTTCTATGAGGATGACAGCATTTGGAAATTGGCTTGAAGTGCGGAGGGAAATCCTTTCATGAAATAGAATCAATCTTGAAAGTATGGATTCTCTCTTATAATCGAGCTAAAAATTCTCGAGATTGTAAGGATCGACTTTCGTGCGAAAGAATAATCTCCTTCCTCTGCGAAGTTCGACTGCCCGAAGGACAGCAATAATCCTATGACACTTCCAGTGGACGCCATTGACAAACTATAAGTATGAGGAGAATATCACTTTCCCGTGTGGAGAGTGACTGGAAGGAGTAAATGAAACTTCTCGCAACTGAAGTATAAATTTAGGCGCACTAGCCAAAGACGAGATTATCTTCGTTTCAAAGGGGTGATATGGCGTCG